>CM077206.1:28671646-29921646 GCA_039654625.1 Rhinogobio ventralis | reverse complement strand
AAAGCACATAGAAATAAAAGGGTGGGGAAATAAAACAGTGCAAAATACACACACACACACAGTTACTTAATCTCTGCTCATCTGGTGACCTTGACCTTTAGATCAGATTCTGTTATTTCTAATCTGTGAATAATAAACATAATTTTTTCTGTTCCTCTTACTTGACACCACAGATGATGAAATACGATTCACTTCAGGATCCAGTAAGACTATATAGAGGTTCAGAAAGTTGTTTCCAAACCCACTCTATAGATCACTCAGTGGAGCAGAGGAATGTGGTTTCTCCTTGAATCCAAAAACACACAGACAACACGAGGAGTTCACTGAAAACCCCGTAGGTCATTCGGGAAAAGTCTAATCACAGAAGAAAATGAATACATCTGGTGAAAATACATAAGTTCAATGAAGTCAGCCTCAGAGTGGAACATTTTCCATGCCTTTCTGACACACACACACAACTGTATGACTCATTTCCCATGTAGCAGCAGTGAGGTTTGCTGGGCTGGTGTTGGTTAGGATGAGATAAGCTCTGCTGGAGTTTAAGACACGGCAGGAGTGATGTGGTTTTAATGACATCATGTGTATGGCATTTCCAAATAATCACAGAAACTGAATCTGATTCAAATAAAACCTCACCTGCATTTTACTTCACCTCTGCACACACTGCACTGCTCATGTGTCTGAAAACATCTTGTGCTTAAAGTTTGTTTCCGAGTCTAGAAGTATCTGAATGGCTGCAACTAGCTGATTGATCAGAGGACAGGCTGGGATTTATTTTAGAATATTTAGGAACAGTGTTAGGGGGTAACACATTACAAGTAATGTATGATGTAATCAGATTACTTTTTTCAAGTAACTATCATAGCACTACATTTAATATTACAGCAAAATACCTGAGTAATTCTTCTAAATAAGTGACGCAAGTTACTTTGTTTCCCCATTTATTGGCTGACACCTCTCTTGTCCCGGTGTTGAAAGAAACCGCGAGGAAGGTGCAGAGGCGTTGTGTGTGCTGTGTAAACATGATGGTTATTGTAATTCTAGACTAAATGTGAGCATGCATTTACTCATCTCACTTGCAACAAAAACAGATTCTGTATTCTTCAAAATGAATAAAAACAGTGAAATGCAAACTCAGAATATTATGCAAACCTGCAATTATTAAATATGTTAAATATCTCAAATATACTTTATGTATTTAATGTCTTTGCTGCTGACCTTTTATGATCCAATTCAACCATAAGCAAAAATGACTGTAGATAAACATATTTGTTTAATTTTTATTGCTGAAATGTTGCTCCAGCAATCCAGGATGGCAGCACAGCTAAAAAGCTGTGCCCTCTACTGTACAGATGTGAATTTGCATTTCCTACAGCCCAAGGCTTATTCATTTCACTTTCTGTATGAAAGGGCCTTTACAAAAACGTTTTAGTTTGTTATTAAAAATGAACAAGCAAGCCCAGCCCAGGGGAGAAAAGGTAATGCAAAAGTAACGTAATGCATTATTTTCCATTAAAAGTAACTAACACAATATGGGCCAGATTTACTAACAGCTTGCACCGCTGCAAACCCTCTTTTGGCGTTAAAAAACGACTTTCAAGATTTAATAAAGATACGCAGTGAGAAATTAGAGCTGAAAAGGTGTGGGCACAGTTATTTTTCGGCTGGCCTTATTGCATATGCATTTGTAGGAGTTTCCCTTTCAGATGCTAAATTTATGGGAGGAGAGTATTTAAATGAATCGCGCAAGGTGATTTACTAAGGTTTGCGCTCGTCAATTTACTGGTGTTTGTGCCATTATTTACCGCCCCAAAAAAGCAGGTCTTAAACCAGACGCTAACGGGTAGATTGCATTGGTCATTATGGAAATGATCCGGCTGCGTCTGTGTTCTTTAATTTGCACGTCATCAGTAGATCACGCGCAGAACTTTCCACTCCCATCTGCGCTTTTCTGGAATTGCGCTCTTGCTAATTTGCCCTATTTAGTAAATCTAGTCCTAAGTCACTTTTTTAGGGATAACACAATATTGTAATGCATTACTTTTGAAAGCAACTTTCCCCAACACTGTTTATGAATCTTTATTTATCTTTCTAGACTGTGCCAAGGTGTTTAACATTTATTCCTCAAAACTGAGTAATTATGTCTACTTATTTTGTTAGTTATTAGTAAAACTGTCCAGCTTTTTTTAACATTAGTATACTAGTCACTGTCTATTAAAATAAATAAATAAATAAATACTAGTCACTGTTTAAATGATCACATGCACAATAAGTATATATATTAATAGTCAGCAGTAAACTTTAAATAGATAAGTTACTAGTAGTCTAGTACAAATTTTTTATTTTATTCCTCTTTTAAATAAGCTGTTTATTTGTTATCGTTTTTGTTTTCAAATTATATTTTAATTTTGCACTTTTTTATTATTTAATTATTAGCTTTTCATCAACTGACAAACCCCAGTTTGGGAAACCCTAGAACGTAGCCAATTTGTCTCGTTATTTCAAATATTGAATTAGAACTAATCAGTACTATATAGCCTATTCCAGCCATAGATACCAGCTGTACAAGAGTATCTTATAATAAATACTAGTATTTTATAGCTACCAGTAAAACTCAGATAAGTAGGCTATTTATTTTTATTGCTAAATATTCCCATTAGTGACTATTCCAGTTTCACTAGTGCCGGGTGTGTGTGCGCCGCTTACCTGGGGAACACATGGCACCAGGATGCACTATGGGAAGAAGGCAAGCTGGCGGAGACAGTGTGATGCTTTGGGCAGTGTTCTGCTGGGAAACCTTGGGTCCTGCCATCCATATGGATGTCACCTTGACTCGTACCACCTGCCTAAGCATTGTTGCAGACCATGTATACCCTTTCATGGAAACGGTATTCCCTGGTGGCTGTGGCCTCTTTCAGCAGGATAATGTGCCCTGCCACAAAGCAGAAATGGTTCAGGAATGGTTTGAGGGGCCCAACAACGAGTTTGAGGTGTTGGCTTGGCCTCCAAATTCCCCAGATCTCAATCCAATCGAGCATCTGTGGAATGTGCTGAACAAACAAGTCAGATCCATGGAGGCCCCACCTCGTAACTTACAGGACTTAAAAGATCTGCTGTTAACATCTTGGTGCCAGATACCACAGTACACCTTCAGGGGTCTAGTGGAGTCCATGCCTCGACGGGTCAGGGCTGTTTTGGCAGCAAAAGGGGGACCAACACATTATTAGGTCATTATGTTATGCCTGATTGGTGTATATACACTCACCTAAAGGATTATTAGGAACACCATACTAATACTGTGTTTGACCCCCTTTCGCCTTCAGAATTGCCTTAATTCTACGTGGCATTGATTCAACAAGGTGCTGAAAGCATTCTTTAGAAATGTTGGCCCATATTGATAGGATAGCATCTTGCAGTTGATGGAGATTTGTGGGATGCACATCCAGGGCATGAAGCTCCCGTTCCACCACATCCCAAAGATGCTCTATTGGGTTGAGATCTGGTGACTGTGGGGGCCATTTTAGTACAGTGAACTCATTGTCATGTTCAAGAAACCAATTTGAAATGATTCGAGCTTTGTGACATGGTGCATTATCCTGCTGGAAGTAGCCATCAGAGGATGGGTACATGGTGGTCATAAAGGGATGGACATGGTCAGAAACAATGCTCAGGTAGGCCGTGGCATTTAAACGATGCCCAATTGGCACTAAGGGGCCTAAAGTGTGCCAAGAAAACATCCCCCACACCATTACACCACCACCACCAGCCTGCACAGTGGTAACAAGGCATGATGGATCCATGTTCTCATTCTGTTTACGCCAAATTCTGACTCTACCATCTGAATGTCTCAACAGAAATCGAGACTCATCAGACCAGGCAACATTTTTCCAGTCTTCAACTGTCCAATTTTGGTGAGCTCGTGCAAATTGTAGCCTCTTTTTCCTATTTGTAGTGGAGATGAGTGGTACCCGGTGGGGTCTTCTGCTGTTGTAGCCCATCCGCCTCAAGGTTGTGCGTGTTGTGGCTTCACAAATGCTTTGCTGCATACCTCGGTTGTAACGAGTGGTTATTTCAGTCATAGTTGCTCTTCTATCAGCTTGAATCAGTCGGCCCATTGTCCTCTGACCTCTAGCATCAACAAGGCATTTTCGCCCACAAGACTGCCGCATACTGGATGTTTTTCCCTTTTCACACTATTCTTTGTAAACTCTAGAAATGGTTGTGCGTGAAAATCCCAGTAACTGAGCAGATTGTGAAATACTCAGACCGGCCCGTCTGGCACCAACAACCATGCCACGCTCAAAATTGCTTAAATCACCTTTCTTTCCCAATTCTGACATTCAGTTTGGAGTTCAGGAGATTGTCTTGACCAGGACCACACCCCTAAATGCATTGAAGCAACTGCCATGTGATTGGTTGATTAGATAATTGCATTCATGAGAAATTGAACAGGTGTTCCTAATAATCCTTTAGGTGAGTGTGTATATATATATATATATATATATATATATATATATATATATATATATAAAACTTATCACATTAAACTGATGAGATGAATGGGTTTCACAATCGTCAACTTTTTGGATCTCACAGCAGGATTTCAGAAATAAAATGAACAGACCAATCTGTAAAAACATACACTTTATTGAGGACGTCTGATACTTTACAGAGTTGTGTTATTAACAGTACATAATAAGATTTCCTCTTCTGGAATCCAGACATGTAGTATCAACATACAAAATTGCGGCAATATAAGAGGCATTTACGATACATGATATTTATATGTATATCTTTATATGTTCGGAGTCTTCTGAAGAGGATTTGAGATGGATATTTCAAATAAACTCAAGGTAAGACTGCAGAGCTCCTTCTTACAAGCATAAGCTTTTAGCAAAGTAATGAACCTTTAACCCATAATTAAACAAAGATGGAATGAAACATGAACCCTAATCATGAAAAAAACCCTAACATTTCATACACACAATTCAGCATTTGTTCAAAAAGAAAAAATAACAGACAAACAAACTCAAAAGTCAATTGATACACAAGGCTCTTACAAAACAGAACAGTACAAAACAAAACGTCAATGTTGAGAAAAGGAAAACTTCAAACTTGGTCCTAGCTTTTGCATTGAAAAAAACATGTTCCCCTGTGTAATCCAGCTATATAATCCACACCGGCCATGCTCCGACAGCTCAGTCCAAGATGCTATACTTTTGTACTGAAGGTCCATTCACCACCTTCTTCAAAATCAAAGCATCTGTGCTTTACAATATATACCACAATCAATGAACCTTGTAAGAAGTACAAGCTCACAAAACATGGCAAGCAGTATAAAGGTTAATGCAGTATTTTTACACTTTTATTTTGAAAGCATGTTAGATCACTTTAGTGAAAATATAAAGCTTTGCTTTACATTGCAAACATGCATGCGATCACAAACGTGCATGTGTGTATGTCCGGGGCTCTAGCTGCACCGGGCTAAAGGCTCCCAGAATTGGTTGCTATTTAAGATGAAACCTTTTCTCATCCCTCTCGCTCTCATTCAACTAGTTCCCTAATTTCCTCCTCAGTACAGACCATGTGCTTCAAAAATATTCTTCTAGATGCAGAGATCTTACATAAACTAAGTGAACAATCCACCCCAAACTGAACGTTTTGTCATTTACTCACGCTCATGTTGTTCCAAACCCATATCTGGTTGTTGAAAACAAAAAGAGAATTTTTGAAGAATCATCATGCAGATTATCATACAAAATTTGTAGTGGCTATGTCTTGATGACATGCAACCTTGATATGACAGCTAGAGTGAAGGGGAATATGACAAGTCAACAACTTGTAATTTAATTAATACATATAATAGTTCTGTGTAAAATTTTATTTATGGTGCTTTTTTGGCAGCTACTGCATAAAAAAAAAAAACAATAGCAACATACAGGTTTGGAACAACTCAGTGCAAGAAAACAATGACAGGATTTTCTTTTTAGAGCAAACTATTGCTTTAATAAACTCAAAAACAGAATCTGAACTCTTATTTCCTGTCTGACCTCAGCTAGAGTCCTGAAAATGAGAGTATTTAGGTGTTAGTCTTTGGCATGGTATTAGAAAAGCCATTTCAGATTTATCTACAGGCATAATACTAACATCTAAATCTATAATTGACAACAACATTACATAAATGCTTACTTGTGCAGTAAAAAGAAGAAAATGTCCCTTAGTGCATTGCTTGGTGAAAAGAAACCTCTTAGAAGTCTACGGTTTTTAAGTCATATGTGAAACCGGTCAAACCTTTGACCTCCATTTACACACCCAAAGTTGTCATTAGTGCTGATCTAATACAAGTTTTTCCATCTGAAAATGGGGCACTGATCTTAAATTAGCACTGTTATTCTTCAGACACAAAATCAGCTGGTGTGTCTTGGGAATGGAGGTGAATTTTACCATACGAAATGCCTCAATCGGCAGCACAACCGACGGGAGAACATGTATCAGAACGTGTGATGAGGTGCAGTGTGGAAGCAGAGCGTTTTTAAGACAACCAAGCTGCCCAATGACATCCACACACAGCCCACGCTATAGCCCTCACGGTAAAGCTAACAGCAAGAGTATAGACGACTTATTAAGGAGTGTCCATTACGATCAGCGCGACTCTCATTGGCTAACGTGGCTCTGTTCAAACCTGTGCTCCAAACCCAGACTCGACAAATCTAGATTTAGCTCACATTTAGCGGGGAACACAGCAGATCCAGTCCAGTTGAGTCTAGATTTGTTCAGAGTGAATGTGGGCGACAGGTTCTGATCCAGCCGATCCATGAAGAGATACTATAGAACTTGTGTGCATGTAACCGTCGTAACCTGTTCCGTTTCATTTCAAATAATTTTTATAAAGAAAAGGGCAATAAAGGTTTTACATTAGCAAAAAATAAAACAACCACAAAAAAAGCTGCAAAAGAGTTGCAGCTATAAAAACAAACAACAGTTAACAACAATACATAAAAAGATCATTGAGTATTAACATTAGGGAGGCAAAGTATCCAGTTGTGTCCCTTCTTCAGGTGAAGCGGCTCCCTCAGAGGGTTTGGCACAAGAGTCTGATCAGCTAGAGAGAGAGAGAGAGAGAGAGAGAGAGAGAGAGAGAGAGAGAGAGAGAGGAGAATATGCTCTACACATCCTTCTCTACTCGCCTCTGCCGCACTGAAAGAGAAAACGGAGACGTGTTAGTAATCGGATACATTCACTGTGCTCTCTGTCAACATGCTGTGAGAACAGGCTGTGAGCTACGTGAAACTTTAATGAGATCTGCTCATTTAAGAGGCTTAATAAATCAAAAGGTGTGTTAGTAAATCCTTTATCCTGTTTCAAAGCTACACGCGATTACCAAATTTAGCCAAAAAATTGTTTGGTGCCATGAACAATCAGGTCCCCCTTTACAAATGGGTCCACACTATGTTCCAGGGGATGGTTGTTTCAAACAGTAGCAGGTTTGCTATCAGTTCTCCGTTACAGTGCGCTAGCACTACTTTAGCCTGCTTTTGCTTGTACAAAAGCTGTTTATATTCTGGGTATATATTAAAAATGTATTGTTTCGCATTTATTATTTTGTATGTTCTTACCAGATGTTCAAATTAAATATGTGATTTAATAAGCTAGCTGGCTAACAGGATGCTAAGGAAGTAAGCTAAGCAGTGAAAGAGAAATATTTAATTTCAAAAGGTGAATCTTTATTTATTTACAATTACATGCAATATATACTTTAAAGGGCATTTGTAGTTATATTAAAGTTACGGTAAGTAGGACAGACAGCTAGTGGTCGAAATAGGTACTGCAGTCAAAATTTAAAATATTGGAGATCGTTGTTTCCCCCGCCCCCTCCTCTGCAGACTTGATGCTCACGCAGGTTGCCAGCTTATAGACACAACAGGAGCGAGCGCAATTGACAATGAAAGCCACACTCTAAGTTGATGAGTTGATTTATCAGCGTTTTAATATGCTATCGTTCATAGAGATTTTTAGATGGATGCCGAGGCTTTTTATGTCGGGTAAAATCTGCGATCTCTGACCCAGTTTGTTTACTGGATTCCATGGCAGCAATACGCAGTGTTTTCTGCAAACTGGCAACATGGGGTGTCGAAATACTATTGGGTAAACTGGCAACTTGCGGTATCGCACATACCAAAACAAAAAGAGACAATCCGACACGGAACGCACATTTCAAAGTAGAATAACTAGCTGTAGCATTGTTTTTCTCAGAAACAAGTAGGTGAATTTAGCATGTTTCCTAAATATCTGCAAGCATATGGTATTTTTATGCTTTAGTAAAGTGAAAAACTTACATACAGCACCTTTAACAGCCTTTACATAATTTATTCACCCTCATGTCAGATATTTTAAAGAATGTTGGCAACCAAACAGTTAATGCATATTGACATCTATTGTATGGGCACAGTAAAACACTGAGACGTTTCTCAAAATATCTTCTTTTGTGTTCCAGCCATACAGGTTTGAAGATTAAAAGACCTTTCACCCATTTGTGTGGGGAACCCATTTGTGTGGGGAACCCATTTGTTCAGGATGACGGCCCAGCTAGTCTCGAATCACACACCTACAGTCCGTTTATTTGATTCATGTTGCAGTCCAAAATGTTTTAATTACACTTCTGACTGCTAGAGGTCTGCACAGGCTTTAAACTGAAGCCCAAACCTGGCCCGTACCCGAGATTGTTTGATCCAATCTGCCCCCGACCGGTACTGTTAAAGTTTAAGACTGAACCCGACCCGAACCCAAAATCCGTTGCTGTAGAAATGTACCTGTATTCTTGCTACCAGAAGCCAAGACAGCTTTGTAAGATCACACTTCATTTCGTTCATGTTTGCACTCATTCATTTATCATCGTACAATGATGTAGTGTTTTATTTGATATCAGCCTACTTTTGACAGCTGATTTCTGAGAGAAATGTGGCTCATTTTTCATTTACGAACGCATTGTGCTCATTTCATTCATAGAGTTTACTCATTCGTGTATAAATCTTATTGTCTATCATATCGCCTCTCAAGGTTTAAAACATTTAAATATACATATCAAATAGAAAATGTTTATGATGCAGTATTTTACTGATAATAATCTTAAAGCTCTGATTTCTGAGACACAGAGACGGCAGTGCGGCTATTTGATTTGCGCTGTGCTCAGTTTACTCATTCACTTCACACACACATTATTGCGTAGTAATTTTAGCACAAAATTATATATAAACCTCTATCTCCTGGCTCACCTGTTATCCAGCAAACACGAAAAGTGACTGGGACTGACAGATTCTTATCCTATTCAGTAGAATTTGTTTCCCTGCATCATTTGGCATGTTTTCCCTTAATAACCGTTTGCCTTATCGCACTCATAGTTAAGGTTTGAGTGCTGCCTGCTGTGTTGTGGCTGAAAGAGCACACGAGACTGGGAGCACACATGCAAAATAGTTCTGTTAATACATAAATTATATATAAATGTGCTCCTGCTCTTGTGCGCTCTTTCAGCCCCAACACAGCAGACAGCACACAAACCTCACCTACATACAGTATATATTGTTTTTCAAAAACCTGAACCTGAAGATATTCACGAAACATTAACCCAAACCCGACCCGAAATGGGACTTTTTTTATTTTCAATCCCTATCAGTAAGCACATTTTATGCTAACTTCTACAGGGTTCAGTCTGAGCGGGCAGTTGAGAGAATAAGCAGCAAAGTGGACCAGACTTTATGCTGAAAGTCAAATAACTGCCTACACAAGACTACTGCTCTGATCTGTAGCATGTTAGTGTTTTTGTGCTTGTGTATGCAGTGTATTGCGTGTTTGGTTAACCAGTGTTGCCTAGTTCACATCTATATAAGGCCTGAATTCACAACAGTGAGGATCTGATAACTTATCACACTGTACTATGTACAGGTGAGTCAAACAAACACTCTTTAACAAAAATCACATAACGTCTTACAACATGTGCTGTTAGCATTCATGCCAAAGGGTAAATGTCAAACCCATGCGCTCACACATAATACCTAAAGACACTGGAATAGAGCTTGGTGCATGACATCATCTCACACATGTGTAAAGCACACTGCGTGTGTGTGGTATCATTATAAGTCTGGCGAACAGGAGACCGATCCAGACTTCATCCAAGAAACAGAGAAAAGAAGAGAAAGTCCCATGAATAAAATATCATTTCAAAGGACCTTATTCTACAATTTTGTAGTATCTTTTTTGTAGTAACCAAAACTTTCTGGCCGTTTACACCTGGTATTAAGATGCGTTTTGGTCGATCAGATCACAAGTAGATGAAGGAGACACATTCCCATTTACACCTGGTGTTTTATTTAGTCTCTTTTGTCTTTCGACCACTTCTGTCTTGGTTTCTTCAGGGGGAGGGTCTAGGGGCGGGTAAATGTATGGCCTTTTTCAGATCTTTTGATCTAATACACGAAAAAAGCTAGTGCAATTTAAATATGAATGCGGAAGTAGACGATGGAGACAGAGCAGAAGCTCTTATTTCTGCTCTGACAGTCGCATAACCACACTGAACGCGGTGAGTGCGTGTTAGAAATCAGGAATGGTGAGAGAACATTGTCCTTGTTACGTTTTTTGTCTTCGAACCAAACTTAGGTCTTCAAATCGACAAAGTTTAAATCCTGTCTGGTTAGCACGCTTCCCATAATGTTTACGCATTAGGTCAGTAGGCGAGGAGTAGGCGGTCTTTTGTGGCTGTTTGAACACATTCGACCACGAGCATCTACACGCTACATGCGTTTTCGACTACCTCTGGAAGTGGTTGAAAGTGGACAAGCTCAAAACATTTTAGACCCCATTTTAGACCACCAAAATGCATCTTAATATCAGGTGTAAAAAGAGCCTCTGTTTGGCCAACGTGTCGAAACTTTTATATTGACAGCGCACAATCAACAAACTTTACATCCTTGACTTCAAACTATGCTGCGCTATATGCAGTTGGCCCCTGTGTCATATTCATGTCATATTAACTGAACTGTATATAAATGTTAGCGCTACCTTATCTTAACTATAAAAAATAGAGTGCACTGTTGGTTAAAGCGTTTACTTCTTTTTATTCATATTTTTAACAACTTTTTGAAAAAAAAAAATACTATAATAGGATTACAGAATCCAGAAGTTGAATCTAAAGTATATTTTACAGATTTATTTTCAAATTATAATTTTCATATAATTCATTTTCAAATCTTTTATTTGTAATTTAGTAAATATTATGTAAAAATGTATATACATTTAATTTCAGCAATTGTTATGCATGTGTTTTTATTGTCTTTAAATTTAAAAGAGTGATAATATATCCTATAATATATTATATCGGCCACCCTCCTCTCTAAGATATAAGCATCGGCCATAAAAAATAAAAAATAAATCAGTATCGGGCGACCATTAAATCTGAAAAATGTTTTTGCACCAAAATCAGTTTGGTTTTTATTATAATTTTTCACCCTCTCGGAACCTAATAATACAGGCTGTTTTTGCTACTGTGCCTTTAAAACGTCTATATGTAAAAGAGCTCTGTTATGACTGGCTAACATCATTGCCTGTGAAATATTTAACAAGCTGCTGAGTACTGAATATGTCTTGATAAGTAAATTAATGTGCATCATAACTGGAGTATATGTTCTTAACCAACAAGTTAACCAAGTCTCACTGCTTTCATCTTAGGACCACTTACCATGGTAATAGCAGATTCTGTGGGAGGAGTTCTAAGGAAGCAGCATTGTTTTACAGAATGGCAAATGACCAATGACCTGTGTCTCTGTCAATCAGAGTGTATGCGTGTTAGGTCGTGTTCTCACCCAGGTCGTTGTTTTTTGTGATTGCAGCAGCAGCGCGGGATCTGGGACCCTGCTGGGTGAATTGGTACCCAAACTTCACAATGCTCGTATTCTGCTCCAGCATCTTGGCGATCTCCATCTCCGCTAACGTACCGAGCTGCTGCCGCTGAAAACACACATCGGAATGATCTCTATTAGACAGGCTTATGTAAGCCCACACACACAGACATTTCACTATGAGTAACATTTGCATGCATAATGTCTGAAAATAGCAAGGTTTTAACACATTTCAACATATTTAGTACCCAGACCAGTGCTGAATTATAAACAGATACAACCTATATTCATCACTAAATAACTGAATTAAGACCCATTTATTCAGTGGCCTACTCAAAATTAAATCCAGTTTAATTTTCGTAACTACAGAAACATTTCTTCATAAAAGAATTTTAGAATATTTAGATACTGAAATAGTCAACGTTACAAGCAAGAACAATAAATCAAATACATGAGAAAAAAATTATGAACCAAAAATTATGAGAATTTACTGCAGCTTTAACATTACTAACATTTGATTTACTTTCGTTTTATTGGGTTTAGTGAGTATGATCGGTGATTTAAGTAATTAAGCATTAAGGTATACAGTAGCTATATTATTATGATGTGGCCATTTTTGCTGGAAATTCAACCCCAAAACCAACAACGAATACCAACATTAACGATGAGCAATGCACTTGTTACAGAATGTATTCTTCTTTGTTAACATTAGTTAAACAATACAACTGTTCATTGTTAGGTCATGTTAGCCCAGGTTCATTAAATAATATTTACAGATACAACTTTTGATTATACCAATGTATTAGTAAATGTTGAAATTAAAATAAAATGAATACATGCTTTGGAATTATTTTTCTAAAATGGGAAAAGCTGAATTTTTACCATTCTTCAGTGCCAAATGATTCTTTATATATGTTCTAATATGATTTTTTTGGTGCTCAAGAAACATTTCCTAATATTATCAATGCTGAACACAGAACCGTGTGGAACCGTGATCATTTTTTTTTTACAGAAAGTTCAAAAGAATCACATTTATTTGAAATATAAATATTTTGTAACAATGTAAAGGTCTTTTCTTGTCACTTTTGATCAATTTAATGCATCCTAGCTGAATAAAGGTATTAATCTTGTTCAAAAAAACTGTATGCCATAAAGTTGACTGGGCGAGACACATTGAAGATGCTGTAAAATATCCAAAAGATGCAAATCCTTGACAGTAATCACACATCAGTTGATTTCTATATGAATGTGGCAAGTTGCTCTGCACTGGTGTGATCTGTATGTGACAGTCTGAAGAGTAGAAAATGGCTTGCTGGTTTTAAAAGCATGTGGTTGAGTCCATGTGGCGGTACCTGGTTGTCGATCTTGATCTCTGAGAGTGTGTCATTGTCCCGCAGAGCTTGTACCAGAGCCAGAACTCCTACACCAGTGATGAAATTAGACTCCAGATTCAAACTCCTTAGCGTCTTATTCTCTCGTAGCATGTCTGAGAAGGCCTGCAGTGAACAGAGAAACACACAAAGCTTTACAAGACTACCGCATCTCTTCTATGATTAACTTTCGTCTTAACCAGCTACAAATGGTCACCGATCACTTGGTTTATATTCTTGTTGCTCATGCTGGGCAGCCTGTATAGTACACATAAAATATGTTTTGACTGAATGTGATTCAAGAAGCATGAAGAATTACTTGAATACCAGTAACCACAGTTACAAGGAATGACAATGTATTATTTAGAGTTCAATATATTTAGAGTTCAATATATTTAGAACTGGTTATACACATTTTGTCAGAGGATTAACAAATGCTGCCTATTTAAAATGAATTGTGTGGTGCTGGAAACCACCAGCAATGATTGGAAAAACAACAGCAGAGGTTTAGTTTGGAAAACACACATGACATGCAGTACTGTACTGCACATGGAAGAGTCAATGCACTGTTTCGTGACTTAAGGCAGCATTTGTCCAATCTCAACCCAGAACACACAAACATCTCAAGTAAATGAATGATGTCCCTAACCACGGCAACAGGGTCATTGCTCCTGGTGGCAGCCAGACTGAACTTCTTCACATGAATGTTCTTCTCCATGGCTTTGGCAAACTCCTTTAGAGTCGGGATTGGAATGTTCTGGAACAAAAGAGAAAGGAAACATTAAAAACAGGTTTATGTTGTTGACAATTACATGTTGACTCCAATATGTCACTAAACTCATCATCATGGTCTTCAGATTATATAACATACTATCCATTTTGTGGGTTAGGAGTCAATGAGTGCCAATTTAGGTCCCGGTGAAAGAGATTAGCCATAATTGAATCATTAAAAAGTAAAAATGTTGGGTTGGGAGCTGTTAATTCTAGTTCTGGTTTGTGTGTCTGTTTATTGCATTTATAGAAAATATTTAAAAGATTTTTAGACTTTAAGCAGCTAAAACAAATGGGTTTTTATATTTTTATGCCCATTATTTCTAGTTCTATTTGGAAAAAGTACATCTTGCTTCGCCATTAAAAAAAATGCAATTCTTAAATACTTAAATTTACAAATTGGATTATCAGCATAACAATTTGAGTAAAAAGTTGAGAATGATTTAAAAGTGTTGTAGTATTCTCAGCATAATTTGAGAATGTTTTATGGAGCATCCTGTCCTTCAGTGGAAGCAAGAAAATCAGGTTATCTGTACAAAGGAGTCACATGACCAATGTTACTAATTTAATTACTGACCTGGAAATAACGCACATTGCACAATATTATTGATATTTTTTAAGTGTATTTTATGCCTTTTTTGTTAAAAATCCCCATCACACCCCCAAAAATATTGTTTATTTCCAAAATTAAATTACTTTTTTTTTATCCCAGATGTTGGGATTAAAGTGTATCTGGTAGTATTTTGCTGGTAATATAAAATTAGTAATCATAAATATCAAACAATGTTTATTTTGCCATAAAATTTCATATGGTTTGTGTGTAAGGGGGCCTCATTTTAACATATTCTGTACACTAAACTGATTCTCATTACCTTTATGTTGTTCATATTAACTTCGGTCAGTGAGGAATCATTGGACTTTATCCGCTGTAGGGTTTCCTCCACGTTTGTAGGGTTTGGTGGTTCATCGAAAACTGGCTTTACCTTTTCTCCTTTAATAACATCTATGACGCAAACACAAAATTAACAAACAAGCTTTCACTATGTATGTTTACATTCACAAATTTTCATCATCCCAAATGAATCTAATCTGATTCCAGATTCTGAAAGTTCTGTTTATATGAGCATAATTGCCGTTTTCTGGCCTGATGACACATCTACAAGGCAAGCTGACATCAGAAGACCCTTTGTAGTAAATGGTAAAAATTCTGTCTTCTCTAATGACCAATTTGTAAGACACAAGACGCAAATAAACATATGGACGTTCATTAGATGTAAAATACATGTAAACATGTGCATCATGGCACCGCACAGGTGTGCAAGGTATTTTTCAATCAGATTCAGAAAAGAGTCAGATTAAAGCGTTTACATGCCATTAGACTATCTTTTCAACTAGATGGGAATAACATTTGGATCGTTTGAGGTGTTTACATGAAGGCTCTTTAGTCCAACTGAACCATCAATCTAATTATAAACAGATTTTATGGGTGCATGTAAACCGTTCATTTTGACAGCAAATTTAGATATTATGTTTAGACTATTATACGATAGATTTTTGTCGACTAAAATCTAACAGTCAGTAAATAAGAAACAAAAATAAGAACAAATAGCCTAAATAAATACAATATAAACAAAGATACAAATGAAATAAACAGTGCTTTAAGTTTGCCAGGTAGGTCCAACAGTAGTATTCAAGTAAGAAATACTACCTACAGAAATTGAATAAAATGAATCAAATAACACTGAATTGCCTTCCTTGTATAAATCCTTATTAAAGCTACTAAAGTTACTCACTGAAGAGCAGTGAATGATTTTGTCTTTGTCTTTTGTTGTTTGAATTAACATTATGGACTCAGAAAGCAGCAGGTTTAGGCTACTGTCACTTTAAAGGATTAGTTCACTTCAAAATAAAAATGTCCTGATAATTTACTCACCCCCATCTCATCCAAGATGTTAATGTCTTTCTTTCTTCAGTCGAAAAGAAATTACGTTTTTTGAGGAAAACATTCCAGGATTTTTCTCCACATAATGGTTTTCAATGGCAACCACAGATTGAAGGTCCAAATCAATGCAGTTTCAAAGGGATTCGAAGGGCTTCAGAGGCTCTGCGTGATCCCAGACGAGGAATAGGGTCTTATCTAGCTAAACCATTGGACATTTTCAAGAAAAAAATAAACATTTATATACTTTTTAACCTCAAATACGCAACTTCGGAGTTGTTCTTCTTCACGGCGTATGACATCATCATGTCGGAAAGGTCACGCACGTGACGTAGGTGGAAGTAAATCAAACGCATTTAGCAAAGACTAAATCAAACGCCCTTTACAAAAATGAAGGTAAAACAACGATGTCGGACAATTTTGAAGAAGGAGTTTTTTGGCACTGGGTCGGTACTTACACCTACATCAACCGTGACCTATCCGACGTGATGACGTCATACGCTGTGAAGAAGAACACCGAAGTTGCGCATTTGAGGTTAAAAAGTATATAAACGTTAATTTTTTTTAGAAAATGACCGATGGTTTGGCTAGATAAGACCCTATTCCTCAGCTGGGATCGTGCAGAGCCCTCTGAAGCCCTTCGAAGCCCTTTGAAACTGCATTGATTTGGACCTTCAACCCGTTGGTTGCCATAGAAGTGCATTATGTGAAGAAAAATCCTGGAAAAAAAAGACATGAACATCTTGGATGAGATGGGGGTGAGTAAATTATCAGGAAATGTTAATTTAACTGTTTACTTTCAATATATCAAGCATTGATATATATTTTTTGTGTATTTGTCCTTTCAAGAGCGATAAGACGTGAAAGAGAACTCAATTCAGCACTCATAGGCTGTCAGAGAGGCGGCTTTCTGTGTGCGTGCTTCGGTGTGAACCGTCCCAAATTGAGTTCTCTTTCACGCCTTCTCGCACTTAAAGGAACACGCCAACTTTTTGGGACTTTAGCTTATTCACTGTATCCCCCAGAGTTAGATAAGTCCATACAAACGTGCGTGCCATAACTCTGTCTGACGCACCCACCGCTAGCCTAGCTTAGCACAAAGACTGGAGGTAAACGGCTCCATCTAGCCTACTGCTCAATAAATGACAAAATAACGCCAACATTTTCCTAATAAATATATATATATATATTATATATATATATATATATATATATATATATATATATATATATATATATATATATATATATATATATATATATATATATATATATATATATATATATATATATGTTGTGATGTGTATAGTTATATCATGTACTAAGACCGACGGAAAATTAAAAGTTGCAATTTTCTAGACCGACATGGCTAGGAACTATACTCTCATTCCTGCGTAATAATCAGGGAACTTTGCTGCCATACCATGGGTGCAGCGGCGCAATGATATTACGATATTACGCATTCAAATGTTTGCATCTAACCTCCAAACCACAAAGAGATTAACTGTGATTGAATCTCTTCCCAAATCGTCCCTCGCTAAAATGTTTGTCTCTGACTTATTCATTGACGAAAAGGTCAATAGATTTTTGTTATAGTTTTTGTCATCACAAACTGTTTTTTATTTAGTTATCGTCTCGTTTTCGTCAGTGAAAAATTGCCGTTTGACTAAACATACGACGAAAATTATTCGTCAAATCAACACTGCATGTAAGCGCAGCTACTGTCACATAGACATAAGACATTTACAACTCATTAAATAATTGATATTCTGAAAGAAATACGGGATTGAAAAGAACATGAAATTATATCTTCCAAAAGATGACATCAATTTATAGAATAAACTCACTGTTATAACCGTCTTTACAGGTGCCGTCATAACTCTGCGTGCTTGTCACCAGTGTGTTCACTCCAAGAATAGCTACACAACACAACACAAAACTGTTATTACAATATACACAAACAACAAGAACTTAAAAGACCCCATGACAGGATTAAAATATTATAACATTGTATAAAGTAATGTAATTTGCAGTGCATTTAAACACTTATTTTACTATTATTTCTCATGTTATAATGCATGTTACAGCATGAAGCCACTTTCACATTCCTGTTTTTCAGCACAGCTGACCAAAAAAACAAAAACATGTTCAGCACATAAAAAGAATAAAGCGCATCAGGTTCATAATGGAGCATTCAGTGAGGGAAACCAGCCAGGGACAATCTCTTAAAGCAGTGTGCTAAAAGAGGCTGTTTAAAGAGAGAGAGAGGATGTTTGCCGTTTTATTCTGAAGCTGTGATGGATGCATTGTGGGTGTTCAGAGTCACAGTGGAAAGGTTATTGCAGAGAGAGTAATAAAATTTTTTAAAAAAAACACTAGAACAACAGACACCACAAAGCTGTTCATTCTGGATGTTCATTAGAGCAATAAAACTAATCCTACTAATGTTTTTACCTGCCAGGTCACACAGTTCTGTGTCAGTAGCGCTAGACAGTGCCTCTTCCAATTCCGGGTCAAGGGTAGTGACTTCCTCATGATGCAACTGGATTGGTTTCTGTTTGGGAATCCATACCTTTCCTGTAGAACGAAAAGACAAAAGGTTGATCAGTAACAAATCGCATAGCTTGTTGATTGACTGAAATGGTGGTTTAAGAAAAAAAATTACATTCATTTAAAAGGAACATTCAATAAAGCCTTTTCAGAGCACACATACAAATTGGTATTTGATAAATGGATATACATTTAAGTATACATTGAGTTTTTTTTTATTTTTTATAAGGAAACATGTACAAAATGATTAGATTATCTTACCAAGTTTTTCATGACTTAAGCAAAATATTCCATGTAGTCTCTCAATTAATACAATTTTAAAAAGGCTGTTTAAAGGAGTTAAGGCACATTCACGCCATTCTGTAATCAAAAGATAACGACTTGGAAAAAGTAATTACAACTGGTAAACTGGGGATTTTCTGAGAGCTCCCAATTGTACCACCTGACCGCTGCAGAATTATATTGGCTCAGAGCAGCTCAGAGCAAAACAGCATGTTGTCATCTCATAATTATGGTAATTACAACATTGTGTGAAAGAAGCATTAGATGGATTTTAGCATATCACGGCGCAGGACATGTCGAGGTATTACGTTATTTTGACACATCGTTTTGAACAGTCAGACTCGCTTTTGCTGTCATTCACATAAATACATTAAGATTGAACTTAGACTGCCGTTTAAAAGTTTGGGGTCGCTGAGATTTTTAAAAATGTTTTTGAAATACGTTTCTTATGCTCACCAATGCTGCATTTATACAAAAACACAGTAAAAACAGTATTACTGTAAAGTATTACTACAATTTTAGATAACGGTTTTCTATTTGAATATACTTTAAAATATAATTTATTCCAGTGATGGCAAAAGCTAAATTTTCAGTAGCTATTACTCCAGTCTTCAGTGTCACATGATCCTTCAGAAATCATTCTAATAAGCTGATTGATGCTCAAGAAACAATTCGTATTATTATTGTCAGTGTTGAAAATGATTGTGCTGCTTAATTACTGGAAACTTTTATGCTTTTTTCAGGTTCTTTGATGAATAGAAAGTTTAAAAAAACCCCAGCATATTTAAGATTTTTTTTTTGTAAAAATGCAAGTCTTTGCTAAATAAAAAATTGTACTGACCCCAAACCATTGAATGGTACAGTATTTTAGGAGAATTATTGTTGGGTATCATGTGGAAGTGTCACACCACAGGGGAAAATAAACAGACAAAAAAAGGAAGCATTTCCACTTAAACATTAGTTTAAGTTTAATCAATACTAGAAACCAGCCTCTTCCTACCATAAAAGAAAATAATTTATTTGCTGCTCATCCAAAGGACATGAGAGGAAAGTGAACAACCCTTTACTTCACTGAAAATTGCCAAAAGACTAGATTGCTACCGAAGACCACATCAGGGAAAGAGGGTTAGTGGTCAGACATGATGTCCAGCTGTATAAATGGCTGGCGTTTATGAACTCGACAGAAGATGAGGGCGTACAGCAGGCCCATCATGGTAATAGCTCACCGCTTGACCTCATCCCAACTCCAGTCAGACTATCAGGCTCTCTGTGTCACTGATAATGAGGTTGGGTAATATGATGCTGGTCTTGTGACAAGCTCATTCTTTCTGGACAGTGAAAAACACACTCTACAGCTTTATTCAGGACATGTGACTGCTGAGCTCTCTCAAAATGAGTGAGTGTAAAGAGAGGGAGAGAGGATGTTCTGTTAAGCTGAAAGCATTCAGCTTGTGTTTCAATAAAACCCCACATAAACTTTTCACAAAGAATATAAAGACTACCGGAAATTAATTCTTCAATGTCCATCAAAATTTGATCTGCTGCTCAGCCAATTAAAAGCAAATATGGAATATTTCAACTCATGCTGGATTCTGAGACACAATTAAACAGTCATCATTTGGAATATTGCACACAAGTTGCTTGGACTAAGTTTAAGGTGCTTCTATGGTACTTTTTAGTGGCCCTGGTCACTATCTGCTTTCATTGTATGGAAAAGAGCAGTGTAAACATTTCTGAAAATATCTCTTTTTATCTCTTTACTTTAACTTTAGCGTATAAATTCTATGTCGAAACTTCAAATGTCGCAAAAAAATTGTTTGGAAATTTTTTTTTCGAGAACGTAAATAAATGTGGTGTCACATGACAGAACTAGCCTATACAGCATCAAGTTTTAGAGTCAAGTTTTTTTTATACTGTTTCTCTGTATTTGGCGCATAAATCTATTACATCCAAATTATTAAATTGTATATTAAATAATTTTATTACTATTGGTAAGAATAAGACGTGTTGCCTCAAACATTATTCATCCTTATTTTTGTAATTTTGTTTGTTTTTTTACAATCTAATAAAAGTTCATCAGAAAAATAATAGCTGCACACGTTTATGAATATTGCTTGATCAAGTATTGATCTAAATAGTCTTTATAACGAAGTAAAAAAAAAAAAAAAGAAGACACTTATACACAAAATAATGTCTAGGGCCTACAATTTAATTTATAATAAAGTTTTGTTTTAAAATATATGAGGAAAATATAGCGCCTTGAAAATCTCGGCAGCTTGTCTAAAATAATAATGGGGTGTCTGTCAAACGAAGGAGGGCTGTTGGAGTTTCCAATAATACTGACAAAAAGAAAGGTAAAATTGACAACATTATGTCTGTATCTGAATAAACAAATTTATCAATTTCATGGGCAGGATCTGGCTACCTGACAAATAAAAATAAATAAATACATAAATTTAATAATAAAAAATAAATAAAAGAAAAAGAAAAAGAATCACAAAACATGACACTGCATTTATAATAAATTTTTATAAATAGGCTACAATATGTAAAATAATTTTATCTCAAACAAATTATAAAAAATAAAATGGGTTGAATCCAAAAAGCTCTGAACGAATATTAGAATTGTTAAGACGGCAGTGCTATAGACCATTTAAAAAAAGTTAAATATAGACTACACAAATAAAAAGTTTAGGTTACAGCTACAATGGTCTCAGAGAAAAAAAAAAATTAGCAGCGATTTGATGTTTTTGATCGATTTTATGTGAAACCAGAACGAATATCGTTTTTTTGTTTTGTTTGAATGATCTGAATATATGCGTTCTCAGCCACGTCACACTGCGACTGGCTTGACTGCATGTTCAAGGTTTAAGTTAAAAAAATTAGCTATATGACCAAACAATCTTTTTAAAGTAAACGGTCAAATTTCAATTGTCTCATTACTCTCTGCATTTTACAGATATTTGGGACGTGAAAGATATGATATAATTTGCGATATACACGAAATTGAAAACGACTTGGGGCAGACTTATGCGACAATGCGTTTTTTAGGGATGACATAACGCAGTGAAGACAGCAAAAGACAAAACAAAAGTTTTTTACGCATATTCACTTTGTCAATAACAAAACTGGAAAAAGTGGATGGAAACTTGGCTTATGATGTAAAGTCCTATGCTAATCAAACTACTTAATGGCGCGAAATATGCATGCAAGTACACAGTCTTGTACCTTTGTCTTTTTGTCCAATTTTCAAACACTTTTTTGCTTCAAATCAAAGTCTGTAATGTTGTGGTTCACCTTAGCTGGTTGAATGAAGACTTTATAACCCCTCTTGGGAAAATACTTTCTGAACTAAGGTCTCTGAAAAGTTGAACAGGCAGTGTAACACTTCAAAATAACAAAAAGACATGGCACATTTCATTTATTGGTAAAGTATTCCTTATTAAGGACCCAATATGTTAAATGATGATTCTAGAGACCTTTATGTATGACAGAATCTTTCCAATCGTCATAAAAGCAGCTGGCAGCTCAGAAACCTCTCATTACACATGAGACGTGAATAAACCTCAGCTCTGGCCTGGGCATACACTAGAACCATCTACTCTATCCTCATATATAGTTTCTTTCCTATCTGTAAAGGACGGCAACAGTACGTCACTCAGGCCTGTGAGGTTTGGAAACACACACCACGCGGTTCAGAGACACTTTTTTCTTATTCTCCTGCTTTATTCCGGATTCAATGACTGTGAAACACTTTAATGACTAAAAGAAAAGCAATAAGCCAGGCTGTATGCTACAGTTTTTTGAGGGGTGCTGTCAGACACAACATGGGTTATTGTTTAGTTTTTAACTATTGCTCTAGCTCTGGACACAAGAACAGGCTGTGTGTTTGAGGTGTGGTTAAATTCCAAACACATGTTATCAGTGCAAAAAATTAATGTGAACCAGGAAATAAAACAAAAGATCAGTGAAAACTACTTGCAGAACCACTGGTGTGGAAATCATAGACGACTGTGTGTTTTAAAAAGAGTATTATAGAGTATTTTTGCCATAAACATGATTTCATGTGTGTTTAGAGGATATCTATTTCACACAGTCAACTACAATCAAATATCTAATAATATTCACATTAATTTCCACATTCCATTAATTTTTTTTTTTTTTTAGGTTTTCTATGTACCACACAAAGTTAATGCCTTTAAGACAAGAGGGAAAAAACTGAACTGAAGTGAAAACAGCAGCACAGAATGATGCAGGTTAGATCACTCCTCAACTATTTTAACAAGACTAAATTAAAACATGCTTCATGCTTGAAATTAGTGAATTCTCTCCTGCTGCAGTAATGGAGACTCGGTTTTCCTGTACGGTTATGACCTCTTCATGTAAACGCAGTAAAAACGGGTTTGGTTATTACACAGATGCTGTTATTCAACATGACACAGACAGTATAACATTGGCAGCACAGCTTCTCTTCTCTTGTAACCTACTTTCTCATTCCTAGGTCACCTTTATCTAAGCTCAAACTTGCCCTGATAATCAACCAATAGGCTTGCATTTGACTACCCTACACTACAATTGAAAAGTTTGGTGTGAGCAAGATTTTTGTTTTTTTGAAAGAAACTAATACTTTTATTCAGCATGGATGCATTTTATTTTTATTAACTTAAAAAGTGAGGGTAAAGATTTATAATGTTACAAAAGATTTCTATTCCAAATAAAAGCTGTTCTTTTGAACTTTCTATTGATCAAATAGAAAATTCCGCTTTGCCATCGCAGGAATAGATTACATTTTAAAATGTATTGAAATAGTTAGAAAACAGTTATTTAAATTTTCATATTTCACAATATTATTGTTTTTACTGTATTTTTGATCAAAGAAATGCAGCATTGGTGAGCGTAAGAGACTTTTTTCAAAAAACATTTGTTAAAAGGTAGTTTGATCTTTTGTTCAAAATTTTGGGATCAATAGGATTTAAAAATATATATATATTTTTGTATTTTTGAAAAAAAAAAAAAAAAAAAAAATCTTATGCTCACCAGTGCTGTATTTCTTTGATTAATGACAGAGCAGATCTAATGCAAGAGCCAAAGTGAAAGTACTAAAGAAGTGAACTGGCTGCTTAAAACCGCTGGTTTCACAGAATAAATCACTTAGGCTATGGGGTACAATAATGTCCTCAGCATAAAAGTTTCTAAAACAACAGCAACATAGGGGGTATTTACACTTGGGCACTTCATGCGTTTTTCAAGATTAGATAACTATCTGTAAATACATCTGATTGTTCATCTGCTTATGAGTAAACTGTATTCCTTCCAAACAGATCTATGCCAGCATACAGTTGGTTTGGTCAGTACGTTTAGGAGCCCAAAGACAACCAATGAATTTTGCTTGACACATATATATATATATATATATATACACATACATATACACACATATATATATATATATATATAGTGTGTGTGTGTGTGTGTGTGTGTGTGTGTGTGTGTGTGTGTGTGTGTGTGATAATACTTCCTACAGTTTAAATCCAAACCACCAAGTTTAAAACTCTTTAAAGGTATAGTCCACCCAAAAATGAAAATTACCCCATGATTTACTCACTTTCAAGCCATCCTAGGTGTATATGACATTCTTCTTTCAGACGAATACAATCTGAGTTATATAAAAAAAATGTCCTGGCTCTTCCAAGCATTATAATGGCAGTAAATGGCAGCCCAAAATTTGAAGCACAAAAAAGTGCATCCATTATAAAAGTAATCCATACGGCTCTGGGGGGGTTAATAAAGGCCTTCGGAAGCGAAGCGATGCGTTTGTATCAATATTTAACACGTTATAAAGTAAAATATCTCGCTTCCTCCAGACCGCCTTCCGTATTCAACTTAAAAAAAGCGTAACTGGCGTGACGCATGATGTCAGACGTAGCATAAGCGTTGAACTGCAAGAGCTCTTCCAAGCTTTATAATGGCAGCCCAAAATTTGAAGCCCCAAAAAAAAAAGTGTATCCATCCATTATAAAAGTAATCCACACGGCTCTGGGGGTTAATAGAGGCCTTCTGAAGTGAATCAATGGGTTTGAGTAAAAAGTAAAATATCTAGCTTCCGGAGGACAGCCTTCTGTATTCAATTTACTTTTATAATGGATGGGTACACATTTTTGGGCTTCAAATTTTGGGCTGCCATTCACTGCCATTATAATGCTTGGAAGAGCCAGGACATTTTTTAATATAACTCTGATTATATTCGTCTGAAAGAAGAATATCATATACATCTAGGATGGCTTGAGGGTGAGTAAATCATGGGGTCATTTTCATTTTTGGGTGAACTATCCCTTTAAAACAAAAAGTTGTGATCTATTCTGAACTGGACAGAAAATGAACAGAAATCTGAAGGCCAGATATGAACAGAGCAGTTGTATACTGGATCTGAAGGGGCATCTTTGTTAAGCAGACCTCACACAGAGAAAAGAGGGAAAGCTTTATTTAAGCCCTTTATTTAGCGGTTACTTTTTGTTCTGTTCATGTAAACCACTGTGGTACAGAGAAAAGCCTGCAGCACAAAACCAGTCAGAACCAGAAGAGAGGAACTCAGCCCATCACAGTGGGTCTCTTGGGCTCAGCTGTGCCGCTGGGCTGATCTTGGCTGACCTCTACCTCCCAAACTACTTCCTGTTCTTTCCCGACCCAATCACAGTGTCCTCCCCTGTGGACCAGTACAGACGAGTTTTTCTGCTTAGGCTGTCACAAGCCAACTGTACTCTGAAGGCTCCAACAGGAGAGGAGAGCAAATAGGAGGATTTCATAGTGAAGATCCATGGGCATCAACAAATCCATGGAGTCAAGTTTTCCATTACTAACTCACTATCAGTCAAGTAACAGATCTGGCCACAGAGGTGAATCCCATGAAGCCTCAGCAACAAACTATTTGTGGGTCATGTGTACCCTTCCCTTACGGCATTACCATGGAAACATACAATATAAAGAAAGAGATAGACAGCACTTGGCAGAGATGCCTATCTCTCAAATTCTCTGTCGCTAAGGGCCATTTAGACCTCATCCCAAAGGAATTCCAGCACTTCCTGTTTCCTCAGTTGTTCTCAGACACTGCGATTGAACACTCTCAATTCCAGTCTCCCAAATCCTAAACTAGAAGCTGTGAAAACACTTGTTAATAATTGTCAATTATCAAGTTTATGGAATTTCATGCAGTTACAAGGTGAAAAAGACTGTCAACAGTACAAAAACCATTTAATCAGAATTGCTTTATAAAAAAATATATATAAAAATTAAAAAAATAAATAAATAAAACATTTGTTTTAAGTGCTGATCTAAATTGAGAGGAAATAACAATTTTAAGATTAAAACAAGAAAAAATATTTGCACGTTAGTCGCATGATCCTTCAGAAATCATTCTAATTTGCCGAATTGGTGTTCAAGACACATTTATTTTTTCAATATTGAAAAGAGTTGTGCTGCTTAATATTTTTTGTGGAAACTGACAAATTTTTTTAGAATTCTTTGAGTAGAAACAGCATGTATTTGAAAAAAAAACAAGACTTTTTATCTTACGCAATTTCGCTTTTGCTAAAAATATAAACAGTATGTTTTTGCTAAAAACATAAACATAAGACCAAAACAACGAGTTTTAACAGAGTTTGCATTTGGACTTTGGACAGACACTAGACAGTATGTGACAATCTGACCAGCTGTGTTGCGTTACAATCAAAATTATTAAAATGAGAGGAGATTGATCGATAATTTGTCAAACCTTATTTTCTGCTGCTAATTCTAAAGATTTAATTATGAATAATTATATTCATAATTATAAATAATAATTATTTACTTTAACATTGTAGCCTTGGGCAGCCATATTAAGTTCCCTCCAACAGTATCAGTGGTCATTAGCCCTATATGGGTAGACCTTCATTCATCGCAGCAACAAGTGAAAGAAATATGCTAGCGTTGTCACACACCTTTACTGGAAATGCTCAGAAACTCAACAGCTTTATAAACAAATAAAGAAAATCAATTATCCCCATATAAATACTGATTGGCTTCATCACTCTGTCTCCTCTCCATCCAAAAAGCTGGTGTGTGGTAGGCGTTCTGGTGCAATATGGCTGCTGTCATCATCCAGGTGGATGCTGCAGATTGATGGTGTTTGAAAAGATTACACATGGAAGGGGTGAAAGTGCTTTGAGTGCAGAGAAAATCGCTATATAAACGTAACAAATTATTACTTCAGACACTTGAATTAATGAGCATTCAGTGACCAAAAGAACATAACACAATGCAAATGAACCATGACTAACAGGGCAAGGGCGTGTGGGAAAGACGGTGTGTGTGTGTGTGTGTTCACACTAATGCTAAAACTGGAGTGT
The DNA here is from genome assembly GCA_039654625.1 of Rhinogobio ventralis. Lineage (NCBI taxonomy): Eukaryota > Metazoa > Chordata > Actinopteri > Cypriniformes > Gobionidae > Rhinogobio > Rhinogobio ventralis. The sequence goes on along the minus strand of CM077206.1, from coordinate 29,894,465 downwards.
GTTAACCATTACAGGCTAATCTGATGTGCGAGTGTGTGGAATGTGAGAAATAAGATATTAAACCCATCTGAGATGATGGATTTAACAGACGAGAAGCTCATGCCAGGGAGGGAAACAATAAACATACTCTACAGAAAGAGATCTAAAGATCTTTATAGTTCTACTTTCCTGACAGTCCAGAAAATGGCTGGAAACCTTCAAATTATTCATAAAGCTATGACTAAAATCATTCAGATGAGAATGACCACAGGCGACCAATACAGTCAGTATCATCTTCATGGATTCTTGTATTTGAAAATGGCTTTCAAGTGTTCAGGAAAAACATTTCTCAGTTGAGTCATAGATAAATAATACCAGTAACCCGTTTAAGTGGGTTTTTCTGCTAAAATATATATTGGCATCTCGATAGAATTAGAAGGAATCCCAGTTGACAAACAAAACCACATGGGGCGGTTCATACAGGAGGTGTTCTATGTTATTTTAATAGGTCTAATAACAATAAAAGGCTTAAAGTTGAAATTAAGCAGTCAGTCAAGTTAACATTATTTAGTAAATGGATTTCACTCAAATCAAAAATTACATAAAAAGACAATAAATGTAACCATTTAAAAGAAAAAAAAAATGTTTTGTTATAGCTTTTGCAGCAAGGACGGCGCCATCTTGCAGTACTACAACCTGTGACATCATGGTGGAGACTCAAGACGTTTAGCGTAGATCAGTTGTACACTCGTTGTTGCAGTGCATTGTGGGATTGAGTGCACTCGATAACATCCACTATAGTTTCAGACACCAATCATACCCATATAAACTATTTAAGGTATAGGGGGGCGATTTCGGACACAGCCATAACATTTTTATCAACGCAGCGGTAGGGTTACGCTCATGTGACACTGCAGTTCTTCGCAATCATGGAAGTTTATTCACACACACTGTTCTGACATGCACTTTTCTGAGTGCGTACACCTGAAGCGCACACGCTAAAGCTCACCTGCTGCTCTTGTGTGTCATTAACGTTAAATCAAAGACTAAAAGAACACATTTCCCATTATAAATTATGATTCTGCTTGGTTCGTTGGGTCAGATTGCTTTCAATTGGGCTGAGACCACCTCATTCAGGCAATCTCGGAGCGATTGTTTTGGTGCATATCCAAATGCGATTGCCGTGTTTATATGCCTAACTAACCAAACTAAGAGAGAAAACGCACCAGGTTCCAAAACAAATGGTCCAAAAGAGCCAGGCAGTGTTGCCAAGTCTGCGGTGTTCCCGCGGAATTGGGCTACTTTTAAGTTGTTGCCACGTGTAAAAAAAAAAATTCCGCGGGTTGTTCCACTTTTGTCGCACAGACCTGGCAACCCTGGAGCCAGGTGTGAAAATGTCCTTAAAAACCAACATGAAAAAGAATCATGATATACTGATGTAACAGCAGCGGCTCTGTAGGCATGTGACCAAAAGCGCAAATACTATTGGCTGGCCAGTTTTCTTCGCAGTACGATGTAAAAGAGATTAGAATCCCTCTCCTTTAAAATATCTGTCATGTCTTGTTTGTCTGAACCGTTCATTCAAATTAAAAAGTTTATCGCACTGAATCGTCGCACCAAATATTCGTCTTGGTGTGAACAGGCCTTGAATCTACATGCGCGCACACAAAACTAAACTTTCAGCATTACTGTTAGACTCTATCATTTATTAAAGTTCCTGTCCCTCCAAACACTATCTGCATCATGGAGCGTGTGTCTCAGCAACTTCAGTAGATAAAAAGCAGTGTGTATTTACTAGATGGGACATTCACGTTCCAATCCAACACATACATACACACGCACAGACAATCCCACAGACAGATACGGGGCATCCGAGGTGCAGTGTGTGTGGTTATGCAAGAACAGACAGTATTAACTAATCACACCTGCAGAGACAGCAGAATTTAAATCACTACAGGAGCTGATACAGCACTCTCACTAACACACACAGGAGGAGGACATGGAAGGTTTAAGGCCCTGATATGCTGTAAGCAAAATCAAAGAACAAACTGGTGTGATGTCGTTTCAAACAAAATCAGGGCAAAACTTTCATCTGGAGTTTATTTTGGGAGGTTGAAAGAGCTTACCAAAGCAAAACACCTTCGAACTAGAGCAGCACTATTAATAGTTAAAAGATTGCAATCTCGATTCAAACACCCACACGATCTCATTTCTAGATGACAACGATTCTGCTATGTCTGTTACATGTTTCACATCACAAGCGTCAGCGGAGCAAGAACAGCGTGTTTTGTCGCTTCCTGTGTTAATGAATGAGAGTCGGCCATCATGCTTCCAATGTGAACGCTCTCATTCATTTGATATGGGCAGCGTCAAAACACGTGCTGCTCGCACTCTACTGACGCTTCTGATGTGAAACTGTTTAAAGCAAAGACTTTAGGGACTTTAAGCCGGGTACACACTGTGCGATTTATAATAGTCCTTTACGATTGTTTCTTGTCAGACTGTACGAGCATGATCCCCTCTGTAAGCCATGTCACACTGTAAGATCTAAGTTGTCATTAATGTCAGACTGTACGTTGAGGCGTGCTAAAACGGACGCACGCAAGAACTCGTCCGTAGTTTTATATCATCAATGAATGACGCGTTCGGTGACAGTGAGCTGCATTACACGCTGGATTTAAATGATTTTGATCATGGTTTGTCTTGAAAAACGAAGATAATTTGACGGTCAGCGTAGGAGAAGTCACACTGGATTGTGCGTCAAATCTTCTGACACTGCCAGAATTTCGTCGATCACAGCGGTCATTAATCGGCTGCCGGTGAACATGTCAAACTAACGATCAAAGACTTTAGATTTTAGCCTAGGATCAGAGGAATCTTTTAGGGTTTGCAAAATTTTTCTCAGATGGCCAAAATCGCACAGTGTGTACCCGGCTTTAGTTAACCTTTAAAAGTACGATCATCACACTGCAACACTCAAATCTGTGTTCGTGCTGATCCGGGGAGAGCAGCTGCCATGTAAATGTACAGTGTATGAAGCAGCTTTTCCAACCACACATCGTTATTTATGTATTACAAACATTTAAATAACACGGTATAAAAATGTAGGCTACTAGGATAAAAGTTTCTATGGTTGTGATCAAAATAAGAGTAAATCATCTTTTTAAAGTCTTTTGGCACTTTAAGGCAAAGTGTTTAAAAACACTGTTTGTCATTGAATCATTCATTTTAAAGATTTAGTCACAAACGCCGATTCATCCCATAAAGACATTGACTTTCAAATTATTTTTTTAATATTCAAATTATTTTATTAATGATTTCGTTCAATTTAATATATATTTTTAAATGGATTAAATCAATGAACAAATTTGTCAGAACCTCTAGTTTGAATGTTATTTTACACAAAAAAAAATCGTGACTCTCAATTTATCCAGGATCGTGCAGCTCTACTTCGAACTATCATTGGTTCGTGGCATTTACATAATAGATTGGTGTATTCTGAAGCGCCGGTTCATTTCTTCTGTTTGGTCTGTTGAGCTCAGATGCAAGTTAAAAACATGAACACACTGGAGAGCTGCTTTATAGAAATTGAAGTTGTAATTGTAATTGCAGTCTATTGTATAAAGTGCTATATAAATAAATGTTACGTGACTTGACTGGTGTGCTAAATTGCAGAGCTAGTGCAAACATATCCCCATTGCTATAATAAGATGCTTTCTTAACTGCTGTTTTCTCACTGTTGTCACTTTTGTGTGTTTATTTAGTTTTTGAGAGGAAAGCGTGCAGCACATATTTACATATTCATCTAAACGCAGCTTTCAGCACCGTGACCGGCATCGGGATGTTAACAGAAGAAGCGAAGAAAGAAAAATAACTTTGTCCTGAGTATATAGGGGCCTTTACACACAGTCTGTGCAGCGAATGACACATATAACAACTAAGCTCTGAAAACTTTACCAAAACATCAGCAACCAACACAGAGCCAACTCGAAAAACAGAATAACCCCTTCCGGTCCCAATCATCTTAAATGGCTGGATATAAATATGGCAAGTTCCCTTAGAATAGGCGAAAAACAGTATGTGAAAGGAGTAGTATGTCCGAATTCACAGTTTTCATAAAACAATAGGCAAAAAGTACTACTTCTGGTGAGATTCTGAAGTGCGCACCCAGCGGACACTTTACTATCCCAAGAGACCAGATTACATTCATACTATATATAGAACATGCATTTTTCAGTCACACAGAGTAAGTATGCAAGAGTATGCAAACCAACCAGCATTACAGGAATAGTTTACTCAAAAAAATTCTGTCATTTATTTACACACTAAACCCGTATAACTGAATTTTTTCCATATAAACAAAAAAGGACAGTGATGTATACGGTCAAGCTCCAAAAGGACAAAAGGCACCATAAACGTCTCTTAACCAGAGCTGCTTTAAGGCGAGCCAACTGCGGTACAATGGGGAAGAGACAAGAGGTCATTTCTTTTAATGGATGTCAAAGAAGAAGAGGCTTCAGTAACTGAAAAGGCTGCTATTGTGAGGAAACAGCTCATCACTTAATCAGCAGCATATTGGCTAATCTTTAACATGTTTGCCATTAAACATTCATTTTGAAAATTCAATTTCATTTTTTGAATTTACTCAAAAAAAACTGCTGTCTTATGAGAGAAGACGCAGACCATTAGGATTTAGTGTGCAGCACTTTTCATTGATTTCTATGATATCCGCAAACTATCGCACAAATTTTGGCAGAAATTAAAGAGTTAAGGATGTAATGTGATTGGTTATCAAGGCACACATGATCCAGGATGACCGTTGTGGTTTCTCCAATGGTAAATCCATGGAGATTGATCCATAACAATAAGAACATTTTTAAGAACAATTCTATAATACACAAAGATATGGAAAGAGTTTGGCAGCTCATTATTTGAAAAAAATACCTACCAGAACTACTCTACTAAACATATTTTGTGCTCCTGGAAGAAAAGTAAGTCATAAGAGTCTAGAATGACATGGGGATGAGTAAATGACAGACTTTTCCATATTTGACAACTATTCAGATCTTCAAATGAAACAGACTATTTTAAACACTCAACTGTGCCATGTCATACAAACTCTGATTTATTCATTCTAAGAAACTCTACTAATAAGTTGGGTTGTGCATCACCAACAATGTCACGATACGCATCACGATACTAAAGTCACGATTCGTATCACGATATGGATCGATTTGGAATTTAAATTTCTTTTGAGCAGAGTTTAGTAACAGTAATATCTGTTTATTGAATAACCAGTGTTATAACAGTTGTGATAACTGAAAAACAATTTAGTTTTCGTCATTAAAAAAAAAACGTCATTAAAATTTATTCAAACATGCATTAAATATTGAAAAACATAAAAAATTATAATGAATATGTAATATGGTGCATATATTTAGCAAAATGCTCCTCTCCTCTCTATTTTTCTAGCTGACTAACGAGTTTATGGACACTTGATTTGGTTTTTCTGAGGTATGTTTCAGACAGGACATTGTTTACCAGCTGTTTTATTGACGTCTTTCCACGGTTGAAACACTGATTGAGCAATTTCATGATACGGATTTCGTGATACGAATTTCGGTAAGTTGTACTCTATCTTTAACACACTGTCAGATGCTCATTCATGTTCATTTCATGCTGTAACTGATATTAAACTGGAGGAGAAGATCAGTTCACGTGAGCTACGCACTGCCGCTTCTCATGAGCTGAGCTGTGCCAGAGTCATCTCACGCCACAGCGCCAAAACAGTATTTATGTTTTTGGATCTCGTAATAAAATGGACGTAATTTGAAATCTGAGACTTTGTTTCATATCAATAGTAACAAAGCACAAAGATTATTGTGATTTAATGGATGGGAGGCGCGCTACAATGCATCAATTCATACAATTCATTCATCAAATGAAAACAGGCTGCCTCATCGATTCTTGGGATTTAAGAATAGATATTGGTTCGTAAAAATGAGAATCGATTAAAATTGATATTTTTTTACCCAGCCCTAATAGTGTCATATTATAGTGACACTGAAGCGTGTCAACAATGCTCAATGACTAAACAAAACTTAAAACATATTCCATAAAAGTAAAAACTGTAACAACTTAAAATCCTCTTATCCATTTTGAATGTCTTGCACTGCTGCTCGCGTTGCTAAATCGTCAGGAGTTCTTGACGGTGTATTGTTGTATCGATATTCTGAGCACAGCCCTACTAATAAGCTAATCTTCAAGACCTGGGCCCTTAGGAAAATTTCATGTGTGGCATTCCTGATAAAGTAACAAAGTTTAAAACCAGGCTGATATCAAACACGTCTAATCATATTCTTCTACATTACCTTTCTTCTCTCCGGTGAAGGGGACGACATCATCTATGTCTTTATGGTCCATAGCCTCCTTCTCCAGATACTGCAGGAGTTTGTCACGGTTAAAAGGACCGGTGGCCACTTTTGTGGTCTGGTCCTTCTGCCTGAGTCCGGCTGGCAGCAGAGCATTCTGGGTAATGGATTCAGAACAGATGTACCAGTTATGAAACAGAACCATCACAATGTTCACACCAAGTAAAAAATCCAATGAAGTGTTTACTTTTTAAATAACTATCATTTGCATTTGTTTCCTGATGATCATTGGTCGATCTGAACACAGAATCGTGTTGTTTACCGAGAAATCTTTGCTTAATAGGAAAAAAAAAACTGCAGAGATATTTTTGCTTAAGAGGAAGCTTGTGTGTTTGGGACCAAACTTGAGCTCTGTTTATTCATAAACAAACAGACAGAGAGTTGTTTATCAGAGGTCTTAACAGAAACTGCAGAAAGGCAGATCTACAGTTTGGAAAATGGCTAGTTTCACCAGTTTGGCAAACAACTGATTTCTCAACACCATCACTGCAGTTCAAACAAAATTAGATATGACCACACCCATAATTACTATAACGTTATTGTGAGTTACATCACCCTGTTATTGGCAATTTACCAGATATGACAGGGTGATTGTTTGTGTCTGGTTTTTCTAAGCTTTTTTGCTCTATAACAATTTCAAATGATTAAACTCCCATCATTAGGGCTGATTTTCCACACATTTATTACAAGTGCTTCAAGGGATAGTCTATTTTCAGAACTAAAAAATTCTGTCATTATTCACTCAACCTCATCTTGTAGCTTTCTTCTGTGGAACATAAGATATTTTGAGAAATGTCTCAGTGTTTTGTTCTTTTATCCAAAATAGAAGTCAATGGTCACCAAAACTGATACCAACATTCTGTTCCACAGAAAAAAAGTCATACAGATTTTGGGGTGAAAAACATCTCTTTGATCCCTTTGTTTAAGCAGTGTAAACAAATTCCACTATATTTCCATCAGCTGCTGTAACGATGTAGACATCAACACAAATGCAAGGAGATGTTTCTAAAACAACTCTGAGTTTACAATTTTGCCTCTGCTAATGCCTGTGGTGCTGTGTAACCATTAATCAAACGTCCAAAATGAAATTAAAGTGACATGAAACCCCCCCTTATCTTAGCACTGGTCGTTTCACACTGCAGACTTAAAAAATAAATGGGCGTGTAAAGCTGTGGAAAAGTGGGAGTGTAAAGGTTAAAAAGAGGGGAGACAACAACCAATAAAACACAGACCTACAAAAAAACGTTGGGGGCAAAAATATAACCCTATAAATCATGACAACAAACTCCTAAGAATCTTATCATTAGAGACTACCAATAATATGATCACGTACGTTTTTATAAATCATTCTTTGAATTATCATTGAATAAGCACTGACTTTCCAGAGTTATTGATCTATATGAAATATTAATATATTTTATATATTCATATATTTTCATTACGTTTACGAGCACTATAGAAGAAATGGTACATGTTAAGTTTAACATGGAAAGAATAAAGGCAAAGTTATTTTTTGTACTTTCCTTGAGTATTTGTTGTGTTCTGTGTGTCTGAATAATCATCACATTCATGATCAGACATTCCGCTGTATCAGTGCCGTTATTTGCACATATATATTTAAATTGCAATTAAGATATGCATATACACAGAATATACACACATAGACACTGCTGGTTTATGTTTGCTATATGAAATGTAGCCATAAACAATTGCTTCTGTCCGGATATGAACTATGATCCACGTTGCAAGTTTTCAGCACAGAAACCAATTAATGACGCTTGGACAGATTTTGTCAAACTGTCTGAAAGTGTGAAGAAAAGTGTGTCACACCTCTGGGTCGATCTCATCTAGAGCACTCTCCAGTTGCTTGAGCTCCTCCTCTGACAGCTTGTCCAAAATCTCATCCTCATCGATCTCCTTATACTTCTCCAGATCTTTCTTAAAAGGAAGAGCCATGATTCACACTGTCCGTCAGAGAGAGACCGTGGTCCAGTTTGATTGAGTGTCTGCACAGAAAAATGTGTTATTCAGGTAACGAACTATAAAAATGTCAACAGTTTAACTAACTAACTCAGCAAGATATTCTTCAAACTGTTACCGTGACAGAAGACCAGAGATAGAAAACCGATTGTAAAAGACAGTACACTAATGTCTGTTGTAGCGGCCATTGTGGCAACTCTGAGAGCTACGATTTTGGAATGCAACAATGCAAAACAACTCATTATATTACTGACTGACTGATGAGAATTTTACTTAGTATAACATTATAATACCATGCATATTTGTACTTTTTTTATTATTTAAAAAAGAAATCAAACCAATGTATAGTTTATATTTGGGGCTAAATGCTATAGAAAAACAATAAAAGGTTTTCAGGAAGAATGTTTTCAGCTTATTTTCATATAAAAATATAGCATGCAGTTGCTTCAAACAATAGTATAAAGCTATTCAAAACATCATTCAATGTAAATTGTGATAATCGATTATCAAAACATCATTGCGAAAGGTAGTCAGTGGAAGGACAGTGATGCTCTATATACAAGCAAAACACGTGGACTTGTTTTTTTTGCATTCTCGTCTTTGTTTTTTATATAGCCTGTGCACAAATTTGCTGGCTTTCAGATCCCACAATAAATACACATGTAAACGTATACTTTGATGTGCTCTGTATTTACTTCCATGTGACAGCGTGCTGCATGACGTATCGTTCTTTTGCGCATGCGGGTCAGTTTAGGACCATGATCTGTTCACACTGGAATCTGATATTGGCCACATTTAAAACAATGTGAACAGCTATACAAAAAAATTATAATCAGAACTGAGCAATAAATCAGAATTTATCACTAAGGCTGTTGCGTAACACTTCCTTGATTTCATTTTGTGCTTTATTTTCTAGTTTCCATACACTGCACTGTACCAGAAGTTGAAGTGGTCACTGAAGGCACTGTTACACACTGATCGTTCCATTGACTTACATACACACAAATGCAAATGTGGGAGACAGGAAACGCATGTTCATGCGAATATTGCTGCGTTTACTGGGTTCCAAATTCATAGGCCAGTCAAACTCTGACCTGCGAATTTGTATCATGTGAAGACGTATGACCAATAGAAGATTGCGTCACGCCAAGCAGATTTAAAATAATTAACAATTTACATTTTGTATGCATTATATGTTGAATTGGGTTTTCTTTTTTTTTTAAGACTCCACTTAAAGGGTTAGTTCACCCAAAAATGAAAATTCTGTCATTAATTTCTCACCCTCATGTCGTTCTAAACCTGTAAGACCTTTGTTCATCTTCAGAACACAAATGAAGATATTTTTGATGAAATCTGAGGGCTCTCTGACCCTTCCATAGACAGCAATTTAATTTACACTTTGAAGGCCAGGGGTCTGTTCTTCTTACGTCGCTAACTCATTTAGCTGGATTTGATTGTTAATGATTTGGCATGATCTTGGATTGTTTGTTTCTTCGAAGCTCATCCTGGGGGGTATTCCAGAAAGCAGGTTATGTGACATACCCGGGTATTGTCTTGTGTGTTCACGGTTAACACACTCTGAGTTGTCTGAACTTACTCCCGGACTCGTTTTTGGAACCAGCATACCTCGAGTAAGCAAGATTTGGGTTAATCAACCAAGAGTTCAGGGTCAATGTGACGGTAAATTAACCTTGCTTTCTGGAATACCCCCCTGGACTTGCTGTCATAGCAACAGATCCGTAAGCTTAAACCTGCTCGGGAGCAGGCTTATTTTATGTAAACAGGATTAGATTACATCTTGAGGTGATACTTAAAATCTGTCCCAGCCACTGCTACATTATTACAAGAGTTTCTTACTGAACCAGTGGCAAATCATTTTAAATAATAATAATAATATAAAAATGTATTTGAAAATAATATTATAATGTTGTGTATAATACTATAGACACAGCCACTTGATTGAGAGATTTATTTGTGATGGAATAATTACTTTATAATTTTATTGGAGGTGTACACACGTTGTACTAATTTGAGTGATGACAGATATTATGGGAGTGGCTTGATGCAGCACATGAGATGCAGATAACTTCATCTTGACCCTTAAGAAACTTTAATACTGTCACGTAACAAATCTGCTTCAAATTGAAATTTATGAATTGCTAATTACAACATTAAAATAAAAATGTAAAGGGTGTACAAATACTATAAAATCGTGAATATAAATAATTGGGGATCATGTTTAAAAAAAAAAAAAAAAAAAACATTGCTTGGTTTGGTCGTTTGGCTGTTTCCTTATAAAGATCCAGAAAGTCGTGTTTTTTTTTTTGTTTGTTTTTAATGTCAAATTGTTTGCCAGGTGGCTATTTTTAATTACATGATGTCATTACGTTGCTGTCTTGCCGCCAGCCAATCGCTGCATTACTGATTGTGGTTTCGAGTATCGAATGCATCTGCCCTCTTCAGGGGACACAGGAACACGCAGTAATCTCAGATAAATGAATCCAGATATTTTAATCCAATCCGCAAATTCTTTTGAAGAACCAAATTAGCCAGAGATCAGTTATAACGATTAAAAGATCTGGGAACTGTAAAATCATCTCAGATGTATTAAGCGACGTACGAAGAATGGACCCCAGGAAAGGTAGTAAAACTTTTTTTTTTTTAAATTGTCCATGTGACTCCAGTGGTTTAACCTTAATTTTATTAAGTGACAAGAATCATTTTTGTGCGCAAAAACAAACAAAAATAATGACTTTATTCAACAATTTTGTTCTAGCCTGTATCAGTGTCCTACGTTGTTTACATTGTAAATACAGTGCAACTCCTGCGTCGTGGTGCTCACGTGAACAGCCTCGGCTGCTGTAGATCTCGAGAGCGCTGCACTGTTTACAACGTAGGACACGGATACAGGCTAGAACGAAATTGTTGAATAAAGTGGTTATTTTTGTTTGTTTTTGCACACAAAAAGTATTCTCGTCGCTTCATAAAATTAAGGTTGAACCACTGGAGTCACATGGACTATTTTATTTTACCTTTCTGGGCCTTGAAAGTGTTAATTCAATAGCTGTCTATGGAGGGGGCCTAAGAGCTCTCGGATTTCATCAAAAATATATTCATTTGTGTTCCGAAGATGAACGAAGGTCTCACGGGTTTGGAACGACATGAGGGTGAGTGATTAATGACAGAATTTTCACTTTTGGGTGAACTAACCCTTTAATGTGATGTTATATTACGACTGTTGCAGTGTCCACTAAAATTTCACATCCCCAAAGTCTAGTGTGATCGTGGCATGAGGATAATGCGGACACAATTATACAGAGTGTATTGGTCTGTTCAGACCAATGCATAAAAAAAAAACGGCAGACAGGCTGAATGAAAACGCACATTCACTCTATCTGTAGTAAGTACACACACTTAGACTAACATTGCGTAACTAACTTTACAAAAACAAGCAGATTTTTCCACTAATCAATGAGAGAGAGCTTACTGAATTGATGCTACATGTCCTCTGTGTGATATCTGACAGATGTAAGCCTCCCACTCATGACCTTTAACCTCAGGCCAGAACTTAATTTTCTTAATCTCATTCCCATATGGAAACACCTTGACCTTTGAACTTCACTCCTCTGCAGAACTGCACCATCTCCAAATTCCTTAGCTACTTCATCAGGCTGCAGTGTTTCAGTAAAGATATGAATCATCATCATTGCTGTACTCGAGTGGAACACTCAGCTAGACATAGCAAAAAGAGTCTTGATTTTTGGGTTGCGAATTGTGACTTTAAGGTTGCGGTTTTAGACAGGGAAGCCTAAATAAAGCGGTGCCAGCTCAAGTCAGCCATCAGACCCATAAAACGTGAGGAAATTCCAGCAGCCAAAAATACTGCAGGAATAACTGATGTCATTTATTCACCAGTTCATGAATAAACTGTCATTTTGGGCCACAACTCAGAGACTAAAAATAGGGCATCCTAAAGACAAATTAAATGTTGCCAAAGTATGTAATGACAAACCCTGGGAAATACCACAGCACAAGATTATAGTTTATTCACAGATCCTGCCATTACAGAATTTCTTTGTTTCAACTTTACTTGAGCTCTTCTGACTGAGTAATGAAACTAAACCTAGCAGTCAGTGTTGTTGAAGAGTTTAGAGTAAAAGGGAAGGTGGACAAAAGCATTAAATCAGACTATGGCATGGGAATGAAACGCTGTATTAATGTTGGATGGAGCTGTATTTAACCAGCGCTTCAGCCAAAGCCGAGAGAGAATTCAAGCTGCACGTTGATCCATCAATGAAACAGCATCAGTGTTTTTCATGAAGAGTTTTAAATTCAGTGCTGTTAATGTGTTGAGCCAAACGCAATAAATCACAGCAAGACTTTGTTCAACTCAATCTAACTTATGACTGCTTAATGGATAAGTAGACTTTCGCTAATACCAAAAAAAAACAGTGGTAAATCCGGTAAAATGCCATTGGGCTTCTCAGCAGGATTGGTGTCAGCTTAACTCTCAGTCTTAAAATGAGGTGTAGAAGACACTCACAAGGTAAAGATCCATAATGTTCACATTAACTCCAATTAAACATGCAAAAGTTGCATTAAGGAAGTTACATATTAGCAGCAGCTGACTAAAAATCAAATGCATTGATTTGAATGATTCCCTACTCACAATGTTTCTTGTTACTGTAGAAGACAAATGAACACTTGAACCAGAAGAAAACAGGGGCTAATGTGGCTTAATGGCTAAATGGTGCTAAAACTGGAACGAATTCAGTATCCCTTTTGAGCCTGGGCTGTCCCTTAGTTCAAACCAAGATCCTTAACCACAAGCCTCTTTCCTTTTCCTGAAAACGTCCAAATACAAAAAGACTCAAAGTAAGGATACTCACAATTAACCGGTTAACCGACAGTATAAAAGTCACTGTTTTCAAGAAACATTTGCTGCATGGTTAAAAAAAAAAAATACACTACACATATAAAATTTATTTAAATTTTTTTTTAAAAATTGGTTACAAAAAAGGTTACTGATTTTGTTTTGCTGCAGATATGCACTTTCAAAATAATATATTAATTTCAAGATGTAACATTAACATGACGGTAATTTCAAAATCTTGAATTGAATTAAGAATCGGATCGAGATCTTGTCAATCCGAATCAAATTGGGAAATCTGTATCGATACCTAGCCCTAGAAGCCAAAATCGAAATCGAAAATCAATTATGATTAATGGCACTAAGCCTTCATTTGAATAAAGCCTCAATACTAGATATTAAACTTTGGTACTTTTTGTGATCTAACTTGTGTTTTTTTTTTTGTCTGGTGGACAATAATTAAGCCAGCATACCATATAACTCTGGGGGTGGGATCTTCTGACTAGGACCACCTAGCAACCAGTATAATCTAACAATCAGCCACTAGTGGGACTTTTCCACTGCGTGATACGGCTCGGCTTGCTTTGCTTTTCCACTGCAGTTTAGTACCGCTTCAAAGTGGGTGTATTATATACTGATCATTATAGTTGCGCCGCCTCTACTGCCGTGACATAATCGTAAACGCGACAAACAAACGCACAACATGAGCAATGGAGCATATCTTTGGAATGGTGTTCCTGATTCTCGGCATGTGGATGTTTTTCACTGCGAGGCGAAGAAGTTTGCTTCTAGAGGGTTTGGTGTCTCGTGTTGCAAATCCAATGACACTGTTAGTTACGATCCTCTCTGACCAATCAGTGATCTGCAGTGTTTAAACGTCACATTTTAGTATCGGTACGGCTCGCTTGGAACCTCAACTGAGGTGGTAAGTGAGCCGTATACCATGCAGTGGAAAAGCACCATAGAAGCATCATCTCTGATATTTTTGCTTTTTACATTTTTACACTCTTTCTTTAGAAAATGTCAAATCTTGTTATGCAAGTTATTCTCATGACTGTCCATCAGACAAACCTTATCAACACCTCTTAATCCGACAGTCAGACAAAATACAGAGGAAGCCAGTCCTGTTCCTACCTCTTGTCTGCTGTAAGTGCATTACGGGACAAACCCATAATAAGGATGAAAAGACAGGGCAAAAGGTTACAACTACGACAGAGACGAACAAGACATCAGTGAATGTTCTAAAGTTGTATGTAACACTTTATTTTACAGTGTCCCTGTTACACATCTTACATGTACTTACTATAGTAAAAACAGTAAATTATGCATTACTACAACTAACCCTACACCTAACCTTAACCCTAATTAAAGTACAGACTGTTAATTAATATTACATATTTGTATAATTACATTGTAACAAGGGCACCTTAAAATAAAGTGTAACTGAGTTTACGGTGTTGATTATTTTAAGTTGTATAGATTTTTAATGTTAGCTATTTCTAAGCCTAACATGATATACAGTACATTACAAATCAAAAGTCGGGGTTGGTAAGACTTTTAATGTTTCTGAAAGAAGTGTATTGTGATAACCAACTAATTTATTGTTGTAAAATATTCTTACAATTTAAAATAACTTCATTTTATTTTTTTAATTCATTTAAGGCACAATATGTAAGATTTTTTTTATTAAAATATCCAAAAACCACTAGAACAGTGTTATATATTTTGTTGTCTTGTACTTACATTATCTCTAATGTTTCCAAGAATGTTTAAATCCAGAGAAATAGGCAATTTTAACAAGGACACGGTCCGTGTCCGTGCGTCACCTATAAATGACATCATACCCGCGTTACCCTCGATTTGTGGTTTTATTATTTAGAAACCATGGAAACACCAAACACATTAATATATTATGAGTTTTATTAGACAGATGAGCAACTGTTTGGATACATTCATCGACAGCAAACTAGTCATTGTTATATAGCTCAACACAGTCTTATTGTTTAAATCTCATTTTCATGATTTACTGCAAATACCATGCCGAATATCGATCTAGCTTACTGCAGTGTGCAACAAGTGTCTCATAGTAGCCGCCGAGCGAACGCACAGAGTAGCATTATATCAAATTCAAATGTATAAATTAAAAAAAACTCAAATGTATCTAATATGATAAAACAGCGCTGCGTACACATGAGCGGAAGCGGTCGTCTGCAGCATAATAAAAGCGCCACGAAATCCAGGATTATCTGATGAATAAAATGTTTTGTAGCAGTATAAATAACTTTACTGTCACTTTTGGTTAATTTAGCATCTTTGCAGATTAAAAGTATTAATTTAATTTTAAAAAAAGTTTTTAAAAATCTTGAAAATTGACCACAAACTTTTTAAAGTTAGTGTATATTGACTTACTGGTGTCAATATTGGTTCTGTATTCACTCAAATTAAATTTAAGAGGAAATGGAGTTCTGCTTCATTACTCTAGAAAGGGAAAAGGCTAAAATTAGCTGGGCTCCTGAGAGTGACAACATTAAGAATCTTTTCTTTGGTTCTTTCTCATCCAGCACTTCCTCTGAGAGACAGACCAAGGCTTATGGAACCCAGATGGAGGGTGGGTTATTTTGAAATGTTTATTGTGTAAGAGGTACATCTAGCAATCGTTACTTTAGACAAGCACTCTTTAATGTGCCATTTCAGGAAGAGAAAAATACATTACAAACAAATGTACAGCCTTCAAGAGGTGTTCTTACACAAACTAGGGAGAACACAAATGGAAATGACCCCATTTACTCACCCTCAAGAAAGTATATGACTTTCTTCATTCTGATGAACACAATTGGAGTTACATTAATAAATATCCTGACGCGTCCAAGCTTTATAATGGCAGTGACGGGGTCTACGGAGTTTGAAGCTCAAAAAAAAATGCATCCATCCATAATAAACGTACTCCACACAGCTCCGGGGGGTTAATGGAGGCCTTCTGAAGCGATGCGTTTGTGTAAGAAAAATATCCATATTTAACATGTTATAAAGTAAAATATCTAGCCTCCGCCAGACCACCTTCCGTATTCAATGTACGTCGGATGTAGCGCGAACGGTTTGAACTGCGAGTTTCCGGCGGACCGCCTTCCGTATTCAACTTACAAAAAAAGACGTAGCGTAAGCATTTTGAACTGCGAGAGGCGTTACACTTTCTTCGTAAGTTGAATTACAGAAGGCGGTCTGGCGGAAGCTAGATATTTTACTTTATAAAAGTTTTTAATATGGATATATTTCTTACAAAACCCTATCGCTTCACTTCAGAAGAACTTTATTAACCCCCCGGAGCCGTGTGGAATAGTTTATGATGGATGGATGCACTTTTTTAAGCTTCAAACTCAATGGACTCTGCCATTATAAAGCTAGGAAGTGTCAGGATATTTATTAATATAACTCCGATTGTGTTCATCAGAAAGAAGAATGTCATATACACTTAGGATGGCTTGAGGGTGAGAAATCATGGGGTAATTTTCATTTTAAAGCGAACTACTCCTTTAAACTCAAGAAAGAAAAAAAAACCTTTGATCACCCATCAGTGTTCCAGTGCTACATCTCATATCTTGTCAGCATTCATCTATTTAAGCACCACATTGCTTCTTAAAAGAGCTACAGGTACAAAAAAACTGTTTTTATTGTCACTCCTTCATAATGCCTATGTGAACAATGAACTCATATTGTATGCTATATGCATCCCATGAGTCAGTTATGTAAAACGATGCAGAGTCACGCCCCGGGTGGAGACCACACCCGTTATAACGAGACACGAGAGCTCACACACAGCTGCGCTCGCTCTGTGTGAGACAGCTAAATAATAACAATAATAATAATAATAATAACAGGTCACTATAAACATTAAATTAAGCAGCAACCATGACCTGCGAAACCGCATTATCCTCAGCATCAGCGCGCATCATCTGCAATGCTTGTAAACGGATCTAAATGCAGTATTGTCATTGTGCTAAATAAATTAGATTATGTAAATGTGGTCAATAATACAAAAATTAATTTACACAGCCGATTTTAATAACCATCAAAATGTCTAACCTAGTAAGGCATACATTTATGTAAGATGTAGTAATCCTATATCAAATATGCATTGTGAGATGTAATCCAGCTATATTGTTATTCAACTGAGACATCAGACTGAGAATCAATTTTGTATGTAGTTTTTACAATTCATGTATGATTTACTACGATGGGTGCCCATATCACATATGGTCTCAAGTGTTACCTTGATAAGAATCAGTGAAGCATGTGTTAATTAGTTTTGATCATGTATCCGGTTTATCATATTACTGAGTATATATAATAGGCTCTGTGTGCTATGATTATAAGATCATTTAATAGTTTTGGATAATTGTAATATCGTAAACTGTTGGCCCATCTGCTCACACTCATACGGATATCAGCGCTCGAGCGCTTAGCCAGCTAACTCCTAAAGCACACAAACCTCTACATTTATAACCTCTACCTAAATGTAACCCTCGCACTGAGAGAGGACGAAATATATTTCTTACCTTAGAAAAATCCCCGGAAGTGTTGTACCCTTTATTGACCTATTCTTGGTCGGAAAGCAAAGAAATTCCCGCACCCGTCTTCACTGTCTCAGCCCAAGGGCGGTAACACAGGAAACCAGACACTAGAAATGCCCTGATGATTGACATCCACAACAGCTAATCGGAATGTAAGAGAACGCCCATAAACCACTATTCCCGCCTACTGGAAACACGCAACCAATCAGAGATTGTAGTGTTTTAGCGGTACAAAGGAGTTTGGAACATGAAGTCCACAGATGGCGTCATTGTTTTTGCGCGATTGTGTAGCTATTTAAATTGAATAATAATATATTGGTTATTGATTATTTCATTATTTATTTAAATAATTTTAATTATATTTGACTGAATGTTTGTATTAATTAGTAATTAGTAGGTATATTGTTAATAAATTAGATTTTCTCAGGTGGGCTCATGTTCAGATAAAGTTTTTTTTTTTTAGTATGCAATAATTTTTTTAAACAATCGAAACATCCAAATATTTCCTTTACACAGAATAAATTACTTGTGAAGACCTGTAGTCAAACTGGTAAGATCAGTGCACATTGCTGAATGACGTGTCACATCCACCTGAAATAAAATGTGAAGGAGTGATGAAATATTTTAAAGTAGAGGCTTTTGCTCTTCGCACAGCAATCTTGCTTAATTTAGTAGTAGCTTTTGTCAGATGAGATCAGAGAAATACTTATGTTTGTCACAGAAGCAACATAATAAAAGCACATTGCGTGAATGTGAAATTTTGCCACAATATTTAGGCAAAAGAAAAAAACTCCACTATCTTTTGCCAATAGTAGAGATCCATGAAGCACATAGCTCACACAGAAGTCAGTATCAAACCAAGCAGTTTTCTGCTGGCCAATGAGCTGAATCTGTGTGACCAACAAATATCCTTTTGCGTGGTTTCTTATTGAAATGACTGGAATTTGCAGAACAAAAATGTGAACGTAAGTCGGCATGAAACAGAAGTTGTGTCCTAATTTAAACCATTAAGGGTACTAATATGTACTTTTGGTAACAATATGTAGGCTTTCTATCAGAACCAGCATTAACTTCTTGAGCAATTTGAGCTACAGTAGCTCGTCTGTTTGATCGGACCACACGGGCCAGCCTTCGCTCCCCACGTGCATCAATGAGACGTGGCCGCCAATGACCCTGTCACCAGTTCACCACTGTTTCTTTCTTGGACCACTTTTGATAGATACTGACCACTGCAGACCAGGAACACCCCACAAGAGCTGCAGTTTTGGAGATGCTCTGACCCAGTCGTCTAGCCATTACAATTTGGCCCTTGTCAAACTCGCTCAAATCCTCATGCTTGCCCATTTTTCCTGCTTCTAACACATCAACTTTGAGGACAAAATGTTCACTTGCTGCCTAATATATCCCACCCACTAACAGGTGCCGTGATGAAGAGATAATCAGTGTTATTCACTTCACCTGTCAGTGGTCATTATGTTATGCCTGACCGATGTGTGCTGACGATGTATTAGTTTATCTTTCTCCAGATATATAGCTTCTTAAGTTATTTGACTTTCTTGAAGTGTATGGATGGTTTTCAGGGTAAAAATTAAACATAAAAAAACTCAAATGTTGTCATTTGGTTTCAATCCAATAAAAGAACTTAGACAAAGATTAAATATTAATTGGAATCAAAAATCAGTTAAGTATGGGTGTATGGTTAACACAAGATTTAACAAAGTTATATAAGATGAACTATAATATAATCAATGGGAATTTAAATAAGATCGTGCGTTGGTCTTTTCTATCACACTTGGATTTTAGTTCAAGAATTGAATGCATTAATGTACTTCCAAGACTTTTGTGATTTAGAGGTTAATCTAAAGGCTAATCCAATATGTTAACGCAATAACTCAATTTACTTTGAAAACTTGGTTTACAAGGTAGGCCTGCTTATGCACTCTTTAGGCACAAAGATGTACCTTTTTTTCAAAGGGTATACCGCCCCAGTGACAGCTTTTGTACTTTTTTTCTGAAAATGTAGGGGAAGTTATTGTGATTAAAGATTATGAGGCCACATAAATAAATAAAAAAGTGCACAGATAGCCTAAATCATGTATAATAAATACGTCAATATTCAATGAAAAATAAGAATTTACTATTTTCATGGTGACCTTAACATAGAACTATTTATCCTTAAACTGAATCAGAAGCATTTTTATAAACACTTACTGTTATATTGTTTTGGTGTCAAATTATTAAGCATCTGGTCCTGTTATAAACTCCTTCAAATGTGGTGAGGCCTACACTAAAAAAAAATTTTCACAGGTGCTTTCTTTTTAAATTATGCATTGCTCTAGGTTTTAGGATTGAAAAAAAAAAACATCTTTAAACTTAATGGAAAATGTACCAGTCCCTTTTCCTATAGATTTTTTATAGGGTATTTGTTTTTACCTGAAGCCATCAGCATTACATCATGTTTATGTCACTCCGAGACTCCGATGAACTCAAATGCAACACAGGACACAGGTGAGTAAACAGGAAAATGTGGAAAAAAGGATGCACTTAAGGCCGGGTACACTCTGCACGATTTATAATAGTCCTTTACGACTGTTGCTTGTCAGACTGTACAAACATGATCCCTGCTGTAAGCCATGTCACACTGTAGGATCTCAGTTGTCATTAATGTCAGACTGTACAGCAGTCAAGACACGTTAAAAAACGGATGCACATAAGAAGACTCGTCCGGAGTTTTACATCATCAATCTGTGACATTACTTAAAAAAAAGAGAGTCCAAATAGCCTACTGTATTTTTACGCTAATGTTCTGTTTATTAAAACCAAGTATAAATTCCATAAAGTTAGTGTTTGTACACATTTTTACATTTATCCCAAAATAATAACTAAAGGCAGCAACAATTTAACAATACATATTATTTGTGAACTAATGTTCAGCTTTTCTTTGTAATAGTGAACTTATTTACAGCAGTACACGAAGATGTAGGCTATCTTTAATTTCCCCAAGCTGATTCCTTACTAAAAAAACCATAGTTGTCACATGTTGTCAGGCCATTTCAAGTTAAAAAATTTTGACGTGACATAAAGCGGTGATATCTAAATGGCTGAGCCTGAGTTGTTCAATTACTTTTGAATTAGTCGTCCCATTAACGGCATCATTCATTCGGGCCGATTTGAGGATGCGCAAACAAAACAAGAGGCAGGATTTATCACACGAACCAATCATAACCCATCATTTTCAACAGAGTTACGACACTCCCATAGCCTTCCATAGGAGCTGAGGAATGCGGAAGTAAAGCGTGTCACGGAGCAACCAACAGTTCCAAACAACCAATAGTTCCAGCATTGAACCCCGTTCATTTCAGTGTATCTGAAGCACGCTCGCTGGCAAATTGATGAAATTACTGCATATTTTAAGATTTTATGGCATTAGTTGACCATCTAGCCTACTGCTCAATAAATGACAAAATAACGCCAACATTTTCCTATTTACATGTTGTAATGTGTATAGTTACATCGTGTACTAAGACCGACGGAAAATGAAAAGTTGCAATTTTCTAGACCAATATGGCTAGGGACTATACTCTCATTCCTGCGTAATAATCCAGGAATTTTGCTGCCGTACCATGGGTACAGCGGCGCAATAATATTACGCAGCGCCTGAAAATAGTCCCCAGCACGCTCTTTGTGCAAGCAGGTTGTCACGTTGGTTATGTTTTGACGTAAGTTAGCCTATTTTCAGGCGCTGCGTAATATCATTGCGCCGCTGCACCCATAGTACGGCAGCAAAATTCCTGAATTATTACGCAGGAATGAGAATATAGTACCTAGCCATATTGGTCTAGAAAATTGCAACTTTTCATTTTCCGTCGGTCTTAGTACACAATGTAACTATACACATAGGAAAATGTTGCCGTTATTTTGTCACTTATTGAGCAGTACGCTAGCTGGAGCCGTTTACCTCCAGTCTTTGTGCTAAGCTAGGCTAGCGATGGGTGCGTCAGACAGAGTTATGGCACGCACGGAAATAAAAATGGTATGTATGGACTTATCTAACTCTGGGGGATACGGTAAATAAGCTAAAGTCCCAAAAAGTCGGCGTGTTCCTTTAACAACATAAACGATAAACGAAATTACCACTATAACCAGTAGATGGCGGAAGAGGAACACTTATTAGCTCATAGCCATTTTTTTCTTTTGAATTAATTTTTATAGATTATCAAATCATTATTATAACATTAAAATATCTATTTTTGTTACTTTATTTGTACTGAAGTGTCAAATATATAGGCTAATTGTAGGGAACATCACAAAGTCTAATGAAAAACAAAAACATCTGACTAAACTTCACAATAAATCTTTATTTAAATCGCGTCTGTAATTTGTTTGTTATGACAAGAGGATTTGTAGATAATGAGAAGATTTGTGTAAAACGTAAACTTGCACTAAAATTCATTCAGCATTTTGAGACTGTATAAAACTTGTTTTGATCGATACTGAGAGGATTTCCCAGTAAATTAAACATATGATTGGTAATTATTTTCAACAGAAATGCCCGTGATTGGCTGTAAAATCATGTGGTACTCTCGTGACCCAAATAAAATAAACAGATTACTCAAGAAAAATATTAACGTTGTCTCTTCTTTATCTCTCCCCAGAATAAAATGCTACTGTAAAGCCTAGTCGAAGTCGATGCACATATGTTTTAATATTTGCCAGAAATTGCTGCAAATATAGTGAAACTGCTGTCTATCCTGCTTAATCCTATTTAAGCAGTTTGACAGCGCGGGGTTGTTTGGAGCTATTGAGAGCTCCATGAACCACGTGACCACGTGGCGGCGAGATCAAAGCGTGTCGCAGCTCTGGCGCGATGGAGGCACTGCCTCCTCTCACATGGCTCTCCCCATTCATTTCAATTACCCTCACAAAACCCACCGCACGCATTAGGGTGTCTGTTTTAAGTCAGTGGGGACAGATGTTTATGTTATTGCATTGTCGTTTAAAGACATCTAACAGTTGAACAGTCTAGTAACATCTAATAATACAAACTTGAACATGTATACACCTCTTCAGTTTGAAATTAAAAAAACACTCATCTGAGCAATAACTGCAGAAGTCCTTAAAGGAATAAAGTCCTCGCAGGACTCCCCTTCTCTATATTATAGGAAGATGTTAGTCTAAAATATGTTTGAGTGTTATTGGTTTTGTCTAGAATGTACCTAAGAGACTTTTTACAGTACTCACTATTTATTAAGAGTTAAATAACTTACTGTCCAACCAGATAAAGTGGGCCTGTTCTCTGAAATTTGGTTCACTAACAATGTCCTAGGAAATACTTTTTAATATTTTTTTTTACAAAAGAAAAAAGAAGCTTCAATCACTCTGCTCCAAACCACTAGAATATGAAAATATATTTTACTGTACCTTCTGATCAAACTGCAAAAACAAAGTGTTCTTCTGCAGTAGTCTTTAATTATTCAATCTATATATACATTTCTAATTCTACCAGGCCGAACACAGGAGATGGTGCAGAAACAGTCAGGGAGTAGGGGAGAGCGGGGCACAAAGTAACGCAGGGTTAGTTGTTGTAACACACATGGTTTAAAACTTTCCACACATGCCAGCATGACGAAATTTTGTGTATTTAGTAGTTGCCATATCAACACTATATAGAGAAAAAATTCAAACATCTTTGGAAGATATCACTGAAAATTTATTTAACCATAGCAAAAGTTATAATTTAAATAGTAATTTTTCATTTCTGTTTTTTGTTTTTATTTAAAATTAGACAAATCTGATATTATTTTAATCGTATATCTGTTATTTAACAGTTGAGATAGTTCTTTAATGCTGATCTAACCAGCAGAAGAAACGAGCCGGGTTTAAATCCCAGTTGTGCAGGTGGGGATGTTGTAACACTGCGTTACAATGAGCCCCTATTAGAACTATGCTATTACATTCTATACTATTGAGAAACCATGAGAAAAAGGTAAATAAAGACTGAGAGTCAATGTTCAGAAGTTATTAATTATTAATATGTTTTGAACTATGCTGTATACACTGAAAAAAATTATTTTTACTGCTTGCTCAAATTGCTTAATTAAAATGAGCTAAAGCAACACAATTGTTATACATTTTGTCCTAACTTAATTTGATTGTGTTCAATCCACTTAAATATAAGTCAAATTGAAGTTGGCTTAATCTGTTTGTGCTGAGATTACATGAATGATTCGTGTTGCATTAACTGAAACTGGGCGGGGCTTGTTAATTCCCAGCATGCTTTGCATATGGCTAAATCAAGAGAGAGTAAATGTTGTTATTTTATAGGTAAAAGTGTTATTTTATGTATTTTTGAGCAAGATGAGAAAGGGGGAGACTTGATAGTGTGTAATAGTGTTTAATATTCAATTATGTTGTAATTATTAGAAAAATTTAAATTACAGTGGGTTACCATTGTGGAGAAGAGTGGAACATTTGCTTAGGCTGTGGATTGATACAGCTAACGTCATAACTGCGCTGAAGGGTGTTTATTTAATGCTTGGCATTTAAGATGCTAATGTGCTATTACTAGCTAAAAGTTTGTGAACTAGCTAGTGCAGTATTATAATTCAGTTGTGTAACATTAAAGTATATGAAATTTAAGTGGATGAATAAATATATGAAATTGAATGCCTGAATCATGTAAGGGAGCCATATAAGAGGGAGCCATATTGAGACTACTTAATTGGGTCACTTAAAATGTATTCATTCCATGATGTTGAAGTTACATGAACAAATGATGCTTGTTTAACTTAATTGATTCATGTGGGACCGATGTACACAATTAAATCATGTAAATCCCTCACACCTTTTTTTCAGTGTAGCTGTGATTTGCGGTGTGTTTGTTGACATTGGTTTATTTTTAATTATCAAAAAATGCCACTATTTTATATGAAAAAGTTAATAATTGTATTTTACTGACAAAATATTTTAGTTTGTCTTGGATATTTTTTTTTATTATATCAGATAACATTTTAAGCTGTCATTTGGTCATGTTAACATTGTGCCCCTCACATGTTACAACATAACCCACCACTGTGCCCCGCTCTCCCCTACTCTTAAAATGTCTAAATATCGTTAATGAGACCAAAAAGTAAATCCAAGACAATTCATAAAGTAATTTCAAACTGTAACTCCAGATTGTTCACACATCACATCAATCAACTTGATTGAATACCCTGACAGTGGAAACAAGACACAGGAGAAAACAATGACACAGGATACAATAGCGGAAAAACTGAAAATGAAATACAACGAGGGCCTCTAGAGGTCAAAACAAAACAATGACACGTGATAAAATGGTGAAATAAATGAAAATGAAATATAATGAGGGCCTCTAGTGGTCAAAACTAAACAATGACACATGATACAAGGGTGGAAAAAATTAAAAATGAAACAATGGTCAAAACAAGTCCCTGATAGTCCTGACAAACTGTTTACACCCAAATTTTGTAACAGCCAGGTTTGCAAAATCGAGCATGTAACTTAGTATTTGAAGTTAAGTACAATTAATATAATTCATATTAATATATAATTATTAAAATATAAAATTAATATATAATTCATGATTAAAGAGTCTGTAAATGTAAATCCAGATGTGAGAGGTTTGTGCAGGTTGCACATTGTAGAAAACAATGAAGCAACGAGAACACTTACACTGTGTTTATTAGTAATTGGAAAGTTCTTATTTTATTTAAAAAATCTCCAGGGCTTTTACTTTATAAAAAGGGGCTTTTATTTTATAAAGTGTTACCGGAGCTTTAAGTTTACAAATCTTCAACCGGAAGTTGATGTTATTTACAGCCGGTGAGAATGGCGGACATGGACGAGCTGTTCGGTAGTGATGGCGATAGTGACAATGAGCAACGAGGTACTTTACACTTGCGTTATTGCAATAGTAATTGAAAATGTGTTTCATTTATGTATTAAGTAGGCTATGTTTCTCTCAGCAGAGCTCTCGTTTAGCGATACGTGCAGACAGTTGTAAGACGGACAGGTTTTCACATTTTATCAGTATGATGAGGTATTATCTTCACAAAATAACCATGATAAACAAAGATATCGCGCACATTTACAAGTATTTGAACATTTTATAATCTATATATGCTAGTAGTCTTTCCAAATGTGCCTATTTTCCATATAATATTTATTATACATTTTAGATGTAAATCATGTTAGGGTAAAATGACATTTTTTCAATATCAGGATATGTATTGAAAAATGCAAAAAAAAAAAGTGCAGTTTAAATTTGTGTTGAATACATCTCTTTCTCAATGTACATATTGCTGTTATTTGCCATTAGACATAAAATGTAATGAATATACGACTGTCCTGATTATTTATATATATATATATATATATATATATATATATATATATATATATATATATATATATATATATGAAACCTGCTTCACTGTTTATAATTATTATTATTTTTTTTAAGTACTCTTTTCAAATCAAAGTCATATAATCCAACCAATTGCAGGAAAACAAGCATAAAATATGTAGTGATATCAGAGAAGTCCCCTATATGATGGCCCGTCAAGTTAAATCTCAGTATCTCTCTCTTTAAATATCACATAATTTAAACTTTGTACGACAAGGTAAGGTTAGTTCAGGTTGTAAAATGTCATGTGGTGCAACTTCCCAAAATCTCAATGATATTTATTAATTGAAGACACTCTTATGGCATTGACCAATTAATTCAAATGAATAAACAGCTACTAGTTGTACAATTGTACAAAAATACTCATTATGTAGCTCTATTTGGCATGTGAAATGTTTATGGTCTGTGTTCCATGTTGAAGTTAAACTCAAGTATGCTGTAAGTCAGTTTGGATAAAAGCATATCCTAAATGACAAGTTACTAAATTAGTGTATGCGTTGATGTGTTTCCTCCAGAGTCTGGCTCTGGTTCTGGCTCTGAATCTGAGCATGAGAGACCCAGATCTGCCAGCAATGCTTCTGGCAGTGAGAGCGACAGGGATCATGATGAAGATGAGGATGAAGATGGGGGAAAGCCAAGCAATAAAGAGCTGTTTGGAGACGACAGCGAAGACGAGCGCGGGAGCCAGCACAGCGTCAGCCAGCACAGCGTCAGCCAGCACAGCGTCAGTCAGCACAGCGTCAGTCAGCACAGCGTCAGCCAGCACAGCGTCAGTCAGCACAGTGGCAGCCAGCACAGCGGCAGCCAGTCAGAGCGATCAGGTAACCAATCAGAGGCGAGCATGCATTCGGACAACGAACACAGTGGGTCAGAGGGCCATCACGAGGAGCACGAGGAGGACGACGATGATGATGAGAGAGGCCACAGATCAGATGTAGGGAGTCCAGCCTCAGGAGCAGGAAGCCACAGGTCTGACAGAGGAAGTAGAAGTCCAGTGTCAGAGGCGGGCAGCCCACGCTCTGAAGCAGGAAGCGGTCATTCAGATCCTGGTACACCTCACTCAGATGGAGAGGGGTCAGCGAAAGATGTCCATTCCGGAGATGAGAAGTGGGGTGGGGATGGAAAAAGTGACCAATCAGAGGACGAAGACAAACCGCAGAACTCAGATGATGAAAGGGACCATTCTGACGATGAAGGGGAGAGACAAAAATCAGGTGAGGTATATTGGCAGCATGATTCGGCCCCGAAGCCGGATTTCATTGGTTAAGTCAATCTCAGTGCTGATTGCTAACTATTAACGTGCATTCAGAACAAGAGTCGCTAAGACAATGTAGTAAATAAAAATGGGGGTATTTAATTATTTGTCGTTTTTTTGCCTTGATGACATATTTTTTTAAAAAAAAGCTGACATCTATGTCCGTTTTTTTCTTTTAGCAAATATTTAGTAAACAGTCTCCTCCACTGACCAGTTTGCAAGACGTAAATAAACATAATATACATATTTGTACGATGAAAAACGTAGGTGAAAATCAAAGATCATATTATAAAAGTGCTGTGGTAAACACACTGTAAATATCATAAATGGCACTGCGCATGTGCGCAAGGTATTTTTAAATTCGATTGAGAAGATGGTGGGATTAAAGCGTTTACATGCTTATTTTTTCCTATTGATCAGGTTATTTCAGGTCTACACCATCCCTTTCAATTTGATTGAAGTTTAATTTGGATCAAGCTCAATTGAATGAGGTGTTTATGTGAAACCTTTTCAATCCGACTAAGCAATCAATATGATTAATAACAGTTTATTTGGATTCACGTAAACATAGCTATTGAACTTGTGGCAAAAAATAAAGGACTTCCTACATCAGACAACACCTGAGATGTTATAAATCTGTTTTCATCTGATAATAACATGTTTATTCTAACAAATCTTTCTGTTTGTGGTCATTCATTTTAGAGTCTATCAAGGGCAGTGACAGC
The DNA here is from genome assembly GCA_039654625.1 of Rhinogobio ventralis. Taxonomy (NCBI): domain Eukaryota; kingdom Metazoa; phylum Chordata; class Actinopteri; order Cypriniformes; family Gobionidae; genus Rhinogobio; species Rhinogobio ventralis. The sequence goes on along the minus strand of CM077206.1, from coordinate 29,866,232 downwards.
GAAGATGATTTTACACGCAAGAAAAAGAAAAAAATCGCGTCAGACTCTGACTCGGATTCTGACCGTGATTCACAGAGGGGTGAGTTGCTGTGATGAAACACAGTGTCATATACACACAGCAGCTCTGTTAGGGCGTGTTCACACTTGGCATGTTTGGTTTGATTAATGTTTTGGTTGCTCTGTTAATGCGGTTCATTTGAACAAGTGTGAACGCTATACAAACCCTGGTGCGCACCAAACAAGTGAACAGACACCACTGAAAAGATGGGTCTCGGCCTGCTTCCAAACAAACTCTGGTGCGGTTTGAATAAAAGATGAATGCAACATGGACCAAAGACATGTAAACAAACCAAAAACGGGACATGTCACAAGATTCGACCCTAAAAAGGACAGAATGCTCAAGCATACCTGTTTTTTCTCGTCATAGTCGCGATGTTACCCATCACAGTTCAGTACAGGCATCACAATCGCATCTCCTCACAGCAGATTTTCGGTTGTGTGTGTGACGGAGGGATTCCTGACTGCTGTTTTGACGCCTTTACACATTTTATAAGCTCTTCAGGAGTTCTCATCTGGTCAAAATACTATCATATGTAGGCTACACGCATACGAGCGCATTTAGCCCAGCACACAGCGTTGTTTTGGATGTTTAGTAGTTCTCGCGAAATATGTGTAATAAAAGATGACCAATCAGGTTGTGAACATCCCTGTTAGGGCTGAACGATTAATCGCATTTGCGATAATATCGCAATATGATAAAACGCATTTTTTTACAAAGGCTGCGATTACACTCTGGTCACATGACGCGAGAGTAAAGCAGTCAGCTCTGAGGAAGCATCAACTTGGCACGCTATGCAACAGAATAGTTTGTTTAATCTATCTAATATTTTGTTGGTCATATTATACAGTAGGGGTGGGAGAAAAGATTCTCTCTCTAACGATTCTAGGGAACTTTCCCCAGGAACTAGGGACTTTGGGGTGGTACTCTGTGTGTTTCAACCGCAGGAACCGGGGTCTAAATAAAGATCCGGGTAAAGATTTCCCCCTCAAAACGGCCCTGCTCGCGAGGTAGTACTTTGTCAAAGTTCAGGAATTTTCGGGGGCGTGACTTGGGCGCTGAACATGCTGAATAGTTGAGTTCATGCAGCATTTTGAATGGTCGACTCGACGCAGCATTTTATTTCAACCACTATTTTTAAAAGTCTGTTGCGGACAAATGCTCTACAAAGGGATCGTTTATGTTGTTTGGAATGCAGTGGGCTTATACATTAAAAATATGAAACTCACTGACAGTAAGAGAGATAAAAAGCTTTAAAAAAAAACGCATATTAAATTGCAATATTGGTAAATAAAATCGCAATTAGATTTTCCAAAATTGTTCAGTCTTAAAGGGATAGTTCACCCAAAAATGAAAATTTGATGTTTATCTGCTTACCCCCAGGGCATCCAAGATATAGGAGACTTTGTTTTTTCAGTAGAACACAAATTAAGATTTTTAACTCCAACCGTTGCAGTCTGTCAGTTGTATAATGCATATGAATGGTAACAAAATCTATGAGAGTAAAAAGAACATGCACAGACAAATCCAAATTAAACCCTGCGGCTCATGACGACACATTGATGTCTTAGAACACGAAACGATCGGTTTGTGCGAGAAACCGAACAGTATTTATATAATTTTTTACCTCTAATACACCACTATGTCCAACAGCCTTCAGCGTGCGATCACTTCCGGTGAGTGAGGTCAATGTACAATGTACACGATCTGGCGAAAGTTTACACAAGCACTGGTAATGATCTCTCACTCGTATATCTCTATGCCAGATCGTGTACATTGACCTCACTTACCAGAAGTGATCACGTGCTGAAGGCTGTTGGACATAGTGGTGTATTAGAGGTAAAAAAATTATATAAATACTGTTCGGTTTCTCGCACAAACCGATCGTTTTGTGTCTTAAGACATCAATGTGTCGTCACGAGCCGCAGGGTTTAATATGGATTTGTCTGTGCATGTTTTTTTTTTACTCTGATAGATTTTGCTACCATTCACATGCATTATACGACTGACAGACTGCAACGGTTGGAGTAAAAAATCTTCATTTGTTAAACCCTTAAACTCTGTGTTTGTGTGCGTGTAGGAAAGAAGCCAGCAGCAAATGATCTTTTCGGGGAAGCAGATGATATTTCATCAGACAGTGACGCAGAGAAACCGCTCACACCTGGGCAACCAATGGTAAGACATTTACACGCTTAACATAAGAATAAATGAATCTGCAGAATAACTAGTTATTTATTTTTGCAGATTTTCTCAAGCCAAGCCACCTTTATTGAGTGGTTTGAAATTTGATTAAATGGAAGTTGTGATGGGCTATTCTTCACTATTGTGACATATCTGAGTGAAACGGCTTCAGGAACAAGAGAAAATGTAGATATTGAATTTGATTGCACTTGATATTGAAATTGATTGTATTGTTGTGGTTTTTCTATTGCTGTGATGTCATGCGCCGGTAAACATGTCATCAGAGAAGAGATGTCACTGCAAGAGGGAGGGGAATTTATTTTGATTAAAGATTAAGATTAATTAATAAAAAATAATGTGCCCAGATAAATAATTTATAATAAATACTGCAATATTCCATTAAAAATAGTAATTATCAGTGGTTATGGTGACTAATGTTTGAAAGCAAAGAAATTAAGACAGCCTTAAATTAATATTATAATTTAATGAAAAATTGTTGCATTCCTATTTCTTGCTTCCAAAACACTATATACTATTTGCACAATATTTACCTAACACCTAGAATTAAACAGGTTGTTATATTTTTCTGTATTTTTCAGTAGGCAATACTTTATTTTAAGGTGACGTAGTTACACGTAACATGCACTTGCTATACTAATAACAGTAAATTATGCATAATTACAAGTAACTAATTCTAACCCTATAGTAAGTTAATATAGTTAATTAATATTACTCTGTACTTATTTGTGTAATTACACTGTAATAATATCACCTTAAAATAAACTGTAATCCTTCAATATGCAAATTATTGATCAGTTGCATTGATCTGAACTGAATAAATAGGATGGTGAGGACGGTCTGGAGGGAGATCAGCCCGAGGAGGAGCCGGTTCCAGAGACGAGGATCGAAGTGGAGATTCCCAAAGTCAGCACAGATCTGGGCAGTGAGCTCTACTTTGTCAAGTTGCCCAACTTTCTCAGTGTGGAGCCCAGGTGTGTGAATGTCTCCCGGAGAACTGAAGGAGTTGCCAAATGCTCTAGCCTAACAATCTCAGTCAGTCAACAGTTCTCCTCTCTCCTCTTCCAACTCCTCTCTCACTGTCTCTCCACAGGCCGTTTGACCCTCAATACTATGAGGATGAGTTTGAGGATGAGGAGATGTTAGATGAGGAAGGACGGACCCGTCTCAAGCTGAAGGTGGAGAACACCATCAGGTGGCGCTCTAGGCGCGATGAGGAGGGCATCGAAGTCAAGGAAAGCAATGCACGGATCGTTAAATGGTCGGACGGCAGGTGAGGAGGAATGCAGAATTCAGTGCTGAATAACTGCACAGAATCATTTCAGCAGGTGCTGATTATTGCTCAGATAAAATTCTGCAGAAATATGGAAATCTGCATCACTCTTCTCATTCCGCAGCATGTCTCTGCACCTGGGGAATGAGGTTTTTGACGTGTATAAAGCTCCACTGCAGGGTGACCACAACCACCTGTTCATCCGCCAGGGCACAGGACTGCAGGGTCAGGCTGTGTTCAAGACCAAACTCACCTTCAGGTGTGTCTCTCTCTCTCTCTCTCACACACACACACACACACACACACACGTCTCTTCTACAGCAGTTATAGTCAGTAACACTGATTATCTCTTCATCAAGACACCTGTTAGTGGGTGGGATATATTAGGCAGCAAGTGAACATTTTGTCCTCAAAGATGATGTGTTAAAAGCAGGAAAAATGGGCAAGCGTAAGGATTTGAGTGAGTTTGACAAGGGCCAAATTGTGGTGACTAGACGACTGGGTCAGAGCATCTCCAAAACTGCAGCTCTTGTGGGGTGTTTCTGGTCTGTAGAGCACATGGAGAAGGTGGCCTGGTCTGATGAATCATGTTTTCTTTTACATCACGTGGATGGCTGGGTGCATGTGTGTCACTTACCTGGGGAACACATGGCACCAGGATGCACTATGGGAAGAAGGCAAGCTGGCGGAGGCAGTGTGATGCTTTGGGCAATGTTCTGCTGGGAAACCTTGGGTCCTGTCATCCATGTGGATGTTCGGACTTTGACAAGTACCACCGACCTAAGCATTGCAGACCATGTACACCCTTTCATGGAAACGGTATTCCCTGGTGGCTGTGGCCTCTTTCAGCAGGATAATGTGCCCTGCCACAAAGCAAAAATGTTTCAGGAATGGTTTGAGGAGCACAACAACGAGTTTGAGGTGTTGAATTGGCCTCCAAATTCCCCAGATCTCGGTCCAATCGAGCATCTGTGGGATGTGCTTACCAAACAAGTCTGATCCATAGAGGCCCCACCTCACAACTTACAGGACATAAAGGATCTTCTGCTAACATCTTGGTGCCAGATACCACAGCACACCTTCAGGGGTCTAGTGGAGTCCATGCCTTGACGGGTCAGGGCTGTTTTGGCAGCAAAAGGGGGACCAACACAATATTAGGTCATAATGTTATGCCTGATCGGTGTATATAATTACTACAATACTAATTTCTCGCTAGAAATTGCATCAAAAGTGGAAAAAGTCAAAAATGGACATTTATACAAACTGACCACCAACATACATTTTTAGATGCCATATTTTTAAGCTCAACTGTTGTGGAATGGAATGCACAAGTTTGTGGGATATCAAAGGCAGCGTAGGATACATGTATGCTGCCTTTAAAAAGTATCTCAGTAGACTGGATGTGGCACTCTCATAGTATTCGGACGTGTCTTGCTGCCTCCCTACCTCTATATCCTTTTATCATGACTGGAGCGATGTATTGAACAATCAGCATCCAGGACATCAACTAAATGTTTTATAATGATATTCCCAGGGCAAAACCTGAGTTTCATTGAAAGATCTTTTAGTTCAGTTTGCATAAACATTGGAAAGAGTTTTAACAGATTGTTAAATCAACAGCTAGTCAACTAATCCACCAGCAGAGGTCTCTCAGGGTTGAGAAATGGCATGGACATGAACGTTGTGTTTTGTCAGCATCAAGATTTTAGATTTAAATTTAAGCCTTGTGAATGTATAAGAGAGTGCATATTTCTTTAATGTTTTTAACATTTTTTAATTATCTTTAAGCTTTTTTGCTGTGTGACAAGTACAAATGCCCCATGTATTCGTAAATTCTAAAATTTAAAAATGTTGTTTAAAATAGTTTTAGATTAAAGCGTATCACACTTCAGGATGCTTGTATGTGTATTTCTACATGTAGCTGACATACGTGCGTGTGTGTTTGTTTGTAGACCTCACTCCACAGACAGCGCCACACACAGGAAAATGACCCTCTCTCTTGCGGACCGCTGCTCAAAGACACAGAAGATCCGAATTCTGCCCATGGCTGGCAGAGACCCAGAATCCCAGAGAAATGAGATGATCAAGGTAAAACAAACACACACACACACACACACACACACAAACTTGAACTCAGCAAAGAGTTTGAGTTTAGGGTTTCAACACAGAATGCAGTGTGTTTTCAGAGGGAGGCTATATCATAACTTGTATCGTCCGTAATAAAAAGCTCTTCTTCCTAGAACCCTGGAGTTTTAGAAGGAAACAAGGTCATAGAACTGTCCTCCTAGGGAGTTTAAGCATGGTTTGAATCTTAAAAGATTAGTTCACCCAAAAATAAAATTTATCCCATAATTTTCTCATCCTAGGTGTGTATGACATTCTTCTTTCAGGCAAATAGTTATATAAAAAAATGTCCTGGCTAATCCAAGCATTATAATGGCAGTGAATGGCAGCCCAAAATTTGAAGCCCAAAAAAAGAAAAGTATCCATCCATTATAAAAGTAATTCATATGGCTCTAGGGGGTTAATAAAGGCCTTCTGAAGTGAATCGATGGGATTGTGTAAGGAAAATATCCATATTTAAAACTTTATAAAGTAAAATATCTAGCTTCCACCAGACTGCCTTCCGTATTCAACTTACGAAGAAAGTGTAACGCCTCTCACAGTTAAAAATGCTTACGCTACGTCTTTTTTTGTAAGTTGAATACGGAAGGCGGTCCGCCGGAAGATATTTTAAGAGATTTTACTAGCTTCCGATTTTGATTTCAAAGTGAAATGTAAAAGCGCCTATATAAATGTCATTGTACAGTTTTGTTGTTGTGTTTTTCATTAAGGATAATAGGATAATGAACCCACCATTCAAGCAATCCACCCCCGAATTGGCGCTAATTAAAAAAAGCAAAAGTAAAATGCACGCGGCTGCACGGTATTCGAGCAGAGCGACCGTTTCCAGTTCATTCCTATGAAAGCTTAACTTATGAATGCCTGTGCAAACGTGCGCATTTTACTTTGCTTTCAGATTTGTGATTTAAAAAATACTGGTATAACCGGTATTGTCACACGTTGATTAACCGGTGGGAATATCCTCACCATCACATCCCTGTTGTCTGACTTTCTGTAAAAGTTCGGTCTTGCTGGTAAACCCCTTCGAAGTACCATTGGTCTGTGGCGATGACTTAATAGGTAGGTGTGGCTCTGAGACTCTGCCTTCTTTGACATGGAAATCTTCTCCGGTTAATTTCTTCTGTTTAGCCTGTCGAGGCGAGATGACCGGAGTAAAAACATGAACTCACTGGAGAGTCGCTGTTGTAATTCTAATTAAAAGGGACACTGACACCGCTTAATACTGTAAAGCAGAGTCCTGCACGGGTCCTGTTTGGTAAACCAGCATTACTTAACAAAACACCCAACCCTATATCCAACAGCAGCACTAATTTAATTCTCTACCCGTTTGACATAAAGACCGCGACCCTGAACCGCATTAAATCTACTATATCAGGTAGATGACAATTTATTTTATTTTTTTCATGTAACACAAGCAATCAAATTAACATTAGGCATTCTGAGGAAAAATAGACAGCCCAACATGGTAATAATTAACAGGAAAAAAGATGAAGTTACACATCGGGTGCACAAATACAAAACTTTTGCCTACATGATGTGAACAAATGTGCATAAATCACACCATAGGCTATACAGATGCTTGGAGGTCTCCATAAATTTAAAGAACAACCAAATATGAGCCTGTACTGTCATATATCGGGGATATTTTAGCGGATTCCCTCTGCATTTAAATGCAGTTGTCTCTCCTGAAACTCTGCAGTGCCGTTGGTCCTCTTAAAAGCATACAAAATATTCAAATTGTGAATGGATTATTTACAGAAAGTAAGCAAAGAGCGTTCCATTTATAATGACTGAAGCTGTCAATCCCTTCAGTTGCAGCGCGATTGGATACAATGTTCAACGCAGAAAATCGCGTTGTAAATATACATTTTTGACGGTCTTCAGACTACAGAGCGTAAATCCAAATAAGCACAGGACAGTTTGAAAGCAGCTGTCTATTAGTAGGTTCCGAATTGGTTCGAAATAGTCTTGCCTATTGATTCCCAACCTGCACCGCAAATGACAAGGTAAATATTATTTCACCCTTTACATAAAATATTAGTGGTTCACCCGTCGGGTATGCGCGGTAACCCCCTTGCAGGACTATCCTGTAAAGCTGCTTGCTTTTAAAGCGATCTTTGTATAACGTGCTATATAAATAAACGTGACTTTACAGAAGAATTGCAGAGCATGCAGAATTATGCAAACATAAGCACATTGCTATGATCAGATGCTTTCTTAACTGCTGTTATTTTTGTTGTTGAAAGGAAAGCGTCCAGCACATATTTACTTATTCATCTAAACGTCAGGATGTTCACTAATGCAATACCACTAACCACGTGTTTAGAACTTATTTTTACCCCTAAACGAAGACCGAAAAAGAACTTCACCTTGAGTATATCTTGGCCGTTAAAAGACAACATTACACACAATGACTCCACTCTTGCAGGGCTGTACGTTAACTTTTTTTGCACATAGCACTGGTACAAAACGTTCAACCTCTGTAGCACCACAGGTCAGCACAATTGTAGCACAAATATAAAACGCAAGTTACATCTCATAAAAACACAAGTAGCACAGTTTGTCGCTTAAACAGGCAGGTGACTGGCAAAAGAACTGACTTTTCAGACAAACATTTTCTTTCTTTGCTCAAAATGGCAAACTGCAGGAACGTAACACTTGTTGCTTTTGTTTTTTATATAGCCAAATATCTCTGACTACAATCCAAACAACATCCATTTACAATTTATCCTCACAGCAATATTAAAGTAAAGGGGGGCGCATGCGGTAGGCATCGACTAACCTCACACAAATGGAAAACTCTATCGCACACATGCTACTGCAGCAAATGTATAGATTTCTGTACTTTTTCTTAGCACGTAAAACACTTTTCTGTCCTATGCAATAGCTTAGCAGATTTTTACAGTCACATAACAGACTTATCAGAGACTTTGAAGATCAGGCCATCTCAGCTCATAGCACGTTTCCACACACATACACAGCAGATCTTGGCAGCAGCAGGTTATGCACGTATGATTTGAGCCGTGTTATCTAAACAGATTGTCTGACATCTAAAGTGGAGTACTGTAAATGTTTTATCTATTTCCTCTCACTCATTTATCTCCCTCTGACCAGAATTCTAATGTACCAAGAGCCAGATTTCATATCAGATGTATGACCATAAGTTAGTCAATGACCCAGACACCATTAGACAGCCTTGCTGGAGTTGAAATGTCATAAATGAAGTAAATCAAGTAAATAATCATGCATAAATACTGTTTATGCTGCCTGGACCTGTTTATGACTCAACTGGGCCTGAATTTACATTGTATATTCACTTACTTTCAAACCTTTGTGGTCAGTAATATTTTTTCTTTTTGAAGAAAATTAAACTGATAAAAATTAAACTGGCATTAAACTGATAAGAGTAAAGACTTTTGTTACAAAATATTTGTATTTCAAACAAATGCTGTTCTTTTTTTTTTTTTTTTCTATTTAAAAAAATAAATCACGGTTTCCAGTACAATATTAAGCAGCACAACTGTTTTCAATATTGATAAGAAATGTTCCTTAGCATATTAGAATGATTTCTGAAGAACCATGTGACACAGGACTAGAGTAATGACTGCTGACATTTCATAATAAATTGCATTTTAAAATATTAAAGTAAAAACTGTTCTTTTTAATTGTAGTAATTTTTCTCAGTATTAATGTTTTTACCATATTTTTAATCAAATGAATGTAGCTTTGGTTATAAGAAACTTCTTTCCAAAATCTCTTACCAACCTTAAATTTTTTTATGGTAGCATATATACACAATACAAATTCAGGCCAAGGCGATTCATCCATTCCAGATGACATAACGGCATTTATTTATGATTTTATTGTTTATATGTAAAAGTTCAGTATCTGACAAACCCTAGTAAAATGATTGTATAAAAAAAATCTTGATTGGCTGCAGAGGTCATGGGATAGTCATGGATCTTCACTGGTGAAAAGTGTGGGAAACCTGGATTAAGGGGGTCATGAATTGAGAAATCAACTTTTCATTCAGCCTTAGATATATAAGTTAATCGTGATATAAGAATATCCTGTATGTTTCGGAGCTGAAAACTTCCTTGTTAGTCAAAGAAAAGCTTTTATTGACACCAGGCCCAGCAAACGCTCAATCTCAGAATGTGCCAAGCTGTGACGTCAGAGTGTGGTGAAACACCGCCTTAACCGAAGAAGAAGAACGCCTGATTCTGTAGCCCCGCCCACCGATTTGTGCATGGCATGTTATAGATAAATAACATAGGCCTAATTGAACTTGCAAGCAATAAACATGCTGCATAAGCTTCATTCGGATTCCAATATTATGAATGCATGGATGAACTTTATTTTTAATGAATATCCAGCTCACGTGGGGAAGACATTATGCGTTTGTTCCTTCATTTCACCACGGATTCGTTTGTAAACAAGAGACTGGATTTGCAGACAGGATGAGATTACATTAATGAATGAAGCAACACACTTGTGTGAGTAAAAATGTTTTTTATATGTGATAGTAATACATTTTTACAGATAGTTTGATATCTATTGATTATGTGTCTAACAGAACATAACTTAGCACGCGGTCACAGGCTGGAGAAACCTTTATTTGAGGTGTTGTTGGTTCATTGTTCTGCGATTCGTGATCAGTCTCGGACATGTAACGTTATGGGCCAGGGCTCGCAAAGCCTAACGTCACGGGGCTGTGTTTTCCAGACGGGCTACCAAAACGTATCACCGGCCTTCCCAACGGGCTATCTGAAATAGTGAAATAACATTTCTTTCTTGATGTGCATTGTTCATTCTCTTGACTTGATATTTGAAGGAAAAATACAATCGCAGAAGTTTTGATTATGCTGATTTGTCTGACTCTGCAGTGAGGCGTGTGTGTGATGCATGGTTCCCACACACTTTCAAAACAATTCCTCACGTGAGGGGGAGCTGAAGCTTATTATATTATGCAAAGCTTATCCAATCATAGCAGTGGGCGTTTACTTTACTGGTTTCGTTCCAGGAGCTAGGCTCAAAACCAGGGTAGAAAATAGCCCATTACTTATTCATTATGATTTTTTTTAATGTAAAAACCACGCAAGCATCATAAGTTGACCTCAGACAACAGAAGCCAGTTCATGACCCCTTTTAAAATGTAATAAAGATTATTAAAATCCAATAAGGTTTAGTTCTTGAATCCTTTTTCATTACTAAAATGCTTCTATATTTATCTCGTCTTTGACTGATCAACTAGGAAGTGGATGTGTTCGTTCAGTGTAATCCTGTAGTGACATCAGAGTTTATCTTTTTGTGCCTCTCTGTGCAGAAAGAAGAGGAGAGATTACGTGCATCTATCCGCCGTGAGTCCCAGCAGAGGCGCATGAGAGAGAAACAGCATCAGCGAGGTCTGAATGCCGGGTACCTGGAGCCAGACCGCTATGACGAAGATGAGGAGGGTGACGAATCCATCAGCCTGGCAGCCATCAAGAGCAAATATAAGGGTGGAGGTCTGAGGGGTAGGTGGTGTGCAAAACCTATATACACATGGGGCTTTGTGTATAATATGCTCAAACATTTTCAGATTTTGTGTGTAACAGATCCTTGCAAAGATCACCTTTATAAATCCCATTTAGCGTACGTGCATGACTGAGATTGTTTACCTGTTGTAGTTTGTCCACGTTGTGGGCACAAAATAGACACTGACACAGTCAAAACGTGCCATCTGAGAAGCACTAATTAAACAGCAATTTTTCGGTCAATGATTTTGGCCCTCCAAAACCATTTCATCCAACATGCTATACTGGGCTACAATTTTTTGTTGATGGAATTTCTGTGTATCACTAATCATTTCCATATGCTTGTAGCCATTCAGACACATGGTACCTCTTTTTTGAGGAAAAACCCTTTATTCCAACTAAACAAACTGAACTGCCATCAAACCGAATTGCATCTGCACCAATAGCTGTAGTGTGAAAATGGCCGCCTCTACAGGAAGTAGGTCAATTTGAAATGGCCTCTGAACTGTGGTGGGGTGCTGTGTCTGTCTTCTATATTGTATTCCCTCGCTCCCCTGTGGGTCAGTGTTTCTGCACAACAGATTCTTTGAGTGAGATTGAGACCTGCTGCGATCAGCTAGAACATTCTGTACAGCAACAACAGCTTGTGTTCCCAAAACAGTATGTCTCACTCACACTTTCTCACTGACAAGTAACCATTACAGCCGTTAGCCGATTACCTTGCCGACTGCATTATGCCGGAGTCCTACTGAGATTTAGATTAGTTTGTTCAAGTTTGATTTGTTTTTGCCAGTAAGAGGTATTTACGGAAAGAACATCTCTTTGGAATGCTTGAAAATGAGTCCTGAATTCTGAGCTGTGCTTAAATGTTTGTTTGTTTGTTTGTGGGTCATAGAGGAGCGAGCCAGGATCTATTCGTCAGACAGCGATGAAGGTTCTGATGAAGACAAGGCCCAGCGGCTGATGAAGGCTAAGAGACTGGACAGTGATGAGGTGAAACTTTCAGTCCAAATAGACCATTTATTGAAAGAAAACAATTGAAAAATGAATATATGATGTTACAACCATGAGCACAACAGTGACCGGCCGCCCACTTTTTCAGCAGCCTTATTTACAAAAGTATATTTCCCATTCATTTTCTTCAGTTAAGAGATCAAATCCATGAACCAAAGTAAATGACTTTAAAGGTTTAGTTCACACAAAAATTCAAATTCTGTCATTTACTTCTGTCGTTCCAACCCCATAAGTCTTCCGTTCATCTTTGAAACACAAATGAAGATATTTTTAATATTCTCTCATCGTTGTCTATTCGTCTGATGAGATCTTGCGATATTGAAAGGTGACGTTATTTTTCATCGAGGTGAAAGCTGTCTCATGATATCAGCATTAAGGGGTTGCGTTTTTGGCAAAACCTTTTATAGTGCTTGCATAAGGAAAGGACACACTAAACCATCGCCAAAGAACTAGCGCTGATGAAAGCTGACTGTGTTGTCTCCTTGCGTCTGGGAAAAAAAAAACAGCACCTGAACACACCAAAAGGACTACAGGCGACTCAACTAGCACGCGCGTTCTGCTCCTGTGTGTAAAAGAGCTAACCGTCTATTTAAGCAGATATATTCGTCATTTAAAAATGGAAAGCGAAACAAAGACTGCAGGTATACAAACCACAAACGAAGCAGCTCTTGTTTACCGTTTTGAATATCAGTCACACTGATCACGTTCTTTATTCCACTCCGCTCATGTTATTATGAAAATATTGCGCAGTGTTGCTCCGGTAAGATGACGTAAAATTATAACAGCCTTCTGTCTGTTCAGTTTTGACTTGCTTGCTCGCTTTCATCAATTTTGCTCTTATTCTCGTGCACTGACTTGTTCGCTAAGCTGAACAGCCAATCAGAGTTCTCTCTCTTTTCGACGGCCCAACACCGATTCTACATGTTGAATCGGCCCTAAAAAAACCTGACGGCGTCCGACTAGAGCAACAGTGCAAAACACACAAAAAAAAGGCAGACGCTCAAAAAACAGCCCGACTTTGCCCGACGGCCGGACATCGGCTTGGTGTGTCCCTAGCTACACTCAGAAAGTAAAAGTGAAGTGTCATTAATTACAAGATAGGGCTGATAGGCAAGATAAATTCTTCGATTAAATTCAAGTGGCTTGATTTAAAAAAATGAATAAATTAATTAAAATAAATTACATTTACCCATGTCATTTAACCAGCAAAATCCCAGAAGGCTGCAGCCACTGCACAATGTATTAACCATTTCATAGCATTATTGTGAAATCACAAAGGCTGCGATTTCATTTAAATCAATAAATAAATGCGCTGCTGTTTCGTTGTGTGTTGATCGATTTCAGAATAAAAGTTTAAACCCTCACTCTGAGTTTGCATGTTTTCATGCCAACGTGTTCTTGTTCAAGAGATTGCAGTGGCTGTAGCATTACTATTGTAAAGAAGTGGACCTTTAAAATATTAAAGATGAAAGATTAAGTGGACATTTGAATTAAATGTTGTTTGGCCTGTATTAAAGGATTTGATCTGCTGTAAAGTGTAACAACAATCACCCGTCCGTCAGGCATTTGTTGTTATAAGCAATGTACAGAAGTTGTTTAGTTTATAGTATATTACATTATCTATTTGAACAGTTGTTTAATAAAACCATATGATTACTTGCTGTTGATACTTTATTTGAACCAATTATTATTGCCTCGTTATTATAGACAAATAATTTTAAAAGCTGTTGTTCACTTAGATCTTTTTTTATTAGCACAAAAAATATCTGATTACTCAATCAAAATAAATGACCGATTACCAAAATAATCATTAGTGACAGCCCTAACAATACACCTGCCTTGTTTTGCATTTTGTGACTTTCAATAACATATTTTGTCATTGAAGATTTCTTAAAAACAGGGTTAAAATATTGTCTCGTTCTTGTGAACCCTATGTCATGTATCGTCTTGTGAGCTAAGTGTATCGTCACATCCCTACTGTTCATTGAAAGCCCACGTAACAAAAACTTTCAAGCTTCAAAAAGCCATCGTAATCCACTGCATGCTTGACGCGTTAGAATTAACCTCATTGGGTTTCGCATGTTGAGCAAGTACATTTGGGCTTTTGTTTGATCAGTTTATATATGAATAAAAGCTATCTTTATATAAAGTAATTGTGTCTCTTCAGAAGACTCTATTCATATGTATTAATTCTACAATGTCGATGTACTTGCTTGTTTGTTGTGTGGACTTTCAGTAGATAGACAAAAAGAAAGATATGTTTGTGCTCCAAAGATGACTGAAAGTCGTATGTGTATGGACTGACAGGAGGTTGAGTAAATGACACAATTTTCCCTTCAAGATGAATCACAACTGATTCCTTTGCCATGATTCTTATTTCTTTGGTAGCAGAAACTTGGACTCCTGCTTAAGGATGGTTCATAGTGAATTATTGCTTTAAAAAATAGAGAAAATGAATGGGAGCTATACTTTTTTCAAAGGTTAATAATCAAAGTCATTTACACACAGAAGTTTTAAAGTATCAAAAAACTATTCTAAAGCTCTGAGAGGCTGGAAAATGGTTATAAACTAAATGCTGACTTGTCTTGGTGTTAGACACCTTGACTAGCATCCTGAGTGCACTTAAAGGAATCAAAAGTGAAAATGTATTTCTATAATTTCTTTCAGGAGGGAGAGAACTCTGGAAAGCGAAAAGCAGAGGAAGATGATGAATCTGCTGCCACCAAGAAACCCAAAAAATATGTCATCAGTGATGAAGAAGAAGAGGAGGGAGTGGAGGAAGTGGAGGAAGTAGAGGGAGTGGAGGGAGTAGAGGGAGTAGAGGAAGACGAGTGATTTTCGTTTGTTGCTTTTTTTTTATCGTTATGTGGTTGTTTAATCACAATAAAATAGATGGTTAATCCATAAAATCAAATCTGCAGTTATTTGTATATTTTATAAGGATTGAAGATGCTCAGCATTACAACACAACAATAAAGAGCAATAACCTCAATGTGGCCTGCTTGTGGTTTATTAAATGTGTAACTGAAAGATTGCACTGTAATATGTCCAGTATGTTAATTTATAATAAAATCACTGTTCTGAAAGTTTGACCCCTGAACTGCACTTCAAGGGGCAATACAATACATTTCCAACATTAAAATACATTTTGAGTAAATGCAAAATGTGTTTTTAAAAATATATATATATATATTTTGGATAATATAAATGTCCAAACAATATATAGGAAACTTAAAATGTATTAAAAGTTTATAAATATTTTACAATCTATAATATAAATATTATGTTCATTTTGTGTGGGTGCAGATTAATTTGAGCAGGACTTTATGTCCTGGTAAAATGATCAACCTAATTATAACCTGTAATTTATGAATGCTTTTGGGTGAGAGCACATCCATCACAGGTGCAGTTTTATTACTGACATGGTGACTGTCTGTGTTGCTGTGCATTTATTTTGCAGCACCTGCTGAATCTTCCACACAGATCTCACACCATGGCCCCAGAATGACGCACACACACACACACACACACTTGTACTTCCTGGAAAGTAATACAGGCCTTACTCTGCATTTGTTCTCTTTTATTACTGCAGAGCTTCTGATCTGTCGGGTCTCCTCTCTACAGCTGCAGCCGCATTTAACCAACTTGCTGTGTTTAGCTCTTTTTCTCTTTCTTTTAGTGGTGTATGCTGACATACTGTTACTCCTTTAGTTAGTAACTAACTAATTGTGTCACTTTTTATGAAAAATAAAGTGTTGATTTG
This sequence comes from Rhinogobio ventralis, assembly GCA_039654625.1. Classification (NCBI taxonomy): domain Eukaryota; kingdom Metazoa; phylum Chordata; class Actinopteri; order Cypriniformes; family Gobionidae; genus Rhinogobio; species Rhinogobio ventralis. The sequence continues at coordinate 29,850,285 of CM077206.1, read as the reverse complement.
CTTTTGCGTTACCTTTTCTCACCTGGGGGGTATTCCAGAAAGCAGGTTATATCCGACATACCCAGCCCGGGTATGTTTAAGAGTAAGTGGATAACTTTCAGGGTATGTACGTAAGTAGCCATAGCAACTCACTCTGAACATAACCTGTTCCGGAGCAGGTTAAGTTCCAGGATTAGTTTGCTTATGAGGTATTCAGATGTGTTTTATATAATTAACATAGTTAAATTAATATATATAAATGTGTTATATAGTTAGTTATAATATACAATATTATATATTAATTCTAAAGCACTATTACAAGGTAATGTTTAAATGTTAATTCAATTCAAATATATTTGTTATTGTCATCTCACATGGATCTGCATTTAATTAATTAGCATCAAACAAACAATATAATCCTTATTCTCAGTGAATAAAGATTACTTATTAAACGAAGAGATTGAAAAAATGATTGCACAACCACCAAATAGGTGGCGATGTGCACTAAGTAGGTTATGTAACTTGCCATTAAACAAAAGAAGAAGAGGAAGTAGAATGGCGCCCTTTTTCTTAGCGTCTGTTTCCATGGTGAATCATCGATTCGTCTCTCTGTTGAGAATGTCTTGTGTGTTCACGGTTAACACACTCTGAGTTGTCTGAACTCGTTTTTGGAACCAGCATACCTCGAGTAAGCAAGGTTTGGGTTAATCAACCAAGAGTTCAGGGTATATGTGACGGTAAGTTAACCTTGCTTTCTGGAATACCCCCCTGGGCTGGGCTTGCTTGTTTGGTTTTTTAATAACAACAAAAACTTTTATATTTTTGGCAAATGTAAAGGCCCTTTCACACCAAAAGTGAAATGAATAAGCCTCAGGCTAATGCAAATTCATACCTTTACAGTAGAGGGCACAGCTCAAACAAACCAAACACAAATGTGATGTTAATATAAAGTATTTTTTCTTATTAGTATGGTTGAATTGGATCATTGAAGGTCAGCAGCGAAGACATTGGTTAGTAAAGTGAGATTAAATATATAAAGTATTTTTTGTGTTATTTAACATTTAAAGGCACAATATGTTAAAATATTTAATTTTTTTTACAATATTAAAATATCCGAAAACCACTAGAACAGTGTTATATATTTTGTTGACTTGTGTACTTGTATTATCCCAAATGTTTCCAAGAAGGTTTAAATCCAGAGAAATAAGCCTTTTTTTTTTTTACCAGGATACGGACCATGTCCGTGCGTCGCCTATCAATGACATCATACCCACGTTACCCTCAATTTCCTGTTTTATTTTGTAGAAACCATGGAAACACTATATTAAAGACAGTTTAATATTTTATGTTTTATTAGACAGGTGAGCAACTGTTTGGATACATTCATCGACAGAAAACTAATCATTGTTAATCATTGCTCAACACAGTCTTATTGTTTAAATCTCGTTTTCTTGATTTACCGCGAGCAGTACCATGTTTTACCGATCTAGCTTACTTCAGTGTGCAACAAGTGTCTCATAGTAGCTGCCGAGTGAACGCACAGAGCAACGTTAGTATATAATTTTCAGCACTCAAATGTGTGTAATATGATAAAACAGCGCTGCTTTACCCCACATACGCTTGACCAGAAGAAGCAGAAGCGGCGACTGTGGCATAATAAAAGTTCCACTGCTCTCCAGTGGTGTGTCGTGCTCGTCTCTCATTAGCAATTACTCCAGTAACGTTAATAATCTCATCGATGAACATGATTTCTGCCCATCCCGATTGCTGTGAGGTGAAGACAACATCTCCCATGAATCCGCTCTCAAACTCGGCATCATCAAGCTACACCTTTGTTTTGAATAGGTGACCTCTAGCGACGAAAAACTACATATTGTCCCTTTAATAATCAGATTTTGCATTTCACAGTTTTTATTCATTTTGAGGAATTCTAAATCTGTTTTTGTGCAAGTGAGATGAGTAAATGTATGCTCACATTTAGTCTTGAACTACAATAACCATCATGTTTACAGTTACACAGCACACACAACGCCTCTGTACCTTCCTGATTACATAACTCACGTTACTTGTAATATGTTACTCCTGCTGATTATAATTATGTTTTGCCCCCCACAATAAAAACTGCAGAGCTTTGATCATAAAACTAAGCATTTAATTAAATAAAAAAAAAATACTTGATATTCATTCCACAACACTCTCCTCCGTTCATCTGCACAGAGGAATTCCCTTTTCATCTTCATTTTGCCTCAGGGTTGTACTGAACTGTTATGAAATCATATCAAACACACGTAAGCGTACATTGTGACTGCACTCGTGTCCTGTTTCTTCATCGGTAAACACACACACACACGCGTTTCTGATGCTCACGGGTGTGTTTTGTGTTGTTCGGGTGTGTCAAGTCCGCAGATGCTTCACATAAATGAGCATTTTAAGAATGTTGAAAGTCCAAAATGCTGTCTACTGTCATTGCGGTGTGAAATGGGTGTATGTACTGCAGCTGAAGTTGTGAGAATCCTGCAGTGTGTCTGTGTGTGATTTATTACATCCCTGGCTGACAGTCCCCTTCTCTCTCTCTCTCTCTCTCTCTCTGCAGTAGTGTTATGTAATTGTGTGGCAGTGCTGGTAGGCCGTGGACACAGACTGGGGGGAGTGGGGGGGGTCAGACCTCTGCAGCATTTCCTCACCGTCTCCCTTCACCTTCTCTCAGTCCACTATAGCTGTGGTCAGAGCTGCAGTTGATAGTTGTATACAAAATGGAATTTACTTTACTGCATACTAATGTATACTGCTTATCATATTTTTAAAGATACGGTGTGAAACAGCATGCAAGTGGGGGAAATGTATAGTCAACTGGTCGGTATTGAGAAATAAACTGCTAATTTATGAATTATTAATTTGAGTTTAAATGATTTTCGTATGTGTGAAGAAACATACCAGGACATACGGTTTAGTGATCATTATATAAATATTTGACCGATTTAACCATTGACCAATCAGAATCAAGTATTCCAGAGGATGATATTTCATAGGCCCTGTCCCAAATGGCATCCTAAACCCTTGCGGTCTTCCTACGAGTCCGCACTTTCATGACGTAACGGCGCTTTGACTGTCGGGAAGAAGTCTGCTGCTGAGTTCACATCAGTGCGGGCTCTGCAAAAGTGCGCATCGAGGCCGCATATCGACCGCAAAGGGGGCACTCGCGACCACCCTTCTGAGACCTAAAATGAAAATTGGGACACTCTACAGTCTCGTGGACTTACGCGGCAGCCATTGTAACTCCACAAGACCGAAAGTGCATATGAAGTGTGCCATTTGGGACAGGGCCATACTTGTTTGCTGTGTTCAAAATCGCCCTCTATAGCCTACCCTAATTCACTATCCCCTAGTGGATAGGAGTGAATGAAAACTAGTAAGTGAATTCGGACACTGAAGCCCCGGGTATACTTCAATTTCCGCGTCCGGACGCATCTCGTGCACAGTCGTGTCCGCACAGCTTTCAAAGGCTGAATCCCAAATGGCACACTTCTATGCACTTTCGGTCTTGTGGACTTTTGGTCTTTCGGGCTTGTAGCTGCTGTGTGCGCGTCCACGAGACCGTAGGGCAGGGCTATTCAATTGGCGGCCCGGAAGCAACCTCCGAGTGGTACAGTAGTACAGACCCCATAGCCTAAAAAGACGCAAACAATGCAGAGCGTGCAGGTAGTAGCCTAAATCAGTGTTTCCCAACCGTGGTGCCGTCTGACGAGAGCAGGGGTGCCGTGTAAAAGTCCTTCAAATTATTATTATTATTTTTTTTTACAATGATAAAATGTGAATAAAACAATTAATATATATATGATGAATATCTAATGTCTGAAATAACAAATAAGACAGACACACACACATAATAAAAAAAAATTCTATCCGCCCCCTGACTGACCTGTCAGCACGTCAACGTCTGTATGCATAACATATGCGAGGGTTTTATCCTTAACAATTAGCGTGTGACCATGCGTGTGTAGTGCAAAAGAATATGGACAGATTTCTTAAAAGAAAAGCTCCGGATGCTTCTGGACCATCAACTTCCTCATCTAGCAGTCCAGAGTGGGCCGCTGAGAGCAGCAGTAAGAAGAAGAAAAGACAGTATAGCGACAATTACTTATCATATGGCTTCATCGGAGATCCATCATGTCCTCTTCCTCTGTGTCTGGTATGTGGGGACAAATTGTCGAATGAATCAATGGTTCCTAGCAAACTGAAACGGCATCTGACAAAAAAAAAAAATAAAAAAAAAAAATAATCACCCATCTCTAGTGAGCAAGGATACGGTATATTTTATTTGACTGAAAATGCAACACGAAAAACAAGAGGAAATTATGATGAAGAGTGCAAAAGTGTCTGAGAAAGCATTAAAGGCAAGCTATCTTGTGGCTGAAATAGTAGCCACACGATCGCTGAGACTGTAATCTTACCAGCATGCAAAGCCATCGTTAACACCATGCTAGGCCCACAAGCAGCGAAAGAAATATCAAAGGTTCCCCTGTCAAACAATACAATCAGCAGGTGAATAGATGACATGTCTTCAGACATTGAAATTGTGGTTTTGAAAAAAAAAAAGATCCAGTGGCAAATTTTCCTTGCAGCTGGATGAGTCGACGGACATTAGTGGGCACGCTCAGCTCCTGGCAAATGTTCGATTCATAGATGGGGAGAAAACGGGAGAAGAAATATATTGTGTGACAATAGAGTATACAGGGAGGGTTGAATTGGAAGGACTGTCACAGTTTATGTACTGATGGGGCCGCTGCCATGACGGGGAGTATGAAGGGCTTCATTAGCAGAGTCAGAGCGCAAAACCCACATGTGAAAGCCACTCACTGCTTTTTACATAGGGAGGCACTGGTAGCAAAGACGCTCCCGAAGGAACTCTCTGATGTACTGGACAGAGCAGTAGATATAGTTAATTTCATCAAGGCGCGCCCACTGAAGAGACGTTTATTTTAGATTTTATGGGAAATGGGAGCGGAACATCAGAGCTTGTTATTACATACGGCTGTTCGATGGCTATCACGCGGCAAGGTTTTGGCACGACTCTACGAACTGAGGGAAGAGTTAGAAACTTTCCTCAATCAGGAGAATTCAGGATATGTTGAGTTAATTGCAGACATGGAATGGTGTTAAAAAATTGCATATCTCACTGATGTTTTTAAGCATCTCAATGACCTGAACACAAAAATGCAAGGCAAAGATGAAAATATTCTCACTTCTACCGGCAAATTGCGAGGCTTCAGGTCCAAGCTCGGCCTCTGGCGTTCTTTTGTTAAAAAAGGCCAACTTGATATGCTTCCATTGTGCAATGCACACTCAAACAGCAAACTCCCTGAGCTTATCACCCAGCATCTGAAAGTCTTAGAGGAGAGGTTCAACTTTTATTTTCCAGCTGAGACTTATGCTGAGTTTGACTGGGTCCTTGATCCTTGGAGTTCATCAGGACTGGAAAGTTCAAAAGGCATGCCACTGCAAGTACAAAAACAACTCGTAGGGAAGATCGCACAGTTTTGCACATGACTGAAAAAAGGTTGGGAAACACTGGCCTAGATTACTATCAATATGTCTTTCTCAACACTGAAACTTGCCAATGAAAACCGTCAGTTTAACCCTGCCTGGACTGACAAATACTTGTTTATTTTACTGCCACATCCAAACGGCAAACGAATGGGTTTAATTTGTAATGAGTGCGTTGCAGTACTTAAAGATTAAAATGTGCGGAGGCACCACGTTGAGAAACACCAGACTTTCCGCACCAGTTTTCCCGAGGGATCTCAAGAGAGGGCTGCAAAAGTGCAAAGTTTGATTCCATCTTACAACCGGAGCAGTACTACCATGATGCGGTCATTCACAGCCCAAGAGAGAGCTACCGCAGCATCCTGTGTTTCCTGGATATTGGCAAAAAAGAAAAGGCCATTCACAGACTCTGAAACCGTGAAGGACTGTATGCTGGCCGTCGTGGATCAGGTGATAAATGACGATAAAATTAAAACGAGCGTGGCATCTGCTATAAAAAAACGTACCCGTCAGATACTTCCAACATTCGTAGGGTTGAAATTCTTGCTGCAGATGTGTATGAAACGCTGTTAGGATGTCTATAGCAGTAGATGAGTCCACAGACAAAACGGATGTTGCTCAGTTGTGCATATATGTGTAATGATTGATCAACTGAAGGCAAGTTAAACTGAGAACCCAAGTGCAGTTAGACACAGACACAGACACAGACACAGACACAGACACAGACACAGACACAGACACAGACACAGACACAGACACAGACACAGACACAGACACAGACACAGACACAGACACAGACACAGACACAGACACAGACACAGACCAACCGTGGTTACAGGAAACAATACTCCATAAGGACAATGGCAAACATGAGGGCTTAAATACACAAGAATAATGACAAGACACACCTGTGAACCATGATCAAACAATGAACCAATGACAGAACATGACAACAGAACACATGACAAGATCACATGAGGGCAAGGGAATCACATGACATGATCACATGACAAACAGGAAGCATGAACATGAACAAAACCTAAACACACCGTGACAGATCCCCTCTTCTATGGGCGGCTCCTGACACCCAACAAAACCCAAAACTATACAAACAAAAGTCTAGGAGGGGAGGTATGGCGGGCCAGGCCCGTGCAGGGGGACAGGACATGGAACCTGGCAAGGCAGAGACGGGCCTGGGAGCATGGGTGGACCTGGGCCGTGGGGCATGGGTGGAAAGCCATGGCGGCTTAGGCAGATTAGGAGGCCACAGAGGCGCGGCCTTCGTGGCCTTCTCAAGGTATCCATTTGGAGCCCATAAATGGAGTCTACCCCAGAAGAACAGGGCCATCTGGTCACCTTAGAAAAGAATGTTAAAAACAATGAATGAGCTTTATAAAACCTATAGAGAGCTAGCCATTAGCATTCAATTTATATGAATATTTGTGCAAGAAATCCTCCAATGCTACAGTTTGAATTCTACCAGGTTTGCTCAAGTATTCTGTCAGAATATACTGTTGTTTTAATGCTTTTTGCCCATTATAATGATGTCGTTATGATATCTACCAGCAGAGGCTAATGGGGTCATGATAGAAAGCCAAACCTTGACCGCTTGGGATTATGAAATACATTGGTGTCTCCATAATCTTACACCATGACATCACAACTCATCAGTTCATTAGAGACTTCATGACCTGAAATGAATGGCTTGATTCAGAATAGCATATTAGCAACTCTTGCCATTTCTGCCATATAAAGATAAGAAGATACTAGAGTAGTAAGCTAGCATTCTAACACACGAAACACACATGATCTCAATCCATTGTGGATTGTTCCAGGGTTATTATGCTAACTAAAACTAAACACACACACACACACACACACAACACGTGCATTACCTGAAATAAAAGAAAATATATATAGGCTAGCCAAAAAAATTCAACTTAAATTTAAAATAAATAAAAGGACTGCTGTATGCAAAGCAACTGCATCGACTCTTCATATGCTGAAGGTGTCTTGCTACATGTCTGGATATATGCCTGGTTATTTGCCTTGATTATGATTTGATGAATTGCTACTGCCATGATAACTAGAAAACGTAAACAAACATCACTTAAATTATATTTACCATCTGCTTTCTGTGGGTTGTAATAACACAAAGTTGTTTATAGTAGGCAGTAAGTGAATAAGGTATAATAAGTCTAATTTGCATTGGTGTGTAATGAAAAGAATGACTTAATATGCCTAATGTAGCACTAAAAGCAGTAGTGTGTGTGGGAATCGGTTAAGATAGACTGTGGGTGGTTTGTGAATAAAATGGAGGTTTTTGTGCTAAAATATGGAGTGCCTCAAATGTGTAATGAATTTACCTCTGAATGTATTCTCAGGACTATAATTTGGCCCACAGACAAATTAGTACTTGAACTAAATGAACTCAAATTGAACTGTATATTGATTTTATAGTTCCCCAGCTGATCCTTTAAGCCACAAAACTTTGTATCTTTTGATGCATCTTATAGGTGGCTTATAGAGGTTCCCTCAGCCTCAAGTAGTTCTCTGCTGCCAGGCTTTCTTGGAAAGTCATATGATCTCTGTATAGACGCACAAGTGTTCCTCATCCGTCTTGTTTTCCCCGTTTCCCCCCTCAAGCTTCTGGGTAAAGTATAATCATAGGAACCAACATAAGAGCCCATTAATGCTGGAAACATCGCATAGTCATGGGTTTTCTGCTGAATTCCATTCAAAGTCAAATAAAGAATATTCCTTTATATTCCCTTCTGACCATAAAAGGTGTTCCATTATCTGACACTTGAAAGATGATGATTTAAAAAAAGATAGCTGTTAACTTTGTAGCAACCGAACTGTGGAGGATAAACAAACCATGCTATTCTAGCCTTTGATACAACAATAAACAGACATTATTTACCATGTTTTACACACGTCTCTTATCATTTTCTAAACAGGTTTTATTATGTGTTTCATTAGCTTTATAGTTAATATTTTTCATCAACTGTGTACATCTCCCTAAATGCTGCCATGTTCATTATATATGAAGTCTACCCTTATGCTTATGAAAAAGAAGTGTGCTTAATTTTATTGAATAGGCCTACACTTTTACCCCTGGTTTCACAGACAAGGTTTAAAGGGATAGTTCACCCAAAAATTTAAATTACCCAATGATTTCAATAGAGTCTGGCTACTCACCTTCAAGCCATCCTAGGTGTAAATGACGTTCTTCTTTCAGAAGAATACAATCGGAGTTATATTAAAAAAATGTCCTGGCTAATCCAAGCTTTATAATGGCAGTGAATGGCAGCCCAAAAATTGAAGCCCAAAAAAGTGTATCCATCCATTATAAAAGTAATTCACACGGCTCCGTGGGGTTAATAAAGGCCTTCTGAAGTGAATTGATAGGTTTGTGTAAGAAAAATATCCATATTTAACACGTTATAAAGTAAAATATCTACTAGCTTCTTCCAGACCGCCTTCTATATTCAACTTAAGCCGGGTGCACACTGTTCGATTTATAATAGTCCTTTCCGATTGTTCCTTGTCAGACTGTACGAACATGATCCTCGCTGTAAGCCATGTCACACTGTAAGATCGAAGTTGTCATTAATGTCAGACTGTACGATATTCAAGGCGCGCTAAAAACAGATGCACGCAAGAAAAATTGTCTGGAGTTTTATATCATCAATGAATGACACGTTCGGTGGCGGTGAGCTGCATTACAAGCGGGATTGAAATGATGGCTACAAAGAAATCTCTAGCGCTCATTTTGGTCATAGTTTGTCTTGAAAAACAAAGATAATTTGGCGGTCGTAAGAGAAGTCACACTGCAGGACTGTGCGCCAAATCTTCTGACACTGCCAGAATTTCATCTGAGGTAAAATTTGATCGCAGTGGTCATTAATCGGCTGCCGGTGAACGTCAAACTAACGATCAAATCGTGGCCAAAATCACACAGTGTGCACCCGGCTTTACGGAAAAAGTCTAACAGCTCTCGCAGTTCAACGCTTATGCTACGTCTGACATCATGCGTCACGCCAGTTACGCTTTTTCGTAAGTTGAATACGGAAGGCGGTCTGGAGGAAGCGAGATATTTTACTTTATAATGTGTTAAATATGGATACAAACGCATCGCTTCGCTTCCGAAGGCCTTTATTAACCCCCCGGATTCGTCTGGATTACTTTTATAATGGATGCACTTTTTTTGTGCTTCAAATTTTGGGCTGCCATTCACTGCCATTATAATGCTTGGAAGAGCCAGGACATTTTTAATATAAATCTGATTGTATTCGTCTGAAAGAAGAATGTCATACACACCTAGGATGACTTTAGGATGAGTAAATCATGGGGTCATTTTCGTGGGGTCATTTTTGGGTGAACCATCTTAAAATATGTCAGTGCCATGTTTTGTCTCAAGATGCACACCAGTAATGTTTTTTTCTAAGGCACGTTTGTAAAAGCTACTTAAATGCCCTAATTCTGGCTTAATGTAAGCCCTGTCTGTGAAACCAGGCCATGGTGTACTCCAAATCTTAAAAGTATATTTAAAAAAAATGACTTACAGATAATAAAATACTAATGAAATAAAAGGCCACTTAAGTGTTCTTATAGAGGGTACTCTACATTTAAAATTATTATGTTTTATTCATATTTTGTCAGGCTTTAAAGAAGTACATTTTATACTTTTAACTGTAGTGTTTTATTTGGTTTCACATTTAGGCCTGGTTTCACAGACAGGGCTTAGATTAAACCAGGATTAGGCCTTAGTTCAATTAGGACATTTAAGTAGCTTTTATAAAAGTGCCTTAGAAAAAACATTAATGGTTTGCATCTTGAGACAAAACAATGGTACTGACATATTTTAACAAAACAGCTCAAAAATGCATTTTAGTCTTAAGCCTCGTCTGTGAAACCGTGTCTTAAAAGATTTAAAATGTACTCAATTGCAGTTACATCAATACAAATATTTGAGAAAGGCTATTTAAATACATGACATACACGTTTTAATAAAAATTACATTAAAGTATATTTTAGTCTACCATAAATACTTGTGGGTACATTCGGCTGTACATTTTAACCATGTTTCAAAGACAATAGAAGAAATTATGTAATTAAATATAAAGATGTACTTAAGTCCTACTAAATTAGATTTAAAAAAGCACTCTTAAATTCAACTGCATGAATATAAATTGAAACTTTTATTTAATTGTAAATGACATGAAATTAAGTGTCAAATAACATTACATTCAATTCATATATATTATAGCGACCCTGATCTATATCTTACACGGATGGCTCTCTACCTGCTGCCATAATATAAAACTCTCATTATATTAGAGTAACAATTACAGAAGAATAAAATAAATCATATTTTGTTACATTTTGAAGCTTGGAAGGGTTCAGTTTGAGCAGATGTTTTATACCATCATCACTGTCCTCATCAGAGCTCATTTCCCAGTACATTCAGCATCTGGCTCATATTCACCATCTCAAACATATTCTCAAAACTATCATTTTCAACATCTTCAAAATCAGTATTTTGCTTCACCAGATCAACTATCAAGCAACAGTGACATTAATATTCGATTGCATTTAGTACTTGCTCTGCAGTAAATCGCTAAGCCATTTCAAGTTTTGCTGATGATATTCCTATTCTTTTGTTTTCTGCCTGCGGTAACTGTGAGTGAAACGTCACTTCATCATTGTGTATAGACATTGCCACCTTGTGGAATAAAGGTCAATTGCACTTATTAGGTCATCAAAGATTCAATTATTGTTGTGCAGAAAAAATACACTTAAACTATTACACACCCCGGGTCGAATGGGGAAACAAGCATTCCTTTATTATTCTATTTTTTTTTCTTGTTATATTGTTTATAATGAATTGATTGAGGAATACTAAGAAGGTTTTTGAGGATTCCGATCTGATAATCAATAGTGTGACACTTTTTTGAGGTAATAATCTCTTGGAGAACTAGGTTAAAATCCCAGATGATCAAACTATAGTGCAAAATATATTTAGAAGCAAAAGCACATTTGATTGTTTTTAATGATTTTATTGACATGATTAACGTGACATGTATAATTATGTATAAAATATTTTACTCATGGCACCTTTAATTATTGCTGGTAGTCCAGACCTGTGGAAGATAAGAGACTGTGGGCTTTTGTTTGATTGCACTTTCTTAACTCTTCAAACACTGTGCAACCTCTAACCTTATTAAAACTATCTTATCAAATTTTTCTCCTCTTTGTGCCTTTCGGATCTGGCTGTAAAAGGTCAGAGTCTACCCATCCCTGCAATAGAGCCACTATCACACAGTACCACACTAACTGGCTTAAGCTTGCTGCCAGTAAAGTCGCTGATTGATAGCATGGTGATTTGGTTCAGAGGGTTCAGAGGGTTACTACTCAAGGACAACATCATCTAATGTGCGTCAGAGACTGTACACAGAGCCGAACACTTTACAAGACCAACTTATCAGACGATAGCTTTTCCTGGAGGGTCACACTTGATTAATGTTAGAGCACTTTCAGAGAAATGGGCGTAATCACTGTGGATATGACCTGTGCATGCTTCAAACATGATTTCTACTCAATTAGAATTTAAATGGTCCTAGCAGTGTCCAAAATGTTTTTGTTGGTTTGATGTGAGGAATATTCCACATATGTGTTGCCATGTAGATTTATGGAGAAAAAATCATTAGACTTCTTGAAGAAAGAAAGTTTTTAATAAAGACAGCAATGTTTTGACATAGCTATATGTCAAATATTTTGCGACCGGCAAGTGAGGTCAAAATACACGATATGGCGTATCTCAATGGGATACAAGCGGCGGAAGTGATCTCTCGCGCGTATCTCTACGCCATATTGTGTATTTTGACCTCAGTTGCCGGAAGTGATAGCACAGAGAAGGCTGTTGTACATAGATCGCATTCGAGGTAAAAAAATGATATAAATACTGTTCGGTTTCTCGCACAAACCGATTGTTTCGTGCCTTAAGACATCAATGAGTCGTCACGAGCCGCAGGGTTTAATATGAATTTGTATGTGTATGTTTTTTTACTCTCATAGCTCTCATACTCTCAACTGTTCCCATTGACATGCATTATATGACTGACAGACTGCAACGGTTGGAGTTAAAAATCTTCATTTGTGTTCTACTAAAGAAACAGACACCTAAATCTTGGATGCCCTGGGGGTAAGCAGATAAACATCAAATTTTCATTTTTGGGTGAACTATCCCTTTAAAGTGAGCATTCGGTTATTATGTTGTTCCAAACCTGCATGACTTTATTTCATCTGTGCAACACAAAAGCATTGGGAACTAAACAACATTGAAGCCTACTTCCATTATAAGGTCAAAAAAAGAAAGAAAAAGAAAACCGAATGGTCACACTTCAGATTTGGGTCCAATTCTCACTATCAACTAACTATTCACTGACTTTTGCCTCAATAAACTCCTAATTACTGCTTATTAATAGTTAGTAAAGAAGTTTTTAAGTTTAGGTATTGGGTAGGATTAAGGGATGTAAAATATGGTCATGCATTAATATGTACTTTTAAAAACAGCCAATATCCTAGTAATATGCATGCTAATAAGCAACTAGTTAATAGTGTGAATTGGACCCAACCAAATAAACAATGAGGCATTTCTCAAAATATTTTCTTTTATGTTCCACGGAAGTATGGAAGCTTGTTTCTGCCACAGAATAAAAATGAAAAGCGACTTTTTTCTTGCAATTGTCAGTTTATATCTCACAATTCTGACTTTACAATTCGCAATTGCGGATCTGACAATTTTGACTTTTTTCTCGCAGTTCCTGAGAAAAAAAAGTCAGAATAGTTAATAACTTAAGTAAGAGAAAAAAGTCAGATTTGTGAGATTTTTTATTCTGTGGCAGAAACAAGCTTCCATTAGAAGGTCATACAGTTTTGTACATAATAAGAGTGCTTAAACTCAGGTGAACTATTTTGGGTGAACTATCTCTTTAAACAGAGAAGGTCTTGGAAGGATTTAGAAAAATTAATATTGAAATCTCTGACTTCGGTTTTTGCATTAAATCAGATGACAGACTGAGACACTCTAGAGGAAATGACTGGTGTTCTTCCCAGAAAAAACGTCTGAGAAACAGGAGTTAAGCCAGGGGCAGATCTAGAAAATGATATATGGGGTGGCAAGGGAATGGCATGAGGACTATGAGAAGTGGCAACACCAAAGCAAGCATCCATTTATGGCCTGATTTACACATACGTGTTCATACATTTGCAATACAATTGCATTTAAACAGTGAAACCAGAACAATCTTACTGGCGATGTTCTAAATAAATAAATAATATCAATCTACAGAGCACAGAAACAATGTTTGATGATCAAGCATCATCAGATTCTAAATGTACCTGAGCTTGGTGTTTAGAAGTATAGGTTTATGATTTAAAATGATTATTATTGAAGTATTTGTGTGTTTGGATAAAACAAATTACAACAAGTGAGTTTAATGCTATAAATATAATATACTTGCATTTATAATATACATTGGAATACGAAATGTATAAACTAAACCTTATTAGTTCTTTCCATAAGCCAGATGCACACTACAAACTTGGCAGTTTTTGCCTTTTTGTCTTCTTATTTTCTGTGCAAATCAGTGCAAAACCAGCTGCAAGCTTTTCCTATGTTTTGTTTTGTTGGAATAATGTCGAGAATCAACTACATGCATTTGCTGGAGAACAGAACTGCAGAATCACGGCTCAGGAGGAAGAATGACCTGGCAACTGACACAATGCAGGCCAATAATCTTCTTGACCAAAAAAAAAACACTAAAAGTCCTTTCTACCGAATCCCCAAATGGCAAAAATAAATTTTAGTATTTACTATTTCTTATAGGCCTACTACTTTATAGAATTTATTTTTAATATATTTATTTTTATATATATATTATTCTTTAAAGAGATCTCATTTGTGATTTTGTCCTGTGATATAGAATATAGCCCTATTCGGACGGGGATTAGTTGTACAAGGACAGATGGAGTAATGTAATTTTATCACAGCATGTCTGGAATATTAATGGCCAATTAGCACGGGATAAGATATCTCAGTAAAACTACCAGAAGTGGGAGGGGTAACTTGATTTTCGCACAGCTGCCACCTCCCTGTCATCATGTGTGTACTTTATATATACACTGAACACTGAAACGCAACACTTTTGTTTTTGCCCCCATTTTTCATGAGCTGAACCCAAAGATCTAAGACTTTTTCTATGTACACAATAGGCCTATTGTTCACAAATCTGTCTAAATCTGTGTTAGTGAGCACTTCTTTGTCAAGATAATCCATCCACCTCACAGGTGTGGCATATCAAGATGCTGATTAGACAGCATGATTATTGCACAGGTGTGCCTTAGGGTGGCCACAATAAAAGGCAACTCTAAAACGTGCAGTTTTATCACACAGTACAATACCAAAGATATCGCAAGTTTTGAGGGAGCATGCAATTGGCATGCTGACTGCAGGAATGTCCACTAGAGCTGTTGCCTGTGAATTGAATGTTAATTTCTCTACCATAAGCGGTCTCCAAAGGCATTTCAGAAAATTTGGCAGTACCCAACCGGCATCACAACCGCAGATTACGTGTAACCACACCAGCCCAGGACCTCCACATCCAGCATCTTCACCTTCAAGATCGTCTGAGACCAGCCACCCGGACAGCTGCTGCAACAATCGGAGTGCATAACCAAAGAATCTCTGCACAAACTGTCAGAAACCGTTTCAGGGAAGCTCATCTGCATGCTCGTCATCCTCATCGGGGTCTCGAGGTGTTCTCTTCACGGATGAATCCCGTTTTTCACTGTACAGGGCAGATGGCAGACAGCGTGTATGCCGTAATAAGTAATGCATATTGCATGATTTGAATATGAATATCCTTTTATCGACAGTCACAGTTAAACAGCTCATCATTATAACAAGCTTCATTATTCATTCTTCACTTATTGCTAGATGTGTTGAAAACAATAAAATCTCTGTGACCTTCTGGTGATTTTTGACATTTTTTGAAGTTTATTAAAGAATACATTTGCTTCCTGTATTCTCTATTCAGAGTGAAAATGTAATTGAATTACAATGAGGTCAATTTAAACGCAGTAATTGGCTGGCGACCCAGCTGCCAGTGTACAGTGCTTTCCTTCTCTATATACATAATAGGTTACTGTGATTTTCTACAGAACATTGTTGGTTACTGTGATTATACAGTACCTAATTGGTTACTGTGTTTTCTACAGTGCATTGTAATTGCTGTGATTTTCTAGAGGAAATTGCTGGTTAATGTGACTCTCACAGTACTTCTTTCATTAATGTAGTTTTTGACTGAATCTACAGTATTCTACTGTGAACTTGTATACATTAATTTCCTGTGCACAAACACAGTGAATTACTGTACATTTTTACAGTGTACTTTTAAACAGGAAATGACAGAATATTTACGTACATATTTACAGCTGGTCTATTCGCATAGGATTAGCATTACCTTAAATAATTTTTCCGGACCTTTTTACAGAAGGTAAAAGTTGCTGTAATCTTTACTGACATTGTCCATAATGATTACTGAGATGGCACATTTGGATGGGATTAAAATCACGGAGTTCCGTGTAAAACTAATCCCATCCGAATATGCTGACATTCTCAGGGCATTTCATAACCTACAGATCTGTGGAATCTGGTACCTAGCTGTGATCAGCACCCTAACAGAACTATTAACTTGAGTCAAACAGTGGGAAACGCATATCAGCACTCTTTCCCTGCATCCCTTGTCTCTCCCGAACTCACGTCCAACTGGGAGATTAAGTAACAGGAGAAACACAAAGAGAAAATTACACAATAATCAAGTTGTGGAGCTTCTCTGTTTGGGTTCAGAGGGGAGGAAAAAAATGGAGATGTGCCGTTTTCCCATGCAGCATCCATTCGATCAGCCAGATTATGTCCAAGTAAGAGCATAACGGTGGTACAGATATCTGTGATGAGACTTTATAATGTGTTTTTACACCCACATCTCAATCATTCTGCATCATAATCATGCACGATAATTGAATGAAACAGGGTCATTTGTGACGCATTTAGTAGCTTTGCGTGTCCTTGGAGCAGCTGCAGTTCCTGATTTTCTCAGATGTGGTAGCAGCTCTCTTTTGTATAGAGAGCACGAGTCAGTCCCACCTATTATGTTCTTATCATTTTAGTTGCTTTTCTCTTCTGTCTTCTGTAAGCCTTCTTTGTCTCTTTTGTCTCCTCTTGTGTAAATAGCTGATTTGTGTTAAAAAATTATAATCTCAGGGTTGTGCCTCCTGCCTTCTAGCAATATGTCCCAACCAGCTTTCAAACAAAGCATACTCTCTTGTGATAGCATAATACAGATAATTTAATCTTGGGAGAATATAACGAGACATTTTTTAAATCATAATGAAATTGTTTGACATTTTGGTAGCCTACCTGAAAATGTTGTCATCCAATTTGTGAACAAATCACTATTTTAAGATCTTTTCAGGGAATCAGTTGATCATAAATCAGATCTGACTTTATTAATTCACAAATCCGACAGATCTCAACTGAACTAGATTCAACTGAATGACTTGTTGAATTGGTTACAGTGGTTAACAACTCGCTGGGCTGGAATTCTTTAAGGATTCAATATGTAAGATTTGTAGGGGAGCAATGAGAAAAAAATGAGTAAAAAAATGAAAACTGAATATTGGGTATTTGTCTCTCAATACCTATAGAGGTAACGGCCCTCTGGTGAGAATTTTTTTGGTTTTGTTTAAGGGCGTGTTCACACTTGTAGTTTGGTTTGCTTGGTTTGTTTGGTCCATACCAAAACCCCCCAGAAACATTTAGTCCTGGTCTGCTAAGCATTCACATTGGCATTGTAACACCGAACCTAAAGATACCGAACCTACAGGCATAGGGATATGTTCACAACCTGATTGGTCAGCTTTTATTACGTATATTTCATGACGGACCTTACCGAACATCCAAAACAATGCTGTGTGCTAGGCTAAATGCGCTAGTTGTATGCGTAGCCTAAATATGATAGTATTTTGAACAGCTGAGAACTCACAAAGAGTTTATAAAATGTGTAAAGTAGTCAAAGCAGGGGCAGGAATCCCTCCGTCACACACAAACGAAGATCAGCTGCGAGGAGATGTGGTTCTGATGCCTGTACTGAACTGTAATGGGCAACATTGCAACTATAATGAGAAAAAACAGGTATGCTTGAGCATTCTGTCCTTTTTAGGGTCTCATCTTGTGACATCATGTCCCTTTTTTGTCTTTGGTCCATGTTGCATCCATATTTCATTCAAACCGCACCATTTGGTGCTCAATATGGCAATATGGCATTATTCAAATGAACTGCACTAACAGAGCAATCCCACCAGGGTTCGTTTTACATAAAACATGCAAAGTGTGAACACACCCTAAAAGGACAACATCTATTGAACCACTTAATGATACAGGATTCTGTCTTAAATTAGACAAGAGCCAATGCATCAAGGTTTAACTGGTTAACATGGTCCATTTAACCTCTGCATGAAAGTGCTGTAAATCACACCATTGAAAGCCATTCATAAGTAGCTATGTAGTCTAATGACTTGCCCATGAGCAAAGATGGCAGCATGCAGCTCATACAGTGGTGGTCAGAATTATTGGTCTGAAAATATACTTCAGAGATATTTTACTCATAAAAAAATTACTCAAAATAATTGTGGCCAACATGTTTTTGGAGAAAAACATTTATTTTATAATGTGATTTACCCCCCATGTTCAATTCTTTTGCTTCAATGAAAGGTTAGATTTTTGTGATTTTTTTTAATAAAAGATCAGAAGGATAATAATGCAGATTTATTTTTTACAACCATATATGATCATATTTACCAGGGGTGCCAATAATTCTGACCACCACTGTATGCTTGCAGGTCACTGCATATGCTAGTCTAGCAACTGCCATTGTGTTCAATTATCTTTCTCCAGATCACACACAAACACACACACTCATGTATGCACTTAGGTTTGGTCAATACACGTAGGCGTAATCATTCAGATTACATATTAAACTCATAGTAAAATGAGATGAAAAAACCCAGATGAAAAGTCTATGCCACCTCAGTTGCATGTGTGTGTTTAAATAAAAAAAATGCTAGGGACATCTTTAATGAGAACCAGCTTTTATCTCTAATTTCCAACACTGTTACTTGCCCTTGCAAAATATAAGCTGATGACGGGCCGGTTGGGCTGAACAGAGCCTGCTATTGTAGCTCTGAGCCTGGATTCAGATCTCTTTCATAACATGCAGGTGACCTCCTGCTTGACAGTAATCTCACATTCAACAAGAAACGGCACCTTAGCAGTTTCAAGGGCTGCTTTACTAGTTTAACACTTAAAGGAAACTTTCCCGCATCTTTGTAATTTGACTCATTTTGATCATCAACAGATCTATTGGTATTAACTTCACGTAGTTTTACTAAATGTACATTTAATGTCAAATGTATCTAACCAGTGCAATAAAAGCTAGGAGTTAAAGTAAATGCATATGGAAATCTTATCTTAGTGTGTCAAAAACAAATGTAGGAGGAGATGAATAGACACTCCTATAGAACATCCAGGCAGGGCAGAACAACGTATGGAAGCTTGTTTCCTCACAGAATAAGCCAATAAAAAAGGTAATTTCGACTTTTTATCTCATAAGCCTGACTTTTTTTTTCTCAGAATTGCGTGATATAAAGTCAGAATTGCAAGTTTATATCTCACAATTCTGACTTTATAACTTGCAATTGTGAAAAGTCAGAATTGCGAGATGTAAACACAATTGTGAGATAAAAAGTCACAATTATCTTTTAAAATGTTTTATTCTGTGGCGGAAACAAACTTTCATAGCTTTCTGCTCAGCTCAATGTAGTAATTTTGCTTATACTGCAGTTGTTCTATTTCTGTCATCTCAAGGGAGTAGTAGCATGTTCCATCAAAAGTAGCAAAAGGGCATCGGCTAAAATGCATGCGAATGTTACTTCCTAAACAAGTGTGGTGCAGAGTTTGAGTTGCTTTCACATTCACACAAACTGCACCACAGTCCCTCTCCCTCATACTGGAGATGGTGATCAAACACTAGGGATGGAAAGAATGGGCGCATACAACCTGCCCACTAGTCCCTGCCAACTGCAAGAGGTTGCAGAGGGGGACATGTGGCCAAATGAATTCAGGTCACACAACTATATTGACTTGCTGGGTACTATGTTTTCCCGACAATGCTCTATTACTGAGCATATACGAGAGCAACCAGATTAACAGGTTGATGCCCCTCATCCACAAACACATGCTTCAAGTTCTACATGCCCAGCATTAAGTGGATAAGCCATTGTAAGTCCTGAGGGTATTACAGCTGGGAATTATCAAGGAGTTTCACAGCCCTATGTCCAGTCCTGTTGTCATTGTCCCAAAGGTAGCACTTTCCAATTTTATGACAATTTAAATAGACATAAGATAGACATCATCTTCAGACCCTTTCAATCATGCTTATAAGGAAAGATCATTAAATACATTGAAAGGTACATTAACATGAGAGGTGGTTCTCTATGCCCCAAAACTTCTATTAACCAATTATTTTGTAGACCAGCACCAGAGACCTGGCTGGGATCTGTCATTGGATCTGTCTGGATTTTCATGGGCAGAAATTTTCTGTTGTCTGCATCAGGTAAAAGCATAACTTCTGTCAGAGTGTTGTTAAAGTAGGTTGGCCAGAATCCAGTGTTACCTGTTGACTTGTAGACCATGTTCTCCTACAATGGAATGGTAAAAGCCAAGGACACTAACTCAAAGATAACATAGTGGTTTCCCGAACTTTACTGTTTCGTTTTGAGAACAGTTAAAGGCAAAGTGGATGGCCTCTAAAGGCCCATTCACACCAAGAACGATAACTATGAAGATAACTATAAGGATAACTATTAGCATATCGTTCTGTTTTTTCTAAGTGTGTGCTTGTCTGCCGCTTTAAAGGATTAGTTCACTTTAAAATGAAAATTACCCCATGATTTACTCACCCTCAAGCCATCCTAGGTGTATATGACTTTCTTCCTGATAAACACAATCAGAGTTAACCCTAGGGGCCTGAGCCAGTTTTGGGACCCTTTAGAAGTTTTGACCTCCTCTGACATTTTTTAGCTGCTTATAAACATATTAATGTGTCATTACACTGTATTCAATACAAACTGGGCAGAAATCATTCTGATATGCTGATTTATTATCAATGTTGGACACTGCTGTGCTGCTTAATATTTTTATAACCTGTGATACTTTTTTCAAGATTCTTGGATGAATGAAGCAATGGCTGATGAAAATTTAGCTTTGCATCACAGAAATAAATGATATTTTACAGTATATTAAAATAGAAAACCATTATTTTAAATAGAATTTTTCTGTTATTTTCGGTCAAATAAATGCATGTTTGATAAGCATAAGAGACTTCTTTCAAAAACATTAATTTGAATAGTAATGTGTCTAAACATTTGACTGGTACTGTATTCATAGCATCTGAGCAGAAATGTGCAAACAACAGCTTTATTGATGTGACACTAGGCTATTTTACAGTAAATACTTCATAATCTGTCCAAAACAGGCCAAAGAAATCTTGTCTAAACAGTCTTACGTCTATGACATTTTATGTAGCGTATTTGTTATATTGTAATGTCTGAAGAATGACAGACATGGGACAGACAGGGAGGCTCTGTTTCTGAACGTTTAATCGAAACGAAGAAAACACTGTAACACAAGCGCACCCGTCTAACTCACTCGCTTTTTCCCCTCGGCCCTCGGAACTCCCTGTGTTAATCCTATCACTGCCAGTGCAAAACAAAACAGCAATTTCACAACTATGAAGAGTCTGTGCGCTACAATATTATAGAGCCTATAAATGTTAAAGGTGGGGTAAGTGATATTTCAAAAACGCATTAGAAAAGTGTCTTGGGCCGAGTACCAAAACAAACTTGTAGCCAATCAGCAGTAAGGGGCGTGTCTACTAATGATGGGGAGAAGAGAGTGCTCAGTGCACATCATTATTCAAAAGACACAACACACAGGACATTAGCCGAGCGATGACGGAAAAAAGGGAAATGAAAGAGAGAGATGGCAGATAAAAAACGAAAGTGGAAGATGTCTGTGGAACAAAAGAAGGCTTACGATCAGGCAGTATCAGCTTTCCAGCGCTGGAGAGAACTCAAGAAGCGGGAAGGCCGAGGTTGCTTTATTTGTTCTCGATAGGCGAGTACCATTGGTTTTGTTTTGTTTCACAGAACAAATTATATGCTGGCTTTTGCTTTAATATGCTCGTGTGTCATGTTTACTTCTTTGTCCATTTGCAATCGTATTGTCGTTCACATGATAAAAACCCATTCATTTCCACACCCGATTAACCTGGAGCGTCTACACCTCCTCACTGTCTGTTTCAAGCGTCCGCTCCCAAAATGTGTCCAAAAAGTAAGATAATATACTCCTAATATATGTTTGTTTCCTTTGGTTCCTCTTTTCGTGATCGATACAACCCTCTAATCTTGTCATAATTGTAATATGTTCGTTAGTTGGACTGTCGTGCTCGTGCTATGGAGTTGTTCATGAGAACAGTTTGTGTTTTCTTGATCGATATAACCCTCTAATCTTGTCATAATTGTAATATGTTCGTTAGTTGGACTGTTGTGCTCATGCTATCGAGTTGTTCATGAGAACTGTTTGTGTTTTTGGGATGGAAGGGATGACTTTTTCTTTGAACATTCGACCTGGATTACCATAGTAACACAGATTCCGCCATAGTCATTGCCTGGGTTAAGTATGTGTGGGGCACAGCTATCAAAATAGGGGCGTGTTTGTTTTGGTGATTTGAAATATCAACATCGGTTACCAGAAAGCACTTACCCCACCTTTAATCTGGGGTAGACATGCAGGATTCATATTTAATGATACGATCTTTTTCGGTTTAATATTCACAGACACTAACAGAATAAATTTACCTGTCACAATCCTCAGCTGGATCCGTTGCTCCTCGAAATTAAACAGCTTTTTTTCTGAGGTAAATTATTCCAGGATTATTCCTCACCACGTCTCAAAATGATGTAAAGTACATGAATCTCACTAAACTGCGTTTTTTCGAGTTGATGCGGGCGGGGAGTACTCGGACTGATCGTGTCAGAATTTGCCTTTGAATAGAATGCGCTCTCCGTGGGCGTGGCCGCATTAGCAGATAATGAGGTGCTCGATTTGTTTTCGATTTGATTTACATTATTTAAAACATGACATTTCAACGTTTCTTTAGACATATGTCTCATGTTTGTGTGACAAGTATTCACTAAGTTACAGTTCATTTTCTGTCATCAGCATGGACTTCATTGAGAGAGAGGCGGCAGATCGCGCATCATGTTTGTTTTCTTTATTTTGCAAAAAGCACCACATTTAGTTTTTATTGTGAATGTACACAAATATAAGTAGAAACTTAAAAGATTCAAATTATGTATAACACTTATGTTAGTTATTTGAGTCTCTTTCACACTGATAAGAAAAAAGCAAGGTGAGGGCGCCGGCGACTTTGCCAATATCCTATCCAATAATATCCTGACGCTTTCAAGCTTCAACGGAAAAAGCATAACTGGCGTGACGTATGACTAGGACGTAGTATAAACGTTTTGAACTGCGAGAGGCATTACACTTTCTTTGTAAGTTACGAAAGGCGGTCTGGCGGAAGCTAGATATTTTACTTGATAACATGTTAAATATGGATATTTTTATTACACAAATGCATCGCTTCGCTTCACAAGGGCTTTATTAACCCCTCGGAGCCGTGTGGAGTATGGTTATGATGTACTTTTTTGAGCTTCAAACTCGTGGGCCCCATTCACTCCCATTATAAAGCTTGAGAGCGTCAGGATATTTATTAATATAACTCCGATTGTGTTCATCAGAAAGAAGAAAGTCATATACTGGCTTGAGTAAATCATGGGGTAATTTTCATTTTAAAGTGAACTAATTCTTTAAATGCTTGAGCTCGTATGGATTCCGATTGGTACATTTTTTTATTGTGCATCAGAAAAAATCGTTCTGAAAGTGATTCTAACAATATTGTTTCTCTGTGCCGTTATCGTTATAGCTATGGTGTGAACTCTGCTATTCTTTAATACTGAGAACGATTTTTAGAACTATATCTTTATTGCTATCCTTATCGTTATCATACTTGGTGTGAATGGGCCTTAACTTATGTTTTCCAAATGGTCAGGTCTGGTGAATTTAACACTGTTGCATAAAACTCCTTCATACCATTGTGTAGACTCTAACTGTGACTGAACCATTTTTTTGCCTGCAGTGTTATGAAAGTCAACTAGGTTTACAGCTAAATGCAGTTCCCTAAGAAAAGACACTCTACAAATTGCAAAGATGTTTGACATGATATAAGGCTAACTGTGTAATCATTAAAAATGATTAATTTAGCTAGATTTAATCTGAAATGTTGGATGTGCTAACACGCCAAATGCTGTTACCCAAATTAACCCTTCATCCTTGATGCTCTTTCACTCTTGCCATTTCAATTTCACACCATCTGCCATTTAGCCACCACCTCATTATATGTATCTCTCTGTCTGTCCTTATGGAGCACCCTTCCCAGCAAACACCAGAGCAGCTATAAATAGAAGCCAGCTTTTAAAGCCCTCATGTCTCTCTACTTTTCTTTCTCTCTCTCTTTGATGTTGCTTCATAGAGAGCAGATGACATAAATAGCTCTCTTCCATTCCCCTCTATCGAGTTTTCCACCCCAAATGGATCACGCTGCTCCTAAATGATATAATATCAGCCTGTGACCTGATAACATTTCAGAGGGAGCATTCACACCAGGCCTGTTTCAGTCAAGTCACTCAGAATAGAAATAGAAAGTCATAACTTAATGGTGATTACATTCTTCCTGGCTATGTCCATAATTAAACTGAGTATGTTTATAAAACAACCATTATACACTCACCTAAAGGATTATTAGGAACACCATACTAATACTGTGTTTGACCCCCTTTCGCCTTCAGAACTGCCTTAATTCTACGTGGCATTGATTCAACAAGGTGCTGAAAGCATTCTTTAGAAATGTTGGCCCATATTGATAGGATAGCATCTTGCAGTTGATGGAGATTTGTGGGATGCACATCCAGGGCACCAAGCTCCCGTTCCACCACATCCCAAAGATGCTCTATTGGGTTGAGATCTGGTGACTGTGGGGGCCATTTTAGTACAGTGAACTCATTGTCATGTTCAAGAAACCAATTTGAAATGATTCGAGCTTTGTGACATGGTGCATTATCCTGCTGGAAGTAGCCATCAGAGGATGGGTACATGGTGGTCATAAAGGGATGGACATGGTCAGAAACAATGCTCAGGTAGGCCGTGGCATTTAAACGATGCCCAATTGGCACTAAGGGGCCTAAAGTGTGCCAAGAAAACATCCCCCACACCATTACACCACCACCACCAGCCTGCACAGTGGTAACAAGGCATGATGGATCCATGTTCTCATTCTGTTTACGCCAAATTCTGACTCTACCATCTGAATGTCTCAACAGAAATCGAGACTCATCAGACCAGGCAACATTTTTCCAGTCTTCAACTGTCCAATTTTGGTGAGCTTGTGCAAATTGTAGCCTCTTTTTCCTATTTGTAGTGGAGATGAGTGGTACCCGGTGGGGTCTTCTGCTGTTGTAGCCCATCCGCCTCAAGGTTGTGCGTGTTGTGGCTTCACAAATGCTTTGCTGCATACCTTGGTTGTAACGAGTGGTTATTTCAGTCAAAGTTGCTCTTCTATCAGCTTGAATCAGTCGGCCCATTCTCCTCTGACCTCTAGCATCAACAAGGCATTTTCGCCCACAGGACTGCCGCATACTGGATGTTTTTCCCTTTTCACACCATTCTTTGTAAACTCTAGAAATGGTTGTGCGTGAAAATCCCAGTAACTGAGCAGATTGTGAAATACTCAGACCGGCCCGTCTGGCACCAACAACCATGCCACGCTCAAAATAGCTTAAATCACCTTTCTTTCCCATTCTGACATTCAGTTTGGAGTTCAGGAGATTGTCTTGACCAGGACCACACCCCTAAATGCATTGAAGCAACTGCCATGTGATTGGTTGATTAGATAATTGCATTAATGAGAAATTGAACAGGTGTTCCTAATAATCCTTTAGGTGAGTGTACATACAACATGGATACTGCACATTTTATGCATATTTTCTGTTCATGGAGTGAACCGCTCAATGACAAACTTTCTAAATGTGTAATATACAACAGAACAAACTGCATGAATATGTATTTTAAAACGTATTTTAAGATTGAAAATGTATTTTCTTGCCCCTTTAAGTTTATTTTGTAATAGTTTGGCATGTGAAACTGTTAAGTAAGAAGCTATTTTTTAAGTATGAAGTATTCAGTGTATATAGTGTATGCATTCAGTCAGCTGGTATTCCAATGCAAACATGCAGATAATTGAGATATGGATCTAAGTGCAAGTGGTAATTTATTAATCAATATAAAGACTCAGAACAACTGGAAATACTGGGAAGCACAACCAACAAAGACAAGAATGGACATCTAACAACTAAAAATGAGGGCTATAAATATACAGACTAAATGAGGATCTAAACAAGACACAGATGAACTTGATCAGTAACAAAGAGACCAACAAAATGGCAGGAAGCCAGGAAACTGGGTGGAACTAGTGAAGAAAGCAGAGCCAAGGAACTGGACGGGACTGGCGAAGGAGGTGTGGATCTAGGTGTAAGCGGTAATTTATTAAATCTAAATGAAAACTTGAAACAACCTGAAATACTGGAAAGCACAACCAACATAGAGACAAGAACGGACAACTAACAACTGAGGGCTATATGTACATAGACTATAAAGAAACCAAGGAAACAAGCTAAACACAGAAAACAAGGGGGAACAATGGAACACCAAAATAAGAGTCTTTGGGAACACAGATGTGACAGCATCTACTTGGATTGAGTAGATTTTACAGCAACAGTATACTGTAATTTTTAAGAAACACATGTAAAGAGTTTAGGTTGACAAACAGAAAGAATGACAAAGAGATCTAGAGTCAAGATTAGGAGGTCTGCAAACAGGTCAGTCTAACCCTGTAAGTATAGTGTATGTAATACAGTAATTATGAAAGCCTGTCCTCTTATGTTGGCATACAGGCATAAAACCAGAGAGCCTGTCACAGATGCATGTTAGATTCAGATTGTCTAAACTCCATGATTACAATTATTCTCCTCACTAAAAGTGAAATGGACAGCTGTTCTAGACAGTACAGAGGGACTGCAGTTTAATTGACCGTGTGGTACATATGCACCTGTAAAGGATAGGACTCAAGTGCAGAATGAGTTTCACAAGTTTAATAACCAACAGATGAATACAAGATGGCAGGGGTTGAAGTTAAGAGTCCAACAATGGGTAAGGAAAAAACACTGAAACAGTCACATTGAGAGAGCAGCCATATATGCTAAAGGGACAGTGTGAGGTCAGATGACAGCAGCGAAGGACTAGGCAGGAAGACCAAACACAGGAGGCCAGACACTCCAGGTTTCTTTAAACCCTGCACCAACTGAACTGCTGGGCAGAGCGAGAGAGAGAGAGAATAACAGCCAATGGATTTCAGCATGCAGACAGATATGGAACAGATATGGACACACAGTTGCACACCATGACACAAGCAACAAACCAGCAGAGAACATGAGGAAAGGAGCCCAATATAAAGGGAAGGAACACATGAGAAACAGGTTAACACACACTGGTTAACTAGGACTAGACAAACACTAAACGAGAGGGCGTGGTAAAGGGAAACAAGGAGGCAGGACAAGAGGAGCACATGGCCAACACAAAGAAAGACAAAGCCATGAGCTCAAACACAAAACATGAAAACATTAAACAGAGACAGGACAGACAGAGCTGTCAGGGCAAAACCTTGACATGCGCCTACATGTTGCACTTAAGTGTAGGTAACTTGTAGGTTCAATTCAGTCTGGGGTTTACCATTGTTTACTTTTGTATCTTCAATTTCATATCTAAATATAAGCAAGCTTAGTTCACCCAAAAATTAAAATTCTGTCATTAATTACTCATCCTCATGTCGTTCCAAACCCGTTCATCTTCGGAATACAAATTAAGATATTTTTGATGAAATCTGAGATGCTCACGTGGTGCCTTCAAAAAAAGTACGAGGACATTTTTGCAGCAATGTTTTATTTTGGGATGAATTAAGAGCTTTTCATTTGAAAAGTTCTGAAAGACATTCGAAAGAGTCTGTGAAATGGATCGCTAGACACGCCTCTAAAATAGTCGTCATGAAATGTGTGGTATGAAAAAACGAACTGTGAACCATTGAAACGTTTGCTTATAACGCGGGGCCTCAACACGTGAACAATAACAAATCAAATTCAGCTTCCTTTTTATCAAAAATATTGACAAAAAAAGGTGCCATGCTTCGTCTTGTGGTGTCGTCTAATATTATATTCTTGCAGATAAGACACACCGGCTTTGCATTCACAAAACCAGGTAGGATGAATGCATCCATTCTTCTTTGTATGCCCTATTTTCGCTGTCGACTTTCCTCTTTTTAGACTCTTTGATAGTGCCATTTTCTCTCACCGGCTAGCTTAAATGTTAACATCACTCTGCACGCGACGTAGTAGCGTACCTCCAGCACGCAAACAATACAAATATAATAAAATAATACGTGAGGATGCCAAGGAATAATTCTGAGTGTAAAAGTAGGCTACGTCAAATAATTATTACAATAAGTTAGGCTCCATTGTGTAACAAGCAAATTAAAATACACATTTATTATTCACAATATGGAAAGAGGAAATAAAAAATAGTTTGTTAAGAGCATGACTCAAACATGCCATTAATGTTCTTATTCAAGTCCTCTTTTATTTTTGGAGTTATTTTTATCCATTCCGCATTTCCCACATGTGTGTTTTAGCAAGGCGGTCTGTGTTGGCGGCAAGTTGGTGAATGAAGATACTTGCCAGGTTACGTGTCACTACTGCTTTATTAATTTATCCAGTTTTTTAACAGAGTAACAGCTCACTACCAGTTACAAAAGACACTGTAACAGTATGTCACAGGCAATTCTAGTTGCATTTTTCATCAATTCATTTCTTAAATTATCCCTTGACTATGTTTTGGCCCACCATCTAGTGGCGATTTTTTTTTTGGCCCGATGCCAAACTTTCTTGCCGACCCCTGACGTAGGAGAATGATGTTGAAGAGAAGAGATAGTTGAATAAAGTTTTTTTTTTGCGCACAAAAAGTATTCTTGTCACTTCATAACATTAAGGTTGAACAACTGTATTCACATGGAATATTTAAACGATGTCTTTGCTACCTTTCTGGGCCTTGAAAGTTGCAATGATGTGGTTGCCTATGGCTGGTTCAGTAACCTCTCAGATTTCATCAAAAATATCTTAATTAGGGCCCGAGCACCGATGGTGTGAGGACCCTATTGGAATTGCTCAGCCTATTATTATTCTTCTCCCAAAGGAATCGCATTTTTAATGGCCTAAACATGCTCGAAAACTCACAAAACTTTGCACACGCGTCAAAAGTGGTGAAAATTGACATCTGATATGGGTTTCAGAATTAGGCGTGGCAAAATGGCTCGATAGCGCCACCTACAACGAAGTGCTCCTCCCGCTACGTTTCACGTACAGGTATGAAATTCGGTAGACACATGTAACAGCCCAATGCCTACAAAAAAGTCTCCTGGTACAAAATCTGAAAACCAACAGGAAGTGAGATATTTTGAATGTTCTTTGCAAAATTGTTGCAAATTTTGCCATTTCCAGACGTTGTACTTTAATGAACTCCTCCTAGAGATTTAATCAGATCAACATCATATTTGGTCAGTCTAATCTAAAGGCCTTTGCAACGTTAAATTGCGAAGATCTTCAGTTTTCCCTGAAGGGCGTGTCCGTGGCGGCCTCACAAAGTTCGATGTTTCGCCATAAAACAGGAAGTTGTTTTAACTTGGGTATACAATGTCCGATCTTCCCCTAAACTTCACATGTATTATTAGAGTCCTGGCCTGAAGATATCTACACGCCAATATTCAGTGACAGTCATAGCGCCACCTACTGGCAACAGTAAATGGCATGTTTTACACTGTGATTAACTCCTCATAGTGATTTAACCAGATCATCATCATATTTAGTCAGTCTAATCTAAAGGCCTTTGCGACATTAAATTGTGAAGATCTTGAGTTTTCTCTGAAAGGTGTGTCCCTGGCGGACTGACAAAGTCTGATGTTTCGCCATGACACAGAAAGCTGTTGTAAGTCAGGCATACAATGTCCGATCTGCCCCAAACTTCACTTGTTTGATAAGAGTCCTGACCTGAAGACATCTACATATGAGTTTCAGAATTAGCCATGGCAAAATTGCTCGATAGCGCCACCTACAACATTTCAACGAAGTGCCCCTCCCGCTACGTTTCATGAACAGATATGAAATTCGGTAGACACATATAACAGCCCAATACCTACAAAAAAGTCTCCTGGTACGAAATCTGAAAACCAACAGGAAGTGAGATATTTTTTATTTTCTTTGCAAAATTGTTGCAAATTTTGCCATTTCCAGACGTTGTACTTTAACAAACTCCTCCTAGAGATTTAACCAGAACAACATCATGTTTGGTCAGTCTAATCTAAAGGCCTTTGTGATGTTAAATTGTGAAGATCTTGAGTTTTCGCTGAAGGGCGTGTCCGTGGCGGCCTGTCAAAGTCTAATGTTTCGCCATGACATAGGAAGCTGTTGTAAGTCAGGCATGCAATGTCTGATACGCCCCAAACTTCACATGTTTGATAAGAGTCCTGGCCTGAAGACATCTACATGCCAATATTAGTTAGTCATAGTGCCACCTGCTGGCAACAGGAAATGGCATGCTTTACACTGTAATTCCCTCCCAGAAACACATTTAAATATGCCATCAAGTCCCAAACATACTAGAAACACATTAAATCAAGCAAAACATGGCTAAGTGCTAATATATGTGATTGACGCCACGAAACAGGAAGTTGTTGTAACTCAGGCATACAATGTCCGATCTGCCCCAAACTTCACATGTTTGATAAATGCCAATATTCAGTTACAGTCAAAGTGCCACCTGCTGGCAACAGGAAATGGCATGCTTTACACTGTAATTCACTCCCAGAAGCACATTTAAATATGCCATCATGTCCCCAACATGCTAGAAACACATTAAATCATACAACACGTGGCTAAGTGCTAACGAATGCGATTAATGCCACAAAACACCACAAGGAAGTTGTTGTAACTCAGGCATACAATGTCCAATCTGCCCCAAACTTCACATTTGATAAGAGTCCTGGCCTGAAGACATCTACATATGTGTTTCAAAATTAGCCATGGCAAAATTGCTCGATAGCGCCACCTACAACATTTCAACGAAGTGCCCCTCCCACTACGTTTCACGTATAGGTATGAAATTCGGTGGACACATGTAACAGCCCAATACCTACAAAAAATTCTCCTGGTACAAAATTTTTAATTTTCTTTGCAAAATTGTTGCAAATTTTGCCATTTCCAGACAGTGTACTTAATCAGATCAACATCATATTTGCACAGTCTAATCTAAAGGTATTTGTGATGTTACATTGTGAAAATCTTGAACTTTTCCCGAAGGGCGTGGGCGTGGCTGCCTGACAAATTTCGATGTTTCGCCATGAAACAGGAAGTTGTTGTAACTCGGACATACAATTTCCGATCTGCCCCAAACTTCACATGTTTTATTAGAGTCCTGACCTGAAGACATCTACACGCCAATATTCAGTTAAAGTCATAGCGCCACCTGTGGGCAACAGGAAATGCCATGTTTTACACTGTGATGAGTATCCTCATTGAGATTTAACCAGAACAACATCATGTTTGGTCAGTCTAATCTTAAGGCCTTTGTGATGTTAAATTGTGAAGATCTTGAGTTTTCACTGAAGGGCGTGTCCCTGGAGGCCTGACAAAGTCTGATGTTTCGCCATGAAAGAGGAAGTTGTTGTAACTCAGGCATACAGTGTCCGATCTGCCCCAAACGTCACTTGTTTAATAATAGTCCTGGCCTTAAGACATCTACATGCCAGTATTCGGTTATAGTCAAAGCGCCACCTGTTGGCAGCAGGAAGTGTGGCACATTGAAGTGACTTTGCCATATTTCTCCTATATTTACCCACTTAAATGCATGTCGCCCACTATTCGCTGTTTTCCTGAGGCCACCGGGTGGCGGTGCTCCCGGGTGCGAGGGCCCTTTCATCGCTGCTTGCAGCTTTAATTTTATTTGATTTCCTAAAACTGAACACACAGAGTGAGATCGGTAAATACTATTCAACATTTGATTTGAAATGTTTTTCTGTTTGTTTGTTTTTTGCTGCCATTTTTTTGCACTTTGATACTGCCATAGTTTTACTTTGGTAATGCCATAGTTTCTACATATGTAGCTTTGAGTACTATGTAAATAACATGGTAATCCTTCAATACCATATACAATATATATCAAAGTATCTGTTACCATCACTGTATTGTGTCCACTTTTAAGTAATACCTTTTATACTGTTAGTAATATTTGAAGTACTGGACTGAAGCAATGTATGTTTACTTGATACATCATCCATACATAATTTTTAGGGGGGAAAAATCATGTTAAAATGTGAATATCAAATATGATACACCAGGCTTTTTGTCCAGAGTAGTTGAGGCAGGATCTATACGCAGCAGTCACTTTATTTAACAATGAACCAAAACAACAAACACACAGGAGCACAGGAGAAAAACTGGAACACAGGAGAATAAAAGCCAACTAAAAATAAACATAAACTCAGATGAGAACTTACCAAGAACAACTCAAACTGAGGGCTATCTGTATACAGAGTAACAAAAGGGCTAAACAAGGAACAGGTAAATCTAATCAATCAAACAATGAGTAGCCATGACAACAAATGAGAACCTTCTAGAAGCCATGGAAACACAGGAAAGAAAGAGTTACAAACTAAGGCCCCGTCCACACGGAGGCACGTTTAGCTGTACAGGTAAAAAAAAAAAATATCGTATCAGCTTTTCGTCCAGACAGATCCGGCGTTTTAGGAGCCTGAAACCGGTATTTTTTGAATATGGTATTTTCTGACTATTTTTCATATGTCAGGCTTTACAGGGTTAATACAGGTTAAAAAAAAAAATAATTATGTAATGCTATAAGAATTTAATAAATTCTCTGCCTTTGAAACAACTTTCTTTTATGTCTGACATCACCAAGTCCTTTTATTGTCCAGCCCCTCCCCTTTTTACTAGCCAGTCAGTTCACGATGGAAAAATCTAATCTATTTTCTTATTAAAAGTACTGTTTTACGTCAGATTACTGAAGTAGCCTACAATGGGTTCTGCATGCCATTTTATGTTGGCTTTAAAGAACTACTCCAACCATCACAGAACGTTGCATTGTGTGCATGTGCAAGTGTGCATGGGTTTCATTTGTTATGTAAAAGATTGGTGTATTTCTCAAGTGGGTGACAAAAATCTTGCTATGTTGACCACAGATGTATTCAAGGCAGGCAGACAGAAGAATGTCTCAGAGTACGGAGGCGGCCCCTGTGTACAGAACACCTGATCACACACACACACACACACACACATACACACTACTTCATCCCAGTAGACTTAGAACACTCAGCAGAAACACACAACAGAACACTTAAACACACACTCATTATTCCAACAGGCCTCACGCAGAACATGCATATAAAAACACATGGAAAAGATTGCACACACACACCCTAAAGACCAATTCAGCTGTCCTCAAGAGAAATAAAAGTGGAGTCTTATACTCAAGGAGTAATGGAAGAGAAAGAGTGAGATCTGTTTGTTTGCTCTTATGAATTATCTGGAGATGGTTGTTAAGCCTTATTCGGATGGGACTAGTTTTACCAGAGGAGGGCAGACACATTTGTTATTTTAATCCCGTTTGATTCTAACCCATCTGTGATTTTTTTTCCGCACAACATCGGTGAAAAAAATGGAGCAAATTACACACTGTTTTTTTGAAACCTAAGCACTTCACAAATGGTAATTGTTGGCGTCTGTAAAAGAAAAAGTGCATGGCTCCATTGTGTTCATACTTATGTATACAATACAATTTATTCACAAGAACCAAGTGAGTTTTGTTCTTATGAGTTCTTATGAACCTGGATAATACATAATGAGCCACATTGCCATGTCCAGTATTGCAACAAGTATGATGATCATATGGCCCTAATAGTAAAATATAATTTATAATATTTATATATACAAAGGCACAAATCATATGGTATGCAGTGCCATAATCAGTATTTTTTTTAAATCTAAAATAATATATATTTTTTTAATTATTTCCAGCTTTCAAAGTTTGGACAGGGATAACCACACTTTTGTAAAAAAAAAAGTGGGCAGAAAAACACTGACATTTCTAAATCAGATAACATTAAAATCATTATTAACTGTTAATGTCCCCATGTAAAACAATTACAGAATTATTATTACTATTTTTTTTTGTTGGACTTTTTTTTGACCTTGGACTGCTCAATGGTTGCAATATTATCTTAATCACTACATGAAGTTCTTCTTTTAATAATTGTAAAAAAAAATAAAAAATAAGCACATTTATTTTTTTTCTGTCATCTCAAGAAACAAGCCTGTGATTTCCATTATTACGAAGTCACTACACCTTCAGCAAACTCATTCAACCATATAAAGCCCTTTTTGTAACTTCAGAAGAAAAGGAGAATTACATTGTTGGAAACAAAAGAATGAAGGATTGTTTATGAATCTGTCACAATGCAATTCATGCATTTCAAAGAGGCTGAAGGATGGAGGACTTAAAAACTATATTTGCATGACAGCAACCCACAGCTCAGAAATAGATGCAGCAAAGCACTGTTACTCATTTCACATGTGACGAGTATGTTTACAGAGGACTCTTAAAGGCCCAACTGCTGCGGCAACTGCAACGTGTCAGAGAGAGCGCAGAAAATGGGGAAAATGATCATTAAAAGTTTGGTTATTACTAATCAGGTTTAAAAGTTTAAAAACATGATTAATAATATAATTGTTTATAAGTTTGCTGGCATGTAGAGAGTAGAGACACTTCCAATGCCTGAAATAACAGCAAAGAAAGTTTCTTTCAAAGCCACTAACTTACACTGACTTTTTGACAACCCTTCACTTGAGTTCATGCTTCTAGCAGTTTCTGCCTCTGATTCTTGAACTCCATGACTTTTGCACACGCGGACACTGTGTCTGGTGTCCTGATATTCAGTTTCTCTGAGCTCCATACTGAGACACAACATCACTGACTCACTGATTTGTCAGCTATTGTCATCATTCTCTGTCTGTCAGCGCTTCAGTCTCTGATTTTCCTTCAAATCTGAGAGGGATTCTGGGTGATTTCCTTTCATTAGTCTCTCTTTTTGGGCCTCCAGACAAGACAAATATTACTAACAAGAAAAAAAAATATTCTTACTTTTACTTTATAAAATTAAGCCAAAACAACAACAAAGAGAAAAAACATGAATACCATGACCTGAAGGGGGACATTTTTAGAATGATAATAAAATACCTTTTATTTGCTAAAAAAAAAAGGTATAAACTATCACTCAGATGGCAAAAGGCATGTGTAAGACTGTGTACAAAAGGTTTGTCAGCAAAGTTTTGATCATGTTAATAATTTAGAGACTGCTAAACAAAGAACACTTTCAAATACAAAGGTTAATTAGAAGCAAAATGATTCCATAGAAGATTTTTTAAGTTCTACAAAGTTCTACTAGCCTGGATGCCAGCCGAACTTAGCCCCGCCCACAACATTTGAGGTCGGGAAGTTTGGTCTGTACTTGATCCGTTCTGGAGCAACTATGCTCGAACCAGAGCTGTTCGGACCAATCAAATTGTCAGGGCGGGCTTTATACGTTGATGGACAGATGATCAACAGTAACGTAATCATCCACGTCATCAAAGAGCGCTTGGGTTGAATTCGTTCTAATCCTAAACGAAGAACTTATTCGTATATGCATTCACCTTTACTATTTCTCTCAAAAATGATGATCGTGTTGGCAAGTACTCCATGTATCCTGAAATTATTTTTACAACACCGGCAAAGATGGTTTACACTCATCTTCTTCTTCTACTTTTTCCAGCGTGCGTGTAGTTGAGTTCTGTTGACAAATATGCTTCGCTCAACATACGTCACTTACACCGTTGCTCTGATTGGTTGTAGGTCTATTCAGTTGAGTGCAGAGGCATTTTCTTTCCTGGTTCGGTTGAAACACGCCCCATAATCACAGCCCAATGGAGCAGTATCAGACTCATATTCTGACTAGAATCTGAGTATGACGACGTCAGGCTAAAGTTCTACAGAACTTTTTAAGAACTCTCTATTTTAAGAACATACTGGTGCTTTAAAGAACCTAGAAACCGTACCTTATGAACATTAATAACTTTGAATTCCCTAAAGAACCATATAACCAACTCAAGTTACACTAAAAACCCGAATAAGCTGGCAAAGTTAAGAAATGTAAAGTTTAAGTAAGCAGAACTTGCAGATTTTTATTTTGTGATCACACATTTTAATTGCTCTAAACCTGAAATATTTGAGTAAGCTAATACATACATTTAACTTAAAAATATCATGTAATATAAAATGTTTAGTAGTGGAAACTTGACTAGCTTTAACTAGCTAATTCAATAAATGCCACCTTGCTAATTGGTTACACAATGCTTTGGTAGCATTAGCATAGCACTTACTGAATAAGGATAGCAATATGCTGTAATACATTTAACATATATCTGTTCTCAAACTAAGCTCATTCTCCACTCGTCACCATGATGGTAAAAAAAAAAAAAAACACATAACAGAAACTCTTCTAAACTAGCATAACAAAACATTAAAGGGTTAGTTCACCCAAAAATTCTGTCATTAATCACTCATCTTCATGTCGTTCCAAACCCGTAAGACCTTCTTTCATCTTCGGAACACAAATTAAGATATTTTTGATGAAATCCGAGAGCTCTCAGACCCCTCCATAGACAGCAATTTAATTAACACTTTCAAGGCCCAGAAAGGTAGTAAAAACAACAGACTGACACAGGCTAGAACGAAATTGTTGAATAAAGTCGTTATTTTGTTAGTTTTTGAGCCCCAAAAAGTATTCTCGTCGCTTCTTAAAATTAAGGTTGAACCACTGGAGTCACATGGACTATTTTAATGATGTTGTTAATACCTTTCTGGGCCTTGAAAGTGTTAATTAAATAGCTGTCTATGGAGGGGCCTGAGAGCTCTCGGATTTCATCAAAAATATCTTAATTTGTGTTCTGAAGATAAACGAAGGTCTCACGGGTTTGGAACGACATGAGGGTGAGTAATTAATGACATTTTCATTTTTGGGTGAACTATCCCTTTAAACACTACTAAAGCTCCAACTTCACGTTAATCTTGCACAAAAACAAAAACATAATATAACACTTAATTTTGGCATTTAGGGTGTACTCACACTAGGCAATATGAACCGTGCTCCGTACAGTGCCCGGGCGCGGATCGTTTAGCCGGCCCTGGAACAGCTGTGTGTTACTGTCATCATAACGACAGAAAACACCAAACTATTACTACTTGGATACACTTTTCAATTAATGAAAGTATATTTAGGTTTATAACGGTCCTGGTTCTCACCTTATTTATAAACGTAGTTTGCGAGTAAAGCTGTAAATTCCTCCATTAAAGTCAGCTGCCTCTATAATAATCTTCTGATACATGCAGCACAATCAAGTGAAAATTGCTGCGCGGCATAAATGATAAATCTATTAGGCAGTCTATTAGCGAAAGTGCTTTTCTTCCTGTATTCTTCAAAACAAATAGTTGCATCGTAAATGACGTAAGCGTGCTCTGGCCCGGTACGTTAAGTGCAATGTGAGTGCAGGCCAGCGGGGCGGTGGGGAGGGGGGACAATCGCGCTCGGGCACGGTACAAGGCAACCGTCATGGCAAAGCATGCTGGGAAATAGAAATCCCAGCCAAGTTTCGGTTAAATTTAAGGTAGTCTAAATTAAAAGAAACAAGTTCAATTCAGATTACTTAAAAAGAAAAAGAAAGTTCTAAATACTCATAAAAGTTAATTTGTTTGAACTAATTTGTTTAAATTGAGTTGGCCCTACTTAAACCAATTAATTATTTTGAGCGTTAGGGTTTACACAAACTACTAAAAGTACCAAGAGGTGATTAACAGAAAGATGAAAGAAGGTTTAGGCCTAGATGTAGAAAAGAGAGCATAATGGGAGGTTATGAATTATCCTCAATGAATATTCTGTGTCCTGTATGTCTTGTTCTGTTAAAATGGTCATATTTTCTGTCAAAAAGATCATGTGATTGTGTTTAGCCAATTCCAAAACGATGTCCGCCCATGTCTTTCCTTTAACTGAAAAAACTATCTTACACTTCACAAATTCCCCAGGACTGAGGGAAATTCTTTCCATTTCCAGAACGGACCATCCATTCTTTGAAGTTCACATTGTGACTATCATCCATTTAGACTGGATCTTTTTATTTACAACCTATACTTGGCCTTCTACTTGGATGAAACGGACACTCTTCCCAGCCTCTTTTTAGAAAATATTCTGTCCTTCCATCCATTCTCATTCTTAATAATCAGTGTGGTGGTACCAAATTAAGTACCAAAACCTGCGTCAACAACACTTTTCCAGAGTTCCTTGTTTGAGATGCCTTGTTGAAAATATACTTATAAAGTAACCTGCAACCACGAAGTGATATATATATATATACCTAAAGGATTATTAGGAACACCTGTTCAATTTCTCATTAATGCAATTATCTAATCAACCAATCACATGGCAGTTGCTTCAATGCATTTAGGGGTGTGGTCCTGGTCAAGACAATCTCCTGAACTCCAAACTGAATGTCAGAATGGGAAAGAAAGGTGATTTAAGCAATTTTGAGCGTGGCATGGTTGTTGGTGCCAGACGGGCCGGTCTGAGTATTTCACAATCTGCTCAGTTACTGGGATTTTCACACACAACCATTTCTAGAGTTTACAAAGAATGGTGTGAAAAGGGAAAAACATCCAGTATGCGGCAGTCCTGTGGGCGAAAATGCCTTGTTGATGCTAGAGGTCAGAGGAGAATGGGCCGACTGATTCAAGCTGATAGAAGAGCAACTTTGACTGAAATAACCACTCGTTACAACCGAGGTATGCAGCAAAGCATTTGTGAAGCCACAACACGCACAACCTTGAGGCGGATGGGCTACAACAGCAGAAGACCCCACCGGGTACCACTCATCTCCACTACAAATAGGAAAAAGAGGCTACAATTTGCACGAGCTCACCAAAATTGGACAGTTGAAGACTGGAAAAATGTTGCCTGGTCTGATGAGTCTCGATTTCTGTTGAGACATTCAGATGGTAGAGTCAGAATTTGGCGTAAACAGAATGAGAACATGGATCCATCATGCCTTGTTACCACTGTGCAGGCTGGTGGTGGTGGTGTAATGGTGTGGGGGATGTTTTCTTGGCACACTTTAGGCCCCTTAGTGCCAATTGGGCATCGTTTAAATGCCACGGCCTACCTGAGCATTGTTTCTGACCTTGTCCATCCCTTTATGACCACCATGTACCCATCCTCTGATGGCTACTTCCAGCAGGATAATGCACCATGTCACAAAGCTCGAATCATTTCAAATTGGTTTCTTGAACATGACAATGAGTTCACTGTACTAAAATGGCCCCCACAGTCACCAGATCTCAACCCAATAGAGCATCTTTGGGATGTGGTGGAACGGGAGCTTCGTGCCCTGGATGCGCATCCCACAAATCTCCATCAACTGCAAGATGCTATCCTATCAATATGGGCCAACATTTCTAAAGAATGCTTTCAGCACCTTGTTGAATCAATGCCACGTAGAATTAAGGCAGTTCTGAAGGCGAAAGGGGGTCAAACACAGTATTAGTATGGTGTTCCTAATAATCCTTTAGGTGAGTGTACTTTACTTCTGCCTATCCTTTCCTCTACTGTCATGCATCCAAAGTCTACTGGAGCAATCCTATGAGATTTTAAAGTAGGCCACATAACCAAATATCCCCCTTTGATGTTTAAAACCAGTCTTACCACACTCTTTTGTGACCAGAGCTTTGTGATGTCAGTCTTTCTTATGGATAACAATGTGTGTGTTGCAAAATCAGAAGGTTATTGTGCCCATAATATGATGTTAGACGTCAGGCATTACAACAGTATAAAACCATCAGTCAGATCAAACAATGGTGCAACAGCCTTTTAACAAAGTTTCCTAGAATTGTGCTTCAAATGACGCCATCACACCCAGTAGTCTAAAGTTTAGTGATGATTAACAAGAGTTATGTAACTTTTTCAGAGAGTGTTGTTGCTGAAAACAACCCTTGATGTAGATGTCACCTAACGGCCCAATCATGGTCATTATGATTACAATCAGTGTGAATCAGGGGAAATTTGATTCCATGCTATTGCATAAACAATTTCATATAAAAGCCAGAACAATCTCTTTATCAGACATACACTCTGATAAACATCACATATAAAACAATAAACCTCAGATCATCTGGAGTGACACAACTATAGCCTACAACTGTCATTTTTATGTTAAACATAGGAATAATCTGTCATAGTCTATATGTTACACATAGATACTGAGTAATGTATGATGACAATGGCTTTTCTGCAAACATATACTGTTATGAATTCATATGTCATGCTAAAGTTTCGGGTCAGTAGGATTTTATTTTTAAGACATTAATACTTTTATTCAGTAAGGACACGTGACAAATGTGACAGTAGTATAGACTTTTACATTATTACAAAAAATTATATTTCAAATAAATGCTGTTCTTTCTATTCTATCATGGTTTCCACAAAATATTAAGCAGCACAACTGTTTTTAACATTGTAAAAATAAGAAAAGTTTCTTGATCAATAAATCAACATATAAGACTTCCAAAGGATCAGGTGACAAGACTGGAATAATGATGCTGAAAATTCAGCTTTGTCATCACAGGAATAAATAACATTTTAAAATATATTCAAATAGAATGTTGAAATAGAACAGCACTTTTAAATTGTATTAATATTTCACAATATTACTGTTTTACTGTGTTTTTTATTTAAAAAAATGCAGCCTTAGTGAGCAAGAACTAAGTTTAAAAAATATATATATATTGGGTTTCACGACCCCACAATTTTGAGCGTTGTGTATATTTGTCACAATCTTCAGGCACCAGCCCAGTCACCACTGCACTGTTTCCCAGCATCCCTTCATCAACCATGCTGCCACCAATCACCTTCATCATCAGCACCACATATAAGCCTGCAAGTCACACACTCCATTGTCTGGTCTCGACTAGGACTACCTATATTTTTCCTGGAATACTTACCTGAATGAAGACTATGTGGAGGAGTTACCATGAAGACAGTGGTGTGGAGTGGATTCGACGACCATCTATTCTGTCAGCTACCAGCAGCTATCACGGGGGGCTACCCAGCCACAGTGGCCGATCCAAGCTCCCTCGTCATGGCCACAGAGGCCATTCCTTCCTCCTTCGTCATGGGTATTGTCCCATACCCCATGTCTTGGTTATGATGGTCATTGTGATGGTATCTGTACTCTGTGTATCTGCTCCACCAGATCTGCCATGGTCTCCACTCCAGACGCCCATCTCCCAGCTGGCACTTCCTTTGTCATCAGTATTGCCGGCACCTCCCTGGCTTCCTGTACTGCACCTCCCCGAAGTACTGACGCCTCCCTGGTTCCCTGTATTGCCGGTGCCGCCCTGGAGGCTTTCTAGCCTGCCTGCACCACCTTGGTCACCTGCCCTCTACCTGTAAATCGTCCGACTCCGGATGTTAATTCGTTAATTGCATCTCCAAGCTCCAGTCTCCTGTGGCTCCTCCTCGTGGACCTGTAAGACACCTCCAAACTACTATTACTACAATTACCATCAACGTTAACTAAATATAATATAAATTAAATTGTCAGTGTTATTTTAGTAGGCTATCATTGATATACTTTTATAGTTTTTATTAATATTTTGATATTTAAATTTTTATATAGTATAGTTAGTTTTAGTAATTTCGTTTTTTGTTTTGTTTTAATACATATATATATATATATATATATATATATATATACACTCACCTAAAGGATTATTAGGAACACCATAATGTTTGACCCCCTTTCGCCTTCAGAACTGCCTTAATTCTACGTGGCATTGATTCAACAAGGTGCTGAAAGCATTCTTTAGAAATGTTGGCCCATATTGATAGGATAGCATCTTGCAGTTGATGGAGATTTGTGGGATGCACATCCAGGGCACGAAGCTCCCGTTCCACCACATCCCAAAGATGCTCTATTGGGTTGAGATCTGGTGACTGTGGGGGCCATTTTAGTACAGTGAACTCATTGTCATGTTCAAGAAACCAATTTGAAATGATTCAAGCTTTGTGACATGGTGCATTATCCTGCTGGAAGTAGCCATCAGAGGATGGGTACATGGTGGTCATAAAGGGATGGACATGGTCAGAAACAATGCTCAGGTAGGCCGTGGCATTTAAACGATGCCCAATTGGCACTAAGGGGCCTAAAGTGTGCCAAGAAAACATCCCCCACACCATTACACCACCACCACCAGCCTGCACAGTGGTAACAAGGCATGATGGATCCATGTTCTCATTCTGTTTACGCCAAATTCTGACTCTACCATCTGAATGTCTCAACAGAAATCTAGACTCATCAGACCAGGCAACATTTTTCAAGTCTTCAACTGTCCAATTTTGGTGAGCTCGTGCAAATTGTAGCCTCTTTTTCCTATTTGTAGTGGAGATGAGTGGTACCCGGTGGGGTCTTCTGCTGTTGTAGCCCATCCGCCTCAAGGTTGTGCGTGTTGTGGCTTCACAAATGCTTTGCTGCATACCTCGGTTGTAACGAATGGTTATTTCAGTCAAAGTTGCTCTTCTATCAGCTTGAATCAGTCGGCCCATTCTCCTCTGACCTCTAGCATCAACAAGGCATTTTCGCCCACAAGACTGCCGCATACTGGATGTTTTTCCCTTTTCACACCATTCTTTGTAAACTCTAGAAATGGTTGTGCGTGTAAATCCCAGTAACTGAGCAGATTGTGAAATACTCAGACCGGCCCGTCTGGCACCAACAACCATGCCAC
Organism: Rhinogobio ventralis; assembly: GCA_039654625.1. Classification (NCBI taxonomy): domain Eukaryota; kingdom Metazoa; phylum Chordata; class Actinopteri; order Cypriniformes; family Gobionidae; genus Rhinogobio; species Rhinogobio ventralis. Next base: position 29,807,423 of record CM077206.1, on the reverse strand, counting down.
GCTCAAAATTGCTTAAATCACCTTTCTTTCCCATTCTGACATTCAGTTTGGAGTTCAGGAGATTGTCTTGACCAGGACCACACCCCTAAATGCATTGAAGCAACTGCCATGTGATTGGTTGATTAGATAATTGCATTAATGAGAAATTGAACAGGTGTTCCTAATAATCCTTTAGGTGAGTGTATATACACATATGTAAAAATTTTATGTCTATATATACAAACATTAAACTAGAAGAAAGTGAGAAATTATGCCTTTATTTGTAACCGGTAAGATATATTTATATTTAAGATATATCAGCTGATGGACATGACCAGTGCAGGATGAAGTCCAATTCATGAGCAGCTAAAAATTGACCACATTCCATGTCCTGCATACCCATTATTGATCGGTTAATTTATGACTGTAATGGCACAGGCCCTATAGCCGAGAGAAAAAAGAGGGATACAGTTTATGTCATGAGTGGCTGTTATTGTGTAATAGCACAGTAATCAGAATTGCTATAACTTTGATCTGGCCATGTTCAAAATCACACAAGAAGTAATTCACTGTCCTAAACCAATTTATCTTTCATTAATCAAGGTGAAGAAGGAAAGACAATGCTGTTCACATTTTCCTACGCGTCCTGTAGCAGGCTTCTTGACTATAGCTTAAGCTGCAAGACTTCTTTTCTAAACTACCCTCACCAACAAAATGTTGCTATATGAAGAGCATGGTCCACCAGCTAAAACAGTGTCAAACAAACCTGACTTAGCATGGAAATTAGTTTGTTTATAGATAATTCTGTCAATTCTGTCTTAATTATCTTTCGATGTCCTTGCCTGCTGTGGATTTGCATTCTGTGGAATTTTTTCTAAGAAAGAAATTTTTTATTTTAGCTTTTCATGTCTTATCTGAATGAATATATAACATTCAGAAGAACAATCACAAAAATGTAATATTACTAGTAAAACATCCAAACAGGCAATAGAGGCAACAAAGACTCCAAAACATCAAGGTTAAAATTTTACCAGAGTTATGTTTTGGTGGTATGTGGATAGACGTCACTACTTTCATATTTCTCTTGTGAAACTGGGCTGGACCAGGATGAGGTGGACTATAAGGATATTGGATGTTAATCCAGGAGCAAGTTCTACTTGGTGAAATCACGTTAACCGTGGACTGCAACACTAGTAACAGTCAAAAGGCAAAAACTCAGATCACCACATGAGGTCAAATGAAAAAATAAGAAAACAAAACAAAGCAAATGACCTACTGAACCTGTTTGTTATTCTGAGCGTAAAAGAGAACATCCAGAAGGACCTTCAGGAGAACATAACAGTGTCATAAAGTCACAGAGAAGAAGAAATGAAGGATAGGTGGGGGAGCAAGAGATAGATGAACTTTAATAATTATTTGAGGTTTCTGCACTCCCAAAGGCTGAAACCAAGAAAACAGCCAAGCACAGTAGGCGCATGTGCATGACACTCCAATATTTAGACACATGGTATGAAATCTCAGCTCGATTCCAAAAGAGCCTGCATTTTCAGAACTAGTCAAAGTTCGGCCATTATGACACTTTCTTTCTTTAACACTTCCTTGTCAAAGTGCTTTTTTACTATTTATTGCACACATGACGTAAGTGGAATTCCCTAAGATATAGGTACTCTCAGCAGGTATCTGAGATTACACAACACATGCCAAACTGAACTTCAAAAGCTGAGGGGAACACCAAGTAAACAATACTGAAGTACTAGATCACTACTAAACTATTAACATGCATGTTAGATAATTTATGGTCTTTTCTACATTTTCCAAAACAGTTATTTTCTTATAAGAAACCATAAATAGCTGGGGAGTTTAAAGCCTTGTTTTGACATACTATTGCATTATGTACCTTGTGAGGCAGCTGTTCAGACGGTTATTATTGGATGTTGTTCCACCAATGACAATGTGTTTAATTCAGATACTTGTACCTACTGGAAAGACTGGAGTAGACCTATAACATCAGATCATTTCTATAGGTTCAATACAATTGTAGAGCATGATGTGGCAAGATTTGGCATGTGGTTTAATTTCATCAATAACTCTCTGAATTGATTTAGCCAAGATACATGTCAATGTTAGCCAAGTTGCTACTGACAAAAGATTCACAGACACACTGTGAGCATGTAAGATATGCTGCTGCTACGGGAATATGCATTCATAAATCCTATAGCAGATCTAGACAGGTGGAGCTGGGGGAGGTGGAGGGTTTCAGAGGAACTCTGTTGTGTTGAGCTTCATTAATCAATCAGGTCATAGCAAATAATTCTTCAATACTTTTAACTGTTAGAAGAAAAAATAAATTTTGATTGGAGCAGGATGGAAATTGATGGGTACTGCTGGATTTTTATAGGCTTCATTGTTCAAAGTTTAATCTTACACATATGCAGACTACAAGAAACCAAACTAACCCTGACCTTAAAGGGTCTGACCCGACGCATTACGTACTGAGCAAAACAAAACACTGGTCACGAATTAGAAGTCTAAAACGATCATTTTTAAAGAGAAATGTTGGAGGAGCTTGAGTTTGTTGCCCAGCCCTATTTGTTTGACCTGAGCTTATGCTACTCATACATGTCATGCGTCGGTTCAGAGGTCACTCTTCGGCCGGAACTCGGCTCGCATACGGTCGATACCGGAAGCCAGTGATTACAGTTTATAAAGTCATAAATATGGATATTTTCTTACAAAAACGCATTGCTTCATAACAGGGACGTGCAGAGAGTTCTTCAGGGGCAGGGGCTCAAATGTAAAAAATCAGACAGTCAATCAAAACGCACACAACCCATAGCAAAGCATTATGGCAACGCCTCAGACCGACTGATATGTAAAAATAAACAGAAATTTTCCGACTTTTGAGCCGTTCGTTACTATTGTATACATTGTCATGTTATTATAAGTCAAATTTATTTGGTTTTATTGACCACAAATATTATCATTGATATTTGTCTGAGAGGGGCACTTTTGATTAATTTAAAAAAAAAGGCAGGGGCTCGAGCACCCAAAGTACCCAAAGCACCCAAAAATCTTTCTAAATATAACTCCGATTGTGTTTGGCTGAAAGAAGTAAGTCATATACACCTAGGATGGCCTGAGGGTGAGTAAATTATGGGATAATTTTCATTTTTGGGTGAAATAACCCTTTAATCTAGTCCTCTCAAACCTAAATGCCTAAAACTGTCCATAAGCCTAAAATATTAGATAGCTGCCAAAGATTTAAACTGCTCATCCCAACCACCATGACCAGTGTTGGGGAAAGTTAGTTTGAAAGGTAATGCATTACAATATTGTGTTACTCCCTTAAAAAGCAACTCATTGCAATACTTAGTTACTTTTTAAAAAAAGTAATGCGTTACAGTAATGCGTAACTATATTTTTGGGCAAATGTAAAGACCCTTTCACACCAAAATTGGAATAATAAGCCTCAGGCTGAAGGAAATGCAAATTCATGCGTGTACAGTAGAGGGCGCAACTCAAACAAACCTTTCAGCTGTGCTGCTGTTCTGGAAAACGGAAGATTAGAGCACAGGAGAACTTACTTCACCAATAAAAACAAAAAAATGCTTATTGTTTGACTGAATCATCAAAGGTCAGCAACAAGTACATCAGTCAATAAAGTGAGATTAAATGCATAAAAATTATTTGTTTTATTTAACATATTTAATTATTGGAGGTTCTGATTTAGCATTTGACAAATTTTATTCATTTTGAAAAATACTGAATCTTTTTTGTGCAAGTGAGATGAGTAAATGCCTGCTCACATTTAGTCTAGAGCTACAATATCCATCATGTTTACGCACAACACCTCTGCACTTCCCAACATTGGGACAAGAGAGCTGTTAGTCAATAAATGGGAAAACTTGCGTTACTTATTTGAAAAAGTAACTCAGATATTTTGCTGTAAATTTTAAAAGTAATTTGTTACTTTACTAGTTACTTGAAAAAGTAATTTGATTACGTAACTCAAGTTACTTGTAATGCGTTACCTCCAACACGGACCATGACACATATGCATGCATTTAAGTTCAGCTTTGTTTTGCATTAAAGCACAAAGGACCATCACAAAAGCATGACAGAACAGAAAACACTGTTCTAGGCCCATTTCTACATGTCAATTATTGGTTTAATCTATTACTACCACACTTGTTCCCATCTGTCCTGGTTAATGTGGCGTAAAGAATCCAGATCCATACAACGTATTGATACACACCAGGCGCTCCATAGATAGCTTTTAATACCAGGCTATGACCCAGTCACATATTGTTCAGGGCAGTGAAACATTCCTTTAATGGATGGCAGACAGACGTGACGGCAGTGTTTACTGCACAACCCACTGGGTTCATTCCAATCTGCACTGTTCTGAGAGCACCTAAGGCAATGTTACGCATTAGCTAAATTAAAAGTTTTGTTCATGGACAACTAATGGACGTTAAGAGTAGACTGGGTTAAACTAAAAAAATATATTTTTCTTATTCAGAAGTTGTTCTTTCTCATAGTTCATGAGACTGGAATGAAGTTATATGTAAGAAGTTTGAGATCTCTGACTTTTGATGGCAGACTTTGGTATTTCGGCATCTTGCTTCCAGAAACAGATGAGCAATATTCATTCAAGTCCTCAGCCAGCAAACCACTCGGAGTAATTTGAGTTTGTTTCCCTCCAGTGTGTATCTGGTTGGCAATAAAATGGGTCTAAAAGATGAAGGACAGACCATGGAAGCTGGGTAAAAGAGCAATGCTGCCCTGACAGTGATAAAGAGAGATAATTATGTAACCGGCCCACCAACGAGCGCTCTGGTGCAGTTACCACGGCAATGCTGCAAGCATCGCCCATAATTACATAGAGGTTTCAAGCTCAAATAGAGAGGCTGATCCTGAATCTCACATAATTCCGTATAAACTAACACACAAAACCTTCTATTTATATCTCACTTACAGACTTTAAGACAAAATACATAAAGATTAATCATGTGATCCGTCTCACACCATAAACGAATTTAGGTGTACTGGTGTACAAGTTGATTCTGAGCCCATTGCGGTCAGGTAAAGCCGGTTTATGAGGAGGTAATGATTATCTAGATGTGAGTGCTGACAGAAGGTTATAGGCTCATGTTTAGAGGTCTTCCTCTCTTTTTGGAGCATAATGTGTCCTCTCTTTACCAATGAAGTTTATCAGTCTTCATCCTGTGAGGAAGCTTCACAAGTCAGAGATAACTAGTAGGAATGTCCCGCATCCAACTGCACATTAAATCACTTCATTTCTTCTCATCATGAAGAGCTAGCCTTCCAGAATAAAGATGTCCTGGTAAGCCTCTTTGAAAATGTTTTTTATTGATTGATTTTCACTTATTTGACATATTGAAAACATATTTAAGTTAACTCTTTTGGGTTGCCAGCCACCCATCCTAAACAATCCAGCATTTCTGGACACCAGCATAAGGTATGTTTTGCATGCTGGGTCCAGTATGGTTGCTGGTTTGCTGGTCCCCAGCATGGGAAGCGGAAGAACTGGTGGACCACCAAGCCAGCTCAGTTTTGCTTGAGAATATATGCTAGTCCACCAGCTTGAACAGCACTGTACCAGCTCTAACCACAATAAACCAGCCTGAACCAACATAGAATTCATGCTGGTTTATGCTGGATTTCTCAGCAGGGTTCAGCATTTTTGATCATTTTCACAAAACTTTCAAGGTCCCTAGACTATTTTGTTGTGTGAATATGTGAACATGCAATTTACAAAAGAAAGAACAGAGCGTCTGCTTTTAAACAACAACAAACTGTTTTAGTCTAGCTTAGTGCATATTTTTTTATCAACGTGAATGTGGGTACGTAAATCTGAGAAAATTGCTGTTTTTTAGAAAGACTACAACATACATAAAGGTGCATACACACTACCAGCAACACAATCCCCTTCATTTCAATGAAGAGACATGAGAACTGTTCAACTTTCGGGAGCGACAACCAAAAGGAGTGAAGTCAATGGAGCGCACGTGATCCGTCACTCTTCAGTGCCGAGGCAAGATAAAGGAGAAGCTAATTTTAGCAGTCAGCAACTGTCCTATAATTTAATATATATTTCTATGTACATAGGGTGGTACTCACCGTGCTGACTCAGAGCCTGAATGATTTTGTGAGCCAAGATAGACCGGCATTTGCCCTTTTGCTGCAGATACATGTTTGTAGTGGCAAGAAAACTGATTTGTTGTCTACTTGGACAAACATCCGTGAATGTCACTCACAAATATTACTCGGCAACCAGTAGAGGGAACACCCACTAGCGACCTCACCGTCAGCCACTGGCTACATGCAGCAACAAAGTCGCTGGTAGTGTGAATGCACCTAAAAGCAATGCTTTTATCACTTGTTTCTGTTCCTTTTTTCCTGTGTTTTGATCTGGAAATTCTGTACTCTTTCAGAAGATGCGTAAGACACCACGTCCACTCTCACCTAAGCTTACGCTACTCCTACATGTCATGCGTTGGTTCAGAGGTCACTGAAGCTAAGAAAATTGCTGTTTTGCTTTTTTCCAAAGACTACAACATGCATAAAGGTGCATTCACACTACCAGCGATACGCAGTGACAAAGCAACACAATCCCCTTCATTTCAATGGAGAGACACGAGCGACAGTAACCATTGGTGACAGGGTGTGGCGTGTCCAGCGACGCGACAGAGATCTGTTCAACTTTATGCTTTATGCAAATTAAGAGCAACTTTTGGGAGCAACAACCAATAGGAGTGAAGTCAGTGGAGCGCACGTGATCTGTCGCTCTTCAGTGCCGAGGCAAGATAAAGGAGAAGCTCATTTTAGCAGTCAGCAACTGTCCTAACAAAACATCGCAACTGTCTTTTGATCTGGAAATTCTCTACTCTTTCAGAAGATGCGTAATATCGCCCCCTATGGCATAACAATGAAATTCCATCAATGTCAGGGAAGCGTTGTCTCAAAAAAATTACAGCAATAAAGCAGTTGTAACTCATCAGTGCATGTGATTTAGCTGCAGAAGCTAAGCTAGCTTATGGTGTGTCAGCATCACATGCAGTGCTGTCTGAAAGGGTAAACACTCACAACAAACAACCAAGTCCTCCCTGCCAAGCATTCCCTGCTTAAAAATGGACACCAGCATAATGTATGTTTTGCATGCTGGAACATGGAATGCTGCTGGTTGGCTGATCCCCAGCATGAAAAGTGGGAGTGCTGGTTGGCTAGAGTATACACCAGCTTAGTTTTGTTTGAGAACAGCATGACTGTGGTGGTCCACCAGATAGACCAGCACTATACCAGCTCTAAACAGCATAAACTAACCTGGATCAGCATGGAATTCATGCTGGTTTATGCTGAATTTTACAACAGGGTTCTCTCTCTCAATCTCTGAAAGGGAATTGTCCAAAGGATAAAGGAGCTGGACTGGCTACCTCTAATTCCTGTTTATAAATTGCATGGTTAGCGAGTGCAAATCTGGTTACATCACAGAAAACCCAGATTCTGCTGTATCCCAAACTGCACTTGATGCAAGGACATGTTGTGACAGCATGTCTGTCCCCAGGCAGACAGTAGAACAGTGTTACATCACATAACCCAGTATGCAGCCAACAACTCTTTCACACAATTCAATGGCCCCAGTTCCTGTCCAAACTGAAAAAGACATCTACCTCTGTCCCCAGATCTGTCCTCATTAGAGTCTCACCATCAATATTATAGGCTCAGACAGCTTATCCCTGACCCAAAACTGCCCTTACACAATCATTCTTTATTCTCAAAAAGCTAGAATTTAGAATAAAACCATAGGATCTGGTCCACTGCAGCTCATTCTAAAGAACCATCCATTTAGACAGGAAAAGACTGCTTATTTAACTTATTTATTTGCTACTAATGCCGTTCTCACACCTGTAGGTTTGCTTTGTTCCGAAAAAGGGATTAAAATTGTTACAATTTTGCAATTTCTTCTTGTTTCGGTTCGGCTTTCACAAAGCACCATTTCTAAACGGACAAAAAAATTATTAATCCAAGTCACATGCAAGTAAACTGTCCTTTCACTGGTCAGAGTGCACCTGTTTATGTTCCAGGATTCTGCTTATAGCGGTCAGTCTTCAGGGTGGAACAGCTATATGGGATTATTGTGTCTTTCTTTCTTATCTGTCATTATATTGCTTTATCATTTTGAGCAGGAATCTAGGCTTCGTCTGTATTTTGTTCAGTGGTTCTGAAATATGTTAGTCTGACCAGATTTCACTTAGGCATTTCACTTCGTCTTTGCTCCAGGTTAAACCATAATTCATTTTGAGAGGCATTAGCCAAACAAATACTGCAGCTTTTCTTAAATTTTGATACAGCCTGGTTCGCTGGTCCATTGGGTTGAATTACTTTCTCACCATAAGCGAACTGCTCCATAGTCTGTTTTGCAAAGCCTACAACATGCATAAAGGTGCATTCACACTACCAGCGACACGCAGTGACAAAGCAACACAATCCCCTTCATTTCAATGGAGAGACACGAGCGACAGTAACCACTGGTGACAGGGTGTGGCATGTCCAGCGACGCGACAGAGATCTGTTCAACTTTATGCTTTATGCAAATTAAGAGCAACTTTTGGGAGCAACAACCAATAGGAGTGAAGTCAGTGGAGCGCATGTGATCCGTCGCTCTTCAGTGCCGAGGCAAGATAAAGGAGAAGCTCATTTTAGCAGTCAGCAACTGTCCTAACAAAACATCGCAACTGTCTTTTGATCTGGAAATTCTCTACTCTTTCAGAAGATGCGTAATATCGCGCCCTATGGCATAACAATGAAATTCCATCAATGTCAGGGAAGCGTTGTCTCAAAAAAATGACAGCAATAAAGCAGTTGTAACTCATCAGTGCATGTGATTTAGCTGCAGAAGCTAAGCTAGCTTATGGTGTGTCAGCATCACATGCAGTGCTGTCTTTCTTATCTGTCATTATATTGCTTTATCATTTTGAGCAGGAATCTAGGCTTCGTCTGTATTTTGTTCAGTGGTTCTGAAATATGTTAGTCTGACCAGATTTCACTTAGGCATTTCACTTCGTCTTTGCTCCAGGTTAAACCATAGTTCATTTTGAGAGGCATTAGCCAAACAAATACTGCAGCTTTTCTTAAATTTTGATACAGCCTGGTTCGCTGGTTGGCTGGTCCATTGGGTTGAATTACTTTTTCACCATAAGCGAAATGCTCCATAGTCTGTTTTCAAGCAGGCTAAGACTACCTTGTTCAGGTGATCTTGGAATTTATTTATTTTTTGGTGCTGATCCAAGCGCGATTGATGGGTTCGTTTAGGCATAAATGAACACATCGATTGCGCTTGGATCAGCACCAAAAAAAAAAAAGATTCCAAGATCACCTGAACAAGGAACTAAAGGGAGAAAATGCGGCAGGTTCCAGAGCAAATGCTTCAAATGAGCCAGGTGTGGCAAAATGCCCTATAAGTGCCTTCAACTAAACTAATTTCTTTCAAAGATTTGATAACTTAAACCTTGCTAATGTTGTCAAATTCAATGGCTAAATCTATGTAGCAGACTTAAAGGTGCACTGTGTTTTAGCAGCATCTAGCGGTGAGGTTTGCGAAGCACATAGAGAAGCTGCGACAAAGATGTCGTCGCCTGAGACAGCAGAGAGTAGCTAGCGCTCTGTAGAGTAGTTTGTCCATTTAGGGCTACTGTAGAAACATGGTGGCACAAAATGGCGACTTTACTGTAAGGGGACCTTCGGTGTATGTAGATAGAAATGGCTCATTCTAAGGTAATAAAAACACGGTTCATTATGTAAGGTCTTTATACACCACTGAAAACAAAGTTATGTATATTATATTGCATTTCTGTAAATAGATCCTCATAAATACTACACACTGCACCTTTAAAATGACCCACTGGACTGATTTTAAACTCCCAGCCAATCAGATTGGAGCTTGCTGTTTTGAGAAAGCTTTTGCACTTTTTCAGCTGATCTGCCATTTGTTGCAGAAGGGAAGCTCCTTGATACCCAACAAATAAAAGTTCAGTAAACTGCTCCATTTTATTTTATAAATTTTTTTACAATGTTAGTGCTGGTTGGAGAAATAGATTTTGGTGTTTTAGCCCATTCAAAACCTCTGAAATGTGTAGTTCTAGTGGGTCCACTCCAGACATATGACCCAAAAGTAATATCTTATTGGTCGGTAATGTATCATGGTAACACTTTCACCAAAGAAGAAAAAATATTGGACAAATACTGTTGGTTGCATACATCATATCTGCTACGTACATCATACATACATCATGCATGAAATTAATTGAACTAGTGTCAGTGACCTCTGCTCCAGTTGATGGGAAGAAAAACACATTAGAGTTGGTGGTTCTTCACTCATCCTTTGACCTCCTTAAAAAGTATGCCAACACACTTACATTCGAGGAAGTTCTTTCTTATTCTTGGGGACCTATCAATCAGTCAAAGTCTGTGTTCGTCTGAACCTGTAATGTGTGATTCATTATCAGCAGCGGCATGCTTTGAAAGATAGACACAAACACTTTAAGATTGAAACATTGACTCAAATCCCTATGGCCTCAAGGCTATCAGCATATTGGATATGGGATGTGATTATGAATTTTTGTCTGAGAAGGAGAGGAATACACATACTTATTCCACGTCTTTGCAGTTAAAGATTAATTCAATGCTTTGTATTCTCTAATGCCTAATTATCTTAAACACGTTTTTGAATCACTGACAGCAGTCTGAATTGTAATAAGCGGCTGGTGCAGGCTAAAATGTGCAAATGAATGATTCACTGATGTCATCAGGGTCCTGAAAGGGCAACCTATTTCTGATGTCAATGCATAACACAATCACATAAAGTGCTTACTCACCCATGTCATTCTGAACCAGTAAGAATTTCTTTCTTCACAAAAGGACAAATATATTAGAACTCTTTTGTTCAGGGACTTGACAGACCATGCCCCTAAAATGTGTATTTTATACACATAAAAAAAAAATAACTCCCATAGTTTGCCAACAATTACACTCACCTAAAGGATTATTAGGAACATCATACTAATACTGTGTTTGACCCCCTTTCGCCTTCAGAACTGCCTTAATTCTACGTGGCATTGATTCAACAAGGTGCTGAAAGCATTCTTTAGAAATGTTGGCCCATATTGATAGGATAGCATCTTGCAGTTGATGGAGATTTGTGGGATGCACATCCAGGGCACGAAGCTCCCGTTCCACCACATCCCAAAGATGCTCTATTGGGTTGAGATCTGGTGACTGTGGGGGCCATTTTAGTACAGTGAACTCATTGTCATGTTCAAGAAACCAATTTGAAATGATTCGAGCTTTGTGACATGGTGCATTATCCTGCTGGAAGTAGCCATCAGAGGATGGGTACATGGTGGTCATAAAGGGATGGACATGGTCAGAAACAATGCTCAGGTAGGCCGTGGCATTTAAACGATGCCCAATTGGCACTAAGGGGCCTAAAGTGTGCCAAGAAAACATCCCCCACACCATTACACCACCACCACCAGCCTGCACAGTGGTAACAAGGCATGATGGATCCATGTTCTCATTCTGTTTACGCCAAATTCTGACTCTACCATCTGAATGTCTCAACAGAAATCGAGACTCATCAGACCAGGCAACATTTTTCCAGTCATTTATTTGTATTGGAGATGAGTGGTACCCGGTGGGGTCTTCTGCTGTTGTAGCCCATCCGCCTCAAGGTTGTGCGTGTTGTGGCTTCACAAATGCTTTGCTGCATACCTCGGTTGTAACGAGTGGTTATTTCAGTCAAAGTTGCTCTTCTATCAGCTTGAATCAGTCGGCCCATTCTCCTCTGACCTCTAGCATTAACAAGGCATTTTCGCCCACAGGACTGCCGCATACTGGATGTTTTTCCCTTTTCACACCATTCTTTGTAAACTTTAGAAATGGTTGTGCGTGAAAATCCCAGTAACTGAGCAGATTGTGAAATACTCAGACCGGCCCGTCTGGCACCAACAACCATGCTACGCTCAAAATTGCTTAAATCACCTTTCTTTCCCATTCTGACATTCAGTTTGGAGTTCAGGAGATTGTCTTGACCAGGACCACACCCCTAAATGCATTGAAGCAACTGCCATGTGATTGGTTGATTAGATAATTGCATTAATGAGAAATTGAACAGGTGTTCCTAATAATCCTTTAGGTGAGTGTATATTAAATGTATATGGGATCTTGCAAACAGAGTAAGAAGCTTTCATTAATTTATGGTTTTGATAACTACTATTACCTCACATTTACTAATCTACTAATAGTTTCTTTACACTGGCACTTCTTGCACAGTAGCTACTAATTCCTCACTTTTACACATTTATCTACTAATACTAACTTACCACATTTTTATTCATGGAATATTTGTGGTCTTTTGTCAGAGATGATAAACTTTTGTAATTTGTTTCACTATGTTTTTTGTATCCTATGGAAAGATAAGCATTAGCATTCGGCTAACATTGTGCTAATTTCTAAAACACTCACATTAGCAAACGGAATTGCAAATGTAATGTTTCTAGTTAAACATATTCATTCAAAAATCCTCATAGTTTTATATATATATATATATATATATATATATATATATATATATATATATATATATATATATATATATATATAAGCCTAACATCAATGTTGCTAATTATTTAATTATTAGTTGCTTTAATTATTAGCTTGTAGCTTGGAAATTAGTAACTTGCCTAACACCAAAATCTGTGTGATATCTAAGGGAACCAAGATTACCTGATTTTATTTGTCATGGGCACGTTGACAGTGGTTGGATTCAGTGCCCTTAGAAACACAAATCCAAATGGTAATAAGACTAACACATGTCACAGGCCCACTGCCAACTATTTAGAGCCTTTTATTTTGATAACATCACACCCTTGATGCAAGCATCTGTTAGTGGAAATGTTGACCTCATGACATACAAACCACATGCATGCAGAGTTCATGGCATGACAGGAATGGAGAGAAAAATAGAGATGATTAGCGAGGGATAGAGAGAGGAAAAGAGATAGATTTCTGCAATATGACACACAACGACACAGAAACCCCCACATATGACATGTAACTTTATCACACCCAAGTATTTCTCTCCTGTAAACATCCAAACGTGGCAGACGATCAGCCCCCTCTGTGATCAACAAAATAACAGCACCAATCTCAGAGTTAGAACCTACAAAAACATTTTGGGGTACCTGATGGTATCAGATGTTTTTATGGTAATGAATAGTTGCCACATTGTGTTCATATGGTACTCCAAGAAATTATCATGAATTATTACTCCAAGGTACTACAATGAATTTCCAAGGTATTGATTTTCTTTGAAATAAGTTCCCACTCTTTTTGATCAGTACACTTTTCCATGACCTACTAGTTGTTCATGATTACCTGATAAGACATTCTATTTAATCACTGCATAGAGATGCTGAGGTGGATTATCATCTTTATGTCAGTTACCAATCTTTGGAATTAACAGATTTAAATGTTACTAAAAATAGCTAAAAATTCTAAACAATGAAAACACAACAATTGCATCCTGAAATTAGGGTCATTAGGGCCCTGTTTTAACGATCTGAGTGCATGGTAAGAAGCACATGGTGCAGGTGAAATTAGGGCCTGTTCGAATCCACTTTTGCTAGTTTAACGATGGAAAAAACAGTCGGCGGTCCAAAAGGGTTGTACCTAGTACCTAGTTTTGGGCATAACGCAATAAACCAATCAGAGTCTCATCTTCCATTCCCTTTAAAAGCCAGCTGCGTTTGCACCGAATCGCTATTTGCATGGCAGAATTTGTGAGCGGAAAGACTGAACGCTTCTCCAGAGAGGAATCCTTTTATTATTAATATTTAAAAATGTTTGTGTGCTGCTGCGCGTCCCTGTGTGTGTAATAAGCAGAGTGTACGTACGTTGTGTACCCGCATATAGGCGCATATTACTAACACGCCCTTTAAATATATTAAATATATTGCACCACTGACTTTTGATCAGATTTTTTTGGTCAATAGTGCAGTCGTTTCCAGTTGCCTCAAAATAGCAATGCGCCAACTGAACACACCTCGTTTTCAGACCAGCACGCCCATGCACTAACAGATGGCCGCGAGTGCATTTGCTATTTAAACAACATGGCGCTGGACGTGAAAATGATAACTGCGTCGGGCTGAAACTAGCAAAAAACACTGGCGTCGCATTGCGCCGGGAAAATGATAGGGCCCTTAAAAGGATACTTCACATCATTATACTGTATAGTGTATCACATGCATGTGTATTAGATTACTGAATACAGTCAACATGAACAGAGTTCACAACTCAAACATGAAGTACAGTATTACCAACTAGAATGGGAAACCTCAGGAACTGATTGAAATTAAATCATGAAAAGAGGTCTCTTTATGGCAGGTGGTTGGAATGGAGGGGTTACGGGATAAGAACACTTGGTAACAGCCATAAAGGAAAGATAACATAGAGCAAGCTGTTTTATTTCCTGTTGAAATAATGAATCAATCACAATAAGACCATAGACATGTATTAAGAAAGTTTTAGTCATGCAATATGAAATGTAAAAGGTGTGTCTGCTAAATGAATCATTGGTCTGAACATTGCTACTTCAGAACAGAACAATCATCTGAAATAATGTTTCACATTATTAACATTTCAAACTGCTGTTTTCTACAAAAAAGGCAAAGGCTCTTAGTTTGCTTATGTGCACTGAACACACATTTGAATGACAGAAAGATAAATGTGTAGAAAGTGATAGAAATAAGGAGGGATTGAAGGAGCAAGAGAGATAGTTTAAAAGACAGCATGTAGAGTGACCTGTAAAAGGACTAGAGTTGGTACTGACTAACAGAACCATACACAGAAGAAGCCCCGCCCCCTTATCTCCTAGCCTATAACAGCCCACTATGGAGCCGGAGTCCAGAAACAGATGAGTGTTCTTCCACACCACAACCACTCTGGACACCCTCTGGCTGTCTCTGCTCTCCCTGCTGAATACAGTCTTTTTGGATACTTTTACTTCTTTGACACTTTTACATGGATTACTGAGTTAAAAATGTGCTCCCAACTGTTGTTGGAGGAATTCAGCCATGGTAAGTTACCTGTTCTTATCTGACTTCACTTGCTGAACTTTGCTGCTTAATTTATGATTATTACTAATACAGTGACTCTTATAAGACCACTGACCACTTTCAGAGACCTTTCTCCCGGCGTCCTTCTCTCTTTGGGGACAGACATTGAATGTTCGGGACTGATTTATGATGACAGGTTGGGAAAGGTCCCAGAAACAGGGTGCACATGGACAGCTTCAGGATTTAGGAGTGACAGGAAGGTCCTGGCATGGCTCACTTGTGCATAGCGAAGCTTCAAAACTCTCATTACCAGAAGTGCATCAGTGACCCCTAAACCTGTTACAATTTACAGCAGAGCTTCATCTGAACATTATTAAGTAGATTGAGTTGGCCCTGGGTACGTTGTAATGTAATTATAGGGCACAAAAATCAACTATTTGAATTGAAGAGTGTTGTTTCCCCAATAAAACTCTAGAGAGCATGTGCACACAAACAGTAAACAGAGTGTGTGGTGCAGGCGCTCGGCAAGGAGAGTCGTGAGAGGGTGTAGGAGGCTCAGTAGACCGTAATAACTGGCTCACTGGATTATGTAAACTATAGATCATGGAACATTCCTCTATGACATTATTGTTTTGATCAGTAGTTTCTCAGTGACGTCTGTGACAACTAAGATCAATTTCTCTCCAAACGGCAGGATAGAGATGTCAATCACCCAAAGGTTATGTCATTAACTGTGATGATGTCAGTGTTGTAGTGGTAGCCTACTGGTTAATGATCTGGGCTGCTTACACAATGGCTGCAGGTTGATGTCAAGTAGCGGTGACCCAGGAACTATAAAAGGCCATTGTGCCCTTGATCAGCGGCTTCGGATTGCCCCCAAGGGAACTACTGTACTAAAAGTTGTTTTGCATAAAAAAGCATGTTAAATGATGTGTAAATGTTTAAAACATTACATATTTATTTAAATTTTGTGTCCAGATTGTGGATTGATAATCTCTGCTGTGTGATTGTTTATCATCACAAAATGCAAACTGTATTATCGCCTAGCTCTTTATATAAAGTTGGATGTATATTTTATCCAACTGTATCCACATGCATACAGTATATGTTGTGTTCATTAGTAAATTACATTGTGGACTACTATAGACGGCATGCATTGACGTCACTTTCCCGCCGGAACACGCCCCCTCAGCCGGACTGAGTGGCAGAAGAGCTGCTGCATGATTGGATTTTATAGGGGAAACTGGGAAAACACAAGTAAAACAAACAATTATCAATTTAAACTAAAGGTTAGACTCGATATAGTCTTCCTTGCAACTTACCACAGATCCAGTGATCCATGTATATTGACATGCAGCCAGGAATTTTGTTTCCTGACATGCACTGTAAAAAAAAAAAAAAAAAGGAAGATATACTGGTAATTTTCTGCCAGGACATTATCCAGTAATTTTACGGAAATGTCCGTTAACCCTTAAAACACAAACTAATGCAGTGTGTAATTCAAAATACAGGTAAAACACCTATAAAAAACCAATACGCAAAATTCCTTCATATTTATACAGTACATTGTGCCCTATTTTTACGGTGTGTGCCTGATTTCGACGCCGGGGAAATACATAAAGCAAATTTGCCTGTAAATGCTTTATATTAATACAATAGGTACATCTAAATCTGGGTGATCACTTATATCAATGTTATATCATCATATCTTCCAGCCCTAAAACTTGTATAGTTTTTGTCAGTGTTTACTTAAAAACATTTAATTATGTAGAATATAACATGGTAAATATTTAATTGATGAGATGTCAATACATTATATACCAATTAGTGCTGTCAAATCGATTAATCGTGATTAATCACATTATATTTAAAAATCTTAAATATATACATGCATGTGTGTGTGTATTTATATATACATAATAATTATACACAGTACACACACATATATTTTGTAAACACGATTAATCGATTTGACAGCACTAATAAAAATACAATATATAGGGATGATTTTACCCCAAAATTCAACATATTGACTGCAAATGAAAACTGCAAATCCACGTTTCACTGCCTGGAGTCCAGTTGTTTCTGTGAACTGCAGCGATCCATTTGCTTCTCTTTTCTGTAGCTTTCGGCAGTCAGTAAAAATATACCTCAGATTTCTTGTCAAATCTATTTTTACAGTCAATCTCAAAGCTCTTTCCCGTTTTAGATGTGTTTTTTTGTGTTTTTCGCGGCATTCATGCTGAACACTAAAGCTGCCGCGCAGTCTTTTTGCCACTCAGTGGCCGTAACTGCAGTCACTCTGGCCGGTGGTGACATCACGTGCATACCCTCTATTTTAAAAAAGGGAGTCTGAGCTGTTGTGTATGACGTAATGTGTGAGGACGGAAGTGAAAGTGTAAAACAAGATGGATGAAGTTCTCTACTCCTGTCTTGTATACTTTGAATTTTTTCCTGATTTGCCCTGGTGAGCCTACTATGCTGTTCAGCAAATGGCTGCGGATTTTCGATGCTACGGGATGCTTGGTCGGACGAAAGATGGAGAGATGTTTTACAGTACCTTGTTGCTTTGCGAGAGCCAGAGCAACTTGGAAACCGTCACATGCACCTCTTAATTCTGCTTAGGTGTGGAAGAGGAAGTCATGCTTTCGCTGTGGATCGAAGGCACACTTAGCTAACGCTGCAAACTACCCGGCTGCAACTGCAACGTGTAAAAAGTGTAAAAAGATTGGACATTACTCTAAACTGTGCTGCTAAGCGCAAATAAACATGCGCATGGTCCGTGAATTTGAATTACCAAAAGCTCCTGTACTGTACACAGAATATTCAACTCATACTCCCTGCATTACAAGCACAGTGACTATCTACTTCTGATTCACAGACTTGTGTGGTGGATTTGGTGGTTTGACAGTGGGTCTTCCATATGTATCCTGCCCTACAGTACTTATGGATGTCATTTCAGTAACAATGTGCTATCGCAACCCAAAGCCAGGCTTGTGACGTATACAAAAGCCCTTATTCCGGTGGATGGATGTTTGTAAGCAAACATTTCCCTACATGACCACTCAGTTCCTGCTACGTTTTTCATTGTGGACAAAGAGACACCATTCATGGGGAGGGACCTAATGTCTGCACTGCATGTGAGGACTGAAAACAATCAAGTCCTGCCTACTAATGCTACTGTTTTCTCTACCATCGTCCTGAGTAATGCTTACTACTAAGTGCCGCTGTATGAGGACAGTTGTGACCTCACAGCCTTTATTACTCACAACGGTCAGTTACGTTTTTGTTGTGCTCCTTTTGGATTGGCTTCAACACTCGCAGCATTTCAGAAGATCATCATCCTGAAAATTACCTGGATGACATTATCATCCACAGACATGACGTCTATGCATGGAAAAGCACTTAAAGCGGTCTTACAATGACTAGAAGCTGCCTGCTGTTCTTAGTTCATACTGTTTCAGTGAAGGGTCTTCTTTCTGAAAAACCATGTGTACAGGCGCTTGAAAATGCCCCTGCTGATTATCTGTCACTTTTGCCTTAACCTGCTTCTCCTGCAAATAATACTGTTGCTCCAGCACCATTTGATGATGAGGAGTTTGTTGCTTTTCTATCTACTGCCTGTAATTCTCTGTCTGCTGATGTTGATGCTGCATGTGTCTCTTGTCCTGTTCTAACCAAACTTCATACACAGTTTTCGATTGGTTGGCCTCCTTCACCCAAGAGACTGGACGATGAGTTGTAGCTATACTATAAACTGCATCTGCAACTGTCTATTAAGGACAACTTCGTCTTCCGAGGCTCATTGCTGATTGCGCCTGCTGCTCTTCGATCTGTGCTGGTCTCCATAGCGCACAAAGGACATCAGGGAGAGGTGAGGACCAAACAATGTCTTTGTGATCTCTATTGATGGCCAGGGATGGATGCTCAGGTTCATGATGCTGTACGTTCTTGCCATGTGTGTGAGCTCAATGACAAAACTGTCAAGTCACATGCTGCTC
Source organism: Rhinogobio ventralis (assembly GCA_039654625.1). Taxonomy (NCBI): domain Eukaryota; kingdom Metazoa; phylum Chordata; class Actinopteri; order Cypriniformes; family Gobionidae; genus Rhinogobio; species Rhinogobio ventralis. The sequence goes on along the minus strand of CM077206.1, from coordinate 29,788,306 downwards.
CTCTCCAGCCCGTGCCGCTGCCACCATGGCAGAAAGTGGCTATGGAAATAGTTGGGGCATTTGACACTTTTCTGGAAGGAATATCGGTCACCATCTTTCCTCTCTCTATAATTTGGCAACTAATGGTGCTGTAGAGAGGTTCAACTGTGTACTCATACACACTGTCCAAATGGCCATCCAGCAACATCAGCCATGGAAACCTGTGGTAACTGACTTCTTGCAGGTGTACTGTGCCACTCCACATTCTGCAACTGGTACTTCACCCTTTCAGCTCCTCAGTGGCATGCAAATGCGCACAAGGCAGTGTATTTTGCCATCTGCTCCTGTGCACCCACCAACTGACATGACTGTTCGGCGAAGCATTACACGACTGCAACACAAAATGAAAAAGCACACTAAAACTAAGCGGGTGCACGCACTCCTTGTTTCCAGGAGGAGGATAAAGTATGGAACCCCCTGCACGTTCCTAAGCGACACAGAAAGTTGACTTATCCTCTCATGGTTGCCAAAAGACTTGGGGTGGGTACATACCTTCTTAATGAAGGAAAGACATGGAATGCTTCCCATCTCACTGCATTTCCATGCACAATAACAACTCTGGCTGAGAACATTGCTCACTACAAACACACTCATACCATTAGACCTAAACATGATGTTCAGAAGCCTAGTTGGTTGAATGATTATGTCACTTAAATCTGATGTATGGATGTGTTTGCATTGTTGGTGCAACTCTGATGTTCTATGCTGTTCTTAGTCTGAACTGTTGTGTATGATGTAAATGTGAGAATGGAAGTGAAAGAGTAAAACAAGATGGATGAAGTTTGCTACTCCTGTCTCGTGTGCTTTATTGCTGCTTACTAACACCTGAGAGACACCACAGTGTATTTAGCATATCTTTTCTGCTTGATTGCTTGTATTGTTGCAAAATGTAAATTATATAACCCAAATTTTTCCTGCTAAAGGCATGAAAATATTAAGACATTATTATTAATATCATGATTTTCTGTAAAGCTGTTTTGAAGCAATGTGTACTATGAAAAGCACTATACAAATAAATTTGACTTGACTTGACTAAATTGGGTTATAAATATTGCATAGGTTACAGCACATTAACTAGTCATAAAATGTATTATAAAAGGTGCTTAAAAGAAAATGTGGCTAAATGGTTATATGGTTTCTAAATGGGTTATATAGTCGCTAGGGTGTTGCTAGGCAAATAGTCCTTAAAGGGATAGTTCACCCAAAAATGAAAATTATTCCATGATTTACTCACCCTCACATCATCCTAGGTGTGTATGACATTCTTCTTTCAGACGAATATAATCAGAGTTATATTAAAAAATGTCCTGGCTCTTCCAAGCATTATAATGGCAGTGAATGGCAGCCCAAAATTTGAAGCCCAAAAAAGTGCATCCATCCATTATAAAAGTAATCCACACGGCTCCGGGGGGGTTAATAAACGCCTTCTGAAGCGGACCGCCTTCCGTATTCAAGCGTCCCATGGCGTCGGACGTAGCGACTACTAGAGGCGTTACACTTTCTACGCAAGTTGAATATGGAAGGCTCGCTTCAGAAGGCCTTTATTAACCCCCCAGAGCTGTATGGATTACTTTTATAATGGATGGAGGCACATTTTTGAGTTTCAAATTTTGGGCTGCCATTTGCTGCCATTATAATGCTTGGAATAAGTTTTTAGTATAACTCAGATTGTATTCATCTGAAAGAAGAATGTCATATACACCTTTGGCTTGAGGGTGAGTAAATCATGGGGTAATTTTCATTTTTGGGTGAACTATCCCTTTAACATGGCTGTATTTTTCAAGTCCAGAAGATCAGACAAAAATGATAAAAAAATGATAAAAAGTCAAACCACTTACAAAATTAATTAATAGATCTCTTCAAAAAATCTGAAGGATTTGAGATATTGATGTCCATGGCACAAATGGTGGTTAATACTTTGGTTTTTTTTGTTTTGGCTTTTTTTTAACTCAAAGATATAGTCAAAACTAGTAGTGGTGCTTAATTAAATAAAAGTATTAAAACAATTAAATAGAAGCTTAATATAAGGATAAGTTCACATTTTGTCTGGTAGTATCCAAAGGTGAAATTCTGTGAAATGCCGTCACTTTATAAATGATAAATGTTTTGTTGTGAAAGTGGGTCTGTTTGTTTAAGACGGTCTGATGACATAGAGGGTCATAAACCTCAATGTTTGATGTGTGTGAGTGAATGACACCTCAGCTGTTACCCAACACCTACTGTTCTCCTTCCACATGCTGCAGGTAGACACAAAGTCCACAAAGTCACACCACTAGCTTGTGTTGTTTTTTTTTTATTCAAATGAATCCCTCTAGAATCACAAAGGTTTGCATAGGTCATGCATGTGTTGTGTGGGTTGATTTGGGCTTCTAGAATGGCTGACCTATAAGACATTTGGTGTGAAACTGGGCTGTGTGAAACTCTTCCATCATTAAATTTGAATAAGGGGTAACACTATACGTCTCAGAGTTACACAACATTGCCACAGAGATGGGTAATAGTTTGTACCTTGTATTAGACTTAAGCCACAATCTTGGAGGCACATAAGTAGGTGGTACATATTTAAACCTATCATAAATCAGACAGCAATGGTGGCTTTTTCAGTGAACATTTTCAGTGAATAATGACTACAATTTCAATCTGATCCACACAAAGCTGGTTTCAGAACATTTAGAATATACCACAAAAGTTGTAGGCTACTGATGAAATCCATAGCCACCATTCATTGTATGGAAAGGAGCAGCATGCACATTTTACTCGAATATATTACTCCCTTTAATCCTCAACATACATGTTTCAAGCAGCATCATGATGAATAAATGACCATTTTATTTGTTTTTATTTTTGGGTGATCTGTATAGGCTAGTGTATTTTACAGAAGACATCCTTATTAAATAAATAAATAAAATACTATTTTACGTATATTTTGTATTTATAATATGACAGTAACCTAAAATGATGTTTTTCTGCTTGCACTTAGCAGTAGTATAGCTAATGATACATTGTGTGATATATGATGAGCAGGGCACACACTGTGCTATGGTGTGAATGTTGCGCAGTCGTAGTGCGGCAGAGACGCGAGCACATGGGGATTCACATGCGCGCGTCCCTGCTGCTGATGCTGCACCGCATCCATCCATTCATTCAGCACTGGCGCAGGACATGCAGTCCTGATTATTTTGTTCGGGCCCATGCAGCGCAACTTTGCTGCATGTAATGTGTTTACACCGTGTTGTTATCGTATCAGTCTGGAGGCTTGTGGGCATCAGATGGCTTTTGGACAGCTCGTGTGCGGAGATGTTACAACATTATCATGCGTCGTGCGGTCAGACCTCTTCTTATAGCCATATGAAGACTTTGGGATAAAATTATAACGTGCATTCTGGAAATAAGCGAGACGAAACAGGAAGGGAGCGACTAATCGACCCTACTGCAGTGAGTAGAGATGGTCTGGACCAGGACATGTTGTCTGTACATTAGATAAGAACCTGAAGGTTGATGTTTTATAGTTTTGTTGCTGTTATTAATACTCTAGAAATCATAAAGGGCCGTTTTGGCGATGGTATTGTCGAAAATGTGAAAAAAGAAGGATAACTAACCAACCAACCAACTAGCTAAATAAATACATTTAGTAAGTTACCTTGAAAGTTCAAGATGTAGCTAGGCTAGGCTATCCCAAAATAATTACATCATCACCACGACACAGAACTATTTGGCAGCAGCTTAATGACAATAAATCTTGAATGATGGGAACATTGAGATCTGAAGCAGTCTGCCCCTACTGGCAGATCCAGTGTCAGCAGCGACGTATTCAGTGAGGATTACATGACGTTAAAAGACCAAACCGACCTCAGGCCAGAACAGAACGACCCTGCTTTATCACCGATGAGCAGTGTAAAGTGAGCAACTGGAATTGAACTTGAAACAGCAAACAAGTTTAACAACCACATCGTATTGGTTTTAATCCTACTGGTAGCTAATTAGTTGTCTTCTGTTAGTGGAATGTTAAAACCACTAAATATTGTCCAAAACATACTATGCTGAACAGGGTTACCAGGTCTGTGTAACAAAACCAACCCAAAGGCCCAAAATAAGCCCAATGACCCTATTCAAATATCAAAACCAACATATATGCCATACCCATACCTAAAATACATATTTTGCAGTCGATGTTATGCGTTATACACAATTTTCACCCAAAAATGAAAAATCTGTCATTAATTACTCACCCTCATCTCGTTCCAAACCCATAAGAACTTCTTTCATCTTTGGAACACAAATGAAGACATTTTTGATGAAATCCGAGAGCGCTCTGACCCCATATAGACAGCAATTTAATTAAGGAGACTGACACAGGCTAGAATGAAATTGTTGAATAAAGTCATTATTTTTGTTTGTTTTTGCGCACAAAAAGACCACTGGAGTCACATGGACTATTTTAACGCCGTTTTTACTACTTTTCTGGACCTTGAAAGTGTTCATTAATTTTTGTCTATGGAAGGGTCAGAGAGCTCTTGAATTTCATCAAAAATATCTTCATTTGTGTTCCGAAGATGAAAAACGTTTGGAACGACATGAGGGTGAGTAATTAATGACAAAATTTTCATTTTTGGGTGAACTAACCCTTTAACTTGAAAAACACTAGTAGTAGGCCTATTCATAAATAGTTCAAAAGGCTCTTCCCTCACAGAACTCATAGCAGATTTAGAATGTAAAACATTTCAATACACGATTTCGTTCAATTACAGTGCATGCAAATAGGCAAACTGTGGGCCTAGGCCTAGATCAGTTCTGTGGGGAAACTGCGAACTTGGCAATTATGCTACTGAACAATTTGGTAATGGTTTTAATGGTTAACATTTGATGGTTTGTAATGTTTTTAATGGTATCTGTACATTTGTAGTGGAAACCATAAGAAGTTATGTGATTGTTTCTATTGTTTTTTCAGCAGGGAAGATTGATACCTTGCAGAAGGAGGTTAATTTACAGTGTGTAAATAGAGGATTGTGGTACACAAATATAAACCAAGCATATTATCAATAATAAAAAAAAAAATATATATATATATATATATATATATGCTTAAATATATTGAACTTGTTTACAATATTTTGTGATAAGTAATTTTGCTATAAAGTTTGCTATAAGTTTTTATGAGTTGTTGCATTATTAAAGGATCAATTTCATGTTTAACAATTTATTTATAGATGTTGTGGTTATTGCAGTGCAGTGAGTTTCAATGTAATGATTCGAAATCCAATTTGAATGAGGCGCGGTTCCTATAGCAATATAATAAGCAGGAGAAGTGCAAAGAGTATTCAATGCCCATGCGTAGTAACGCTTCATAGAGCAGGGCTTCACGCCATACGGATGGAAATAGAAGCGCACAATGCGCATGCGTAGCAGCGCTTATTCACAGGGCTTCAACACAAGCGCTTCACACAGCAGTCTGAGAGGCGAGCGCGCTGGTAGCGCACACAAACCTGACCAAAAACGGTTAGGAATAAAATATACATGACACCCGTGAGAAGAGTGAGTACATGCCTTATGTATTTGTTTTATGTATGAGCGTGTCTGGGGTGTAAATATGACTACTTTAGTAGGTTAAACGGTTTGTTTTAACGGCAAAGGGCGACGCGATGCTCAGCCGCGGCACAATAACCTTCTTTGTTCAGTAACACGTTGAAGCCCCTTCAAAACATCAAGATTTTACTCTTACATCTTCAGAACACACTGTTTACTCTTACACGGGACATTAATATGCGATGTTAACGTTTATATTTCACCATTAGCTGGTTTATAAACATTTTTAAAATGCGTTTAAGGGGATTTGGTGTTTACGTGAATACTGCCTCTATTTATTGTTCATTTTATTTTAACGTCAGTTTTATTCGGTTTTTATATATAGGATTCCTCATGTTTTTTATTAGATTATTGATTCTGTTTTATAGGTTTTGAATTGAGAGAGTGTTTCGACTCTGAGCCGGTGTTCAGTTTTAGCTTTAGCATGTAGCCTGACAGTAAAATGGAGGACCGATAATGACCAATAAAACACATCCTGATTAACTAAACTTTACTGGACCCCAATAAAAACAAGCCACGTCTGTACAACACAGTAGTTTATTAGTTTTCCTCGTTATTGTATTTTGTTCCTAAAATCCTTACACCTAAACAATATCCACTTTAATATTGAATTAATTAATCTCTGTAGGTATTCCTGGAAAATCCTAACATTTACTTTTTGAGTGTTAAACGTGTCAGTAAACACTGTCATAGAATGTCTTTAATGGAGTTTATGTGGTGGGTCCATAACAGAAACATTTAGTGGGGTTATGTTCATTATTTAAAACACACTTTCTTTGTCATTGTTTTTAATATGACTTCTAGGTGTTGGTTTAATGTTAGTACATGACTGATTCAGTGTTTGTTGGCTCCCTTCTTCGGTTAACAAAATGGTTGGCAGTCGGTCGGCCATAATTTCCCTCACACTACTGCAACGTGGCTGAATCACCCCCAACCTTTGTGTCTTCAGACACAGGCCGGGGCCCGTGGTAATCCATTACATGTGTGTTACGATCACTGTGGTTACTGCAGTCTGGGGAGGAGAAATAGGAACCCATGACATCAGATAATGTAGAGACGTCAGAGATGGGGTGCATGAACAATCACACAAACAGGAAACATTGCAAAGAGGACTTTCATTTTACCGGAGCGATTTCATTCAGAAAGTTCAGAACTGAATAAGCGGTGCTCTGTGTTTATTTGTGTTCTCATGGTCTTGCTTTTTTAAATCCATATATTCAGACAAGATTGTTCAGTTCACTTCAGTATCCTTTGTACAATCTCAGAACATGGATCAAATTCATTCAATTTTCAGCGTCTCCTCCATAGAAAAGGGAAAGCATATTTGCAAAGTGCTTTGGTCTCTGACATACAGGACATTGCTAATTGATTGTTTTTTGCTCTGTTTTGCAGGGTATCCCAGTGTAAAATGGAGGATAGTTTTGATTGCGACTGCGGTGAGCTGGAGCCGCCTGATCATTGAGAAGGAATCGTCTCACTGAGATCATCAACCCTTTTAGTTTCCACACATCAGGTGCTTTAAAATAGGAAAAAGGAAAAAAAGATTCATCACCATTTACTTGGACCGCTAATAATGCTGCTGCTCAGGGCCAGTCATACACTGAAAATTTCTGCACTGTGACGATGGTTTTATAGTTAGTGACTTAAATTATTTCAGTTGCTTTCAAAGATTTTTCATTGGCCTCCAAATTCATTCCATTGTGCCCTATTAAACATTGAAATAAAGAAAATTCTCTCACAAACTACGTAAAAAGCTGCTAAAAAGTGTTGTGAATGATGACAACATATCTTGGCAACATATCTGAATTCGTTTCCAGCATCTCAAATACGCTATAACAGTCGGTCGGGGGAAAACGCTCAAGTCTTTTTAGGCTTGAGTGCTCGCCTCGTGTTTTTAAGTTTGTCTTTCTCATCTAGCTCTAGTAGTTGCAACTCAAGATCGGCTCCATATCAGAAAAATCATAAATCCTTCCTGCTATAATATCTGCAGAGCTGCTCTTCTAGATCGCAAAATGGCAGAGAAATTTGAAAGCCTTATGAACATTCACGGCTTCGACCTGGGCCCTCGCTACATGGACCTGAAGCCGCTGGGCTACGGGGGCAACGGACTGGTCTTTTCCGCTGTCGACACCGATTGTGACAAGAGGGTCGCTGTGAAAAAGATTGTCTTGACCGACCCTCAGAGCGTCAAACATGCACTACGTGAAATCAAGATCATCCGCAGACTCGATCACGACAACATCGTGAAGGTGTTTGAAACCCTGGGGCCCAGTGGTCGGAGGCTTACGGAGGACGTGACCTCTCTGACGGAAGTCAACTCCGTGTACATCGTACAGGAGTACATGGAAACCGACCTCTGTAAAGTACTGGAACAGGGCTTGTTGTCCGAGGAACATGCACGGCTGTTCATGTACCAATTGCTGCGAGGACTCAAATACATCCACTCGGCAAACGTGCTTCACCGTGACCTGAAGCCCGCCAACCTCTTCGTCAACACAGAGGACTTGGTACTGAAAATTGGGGACTTTGGACTCGCCCGTATCATGGACCCCCACTATTCCCATAAGGTATTTTTTTTTTCTTCTCATATTTATCTCTTTCAGTGTTTAAAGTCTGTTCCATCTCATTGACAACCATCCAGATGGCATCTTGAGCTATAAATGAACCTTTATTCCATTCACTGATTCGTTGCTTCACAGGAAGTAAATAATAGTGTACAGTCCTTGAAATGACACCTAACTTCCTGTTTCTCTGACACCCTTTCCCATAACGGAAACTACCAGTACATACCATACCAGTTTCCTCATATCTGGTTGTTTGTGTCTTATGTGTATTGAAAGGAAGCAGACAGGAACACTACTGAAATATGATGAAAGAATGATACAGCTGTTCCTTTGTGGAATCTGAGTTGAATGTCCAGTACTTCTCCACATTCTGAATGTAGTTAATTTGCTTGAACTGTTAAGTGTTTGTGTGGTTTTGCAAGTAGGTTGTAGAGGGGTAAGTTCACTGATGTTAGGGGTTGTGGCTGATCCAAGCATACACGTGTCTCAAATTTGTAATCATTTATCCTCTATGAGCCCACATGATCCGTATGCCAGCCAGATCTCCTCTCATACATGTACTCAGACGCCTCCTCCAGGGCCTTTTAGAACAAGAGCTGTTCCTGCTTCAAGTCTATGAATAGCTGCTGTCACTCCCCCACATATACTCTGGTCTGGGTTTGTTCTACAGGGAACAAGACAATTGAGAGACGATATCAGGCTCTGGTCCTGTAATTACTGATTCAGCTGCTCTACTGGCTTGGACATCTTGAACTTTAAAGTTTGTGAAATCAGATTCATTGACCATATTTACATGCATAGAAAGCGTAACGTATTCTAAATAAAGTCTGCACCACACCAAGCCGACGTCAAAGAACTAGAGGTGACAAAAGCTGACTGTGTTGTCACCTCTTGACCAAAAATGCTGCGCTTGAACACACCAAAAAGACCAAAGGCAACTGTCAACCCATGCATGCGTCCTGTGCCTGCGTGTAAGTAAATATGTCTATATCAGCAGGTATTAATAGTCTGAAACTGAAAGAGAAACTGAAACTAGGACTGCAGATGTATAAACCGTAAACAAAACGGTGCTTTCTTACCATTTTTAATATCAATCATGCTGATCACTTTCTTTATTCCATTCGACTCGTGTTACTTTGAAAATATTCGTGCATTCGAATAGTCCGGTAAGATTACGTAAAATTATAACAGCCTTCTGTCTTTCATCACCTTTGCTTTTACTCTCGTGCATTGACTCATTCGCTAAGCTGAACAGCCAATCAGAGTTTTCTCTCTCACCGATGGCCGGATGCTGATTCAACATGCCGAATTGGCCCAAAAAACCCAGACGGCGTCCAACTAGAGCCAACGGTGTGAAACGCACAGAAAAGACCAAGCCAACCAACGCTCTCAAACGTTCCGACATTGCCCAATGGCTGACCGTCGACATAGTGTGTCCCAGCCTTAAGATTTGAGAATGTATCACATTGTCATAAAAACAAGTTTTTCTTAGTCACTGTTTAAATGTTTATTTCAACAACGAATTAGAGTAAAAAACAATAACTGCCATATTTGCGGTTTAAATATTCATATACAACTGTTTTATTTATGTAAAAACATTTTTCAGCTTGCGGCTAAATCAACTTTAATTTCAGTGTTGGTGTCTCGGTAAAAATAAATTTGGTTCATCACTTGAGTATTCTGTATACATGTAATAAGTGTATTATAAAAAACGAACTCGTGCATGTTCTTTTCCCAATGTTTTCTAGTCATTCAAGTTAATTTTTTGTACAGTTGCACAGTAATTTAACCAGCTCATTAATTTTCATTCACATGAGCACAATGACTTTTAGAGTGTAGGTCATAAATCAGATGGGTGAAAGCATCAAAAGAAGACTTGTGTCCCTTATATTGTAATTTTGTAAGGCATTTGTTTCCTTTCCACTCCAGAAATGATTATCTTTGATAGCTGAACTTTTCACAACGGACTGTTTCTTATAGCGCTCAAATACTTTTGTTCAGACACACACACTGGTTTAAGGAAACGGCTGTTTTGAAATGACAATTCAGATTAAAAGAGGCACATGAAAAACATTTACATAACGCATACACGGTCTGAGTAATTGTCATATTAATTTGACTGTTCACATTATGTAAACATACTTATTGATTCTCAGTTAAACATCATGTTTTTGTAGAAGAGACCGGAAGAGATGTTGAGAAGCAAACTTTCTCACACTTCTTTTGCTTCTATCCGTTCATCCTTTTTTTTTCTCTCTCTTCTTTCTCTCATCCTTTCTCTCTCTTTGCTGCATTGAGTATTGCCAAACTGCTGTGTGCTCACTTTTGCTGACCTGTTTAGCAGTTTTGTGCATTGATAGATGGAGAAAGACAAGTGTTTTGTGTGTGTGTGTGTGATGCCTTTGCGAAACAACCCTTTCCTGCAGTCAGCACTTCAGTGGTGGCTTATGGAGGTTTGTGGAAAGCAAGCCTTAAACTGTGTCTACACCGGACGTGAGCGTTGTCGAGTCGCAGTGGTGGACGTGACCAAGCGACCATTCCAAATTCATTTGTCCTTGTCAGATGTAGCACAAGTGCTTTGTGTACATCAGAAATAGAATTTGGCATCAATTTACTGTTGGTGATATTTCGCTGCGCACCACATCCAGTGTAGACCGTATCCCTGATTATAATGTGTTCTATTATCTTGTCAGGTTGCTTCGCGCCGTTCATGTCCGGTGTATACATGGTGTCAGCCATTTCAGTCCCTAGTTTTATATTCACCTTTTTTGTTGCTTCCAATGCATCTGCTTTTCCATTGCATTCCCTAACTCTTTACTTTATGAGATTTAAAGTCTAGTTCACACAAAAATGAGAATTAATTTACTTGACTCATATGTTGTTCTAAACTTAAATGGTGTCTTACATTCTTCAAAACATATCTTATGTTTAATGCTGTCTAAGCTACTCAAAGCATCTCAAGGCTTATTTTACCCGTTTTGTCTTTCTTACACGACAAATTGTATTTAACGTCAAATGTAACAGGATGTTAGAGAATAGGGTAGAGCTGCATGATTAATTGTTAAAAGGCTGTGTAACACCCACACAATGTTGTTCCTAAATGACAATGATTCGGTTATGTCTATTAAACCTTTGACTAGTATGATCACAGCGGAACATTCAAATCTGTGTTCGTGCAGCCGCTGACCCAGATACAGCAGTTGTCGTGTATGAAACTGCTTTACAAAGTCTTTTTAACAACACATTATCATTATTGCTGTGTTGCAGTAAGTAATGGTTTATAATTTGGATTTACACGGTCTACGGTAGCAATCAAAATGGAGTAAATAACCTTTTGAAAGTAACTTGACACTTCAAACAAAGATTATATCAGTTACATTGTCATTGAAGCATTCATTCAAGAGATTTGTTCAAAAACGCTGATTCATCCAGTAACCGAGTGAAGTGTTTGAGTCATTGAATCATTCGTTTAAACAGCTTTTTTAAATTTCAAGTTTTTTATTTTTATTTATTTATTTGCAATTAACAATTTGTCAATCTCTAAATTGGTATTTTGTTTTATTTGTCTTTTCAGAATCATGGGAGAATTGTGATCTCTATTTTAAACAAGAATTTGTGATTCTCAATTTAACCAGAATCGTGCAGTTCTAGCATAGGGGAACATTTTTAGTGAATCATTATTATTTATTTAATTTTTTTCTTCATCCAGCTAAAATATTGTATTGCTTCACAAGACAATCTAGTGAAATCAGTCTGTAAAATGGCCAGCATCCAGTAGGACAGAGCTTCTGTCCATGCAAATGGGGTCAGTTTTGAAGAGTTAAATGGGATCTAGCTGCAAGCTATAATTCAAACAGGCTTTTTAAGTGCTAAACATAAGCAAAGCTCTCTGGCTAAAAAAAAAACCATTGTTTGGAGCATGGCATTACAAGTCAGAGCTGGTGAAAGTGTAATTAAGAAATGTTTGAACAAGGTTTCTCAGACCTGGAGAGGTAATGATTTATACGTGACTGGAAGCTCTGACACATTCAGAATGTGCTTTGTGTATGGAAGAAAGTTATGTGTGTTTGGTGGATTATTCGCTGCATCAGAGGCAAATTAACTGTTAGAGTGGTGCAGGTATGACGTCACTTTGTAGGCCAACCGGCAGTTACCATCACACTGGTTCCCTTGATTTTAAAAACCCAATAGGATTTTCCCATAGGCTTTTGGATTATTGCAAAAAAATCAACAAAAGTTTATGATACTTGCATGTTTTGTCTGTCAAGATAATTTTCACAGATGAGTACAACCTTTATAAATGTTAAAGTTTAAATGCAGTCGCCAGAAGTAAAAGGCTAAAGGTAGGCTATAAATGGACTACACCGCGGTCCCACAACTTCAGCGTCACCATCACTAAACTTCCGACAACTCTTTCAGTTCTCTAAACATTTTCCCAGAACGTTTGAGTTAGAACAGTTTAGTTTATAAGAGCACATAAGCATAATGAGGCTTTAAAAGCAGACTGAGGTTACCTTTTTGGTGTGATAGCGTTTATCTCTTCGACTGCCTCTGTAGTCCCATTTAGCCACTTGTTAGCAAACGCCTTTTTCCAAGACGCGCAACCGCTTAAATACTGATGTCTTTTATGTCGTTGAATAAACTGTGAAAGTGTCTTGAGCTTGTGTTCACCATAGACCTTATTTCAGCCATTTAACCAAAACCCCATTTGAAAAAAACCCCATTGACTTTGGGGCGAGGGAACCGGAAATGCTAACTCGCTTCCATGTTTTGGCCTACAGTGGTGTCATACCTGCACCACTCTATTGGGAGATATTTTTCCTCACTCTTTTGATAGTTCTTTGTTAACATGAGATTTGTGCCAAACTAGTGATCAGTGATATTATGGATTTTCAAAAGTCTGCTTCCAACACGTATATATGCCAAACAAAAAAATACCATCATCATAATCATGTAAAACGATAACTGTTTTTGATGCAAAAAACACAATTAAAATTAAGTAGACTTCAGAGAAAAAAATATTAAGTGTAGAACATGAGCACTTTAAGTATTGTAAGAAGGGTCCTGTATTAAATGCCAGCTGTTTGTTTTTAGAGGGTCTTTTTATGTTCTGCTCTAGAAATCCGACCCAGTCTGAGGAATTTTTGGAATTCACGTGCACAGCGGATCAACCCCCTACTTCCCTTCTCCCTCTTCTCTCTTCTCTTTGTCTGTTTTTGGCTGAGTGCTCTGGATTCTGGTCTTCCTCCAAGCCCTGCTTTTGATGTTTGCTTGTGTCATTGGGTTCAGACTTGTTCTGCCTCTTCTCTGCAGCTGTTTGAGGTTTTAGAGTTTTTGTCAGGTTACCAAAGGCTGTTTTTCCCCCCGTTGAGCTGTAGAGTCTGTTCATAGTGCACGTGCATACGTTAAATGTGGTGTGAAAAAAAAAAAAAAAGACAGTTTCTTGTACAAAGGGGACTTTAAGAGGCATAAATTGGGCCCGAAGTGTTTTTCCACTCCTCTCAGCGCTTTCTGACATTGACTCATTTTACAGGGGAGCTCTGAAACCAGTCTGAACTCCACTCCCTCACCAGACTATGAATTTGACCTACTTTTATTTTTGTGTCCTCCGATGATCTTAGAACTGAAATTGAAGATTTTTTTTTTTTTTAAATATACACAGTGCTTTCTCATATGAAAGTTCAAAATGGGGTGTTATTTATAAAAATGAGACGCTTTTCCCTCAAGCTGTGTGATTTTTGAAGTGTAATACATGTCCATATTGCAAACAGTGCCTGAAAGTCCCCTAATTTTGAGCAATGGTAATGCCTGTGTGATTGGAGTCTGTCAGTTTTGTCTGACATTTAAACCTCCTGCTGTTTGGTTTGGAGCACATCTCACTGTCTGCATGAGTCATCTGCCACCTCACACCACCAGCAAGGGTGGATTTATTTAACATTCAAATGAGTTGCCTAAAATGTGTCATGGCTGGCTTGGTTTGACTTTCTCAAGAAGTATTTACGCAGACATTTGTATTGCATTGACCCTATGAGACTCTGCTCTAGTCAAGAAGCACGTTCTCGGTTTTTTGGGGAATGTCAATAAGAACTGCAGACAGAATTGTCTGGAAATAAGCACAAAAAGGAAAATATTCAAAATTAGGTTTATGCACTCTCTTGGTATTGCACATACTTGTTCTATTAAACTGTGTAATGCATCATATACATTTTGCTTTTATTATCCATCATCATCATCATCATCATCATCATTAAAATAAATTTAATATTTAGTAAAAATAATACTTTAACCTTTTACTAGGGGTGCATGTATGTATGTGTATATGAGAGCGAGCGAGAGCGCTGGATTAATTTGAAAAGCATTTTTTTTTTTTTTCAAACCCGAGATCGCAATTCTCCCATGATTCTGAACAGACAAACTAAACAAAGTAACATGCAATTTACTAGAGGTTAACTTGTTGTGACAATGTTAATTCCTGCAGTCTGTTTAAAGTGTTTAATTAATCTGAATGAATTAGTTTTTAACTGTTTGATTCGCTCATAAACACTTCACTCTTTCATTACGGAATGAATCAGCATTTTTACAAATACATTGTCACTTGTCGCCACCTGGTGGCGTAAAGATACGATCATTATTTGAAATGCCAAATTGCTTTCAAAGGGTGATTTTTGCATGGTCTTCTATAGACATCAGTGTTAACTATAAACTTTTATCCCCTATTCATAACTATGTAAACTATAAACTTTTATCCCAGTACTTCTGACTTCAGACTGTTTATGAAGCTGGTTTATACGTAACCGTTTTCTCTGGGTCAGCGGCAGAGCCAATGCAGATTTGAATGTTCTAGTGTGATTGTCAAAGGTTTAACAGACACAGGTGAATCATTGTCATTTATAAATGAGATTGCTATTTTTTTTTTTTTTTAAATGATTAATTGTACAGTACAAATTATTAGCCAGAGTCACTCACGCTTCACTCTGAAACATGCAGTGCATAAATCGCAGCCTTAAACCATATCACATTTTTGGTTTTATTTTAGTGTTGAGTCCTATGATGCATCATATCCTGCAGCAAGTTGAGGAGAGTTGTAATTTTATTCATCTAAGAGATTGACCCTGCATTGACAGAAGGACCCCGATATCAGGGCTCCAGACTAACATTTGAGGACATTCAGACTGAAACCCCCTTAACTTCGTTCATGCAGCAATGGTTTCCATGTCAGCACTGTTTGAACTGTTATCTGGTTTATAACCGAGCATTCTGCACTGAACGCTTCCCTCTAGATCTCCCAGTAGCGATGTTATTAATTCTGTGGCGAAATCAAAACGCTTTTTTCAATGGATCTCCCAGTGCTGTGTAGGGATGGGCGATATCTTATAGTTGATGACGCGACCCATTCGCAGCCCACGTGCAGAGCGAAAACAACTATGGCGGAAGCTGCGGAGGAGTTTATCGCTAAACGAGGAGCTAGCTCTACAATCTGAAACCTGTACACATATATTTTCACTCGCTGAGCGCTTGAGATTCGCTCTTTGTCAAGCGCGCTATTTCAGTTCTGCTCAATGAATGCGCAGTGTATTTGACGCACGGTAAACACTAGTGTGAGCGCGTGAGAGCGCCCAGTGTTTCTCACACACTCAGAGAGCGCGAGAGAGTCTTACATACCACACAGAATTGACGTGCTACATGTAAACAATATTCTTTGTTGAAAATAACGGTGTTTATTTGGAATTATTCAGCCTTTATGAACCAGAAGAAACTAATGCTCAAATGGCAATCTCATTGGCTAGCGCTCACCTATTACTGTCCCTGTTACGATTTCAGCAAATCAGCTCGAGCGAACGCTGACAACACGATTTAATATTCATAAACCCAGCAGCTCATCAATCCTTAGTGCTGTTTATATTGTTATTAGTAGTAGAATTCGTAGTATTATTATCTTATCAGTATTATGTTTAGTTTAGTTTTTCTTTTCAGAAACACTGAATGACCAACAAGTGGCTCCACCACCAGTCCTAAGTGTCAGTTAAAATGACAAATGCATTCATACGTTTTCATTCGCACATGATTACCAAGTTTTAGTTCAAATTACTTAAGTTCTATCATTAAATCATTATTTGCAATTTTTTTTGTAATCTGAAGACATTGTTGGGAATTGGGATTATTACTTTTGCTATTTTTGCCACTGTTTGCACCATGAGAGGATGGAGAGCAGGATCCTTCTTTCACAGTCTTTGAGTAGAATGTGATCTGAATGTTGGTAATCTTCTTCCAAGTAATCTGCTCTCATTGCATTATGTAACCCTGCACAAGATTTTTGACGCAGAAACGATGACTATGACGATTGTTTAGTTTTAAGAGGGAGTGAAAGGTCACAGAGGTCTGGTTGTGATGTAAAATTATAGTCTTGTCAGGCTCTGATGGTATTTATTGGTCCAGAGTCGGTTTTTCATTGGCCAATTGTGAACATACGGTCTGCTGTAATCAGGGTTTTAACAGCTTGACCGAGACCCTGCTAAAGAACATGACTATGGAAACAGAAATAGCCCTTACAGTTGAAATAGCCCTCAACCCAACTGTTGAGTAATATATGGCCTCAAGAATCATTAGACTTTTTTTTTTTTTTTTTTTTTTTTTTTTGGGTCAATGGCTGGACACGCTGATTTAGGTGTCTGGTGCTATGAACAGTGGAGCTGCGCGATTTAATCGTCATGTTCTTGATTCAAACACCCACACGAGCTTAGTTCTAAATGACAATGATTCGGCCTTATCTATTAAACCTTTGACACAATCACACCGGAACATCCAAATCAGTGTTTGTGCTTCCGCTAAGCAGTTATGCTAATGTAGGTATGAAATGGTTTTACAAACAGTCTTTTCAACCACAGTATCATTATTTTTATGTTACAAATATATTCATATTATCACAGAAGTACTGGAATGAAAGTTTATAGTTCAGATATAAACAGTCTATGGTAGCAATCTAATGGAGCAAATCACCCTTTGAAAATAACTTGCCGTTTTGTCAGAACTTCTAGTAAATGACACGTTATTTTGTTTAGTTGTCTGTTCAGAATTGTGATCTTTATTTGAAACAAAAAAAAAATTGGGAATCTCAATTTATCCAGAATCGTGCAGCTGTAATGAACAGTAACCCAGAGGTGCAGGCTAATGTCAGTGACCTGTCTGTCTGTCTGTCTGTCTGCCATTGTGTCGGGCATGAGACTGATTATCCTGGCTCTTTGTCAAGAGTGACTGCTTATCTGTCTTGATCAGTCTGTCTGTCCATTTGTGTCCTCCTTGAGTCATTATCTTTCTGTGTGTCCTTTTAGATCTATAAACCAGAAGCATACACTGGTTGGTTTGGCAAAGCCATGGTCCTGTTGCACAAAAACGTAAACATCTTTTACGTTTCTGATTGTCATAATGGTAGCTGACCTGAAAGGAAAACAAAACTGGCCCAAGACAACAGTTTACGCTATTATACACTTATTGTGACCCATAATGTATACTTGAATTATGAAATGCACTAAAATGTTTTGGGAAATAACAATGGCCATGACTGTAGCATAGCTAAAAACTGTTGACTGAATATTAAATGTTCATTGTTATGAGCCTTTTGATGTGAAACTGGGCTATGTGCTGACCATGCTTTACTCAGGGCATGTCTGGTACAGCTGTCCCGAGTGTTTTATACATTCCATGTGGTGCATGACCTTGGTCAATGAACAAGATGAGACATGAGGAACATGAATTAACTGCTCAAGCAGTAGGGGTGTTATTTCATAAATGCATGTGTAAGTTACAGTTTCTGCAAGACTTTGGAGGATTTTTGTCGTGACATTGGTTCTCTCTCTTCCATAGGGGCATCTGTCTGAGGGACTGGTCACTAAATGGTATCGTTCTCCCCGTCTGCTCCTTTCCCCAAATAACTACACCAAAGCCATTGACATGTGGGCTGCTGGGTGCATCTTTGCTGAGATGCTGACTGGAAAAACACTCTTTGCAGGTATTGTGTGTGTGTGTGTGTGTGTGAAATTATTCTGCCAGTTTATATCTTTGTGACACTATCTTCTATTACCTTGTGCACACAATAATCAGGTAGTTGAAGGTCATTTACTGTGGTGCTAGTGTATTAATAAACTAGGACAGGTTTCTTCTTGCGTAGTAGTAAAGAGCTCTTTCTGTAAACTCATACTTGGAAACTAGGGCAGAACTGTTGGTTTTGGTGTATTTTATTTTGGATGCAGGCTTAGGAAATATCTGGCAATTTTAAAATTAGTTATTTCCAGTCCCCAAAGGTCATGGAAATGCGTCTATTGAATATAAATGTTTTTAGTTACTCTCAGCTCCAATATATTTCATTGCCTATAAACTACTCTTTGTGAGCTCAGTCTCTTAATTTTTTACAAGTCTGTATCCAATAATCCTTAACAACTGGTAAAGTCATGGAAATTCATTTGTCAAATGGTGTGGGAACCCTGAGGTTGAAGCAGTCAGTCTTGACAACCATGCACACTAAACTAGACCAGTTTTTTGAGTATACAAATGTCTTTTGCACCAAATATTGGCAGTGCATTTGCTTTGACACAGTTTTTATGAATTAAACATTTGTGTGTGCGCAGGAGCTCATGAGCTGGAACAGATGCAACTGATTCTGGAATCTATTCCGGTAGTCCATGAGGAAGACCGACTTGAGCTTCAAAGTGTAATACCTGTCTTTATCAGGAACGACATGTCAGAACCACACACGCCGCTTGCCAAGTTACTGCCTGGTGTCAGCCTTGAGGGTAAGTTGCACAAGCATATTTGCAGAATGCATGCAATTCATAGAAACTCCAATTTCTGGATCCTTGAATTCCTGGAAACTCGAATACCACTCTCTCTTGCACCCTCCCTTCCCATGACCCAGTTTTGCAGCAATCCATAATATTCTCTATGATTTTAGAAAAGTTCTGCTCTTGATGCTAAGCCATATTGTGTTGGTAAAGGAAACATAAATAGCAGCCTAAATCTGATGAAGTATTGTTCCTTTGTTCACTGCAGCCTTGGATTTCCTGGAGAAGATCTTGACCTTTAACCCCATGGACCGGCTCACTGCAGAAGAGGCTCTTGCTCACCCATACATGAGCGATTACTCATTTCCACTAGACGAACCAGTGTCCTCGCACCCTTTCCACATTGAGGATGAGGTGGATGACATCTTGCTCATGGATGAGAGCCACAGTCACATCTACAACTGGGACAGGTAAGCTCAAACCTAATGGAGAAAAGCATCGGCTCATCATTCTGTGAGACTTGACTATTAGTAAAAGCAGAGTAAGAAACCCTAACGAAAGTCAGTTCTCTTGGCCACCATCTTGCCAATGCCTCTGGGCAGCTATTTTCTTTGTAAGAAGTATTTCGGTACAGCTCCTACATAATTGAATGGGTAAAAGCAGAAGTCTCCAAAACTGTTTGTCAAGCTTACAATTTTAAAATATTTCAGATCCGCAATAAAATCAGATAACCAAGATAAATCGACATTTCTTTTTCCCACTGTAGATACCATGAAAGTCAATTCTCTGATCAAGACTGGCACCTGCACAGCACCCATGAAGTGGAAGATGTGCAGCGTGATCCTCGAGCTATGTCTGATGTCACAGACGAGGAGGAGGTCCAGATCGACCCACGGAAATACATGGATGGAGAGTGTGAAAAGTTCCTAGAGGATCCATCATTCGACCTCCCCCCAGAGCACTCGTGGCAACAGGAAGATCACCATGAGAACAAGTACTGCGACCAGGAGTGCAGCTACACTTGCAACTACAAAGCTGTGTCCCCATCCTACCTGGATAATCTGATCTGGAGGGACAGTGAGGTGAACCACTACTACGAGCCCAAACTCATCATCGACCTCTCTAACTGGAAAGAGCAACAGAGCAAAGAGAAGCTCGACAAAAAGGGCAAGAGCAAGTGTGAGAAGAATGGACTGGTCAAGGCCCAGATCGCCCTGCAGGAAGGGTCTCAGAACCACAGCGTGGCCGACAAGGATCGTGAACAAGAAAAACACCAGAACCACAGCCAGGGCTTCGACTTTGACTCGTTTATCGCCAGCACCATCAAACTGAGCCTCCAGCCGGAATCCGGTGACGTTGACCTCCTAAACGAGTTGAACACCTCAGTTTCCCAACTGGACACTCGTGCTCCTTGCGGCTCCATGTCCAAGTCCATCAGTCAGGAAAAAGAAGAGAAGTGTCTAGTCAACCTGGCACAGCTCGGTGTCCGGGCGCCCTGTCCTTGGGAAAGTTTCACGGACACCAGCGTTGCCGAGAGCAGCCTGATCGATGAGGCTTGCTGGGACGTCCGCAAAGACGAGCAGCTCCAGAAGGAGAACAGCAGCTGCCAGAGCAGTTACCTCGACCGCCTCTTCAGCAAGCGAGAGGAGGCGGAGTCTGAGATCCCCGAGCCTGTCGAGGTGTCCGCTCCGGAGGGTGACTTCATATCCTGTGGCAGCGAGATAGTCTTTAACATGCAGCTGGAGTCTCTGGCCATTCCGGGGTTCGAAGGAGGGGGTGACATTCCTCTGAAGTCCATCCAGGCCACGCTAACGCCCTCTGCTGTTAAACGCTCCCCACAAATCGCCCATAAAACCTACAGCAGCATTTTCAAGCATTTAAATTAAAAAAACCCACCCCGTTCAAGCAGAGTCCAGCTTATTTTTTATAGAGTTATGTATTTCTGTACTTGAATCATTTATCTTTTTACATATGGTTACTTTTTAAGGAAACTTTTTCTTTTTTAAAATTTGTGGATTAAATGTTAATGAATTCAGTTCGTAAGTTCATCCAAAGTGCTGGACTGTGTTCCTACACAAGAAACATGTTTTTTTTTTTTTGCCCTCGAATTTTCAGTTCCAACTCTGATAATATATATATAAAAAGAAACTAACGGCATGACATTTGCACACAGTGTACTGTAGATTCAGAAACAGGTTAGGGAAAGACAGAGGAACGACTGTTAAGTAGAGAAATGGATGGTTTATTCATTGCAAGCAAAGGAACGGAGAAAAAAGGGGCGGAATAATGCACTAACTGTGTGGGAGATGCTGCCACTGACATCATAATGTGACCTTCTGACTGACAGCCAATAGGACAGACATAAGCAGTGCGTCTTGATCTTTCTCTTCCTGTTGTTGTTGTTTTTTAACTAAGGCTAATGTATTTATTTGACTGACTTTTTCCACCTCATTTCCATTTAAAAGCGAAGCCTTTTGTCATTTTGTTCATACTGTAAACTTCCTCAAACGTGATGCCAGCACAGCAAGCATTAACCGTAGGCTTGCGATGTGTTAACTAAGTTCGTAAAGGCGTTATCTACCTCAAGGTAACAGCAGAAGGCTCTGTCTCCCAACTGTAGTGCTTTAAAGAAACACTTGCCCTCAACAATGTAGTGCACAGCAATTTCTATTTTTCATTTTGCATTTGCCATAGTGAAGTGTTAAGATCATTATTTATTTTTAGCAGATGTGAGATATTTATTTTAAGAACGTTGTAATTTTTCAATGTGAGGCATTGGACTTCCATTCTGGTCTGTTTTGGCGCTCTGTGTTTGTTTAGCCGTGGATGATCGTTCATCCGTTTGAGTTGTACAGAAATTCATGATGCTCTCCCAAGTTCCAGCGTTTGTTTTCGTAAGGATTCACCATAAGGATTTTTTTTAACTTGTAGGTGCTTTGTACGAGTGGAATACTGCTTTACGGCATTTTATGCGCCTAAAAGTCTTAATTTTGTTTTCTTTTTTATATAAATATATATACATATTGTTAGAAATTGTGCATGGAGGAAAACCAATGGAAGGTACATTTAAAATGAAGTTAATGGTGAAGTATATTGTCATTAATTTTATTTTAATTGTTTTATCAAAGTAATTTTTTTTCCCACGCTAGCATGATTGAATTAGGTTCAGATATAGCATGTAGAACACTTTTTTTTTTTTTTTTTTTTTTTCTTCTTTTTTTTTTTTGCCTTTTAAGTGCTGGTTTCGATTCTGTTATCATTGGTTCCACTGTAAAATAACATCAATAAAATGGCCAGCAAGTGTATTACTGTCGTCTTGTCTTGTTTTTGTTTTTTAATAAATGAGCAAAAACAACCTAACCTGTGTTAGTTCACACTTGTGCAGCTAACCAGTCATTAAATTCACTGATCTAGTACCAACAAATCTATCACATGCTCTTTGATGATAAAGGTGCATATAATATTATGCACTAGGAAAAAAGAAATCAATTATTGGTCATATTTATTGTTCAAGTCGACAATAATGGTTGATGGTGGGCCAGGACCATTTACAATGATCCAGACTTCAAATTACAAAAAAAAAAAAAGTATATTCAAATGGTGAAAGACTTGATTGTTTTCTTCTAGCTAAATTGATTTCTTCCAGTTAGATTATAAGATTGCAAACTTAAATTTCCACATGTATTTCACAGACAATATCACGAGATGACATTAATGAAGAACTCTGAAGCAAAAGATATAACAATAATTTTTAGGGTTTCAAGAGTTGCTCCTGTTGTGTTTGTTGACTCTTCATAGCAACAGATGTTTTTAGAGTCTGCTGTGATGTCAGGCTGAGATCTTGAGACCCTGGGGCAGAGAAACTCCCTTCACTGATAGGGTTGCCTTTGGCAGGGGTTGAAAACCTCTCTCTGAGAAGCCTACTACTATATAATCATTTCTCACTCAATTTGTGCTACAGACATGAATGATACGTCAAAATATTGGGGGTTGTTTTGAAGAAATGTGATATTATTTTTCTAAGTAGTTTGAATTGCTATTTTTGCATGGTGGAAAGATCCCATAGGTTTACTTTAAAGAGACCAGAATATCGCTGAGTCTTGGGACTGTTGACTTTGGCCAGTAAGGAAGCGGCCATCCAGAACACCTTAGCAACCACACTCAAAAAAAAATTTTTTCTAGCTAGTTGCTCAGTTTATTTAATTAAAATAAGCTGAAACAACACAAATCTTTAGTTTTTTACTTAATTGCCATTTGCACTCAATTGTATTACGTTAAATGAAATTAAATTAGTAAAAATGTTAAGTTAACATAAACCATTTGTGTTGGGACTACATGAATCATTTATGTTGCATTGATTGAAATTGGGCAGTGGATTTCTAGTTCCCAGCATGCTTTGCATAGGGATAGATCAGGAGAGTAAATGTAGAAATTAAGTGCTGTTTAATGTAATGTTTTTAGTAAAGGGAAAGACCTGTTAACCTTTGATGTTCAGTTATTTAAAAGAGTTTATGTACATTTTTGGCATTGTGGTGAAGAGGGGAGCTTGTGCTTAGCCAACATGCTATGAGTTCTACAAACTACAAAGTGTTCAAAACAACTAAAAACTAAGCACTTAACCTCTTTTCCTTCCATTTTCTTAAAAATGTAGAAAACACACGGCAACTCTGCACAAGGGCACCAGTCTGAATAGCAACAGCACTAGTTGGATCAACATAAATGAATTATGTTCAGGAAACATTCACAGAATACGTCAAATGAAATTGGTGTGATCTCATTCAATTAGGATGAATTTTACTCATCAGTACAATTAATCTAATTAACCTTTAAGTTCAAATAAATCAGTTAGGTGTCATAATTGAATTAATTTAGACCAACAAGCTATTTTTTTGAGTGCACACAGCAACATGCTTCATGAAAAGTTCACAGCCATATTAAGAATATGAAAAAATATATAGCTTTCTATTATGAAATGAAATCAATATTCACCAATAAAATCTGAGCTGCTTGTAAGATCTAAATGGAGACATTTAGAAGAGCAGCTGAAAAGCAGCCCAGGTGGGAGTTTCAGGATAATAGGCTGACGTGCATCCTTATGCCTGGTTCCTTAGGAACACCAGCCACAACATGCGTGTGGTTACCATGTCCACACAGCCTGGAGGGAGCTGTGTACTTCTAGACACACATTAATCAGTTGGTTTCTTGAACCGGGATCCTTTAGAGGATGTTGACATGAATTCCAGTCCGTAGAGAGACAGGTTTCATGCCCTCAGAACACACTACTCTCTAAGCCCAGGTGTAAAGGGAAAATGGTTTACATTTACAAAGTAGTTTATAATTCCTTAAGATAGTGTGTTGTGATGGCCTTTTATTGCCACTTTAAAATAAAAAGTAAAATTTTAAAAATAAATCTAGAGCCAACCCTGTTCCTGAGTTTAGGGTACATTTATACAACAGTGAAGTACTAAAAACAGAAAAGTTTTTCACTTGTATTTTTCATGTAAAGACGACACCATTGTCAAACTTAGCCCCGCCCACAACATTTGAGGTCGGGAAGTCATATTCGGACTAGAATTGAGTATGACGATGTCAGGCTAGGGTATTCCAGAAAGCAAGGTTAACTTACCATCACATATACCCACACCTTACTTAATCGAGGTATGCTGGTTCCGCGTCCGTGAGTAAGTTCAGACAACCCAGAGTATGTTCCTGGTTAACACACAATTCATTCTTAACAGAGCAACGATGGTGATTTATATAACCTACGTTTAATAAGTAATCTTTATTCACTGAGAATAAGAATTATATTGTTTGTTTGTAATTAATTGAATGCAGATCCTTGTGTGAGATGATGATAAAATAAATATATTTGATTTTAATTAACATTTAAGCATTACCTTGTTATAGTAGTACCTTAGAATTAATATATAATATTGTATATTATATAACTCTAACTATATAACAAATTTGGTTATATTAATATATAACTATATTAATTATATAACACACATCTGAATACCTCTTAAGCAAACTAACCCTGCAACATGAGCTCCAGAGCAGGTTATGTTCAGAGAGTGAGTTGCTATGGCTACTACCTGAAAGTTACCTCTGTTTTTGGAACCGAAAGTTGAGGTTATCCGCTTGCTTACCCTTAAACATACCCAGGTATGTCACATAACCTGCTGTCTGGAATACCCCCCAGGACAGTAGTTGGTGGTGTCACTTTGTAAATAAACACTACGCGCCTATAGACTGGACACGTAATACGCATGATGTCATTGTTTTGTTGTTTTTGTTTTTTTTAACAAATTGCCGTTTTTGTAGTTTGCATAGAGACAATAACGGTATCGTTTTCAAAAACGTGCACTTTGAAACCCGTTTTCAAAAGTTTTAGATTTCAGGCCCCCAAAACGCCGTTGTTGTGTACGGCCAAAACGCATAAAAAGTTTTACGTTTTTAGTTGAAACGGTGTTGTGTAAACGGCCCCTTAGCTCTAAATCTAATCAAATACACCTCGGGGGTATTCCAGAAAGCAGGTTATGTGACATTCCCTGGTATGTTTAAGGGTAAGTAAGTGGATAACTTCAACTTTCGGTTCCAAAAACGGAGGAACTTTCAGGGTATGCAAGTAGCCATAGCAACTCACTCTCTGAACATAACCTGCTCCGGAGCAGCTTCTGTTCCAGGGTTAGTTTACTTCAGAGGTGTTCAGCGCATGCATGTATATATATATATATATATATATATATATATATATATATATATATATATACAGCTCTGGAAAAAATTTGAGAAATCAATGTTAAGTGGCAAAATGACTAAACATAAAAAAACAAGCACAGACGGTTATTTAGTTTAATCAGTCTTTCTTGTATTATATAATTAGCATCCAACAAATAAAACAGTCTACTTCTTATGTACTTCTCAGAAATATACTTTATGTACTTTAAGTATATTTGGACTATACATGTACTCAATCTTTTGAGCGAGATATACCTAAAAGTATAATTAAGTATTCTAAGTATACTTGGCTTGTAGTTGTGTTTACTCTTTTGATAGAATAGCCGGTAAAACTTTTTAATAACTGCATGCTATGAAGCATTAGTTAAGCATTAGTAAATAGCTAATTCATCATTCATAAAGCATTAATAGACATTAATAAGCAGTTTATAAATACAGCTACAAATGCTTTATTCTTGATTTATAAGCATATCTATAATGTGTTTAGTAATTGTATTTTCATACTTTATAAATGATCAATTTATCATTTCTAAATGAAGTATTACATTATATTTACAAACCAGTTAATTAGAAGTTTTCAGTGGTTCATAAGATCATTTAGAAAGTGTAAGTAAATGATTAATAATAATAATAATAATAATATAATAATAATAGTAATAATAATCTAAATATACATTTATACATATTATTATAAACATATAGAAATAGTTACTCGGTGTGTTAATAAATGCTTGATTAACATGTATTCTTACTGTAATTCATGATTAATTCATTGAGTAGTTGTCAGATGTGAGCTCATCTAAAGTGAGGACTATTTAAGCCTCGTAAAGCTTTCACAAAGGAGATTTAAAGGCTCAGATATCTTCTAAACAGAAAAAGGAAACAAACACAACAGAGTGATACAGAACATACTGTATAAATATTTATTTCAAGATGCAAAAAAAATGAAACTGTACAACTGGTAACTTGATATACAATTAAAAATAAACCTCTTCAATGTCATAGAAAATAAAAATTCCAGTACACCTCCAGAAAACATAACTGCAGTAAAATTAAACTAAGCCTCTGCAATCTGATATAAAAATACATTTCTGTAAAGTGTAAACATTGCTGAATAAAACTTTACCAGTGCCAGCACTGGATTACAGGACTGCCAAAATACAACAAATAAAATGTGTATAAAACAATAATAATATTTAGCAGTGTCAAAACTACCTCAGTACTAACTTTAAAACATTAGAGAACAGCAGTGCAGAAGATAACAGCCTTTAAATCTCCTTTGTAAAACCTTTACGAGGCATAGCTCACAAAAATAGTTAACTACTAAATGTTTTATTAGTCATGAATTACAGTAGGAATACATGTTAATAAAGCATTTATTAACACACTGAGTAACTATTGCTATATGTCTAAATAATAAGATGTATAGTTTATTAATCATTTACTTACACTTTCTAAATGATCTTATGAACCAATGAAAACTTCTAATTAACTGGTTTGTAAATAATGTAATACATAATTTAGAAATGATACATTTATTATTAATAAAGTATGAAAATACAATTATTAAACACAATACTGTATTAGGGATGTGCCGAACCGATACTCAGTATCGGCTCCGATACCGCCATTATTTGCCGGATTGGGTATCAATCAGACAGGACCGATCCAAATCTGATACTGTGGGTTTAATATTCTGTGTTATTGTTAAGCCCCAGTGCCCCACAAAATATCTTCCCTTTGTGTTTTGAACATTTCAATGCGGACATGTTGCTTCAAGTGCATCATCCTGCACACGGGATGTGCATAAGCGCTTTGTGCCCCTCTGTATTGGAGCCTTTCGTATTCTAATACTGTGCAATGAATGACTATTAATAGCCGTTCTGTCCTATCTATAATATGTTGCTGCCTCATTAAAAATGCTGCGCTATACATTTAAAAAAAAAATATTTTAATTTCTTAGTATATAGGCCCTATTCTATAAATATATTTACTGTATATTTACTGTTATATAAATATAACAAACATACACTGTTTGTTAATTGGCCAGAGGAGAACTGGCACCCCGACTGAGCTTGGCTTGCTCAGTTGGGGACACTAAATTTTCAAATAAATATCCAAATAAATTTAATTACTAAGCTAAATTAACTATATCAACTACATTACTTGAATATATATGATAATTGAAATGAGCTGATGACATCACCGTTTACTCCAGAGCGGCTGTACAGCCGAATCAAATTCTGTTGCATTATTTTCCTGTTTAACACTGTGAAGCTGCTTTGAAACAATCTGCATTGTAAAAAGCTCTATATAAATAAAGTTGACGTGACTTGTTTTTCATGAATGTATTTTACAACAATGTGTAACATTTTACTAGATTTAGTGCTACACTTATTCACTTTTATTTGTTCCCCACTAAATGTTTTTATTTTCACTGAATGTTTAGATTTTATACAATTATTATGCACTCATGATTTTTCAATAGTAACGTTTGCTGTTGAATTATCCACTAATGTAGTTTATCCACCATCTAGTTTATAGTAGTATTTTTGTCATAGATTGTGATTTATATATTTTTTTAACTTGTTGTTTTTCTTTATAATGACGTTTTTTAGATTGTGTTTAACACACAAAAGAGTGATTATCAGTTCAACACACTGAGGAATAGAAATTCTACATTGAATTTCTAAACAAAAGTGCACTGGTATCGGTATCGGTATCGGCCGATACTCCGAATTTTTGGGATCTGATCAGTTCTGAAAAAATGGTATCGGTGCATCCCTATTATGGATATGCTTATAAATCAAGAATAAAGCATTTATAGCTGTATTTATAAACTGCTTATTAATGTCTATTAATGCTTTATAAATGATTAATTAACTATTTACTAATGCTTCATAGCGTGCAGTTATTATAAAGTGTTATCGAATCTAATACTTCACATAGTTTTTTTTACATACATTTTTAAATATTGTTTTATAAAGAAAACAGATATGTTCCTAATTCTGAGTATCTACATTTTTGTGTAGGCTAGTCCAACGATAGTGTACATAGGAATTTACATCAAATCTTTACTCTTTCTAATTCTGCAGATGGTTGGCATCAGGAGCAGGATTGGACACCCCTGGCACATACATACAGTCTGTTTGGAATGTGCAAACACTGACATGCGGAGGGATAACAGTGAAGTCCCAGTAGTACAGGACTGTTATATTAGCGCTCTTGTAACAATGCTCAATTTTTTTTCTTAATTTCTGCTCAAAGATCTTTCTGAATTTCTGAAATTTCTGAAAATTGCTCTGAATTTTCCGGCTATCCATTTTTTTCACTGTTATACAGTAGGGGGCACTATTACACGTCTTCTGAAATAATACAGAATCCCTGGATCAAAACACAGGTGAAGAAGAAGCTGAAACAAGTGATAGAAGATTGCTTACGCAAATGTAAAATAACGCAATCAATCATCAAACATTAAACAGCATATAAATCAAAACTGCCTAATTTTACCAATGTAATGTCGAGCCCAAGAGGAAAACGACTGAAAAGCTTTGGGGGTGTTGATGGACTCGATCTACTCCATCTATGTTTTGATCGTTCTGAATCCCATCCAGAAATAGTCCTTGACAAAAATGCCATTTTTATTTAAAATGTTGCTTTTATTTTAATGAAACTTGCCCACATTCAAGTGTTGATAAAAAAGGATGCATGAAACTACAATAAAATGTTTTTAAAATGGAAAGAGTTAAAGTACAGTTAAAGATAAATTTCAAGTATAAAAAATTAATACCTAATTAAAGCTGCAAGCAGCGATGAAAGGGCCCTTGCACCCGGGAGCACCGCCACCCGGTGGCCTCGGGAAAACAGCGAATAGTGGGCGACATGCATTTAAGTGGGTAAATATAGGAGAAATATGGCAAAGTCACTTCAATGTGCCACACTTCCTGCTGCCAGCAGGTGGCGCTTTGACTATAACCGAATATTGGCATGTAGATGTCTTCAGGCCAGGACTATTATCAAATATGTGAAGTTTGGGGCAGATTGGACATTGTATGCCGGACTTACAACAGCTTTCTGTTTCATGGCGAAACATCGAAATTTGTCAGGCCGCCACGGCCACGCCCTTCGGGGAAAACTCAAGATCTTCGCAATTTGACATCACAAAGGCCTTTAGATTAGACTGTGCAAATATGATGTTCTGGTTAAATCTCTAGGAAGAGTTCGTTAAAGTACAACGTCTGGAAATGGCAAAATTTGCACCAATTTTGCAAAGAACATTCAAAATATCTCACTTCCTGTTGGTTTTCAGATTTCGTACCAGGAGACTCTTTTGTAGGCATTGGGCTGTTACATGTGTCTACCGAATTTC
Organism: Rhinogobio ventralis; assembly: GCA_039654625.1. NCBI lineage: Eukaryota > Metazoa > Chordata > Actinopteri > Cypriniformes > Gobionidae > Rhinogobio > Rhinogobio ventralis. Next base: position 29,758,235 of record CM077206.1, on the reverse strand, counting down.
ATACCTGTACGTGAAACGTAGCGGGAGGGGCACTTTGTTGAAATGTTGTAGGTGGCGCTATCGAGCCATTTTGCCATGCCTAATTCTAAAATTCATATCAGACGTAAATTTTCACCACTTTTGACGCGTGTGCAAAGTTTTGTGGGTTTTCAAACATGTTTATGCCATCAAAAATGCGATTCATTTGAGAGAAGAATAATAATAGGATGAGCAATTTCAATAGGGTCCTCACACCATCGGTGCTCGGGCCCTAAATAGGAACATAGTAGTATACTTAAAGTGCTCAAATAATATATAAATAGTAAACTGTAAGTATGATGTCGTTCACTTAAAGAAAACTTACATGTATACTTGCAGTATAAACTACTAAACTAGTAGTTTACTGAGTATACTTCAAAGTGTACTTTCATTAACTAAAAAATGTGCTATAAGTATTAAAATAGTAAACTACTAGTATACTTATAAGTTCACTTGTAGTACAGATGCAGTACAAATGAGAAACATAGCTGTGCACTTAAAGTTTACTAGTTACACTTAGTACACTTAAACTATACTTTTATAAAAAGTGAGAAAATTTAGTCCCAATCAGTACTGAAATATTACACTTACAAGTTTACTACTAGTACATTGATATTAGTATACTTCCTACATAAAGTATACTTAAAAATATACTTGAACATTACTTAAGTATACTTCATAAAATGAACGACAGGTTGTAAATAGTGACAGAGGCGTCACTTGCTTCTGTTTCCCAAAACTGAAAAAAATCTGTTACAACAAACCAACAGATCTCTGCTCCCCTCAGCTGTGACCTCTGTTAAATCTAAGCCCATGTGAGAGTATGCTTTCAGTATGCTTGTCTGATCCAAACCAGGTTTATGTCATTCACACACAAGCAGAGTGACCCTTACTGACAATCGCAGTCAAAGCTGTCAGATGGCGTTAGGATAAAAATAATGGCTGTCGAGCCAAGGGAACAAAAGGATAAGCTGCTTTTGAAGGTAGTCAGCTGACAGCAGATTAACAGAGAACTTGCTTAACTCAAGGTCACAGACGTTCATTTTCACAGCGTGCCAATTACAGCAGTGTGTGCGGGAGGAAGCTATTACACATCCCAAAATACTCACCCAGCAAACACAGGAACTTTTAACTGCTAGCATGGCCCTAAAGTAGCATCTCGATGGTGTCATTGCGGTTTATTGGTGTCATATAAAGTATTTTGAGATCCTCGTCTGGCTCTAATAAAGACCTTTTACTTTAAAACACACTATCCCAAAATGTGCTATTAATAAACCTGCTTTTTGAAAGGATGTGGACACTTGTTGGACTGTCTACTAAGGAGTCTAATTAATGTTGCTATAGTCTGATTTGATTACCTGATTACAAAAATTAGCAAATGACAACACACAGGAGGGTCCATGCAAAATGACAACCTATATATAGGCCTATATACATTTCTTTTTTTTGAGCAATGTTACAAGAGCGCTAATATAACAGTCCTATACTACTGGGACTTCACTGTTATCCCTCCATATGTCAATGTTTGCACATTCCAAACAGACTGTATGTATGTGCCAGGGGTATCCAATCCTGCTCCTGATGCCAACGATCTGCAGAATTTAGCTTCAACCTGCCCCAACACACTTTCCTGGAGGTTTTTAGTAATCTTGATTAGATCAGGTGTGTTTAATCAGGCTTAAAGCTAAACTCTGCAGAATAGTAGGCTATGCTGCGTCCCAATTCACCTACCTAAAAGTATGTACTTTTTTTGTGAAGAAAAAGTACATACTTTTGAGTGTATAGCAGAAGAGTATGCAAGCTTTGGGACATTTATATCGGACAGCTCTGTCGCTTAGTTGCATGCATCCTATCACCGTTTTAACTGCCCTGTCAATCATCTTGTCACAGTTAAAATCCTCCACATTCAATTTAATTACATTTTCTACTGCATCGGAGAGAAACGTAGTAGCACGTTGATCTGCCAGTCATGATGCATTTAAAAGTTAATGGCAATTTTTTTGTCTTGTGGACTATATGTAAATATCTTTTATGTAAAGTTTCTTATTCAGGACAGTACTAAATAAAACATTTTGTATGATCCTTCTTATTTTGTTAAAATTATTTACATTTTCACAAATTCTGCAAGGCGTTCACAAACTTTCAAGCAGCTGTACAGTATACACAGCCGACTCACCTAGTTACCTCAACAGTTTTCGGCATTCCTCCGCCACCAGACTCCTCACTCTCGGCTGGTTCCTATTCCCAGCCGGGGATATGGGAATATTTATTTATTGATCCTTAATTTCGTTTCAAATAGCCTACAGTTTCTGAATGTTATTTATATATAAAAGTACTTATTATTATTCATGATTAAGTATCGTATTTAATGGGAACTTATTTTTTTCATTTGTTACGAGGCAAAATTAGTTAGAATGAAGAATAAACTGAAATTCATGGCATGTCAACAACTTACTATGATAAAATGATTTCCCCTTTGCTTTTCCCCCGCCTATTTTGGCATCCTGGCACACAGCAGCTGTCCACCATGTTGAAATAGTAAGGATTAAACAGTCTGGTTTTAAATTATTTTTCGACCACTACAGATACCAACGCTACAGCCACTCAAAGCGCTCCCCTGATTGCCTGAGTTTAGGATGTGTGACGTCAACCTCCGGAGCTTGCCTCTAAAACCTTTATGTTATGTCACCGCAAATTAAAATCTCTAAATCAAAATATTTATTGCATTTATAAGGGGAAAAAGGCTCAGCACCCAAGGCTCTATCGCCTATTGCCTCAGTGGTGTAGTGTCACTGGGCGGATTGCTGTTGCCATATTCAAATAAAGATTTTAAAATGTAAGCCAAGTGTCACTAATTAAACAAGTATATGTTAAGCTAATTGTCAGCCTCTTACATTCTGCATCTTGAGAGATTGCCGAATTCAAGCGACAAATTGTTGTATAAGTTCGGGAGGAGCACATTCAAATGGTCTATCTAATCAGTTCGAGAGGAGGCGTATATATACACGGCCGACTCACCTAGTTACCTCAACAGTTTTCTGCATCCCTCCTCCACCCCGACTCCTCACTCTCGGCTGGTTTCTATTCCCAGGATACGGTGGAGTACTCTGGGTTTGGGCTAAATTCCGAGTTCTGAGTGCTCCTCACACAGCACAGCAAATATGCTCATTTTACTCTTTTCAGTCATTTGTATTTGTGAACTCGTGAAGACAACTGCCACGGGTAATAGGACATTATTTTCTTATTTATTTATTTGCAAAGATTTATTTTTGCCGTTTTTATTATGATAGGACAGTGAGTAGACAGGAAGCAAAGTGGGAGAGAGAAAGGGGGGGATGAGATCGGGAAAGGTCCACGAGCTGGAACTCAATCACCCGAGCTGCCCACAAGGCTATCGCCGCAATGTTTTATTCTTCATCATTCAATACATTTTGCCTGTACATGAATGAACCTTTATGTTATGTCATCGCAGATTAAAATCTATAAATCAAAATATGTATTGCATTTATGAAGAAAAGGCTCAGCACCCAAAGCTCTATCGCCTATTACCTCAATGATGTACAGTGTTTTTCGGCGATTTGCTGAGGTGGATTGCCCGCAACAACCATTTTAGGATTGTTTGTGATTTGGTCTTAGTGACTTAGGAGTCCTCTTGACTACCCTTAACTTTTCACAGATTTAGGAGCTGGTTTTAGCGTTAAAATGCTTTGTGAAATACTCTTACAGCTAAATTTTTGTCCTAAATTTAAGACTGACACACCCATTATTTTTAAGAGTTTCTCCTAAATCGGCAAGTTAGGAGCCACTTTTAGCCTTAAGATGTTTTGTGAATACTGTTGTGTAAAAGCAGTATCACACATTTGTATCCATAAGTAGGCCATGAACAGTATATAAGTTCATATTTCTCATTTACTTTTATATTTATCACATACCACATTTACAGTTACATTGAATGGGTGTTATGAATGAAATATTTGTGAACGTTACTGTAACTGCATCTGATTCAAGTTATACATTTAATTAACACAGGTAATGACTGATATGTTTGAGGCACAATTTCAAGGGTTTAGACTAAAAAAATATTAATCCCTGCTTTCCCCTACAGGCTTTACATTCTCTCTTTCCTCTGTGTGTACATAACCTCTGTGATGTGTTATTGTTCAGTGTTAACATATTAAAACTGGAGCACCGTGTTGAGTGGTCCTATTGATGCAATACGATCTTTTGTTTGCTCTTGTTGAAGCTCTCAGCAATGACATGAAACAGACAAACACTAAATGTCATGGAAATGGTATCAAATGAAGAAGATCAGATGCAAGCCAAAGCCCTGATCACAATCAATCATTGTTATATAATAGTACTTCACACCACTGTGATATGCATAAGGACACACAGTCCTTATCTATACTTGTTTTTGTCTTCAGTTAATAGACATGATGGACTATTGAACCTCCATGGCTCTTATACATTGTGCTGTTAACAAAGCATTTTAAAGTAAAATTAACTCTGAATTTGGTGTGGCCCTGTTGTTCTAAACAGACACCAGAAGGCTCTATAAACTCTTGGATCGGACTCAAGGTATCTGCAGTTTCCATCCAGTCGTAGGAACATAATGAGTAAAGTCTTTATATGGTTGGGTATGAAACAGTCTCAGGAGGTTGACATGGCTTGTTAAACAGGTAGTTCAGCATTTGTAGTACGTGTTAACTGTGGACTCACTAAGTAGATGACTCGCAAATCATTCTCAGCAATCAACGCTCAGACCCACCAAAGCCTTATCCATACAGAGACTCTCCCTCACCTTGCATTTGTCTTACTTAACACTATAGAGGGTATGCATTGATGTCACTTTCCTGCCGGAAAACACGCCCCCTCAGCCGGACTGAGTGGAAGAAGAGCTGCTGCATGACTGGATTTAATAGGGGAAACTACGAAATTGCGAGTAAAGCAAACGATTATCAGTTTAAACTAACGGTTGGACACGATATAGTGTTCATTACAACTTACCAAAGATCCAGTGATCCATGGATATTGACGTGCAGTGTTTCCTGACATTTATTTGTGCCTGATTTCAACGGCAGGGAAATAAATGACATAAAGAAAATTTGCCTGTGAATGCTTTATATAAATACAAAATAGGTAGGTCTAAATCCAGGTGACCACTTATATATATATACACCGATCACGCATAACAAGTAAAGTGAATAACACTGATTATCTCTTCATTACGGCACCTGTTAGTGGGTGGGATATATTAGGCAGCAAGTGAACATTTTGTCCTCAAAGTTGATGTGTTAGAAGCAGGAAAAATGGGCAAGTGTGAGGATTTGAGCGAGTTTGACAAGGGCTAAATCGTGATGACTACATGACTGGCTCATTGATGCACGTGGAGAGGTAAGGCTGGCCCGTGTGGTTTGATCAAACAGATGAGCTACTGTAGCTCAAATTGCTCAAGAAGTTAATGCTGGTTCTGATAGAAAGGTGTCAGAATACACAGTGCATCGCAGTTTGTTGCGTATGGGCCTGCATAGCCGCAGACCAGTCAGGGTGCCCATGCTGACCCCTGTCCACCGCCGGAAGTACCAACAGTGGCACGTGAGCATCAGAACTGGACCACGGAGCAATGGAAGAAGGTGGCCTGGTCTGATGAATCACGTTTTCTTTTACATCAAGTGGATGGCCGGGTGTGAATCATTACAATAACTAGCCTACCACAAAGTGTGAATAAAAATCATTATTCAGACAGTGAATAATGAGAATGTTAATAACATCCACCCTAACTCTCATTCAAGAGAGAATAGCAATGTCTAATTTGGGAATGAATGATTCTGTTGAGTCAGATAGATCACAAAACCAGTGTAAATTATTTGTTCTGATCCAGTTGTGGCAACATAGGAGGGGTTTTTCCTTTTTTGTTCTGATTCTTTTGTGGTGCTTTTGCATCCCTTTTGAAAGACTGAAAGCTTTAGTGCCCATTCATTGTAACTGCATGGAAAAGAGCAACAAGCTCAATTATCTGAATTTCTCCTTTTGTCTTCAATGGAATAAAGTAAGTCTTGCCAGTTTGGAACAACATGGGCGTGAGTAAATTATGAGAATTATTCCTTTAAGCAAACCCATTAATCATAAATTATTTAAAGGTATAAAGCATATTGAAATGTTTTGTGGCTGCTGTATAGGTACTGTTTCATTATCAGAAAGTAGAAGTAACAAATGATTCAGACAAGTTTTTTAATGCATCAAAACTCTTGCAGACCAGAAGCAAGTGTGCAAGGTCAAAGAGAGATATCAGTATCACGGAACAGAGTAAAGTTGCACCAGTCGAGCAGTTCATCTTTCAGCGGTGTGTAAGTGTCATCCAACCCCAGTCAAGTGCCTGTATGGAACTCCTAAACAGAACCATCTGATCCCAAATATGGAGTTTGCCTAAAAGCACAGCAGTGACCCACTTACAATAGTTTGTAGTCTGAGCATTGCACTGTTTAGCCAGAATTCAAAAGTAATGTGCTGTTATATCATGCTGTGAGTCTTTTGATCAGCACAGACTAGGCAGCTTGTTAAAATAGACTTAAACGGATGGTGCAAAATACAGGAAATACTCAGAGGAAGTTTTAGAAGGTAAGAACACTAAATAACTACATTCTGGGTCAAAATATAATTCCTATGAATATTTTCTGTAAATTAGGGTTAGGAGACAGAATTATAAAGTTTGTACATAATTAAAATCATATCTATGAAACCAAACATAGGTTAGGCCTATATAATAAATAGTGAATAAACAAAATAATGTAAGCAAGCATCAACATCAAACACAAAACAGCTCAAATAAATAATCCAAACCTCCAAGGCAAACAAATTCTTAAAAAAAATTAAAAAAAAGCCCAATAGAGACAACAAAAGAATAAGCATTCAGAGATTCAGCAAAGGGTGCTAGCAATACTTCAGGAAGAGCTTTAGATTAGTGAGACTATAAACAAATTCAACAGAAACCAGTTGAAAATAAAGTTTCTCCATAGAATTCTGGTGACGGTGCCCTCTGTTGGTGAAGCAGTATATTATAGAGGCAGTTGACATCAGCCACATGACCCAGGAAGGAATAGCCCACTACACAACTCACTCTTACATAGCACAAGAATATTTAATATGCACTCAGCCTAAACATTAGGGCCTGGTTTCACAGACATGGCCTAAATTAAGCCAGGACTAGGCCTTAGTTTAATTAGAACATTTAAGTAGCTTTACTAACCGTGCCTTAGGGGAGAAAAGTGTAAGTTGCTTTCAGTTAAAACAGCTCAAACATACATTTTAGTCTGAGACTAGGTTTAAGCCTTGTCTGTGAAACAGGGGGTTAATCTAATTCATGAGATTATGTTCATAATGGAATACTAGAGTTCTACACAGAATACTGTCTATTAATTAAAAAAAGTATTGTTTATGTTTTACACCTCAGCACACACTGTTTTACTGAGCAATTGACCTCCATTCATAATCTCATAAATAAAACAAAATATTTTACACATTTATCATACTAATTTTTCATTGTATTAATTGGGTCTTCATACTATATTTAGCTACCTTTTACATTTTAGGATGCACAAGGATGATCGTATTTGGGGAAAATGGCCACATTGCACTGACCAATCATAGCATGTTCTCACTACAGCCAATAACGTTTTGCTTTGTACTTGGGGTGGGAACAGATTAATTTTGCAGCCCTGAAAGAAACTGCATTCAGTGGCCACTTCATTCAAATGGTTTTAAGTTTATTTTAAAGTTTAATGCTTCTTAATGTTTCCATCATGATCAGTGAATCAGGATAAACTCAGGATTATACACAAATTATGATCATTCTGTGGTATCTGGAGTTAGTAAGCAGCATTAAGGCACACGAGACAGGAGTAGTGAACTTCATCCATCTTGTTTACTCATTACTTCCATTCTCCACACATTACGCCAGAACACAAAACTTTTTAAAATAGTAGTCAACAATACAATTCACTCATGAACACAACAGCATAGAACATCAGATATGCACCAACAATCCAAACGCATCCCCCCATTAGATCTAAGTAACTGCTTCTGAGGTCATAACTTAGGTCTAGTGCAGGGGTGGCGAACTCCGGTCCTGGAGCGCCACAGTCCTGCAGAGTTTTGCTTCAACCCTAATCAAACACACATGAACAAGTTAACCAAGGTATGAATGGTTATTAGGAAGCTACAGGCAGGTGAGTTTTACCAGAGTTGGAGCTGAACTCTGCAGGACTAAGGCTTTCCAGGACTGGAGTTCGCCACCCCTAGTCTAGTGGTATGAGTGTGCGTGTAGTGGACAGTTGTTGTGCATGGATTGGAAAAGCAGTGAGATGGGAAGCATTTCATGTCTTTCCATCACTAAGAATGTACATACCCACCCCCAGCCTTTTGGCAACCATGAGAGGATCTGTAAACTTTCTGTGTCCCTTAGGAACGTGCAAGGGGTTCCGTACCCTCACTTTATCCTCCTCCTGGAAGTGCGAGCACCCTGCTTAACATCAATGTACTTTTTCATTTTGTGTTGCAGCCGCGTTTGCTATTACAACAAATAGCCTGAAGTCTTCTTTACTCACACTTCACAATGGATTGGCTTCAGCGCAAAACGTATGACCTAAGAACAGCAGGCTGGTTTGCCGGAAACGCCACTTGTCTTTATTGAGCTGCAAGCCAGCAGCTTCTTGTAAGACCACTTAAAGTGCTTTGTCATGCATAGACATGTCACATCTGTAGATGATAATGTTGTCCAGGTAATTTTCAACCCCTGACAGGCCAGTCAGGATGATAGTTATCATCTTCTGAAATACTGCAGACGCTGAAGCCAATCCATAAGGAAAATAACAAATACGGAACAGTCTGTTGTGAGTAACAAAGGCTGTGAGGTCACAACTGTCCTCATGCTACTTGGTAGTAAGCATTACTCAGGTCAATAGTAGAGAAAACAATAGAACCTTTTAGAGCAGAGAGTAGTTCATCCATGTGTGGCATTGGAAAAGAGTCAATTTATTTGAGAGTGTTTTATTTAGCTCTCTGAGGTCAACGCAGATCCTAATTTAACTTTTTCTGCGTAACACCAATTGGTGACACCCATGCAGAGGTGTCGATGCGTTCTATCACCCCAGCTTATTTCAAGCAACTGAATTCCTCTGACACAGCACTATGAACAGAGCATCCAGCTTTATGCGGTGTATAAAGTTTTTAGAACATCCAAACTCAGTTGAGTCAGCAACAGTGCACTGAAAGACTGGCACATGAGGAACAGGCACAGGAAGGGCATTAGGAGGACTTGATTGTTTTCAGTCCTCACATGCAGTGCAGACATTAGGGCCCTCCCCATGAGTGGCGTCTCTTTGTACACACTGAAAAACGTAGCAGGAACTGAGTGGTCATGTACGGAAACGTTTGTTGACAAGTGACAAACTTGTATAAATCACAAGCCTGGCTTTGGGTTGCGATAGCTGACGTGCATAAGTGCTGTAGGGCAGGATAGATATGGAAGACCCAGTTTCATTCTCCACTCAAGTCTGTAAGTCAAAAGTAGATATAGTCACTGTGCTTGTAATCCTGGGGGTACGAGGTGAACATTCTGTTTAGAGTACAGTAACTTCTGGTAATTCAATTTCATGGACATTGCGCATGTTTGATTGCGCTGATCTGCACAGTTTAGCGTAATGTCCCATCTTTTTTCACTTCCTGCATGTTGCAGTTGAAGCCGGGTAGTTTACAGCGTTAGCTAAGTTCGCCTCCCATCCAAAGCGAAAGCATGACTTCCTCTTCCACACCTGAGCAGAATTAAGAGGTGCATGTGACGGTTTCCCTGTTGTTCTGCGTTTTGCTGTGTTACGCTTGTAGGCGGGTGCTAACTTGGCGGGAATTTGAAATGGATTTAGCTTGATTGGTGTTAAACAGGAAAATAATGCAACAGAATTTGATTCGGCTGTACAGCCGCTCTGGAGAAAACGGTGATGTCATCTAGCTCATTTCAATTATCATATATATTCAAGTAATGTAGTTGACATAGTTAATTTAGTTTAGTAATTAAATTTATTTGGATATTTATTTGAAAATGTAGTGTCCCCAACTGAGCAAGCCAAAGGCGACAGTGGCAAGGAACCAAAACTCCATCAAAACTCCATCATCTTTCTAGCAAAAGTCTCTCACGTATTCGTGGGTTAAGCACATTCTCTGCTAACTGATCGCAAATCATTTCGTCAGGCACCGAACTTACATGAAACAACAAACTCTCACAAAGCAACAGCGTACTGTAAAACTGTCTCATGAGGCACCTCACAGCGTTTATGGAAGGTGTGGCGTTCAGCTACTGTGTTAGCTTTTGGCATGAAGTAGGCTTTCGGTGCATCCTCTGCATACTTATACGTTGTACATGTGTTGAGAAGAAAATCTGTTGACCCTCTGTGCCAAGGCTGGTCAGGCATCACCCATAGGATCAATAACTCTTAGATAATAAAAAAAAAAAAGATAGTCTTGTCAAGCCACCTTTATTTATATAGCGCTATACAATACAGATTGTTTCAAAGCAGCTTTACAGTGATAAACAGGAAAATAACGATTCAGTGATGCAAACAGAAATGGTCTAACGAAATCCAAACTGTAAACATTTTTACACTTTTACTATACCAATTTTTATGGACCTTAAACTTCCTATCTGAGCCAATGCAGATGAATGAGCAAAGTTATTTCAGGGCGAGACACTCTGATTGCAAAGCGAAACGTGATTGGTTGTAGCGAGAACATGCCATGATTGGTCAGCAAAATGTGGCAGCTTGAGTAGACGGTTATCCACCTATTTGTGGATTTGTCTTCACGTATTGAAATGTTTCAAAATCCACAAATTGTGTGGTGATCCACAAATCCACAGAAAGCCACCCACAAATGTACAGAAAGCGATTTACAAATGAATGCCAGGCAGTTGTGACATAAAAACATATTTGTGAATGTTTTTTATTTGCAAATGTCATTTTATTTATTTGTAAATTTAAGTAATTTGTGCTTCTAACATATATTTGTGGATCTCATTCTATTTATTTGTAAATATGTGAATCTCTTTACATTTATTTGTGGATCATAATCTATTTAGAGTAGTCATTGCTGAAATGCAGGGGTTTAACAAAAGTGCGTTCTCTTCCTGACTAAATTCTTCTTCAAAAAATCGCAGATGTACATACAATGCAAGTAAGAGATTCATTTCACAGTGTAGACAGGTTCATTCAGACTGCTTAAACTCGCGCTGAAATCAGTAATAATGTTCTTTGATCATTTAAATGTTCTTTGCTCGCTTTCTGTATGGCCGATAATTTATTTGCTGTTTGAATAACTGTGGAAATGAAAGCTTTATAATTAGTAACATACAATGTTTTTATTAAATTGTGATCTGGAGTTATAATAATAATAATTTGTAACATTTATATAGCGCTTTTCTCTGCACTCAAATAGCTTTACGTGGAAGGGGGATCTCCTCAACCACCACCAATGTGCAGCATCCACCTGGATGATGCAACGGCAGCCATATTGCACCAGAACGGCCACCACACACCAGCTTGTTAGTGGAGAGGAGACAGAGTGATGAAGACAATAAGTGTTCATATGGGGATGATTAGGAGGCCATGATGGACAGAGGCCGTTGGGCAAATTTGGCCAGGATGCCAGGGTTAAACCACTACTATTTTTTACAAAAGACATCCTGGGATTTTTAATGACCACAGAGAGTCAAGTCCTCGGTTTAAGGTCTCATCCAGAGGATGGTGCTTTTTGACAGTATAGTGTCCCCATCACTATACTAGGGCATTAGGACCCACACAGGGTGAGCGCCCCCTGCTGGCCTCACTAACACCTCTTCCAGCAGCTACCTAGTTTTCCCAGGTCTCCCATCCAGGTACTGACCAGGCTCAACCCTGCTTAGCTTCAGTGGGCAACCAGTCTTGGGCTACAGGGTGATATGGCTGCTGGTGTTGGTTCAAACTCTACAAACTAAAAGAAAAGACAGTTCACCGAAAAGTGGAACTCAGGTAGAAAATGGCTCCTAGATCTCCTAGTAGCCTACTGCATATCTATAGCACAAGTTTATATTTGTTTTTGGCGTACTATTTATATGCTGAAATTACTTTTTGCATGCATATGATACGCAATAGGCAGGATTAGTGGTGTGGGGTGGGGTGTTTTATATGTAGGCTACACCAAAAGTGTGTATCATATGCACGCCAACAAATTGCATGTGAAAAGTGTGTATTATATGCACACCAAACACGCGTATCATATGGTAGTGAAAAGGTGAAAGACAAAATAAATGTATTCTTCTTTGCTTTTAGTGCAGAAATTTTTCCCTACTCTACATTACAGCATTTACTCCTCTTGTTAATGAATATTTAAACAGTGTTTCTCTGTCTAGGGATTTTCTTATTTATTTATTTTTATCTTTTTAATTAATCTTATACACCCCTGCACCACTTTTATTATATGCAATAAGAAGCTACACTTTTATGCCTTAATAGACTGCATATTTTCATAAAAAAGGAGCTTTACACACAATGTCAGGGCTAAATATTTGATAATGTCCTGTAGTGTTATACATTTCATGTAGTCTTGATTTGGGTGTGTACAGTGGTTATTTACATTTAAAAGGGTTGTAAAAGCTCAAGTAAATTTTAGCACACCATAGTCAACTTTAATCACATAAAACTTAATTTCCCAACAACAAAATTGTAGCCAGTGAAACTTTGGAAAACTACTAGCCAAAAGTTAATGTCAAGCCCTGCATGTCACTGTTTTTAAGGCAGAACACCGTGTATATAGTATTAGTAAGTTAGCATACTGTGCATATATATATATATATATATATATATATATATATATATATATATATATATATATATATAGTAGAATAGTAAGACTAGTATAGAGCATGCTATTCTGAACATAGCCAGAGAATCCTAGTATGTGTGTGTGGTCAGTATGAATACATGGAGAGGTGATAAACTTACATTCCTTCCAGCTCAGCCGTCAAAAGTCACCTTATAGCAAGCACAGCTAATGTTATGCTAACTTCACCCAATTCATCATATTTTATTATATGTTCCTTCCTTGTTTCAACTTTGATCAATTAGAATTTGTAGAACATATACTATTATTAAACAAATATCTGAAATACTTAATACTCAATAGTGGCATTCTGTGGTCAGATATAAATGACCACTAAACTATAATTGTTGATGGATTTATTATTTGGTAAGTATTCATCTAATAAGAAGAATAATGTACAATCATGTACAGTCTGTCATTAAAATACTCCCCAATTTTTTTTTATTGGGCATTATACCTTAAAAACCTAAACATCTTCATCTTTCTGGTACTTTATCATGATTATTCTTTTGTTCAAATTTTCAAGGCTAATTAGGGGTGTAACAAAATATCGTGTCACAATATATCGCAATACTAAAATGCAACAATATGTATTGTGGATAGAGACAATATGTATTGTGAATAGTTCACTTAAAAAGAAAATTACTATGTGAGGAAAAAATTCAAGTTTACAGAGTTTTAGTGTCAGTACTACATTAAAATACACGTTGAATATGTATAATAATGCAATGGGGGAATATTTGTGGGTCCTGATGCCAAATGTCTTGGCATCAGAAAAAGATATATCTTGTCAGTGACAGAGTGCAAGCATATTCATCTAAAATAATTCTGTTTTTTTAGCTTCAGAATATTTTTATTCTGGTGTCACAATTGTCCTGTGCATTGTGTTAAGTCAAAGCCTATTCATTTCCACCCCCAATGTAATACCAAATTTAACATTTTAATCAACCATACATTTTTGTTAGCCTTTTACCATATGTCTTGTGTGTATCGCAATAATATCGTATTGTTAGTTCAGTATCGTGATATGTATCGAATCATTACATGAGGGTATCGTTACACCCCTAGCCATGTGTGGATATTAATATCAGTATGAGCTGGCAGATAGAAATGTGTCATGCTCTCAGTCATTCACTATCGGTTACCGGCACGAGTAAATCATCTCACTTTCCTTAACATGTAAGGGCAGGGTCTATTTTTAGTCCATTAGCCTTTTCAAACACATGGGAACATCTCTTTCACAGAGTGAATGAGGGTTAAACGTGTCTAAAACAGAGCCTCTCAGCTTTCATTAATAGACACAGGCTGTTACAGAGACCCTCACACACATCACACACACAGCTACTATATGTGATAAATACCACGTCTGTGTGTGTAAATACCACATGGTTTGTGCCGTTTACCACATTCACACACTAAGTTTGCTGGTCTGGCCTTTTCCTAGACAAAGACTATTTTATCAATGTATACACAGACAGCTGGAACCAAAATTATTTTCATGTTTGAGTAGTAGTTTTGTTATAAATGAAGGTTTTCTGCCCTCTAGTGGGAATCCCAGAGCATGACTGCAGCTTCACTCAGCCAATAGGAACTGCCTGGTCTAAAAAGGTTAGCCAAACACAATGAACTCTGGGATGACAAATACTTATTTTTCATTCCTCGAGTCTTTAATTAACATCATCTATCTATCTAAAAGAACACGTGAGGATGTAAACGATTATACAGTATCTGGTTAAGAATGATTAAATATAGGCATAAACAGACAAAAAATAAAATGAATTAAAAGAGCATTTACATACATTTGAAAAAATTAAAAAGTTATATTGCTCATTTACAAAATTAAGATGTTTTTTTTGCAATTTTAAATATTTAGAATATCTAAATATTTAAATATCTAAAATTGCAATTATTTAAAAGATAGCACAAGCTCATTTTTAAAAACATTTCACAAAAAGATGTTTGTGATAAAAGGTTACACTTTAAGGTGCCCTTGTTATAGCGTAATTATACAAATAAATACTGAGTAATATTAATAAACAGCATGTCATTACTATATAATTAGTGTTAGGGTTTGGTTTAGGCTTAGTGCTTTTAATTATGCATAATTTACTGTTATTACTATAGTAAGTCATTACTAAAGAAAGACATGAACATCATGAATGATGTGGGGGTGAGTAAATTATCAGGAAATTTTAATTCAGAAGTGAACTACTCCTTTAAGGGGAACCTCAAGAAAACATAGCTATGTTACGAGGTGCCGATTTCGTCTGAATTTGTATGATGTGAACCACTCTAAACATAACCATCACTGGGTGAAAAGCAGACCATTTGAAAATGTACAAATGTGATGGTACAAATTCATACGAATTAGCCAATTCGCCAAAGCGTAAAATAGTTACAAACTGCCATGTTGTGGAGCTGACTTCATACAGTAGCCTATATCCACAAAAAATCACCAAAAGACCAGCTGAATAAAAGTTATTGCAGAAATGCCTCTGTTAGTTCTGAGAAAAACTTCAAATGACATAGTTTGATGCTTTATTATCTCATGCAAAGACATTCAGACATTTCTAAATATTTTCCTGGGCCACTCTAAGACTTACAGTCAGTATAACACAATACACAAGGACTTTTTGTTAATGTTCTTCTTTTGTAGAATGCATTCTATTTCTAATTGATATTAAAGAATGTCCATATATGCAAGTATCACTCTTGCTGAAAGATCCAGTATAAACCAACACTAACGGCATGTTGGTCCAGGCTGGTTTATGCTGGTTAGAGCTGGTATGGGACCACCAGCACGCTCGCTTCCCATGCTGGGGACCAGAAAATCAGCAACCAGCATCCCATGCTTGTCCCAGCATGCAAAACATAAGTCACCAGCAATGCTGGATTTTTCAGCAGGGACAAACGGTACAGTGATGTTTTTGAAGAAGAAAAATAAGAAAGAGTGGAGAAGATACCAGTGAGACAAAGAAGAACAAAGGTATCACAGGGAAACGGAGCGTGCTAAAGCGTGGTTGGCCTACATACCATCTGTATTGTGAGGATCAGACAGATCAGATCTCTCTGTCTGAAGCGGCCATCAGTCACAGAGAAGTTCCTCCAATGATTTTCATCACCTCCTACCGGCTCGCCTCTTAACATAATGGAACGTCATGGAAAAACCCTCTGATAGGAAAACACCTGTCTTCACACCCAATCAAACATGATGACGCAATCTCATTCCAGATTCTGCATTACACACCTATGGGCAAGTTAAAATTCATTTTATAAATAAAATGAATGAATGAAGGTCATAACATGTATGATTTGTGTTTTCTTGGTAATGTATTGGGATGTAAGGGTGTGAACGTTTTAGGTGTGTCTTTGAACATTCCGGTCTTGTTACTGCGGAATTTTCAAAAGTATCAAAAGTAGCAGTCAGTATCTGCTGTGGCCAGCTGCTGCTTTTAATACTACGGTGCATCTCATCCTCATGGACTGCAACAGATTTGCCAGTTCTTGCTGTGTGATGTTACTCCATTCTTCCACCAAGGTCTGGTGGGATGCATGTTTACACCTTGTTTGGCACTGCAGGGACGATCAGCTGTCCTTCCTGTCTCCCTGTAGCACTGTCTTAGGCGTCTTACTTATTGCTCTGACCACATCTGCAGACCTCATGCCTTCCTCCAGCAGGACTATAGCATGTTCGTGCAGGTGAGCAGGGACCCTTTCTCCTGGTGTTTTTCAGTCAATAGAAAGGTCTCTTTAATGTCCCAAGTTATTGGAACTGTGACCTTAATTGTCTACCAATTGTTAACTCTTATGCCGAGGTCACGCTGCACAATTTTAGGCCCGATTTTCACTCGCCGACAGGTTTTGCTAAATCGCCGACAAATGCTCTGAAATCATAGGCAAATCAGTGCTTGTTCACGCGAGTGACAATCACGCAGTGTGCATTATCAAAGACGCAATCTGAGAGAATCGCAGACGAGTCACTGATGCCCGTGAGATATTTGGCATGCTAAATATCTGGACGTTTCGGTGATTCAAAATCCTGCTGTGTGAAATGTGTTCTGACTGAAAATTACATCGGTGATGACCTACAGCCAATGAGAGAGCAAGATACAGGGCAGCGGGAAGTGAAGGGAGGAGTTATAGACCAGAATATCAGTATTTTAATAGGTATATTTGCAATGATATCAAACAGAAACAAAAGCACAGACATTTGCTTGACCAGACGCAACAGCAGCACATTGCAAAATTATTTATTTACCTCCAACTCTCTTTGCAGAACACAATCCTTGCTCCCCGCGTCTCCCCAACCATTTCCTCCTCCATAATCTTTTTTTCTTTTTCTCCTTTTCGCTGCAAATCAGCACACAGACAATCTGGATCGCAAGCTTCTTGTGGGCTATCATTTTTAATAACAATTCCGGTCTCACGCACGTGTGATCTTGCATTATTTGGTTGTGAAACGTAGTTTGCGGACCAGACAGAGATGTCGCCGAGAAAAGCCATGCAATGTAAGACCCCCTGTCGCAGATCCATCGTGCAGTGTGAACACAGCAGCAACTGAATACTACCCCAGATAGTCAAGCATGTGTGAAAAGAACAGTGATCCGAGGACTTTGAAAATCATGCACTATAAACTCGGCATTAGGGCCAGATTTACTAAACAGGGCAAATTGGCGTGAGAGAGCAATACCAGAAAAGCGCAGATGGGAGTGGAAAGCGTGATCTACTGACGACGCACAAATTAAAGAGCACAGACGCAGCCGGATCATTTCCATAATGACCAACGCAATCTACCCGTTAGCGTCTGGTTTAAGACGTGCTTTTTTTGGGCGGTAAATAATGGTGCAATTACCAGTAATTTGACTAGTGCAAACCTTAGTAAATCACCTTGCGTGATTCTATTAAATACTCTCCTCCCATAAATTTTGCATCTGAAAGGGAAACTCCTACAAATGCATAGGCTATGCAAAAAGGTCAGCCACAAAAATAACCCGGTCCAGAGCTCTAGTTTTTTACTGCGTGTCTTAAGTAAATCCTGACAGTCGTTTTTTTAACACCAAAAGAGGGTTTGCGCTGATGCAAGCTGTTAGTAAATCTGGCCCTTAGTGTCTTAACCTGATCCACATGTGCATGTGCAATGATTGTTTATGGTTCATTGAACAAGCATAAAAAACACAGTTTAAACCCTTTTTAATTTAAACCCAATAAAGATCTGTAAAGCTTATTTGGATTTTGTATAATAATCTTTAAAAATCGGTATCCTAGGAAAGGGATGCTTTTTTTTTGCTGTTTAAATGGTAAACTTTCAGCCTCACACTTGTAATTAAACACAGTTTTAAAGGGATAGTTTACCCAAAAATGAAAATTTGATGTTTATCTGCTTACCCCCAGAGCAAGATGTAGGTGTCTTTGTTTCTTCAATAGAACATGAATGAAGATTTTTAACTCCAACCATTGCAGTCTGTCAGTTGTATAATGCATGTCAATGGGAACAGTTGAGAGTATGAGAGCTATGAGAGTAAAAAAACATACACATACGAATCCATATTAAACCCTGCGGTTTGTGACAACACATTGATGTCTTAAGACACGAAACGATCGGTTTGTGCGAGAAACCGAACAGTATTTATAAAAAATGTTTTACCTCGAATGCGATCTATGTACAACAGCCTTGAGCGCGCAATCACTTTCGGTTAGTGAGGTCAAATGTACACGATATGGCTTATCTCAATCGGATACAAGCGGCAGAAGTGATCTCTCGTGCGTATCTCTACGCCATATTGTGTATTTTGACCTCATTTACCGGAAGTAATCGTGCAGTGAACGCTGATGTACATAGTGTTGTATTTGTGTATTTTTTACTGTTCCCATTCACATGCATTATACGACTGGCAGACTGCAACGGTTGGAGTTAAAAATCTTAATTTATGTTCTACTGAAGAAACAAAGACACCTACATCTTGGATGCCCTGGGGGTAAGCAGATAAACATCAAATTTTCATTTTTGGGTGAACTATCCCTTTAAAATACCTTCATAGTTTTTTGTTTTGTTTTGTTTTTTTTTTTTTGTTTTTTTGTGGTTTGCAGGCTTTTATTTATTTTTTGCTTTCAACAAAAGATACATGAGAATGAGTAAACAAT
Source organism: Rhinogobio ventralis (assembly GCA_039654625.1). NCBI lineage: Eukaryota > Metazoa > Chordata > Actinopteri > Cypriniformes > Gobionidae > Rhinogobio > Rhinogobio ventralis. The sequence goes on along the minus strand of CM077206.1, from coordinate 29,739,173 downwards.
GCTATTTATATATATTCCTAGACTTTCATCCCTTATTCCTCACTCATATTGTTGTGGGGGACGGTTGTTTCATTAATAACACATTCTGAGAATCACTTTTTTTGGTCACAGATGTTGTCAGGCAGTCTACATTACGTATGTTGTTCACATACAGCTGGAAAACATGATCAGCTGGCCCAGTGAGCTCATTGGGCGGACCATGAGTGATGTCATAAAGGATCGTCCTGCCAGGACTTGTTGTAATATCAGGGTTCGTTGTCTGTCTGGATCCTCCCTTTCCCAGCACTAAAACGATTCCCTCCCAGTAACCCCAGTTACCTGTAAGACAGCTGACTACATGTCTCTTAAAAACATGCTTTTGGTTTTCCGCTACTGGTGAAACTGCTGATAGTCTAGATTTTAACCTCCAGCCTCTCACTGATGTTGTGAAGGAAGGCTTTACTGGAAATCTGGGAATTTCCCCATTTTAATAATCTCTGTAATCCCAAAGACAAACAACTTCATAAACAGGACTACAAATTATGAAGGCCAGATGTTTAGATGTATATCTTCATGAAATAGACATAAACAGGAACACATTGTGACGTTATTGGGCTAAATGAAGGCTGATGTCCTTAATTTTCTTAGCCACAACAATGTCATTATCAACAATACACTATTCATGATTACTCCAACAGGAAATGAGGTCACTGATGTTCCCTATGGATTCTGGCAGAATTAGCGACACTTAGCACCTTTGTTTCAGAATTGTTCTGTTAGAACACCCCTTTCACACACACAATGAGTTAGAAACATAATATGTGCGCCTCTCCTTATTGGGTCTGGAACTCAACATGACTCTTTGCAAGGTTTTCTGATTAATTAATATATGCATATTTCTTTTAGCTGCCAAACTTTAATGTTGATTCTAGATTAAGTCCATTTTAATATGTATATCGCTTTTCACACATTGTTTCAAAGCAGCTTTACAGAAAATCATGATGTTCATTTTTATAATATCTTAATATATTTATGCCTTACAGTCTCATTTAGCTATGGAAGCTTGTTTCCGCCACTTTTTATCTCACAATTGTGAGTTTATTAGGGCTGTACCAGAATATTCAAATATTCGTTCGGAGGGTTGGTATTTGATTTTCAATTTTGGAATTCGAATATTCGTTTTTTTTTTCCTTCCGCACACCCGGCATCCCCATCGAAACGATTATCATTCACGCTTGAATATGTTTACACTATAAAATCTGGCGAAATACAATACTCTTTTTTTACAGTTATCTTATAGCCTAGCCGACAGTTGAATAGGAATCCAACCTCGTTATACTTAATAAATATATTTGCTTCTTCTTAGCCCAAGTGTTCCCTGCAAGTGAGTATTCTCTGTCTATAGCGCACAACTGCACAAGCTGGAAGAAGCGCAGGCCTGAGCTTGCATTTTGGGTTAAGCTGCGTTGGTTTGACATTGTGGAAAATAGAATAATAGAATCAAAATGTATTATCCTTTTTACCCGTTAGGGATGTGACATTGAGATCATTTTCCCTCACCGTCACATTACAGTGCTTGTGCAGCCGTGAATGAATGACAGTGCGGCCATGCGCATTTTAGTTTCGGTTTTGAATTAACGCATTTGAATGGTGGGTTCATTAGCCTATTATTCTTAATGAAAAACACAACAAAAACAGTACAATGACAAACTCACTTAAATAGGTGCTTTTACGTTTCGCTTTGAAATCAAATCTACCGCGATCATCTTGTCATTCAGCTCCTCACTCTCGTGATGAATGACATCGGACTCCTGCTGCTGGTCTGTGCTGCCACTCTCGTTCGGCTCACGCGGCACGTTCAGTTTTTAATTGTAGCTAATCTGTTCTCTAACTGAACTAAATGATTTTTACTACTATAAAAAAATCAAAACGACGGTGGGAGCAGTGATGTAACTGGTGTTATGCCTGAACACAGACTATCGCAGCAAGCCTAATATTACCCATTATCATCAATCTAAATGAATCTACTGCAAAATATAGGAGCTTGTTACTGGGACGTAACAGACCTGTGTGTTTTGTATCACTAGTGCAGTGTCCGTTCTCGGAGCATATAAGCCCGACCCGCATGAGGCGCGCCGCTTCTCCAGATTCCTGCCTTTATTAGAGAGAAGAATATGTTCAGCCCCTTCCCTCCGAAGCTTCGAAAATTCGGTGTTGATTATTACCGAAGCTTCGAAGCTCAAAAAATGGTATTCAGACCAGCCCTAGAGTTTATAACTTTATTCAATCAGAATTGAGAGAAATAAATGTGCAGTTGTGAGAAAAATAGTCAGAATTGTAAGATAAAAAGTCACAATATCTTTTTTTGCTTTTTATTCCATGGTGGAGACAAGCTTCCATATTTAGCAGATTGAGCTGTGTGATAATATAGTTTAATATAGTATGATGATAAACATAAACAATCATGCAGCAAAAATGTGCTATATAGTATGTACTGTTTTACGTGAGTATACTGTATGTAAAGTTGGATGTACTATTGTTTTTTGTCTTGTATTGTTTTTGTATTTTTGTTTTCTTATTTATTAATTTCAAGAAGCTACATGACATTTTATGTTGGAGTTAAAAGATTATTGGTAATTTGAGCAGTTTACAACTTTAGCAACCTTAGAAACACCAATAATAAGCTCAGGATCAGCGTCCTCCATGGTTTAACCTACAAAAACAAGGAAAGTTCAGCATCCCCCCGCTTCTTTCATAATGTAGCATCTGTTGTTTATAATAATGTAAATGAGGTCAATGAATGTTTGACCATCCCCCAATGAATCGCTTATGTATGAAATAAACACAACGACTCTATTCCAAATCACATGCTGCATTTTCACACCAAAAAAATGGTTTGCTTTCAAAGGTACCTTATTTTGGCCACATTTGTTTTGTGAAGAAAATGATCCCAGAATGCTTAGTGACAAGTTTGGTGAAAAACATCCATCTAAAATGATGAATGAAGTACAATGTAATGTTGAGTATAGATGTTTTTAATTTGATTTTGGAATAATATAATTAACTAAAAAAGTATTATTTACCAAAATGTTTTGTATGCTAAGTAATTTATGCTTATTACAGCTTAGCAACATGCTAATGTCAAATTCTAATGACTGATTTTTTGTTATTTTTAATGTTGTGTGTTCGACAAAACAATTACGCAGGGGCTCTTTGGTAGCCAAAAGGCTCAACTGAGGACCACAAAAAGCCATGTGTGAATGTGACATCTCAAAAGAAGCAAATGCTTATCAGATCCTCATAGCTGGCTATCATTTCAATGCGTGATAAAGATCAGAGGATAGAACATGCTGCGTACGCTATCATCATTACAGCCTCCGGCCTTTGGACAGTAAATGATTGACGCAGAGATCAGTAGAGGAACATGACACTGTAGCATGAAGCACCTTTAATGAGACGGACAGAGTGTCCCAGACAGGTACAATGTACAGATCAACACTCTTAATACCGTTTAATTTTTAAAGGAACAGTGGACAGTAATTTGTTGGGAGTGACACTGCTTTTCTGTAGATTAACTAGTAATAAGCAGATGCCATCCAGATGTGCTGTCTTTCAAAATGTTTATGATCAAAACATATCCAAAAAAAAATCTATCTACTTGGAGAAGAGCATAAATTTGAGAAAGAACGATGTTCACCAAAACATCTAGAATAATGGCGTGATTTTAAACTTTGACAAACCACCTGAAAAATTATCTATGTAACTTTTCCGTCCGCTAGAGGTCGCCTATTCAAAACAAAGGCGTAGTTTGATGACGCCAAGTTTGAGCGCAGACTCTTGGGACATGTGGTCTTTACCTCTACAGCCGGTGGAAAAGAATCGGGATAGGACTCAGGCAGAAATCATGTTTATGGATGCGATTATTAACGTTGCTGTAGTATGAAGCAGAGCAGGACCGAATGTTATGGGAGCTGAGCAAGGCCGCTGGAGCGATTGCGCAACACGGCAGGACTTTTATTATGCCACAGTCGCCGGCGCCATTTCCGCTTTTCCAGTCATGAATATGAGGTAACGCAGCTCTGTTTATTGTATTAGATACATTTGAGTGTGTTGAAAATGTGTACTCTGTGCGCTCGCTCGGCGGCTGCTATGACACTTGTTGCACACTGCAGTAAGAGTAAAGCGTTTCTGCTAAATAAAACCGGAAACCGAGGGCAACGCAGATATGACGCAATTGACAGGCGACTCCCTTACACGCCCCGGTTCCTTGGTTAAAATAGCAATTTTCTCACGATTTACAAATAGTTGGAAACATTTGGGATATTGTAAGTACTCAATTGAACAAAATATATAACAGTGGACTAGTGGTTTTTGGATATTTTACTGAAAAATTTTTACATAGTGTTATTACTATAACATACAGGACACTGTAAAATAAAGTGTTACCACCATCTTTTAAGATAATCATTTTAGCAGACATTATCCCTTAAATTCATGAATGTTTCGCCAATCATTATTACATAGTTGGGTCTTTAGCGACCGAGATCTATATCTAACACGGATTGATCTCTACCTGTCACGATAATATAAAACTCTCCTAATATTAGAGTAACCTTTCTGAGTTTGAAAGTTTTATACCATCATCACTGTCCTCATCAGAGCTCATTTCCCAGTACATTCAGCATCTGGCTCATATTCGCCATCTCAAACATTTTCTCAAAACTATCATTTTCAATATCTTCAAAATCATTATTTTGATCGCTTACAGCTTCACCAGATCCACCATCAAGTGACAGTGACACTAATATTTGATTGCGTTCAGTACTTGATCTGCAGTAAATCGCTGAAACATTTCAAGTTTTGCTGATGATACTTCCTATTCTTTTGTTTTCTGCCTGCGGTAACTGTGAGTGAAACGTCACTTCATCATTGTGTATCAGACATTGCCACATTGTGGAATAAAGGTCAATTGCACTTATTCAGTCATCAAAGATTCAATTATTGTCGTGCAAAAAAAAAATTATTTCTTTTTTTCTTGTTATATTGTTTAAAATGAATCGATTGAGGAATACTAAGAAGGTTGATGTCTATCTTTAAAAAATTAATGAGAAGAAGGGTAGTGAATGATGTCCCAGGTCACTAAAGAGCCGAGGTATGCATTTAAGGGTTAACTCATCGGATGATATTTAAAAGAATTGTATAATATATATTATTATTTATAGTTATTCAAGATCATGTGAATACTTTCAGTATTCATTTGTTATTTTAGCCAACAAAAGGTGATATTTAAATTATATTATGGCTGCAGAACAGTTTAATCTTAATGAAGTAATCAAATGCTCTCTGTGAATATTTTAATTATAATTTTCACTTTACATATAACACAGCCTCTTATATGCTTCTAAAACAGATGTATAAATGTATAAACGTATATGTTTATGGCATACAGTAGGTTGCCTGTCTCATTTTATTTTAAGAAATACGGAACTGCTCAGAATTGTTTAGCACTTTTTGTAGAATGACCCGAAGATGTTTTGCTGCACATTACAAGAATACTGCCAAGTTTACTCAGAAAATGTCCTACTATGGTATCAAGCTTTTGCAGTTTGACCACTAAGAACAGATTCCCACACTGCCTCTGTGCCCACATGACTTCTGTTCTCCCTTAAGTCTCCAGCTTCTTGACCCCACAAATCCAAACTGGAGATCTTTAAGATTGTTCTTCTCACAGAAATACAACAGGAATGTCGGTCAGGATAAGGGCCCACCCAGCATTTCATAAAATGAGCTGATAAGACCACCAGCCTGTCTGGATGATAAAGTCCTATGATCTCAAGTTCATATTGTTCCAGCTCATTTTCAATCCATCTGGTTTTTTCCTGAAGTCCTATAATTAAACACCCTTTAAACAGAGGAGAGCCACATATACATGCTGCTACATGCTGCCTTAGCACTATTAACCCAAAGAACTGAAAATGGCACAGGAATAACTAACAAAACTATTATTTAAAACATCTTATTTCAAAGGTCAAGGTCTAACAGTGTACAGTATACTCTTTGTTAGTGTCTGTAAGTGTTAGTGTGGACTTATCTTTGAGGAAAGGGTGAGACAGGACACATCTGTAATGTCAGAAGTAGCACAGGAACAGGATACAGCTCAGCGCTTTAATTGGTAGAAATTCTTAGAATTGTAACAGGAAAAAGCGCTCTGGCTCTCCATATATCTCACAGTGCCCAGTAGATGTTCTGCAGCTATAAACTCTGCAATCTGACAAAATATGTAAGCTGAACTGTATTCAATCTAGCATATTCAGTCTTACATTACATGATATATTTGAATTTTTGCAATTATATTTCTTGTTTACTGATGAACTACAGGAAGGCATACTAGAATTATACATTAAATGGAGAAAATATGACTGATATCTGCTTGTGCAACTGACCGCCATGATGCTAGTGTTCTGTGGTTGGTTGCCGGAGTGTTTTGAGTGTTTTAGTGCATTCCTTTGTGGTTGCTAGGTGGCTGCCTAATGGCCCAAGTCATAAGAGTCTGTTTTATATTATAATGTAAGTCTATGGGATTTGTTTCTTCCATTTTATAATCTGCCAGGTGAAAATAGCAAATCTAATCACTTTAAAAAGTAATAGCACACCTTTCCTCAACAAATAATACCAAAGCGTGAGCAATAGCAATAGTGTTGCTTGTCTTAGCAGACATCGCACACTATTTTTAGCTTCTTGAGAAGTATTGAGTCAAGGCTGTTACCATGTCTTGAACATTTGGGGGGACCAAAACAATTTTTTGGAGGTGTGTGCATATATTTATTTTAAAATATCACTTTAAAATGCACTCTTAATCATATGCCTAATATGCCGAAAATGGCTCTTTTAATGTTTCTTGTCTCACCACATTCAGTTACATGTATGAATTACATAAATCACATAGCTTAAAGTGCCCCTATTATGCTATTTTAAAGGCTCCTGATTTTGTTTTGGAGGTCTCCAACAACAGGTTTACATGCATCAAAGGTCAAAAAACACTTTTTATTTTCTCATAATATACACTGCACATCACCACATTGTTCAGTGATTCTCAAACGACTCGACGGATCAATCGGTCTCTCTAAATCCCTCCTTTCCACGCGCAACTCTTTTCTGATTGGTCAGATGGCCCTGTCTGTTGTGATTGGAAACAAACCCCATTACCATAACTGAACTTCAGCTCCATCCGGAGGCTTTCTCAGTCCTCAGCGATTGTGCACACTGTAAAGGCAGTAACTATGACGTCAATTATACCATATCAATCCAAGCGCGCGTCTGGTGATGAAACTTTGGAAGAACTAGTTATTCAACCATCACAAGGACGACTTGAGCAGGACTTTTCTCAGTGATATGCTACTCATTCTGAGGTACATTATGAGGTTTTGCAACTGTAATTCGTCACCATCAACATTAACAAGTGCATGTCCATCAACAAACCAATGTGTATATTTCTAATTTATTGTGGTGCACTTGCAAGAACTGTATCAATAACGGTGCATGTTAGCCAAGCACTAACGTGAATGACTGATGTAACATTAAAGTTTGCAAAACAAATCTTGCTCCATCCTTTATCTTTATTCAAAGTAGTAAGAACGACAGACAATCTGCATTAAGACACAGTTTTAGGTAATAGTGGACAACAGCTGATTTGCAGAACTATTTCAGTAAGACAGTAATAATGTGAGTTAGCCGGGTAGCCGTAAAACAGTTGATAAATATTAAATGTTTAGCTACTTACATTTGACCCCGCAGGCTCGCACTCTTTCACTATATTAAAACTGAAGCATCGCTTGAATAGAGCCCTGCAAGGGATAATGTATTTTTGTAGGCCAAAACCTGGAAACGAGTTAGCATTTTAGATTTTCCATCAACCTGAAATCAATGTTTTTTTTTATGGGTTTTTGGTTAAATGCCTAAAATCTGTGATTAACAGAAGCTCAAGCTATTTTCATGTTTTATTCTACAACATTAAATACATCAGTAATACGCCCTTGTGATTTTTTAAATTCTTGAAAAAGGCGGTTGCTAACAAGTAGCTCAATGAAACTACAGTGTTTGTCAGGGACATTAATCATCACCACGCCAAACAGGAAAACTCATCTACTCATTATTCAGCTTTCACTGCCTCGTTGTGTTTATAAAATTTATTACAGTAAGTAATCTTCAGAAGCATTTTCTGAGCAATAAAACCTTTCTCTGGGTGAAATGAGTGTTGGATTGATTACCAAAATAGAACCAGAATGCTGGGAAGCAATAGCAGTACATAACACTTTCTCTTTGTGTTTTATACAGCACACAGAAACTAGCATGCTCTCAGGACCGACATGTCTTTGCAAAACCAGTTACTTACAATACTATCAAAATACAACACATAACTCAAAGAGAACTTTGATGCAGGTATCTAGAGAATGACTTCAAAGAGAAAACTGATGTTATGATTTTAAGCATGATGCGAAAAGACATTGAATAAAGATGAATGCTTTGATGAGGGAGAGTTCTGCAAGACGAGTGTGCAGACAAGTTATGCGCAATAGTTACACTATATTGCTAAATGTATTGGGACACCCTTCCAAATCATTGAATTCAGGTGTTCCAATCACTTCCATGTCCACAGGTGTATAAAATCAAGCACCTGGGCATGCAGACTGCTTCTACAAACATTTGTAAATAAGTCCATTCGTGAAATTTCCTCAATACTAAATATTCTACGGTCAACTGTTGTGGAAGCAATTAGGAACAACAGCAACTCCACTACGAAGTGGTAGGCCATATAAAATCACAGAGCGTGGTCAGTGCATGCTGAGGTGCACAGTGCACAGAAGTCGCCAACTTTCTGCAGTCAATAGCTACAGACCTCTAAACTTTGTGTGGCCTTTAGATTAGCTCAAGAACAGTGCGTAGAGAGCTTCATGGAATGGGTTTCCATGGCCGAGCAGCTGCATCCAAGTCTTACATCACCAAGTGCAATGCATAGCGTTGGATGCAGTGGTGTAAAGCACGCCGCCTGGACTTTAGAGCAGTGGAGACGTGTTCTCTGGATTGACAAATCACGCTTCTCTGTCTGGCAATCCGATGGGCGAGTCTGGGTTTGGCGGCTGTCAGGAGAACGGTCCTTGCCTGACTGCATTGTGCCACGTGTAAAGTTTGGTGGAGGGGGGATTATGGTGTGGGATTGTTTTTCAGGGGTTGGGCTTGGCCCCTTAGTTCCAGTGAAAGGAACTCTTAATGCTTCAGCATACCCAGACATTTTGGACAATTTCATGCTTCCAACTGTGTGGGAACAGTTTGGGGATGGCCCCTTCCTGTTCCTACATGACTACGCACCAGTGCACAAAGCAAGGTCCATAAAGACATGGATGAGCGAGTTTGGTGTGGAGGAACTTGACTGGCCTGCACAGTCCAGAGTCCGGACCTCAACCCAATAGAACACCTTTGGGATGAATTAAAGCGGACAATGTGAGCCAGGCCTTTTCGTCCAACATCAGTGCCTGACCTCACAAATGTGCTTCTAGAAGAATGGCAAAAAAATTCCCATAAACACACTAAACCTTGTGGAAAGCCTTCCCAGAAGAGTTGAAGCTGTTACAGATGCAAAGGGTGGGCCATCTCCATATTAAACCCTACGGATTAAGAATGGGATGTCATTAAAGGTCATGTGCATGTAAAGGCATATCTTAAAATATGTCAGTGCCATAGTTTTGTCTCGAGATGCACATCAGTAATGTTTTTTTTCTAAGGCATTTTTATAAAAGCTACTGAAATGCCCTAATTGAACTAAAACCTAATCCTGGCTTAATCTAAGCCCTGTCTGTGAAACCAGGCCTAATGTCTAATTGTCAACTGTTCAACTGTAGCCCAGCCGAAGATCAGTGCAGTAGACAAAAAAGATCAAGAGCAGGATAAAGTCTAGAGCAGCTGTGAATGAAGAAAACACATCCTTGTTCTAGTTCCCACATCAGATCTGTGAACGAGGGATAAGGCCTAAATCGGAAGAGCGCATGCAAAACACTGACAAATTCAGTCCATCAATGCAAACTAAAGGAGTGAGATAATGTAAATACAGACACAGTCATGTTATAGACAGGGCTGTGTGCCATTCAGAAATAAGTTGAGAAGGCCTTTACAATTTCTAACTTTCAACTGCAAATTCAGCACTATTATGGATTTGACGGACACTATTGGACGAGAACTGAACTGTGCTGGATGATGACATCACTGTTTTCTGCAGAGCTGCTTTATTTGAATGTGTTCAAAATGCCCCACATAGAAATTTGAGTTCAACTGAATAAAATAACCTTTAAATTAAAGTTTTCTGAAAAATAATGAAGATGCAATTCAGTCAACTCCTCTTCCTGCCATTCCAATTCTGTGGGACGTGGCCAAATCAATCACACTCATGAACTGAAAGAGAGTAGGCGTAGAATAGAGAACATTTGTTTCTGTATTTCTCTTTTGTAACGTCAGCATTTGGAATGGAAAATGGAATGGAATAGCCAAAATGCACCGCTGAGTCAGATGTACTGAAAACCAACATAGTTGGGTTTAAAAGAGCAGAAAGAGAAAGGAAAAAAGTCCATCTTGACTGTAACAATGGCACTGCACAATGTTTTTCCAAACCTAGACAGTCCCTTAGTTCTCACATGCACCTTCTGACGAAAATGGACTCAAGTAATCTCACATGAATCTCTTACAGAAGAAATCTCAATAAGATATCAAATTCTGCGAATCAAAAGTCAGAGATCTCAATATGAACTCAAACATTTCTTTTCAAATGTTTGGTTCTTCCAAAGACCAAAAAAAATCAGAGCTATGACATCTACATGAATTTTATAGCTCTATATTTTAGGAGAAACATATAAAGGCTCCAGTAAGACTCTCAAGCAAACTGAGCAAAAACTTTTTCCACAGGGATGCTGCATTCTTTCAGACTATCTGACATCTGCTACCAGCATATGCTTCTCTTTCAGAACATTTCATGTACTGTATGAGCGCAGCTGTACACCAGAATTTGACTCTCCCAGCTTGTGTGCTGCAGAAGGGTTCATAACATGTATGGAAATATGATAGTCAGCAGAATGGTATCCAGTTGCTGTTCAGTGGAAGAGATGTGTTTTTTTTTTTAAAGAAAGTACTTTACAAAAGTATTCAACCGCAGTCATGAATACTATATGCATGAATGCTACCAATATATTTTAAGTGGGCAGTCACGTTTTTTTGTTTCTGAAGCAGTAACAACCTCAAGGGGAGACAAATTAATTACAAACTGAACAGGATGTGTAATTATTCAGGTAAAAGGCTATAAACAATGTCAACAATTGTTGACCTGGGAGCAGTGCTGGGTAGTAACTTATTACATGTAATCTGGATTACGTAACCAGATTCCAAAAATTAAGTATAATTAAATATAATTAAGTAAAATTAAATATAATTTTAAAATACTCAATCAGTGATGAGAAAGTTACTTTGAAAAGTAATAATACAATATTGCGTTACTCCCTTAAAAGTATCTAATAGCGTTACTTAGTTACTTTTTATGAAAAGTAATGTGTTGCGTTACTTTTTCTCACCTTATTTCCAGGCAAATGCAAAGACCCTTTCAACCCAAAATTGAAATAATAAGCCTTTCCTAAAGGAAAAGCAAATTCACGCATGTACAGTAGAGAGCGCTGCTCAAACAAACCTTTCAGCTGTGCTGCCCTTTTGGATAACGGAAGAATAGGACGCAGGAGAAAAACGTTTAACACTTACTTCACCAATAAAAAAAGAAATCTAAAGTAATTTTTGCTTATGGTTTAACTGAATCATCGAAGGTCAGCAACAAGACATTGGCCAATAAAATGAGATTAAATGCATAAAATATTTGTTTTATTTAACATTATTGGAGGTAATTATTGCAAGTAAGATTAGTAAATGCATGCTTACATTTATTATAAAACTACAACAACCCTCATGTTTACGCACAACACCTCTGCACTTATGATTTTTCTCAACACTGGGACAAGAGAGCTGTCAGTCAATTAATGAGAAAATAAAGTAACATATTTGAAAAAGTAACTCAGATATTTTGTTGTACATTTTAAAAGTAATGTGTTACTTTACTAGTTACTTGAAAAAGTAATCTGATTACATAACTCAAGTTACTTGTAACGTTTTACCACCAACACTGATCAGACTACAGTTACTTTTTATTGATTACATGTAGGGTTGGGAATCGAAAATCGATTCCAATTCTAGAATCGGATACTTGTAATAACCCTGGAAAACCCGGACATAATGTAATGTTTAAAGTAGTCTACCCAGCACTGCCTGGGAGATATGTCAGAAAGCAGGTAATGCCACATTAAAGAGCAGATGGCTCGGTATGTTTTCATATCGCTCTTGCGATACTTTGATGACATACACTGATCGGTCTGCCGCCTCGATTCCAACACACCTAACCGAAAAAAAAGTTTTATATAGTATGAATGTAATCCAGATGTACCAAATTTGTTATGTTGTCACTGTTACGTGACCTACCAGCATCAGTTGTTTTGCTTCACTGCCATTCATGACTACTAGTAAAGAATCCATTAAATATACACTTCAGAATCTCGCCAGAAGCAATAGGTCATCCGGGTACTTTTTACATGCTTTTTTTATGAATACTGTGAATTAGGACATACTACTCTTTTCACCGAATTCAGGATGCAGCCCTGGATCCGGCCCTCAGTTGATAATGTTATTGCGTGTTCACTGTGAACATTCTTTGAATTGACGTTTTCCGAACCGCGAGGAAGAAAGAGATGGGTTAATCAACCAAGAGTTCAGGGTTTATATGATTGTAAGTTAACCCTGCTCTTTGGAATAGTCCCTACAAAGAGAAAACTTGACCATCATGCCTGTTTGTAAAATCCAACCATTTTTTTCTTTTATTCGAGTAAGCTGAAACCCAATACTTGCATTTAAACTGGAAATTGCTCGTCACCGGCGCGCAATGAATTCTGGGGTAGGGTAGGCAGCAAAGGATCCATCTGGTGTATCCTTCATTACCCTCGAAACGATGGACGCATTTCGAGGCCGCATGTGAAGGAGCCTTCGAATTGGTACATTCTTTGTCACACCATGGTGACGCAATCGGCCTTTGAAAAATGCAGCCTCTGAATTGGGACAGCTTTTGTATGTCTCCTTTATCTGACACATTCAGTTCAGTTCATGGAGCTCTTTTCTAACAAGTGGAGAACCACTGGTTTACACTAATGTGCTCTATAGTGCTAATAATGAGAATGCAATGCATACTTGCATTGTGATTTGAATTGTGCTCTGAAATTTTACAGCACAATGAAACGTGGCCACTTTCACAATAGAGGAGCAATCAGAAACACAACATTTGACTTACTTCTGATACAGTCATCACAGTAAAATTATTTTATTAAGAAAGAAGTCAATAAATAAAACAATGCAAAAATATAATGTTTTGTCAATTGTTGGGAATTGCCTAAATAGTAATAATTTGTTCTTAAGAGATAAATAAATAAATTTACAACGTAAACTTACAAGTGGGCAGAATATCACATCCGTGGAACTGAACAAGCTAGCACCTTTAAATCAGTCCAGGATAAAACAGAGACATTGGTGTAAATGATCAAATGTAAACCACTAGTCAAGGCAAAAGTGGTCTAATAAAGAGACTTATGAATAACTCTGTCATTACAAAATATATGCACTTTGTCTCTTTTGCATTACAATGGTTTCTGACTGTGATCGGTGAAGCGTCATGTTTTCGGACGGAAAGAAACATTACAAACAAACTGGTTTCATATCATTTTCACAAAATAAACTGTAAATACTATCTAACTAACAAGATTTACACAGAGACAAGTGACAAAAGCAATTATAAAATAAAAAGCACCATGTTAGATATGCAAAGAATTAGAACCAGAAGGCCATGTGAAGAGTGTACAATCAACAGGAATGACTGTTTGCTGTAATTACAGGCAAGGACATGGAACTAAATGTGCAAAAACATTCGGCCGAGAACCCAAAGAGTTTCTCTTTAAGAACGGTTTTGACTTATCCATATGACAGAAAACAGAGAGCAGGTGTGTTGTGTGTGAAAGAGAAAAAGAGCGAGAGAATCTAAAATCATCAGCGTACTAAGAGAAAGGTTAGACCAGCTAAACCCACTCCTGCTGCTGCAAACAGTGCCGTCTTCATCGAGGACTCTTGGTTCAGCTGTTTTGCGTTGTGGAAAAACCTGCAGAAACCCTCCTATAAAACACAGGGAAAAAAAAAAAATTCAGCATTTTGCTCCCTACTCCCATAGGATACAGTTAAAGCAGTATTTCAGACCTTATTGAGATCATAGTAGCTAACATCTCAACAATGAGCAGAGATATTACATAATAGCACAGCCTACTTACTCACTCTGAACATGAGAGGATTACATAACCCTGCTCTCAGGAGGAACGGCACATACATCTTTAACAATTCAAATGAAAGAATCCTCTGAATCCTCAAACTCACATTTGCTCAGCTTCAAAACCTAATAAACAAACTACTATTCTGATTTGAGTATTTTATATAAGCTGTTAAGCTGTTCTACTCAATGAAAAATATAGTTAATATAATTCGAAAAATTAAACTTTTCTTAATGTTTAACAATCACAGCATTGGCCCCAGCATTGGTAGAATAAACAGAACGATGTCGTCCTCTGGTGTGGATCATAGACTGTACAAAAATATGGACGTAATGTACGTGACGTCACCCATAGGATTCTGAAGAGCAGTTTTGAAGCATAAAGTAGGGTCGAGCTGGCCGTTGCCATCTTAGCAGCGCATCATCGCGCGTCACTCCCAGATAACTGAGTGAAAGAAAAAAAAAAATGGGCAAAGAGGCAGGACGTGGGTGGAGCTGAGGTGACGCGATGACTAACAGACAGCAGATAAATGGCTATCCACATGTCACTCAGAGTCCACGCCCTTAATTATGCATAACTTTAAGGCTTTATATAAATGTAAACTAATGAGATATAATAAAAAAAAAAAAAAAATCACCCCCCTCACAGTCGTCAGGAAGGGCAAAATTAGATATATAGACCAAAACCACAATTTGTACCAGGCTGTAAACATGTTTTTTTCTGCTGTAAAGTTGGGCATTTTAGCATGGGGCTCAATGAGATTCTGCTTCCTTCTGGAGCCGGTCTCTAGCAGCCAGTCGATGAATTGCAGTTTAAGTCACTTCCATATTGGCTTCAAGAGAAACTGGGGGAGGTTGCCGCTTGGTGTGGATACTAATATAGTTATCGTTCTTGGTGTGAACGGGCCTTTAAACAGGAAGTTTGTGTCTGTTCAGCCTTCAGAAGGACCCTAGTGTCAGGAACAACTGGATGGTTTATTTTTAATGGTGTCCCAGATCACTTAGGAGGATTATGTTTGTTCGGAGCATTTGACTGCAGATGCACAGTGCAATGCAAACAAGGCACAGCGTAATGGAGTTCACAAAGAAACTTTTGTTGAAAGATTTTGTGCCAAAAACTTTAAAATAAACGAATCCTTTAAGTTTTGGTTCTCATTTACTCTGGGCTTTCTGTGACAGTGTCCAGGTTTCAGGAACTAACTGACATTTCAAGGGTTGTATATACGACAGTTTCAGAAGCAGCAGGCAAAGGCACAATCGGGTGTAACTGCTGTTTGTAACTGCCTGAGGACCCGAACAAACAGCAGTAGGCTTGAGTCGGGCAGAGCAGCTGTCTTCAGACAGACACCTGCTGTACTGGTCAGAGTGAGTCCAGGTGCACTAGCCCACAATCATATGCTGCACAAACTCTGAGTGAAGCATGGAGATCAACCGTGTGGTAAACACAATAGACTAAATGGCTGACTGGCCTTCGGCTCTGCTTTCAACAGCTGCCAAATAAAAGAGAAAAAGAAAATAGGGAGAGATAGAAAAGACTGCAGCAGGCCTCTCAAACTCTTTATTCATGCAAATACAAGCTGCTGTTTGCCTCAAGCCAGAAGTGACCGGATTTTCGATTTCAAGACTTAGCAATGACGCCACTAATGTTTTAAAAGTGTAAATTAGACCAGTGCTTTTCAATTCTGGTCCTGGGGACTCTACACTGCACTTCACATTTCGTATGTCTCTCTTATCTTACACACTCAGTTAAGTTCATGCAGCTCTTTCCTAATGAGCTGATGATCCTAATCAGGGGTGTTAAGTAAGAGTGACAAAAAAGTTTGCAAAGCGTTGGGTCACCAGGACCAGAAATCGAAAAACCACTGAATTAGACCAATATGCAACTAACTGGTTCTGTCATTTACTCGTTCTTATGACGTTCCAAATCCATGTGGCTTTCCTTCGCTGAACACAGCAAAGGAAAGCCATTCCTTCCCCCACCCCGGGGGAAAATCTTCCTCTCTGCCAAAGCGTTCAAATCTCATTCACACACTTTCAAATTTAACACTAATAGTTCTCGCATATTAACGCATTTATATTGTACGGCTTCAAACTTGATATGACAAACCAAAGTTGTATAGACTAGTTGTATGGTGCCTTTTTAAAGCTTGACAGCTCGGTCAATAAATATTGTCATTCTATGGAAAAGAGTAACAGGTTTGTGTTCCATTGAAGAGAAAAAAGTAATAGGAGTTTGAAAAAGCATAAGGGTGAGTAAATGATGACAAAGTTTGTCGCGCCAATTCACCACGTTAAGCAATAAAAAGCCGTTTCGTTTGGAAGTGACTTGTCAATTGACAATAGACGATAAACTGATTTACTCTGAAGTAATGACAGATCTTTTCTTTGAATTGAATCATACATCCGTTTCATTGTGACTTAAAGACAGTGGTATTTTTAAGCCATACGAAGTACATTCATTAGATATTCATCTTTTAAACAAAAGTTCAGTGATTGAAGGCCTGGTCACATTTCAGTGGGAGCTACAGCTGAAAACATTTGCATTTGACTGTTGACTAATATGTTCCTCAAAATCATCATAATTACAGCAGATAGTAAACATAAGTAAACAATGTCTCCTGGAGGGTATTTAGAGTTGGAACAAGTATTGCTTTCATAGGTCAGTGCCTGGGAGACTGAAGAACTGGATGCCCACACAGAAAAAGTCCTTGGTGAGACATTTGAGAGCCTGTTTAAAACTGTTTTCCCCACAAGCATTCCCAGGATTCTTTGGCTTGGGTCACTCTCTAATTCACAAAAACAGGGCAGCCACAAGGTATACGCTGTTCTACTCCAAAACCTAGACCAGCATATCACTGCAGTCTGTACCTTCCAATTACAGTTTAAAATGTGAACATTGAAGTATACAGGTAGGAAAGACTCAAAGAGAGGAGACATCAAACATAGTGCAAAATAGGCTGGGTTTCTGAGAACACACGAAGGATCAAACACGATGCACTTTAAACACCCACGCAGTTTCACATCAACCAGAACTGGTTTGGAAAAACCCCTCACTACGCTTAAGTTGAAACCTGCCGATTATAAAAGGTGTTCCTATACTTACACATCAAGGGTCTACCGCACAAACGCAATGGCTATAAAACCGTCATTTAACAGCTTATAGGCCCAGATAAGCAAAATGTGATGTCATTTCGGACAAAATTTCTGTTCTGAGGCTTGAAGTTTCCCAGAGCAAACTATCTGTGGCAATTACGTAATGGGTAGGTGTGCTCTGAGGCTCCGCCTTCTTTGATGTAGATTTCTTCTCTGGTTAATTTCTTTTGTTCAGTAAAAACATGAACACACTCAAGAGCTGTTTTATAGTAGAAATTGAAGTTGTAATTCTAATTGAAAGAAACATGGACACACTTTATGTTTAATACCGTATGGCTGCTTGTTTTAAAGCAATCCATTGTATAAAGTGCTAAAACGTGACATGATTGGAGTGCCAAATCGCAGAGCTCATGCAAAAATATCCACGTCACTATGATCAGATACTTTCTTAACTGCTATTTTTTCAACTGCGATTATTGAGAGGAAGCGTGCAGCACATATTTACATATTCATCTAATCGTCACTCTCAGCAGTGTGGGGATGTTCACTAACAGTATACTGCTGCAGAAGCATTTCAAACTTCTTTTTACCCCTAAGGAAAGAACGAAAATGTACTTTGCCGTGAGTATATTGGGGCCTTACATGTTGTCTGTGCCAGTCTACACTGCTTATGCCAATGCTTACCCATCCTCCATTTTCCACCAGCCAGTCTTGCTTTTCCCCTCCTAGGTAGTCAGCTATGGTCTCAGCCAGTCTCTTGGGGCACTCGGAATTCTCTCCCCTGGACAGTAGCTCACTGGCCAGCACTCCAGTGAAAGTAAAGATGGAGACCACCCTCCCCCAGTTCAGTTTTCCATCTACCACCAGTTCCCTCATGACACTCTGCAGACACTTGCTGGGATCTGATCTGCAGGTGTCCAGGAACTCCTGGGAGAGGGATCGGAATTTGGTTCTGTGCTGCTGTTCCATCTCTTTGGCCAGGTATCTCATGGCCTCTGCTGACTCGCTGGGAGGCGTCTGTTGGATCCCGCTGCAGAAGCCGATGTAATCTTCTGCCAGCAACAAAGTCTGTTCCCTCAACCAACAGGACATTTTCTAAATGAAAAAGTCAAGGTCAAAATACATTAGAGGGTTTATATATAAGAAATGTCGTCCATCATTTGGACATAAACATCAAACAAGTTTTTCATGGATAGCAGTGTCCTGTAGTGCAACCTATAATTTGACTAAAGTCATTTTAATCAACTTTTATCTAATTCTTGTGTGATAATTATTATTAAAAATCTAAAGTTAAAGTTAATTTGTCACACTGCATATTTTAAATGAACTGCAAAGCTAAATGAGGAAAATGTAACATTAAAATAATTATTAGCAATATACCCTATAATAAAACGTTAATTTTTGTCAACTATCCTTATGGTTTGATGTAAATATCCCTAAAAAAATTACCATGGTAACCCCAATTTCCAAAAAAAACATTATAATTACTGCAGCTATTGTCACTGCTGTCAAATGTGACATTTTATTTTCTTGTGAAGTCAGATATAGGTAAAATCAAGTTACCACCGTTTTATTATCCATGCCATTTCATTTTAGGCTAATTCACGCAAGCGTTTGTGTTGTATATCTATGCAGCATTAACACCTATAACTGAACGCAGATCAGTCCATAATAACGGCTGTTATAATCAGCGGCTGTTTCTCAAGGTTCAGGCCTTATATTGAAAAAAAAAATTATTCAGGTTCAACAATGTCCACCGTAAACCTGCTTACGCGTATTTTGCTGGTAGTATTAACATATGGACCATATATATGAGCTACATTAAATAAAACACAGCATAGAGAAATGAAAGACAGCACGCAATGCTGCGAAACACAAAGCCGGCTGCGCCATTGCTCACGAGAACACAAAGACGTGAACCAACCGCACGCGTTTAAAATATATAATTTTCTTCAATATGTTAAAAAAAATCGGATTTGACAGTCTTTTTATAATAAAATGAAACGTTTCTCTCTATAAAAGTGAAAATAATAAACCAACTCACCCTCCCAGCGATGTCAGACTGCGCTCTCCACCGACAGTTGCGAAAACAGCAGTCAGTAGAATCTCGTTGCACAGAACGATCTTCCGTCACTCCTTATCAACGTAAAGCACGCTGCACGCCCCTTCACTAACCACGCCTCCTGCGTCATGACGCTTCTGCATTGTGCTTTCCGTCCAATATTTCTGATCGAGAAGATGTGCCTCCTAAAACAATATACTTTAATACTAACAAGAGCAAGGGGGACTTGAGGTCTTAGATTTTAGTAGGCTACACTTAATTACACTTTCAAAATTAAATGGTTGATAGTGTTTAAGAAGAAAATGAAAATTATCTGGAACGTTTTTCCTAATTATATTTTTAATACTCTAATTACATTTCTCGCCACACATTCATATGGAATAATAAAGACTTTAAATTACTTTTCTATCATACTTAGTTCAATGAAGGGATTATTTTAGTAAAGCAGTTCGAATAATTTGAATGGATACTTGTCTATAGTATATTTGGTATTATTCATTGGGGCAAAGCATGGAAAATCACAATTAGATTTTGTATAAATAAAATGAAAGAAGACTCTTACAAAAACTGCATAGGATTTATCCAGCTTAACATGTTTTAGAAATATTTAAGCTGAACATTTCATGTAGGCTACCTGTAGGTTTTGTGGACTGGAAAAAGAAACAATTTGGCATTTATTTTATAATTATATTTATTTAAGGTTATTTTGGAAGGATTTGGAAATTAGAAAACTGGGAGGTGTGATAGATTTTATTTTTATTTTCAAGATGACATTTTGGAATGTAAAAATCAATACATTATGCAACTATTTATTGTAAATACCATATACATAAAAGAAGCCTGAAAACCAAATATCTTACATTATACAAATTTAAATTATATATAAACCTCTTGGAACAAGCTAAAAAGCAAAAAACACTGAAAACTTCATGTTGTAAAAGCACTGAAACTTATGTAAATGGACCATTATAATTAGATTTACAAATAAATGTAATCAGATTCACTTAGAATATGTATTTCTGTTGAAGATTTTCTAGTTGTTTTGACATGTTGACTGTTGCACTTATTAACATGTTTTTATTTATTTACTATTTAAAAAAAGGTTGATCACACATTTAAACATTTTTACCACTTCTATCACAAACACTAAAAAACACAAAAAACAGGAAATTATCTTATTACCTTTAATTCTCCTGAATAAAGAGACAGTGAACAGAGTGTATATTAATCTACAATACTGATGTGGACAGACAAAGCATTCAGCTAATTGTGATTAATTGCTGATTTGATCAACTATAAAACAATAAACACCATTAAACAAATTTTTGACACTCTAGTGCAAGCAAAACTCATTCATGATGATATACATTATAAATACATTTCAGATTTCTAGATATATACCTGTTTGATAGGCCAGATGCACAAGTACTGAAATCAACTCTATTCAAATCATTACCATAAAATATATACCTACAAAAGTATGGATAATTATATTAAAACATTTAGTTTTTTTATTTTAAAAAAATATTATACAAACTAATACTTGAACAGCAATCCTTTTCAATTTGTGGATTTTATATATTATTATTGTATATATTTTGGTGAGAAGCCAAGGGAGAGAGACATTTAATTGTGCTAAGATAATAGAAAATCTGGATCTCAAGATAAGAATCCCTACAGTCCCACTGTGTGCTGTGATAACGAGAAGCATAAGTACAAATATCTCTTCTCACAATGGTACAGGATGACTCCTCAAGCCCAGATCTGCAAGAAAGAAATGAGATGGAATTAAGAGATAAAAAAGTTCTTTATTTATTCAAAATACAAACCAAGATGATCCTCACAACATAATTCACAAAAGAGGAACAAATAAGTTTCTTATCTTTGCTTCTTATTAAGGATAGAAAGAGTAAAGGCAACAGGGAAACTATGACCTATGTTGCGTAATTCCCCAGTTCCTCTCAGGGGACAGACACCAAAGGATGTTGTAAAACACCTATAACCAATGCCCTTTACTATATTTAAAGGAAGCACCTGATGCCAGTAAAGAGCAAAACCACGTTATTCAGTATATTGCTTAAGTCACTTTCCCTATATGACCTGAAGCGGTCACTCACCCGCAAAGTGTTATCCCATGATCCTGAGCAGAATGCGGTACCATCTGGGGACACTCTGACAGTGCTGACCCGATTTTCATGGCCAAAGAGAATTGCCACTCTGGTACCTTTCAGGACATCCCAGACGTTAATGGTATAGTCATTATGTCCTGCAAACAGCAATCGCCCTGTGGAAAAAAAACAGTAGGAAAAGAGGGGAGGATGGAAAAGGTTATTGTTTAGTATAGTATTACAAAGTCAAGTCTAGTCACATTTATGTACACCGATCAGGCATAACATTATGACAGGGGAAGTGAATAACACTGATTATCTCTTCATCATGGCACCTGTTAGTGGGTGGGATATACACTCACCTAAAGGATTATTAGGAACACCTGTTCAATTTCTCATTAATGCAATTATCTAATCAACCAATCACATGGCAGTTGCTTCAATGCATTTAGGGGTGTGGTCCTGGTCAAGACAATCTCCTGAACTCCAAACTGAATGTCAGAATGGGAAAGAAAGGTGATTTAAGCAATTTTGAGCGTGGCATGGTTGTTGGTGCCAGATGGGCCGGTCTGAGTATTTCACAATCTGCTCAGTTACTGGGATTTTCACGCACAACCATTTCTAGAGTTTACAAAGAATGGTGTGAAAAGGGAAAAACATCCAGTATGCGGCAGTCCTGTGGGCGAAAATGCCTTGTTGATGCTAGAGGTCAGAGGAGAATGGGCTGACTGATTCAAGCTGATAGAAGAGCAACTTTGACTGAAATAACCACTCGTTACAACCGAGGTATGCAGCAAAGCATTTGTGAAGACACAACACGCACAACCTTGAGGCGGATGGGCTACAACAGCAGAAGACCCCACTGGGTACCACTCATCTCCACTACAAATAGGAAAAAGAGGCTACAATTTGCACGAGCTCACCAAAATTGGACAGTTGAAGACTGGAAAAATGTTGCCTGGTCTGATGAGTCTCGATTTCTGTTGAGACATTCAGATGGTAGAGTCAGAATTTGGCGTAAACAGAATGAGAACATGGATCCATCATGCCTTGTTACCACCGTGCAGGCTGGTGGTGGTGGTGTAATGGTGTGGGGGATGTTTTCTTGGCACACTTTAGGCCCCTTAGTGCCAATTGGGCATCGTTTAAATGCCATGGCCTACCTGAGCATTGTTTCTGACCATGTCCATCCCTTTATGACCACCATGTACCCATCCTCTGATGGCTACTTCCAGCAGGATAATGCACCATGTCACAAAGCTCGAATCATTTCAAATTGGTTTCTTGAACATGACAATGAGTTCACTGTACTAAAATGGCCCCCACAGTCACCAGATCTCAATCCAATAGAGCATCTTTGGGATGTGGTGGAACGGGAGCTTCGTGCCCTGGATGTGCATCCCACAAATCTCCATCAACTGCAAGATGCTATCCTATCAATTTGGGCCAACATTTCTAAAGAATGCTTTCAGCACCTTGTTGAATCAATGCCACGTAGAATTAAGGCAGTTCTGAAGGCGAAAGGGGGTCAAACACAGTATTAGTATGGTGTTCCTAATAATCCTTTAGGTGAGTGTATATTAGGCAGCAAGTGAACATTTTGTCCTCAAAGTTGATGTGTTAGAAGCAGGAAAAATGGGCATGCGTAAGGATTTGAGCGAGTCTGACAAGGGCCAAATTGGGATGGCATCTCCAAAACTGCAGCTCTTGTGGGGTGTTCCCGGTCTGCAGTGGTTAGTATCTATTAAAGTATCAAGTATCATCAAAAGTGGTCCAAGGAAAGAACAGTGGTAAACTGGCAACAGGGTCATGGGTGGCTAAGGTTCATTGATGCACGTGGGGAGCGAAGGCTGGCCCGTGTGGTCCGATTAAACAGATGAACTACTGTAGCTCAAATTGCTCAAGTTAATGCTGGTTCTGATAGAAAGGTGTCAGAATACACAGTGCATCGCAGTTTGTTGCGTATGGGGCTGCATAGCCGCAGACCAGTCAGGGTGCCCATGCTGAACCGTCCACCGCCGAAAGCACCAACAGTGGGCATGTGAGCATCAGAACTGGACCACGGAATAATGGAAGCAGGTGGTCTGGTCTGATGAATCACGTTTTCTTTTACATCACATGGATGGCCAGGTGCGTGTGCGTCGCTTACTTGGGGAACACATGGCACCAGGATGCACTATGGGAACAAGGCAAGCCGGCAGAGGCAGTTTGATGCTTTGGGCAATGTTCTGCTGGGAAACCTTGGGTCCTGCCTAAGCATTGTTGCAGACCATGTACACCCTTTCATGGAAACGGTATTCCCTGGTGGCTGTGGCCTCTTTCAGCAGGATAATGCGCCCTGCCACAAAGCAAAAATGTTTCAGGAATGGTTTGAGGAGCACAACAACAAGTTTGAGGTGTGGACTTGGCCTCCAAATTCCCCAGATCTCAATCCAATCGAGCATCTGTGGGATGTGTTGAACAAACAAGTCCGATCCATGGAGGCCCCACCTCACAACTTACAGGACTTAAAGGATCTGCTGCTAACATCTTGGTACCAAATACCACAGCACACCTTCAGGGGTCTAGTGGAGTCCATGCCTAAACGGGTCAGGGCTGTTTTGGCAGCAAAATGGGGATCAACACAATATTAGTGTACAATAATTATATAGTATATAATTATATAATCAATGTTATGCCAGGTTGGTGTATATAGTGCTTTATACAATACAGGCTGATTCAAAGCAGTTTCACAGTAATAAACAGGAATTAACAAGGTTGATGTTGCAAAATTCATCAATTAGCTGTCTTTCATGTATTTAATTGTGTATTTAGTATAATGTTGTTCAGTATAAATGCATGTTTAACTTATGTGAGATCACAGGTATTTTTAATCTTCTTATTTTTAATCCCTCCTGTTTGTTATTTGTAAAATATAGCAGAGGGGAAGATCATCAGTAAATTTGTGAAATTTGCCTAACATATGGTTCGGGTTCACAAGACTTTAATGATAGTGCCAGACTTTTGTGGAACTTTGGGTTATTTTTGGAGCTTGCCACTGTCCGTCCCCTTTCATTGTATAGAAAAATGAGATGTGGCTAAACTTATCCTTTTGGGTTCCACAGAAGAAAGAAATAAAGGTTTGGAACAGCATGGAAGTGAGTAAATGATGACAATTGTCATATTCAAGTCTTCATTTATGAGCATTTCTCTATGTCAGTATGACCTAGAAATAAGTAGGAACAAATAAGCAGTGTCAGCAGCACTGAACACGATCTCGTAAAACTTATACAATACAGGCCTACAGGAAATTATCCATAATACTATTCTTGAGCAATATAACTCCCACAGGTCTATACTCACTAGTGAAACACATGCTATGCTATCATGGTAAGCGTGGGCATCACAGCTGAGACATTTGCCTGTTCTGTCACCCGATTCTGTTAAGCAACATTCCTTAAAACCTGGGTTTAATTACAGCAGATATCTTTCAGCATTAACCATGTGGCCTGTGTACCAAAATAAGGGAATGAAAATTCTGTCATCATTTACACACCCTCATGCTGTATCAAACCAGCATGACTTTCATCATGAAACATAAAAGGACAAATGTAGCTCTATGAAAATAAATGGCATTTCTAGCTTTAAAAAGCACAAAAAGTACCATAAATGTACCAGTTAGGTATAGGCCCTATATAAGTCTCCTGGAGCCATATTATAGCTTTTGTGTGAGAGAGAGAAAAAAAGAAAAGAAAAAAATTCACAGCTCTCAAATCTCATTCTCATACATTCAATCATGTTGCACAACATGTCACATCATGTTTGGCATCAATGAAGAAACACATTTAAAACTAAGAATGTCTGATATCAAACCTGGCATGACGTTTTAAAAGGATATTTCATCATGTATAACTTCCTTTGTGATTTTCTTTCTTCTGTGGAACACACATCTTCTGAGGAATGTTGTTTTTCAACTGTTTTTGCCTATACAATGGAAGTCAATGGGGTCCAAAACAATATGGGTTCCCATTGACTTATATGAAGAAAAAAAAAAAGGTTAAAAAAAAAAAGGTAAAAAATAAAAAAGGTAAAAAAAAAAAAGGTAAAAAAAAAAAAAGAAGGTATTTTTTTTATCATCTTTTGTGTTCCACAAAAGAAAGAAATGCATACAGGTTTGGAATGATATAAGGGTGAGTAAATTGTGACAAAAATTTCATTTTTGTGTGAACTGTCCCTTTAATGCATCATATTTAAAAGTACACACGTAGAAATGGGATTTGAGAGTTGTAAAGATTGAAATGTAAAGTTTAAAGAAAAATTACTGAATAATTATTCAGTTTTGGTCTGTTCTGTGGTTCCTTTATGAGGAAGTAGCCATGCACTTTAATTGTATGCAAAATAAAACATGGGACATTCTGCTGAATGTCTCCTTTTATGTCCAATGGAGAAAAAAAAAGTAAATTGGAAAGACATGATGATTTTTGATAAATTATATTTATTCATAAATATTTCCATCACTCTGCTTAAAGGGCCTAAGTGTGCTTTCTTACCACTAAGGGAAAAGTCCACACTAGAGGCTCCAAAAATGATGCTTTCTTTGGAATAAATGGCCACCTCACGGTCAGCTCGTAGGTCATAAAGACGACACTGAAACAACACGAAAGTTCACAGTGAGATGGAGCTCAGCGCTGACTCAGAGTTTGACATCACATTTCATTGATTATTGGGTGATTTGAAGATGAAGACACGTTGCATGGACCTTGACCAGGAATAAACCGTAACAACATTAGATAAACTAAATACACACATACACTAATACACTCTCACACATAATCAGTCAACTGGGTATCTCTAAACCTAATTTCATCAACTCAGCATTATTAAAAGATCATCAAGTGATCAAAAGATAATTTACTCAAGAGGGTGTGTGTGTGTGTGTTTTGGAGGGGGAGTATTAATCTGGGCAGCAGGTTTTACATTATTGATTGCGACTCTACTGGCAATCCTTTGTAATCTCTGAGAAGCCTATTGATTATTGTTTCGAAATAATATGGGGTAACTGGTGTGTTGTAATGTAGATAAACCTACCGTAGCATCATCAGATCCAGATGCAAAAGCATCTCCGCTGGGGTAATACCTGCATTCAGATATAAGGTTAAAATTTCCATAAACATACAGACATAACTATGGTTCACAGTGCAAAACTCTCTATTCAGATCTGATTTGTTTGTGTGGTCACATGACATTTTACCATTTTATCAAAGTATATACTGTGCATACATGGCCAAAATGATGTGGATATTCCTTTCCAATAAACAGTTTTATAGGCATATGCTAGTCTCCCAATACAAGCATTTTAAGTATAATCGGAACATTTTGTGTTCCAGCATGACATTGTGCCTCTGTGCACAAAGGTAGCTCCATTTAGATATTCGGTAAGATTTTACAATAAGTTCCCATTATTTAAAGTTAGTTAATGCATTTACTAACAATGATCAATATGTTTATTAGTATTATACAATAGTACAATACTTTATGAGTAACGTTAGTAAATAAAAAAAATAAAATTGTTCACATTTAGTTCATGTTAGCTCAAGTCCATTAAATAATAACAGATACAGCTTTTGATTTTAATAATGTATTGTGAAATTAAAATTCGGTAAGATTTATAAATGCTTTAGAAGTATTATTCATTGTTAGTTCATGTTAATGTAGTGGATATAAAAAGTCTACACACCCTTATTAAAACAGTTGTTTTTTGTGATGTAAACAAACAACCTGAGCTTTATAGTTATTTATTTCTGAACACAGCCACATACCCAATTATAAAAGGATGTGCACATGTAACCCCTTCGGTTCTACTCGCAATGCTCAGAGCGGGATTTTAAGCTGCGTTTCCAGCATGGGAGGCGGGTGTGCTAACATGGACACTAAATACCGCGGTCTCTAGCACCTGTCACTAGTGTGCCTCTTGAGTCCAGGGGAGTAAGGGTTTACTCTTACTAGCTGGCCTCTGTTACACACTAGTCGACTTTAATGCTCTCCCATGACACTTTAAGCTTGACACCGACTAGTTGCTTGTCATTGCCTATAGAGGGCGCATCTTTGTCCACTTTTACATTCCGTTTCCAAACAGTTCAAATGACAAATAAATGCATACTCCAAGAGCGCTCCACAAGATATGTTTGATTATACCACCTGGATGCTAATAATTGATTGGGAGAATACTAAACAGCTTATTGTACACGCAAGTTAATCGCCGTTCTGAACTACACATGCTCACAGAAACATTCAGTAGCACACTGTTCTGTAATTTATTAATAAAATAGCTTAGAAACTGAAAAGTTCTAGCATATATTTCTTAGTAACTAAAACCTACAGCTTCACTATTAGTAGAGAGAAGCTGCCAGGTAGAATTCATTTACTCGCAATCGCTCTCTCACTAATGTATTCATATAAATGTAACCTTTACTGTGCTACTTTATCTGCATCTGATTTAGAACGAGATGAAATCTGCAAGACATATAATGACCCAAAACAAAAGTAAAAAATAAGCTGTTATGTAGGAGCAATAGCCTTGTGGGCAGCGCTGTGTCTTATGCCATAGCTGTGAGTAAGAAAACCCGTGTTCAAGCCTCAGCTTGAAGTTCAGGCTTATTTGTTCATTAATGACATCATCTGCAACTAGTCGAAGTTGACTCGACTTTCATCACATAAATGTTGACTTTTAAAAATCTAAAGTCGTTCAACCCCTATTACACACACTTATATGCAGTTATTTGTTAAGTAAGTTTTTTATTTTTATTTATTTATAAATGTGTCACTTTGGTTTTCAGTGGCATTGAATTGGTTGTCATTTTTACATTAAACATGGCAAAGTTCTACTATGATTTATCTTTGTTTCATTTTTTACATTACAAAAACCAGCTGTTTTAATAGGGGTGTGTAGACTTTTTATATCCACTGTAATTAACAAATGGAACTATTGTTGTGAAACTAAGCGTTACCAGAAATGCTTTACTGAATCTGATGTGGAAGAACTGGCCTGCACATAACCCAGACCTGAACACAGTTGGTATGAATTGAAATGGTAACTGAGCCAAAACTCATCCTCCAACATCAGTGCCTGACCTCACTAATACTCTTGAGTATGAGCAAATCCCTTAAAGGCATGATGCAACATCTAGTGGAAATCCTTCCTAGATGAGTGGAAGCTGTTATAGCAGCAGAAGGAGGAGCAACTGGTGCCAACGGTTTTAAAATGAAATGTTCAAAACACATGGATTTATTGTTTAGATGTCCACATAGTGTGTCTAAAGACAATGGACTATGGTAGACTTATGCAGCCATGCTCTCCACTTACTTTTTCAACACACAGACGCGTTGCATTGTGTTTTCATGTTTTGATTTTTATACTGAACAAACTGTATATTATATCCCCTTACACTAACCCTACCCATCACAGAAAACTTTCTGCATTTGTACATTTAAAAAAAAAAAAATCACTTGATTTATAAGCTGTTTTGCTCTGGATATTACCATCCTTGTGGGGACATTTTGGCCCCATAACATAGGGTTTACCAGGATCAAACACACAAAACATAGATTCTATATTTCAATTCATTGAAGCACATAGAAAGTGTGAATACTGAATTTTACACTTTATTTTAAGGGGATGTAGTTACATTGTACTTACTCAAGTAAGTACTGAGTAATATTAATTAACTACATGTACTTACAATGGAGTTACGGTTAGGGTTTGGTTTAGGGTTAGTTACTTGTAATTATGCATATTTACTGTTATTACTATAGTAAGTACATGTAGTAATGTGTAACTACATCACCTTAAAATAAATTGTTACCGAAAGTTCAGCATTTATTTGAAAAAAAAATATATATATATATATATTATATATATTTAACATTATAAATGTCTTTACTGTCAATTTTGGTCAACTTATTTATTTTTGCAGAATAAAAGTAATTTCTTTGAAAAAAAAATAAAAATTCAAACCTTTGAATGGCAGTGTATCAGGTTTTCCACAAAAATATTGAGCAGCACAACTGTTTTCAACATTGATAATAATAAGAAATGTTTTCTGAGCAACATATCATCATATTCTTCTTAAAAAAAACATCCCATTCTTAATCTGTAGGGTTTAATATGGAGTTGTCCCACCCTTTGCAGCTATAACAGCTTCAACTCTTCTGGGAAGGCTTTCCAAAAGGTTTAAGAGTGTGTTTATGGGAATTTCTGACATTCTTCTAGAAGCACATTTGTGAGGTCAGGCACTGATGTTGATCGAGAAGGCCTGGCTCGCAGACTCCACTCTAATTCATCCCAAAGGTGTTCTATCGGGTTGAGGTCAGGACTCTGTGCAGGCCAGTCAAGTTCCTCCACACCAAACTTGCTCATACATGTCTTTATGGACCTTGCTTTGTGCACTGGTGCACAGTCATGTAGGAACAGGAAGGGGCCATCCCCAAACTGTTCCCACAAAGTTAGGAAAGTTTATTAAATTGTCCAAAATGTCTTGGTATGCTGAAGCATTAAGAGTTCCTTTCACTGGAACTAAGGGGCCAAGCCCAAGCCCTGAAAAACAACCCCACACCATAATCCCCCCTCCACCAAATTTTACACTTGGCACAATGCAGTCAGGCAAGTACCGTTCTCCTGGCAACTGCCAAACTCAGACTCATCTTTCAGATTGGCAGACAGAGAAGCACGATTCGTTACTCCAGAGAACACGTCTCCACTGCTCTAGAGTCCAGTGGCGGCGTGCTTTACACTACTGCATCCGACGCTTTGTTTTGCACTTGGTGATGTAAGACTTGGATGCATCTGCTCGGCCATGGAAACCCATTCCATGAAGGTCTCTACGCACTGTTCTTGAGCTAATCTGAAGGCCACACGAAGTTTAGAGGTCTGTAGCTATTGACTCTGCAGAAAGTTGGCGACTTCTGTGCACTGTGCGCCTCAGCATGCGCTGACCCCACTCTGTGATTTTACGTGACCTACCACTTTGTGGCTGAGTTGCTGTTCCCAATTGCTTCCACTTTGTTATAATACCACTAACAGTTGACCGTGGAATATTTAGCAGTGAGGAAATTTCACGAGTGGACTTATTGCACAGGTGGCAACCTATCACGGTACTACGCTTGAATTCACTGAGCTCCTGAGAGCGACCCATTCTTTCACAAATGTTTGTAGAAGCAGTCTGCATGCCTAGGTACTTGATTTTATACACATGTGGCCATGGAAGTGATTTGGACGGGTGTCCCAATACTTTTGGCAATATAGTGTATATACAGTATATATGAATGTCATAAAACTATATAATTTAACTATATAACACCTCAACATTGCACCAATGGCTGCTTGTGGACTCCAACCTGATTGTTTACACTGAAGTCAGATTGTGAAAATGTAATTTTTGTTGTTCACAGTGAGGGAAAAGAATTGCATTTGGAACATTCAACTGTGGTGTGAATGTAGCTTCATTATCAGAAAATGCCAGGCTGTGGCTCACTCACTTCACACTGTTGATGTCAGACTCATGGGTCTCAAAGGACTGAACATTCTGTCCCGAGCGCATGTCCCACACATTAGCCTTCTTATCACAGCCCTGAAACACACATACAGCACTTTAGAGACCTGCGGAACAACACTTGCACACACAACAGGGTGAATCTCAGGAGAATTATGCCCTAAAAATAGCTGCACATAATCCAAACTGACATTGTGACTGAACAACATCTTAACAGGTAAAATCAGTCAGCATGAGTAATGTTAATAATGACCATTAGGAAATTATAATTTTTATCTAGTGCTTTCTTTCACATTTATAAAATGAAATGACTATTTAGCTGATTCAGATGTAATGATAGTAATCTCACGTGTTACAGTGAACATGTGAGTGGGGTTGGGATGTGTGTGTGTCAAACGGGTGAGTAGTATATGTATGCGGAGATGATATTTTGAGGATCTGACCCCTGATACAAAGGTGTTTCCAGTCTCAGAGGGGGCGAGGTCCAATGAGAGAACATCAGCCGAGTGACCATGGAAACTCTGCAGCAGCTGCCCACTCTCAACATCCCATAATGCACATGTCCCATCACCACTTGATGTCAGAATCTGAAACACAAACACACACCTCTATGTCTGCCTTGAATAAATGGATACACTCTTAAAAATAAAGATTCCAAAAGGGGGTTTTGCAGCAATGCCATAAATAAAGCATTTTTGGTTCCCCAAATAATCCTTCAAAGATTTTTTTTCTTAGTGTAAAGAACATTTTAAAAGCCTTTTTCCACAATAAAAAAAAAATGTTGTGCAATGGAAAGGTTCCAAAAAGATGCCAATAAAGGTTCTTGGTTTTTAAGAGTGTAAGTACAGATCACTTTAAATTCGTCCTGACATTTTACAATGACCTTGAAGACATGAAAGATAAAAGATCAAATTCACAGAAAGAAATATAACATCTGTATCACCCTCTAGTGGAGGTTTGATCATTAGCTCATTGCCACAAACACATGCAGCAATACAACCTATGAGTGATTCTATAATTGGAGATATATTTTGCATTTCAAAAAGTTAACAGAAATTATTTCCTGTATCTTATTGAAAACATTCAATTTTAATAATTCAGTGCTTGCTAAACACAAGTTACTTTTGTTTGCTTTTAATGAAAAAAAAAAAAAACAGATTTCCTTATAGTATTGTTTGTCAATTCTGTTACTGTTAATTCTGTTACATACTGTCAACATTGTTACTCTGACCTTGGTAACAGAGTTTTACGGTAACAGAATTGACTATTTAAAACTTTTTAGCCAAAAACTCCACTTGCTAGAATAAATGCTAAGAGCACATGGCACTAATGAAATCATGATTAAAAGACTTTTAAACAACCCACAGTGTGATCAGTGATACATTCTGTTTTCCTTTTGATATTATGGTAACAATTTTGACATTTTAATTTTAGATTGAGAGAGCACACATACCTTTCAGTGCTTCAGATCTTGTGTGATATAATTCCACCAATTTTAAGGCAAAGTATAGTACGGTAACAGAATTGACGCAAGATTTATGGACAGATATTCTTAAACAATTCAATGTTGTAGAATTAGGAAAATGACTATTTAGGGCTTTTATAAATAAAATAAATGAAATATTACCAAAAGAAAACAAAAAGAAAATATTTAGATTACACAATTATACATGAAGAAAAAATACACTGACTAATTTGGACAAGAAGAAATCATAATTTTCAGCTATATAAGACCATCTATGACAATGAGTAACAAATAATAAAAAATATAACCATTTGAAAAAAGCAGAAAAAAATCATGACTTCTCATCTGACTTGAAGAACATAGCAAAAAATAAAAAAACTTTTCAGTAGTAAAAACCCCACCAAGATCATAACCACAGAAGCCGTGGAATTTTCACTTTCTATTGTTCTAATAATAGATGTATTGTATCACCTGCCTTGACGTAACAAAATCTTTCACTTCATCTTTTTCAATCTTTATTATCCCTGACAGGAACATAATCAAGAAAGAGGAACGATCTGTGATGTGATGGAACCGAGAGAGAAAACCCCGACCCTTTTCTCAAAAACACACTCATGATAAACGCAAACCCAGCAGGAAACTGTAGAGATTCTTTTTTTAAAGTAATTTATTTTAAATGACTGTTACACTCACAAAACAGACCAATACACAGGACTCATGCTGAAAAGGCACAATTAAAAAAAGCTTTTTGTATGACAAGGTTATTTTTAAAAGCAGAAATCACATTAGGGGAACTTCAAGAGACTGCTGTGATATTTGCTATGAGTAATGTCTGTATGTTCTATAAATATCAGGCAAATCTTTACAGACTCATCACTGCCACAGACACACTGAATTAATAAACTATGAATTAACACAATTTGACCATCTCCACACACAGCGAACTGCAGTGTCTTCAACTCAGCTGTACTGATCCCAGCAGATAAAATAATGTCAATGCGACATCACACAGTGTCTGATGCCAAAGCAAAAACAGTCTGTTTAGCACTCAATTTATTCCAGAACAACAACAATAAAAAAACTATTATACACTATTACTTTATAATACACTATTACTTTACTGAGATGCAAAACTTCTACAGTAGCAAAAATCATTGCCCTTTAAGGAACACGCAGACATTTTGGGACTTTAGCTTATTCACCGTATAACCCCAGAGTTAGATAAGTCCATACATACCTTTTTTATCTCCGTGCGTGCCATAACTCTGTCTGACGCACCCACCGCTAGCCTAGCTTAGCACAAAGACTGGAGGTAAACGGCTCCATCTAGCCTATTGCTCAGTAAGTGACAAAATAACAGCAACATTTTCCTATTTACATGTTGTGATGTGTATAGTTACATCGTGTACTAAGACAGACGGAAAATTAAAAGTTGCAATTTTCTAGACCGATATGGCTAGGAACTACACTCTCATTCCTGCGTAATAATCAGGGAACTTTGCTGCCGTACTATGGGTGCAGCAGGCGCAATGATATTATTCAGAGCCTGAAAATAGTCCCCAGCACGCTCTCTGTGCAAGCAGGTTGTCACGTTGGTTATGTTGACGGAATTTAGCCTATTTTCAGGCTCTGCGTAATATCATTGCGCCGCTGCACCCATGGTACGGCAGCAAAGTTCCCTGATTATTACGCAGGAATGAGAGTGTAGTTCCTAGCCTTTTCCGTCCAGAAAATTGCAACTTTTCATTTTCCGTCGGTCTTAGTACACGATGTAACTATACACATCACAACATGTAAATAGGAAAATGTTGCCGTTATTTTGTCACTTATTGAGCAGTAGGCTAGCTGGAGCCATTTACGTCCAGTCTTTGTGCTAAGCTAGGCTAGCGGTGGGTGCATCAGACAGAGTTATGGCACGCACGGAGATAAAAAAGGTATGTATGGACTTATCTAACTCTGGGGGATACGGTGAATAAGCTAAAGTCCCAAAAAGTCGGCGTGTTCCTTTAAGTTAGCATTAGTAATGAATACAGCACTAACACTCACTGCAAATAAAAACTAATTTATTTGTATAAATCCTAGATAGATGATGGTAAGTTCTGACCAGGGTTGGGTCCAAATACTCACAAAGAGTGTGGTGTTATTTAAAACAGGTTTAGAGGTGTGCTCTTTGTTTTAAAAGTCTAGAATTCTATGTAATATTGCATCGTTTTTAAGAGTGTTACCATAATTGAGCTGTCTAGTCCGAGAGTAGTGCCAGCTTTCATGATATATTTTGTTTGTTTATTTTATATATATATCAGTGTTGTTTAATGATACTAAAACAACACTGATATATGTATAAAATATAAAGTATAAAAGTATAAAGTATAAAATATCTATTGCAATTATACAGTGTGTGTGTGTGAATGTTAACTGAAATAAAATATACCAAAACTTATTTTATTTCAGTTAACATTCACACACACTGTATAATTGCAATAGTACTCATGATGTTTGTTAAACTCTGAGTTTTAAAAATAGTGAGGAACACTTCAAATTTCCTCACAAGTTGGTTTTTCGACATGTTTTACTATATTTGTGAGGGTTTTTCTAAATCTAAGCCTTCTCAAGCATAACCAACCCTGTGCATACACACTCACCTGCATATCAGAGTTGGTGAAGCTGCAGGAAGACAGATAATTGGTGTGCATGGCCACAGATTTCTTCTTAGCTGACAAGTTCTCATTTTTATCCAAAGAGAGTGGATAGACGGAGCATTTATTATCCAAACCACTGAATGTAAGACAAAGAGAGATTTGACCACTTTGCACAATTGCACAGCAAATAATAAGTTCTATTTTGACTAGACATATGAATTGTGCTCTGTGTAGGACTCTTATATAAAACAGTATATACAATAAATTCTCAGTTAAGGTCAGTGTTGACCTTTAATTATTACACTCAAAAAAACGTTCATAACTTACCCACAAGCCACAGCACAGCCAGAGGGGGCATATGCACAAGCCATGACCCAGGTGCAGGGCATAGTGACCGCATGCTCCTGCACAAGACACATCACAAAACAAAAAAAACATTATAAATCTGACCAAGACAAAAGTTGAGGATGCATTTATCTGTTATTTGAATATTGTGAAGTCATTGTCATGTTCAAGAAATCAGTTTTGAGATGATTTGAGCTTTGTGATATAGACCGTTATCCTGCTGGAAGTAGCCATCAGAAGATGGGTAGACTGTGGTCATAAAGGGTGTGTCACAGTTGGGTACAATAGAAAGGAGCGAGGACTCAAATGCAGGAGGATATAAAGATTTATTAAATGAAATGAAACCAAAACAAACACCCACAAGGGGGAAAACTAGGGATGGCTGACGCAAAACTGACGTTTTGAAGCTTTGTTGAGATCCGAAGCGCAGTTTCGAAACACTGCTCCGAACTGCGATTCAAAACACCCATGTCACGTGACTACGGCTAAATGAAGCTGTTTCATCAGGTGGCGCCTGTCGAAACTGCGTTTGATTGAAAGGGGCGGGAACAAACCACACAGTCACACATCTGTATGAACCTAATTCCCCACAGTTTAAAAGTGAAGTTAATCCATCTTCACATCGTGGGATTTTGTGAGAGGAGAGAGATTTTGTGATAGCAGTGATTTTGTGATATAAGTGAGATTTATAGTGCACTTTGGTTAGTTATATTTAGGCTAGATTTAAATGAGATATATTGACTGATAGGTATAGACAGTGACAGATAGTTAGGATAGATATAGTGACACATTCATATAGTAAGTTAGATAGTGACATAAATTAGATATATAGAATTATATAGATATAGATTCATAGGTGATATATAGATAGATATATTAATATTAATAGAATAGATACAAATGGAGGCTCCACGTAAGAGATGCCGTACATCTGTGGTGTGGGAGCATTTCCATTTGGAAACACCAAATAAAGTGAGATGTGTGTATTGTGATAGGCAGCTAGCCTTCTGCAACAATACATCATCCATGATGCGCCATTTGAGGAGCACTCATCCTGCCATTTTGGAGGGTGCAGAGGATGGTAACATTTCCCCTGTACCTAGGCCTGCTACTGACACTGCTGGACCCAAGGTTCAAAAATTTGGCTTTTGGAAATCCTGCCAAAGCCCAGGAGGCTGAAAAGAACATCACACTGGAGTGCGCTTCGCTAATGCGTTCAAACACAGCAACTCCTGGTGAGCAGTTTTGGTCTTCATCTAACTTTATGGAGATAGGTCATCTGAATAATTATGTAACGTATACTTCATATATGCTGTCAGTTTATGCTTTGTAACTAATTGTTGTTTTAAGTTTCATTCAGAGCCACAAATGTCAACATCAGGCCCATCATCATCATAATCAACAACAACAACAACATCATCATCAACACCAGCAGAAACCCAGGACAGTTTATGGGAACTGTTTGATAGTCGTATTCGTGAAACCCAGACGACACACAGTGCTACAGCTGATACAACAGCAGAAGTGAAAAAGTATCTCAAAGATGCATTTTTGCCCAGAACGCATGATCCATTAATTTATTGGAAAGAGAGAGCAGTAACTTTCCCTCATTTGTATGTACTTGCTAAAAAATATTTGTGCATGCCAGCAACAAGTGTCCCTTGTGAGAGGATTTTTTCAAAGGCTGGAGAAATTATATGTAAAAAAAGAAGTCGGCTAAGTCCTTCAACAGCAGAGCAATTGATATTTTTGAATAAAAATGTTATGTAACAAATGTGACACATTGTGTCTTTATTTATTTTATTAATCTTAATTTTTCATGACCAAAAAAAACATATAGTTATTCACAATGAGGAGGCTACAGGTTACAAAACCAAGATCATGTAGCTGTCAGACAGATGTTAAAAACTATTTTTTTTACATGGATCATTGTCAAGGTTATTTCAGATCAACACATGCAAGTGACAACTAGGTGTCGCCAAATAGATGGGTGTCGGATTGTTTCGAAGCTTCGAAACAATATGGCACATTTGCTTCAACTGTTTCAGTGCTTCACGAAGCCTTTGGTCTGCCCATCCCTAGGGAAAACCAAACCAAACCAAACCAAACCAAACCAAACCAAACCAAACCACAGCCCAAGACAGCAAACACAAGGATACTATAAAGGGAACAAACAAGGCAGGTAATGAGTGAGAACAGGTGGGGCAAATCAATCAATAATCAGGTAACAAGAGGGGCGGGGTCAAGACAATAGACAAGAGAGCACATGGCACAAGGAGCACGTGACAAAACCATGTGCACCAGCACAGACAAATACCAGCCATGTGCTCACACAAAAACAAGACCAAACTGGGAGTGTCAGAGTTCTGTCACAAACCCAAGAATATGCTACACAGAAGTGACAGAACCCTGACAAAGGGATGGATGTGGTCATACTCAGGTAAGCCTATGCGTTTATTGGTACTAGGGTGTGCCAAGGAAATATACCCAACACCATTACACCACCAGCAGCAGCCTGAACCATTGATACAAGACAGGATGGATCCATGCTTTCATGCTGTTTACGCCAAATTCTGACGCAGAAGAAATTGAGACTCGTCAGACCAGGCAACATTTTTCCAATCTTCTATTGTCCAATTTTGGTGAGCCTGTGCAAACTGTAGCCTCTGTTTCCTGTTGTTAGCTGACAAAAGTGGCAGCCTCTGTGTCTTCTGCTGCTGTAGCCAATCTGCTTCAAGGTTCGACGTGCTGTGCATTCAGAGATGTTCTTCTGCAGAGTGGTTATTAAGTTACTGTTGCCTTTCTATCAGCTCCAACCAGTCTGGTCTTTCTCCTCTGACCTCTGCCATTAACAAGGCATTTTCACCCACAGAACTGCCGCTCACTGGATATTTTATCTTTTTCTGACAATTCTCTGTAAACCCTAGAGATTTGTGCTTGAGGTTGTGCTTGAAAATTCCAGCAGATCAGCAGTTTCTGAAATACTCACACAAGCTCGTCTGGCTCCAACAACCATTCCACGTTCAACGTCACTTAAATCACCTTTCGTACCCATTCTGACGCTCAGTTTGAACCTCAGCAAATCATTTTAACTACTGTATGCATGTGTCTCAATCAGCTCCCTAGGTTGTGAATCAATATATCACATGAATTTGGGGCACTAGTAAGGACAGTAAGGACACTGAAACACTACACGTTGGGACACTGATGGTGGCATGACACCGCCATCGTTGTACAACGGAACTACTGGTATTTATGAACATGGCGTACCTGATATTTTTCTGACATTTATTTATTTTTATTCTTTATTATTACATACACTGATCAGGCATAACATTATGACCTAATATTGTGTTGGTCCCTGTTTTGCTGCCAAAACAGCCCTGACCTGTCGAGGCATGGACTCCACTAGACCCCTGAAGGTGTGCTGTGGTATCTGGTACCAAGATGTTAGCAGCAGATCCTTTAAGTCCTGTAAGTTGTGAGATGGGGCCTCTATGGGTCGGACTTGTTTGTTCAGCACATCCCACAGATGCTCGATTGGATTGAGATCTGGGGAATTTGGAGGCCAAGTCAACACCTCAAACTCATTGTTGTGCCCCTCAAACCATTCCTGAACCATTTTTGTGGCAGGGCACATTATCCTGCTGAAAGAGGCCACAGCCACCAGGGAATACCGTTTCCATGAAAGGGTGTAAATGGTCTGCAACAATGCTTAGGTATGTGGTATGTGTCAAAGTAACATCCACATGGATGGCAGGACCCAAGGTTTCCCAGCAGAACAATGCCCAAAGCATCACACTGCCTCTGCTGGCTTGCCTTCTTCCCATAGTGCATCCTGGTGTCATGTGTTCCCCAGGTAAGCGACGCACACACACCCGGCCATCCATGTGATGTAAAAGAAAACGTGGTTCATCAGACCAGACCACCTTCTTCCATTGGCACTTTCGGTGGTGGACAGGGGTCAACATGGGCACTCTTGGAGCTATGCAGCCCCATACGCAAAAAACTGCGATGCACTGTGTATTCTGACACCTTTCTATCAGAACCAGCATTAACTTCTTGAGCAATCTGAGCTACAGTAGCTCGTCTGTTTGATCGGACCACACGGGCCAGCCTTCACTCCCCACGTGTATCAATGAGCCTTGGCCCCATGACCCTGTCACCGGTTCACCACTGTTCCTTCCTTGGACCACTTTTGATAGATACTGACCTCTGCAGACTGGGAACACTCCAAAAGAGCTGCAGTTTTGGAGATGCTCTGACCCAGTCGTCTAGCCATCACAATTTGACCCTTGTCAAACTCACTCAAATCCTTATACTTGCCCATTTTTCCTGCTTCTAACACATCAACTTTGAGGACAAAATATTCCTTGCTGCCTAATATATCCCACCCACTAACAGGTGCCGTGATAAAGAGATAATCAGTGTTATTCACTTCACCTGTCAGTGTTCATAATGTTATGCCTGATCGGTGTATACCTGCAACATTTCTGCTGTAAATTAATTATAAATGTTAGCTAGATTATATTCAGTACCTGTCTAACAATGCTGAAATCTAGCAGATAAATACATTGTTTTGACGGGTGCCCCTTCACAATGTTTTGCATAGGGCCCCCAGAAGTGTAGGAACAAAACTGCATGCACCACACTCGTACACACAAACATGCTATGAAAACGCAGGTTATTAAAACACACATACACACACATGTCTGATTATTTAAATAGTCTTAAAACTTTCTGCATGGCTGATGTGTTAATGTGTGTGTTTATGTGGCTGCCGGATTAGTTTGGCACTAATACTCTGGTTTCCATTAGAGTGCATTACAACTGTAAAACATGCAGATTATTATTTTGAATCGCTGTAGCACTGCAAAACATCCGTCTAGAAAACCGCTTGACACAGATGGAAAGATTTACCTTATTGGTTGTATATGCATCCCACACAATGACTTTTCCATCCTATAGGAGAGATTCAACATTTCAGTAAAGACTTAAAAATTATCAATATAATAAAGATCATGTATAACTGATCTATTTTAGCTTCTAACTCTTTAGGACAAAAAAATCCTAACAAAATTTTAAAGACAACCGATCAGTGTCTATCTATGACAGCAGTGGTTAGAAACAGTGATGATATGTCCCGTTACCTGAGAGGAGCTAACGATTCTTCTCTTATCCCGGCACCAGTCCATGCACAGCACTTTATTTCCATGTCCTTTTAAAGTTCTCCGGGTCTTCATGACAAACTGACCCAGAGCTTCCATCTTCTCTGCCACCTGATGCACTGCGGTCAGAAAGACAACCGCATAACCACCTGAAGCAGAACTTGAAACTGCACCAGAACTGAAAACACCTCTCAGCATCAGGAAGATGTAAAATAATTGATGATCAGATCTATTATATTTGGACAAATATACGGCTGTAACAAATTTAGTTTTTTTAATTTAATAATAAAAGAAAATTTACAACAGTAATTATTACAAGTAGTGCTGTCAAATCGAATAATCATAATTAGTCACATCCAAAATAAAAGTTTGTGTTTACATAATATCTGTGTGTGTACTGTGTATAATTATTATTAGGGATGCACCAATACCATTTTTTAAGGACCGAGTACGAGTACCGATATTTTTTTCTGGTACTCGCCGATACCGATACCTATACATTTATTAATTTCTCCCTTTTTTTTTGTGATGTGGCAGTTTTCCAAGCACAACACAGTGAGACTAATGAATGTAGGACAGCTTCTTTATTATTACTCAAATGAAAAAAGTATTATTTTTATGTGCTTATCACAAACTTAAAGCACAAATTTCAGTGTCCAATAACCTTCAAAGGGCATAATTACCATTGTCATAATAATAAATTTAAAAAAGCATGCAGTTCGCAATGTGTGGGTTGTTGTCATTAATTTTGAAGTATTTCCACACCCCTGAGGCTGACATTGGGTCTGCTGCTGCCGCCGGAGTCTCTGTGCATGGACAATTTTGTCAGTTACATCACGTGAGGTATCGGTGCATCCCTAATTATTATGTATATATAAATACACACTCATTCATGTATATATTTAAGAAATATTTGCATGTGTGTATATACACTCACCTAAAGGATTATTAGGAACACCTGTTCAATTTCTCATTAATGCAATTATCTAATCAACCAATCACATGGCAGTTGCTTCAGTGCATTTAGGGGTGTGGTCCTGGTCAAGACAATCTCCTGAACTCCAAACTGAATGTCAGAATGGGAAAGAAAGGTGATTTAAGCAATTTTGAGCGTGGCATGGTTGTTGGTGCCAGACGGGCCGGTCTGAGTATTTCACAATCTGCTCAGTTACTGGGATTTTCACGCACAACCATTTCTAGAGTTTACAAAGAATGGTGTGAAAAGGGAAAAACATCCAGTATGCGGCCGTTCTGTGGGCGAAAATGCCTTGTTGATGCTAGAGGTCAGAGGAGAATGGGCCGACTGATTCAAGCTGATAGAAGAGCAACTTTGACTGAAATAACCACTCGTTACAACCGAGGTATGCAGCAAAGCATTTGTGAAGACACAACACGCACAACCTTGAGGCGGATGGGCTACAACAGCAGAAGACCCCACCGGGTACCACTCATCTCCACTACAAATAGGAAAAAGAGGCTACAATTTGCACAAGCTCACCAAAATTGGATAGTTGAAGACTGGAAAAAGCTGCCTGGTCTGATGAGTCTCGATTTCTGTTGAGACATTCAGATGGTAGAGTCAGAATTTGGCGTAAACAGAATGAGAACATGGATCCATCATGCCTTGTTACCACTGTGCAGGCTGGTGGTGGTGGTGTAATGGTGTGGGGGATGTTTTCTTGGCACACTTTAGGCCCCTTAGTGCCAATTGGGCATCGTTTAAATGCCACGGCCTACCTGAGCATTGTTTCTGACCATGTCCATCCCTTTATGACCACCATGTACCCATCCTCTGATGGCTACTTCTAGCAGGATAATGCACCATGTCACAAAGTAATATATAAATATAAATATAAATATATATATATATATATATATATATATATATATATGTATATATATATATATATATATATATATATATATATATATATATACACACTCACCTAAAGGATTATTAGGAACACCATACGAATACTGTTTGACCCCCTTTCGCCCCCTACTGCCTTAATTCTACGTGGCATTGATTCAACAAGGTGCTGAAAGCATTCTTTAGAAATATTGATAGGATAGCATCTTGCAGTTGATGGAGATTTGTGGGATGCACATCCAGGGCACGAAGCTCCCGTTCCACCACATCCCAAAGATGCTCTATTGGGTTGAGATCTGGTGACTGTGGGGGCCATTTTAGTACAGTGAACTCATTGTCATGTTCAAGAAACCAATTTGAAATGATTCGAGCTTTGTGACATGGTGCATTATCCTGCTGGAAGTAGCCATCAAAGGATGGGTACATGGTGGTCATAAAGGGATGGACATGGTCAGAAACAATGCTCAGGTAGGCCGTGGCATTTAAACGATGCCCAATTGGCACTAAGGGGCCTAAATCGCCTCAAGGTTGTGCGTGTTGTGGCTTCACAAATGCTTTGCTGCATACCTCGGTTGTAACGAGTGGTTATTTCAGTCAAAGTTGCTCTTCTATCAGCTTGAATCAGTCGGCCCATTCTCCTCTGACCTCTAGCATCAACAAGGCATTTTCGCCCACAGGACTGCCGCATACTGGATGTTTTTCCCTTTTCACACCATTCTTTGTAAACTCTAGAAATGGTTGTGCGTGAAAATCCCAGTAACTGAGCAGATTGTGAAATACTCAGACCGGCCCGTCTGGCACCAACAACCATGCCACGCTCAAAATTGCTTAAATCACCTTTCTTTCCCATTCTGACATTCAGTTTAGAGTTCAGGAGATTGTCTTGACCAGGACCACACCCCTAAATGCATTGAAGCAACTGCCATGTGATTGGTTGATTAGATTATTGCATTAATGAGAAATTGAACAGGTGTTCCTAATAATCCTTTAGGTGAGTGTGTGTGTGTGTGTGTATATATATATATATATATATATATATATATATATATATATATATATATATATATATATATATATTTTATATATAAATATAACTATTTTTTGTTCAATATATACATGCATGTGTGTGTATTATACACAGTACACACACATATATTATGTAAACACAAACCTTTATTTTGGATGCGATTAATCACGATTTGACAGCACTAATAATAAGCAAACATTATCATCGTCCATTTCATCAGTGATATTGTACTATGACAACATTCATTGCAGCATGAATAAATTACACTACTCGTGTAATTTACAAAATATTTTACTACTTGTTGGTAATCTCAGGGGGACTGAATCCAGGGAGAGAATTTCAAGTGGGGGACGGAGTTCCAGTTCACAGCAGACACCCCCTTCCAACTTTTAAATCAGATGGCTAAAATCAGGTTAGAAAAAGGGCCTTTTATTTCTAAATTATGACAATTTTAGGTTTAAAAAATCATACAAGTGCACCTCAGGAAACATAAAAAAATGCAGTTTATGACCACTTAAACATATCAGTTTAGCCTATTTCACAAAATATGTATCATTAACTACCCTCATGTGCTTTGAATCTGTATCATTTTCATCCACTGGTTAGTTCTAAACCTTCTACAAATGAAGAATTTCAGTGTTGGCACATCCATTGTGCATGTTTTCCATGAC
Source organism: Rhinogobio ventralis (assembly GCA_039654625.1). Classification (NCBI taxonomy): domain Eukaryota; kingdom Metazoa; phylum Chordata; class Actinopteri; order Cypriniformes; family Gobionidae; genus Rhinogobio; species Rhinogobio ventralis. The sequence goes on along the minus strand of CM077206.1, from coordinate 29,694,782 downwards.
TTTGCTGTAAATTCTGTCACAAACTTCTAGAAAAGACTGGATGCAATTCCAAGATTTTATTTAGCAATACTAAAATGCTTAAATGCTAAAATATAGGCTACAGGCCTGAACTGTAGTTACAATCTAAAGGTTGAACTTAAATCTAAATCTTAACCTATCCTGGGCCTCATAATATTAAAAGAGTCCCCCTGATTTCATGCATGTTACGTGAACATATGTTGATGGCTAAAGATTACAGATATCGAAGACATGCATTCATCTCTTACATTTAGGTCGTGTTTGGTAGATATTGCTGTATTTCAAATCGAGCTACCTACAGATACGGTATGTTTGGGCATCTCGCGCATTACCTGTATTGTCTATGAATACAGTCTAGATAGGCAGCTCGCTAGGATTCAACACACAGCCGCTGAGTGTTTTACTCACGCTCGACATCGTGCAGTTTGGCTCTCTCCTCCTCTAGTTTGGCTTTCAAAGACTCAGACTCCGCTTTCAGCGTGTGGATGGTTTCGCCCTTCGCCAGTCCCTGACAAGCCATCTTTAATAAAGCACAGATAGACGACGGATGGGTCAGAAAATATGCTCTTTATCAGGAGCTGAGACTGATACTGCACAGTCTGCACAGCTGATGATGCTCTGACGTTAGCGCAAGCGTCACGTGACATATCACCACCATCAGCATCACGTTTATTTCTGGAGCGCACTGACTGAAGAACAAATTCACATTTATATCTGATTTATATCGTTTCAATCAGTTTCTAAATCGCGTTGCATGATTTTAATTCCATCAAAGTAATTTCATATTTAAATTGTTAGTATAGATGGTATTTTTTATGTAACTTCTGATTAATTGATTGCGTTCGTGGTATTTGTATGTGAATTGGTATTTGATTGGTTACTTTTGTAATACAACACAAATACATGTTGGTATTGGTCTACATAACAGTGCTGTTCTCTCAGAGCCTGTTTTCAGGGAGCTCTAGATAAAGCACTTTACACACGTGTCATGTGTAAGTGATGACATGAGGATGTGTTTTGGAGTATCCTTCACCTCTGTGAAACAAATACTCTGAGCCGTTAAATCAACAGGACAAAAGTATCACAACATTAGCCAGTGTAACCATTTTTAAGATTTCTAAGTGACAATTTAACACTATAAAAATTCGTCTTCAAAGAAATATGCTGAAACAATAAACAAATATTTGCTGATTTACTTTCAACAATATGTTACCAAAACAATGTTACCATAACATTTTTAATTAATTACAATTAAGTACTCGTCACAAATCTCTCATTTAAAAAACTCAAAAAATGTAAATAAAATAAAATAAATCCACAGAGAACAGTATTATCAAATGACAAAAAACTGTCCAGATTGATAAATCTCACAAATGTTAAAGGGATAGTTCACCCAAAAATGAAAAGTATCCCATAATTTACTCACCCTCAAAGCCATCATAGGTGTATATGACGTCTTTCAGACGAATACAATCTGAGTTATATTAAAAATGTAATGCTAATCCCAGCATTATAATGGCAGTGAATGGCAGCCCAAAATTTGAAGATCAAAAAAGTCCATTATAAAGTGCTCCACACGGCTCCATGAGGTTAATAAAGGCCTTCTGAAGTGAATTGATGGGTTTGTGTAAGAAAAATATCCATATTTAACAGGTTATAAAGTAAAATATCTAGCTTCCACCAGACCGCCTTCCGTATTCAACTTACAAACAAAGTGTAACGCCTCTCGCAGTTCAAAACGCTTATACTACGACTGACGTCATACGCTTTTCGTAAGTTAAATATGGAACGTGTTAGATATGAGTTTTTGGGCTTCAAATTTGGGCTGCCATTCACTGCCATTATAATGCTTGGTTTAGCCAGGACATTTTTTAATATAACTCAGATTGTATTCGTTTAAAAGAAGAATGTCATACACACCTATGGCTTGAGGGTGAGTAAATCATGGGGTAATTTTCATTTTTGGGTGAACTATCCCTTTAATGTTCCGATAAAAAAGTAAAGATTAATAAGAGCATAAACATTCAATAAATCTGTTGAGACATATTGACATATTTCAGTAATGCATCTTGATACAATTTTACTTTATTAACACAAACAATGATTTTTAAGCCAGTCCAAAAAGCATTGCAGGAGCATTGGATTTATGGATTTTTTTTAAATAACTTAAATAGGCCTAGACTGTGGGAAAAATGGGTTTGTGTTTTAGGGTGTTTCACACTTTTTAGGTGCGGTTCACGTGATTTTCGGCCGATATGTGAACACTTCAAAAGATTTCAGACCTCTTAAAAGTGAACCGAAACGAGATCATCTCGGGAGATGCATGGTCTGAGTACGGTGGTTCGCTTTCAGCTAACGGTACGATTTCAACAGTGTGAACACAACACAGTCTGAGACCACATTCCTACTTAAGTGGACCAAATAAGGATCTGAGTCCTCTTTCAGGGACAGGGACAGTGTGAATGTAAAGAGATTTGGGTCCTTTTTCACTTGGTTCACCTCTTAGTCCACTTAAAGGAGTCTGAGTTTGGTTCTTTTAAAGAGGACTCAAGTGTGAAAACAACCTCAGTCCCATATCACCCTCCTCCCATTTTCATTTATATTGTTGTTGTTGATGTTGGTGTAACGTGTTTGGATTAATATCATATCAATATCAAATTAATATTTTTCATGTTGTGTTCCATGTATAAAGTGCTGAGGACTGTGTGTGGCATAAAGTGGTATTTCATGAGTGTTTTTTTTATGTTACCTCAAGCATGAAATGTCAGTCTGAATCTTTTTAGTAATTTTTTAACAATGATGGCTGATTGTAAGTCATGCAACTTGATAAATTTACTGTGGATGTAGCATACAGAAATCATGTTCTGAGAGATTAATGTCTTAAAATAAGCATTGTGTTGTTGAACTGATCCTGGATCAGCTGAAGTGTGTGATAACATACCAGCTCCACACACAGCGAGCAGTAGTTGATGGGCTCATTCTTCAGATAAATATTCATCAGAGGTTTGTTCTGACTGCAGTGATCACACGGGCCAAACGTGATGGCCAAAAACGTCTGGTCACACATCTTTGCAACTGGTTGAGGCTGGACCTGTACACATGAGGAGGGGGAAAAAACATGTATTCACAATAACCAAAAGCCAGACACACACTGACGGACCACACAAAATCAAAATATGACTTTTGGGAGTCCATGTTTGAGGTTGTCAGTATATAAGTGTTCTCCTGAAAGCTGCTGACAAAGTGAACTTATATAAAGTGTAGGAGAGAGCGGGGCACAACCTAACGCTTTTTGACTTTCTTAGTTTGTGTAAATCCACTTGTGGTTCAGAGTATTTATTTTTTCCCACGTTAATTGCACACATCTAGTACAATTATGTGGTTTTGTTTTATTAATACAGTGTTTATTTTTTTCTTGATTTACCCCGAAAGAGTGTAAAGTGTAATGTGACAACATGCCCCATGGGTGGGGTACATTGTAACATGTGAGGGGCACATTGTAACATGACCATACGACAGCTTAAAATGTTATCTGATATAATCTAAAAAAATATCTAAAATATTTTGTCAATAAAATACAATTATTAACTTTCTCGAATAAAAATAATGGCATTTTTTAATCATTAAAAATAAACTAATTTTTGAGTTTGACAACAAACACCTCAAAACACAGTTATACAGCATAGTTCAAAAAATAATAATTATTAAGCATTTCTGAACATTGACTCAGTCTTTATTCACTTTTTTCTCATGGTTTCTCAATAGAATTTATAAAAGTATAGAATATAATAGCATATTTCTAATAGGGGCTCATTGTAATGCAGTGTTACAACATCCCTAACGGAAGCAACTGGGATTTAAACCCGGCTTGTTTCTTCTGCTGGTTAGATCAGCATTACTGTTAAATAACAGATAGGCCTATAAGATTACAATAATATCAGATTTGTCTTATTTTAAATGAACACAAAAAACAGAGATGAAAAAATTGCAAGTAAGAAATGTACTTTTGCTATGGTTAAATAAATGTTCAGTGATATCTTCCAAAGATTTTTTAATTTTGACGCAATTTTTTCTCTATATAGTGTTGATATGGCAACTAGTAAATACACTTAAGTTTCATCATCCTGGCATGTGTGGAAAGTTTTAAACCATGCGTGTTACAACTTACCCCGCGTTAGGTTGCACCCCGCTCTCCCCTACTATACATCAGGGGCTAAAGAAAAATCTTCTTTTCACTACTGATGACAAAAATTATGTCACAAGGACAGTGCGTGGACTGTCGAAGGACACGGACAGCCAAAGTATACTTTGGGCTTTAAAGGGTTCTGTCAGGCGCTTCATAGTATATAGAACCAGGGCCACACCTGCCAATAGCTGGTGATATTTTTTTACCAGCCATGAAACTGTTTTTGCAAAAACAGACAGTTATGACAAATATTTTACATTTCAATATCAATACCACAGCTAAAACTACTAGCCTAACTAATATAAATTTAAAACATTATTAAACACAAGTAACAATAGATTTCAGGTAGAGACATTGAATAAAGTAATCAAATGTAATATAACACTGGATAGTCTTCACTGTATAAATAAAACAGACTAATCCTTATTAAAGTTACAAAAGTTATTCAGTCAAGAGCAGTGAATATACATTCTCCAAATGTATTTATAAAAAAATATTTATTTAAACTTACCTTTCAAAAGATGTTTGTGTCAGGTGTATGTTTGCAGGCTGCAGTCTTAAGAGGGAGGAGAAAGGGATTGAGCCTGGGAGAGAGGCAAGCGATAAGCTCCTTAGGGCATTAGGGTTTTAACCCTGGAGAAGTTTTACCAGCAGAAATAGTAGCCAGTCAGAGACAGACATTGGACAGAAACACTTACAAATAGTAGGCTACTGCTTAAGCTGGTTAAAGCTGAGGCTCATAGTTTATTAGTGAAACAGCATCGAAAATACGTATGAGATCATCAAATAACCATTTAGATCATTTATATTATTGAGTGAAAGATGAATCAACACACTTTATTCTGTATTACACACTGACGCTAAAGCAAAACTGTAAGCAGAGCAAACTGAAAAGTCCAAACTGCACATAGTCAACATAGTCATGCTGATTGGTCTCCACACCATCTGACCTGCTACATGCTGCACATATTAAGAGTGAAAAGCAGAGGAGATGAGAAGAGTCATTGGCTTTCACTGTGACATTTCAGTTTTAAGTCACTAGAGGGAGCTAAAGTTGCATCAAATGTTGATCTGCTCAATGTCAACGGTTTCTGTCCCTCCATTGAAAGTCCAGGTGATCAGAAAGGTCATAAAGGTGACTTAAAATGAATCTATATGAATTGAGCTGTTTAATACAAGTCTTGTAAAGCGATACGATCACTTTATATCATGAAGAGATTTAATTTAGGCTTTTATTTACCTATAAACACAAAACATATAGTGCATCACGTATGGTAAACACGGAAGCTTGTGTGTGTGTTTGTGTGTGTGTGTGTGTTTTTGTGTGTATAAAGCCATTGTATCTCTTCACAAGGCTTGGATTAAACCTGAGTTATATGGATTAATTTTACAACATTTTTATAGCATTTTGGATCTTCTACGTTTTGTTTAGCGCTTGGAGGGACAGAAACCTTACAGGTTTCATCTCATTTGTGTTTCAAAGATGAACCAAAGTCTTATGGGTTTGGAATGACATACAAGTGAGTAAATGATGACAGTATTCTCATTTTGGGGTGAACTATCACTTTAATTATCACTGTTACAGCCAATACCCTTATTTCCAGACATAAGTATATAAAAGAAGTGCTGCACAGGGTTTCAAATAACTTAATTTAATCTGTTCTTGGGTGGTTAGAGATTTTTCAGTTGTACAGGCAATTCATTGTGGTGTGTGGTAAATTGCCAGCAGATGGCAATCTAATCTAATCTTTCTCCAAATGCAGCTCCACACTGCTAGTAATCAGTGTGACAAAAATAATACAACACAGTGGCTGCATCTGAAATCGCATACTTCCCTACTACAGGGAGTGCAGAATTATTAGGCAAGTTGTATTTTTGAGGATTAATTTTATTATTGAACAACAACCATGTTCTCAATGAACACAAAAAACTCATTAATATCAAAGCTGAATATTTTTGTATCAATATTTTAAGTAGTTTTAAGTTTTAGCTATTTTAGGGGGATATCTGTGTGTGCAGGTGACTATTACTGTGCATAATTATTAGGCAACTTAACAAAAAACTAATTTATACCCATTTCAATTATTTATTTTTACCAGTGAAACCAATATAACATCTCAACATTCACAAATATACATTTCTGACATTCAAAAACAAATCAGTGACCAATATAGCCACCTTTCTTTGCAAGGACACTCAAAAGCCTGCCATCCATGGATTCTGTCAGTGTTTTGATCTGTTCACCATCAACATTGCGTGCAGCAGCAACCACAGCCTCCCAGACACTGTTCAGAGAGGTGTACTGTTTTCCCTCCTTGTAAATCGCACATTTGATGATGGACCACAGGTTCTCAATGGGGTTCAGATCAGGTGAACAAGGAGGCCATATCATTAGATTTTCTTCTTTTATACCCTTTCTTGCCAGCCACGCTGTGGAGTACTTGGACGCGTGTGATGGAGCATTGTCCTGCATGAAAATCATGTTTTTCTTGAAGGATGCAGACTTCTTCCTGTACCACTGCCTGAAGAAGGTGTCTTCCAGAAACTGGCAGTAGGACTGGGAGTTGAGCTTGACTCCATCCTCAACCCGAAAAGGCCCCACAAGCTCATCTTTGATGATACCAGCCCAAACCAGTACTCCACCTCCACCTTGCTGGCGTCTGAGTCGGACTGGAGCTCTCTGCCCTTTACCAATCCAGCCACGGGCCCATCCATCTGGCCCATCAAGACTCACTCTCATTTCATCAGTCCATAAAACCTTAGAAAAATCAGTCTTGAGATATTTCTTGGCCCAGTCTTGACGTTTCAGCTTGTGTGTCTTGTTCAGTGGTGGTCGACTTTCTGCCTTTCTTACCTTGGCCATGTCTCTGAGTATTGCACACCTTGTGCTTTTGGGCACTCCAGTGATGTTGCAGCTCTGAAATATGGCCAAACTGGTGGCAAGTGGCATCTTGGCAGCTGCACGCTTGACTTTTCTCAGTTCACGGGCAGTTATTTTGCGCCTTGGTTTTTCCACACGCTTCTTGCGACCCTGTTGACTATTTTGAATGAAACGCTTGATTGTTCGATGATCACGCTTCAGAAGCTTGGCTATTTTAAGACTGCTGCATCCCTCTGCAATATATCTCACTATTTTTGACTTTTCTGAGCCTGTCAAGTCCTTCTTTTGACCCATTTTGCCAAAGGAAAGGAAGTTGCCTAATAATTATGCACACCTGATATAGGGTGTTGATGTCATTAGACCACACCCCTTCTCATTACAGAGATGCACATCACCTAATATGCTTAATTGGTAGTAGGCTTTCCAGCCTATACAGCTTGGAGTAAGACAACATGCATAACGAGGATGATGTGGTCAAAATACTCATTTGCCTAATAATTCTGCACTCCCTGTATAGCGTAGGTAAAAAACAGTATGTGACAAAAATAGTATGTCCAAATACTCATAAGTACTCATAAAAGAGTAGCCAAAATGTATGCATGTTGCATGATAATGAAAACATGGCGAATAGATTGTTCCAGACATGACATCATTTTGTAGGCCAAAACGCAGAAGTGAGTTAGCATTTTAGCACTTCCGGTTCCCTCGTCCCGAAGTCAATAGGTTTTTTGAATGGGGTTTTGGTTAAATGACTGAAATAAGGTCTGTGTAGAACACAAGTTCAAGACTCCTTCACGTTTTATTCAACGACATAATACATCAGCATTACCCCACTCGTGATTTTTTTAAGCTGTTACGGGTCTTGAAAAAGCCGATTGCTAACAAGTGACTAAATGGGAGAGATTAAACGTCATCAGGCAGAAAAGGTAAATTCAGTCCGCTTTTACAGCCTCGTTATACTCATAATTGTGCTCTTATAAACTATTCTAACTCAAACTTACTGGGAAAATGTTTTGAGATAAAAACTGGAAGAGTTGTTAGAAGCTTAGTGATGGTGGCGCTTAAGTCGAGCGACCGTGGTGTAGTTCGTTTATAGCCTACCTTTAGCTTTGTCTTGATGGACAAAACGTGTAAGTATCATAAACTTTTGTTGATCACAAAGCTTGTTTTTTGTGATAATCCAAAAGCCTATGGGAAAATCCTATTTTTGTCGAGGGAACCAGCGAGATGCTAACTGCCGGTTGGCCTACAAAGTGACGTCATACCTGCACCGCTCTATATATCATATATGGTCACAAAGTAATTGCTTCTACCAAATAAGTACCTACTTAAGAGTGCATACAATTTCGGATGCAGCCGTGATACAATGATGTCAATGAATTTAATTTCATTATTGCATCTGTATAGCACTGTACATGGAGAACCATAATCAGTGGTTTTAACACACAACAAATACTTCAAATAAAACATGCTATTAAAATAGTTTATGGTTTGAATATATTTTTGAATATATGTTTGCACACAAAGACAAATATTATATCGCTAGTATTTTTTGAGTGTAATCGATTAGAAATTGTTGAAGGAATGAAAATTATTAATTCACCCTTGTTATTAGTGACACCGGTGGCCGTTAAGTGAACTGGAGCCAGCTATTTATTTATTGCTCGTGTTCTCTGCTCTCACTCATAAGGCTCACCAGCTTGGAGCAAAAGGCTGTTGCATAGTTTGTGCTTGCTGTTTAATTTCTATTTGAAACTTAGCAAACTGGCAGCTCCAGTAGTAATGAAAATATTTATCTTTAACTCTGTCATGGAAACTATGTATAAACCTTAATTAAACAATTTAATAATCAATTAAAAAGGAATTTATACCTGTGTTATTTTACGCTGTAGCCACGTTGGATCAGAGGTTTGGAAAATAGATGGATGGATGATTCAGTGGTGGGTGCCATCTTCTGGCCAGATGCGGAAGTTAATTCGGTGCGCAACTCTTTCAGTGCATTATGGGTATTCTCTAGCCGTTGAGCGATAATGTCCACTATGGTTTCAGACACCACTACAAATGGCTGCCCCCTCAAATAGAGTGGTGCAGGTATGACGTCACTTTGTTGGCCAACTGGCAGTTAGCATCACGCTGGTTTCCTCAAGAAAAACCAACACGATCACATGAGAATGCGTATCAATAATACGAGTGTGCAATGTCGTGGGTGCATATGGTACGCAGTTTTTCACGTGCATATGATACGCACTTTATGGTGTGTGTATATGACACGCTCTTGGGTAGGATGGGGGTGGGGGGTTCGTGCGTATAATACGCCATAAAGTGCTCATCATATGCACGCGAAAAACTGCGTACCATATGCACGCCAAAACTCATTTTGGCATATACATTCCACGACATTGCACACTCGTATTATTGATACGCATTTTCGTGTGATCGGGCTCGATACTTGCATGTTTTGTCCATCAAGATAATTATCACAGATGAACACAACTTTTATGAAAAATAATACTGATGTTTATGTCATAGAATAAAACGTGAAAGTGTCTTCAGCTTGTTCTCACCACAGACCTTTCAGCCATTTAACCAAAACCCTATTCAAAAAACCTATTGACTTCAGGACAAGGGAACCGGAAGTGCTAAAATGCTAACTCGTTTCCGCGTTTTGGCCTACAAAGTTATGTCATACCTGCCCCACTCTATAGTGCCCTATTTTAATGGGTGCGGTTTCGGGACACAGCCCATGTGACATTGCACACCCACATGATGCCGTATTTCATTTTTCCATAAAAGGTGGGGAGCAACCATGATTAAAAATGCTTAAAAACTTAATGTCCATATAAAAATAAAAGATAGAAACACATACACGTTTCAAACTGAATTTAATATATCATTAGAAAATATTAAATTGTAATGGCCCGACCAGGCTGAACAGAGTTAGTTATTAGCTATGGTGTTTTTGATCCAGTCAGTGTATCGACACACCTCAGCATAAACCCCAGGATAGCCTGGCTCAGCACAGCCATCGCCCCAGGAAACCACACCTTTCAGTTTCCCTTTGCACACTACAGGGCCACCAGAATCCCCCTGAGAAGAAAATTGGAAAATGAAAAGGACAAAAATATAAGACACATATAAAGAGGAAAACTAAGTCAATGACATACCTTACACGAGTCTTTGCCTCCTTCCATGAATCCAGCGCAGAACATGTTTTTAGTTATTTTTGTACCATATGCACCTTTACACTGCGCCATTGAGAGTACAGGCAAATTCAAACACTGCAGGACAGAAGCAGTGTAATCTGGAAAAAGAATATGTCATCATTTACGTATCTAATGATTGAATGCATATTTTAATGCCTGACCATATTATATTAAAGTGAAGATTTTCATTACTCAGCCATCTCACCTCCAGTGTTTCCCCATCCAGAAACCAAGCACTGCTCCCCTGCAGAAGAGCATCTGGTTGCCAGAGGGATTTTCTTTACATACTTGTTGATGATGGCAGGCTTTCTCAGCTTGATCAGCATGATATCATTGTTAAGAGTCTGACTATGATAGTTCGGGTGACGAATCACCATCTTTGCCTCGATCAGCTGCTCTGTGCTTTCTGGAAAAGACACGTTGTGCTTTCCCAGGTGGACGACAAGTTGATGTCTATTTGATAAGGAACTCATAATTTACTCAGCCCTAATACAGTGGTTATCAGAATATTGCTTACATACATATTAGGTCTGTAAAGTCTCAAATAGGTTTTACCTGGTCTAAGAGACATAATGGTTATGTCAACACAATTACAGACAATAAAAATATAAATAACAATAACAACCTGTTGCTAATCAATTCCTTAAAAAGGTATTCTATAGGGAAAAGGTAGTTTGATGGTCAAGTAGTTTTAACATGTTTAAAAAAAGGGAGGTTATACTCACATGAAGTCGCAGTGGGCAGCAGACACAACCCATCTTTTATTAATCAAAGATCCTCCACACAAGTAATACTTATCTGTAAGGTACACTTGCCAGGGCTGGGAGTGGGGCGGACATTCATAACCTCCAATGATTTTATCACCTGTGCTGTAAACTTCATTAAAAAATGAATTGTTCTTTTATTAATATTAATGATAAAGACTACTTATCTATAATACAGATCAGTGTAGGCATAAGCTAACAATTGTCACGAATAATGACTAATAAGAAAGACGACGTACGTACCCACAGCCACAACCAGCAAAATTAACACAACAGTCTTCATTGCAGTGGAGGAGAGAAGGACTGCTCACAGTTTTAGAGCACTTCTGCAAAGTTCAGGACTAGCATTCATGTTTTAAGCAAGTGTTTTAACACACCTACAGAACCTACAGAACAACCAATAAGATCACAACAAATGATTTGAAGTAAAAATGAGACACCGGTTCATATCATACAGTTTCCATGGTCATAATAAATGCGTTGGAAGTCAAATCAAGTCAACTTTATTTATATAGCGCTTTTTACAATGGAGATTGATTAAAAGCAGCTTCACAGTGTTAACAGGAAAATAATGCAACATAATTTGATTCGGCTGGTACAGCCGCTCTGGAGAAAACAGTGATGTCATCCAGCTCAGTTCAATTATTATATAGTGTCAATGCGGGCAGATCAGTAATATAGTTGAATATTTAGTGTCCCCAACTAAGCAAGCCAAAGGTGACAGAGGCGACGGTGGCAAGGAACCCAAACTCCATCAGGTGACAGAATGGAGAAAAAAACCTTGGGAGAAACCAGACTCAGTCAGAGTGCCAGTTCTCCTCTGGCCGACAAACAAACAGTGTATGATTATGGCAACATTATAAGTCAGAAGTCATATTAAATCGGAATATTCAGAATATTTGTCCAGTTTCATCTGGTTGAAGATCAGAGTCATCACGACAGAGAGGGGTTTGTTGAGGATCAGTGCCACTGGATATCGTGTCGATGAAGCCTTCACAGAGGAGAACCTAGTTTACGCGATCCCCGCAGACACGTCAGGGATGCATTGTGGTCGTGTCTAGGCGCAGCTCCACCATCTGATCTGGATACGGCTGACTACAGTAAACCTCAGGATAAACAGAGACTAATGTTAGCGTAGATGCCATTCTTCTTATGATGTAACGATTACATCAGGTGTTATGGGAAGTGTTCCTGATTCCGGCTGACCTAGTTAATGCAGCCTAACAATCATTTACGAACAAATTTGAACTGATTTGAATAATAGAAATTGATAATGTTCTATGTGTATGTGAAGGAAGCATTGATGTCAGTATAAAACAGTATAAAAACAGATTACCAAAATGCTTTTTGAGTGACACAACTTAAGAGTGTGAACTTTATGTACAGTATGTTTATTGTTTACTTAACTGTTCAGGCAATAAAAGAGAAATTCTCTCATTATTATCCACAACACACAAAATAACGATCTACATAACTAACACTTCAGTTTATACCAACAACATAAACTATAACTATTCTGTAAGAAAAAAAATTGACCAAATTGAACTAACCAAGATTCTCATTGAGATTTGAAGACACTAAAAAGTAAGTGATATGGGCATTAAAAGCTAGCGTAGCAATTAATGTTAATGTCAGATATAAATGCTTACTAAACCAAGTTCTCTCAGATAAAAGTTTTTTAAAATACACCAATACGCAGAAACACAAGGAGTCCACTGGAAAAATGAGTCAATGAAAGTTAATCCCAGACCATTTTTTCTTAGCATAATTAATGATGGACTGTTCTTAGACACAGATCACATACTGCTTTGACATTTTTTTGTCACTTAAGAAAGAGTTGCTGTTTTGTCACCTGTTTATAAGTACTTTAAGACAGTACAGTGGTCCATTGTTTAAGTGCACTTTCATTAGTATTTCTATACTATATTAGTATTTTTGTGGTATTTTCAGCTAGTATATAGAAATGTTAAAATATTTATAGTATACTTATCATAAAATACATTTACTTAAAAGTTTTAAGTTATCAATAATTATCTCAGTCTTGTCAACATTTAATAAAAAAAAAAATGTATCACATGAGTTATTTAATCTCTCTTTTTTAGGTCAGGTCATTGCCTTGATTTGTTCCAGAAACATTTTTTGTTATGCTGGTTGAAAATCTCTTCCCATCTTGATAGCAATCACTAAGTTAAAGGAGTAATTCACTTTAAAATGAAAACGATTTATTCACCCTCAAGCCATCCTAGGTGTATATGACATTCTTCTTTCAGATGAACACAATCGGAGTTCAAAGCTTTAAAGTGGCAGTGGCGGGGGCCATTGAGTTTGCAGCTCAAAAAAGTGACTCCATCCATCATAAACCTACTCCACACGGCTACGCGGGGTAATAAAGGCCTTCTGAGTGAAACGATGCATGTGTGTAAGAAAAATATCCATATTTAAAACTTTATAAAGAACAATATCTAGCTTCCGCCTTCTGTATTCAACTTATGTGGAAAGTGTAACGCCTCTTGCAGTTCAAAACGCCAGTTACGCTTTTTCCGTAAGTTGAATACGGAAGGTCTAGAGCAACCTGGCTAAATTTGCCCATTGGCCTCTGTCCATCATGGCCTCCTAATAATCCCCATATACTGATTGGCTTCTTCACTCTGTCTCCTCTCCACCAATCAGCTGGTGTGTGGTAGGCGTTCTGGCGCAATATGGCTGCCGTCGCATCATCCAGGTGGATGCTGCACATTGGTGGTGGTTGAGGAGATTTCCCCCCCTTCCATGTAAAGTGCTTTGAGTACCCAGAAAAGCGCTACATAAACACATATGTTTATGTTTTTTAATGTTTATTATTGTAATGTTATGTGCTTTGAGACTTGAGGTAGTTTAACGCCATCTGACGTGACGCTTTTGTTTGCTTTTGTGGCTTTGGAAACGCTCTGAAGGGACTCACTGTGTGGGTCCAGTTTACACATCCGTTGCAACAAAACCACTCTCAACCTGTGGTAAAACTTTTGGCCAATCTCTTCCCCTAGATCTGGGTTTGTGGAGGCTGTTTTGTCCTTGGTGGTGTGGAGTTCAAAGAAGTAAAGGAAGAAGTAGAAACGTTTGTCTCTCTCACACACACACTAGGGATGGAACAATTACCGGTTTCATGATAAACCACGATAAAATGTACTGACGGTTAGTAATATTGTTTAAAATGTAATTATCATTAAAACCGTGTTTGATTATCACAATTTTGAAAACTCGCTGTAAATTCTGTCCAGCCAGCGTCAGTCTGTTGTTTTTTGAACGAGAAGAAATGGCAGAAGGCAGTGACAGCGCCGGGAGATTTTTCAGCTTTCTAAAAGGACCAAATCTGAGGTGTGGTCATATTTTGGCTTTTATAAAAGTCCTGAGTGAAACTCAATCGAGGATGGTCACCCTGTCTGCAGAACATGCAAAAAGAAAGTCGCTGCTATAGGAGGAAACACTTAAAATCTGCTAATGCAAGGCAAGTGGACTTTGACCTCAATACTAAAACTACGTCTGATAAATAACGTAAAGCTTGAGCCAAAGACGAACGAACAAGTTCACACAAGACTAGGGTGACATTTAAGGGATAATGTATATTCATTGTACACTTATTACACAGATTTTCTTTACCACATAAATAATTAAGGGGGCATATTGAATTGAGATTAATGTTTTAAATCTTACCCGTTTATAAATCTATTTTGTACAGTGTACAAAACAATCGTCCAGACAAGATGATCACAAGAAGTTATAGTAATAATTATAGTAGTATTAATAGTAAAGTCCTCTGATTTCATTTTTAATACAATCAAAAACAGAGATGCTATGCACGATCACTTCCGCGTTTTGTCTCAGCCCGCACACGAACATCCGGCACAGCGCCGGAAGCCGTTTTCGCTATTGGTTAACTATGGAGACAGCACAGAAGATATTTTTACACTCGCGGTTTAAAAGAGAGTTTCCCCGGATTACTCTGAACGATGTTAATCACACTGTGAGGCAGTCAGCTGTCACTCCTAACAGCAAGAAGACGTTTCGAAATACATTCGACACTTTGAGGGTGAGTATTTTCGTGCAATATGCAACTAGCGATTCTAGCTAAATCCCAGTTTCTGACCATTCATACCTGTCTATTCATCTATCTAGTTAACGGGTTTGCGTATATTGTATTCCTTTTGACTGATGTGCTTGTTTATGCTACATATATGATTTTTGGACTATGAATATTAACTATATTATTAATAATTTCTCAGTTTCCAAACAAGAATCAGGTGATAAGCATGAGGGTAATGTTTGAGGTCAGTAAGGAAGGCAGAAGCCACATGGTTTAAGAATAGGACGACACAATATATTAGTTTATGTCTGAATTAAATGCTAATTTTAAACAGCCATTTTTGAGCTTTCTGTACAAAGACAGGGAAAGTGAAACTATTCCGTAATAAGGTTCGGCCGGCAGGCAGGCAGGCTGTCCACTGATGAGGAGATCTATGAAGCAGCTTCAACTTGAGCTCTGAATGATATACCCCCACAGTGAATAAATGCAGGATATGATTACTTAGGGCAAGGTACCTAAGATGAAGGTAGGGTTTGGGGCGGTGGAGGGATGCTGGAAAAGCTGAGACTGAAGAGAGGTAACTGTTACACAGCTGCTTATCTACTCTGTCTGTTGATTGGAAGCTTAGCTCGCTCCTCAATAAATTACGTTTAGGAACTTTACTTATGAGCTACTTTGCTCATGGGGACCAAGAAATGTCTGCGCATAAATGTCCCCAAAATGTAGGGAATACCTGAACCACCACACACTCAAACACACGCACATTTGCTTGCTTTCCCTTACAAGTGTATTTTCCAAGTATACCTTATGTAGGAAGTATACAGTACTAATATCAATGTACTAGTACATGTATTATTTAAATACTTTTTTGAACTGATTACGTTCACCTCATTACTCCCTGTGTCTGTCCGCGTCCAAAATTGCATACTCTCCTGAGAAGGTACTTACTTTGAATAAGTAATTACTTTAAGTGCTTGTGTTTTTCTGTGATATTTCCTGTGTTAGTATTGTTAAAGAAAGTTCTTCAGATCTCCTGCATTGTGTGCTCACTACAACCACACAACGTGACAACACCGTAAAGCTACGTTACTACAAGTAGGCCCATATTTCATAAATCAATCTCTACTGTGACTAAAACCATCAGTGTGGGTCCATTTTACGCATCTAGTAAAACATCTGAAAATCCGCCGCAACCTGTGAAGGGAAAACTTTGCAGTTCAGGAATTCAGCATTGGTCCTTTTTGCCAATCTAAATGTTTTTGGTAATCATTTTGGTCACAGTGGTACTTTTCAGATGGGTATTTTGATTTGATCACCTTCAACAAAACAGTATATGGTATATGTTTCAGTATGTGTAGATTGTGTACTACAGTACCTACAGTACCAGAGAACAAAAGTCTCATTGGCCATCTCTTCTCTTTGACCAGGGTTTGTGGCCGTTTTGTCATAGGTGGTGTCAAGTTTAGAGAAGTAAATAAAGAGAAGTAGAAATGTGGGCACTGTTACACACAGACCCTATGTACACCCATGTACATGCATGCATGGCCTTAAAAAAGTATATTTCCAGTTAATTTTATTAAGTTCAAGTTTATTTTCAGATATACTTGAAATATACTAATATGAATGTACTAGTAGTAGGCCCTATACTTGTAAGTGTACTATTTTAATACTTTTTGGGACTAAATTGGCCCACACTATATTTTAAGTGTAACAGTAGCAAACTTTGTGTACAAAACTAAGTTTTTCATTTTTTTGTAACTATACTACAAGTGAGCATCAGTAACTCAGTGGTTGTTTGTTCTAGATCTCTCAAACTTTGATGCATGGTTGCTACATTTGTATGCTACAAATAAAACTGACTTGGATGTGTACTACACAATCACAGATTATGTGAGTCGATACAAATACAAATTAGTTGTAATTTGCTGAAATAACTCCACACTATCTAATTTGCAAGAACTTTATTGAAGAACAAAAATAATATGTTTTGGACACACTGAACAATTTAAAGTGCCAAAAACTAATTATATTGTATTTCATTTAGGAATTTAAAATTAGCACAAAAACAATTGCTGAAAACAAGTGAGTGTTCGTGTGTGTGTGTACTGTATTCCTGTAACATAATGCTTCAGTCACTATGTTGCCATCCACCTATTTGAATTTTGGGATATCACATAAAAAAATAATAATGCAGGAAGGGAACGCTAATATGTGCATAAATTCTAAAAATGTTCACAAAAAAATGCTCAATTGAGGCAGATTTTTATCCGATAAGGAGACGTGCATAAACTATATTAGAAACACATTTACCACATAAATCCCTTGATGCGCAACAAAAAACTTGTAACATTTTTAATGAACTGTCCATACCCCAAACAGCCATAACATAGCTAACTGTTTTGGCATTTGGGTTTGAAGTTAGCATGAATGCATGAATCTCATGTTCGAGATCCACCTATGGAGAAGGGCATCCATACCTGACCTCTGCAGAAGCATCCAATTGCACCAAGTCTTGCTAGAGTCAGACAGAAGCACGCAGCCAATGCTCGGTAAGGCCCCACCCCCTTACCTGAGAGCATATAAGGCCTGCATGCACTGCTGTTCTCCAGTTGACATATGCTTTTCGCGATCTCTGCACTGACACAGCTCGGTTGGATTTAACACTGCTTACTTTGCGTGTCTTCGGGAGGACATATCGCCAGATCAGCCTCCACCAGATGTGACAGTCTTTTATTCAGCCTAGGTTAGCTGTGTTTCGCATCCTGAGCCGTCAACGCTCTCTCTTGTCTTCAGGCTGCCCGCTTTTTCATTATCTCACCTGCTTCCCTTTCCACGGCTGCCCGCCACGGATTTTACTCAGTTTTTCACCGGTATGCCGCTCTCTAAAACTGCTGCTTTTCCCGGGGACATCTTATCATAGGCCTGCCCGGCCGTGTGTGGTGCACTGATCGCCGCTATAGACCCTCACCCCTTCTACGTGGTCTGCTTGGGCCTCAAGCACGCAGAAGAGGCTTTGGAGAACCCAGACAATTGCAGCCATTTTGTTGCATAAGAAGCTCAGACGGCGGCATCTTAAAGTTGCTGTGACCCAGTACATCGTGCTCGGCCTTTCTGGATCAGATGGTGGACACGGTGGCGACGACGAGCTACCAGAGGCCTCCCGGGGCATAATGTCCCTCAACTGGGCTGACCAGCCCAATCCAGCATTCTCCAAAGAGGACATCTTCGCGGGCAACCTCCCATTTGCCGACGAATTGGCCGGTTCCGGCAATGATGGCGACGCTGGCCTACCACAGTCCATCCTCCTGGACGTATGTGAATGAGTGGCCGCCACAGAGCGGCACCGACTAGGAGAGGGACATTGATATGACGGGAAACTGCTGGGACCTCCTCCACATGAAACATAACTGGGGCGACCCGCTCGACACAAGATACAAGATATTATTAAGATTATCATTCCAGGACGAGCACCTCATGTGATCTCATGGGGAAGCGGATGTAAACATGTACGTAGCAGATCGTCATTGATGTCTCAACAGGTAATGTTTACATTTGCTAGCAGCTTTCTACACTCACCCTGTATGTTCAAAACCAAGGCGATTTCTCCTCAGCTCTTCTCTTTGTCCGTACGGTTGTGTCATGTTTTCGAAGACACGCTATACAAATAGACGTGTTGTAAACACTTCACATGCCGTTCCACCATCTCTGGTGTTCAACAGACCTGCACACAGCAGCTTGTTTCGTGGTCGCGATTTCAAAAGTGCTCTCATTCACTTCTCTCATTGGCTATTGTAAAAGAACTGACGTAATCCTCCCTATTTAAAATCCTAAATATCAAACGTTTGATATGATCAGGGCAGCCCCGATTTGTGTGAGAGCAGATCGGGAGGTGCAAGATTTGATCTGTGAACGCCTCACATTACCAGATAATCTGCGCCAAACATCGGAACCGATCGAGGTCCTCGACAAGATTTTTTATCTGATTCTCAGGAGGGGAAAATTGTGCATAAATCAGCCTAAAACTCCTCTAGTCTGAGCCCAGCTTTAACCTGTCAGGCCTCCCTGACGGTGAAAAGAGGCGCATGTTCGGCTGATGGGGGCACCGAGTCTGCATTCACAGGCCGCTGACATTCTGAAAGAAGAAATCTCTTCCCTCTTCCCCAATCTGATAAATCACGGATTTTATTCTCGTTATTTCCTGGTTCCAAAGAAGCACGGTTCTCTCTGCCCCATCTTGGACCTCTGAGTGTTGAACAAACATTTGAGGAAATACAATTTCAGAATGTTAACTCACAGCACTCGCCCGCTCCATAAAACAGAACGACTGGTTCACATCGGTCAATCTGAAAGATGCTTTTTTCCACATAAGCATTTATCCGCCACACAGGACGTTTCTTCATTTTGCCTATCAAGGCACATGTTATGAATTCACAGTTCTTCCATTCCAGCTCTCACTCAGCCCAAGAACGTTTTTTCTGTGTGCGGAGGTGGGCTTAGCTCCCCAAAGAATGTCAGGTCTGCGGATTTTGACATACATAGGTGACTGGCTCATCATAGTTGAGTCGAAGGAGAAAGTGCTGCAGGACACCTGCTGTGTGCTTTCACATCACTCGGGTTCAGGGTGAATGTGTACAAAAGCAATTTTACACCCAGTCAGAGTGTGATTTTCCTGTGCTTGGAGCTGAACTCAGTCTCCATGCGAGAGCAGGCAGGCATTTTCCTGCCTGCTCTCGCATGGCAACTAATTTTTTTTAGGCATTCTGAACAGAGGCGCGGACCTTCTATCAAGGGGGAACCCACTCTACGGAGATTGGTGCTTCCACCCTCAAATAGTGGGCATGATATGGATGAGATTCGGACAGGCAACCTTATATCTATTTGCCTTGTGCGAAAACACCCATTATCCTATATGCTCTTGGGATAGACGCACTGGCCCACCCATGGACCAAAGTGCTGCTGTATGCTTTTCCTCCCCTGTGCCTGACCATTACTGTCTCAAGCGAATAGGGAGATTCATCACCCCACACCCGGACAGGGTGGCTCTCTGGGCCTGGCCTGTGAGAGGACAAACTTAAACGGGTCCCCAGTTTGTGTTTGCCACTATACAGAATGCCAGGGCTGTTTCTACACGGCCCTTATATGGACGTAATTAGCGTTGGTTAATGATGTTACCTAGGTGGTGGAGTAATAACATCTTTTAACAATCTCGCTTGAGATTGAATTAATGCTACATTTTTTTGCTATAAATTATGGACATGGCATCTGAGGACTAATTTCCAGATTCAATCACAGGCTCGTTCTTACGTACTAGAGCACTTACGCACATGCACACTCTTAAAAAACTGTGTTTTAAATCTTTTCACAAACAAAAAGACATAAATGACATTTGTATATATTCGAAATAAATGATATAGATTGCACTGAATGTCAGCTTGCTTATTTTGCTCAAGATAATGATTTATTAAGTCCACATGTCATGCAAACAAGAAACTCTGCTTCTAACCAGAGGTCGAGAGCTGTCATTCCAACCACGCAATTTTGCAATGCTGTTTGCGAATGTTCATTGGAACTATTGTTTCGGGACACATCGACTGATAACGACGGAACTTGCGACCATAGTTGGCTAACAATGCTTTCGGGAAACGCACCCCAGACCAACCTTTGCAGCCTTCGAAGCCATGGCCATTGAAGTCTGAGTCCTAAGAAGGATGCTGTCACAGAGTCGCAGCCAACACCCACCAACACACAGACATCGTCACCAGATCTCCACGCTCCGCCCACTCGTTCACTATCCCCAGAGTACTGATTACCTGCACCTGCACCTCATCATCACAGACACTATAAGAAGCACACTCTCCCTGCACTTTACTGTCTGGTCTTGTTTCACATACCTGGACTCCTTACCTGATGCTCACCAGAGATTCCCGTCGACTCCTTCCTTGTCTCCAGTTCTTTGTCTCCTCGTGTTCTCCCTCATCCAACCTCTTACCAAGATATCCACCCAGCTAAGTGACTGTGAAATGCTATTATCATCATTTACCTGCATCCCTCGTTTGCCTGTGTTCGTGTCTTTGTTTAAATAAACACCATTCACCTTAACTGTCTCTCTGCCTCCTCGTGTCCCGACAGATGCAGCCTTTGAATTGGGACACAGCCTCTGTCCCTCTGTGTAGGAGAAGTAATTGCCACCTGACTTCTATAATCAGTACCCTGTTGTGACTGGATAATGGGTGGGGGAAGGAGAGTATTTAAACTGCAACCATCATCAGAGCTGTGTTAGTGGTGGTCTTTAAGGTCTAATATTCAACCTCAGACTAGATGTTGTTTTAAAGCAATAAGTTCTTTTTTTGGCAGGTTGCTTTTTTTTTTTTTTTTTTTTTTTTTTTTTTTTTTTTTTTTTTTTTTAGGCTCATTTTAAAAAATGTGGATGCTTGTTAGGAAAATATGACAAGCAACTTCGTTTCTTGACATTGTCCAATACACTGATTGACAGTCTTCTCACAGCTAATAGCCAATCAGTGCAATAATACAAGTGCTGTAGCGTAATTTGTCCTCATACATCCCGCCTCCTTCTCCCCCCTCATTGAAGAAAAATCGTGTTCAATGTGCAGGCATGTGGCATTGTAAATGCAAGTAATTATAGTTAGTAGACATAAATAGACGTATGTACATTTTCACAAACAATGTCAGAGATGTAAAGAGATGGAGAGGAAACCAGGAGGAAACCGGACCTAATTTAATTTTTTTAAATACTCCCTTAGTGCTTGCCTGCTTCCCAATGTGCATACTATCCATCCTAAAATAGTATGTGACATTAGTAATTTTCAATATTATTTAGGGCAGATAGTATGCGCATTGAGATGCAGGGCTTGTCTTTTTCACTGTTTGCAGTGTGTGTGTTCACTACTCACTGCTCCTAATATGTGTGCACTAACTCCGACTATGGGTTACCATAATTGGCCTTCAAGTCACTTTCTCTTTTTCCATCTTCAAATCTATTCTGTTCACAGCTGATCGGAGGAAATTGCGTGCCCTTTGTTGCAATTTGATGATTTTTGTAAAATAACATGTTTTTGCTTTTCAAACTCAGAGTGGATTCAGTTTAATATGGTGCAGTGTCATTTATTGATAATAAATAATTGAGCATAAATAATATAGATGATGATAAATATATTATTGGGCTTGTTTTTGAAGCTGCGGTTGCTTATTTGGCTCGTGAGAGTTGTCTACACTGCAAGTAGTTGGCTGCTCTGTGTATCTTTACCTCATCTGTGTTGAACTTATTGAAGTAGAGTTTCTTTCCTGTCTATGATTGATACTTAAAAGGGAGAAGTGAGTGTTAACTTCTATGATTATTTATTGCTGTTGATATGATTTGTCTGTTCTGTTTTTGGTTTACTTGAAGTGTACTAGTTTAATCATTTTTTGCCATTTTTATTTTGAATTGAAATTCTTTTTCTCCTGTTTATGTTAGCTAGAGTTAGCTTATCTTGCTGTACTTTTGTATTTTCTTTTAGTTTAGGTAATTTGGTTAAGGAGTTAGATTGGTTATGTTTGTTTGTTTTGGCAATACCCCCTTCTGAATCTGTTGCCCTCTTTTTTTTATTTTGCTTGATTTTGTAAAATACTTTTTTCTTTTGTGAAATATAATGTGGTTATATGGGTTACTGTTGTGAAACAATTCTGGGGCTGGAGACAGGGTGGTTTCATGCTATTGCACACTCACTCATTCACCACCATTCATTTTTGCTGTTGCATTCCTCCCCCTAGACCAATCAGGAAATTGTAACAATGTTAATGTCAGCATTTAGACTAGAAATGTTTTATTAAAATCAAAAGTTGTACCTGTTAATATTTAATTGACCAGAGCTAACATTAACTAACAATGAACAGTTAACTAATGTTAAAGGGATGGTTCACCCAAAAATGAAAAATTTATGTTTATCTGCTTACCCCCAGGGCATCCAATATATAGGTGACTTTGTTTCTTCAGTAGAACACAAATGAAGATTGGTAACAAAAAAGAGAGTACAAAAAAAAAACATACACAGACAAATTCATGAATGTGTGAGTGAGTGAGCACAGTAGCGCATGTATCCATGCATGCACAGACCCAAGGCCTTTATCTTCACAAGCACACGTGTACATATGTGAGCATTAACATGGCGAACCATCCTCCCCATTAATTTTCAATGGATGGCCATTTTTGACCAATATAAGCTCAGATCAATGAGGCCTACGATCTATCAGTTTAAAAGATAAATACATAACCTGTCCTAACTGAAAAAAAACAAATTGACAAAAATACTGAATCCAATATTTAGTGATAATATAGCATATTGAGAGATATATAAGCTATTTTTGTAGGCCGGCCATTTCTGACCGGTAACACAAGACGGTGAAAAAAATCCCTAAAAAGTAAAAAAAAAAAAATTTGGGAAGTAGTTATGTGTGAGCAAAGTCAGTAAGCTTTAGTCTAATGTGATAGTCTAATATTAACTAACATTTTCAGGAAAAAGAAAATCCTCTCCGGGTCAAAATGACCCAAACACAACACGTTTTAAAAGAAGGTTTGATGTATTTACTCATTATTTAAAGCTGCAGTCTGTAACTTTTTTTGGTTAAAAATTATCCAAAATAAATTGAGCAAGTACATAACCAGCCAGTGTTCAAAACTATCTCCTTCCCTTAGCCCGATTCACAACAGTAAGCTTGTAATAATGTGTTATAATTTGAGTGGTACTGGTACTGGATTTCCGCGGGAAATTCGAGCATGGCGCTGTTCGTCTTTGCGCCATTACGTCACGTCTGTATACATAAAGAAGGAGTCCGGCTAGTAGGCTATAATGCATGTGAAAAATATTTTCTCACAGCAGCTGGAATAATTAAACCTATCATTTTGATGGCGGATTGTGATTCTGAAGTACAGTATCTACACCGGTGCGGTGAATGAATGA
Organism: Rhinogobio ventralis; assembly: GCA_039654625.1. Taxonomy (NCBI): domain Eukaryota; kingdom Metazoa; phylum Chordata; class Actinopteri; order Cypriniformes; family Gobionidae; genus Rhinogobio; species Rhinogobio ventralis. The sequence continues at coordinate 29,670,713 of CM077206.1, read as the reverse complement.
CAGCCACACATACTCCTCAAAACATTAGATTATTTCATGCTGAGAAGCCATGCCGATGCACAACCAATGTAAAGATGATAATTCCGCAAATAACTGCAATTGCAGGTTTCAAACAGAGATGGCGACAAAGAGGCAAAACTTACGGACTGCAGCTTTAAACTGTTTATTTTGAACAGAAAAGTTATAGTGTACCTTTAAGGTCCGGTTTCACAGATAAGACTTAGATTAAGCCAGGACTAGGCCTTAGTTCAATTAGGACATTTAAATATCTTTTATAAATGTGCCCTAGAAAACAAACATTACTGGTGTGCATCTTGAGACAAAACATGGCACCGACTTAATTTAAGATATGCCAGTGCAAGTTGCTTTTTTCGTTAAAACAGCTGCATTTTAGTCTGTGACTAGGCTAAAGCCTCGTCTGTCATAAATGTTTCATATTGTAATTAAAAAGAAAACATTCAGATAGTGCTGAATTCATTTATTTGACTCGAACAGCTTTTGACATTAGTATATCACTCCATGAAATTGCATCGATGAACACATGAAATAATTACAGCTACAGAAACTACAAACTCCCTGGTCCTTCAGTAAGAGACATTCCCCCCAAAACCTCAATCTGCCATCTGAACAAGTTGAAGGAGAAGCAAACATATGAGATACAAGATGTTGAACTGATCTGCATTACTACAGCAACTATCAATGTCTGTATAAGCTGTCTTTATACAAGCATGAGAGCAGGCTGATCATGATGAGCATCAGACTGTGGACTGGCTGTTGTAATGTGAATGTCATTTTCTTTTTTTCTCTTCCTTTTTTTTTTACAAACCATTTAGAACTCAGAGCTGAGGAAAGACTGAAGCAGGGCTGTTGGATCAGAGTATGACAAGATTTTTAAGATGTTTTAAGAGGCATTTGTAAAATAAATTGTTTCCATTTTAATAGGAATATTACGGGTTAAATAAAGCAAATGAATAGAATATGAAACTTGACAGAGAATCAAACCGTTTACATTGACATGTCGTCCACTCAGAGGTAAGGCTTCATCTAAAATATGACAGTAAATAGAACCTTGTACAAACACGTCAACATTCAATGATTTTCATTTGTTTGTGTTCCAGTACAATTTTATAATTTTCCATTTGAAGTGATATGCATTTTTGTCAAATTGCATTTGTAAATCTTCCACATTTTTATTTGTGTTCCATAAGAACTGAACAAATAACACAATAAAAAAAAGAGCTCAAAAAGGTCACATACACACAATGGTCCCATGATCATTAAACTCCTGAATGATTCTGTGCAACTTGATTTCAGCTCTGCTCATATGAACGCGGTACAATGCAAAAACAATAATTGATCGCTGGTAATGTATGCATGCACACACGCACACACTCTCCATCCATTCTTGTGACATGCATAAGCACCACTTATCTTTATCAGAAAGCAGTTGAGACTGAGAGAATGATACAGAAGCTCTACAAGATACAGGAAGGACTGTAACTACAGTAAGGCATGGCATGATAAAATCCCAGCGCACTGGGATCCTCCATTTAGACCCAAAGCTGTGTGTTAATGGCCAATAACACACTGAACTAGTGTGGAAGATTTTAAAGCTGAAACCCATGCAGTACAGAGCAGAAACAAAGTATCAACATGCATTATTTTCTGACCCCAAAACATTAATGTAGTGTAATGCAATGGGGTGTGTGAATGTTTATGTGTCTGTGTGTGTCGGTGATGGAAAGCATGGCTGTACTAAAGTGACTGCTTCAGATCAAAACAGGAGTTACAGATCAAAACAAACAGCTTTTCAATAAAAGCTGACACATTCAAGATAATACTGATATCCTGGCAGACATGAACATAAAAGACAAACCAGCAAAACAAAACTGACAAAAAGAAATTTGTCCACATATACACATTACCTCATCCAACAGCACATGGCAGAAAAACAACAGCTGTTTCTAACTTTTAAAAACATATAATACTGAAATAAATAACAGCAGGTTTTTGATAAACATCTTCATGTCTTGAGAGTCAGTAGTTTGGGGTTTCTTTATAGTTCTGTAAAGGATATCCAGTGTGTTTTTGGGCATACAAGATGCCTTTGTGAATCTCATGACGTTTTCTTACTTGTCTTATTTCACACACAAAAAAATCTGAAGAAAAGAATTATTATACTGACAATAAGATTTTGGTAACACTTTACAATAAGGTTTCATTAGTTATTGTATTAACTAACATGAACTAACCACGAGCAGTTACTGTATTTGTTCATCTTTGTTAACGTTAGTTAATAAAAATCCAGCTGTTCATGTTAGTTCACAGTGCATTAACTAATGTTAACAAGATTTTAATAAAGTATTAGTAAATGTTGAAATGAACAAAGATAAATAAATGTTTCATAAGTACAGTTCATTATTAGTTCATGTTAACTAATGTTTTGTAAAGTGTTACCAAGATTTTTTGTCTATTCAAGCTTATTTCTCCATCACATTCTCATTACTGTAATGTAACATAGAAGTACACAAGTATAGAGCATGATCATGTACAGAATTTATGCTGATTTTAATAAAACACATGTAGCAACTCAATGTAATAACTGCACATAATGTAATAAGTATTACATTATTATTGTAATACATTTTTTATAAATGTAATAATTTTCTCAAAATGTAATAAAATCTTGAGCTTAGAATGTATTAACAATTTTTACATTATGAGAAATGTATTACATTATAAACTCACCAAAAACATGTCATATTTTCATTGGTATTCCTTTATAGTACATTTAAAAAATCTAAATCCAGTCTTAACTTTTCAACAAAATCCACCAACTACTTATACTACTACTAGTAATAGTAGTAGTAGTTTAAAGGTGCAAAAGTTCTTTATTTATTTATCTGGATTTAGATTTTTAAAATGTACTTTAAATGAATGCCAATGCTTTATGTTTAATAAACATATAATAATAATAATAATAGTATAAATATTTAAATGTTGCATTTTGCTGGTAGTTTAAGACTGGCTTTAGATTTTTTTAAATGTACTATAAGGAAATACTTATATTTTTTATGTTTTAAAAACATCACAATAATGAAAATATGACATGTTTTTGGTGAGTTTATAATGTAATAATTTTCTCAATGTAAAAATTGTTATTACATGAGCTCAAGATTAATACATTTTGAGAAAATGATTATTATTATAATAAAATGTTCATAATGTAATACTTATTACATTATGTGCAGTTTTTACATTATGAGTTGATACAACACACTTGTGTCAAGATATTGCATAATAATTCATTACATTACTATAAATCACTGTATTACAATAGTGAGAATTTTTGGGGGGAAATATGCTTGTCGTAAAAAATGCTATTATAGTGTTCCTAAAATTGGCTCCTAAGAATCTATTTAGTTATTTTTTGTTCATTTGATATTTCACCGGGACACTGCGCGTACATATTGCACCCACATATAGAACGGTGGAAGGCCATCTGAAACCTCATTAAAACTCATTCAGGAGTCTAGATCCCTGAACTAACTCTAGCTATGATTAAAAACCTGTAAAACAAGGATCTCAGGCTCTTGATATGTGCGATGCTGACCCAAACAATCCCATCATGCACTGGGTCTGGACTGTACCATCTCTTTGGAAATGATTCCCGACGAGCAGAGATGTAAACTTGAGGAAGCTCTTGAGGAAGAGATCAGCTCTGGCACTGTGTATGGATGCTAAGTTTTCTTTTCGCCAGTTACACCAGACATGACTACTTATTAGCTAATCACCACACGCTACTAACAAATAATAATCTACGTTAATGAAGTCAGCTGAGCTCCAAGGACGAGTCTAGGTTATTTATCTGATATGGATGAGAGCAGAGGACTACAGTATGTTCCGCAACTAGATATCCATGTTAGCTAGCATCTGAGAGCAAAAATAAATAAATCTGATAGGGTAAAGCAATAAATAAAATATCCTAGCATCATACATTTTCATAGATATTTATATATGTATAAGATTATACAGCCCCGTGAACATATTCTGGTTGTGGTAGTGGTCTGAAAAGGCATTAGTGTTAGAATGAGTTATGAGACCTTCATTCTTCCTTCCGTAACGTTTAATAAGCGAAAAAATTATAATATTCCAGGTGAATCTCACAAAAAATATCCAGGTTCCACAATCAAAAGATAATAATATTATGAGAATATATTTTCCAGTTTTTAAAAAACATTGTTTCGTGGATATTTCTGCCCATATTCTCATTACTGGAATGTTTGAGCATTTCTGTTATTCACACTATTTCTCAATAATAACAATCCAGTTCCAATTATTTATTTGATTCAGCATATGCCAGCAAATACTGTACAATGTGAATAATATTGTTTTCAAATCACTATAAGGGATTTTTTTTGCAAAAAAGCAATGAGAATTTGGGGGAAAAGTGCTTAATTGTCATTAAAATAACATCACGATGTCAAAAATCTTAATGGTATACTATAATGATGGGCTTAATTTTCTTTAAGTAAAACAGTTTCCTATGTCTTTCTTTTGATTTTGGGGTCAAATGAGATCTGAACACATACTTGACAGTTTTTTTTGCGAGATTCACCCTTTTAAGGAATAAACAAAAGTGATGAAGAAGAGCAAAAAGAGGGATCCGTGACATGGTCTAAATTGCATTCTCTTTAAGTATGTGGCTTATTTACCTATAACAATTGATTTGTTTTATTTATATATTTTGGCTCCCTGTTCCTGCCGTGTGATTGGCTGAGGTGAGTTGATTGACAGGTCTACACACGAGTGAGGAAGGCCAGATTGAGGCTGCCGGGGATCTGAATGGTTTCCAGGGCCAGGGAGGAGGGGTTAAAGGGGAAGGTCACGGGGTAGATGACTTTGGTGTCCATCAGAAGCTGAGGCGATTCCTTTCGATCCCGCAAACGCGTCTGACAGAGGAAAGACTCAAGTTGAAGCATTTACACACAATGAAAAAGATATAATGACTTAAAGAGCAGAAGAACTAGAATTTTTTAAACATACCTGTATTGTTCTTATGAACAACACTGACACACGCTCTTCAAATGCATTGACAGGCGTATACAAGTTCAGCACCTTCACAATCTGGACAGAAAATAAGAAATGATGAGGGAGTGTATCAGGTTGTGTTAAGCAAAAAAATCTAAGAATTTTTTTTTTATGATCCAACAGTAGGCCTCCAAAAAAGAACATTTCAGTTATAGTCAACCATGTCCAACCAAAAAACGTGAAAAACTACGGAGCCCCTAAAGGGACATGGTGATAAAAAAAATGAAATGGGAATAAAAATTATGTCAATGCTTTTGCATTCGCTCCCCTGAGCGTTTCTTCCCCTGAGAAACTTCCGCTCACAAAACCTTTGCTTTCCCTAGCAAAACATTTGCCTTCCCCTGAGAAACTTTGCGTTTACTCACAAAGACCACAAGTTTCTTGGGTGAAGGCAAAAGTTTTGTGAGGGGATGCAAAGATTTTGAGAGCAAATGCAAGAGAACCCAAAGCATTGAAATATATTTTTTTCTCCCATTTTATATTTTTTCCACCACCATGTCCCTTTAAGGACAACATTCAGTATAATCTCTGTTATTCTGACCCATGTTGTAAAAATCTTTGGAAACATTAGCATGGTAAAACAGGACTGACTGACTGACTAACTAATTAAATGTGATCCTTGAATATATTGTAATGTGTATTCTTTTTAAAGGGACAGTTCGCCCAAAAATGAAAATTAGCCATGATTTACTCACCCTCAAATCATCCTAGGTGTGTATGACATTCTTCTTTCAGACGAATACAATCAGAGTTATATTAAAAAATGTCCTGGCTCTTTCAAGCTTTATAATGGCAGTGAATGGCTGTTTTGAAGTCCATAAAAGAGCATCCATCCATCATAAAAGAGCTCCACACGGCTCCAGGGGGTTAATAAAGGCCTTCTGAAGTGAAGTGATGCTGTTTGTGTAAAAAAAATATCCATATTTAAAACTTTGCAAACTGTAATCTCTAACTTCCGCTAACTGTCATAGAGATTACAGTTTATTAAGTTTTAAATATGGATATTCTTACAAAACCCCATTGATTCGCTTCAGAAGGCCTTTATTAACCCCCCGAAGCCGTGTGGAGCACTTTTATGATGGATGGATGCTCTTTTATGGATTTCAAAACAGAAACAGCCATTCACTGCCATTATAAAGCTTGGAAGAGCCAGGACATTTTTAGGGTGAGTAAATTATGGGCTAATTTTCATTTTTGGGTGAACTATCCCTTTAATAATTAGTGAGTGACTAAGTGGATCATCTTGTTTTGTTTGCCTGAAAAAGCTAATATTGCAAAACTAATATTAGCTACATCAAGATGATATGAAATCTACTTACAGAAAGAAATGGCATACATCTATAAAATGATCAGGGAAAGGAATCAAGTGGGCTATAACTGATAAAAACAGACCACGTTTATTTGAAGTGCAGTCTAGAATGAGCGTTACCTGTGCTGTAGAGAGGGCGTTACACATGGAGCAGATGGCCTCGGCATCCTCATCGGTTTTCTTCTTGACCTGCAGTAGTTGTGCGGCCTGAATCAGCGGCTCCAGCGTCTCTTTTGCGCCGCAAGTCATGAGGTTCTTATCTCTCAGCCACTCCTCCAACTGACTCACGTTGTACCTGAACACATACACACATAAACCCTTATACCAGAGACAATATTACTGGAAATAAATTCAAATATGGCCTGAGCTAATAATCTTACATGCGCTACTTATATTTAATGTAATCTACACCAAAAGCTTGTGGTCAGTAAAATTAATGTGGCGGTTTATATAACCATGTAATATTTACTGTCACTTTTGATTAATACATCCTTGCTGAATAAAATCTTACTGAATCCAAACTTATGAATGGTAGTGTAAATCTCATGTGAATACTAATTAATAATATTGACCAGCTTTACACAATTTCTGCCAAAGATTATGTGACAGGATTATATTAATATTGAACAATTACATTTTTAATGTAAGACATAATTTAACATATAGTTTAAATTTAAACTCTTTTAATATTCTACATATCATTTTGAATATTAAAGGGATAGTTCACCTAAAAATGAAAATTCTGTCATCATTTACTGTAACCAAATAGTTGATGGGCCCCATTGACTTCCATAGAATGAAAAAAAAAAAATACAACATTATTCAAAATATCTTGTTTTGTGTTTGGTTTGGGTGAACTATCCCTTTAACTTTGTGATTTAATTTGAATGATTATTTTAATATTTGTAAATATGTTTAATGGCCTTATTTTTCACTATGGTTTCAAGAATTTATGTATTGATTAAAGGTGCACTATGTAACTTTTCCGTCTGCTAGAGGTCGCCTATTCAAAACATAAGTGTAGCTTGATGACGCCAAGTTTGAGCGCAGAATCTTGGGACATGTGGTCTTCACCTCACAGCCGGTGGAAAAGAATCGGGATAGGACTCAGGCAGAAATCATGTTCATGGATGCAATTATTAACGTTACTGTAATATGAAGCAGAGCAGGGCCGAGTGTTGTGGGAGCTGAGCAAGGCCGCTGGAGCGACTGCGCAACACACGACTCGCGAGAGGCGGAAATTTTATTATGCCACAGTCGCCGGCGCCACTTCCGCTTTTCGGTCATGAGTATGAGGTAACGCAGCTCTGTTTATCATATTAGATATATTTGAGTGTGTTGAAAATGATGTTCTGACGTTACTCTGTGCGTTCGCTCGGCGGCTGCTATGACACTTGTTGCACACTGCAGTAAGAGTAAAGCGTTTCTGCAAAATAAAACCGGAAACCGAGGGTAACGCAGATATGACGCAATTGACAGGCGACACCCTCACACGTCCCGGTTCCTTGGTTAAAATAGCAATTTTCTAAAGATTTACAAATAGTTGGAAATATTTGGGATATTGTAAGTACTCAACTGAACAAAATATATAACACTGGCCTAGTGGTTTTTGGATATTTTACTGAAATTATTTACTAATATTTACAATTCGAACCCTATTTGTGTGCCATTGTATATTATCTGGTCTGCATATATTTTGCACTGTTCCGCAAACATATAGAACTTATTTGCACGCACCTGATCTGCATGCCCTTGCTCCAGGAGCACATGTCTTTACGCAGTAGCAGGTTGTTGAGAGTGACGGCGCCAATGATGTAGAACTGCTGCTTGACCACCTGTTTGATGAGCTCGGGGTCGGTCCCGTGCTGACACATGATGGAGTGGAAGGAATTGAGCTGGCGGATGATGGAGTCCAACGTGTACGTCCCCTCGTCGGCGATACTCGATGTCCTCTTACGGAGACCCGTGGGCTTCACCCCGGAAACGCCCTGGATGGTTTCATGTTCCAACATGCCAGAGACTGCAGAGAGCAACAACAGATAGAGGGTTAAATACAGAGGGACAGAGGGATACAGATAGAAAGAAAGACACCTAGAGGTCATATGCTCACCGATCATGGGCTGAAGGATGTTCTCCATAGACTTGATGAGCTGTTGGTAGATCTGAATGGCCAGATCGCTCAAAACCTGCCGGTACTCGGCCAGGTCAAAGTTGGAGAGACAGTGATCGTTCTGTTTAGGGGTGTTATGCTTCATGAATTGCTGGAGAAAGAAGGAGGAGAAAGTGTTGATTCTCTTTAAGCAACACTGGAGTGAGAAACTGTGGCCACATATACACTGCAGAAAAATAGGTTGCCAGTGAGACAATATTCCCACACCTTTTGAACAATGAATTTACATTATGTCCAGTTGTTTGCGATTAAACAGCGCAATCTCTCTACATACTGTAAGAAATTATATTGTGCTTAATGAAAATAATGTCTATTTTTAGGACCATTATGATTTTTTTTCTCAATACGTAATGCATGCTTGTTTATTCAGGGTTTCTGCAGACTTTCTAAAGGTAAATTTGAGGCTTTACCTTAAAGTCCCTGAAATGTCTGCAGAGACCGTGTCAATTAAACTCCCCCCTGTAAATGCCGCATCGTCACGACATCCTCATTAAACCCGTCTCCGGCGTGGATATGTCTTCAGTCACTTACGTTAGTTTGGTAAAAAAAATAGCTAACAACGAATGGAATCAATTCTTGGTCTCCATGTTCCTTGTTTAAAGCCAAAAACTTTGCAGTGCACATGGCCAGAGTGAGACAGGAAGTCCATGTGTGTCTGAGTGTGATCTCACCTCGTCGCCACTGTACTGTTTCAGGCAGTGCAGGAAACGACATGTGTTGGACAACCAGAAGGAAACTGTCTCAAAGTCGTCACCTCTTTTCTGTAGAAAAAGCAAAACATTAATAGTTTGTAGTGAAAATAGTTTATTCTGACTTCTGTCAGTTGTGTTAAGTTATAGTATTATAAATGTGAATGGTGTGTGTGAGAGTGAGTGTATGGAGACCTTGAGGATCTTCTTGATGCTGTTGATGACAGAGGTGAGTAGAGATCGGACTTTCTGGTCATCATTAACGTAGTCAGCATGGCGCAGACACATGAAGAGGATGTATGCCGGCAGGCCAGGTATCAGATTCACTGCCACACCACGAGGCTTCAGCTCTGAACACATACACAGATCAGTTTTATTAAGGCCTTTTATTTTAGTATTATTTTTAAATATTATTTTATTTTTATTAAGGGCCTTTTGCCAGTTTTCTTGAAAAGAAGTCAGCATGGAATGGGAATCATGTAAGCTGGAATCGAACTTGAACTTTAATTAACTTTAATCTAAGTTCAGATGTTAATATTATAGAGGACCAAAACTAAAAATAATAATAATAATAATAATAATAAAATAGGTAATATTTAGATTAATAAATCAAAAGATCTAATGGGGAAATTGTATTTTAATTTTCATATAATTTGCTCATAAATGTATTAATTTACTAAAGTATTTATTAAAATAGTAATAATAATCATTTAATAGATTAATTGGTAACTTTATTTCAGACATTCTACTAACTACAAATAACTTTACAACATTATTAGAGAGTTAGTAGACTGTCTGCTTAAAGGGTTAGTTCACCCAAAAATTAAAATTCTGTCATTAATTACTCACCCTCATGTCGTTCCAACCCCTAAGACTTTCATTCATCTTAGGAACACAAAGATATTTTTAATAAAATCTGAGCAATTTCTGTCCCTCCATTGAAAGCTATGCAACTAGCAATATGAATCAAGCAGTTTAGTCCAAATTTTCTTTATATGATGAACAGATTGAATTAAGGCTTTTATTCACATATAAACATTCATCAACTCACACATCAGTTGTGTGATGTGACGTGCAAGAACCAATGAGGTTCATTCTCGTGTGTTACGCAGCACGTTTGAGCTTCAGCAAGAACCAATGAGGTTTGTTCTCGCGCGTCAAGCACGTTCAGTTGAGCTTCTGTTTATGTTCGCTGATCAATGTTTATATGTGAATAAAAGCCTAAATTCAATCTGTTCATCATATAAAGTGATTGTGTCTAAACTGCTCAATTCATATGGGTTTGTTTTACAATCTCTTTATGAACTTTTTGAAGCGTAGTTTCGCAGCTGTCAATGGGGAGTACAGATCTGGCTCGATTTGATTAAAAATACATTCATTTGTTCCGAAGATGAACGAAAGGGTTTGGAACGACATGAGGGTGAGTAAATGATGGCAGAATTTTAAATTTTTGGGTGAACTAACCCTTTAATATCTGCTAATGCTTTATTTTCATGGTCCCCTAATAGACATTCTGACTAAAAGTAATTGTACAACTACATGTCAACTTATTCTACAAACCTGAACCTTAATATCAAACAATCTACTACAGTCTACAACTACTGTAATGAGAGCTAGTTGACATGTAGTTGCAAACTTACTTATAGTTAGTAGATTGTCTAAAGTAGACCATCGAAATAAAGCATTATTTTTGCAGTTGTGGGTTTATGGGTCAGATTTACTAACAGCTTGTGCCAGCACAAACCCTCTTTTAGCATTAAAAAAAATCGAATTTCAAAATTTACCAAAGACGTGCAGTGAAAAATTAGCGATGAAAAGGCATGGACAGAGTTATTTTTGTGATTAACCATATTGGATATGCTTTGTAGGAGTTTCCCATTAAGAAGACAAAAATTATGAGAGGAGAATATTTTAAAAAATATCGTGCAGTGTTATTTACTAAGGTTTGGGTAGTCAATTTACTAGTATTTGTGCCATTATTTAATGCCCCCCCAAAAAAGCATGTCTTAATCATTTTTGCGCTTTATATGGCTGCAATAGTTGCTGCTAGGAGGACGCACTGTAGAGAACAGAGTGTATGGTAGAAGGGAGAGAATATTCTCCACTCGTGTTCATTTATTTGGAATGCCAGAGGTGTTATGTTATCCCAACATATGGTTTGCCAAACCATGTTATTTTTAATTTGCCGCGTATCATTGGCTCTGCTTGTTTGCGATCCTACGCTAATTTATACTGCTCTTGGTAGATTGCATTGATCAAAATGGAAATTATCTGGCTGTAACTGTGTTCTTTAATTTGCACAATATCAGTAGATCACCTGCAGAACTTTCCACTCCCATCTGTGCTTTTATGGGATTTTTTATGGGATTTACCCTGTTTAGTAAATCTGGCCCTAAGTGTCTTACCAAGTATGAGATTTTTGACTAGTTTGAGTTCATCCTCTTTCTTGTATTCCAGCATTCCCTGGAAATCTTTCTCCCTGCGTGGAATGTTCACTGGATGAACAGGCTCATCGGTCGTCTGTCCTGGAGACACGTCCATCTGCCCGCCTACAATACACAGACAAACATCCACGCACACAAACATTAAGGCTCATCATGTAGATTTAAGTTCCACAGATCTGAACACAGCCTGTGATCGTACCTTCCAGGTCATTGATCTTCTTTGCGAAGACTTTGAGCTGTTTCTTCAGCTTGCGGACGGTCTTGTCCTGTTTCTCCAGCTGTTCCATGAGATCCTGTCACCACAGAGACAATACATCATCATCAGACAATTGTAGCAGCTCTATGGCAACTAAGTCTCTTTGGCAGCAGGTGAAAAATAGAGTTTATTTTAGTGAATCGGGACAAAGCAGGTCAAAGAGCATCTTTCAGTTCTGCAACAATCTGAAGATATCAGCTCTGTCTTTCATCTGTTCATGCAACTCATTAAACAGAGAGAAAAAACAGACAAATAGAAACAAAGATGGGTGAATCTCACAAATAAATGTCACTTTTCACCCCATAAAAAAAAAAATATATATATATATATATTTTGCTTAATGAAAACAAAGGATATTTTGAAAAACATAATACAATTTTTTATGTTGGAGATTTTTTGTGAGAATCACTTACTAGAGAGAAACATATTAAAAGTGTGTTGATTCACACTGCTGTTGGTTAAACACACAGTTAGTGCTCAGATTCTGTGCAACACACACTAGTGTCAGTTAGTGTTCAGATACATGCGCACACACACACACACAATCCTACATACAACCATCCTGCGTAACATGCTGATTCTGTAGGCTTTATACTCCTTTGGATCATCAGAGTGAAGCTCCTGTGAATGAAACATCTCCACTTTAGATGAGCCCTTAAACACCTGATGCAGGTGCACAGTACAGCACTGAAACCAAAATCACACTCCACGGTTTCATGAGTGAGTAAATCTGAAATCATTTAGAATGACAAAAGATTGAGCAGCAGGATATCTGAACTGTCTTTTCAATGCAAATGCCCAAAAATGATGTGTTTAGAGCATATTGACCAATATATCTCACACACTTTACCCCATAGCTACCATTTAGGAAAAATACTTAATTTAATAAATCATGGCTAATAATTAGTCCATGTTTTATACATTGGCAACTTATATAATATATCATATGTATACTATATATGTATTTGACGAAGCAGCTTACCCACTGACACATCTTACTTCACTCTCCACTAAATGTGCTTTCAACCTATAAAGCTTTCAGCCTAAGTTGAAATCTGCAGTCCACACTTGTCAAGCAAATAATTAAAGACCCCATAAAATGGTTTGACAAAAAGCAGTTTTCTTTCCTGCGTTGATGTTCTTCCTATTGAAACAGGACAACACGACCAACACTTGCTACAGCTATCCGGTGGCAGGTGACTGGGGGAAGGGAAATTCTTATTCTATAATAATAATAATAATAATAATAATAAAAAATTAGGATTCGGTGATCCTGCGATTGAAATAATCGATGCAAATTCAGCCGTTAGCCGAATTATTTGCAGCAGCTTGCATTATTGTCTAATTTCTGCTATTTTTTCTGCAAACATGTTAACATGAGGCAATATTAGCGGTAACACTTTATTTCAATGGTCCCCTTTAGATATTACTATAACCAACTTTGCAACTACATGTCAACTAACTCAGAGTATTAGTAGACTGCTTAATATCTGTTAACACTTTATTTTTATGGATTGTGGCGTAATATTGTAAATGTTATGTGTATATGTGTTTGCTTGTCTGTTCTACTTTAACTCTCATAGGATTAGTAGAATAAAATGTCAACTTATTCTACTAACCTGAACCCTAACTCTAACCTAAAGGCTGATTTATACTTTATACACAGCCTCTATGCCGTAGACTACGCGTCGGTTTTAATTTATACTTCTGCGTCGTTGTCCGTGAATGTGCAATTACACATGCAGAGGGAGTAAGTGTAACTCCTGAGGGAGGGGTTCTAGCAGAACAATCACAGCACTTGCAGTAGGCGTAGAATTGAATTTTTGGAGAGGTGCACATCAGGCTATGCGTGCTAAACACAGCCTACAAATACTCTAACAAGAGTTAGTTGACATGTAGTTGCAAAGTTACTTGAGAATGTCAAGTAAGGGAATGTCTAAAGTGGACCATCAAAATAAAGTGTAACCATATAGGCTAATCAAAACCAATAAATCTGAGCCCTGACAAATGATTCACTACATGTTTAACTGTCATGCTGCTGTATTGCAGTGCATTTCACCACTTTTCAAGCTGCCAAATAACACAAGCTGGTTCGATTGAACTTGTGAGGTCAAAATTTCAATCTCCAGGTCAGAGAAGTTCTTCTTCTTGGCTGGGTTACATTTCTCCAAGTCGTAAACTCTAGGGGCAAGGCTCCTAAACTGTGAATTTATAGGGGTGTGATATTTAAATGACGATTCTTTTCAGATGCCACATTTATCAGCGTCAGATCATTTGTACGATGGGATTGGCGGCATAAGAATGTTTCACACATAAACCCTGTCGTAAGATGATTTCTGCGCTCGGATCTGTGCTCGTTTCTTCATTAGACTGACAAATGAGGCCCACTGTCACTAATGCTAATTACTTAAATGGATACTTCAACCAAAAATGAAAATTCTCTCATCATTTACTCATCCTCATGCCGTCCCAGATGCATATGGCTTTTTCTTCAGATGAACAAACAGAGATTTTTTGTTTTTTTACAAAAAATATAGTTTAAAAAGTATATAGTTTATGGTTTAAACAGTTAAACATACTAGTATTTTTCTAACACACACCTATCGATTAATTTCAGAAGACATTGATTCATCAACTGGGGTTGTATGGATTACAGTTGTGTTTGCTTTGCATGGTTTTTGAAGTGTCAACTTTGAGGGATCTATCCACGTGCATTTTATGGACTCACAGAAATTGATTATTTTTCTAAACATCTGCATTTGTGTTCATCTGAAGAAAGAAAGTCATACATCTAGGATGGCATAAGGGTTGGTAAATGATGAGAGAATTTTCATTTTTGGGTGGATTATCACTTTAAAGACATAATGATTATTGGTGGGTTTCACTTGACCACAATTTTTAAGAACAGCTCCAGCTAATTCAGTCATTTTGGGCTGCAAAAATCTGAAAAAAGTTCTGTGAAATCCTGATGGCAGGAAAAAACATCTATACCCATGTGTTAAGACAATATATCTTAAGTTATTGTTTTAAAATGATTCAAACTTTGTGCATATCTCATAAAGGATAATTTAGTCAACTTACAGGAGAACACTAGCATTTAGATGGACTGAAATCTAACATGGATTAAGGACCAAGAGCAAGCCTTGCAAGGCCGCATATCTTGAATATGACATCATTAATAAAACCAACTGGGATTAATATTAGGCTATTATACCCCAGTTTAATATTGTTATGAAAAATAGGTGATAACACTAAAACTAACAGCATACTACTCTACTCCTTTCTACTAATTAACTCACATTTATGGGGCACTCAGGAGACGACCAAGTTATTGTTGTTTAATTTTTTTTTATTTTGTATTATTTGTTTAATCGGAAGAAAAAACAATGTTATTTTTAAGAAGTGGATAGTGTGGCCAGCTGGAGGATGAGAAGCACTGGTATAGGTAAGTGTCAGGAGAGTGTTTGTACTGACCAGGTTCTCGTTGGTGAGGCGCGTGATTTCGTGCTGTAGACTGGCCTCAATTCGAGCCTCTGGAGGAAGCTGTAGATTCTGAGCCAACAGCTGCTGCTGACGGTTATTGTCCTCTTTAACACTCTGCAGCTCTCCACGCAAAATCTCCACCTCATTCTCATGAGACCGACGCTGAGCCTGCAACTGAGACTCCAACAACCTATACAGAGAGAGAGAGAGAGAGAGAGAGAGAGACTGCCTTTGAGTTGAGCAAATAATCAGAAATACACTTCATTAGAGTAGCATTAGCTTCTGTTTTGAAATCAAAGCGTTAAGGAATAGTTCAGCCAAAGATAAAATAATGTTGTCATTATTTAGTTATACTCATTTTAAACCTGCAAGGACAAATTCTGAAGAATTTATATGCAGCACAACGACAGTGCACCATAAAAGTAGTATATGAAATTTGTATGCTATATTTCCAGGTCATCTGAAGTCATATAATAGATAGTCTCAGCCTTAGACGGTCACGCCCATGATGCATATGGCACATTTTTCTGGAAACGCTTTCAAAGTCGTCATCTGATTGGTTGAATAATACAGGATGTCTGTGAGACGTGTGTTGCGTTATTTAGCGGTCCACCTGGAAACAAACGCTGTGACGCCAAACTCCCTCGTGGAAGAAGAACGGCGTCATGTTTACAACTGTAAACCAGGAACAACTAAAATGCTGGATAAACGCGGCTCCATTGTTGCAGTAAACTTGCACAATGTTCTTGAATGAATAATTTATAGATGCACGCCGGTCTGTTATTGCAGGGCCATCGACTTTACATGTTCACACACCTAAACATGACACGGAACAAAACAAACTGTGATTGGTTGAGTTACATGTCAGTCAAACACCCTCTTGGGCGGTCCTTGGCCAATGAAAGCTGCGAAAAAGCTATGCGAGATTATATAATAAATAGCTTTGGTTAAGGATCCGATTGAAATTATGTCATTATTCACTGTTAATCTTTATGTTTCAATTTTAAAATATTGTGCTGATAAGTGTTATTTTAGAATAATTGTGATACTATTATAGTTTTTAATATTTTTAATTGTTTTATATATATATATATATATATATATATATATATATATAATTTTTATTTATTTTTTTAAATATATATATGTCTATATCATTTTTATTTTTAGTTATTTTAGTACATCACATTACACTAAATTAAAATGAGAAATGTTGCCTTGGCTGAAATAAGTTTTTATATCTTATTTTATTTTGTTTTATTTTAAGTAATGATTTTCTTATGGTTTTAATTTGAGGGGTCGTTTACACGACACCGTTTTCAGTTAAAAACTGAAAACTTTTTATGTGTTTTGGCTGTTCATTTACACCTGAAAAGGCAAACTTTTGAAAACGGGTTTCAAAGTGCAAATCTTTGAAAATTATACCTTTATCGTCTCCGTGAAAACAACAAAAACGCTCATTTGTGAAAGCGGTGATGTCATGCGCACACTAGACTTTGAGCATGAGAAATTTCATCGGACACGGCAACGGTCGTGATATGACGTCACTCTCTGAAACGTCTTTTTTATAAACATAAATTCAACATATAACAAATAGTAATGCATTCAAAATGTAAAAAATATACAATATACTCAACTTTACTGCAAAAATATCGAGGTCACGCCGTGACGTTTCAATCTTCTACTGGTCACACTTCGTCACGTGATGCGAATTCGCAGCTCAGAGTTCACCAAGCTTGAACTTTGGAATGCAGCGAAATGCAAAACTTTTTGCATGAGCTTGCGTTTGAATGGAAACTAAATGTCTTTAGTATTTCTTTACAAATTGACATCGCCAACTACTGGCAGCAAAATACAATGTTTTTAGTCATTGCGGATCTGTGTGAACAGGGATCGTTTTGACAATGTTGTCGTCTGTACTTTTCCGTTTTTAGCACATCATCGTCGTGTATGCACCCTTAGTTAACTATAATAACCCTAGTGCTGATGGGACGCACCAGGTTTGACAATACAAAAGGAAAATGTCATTGGTTTTCACATGTGCCATAAAAGAAAGACTTTCAGTGAATAACTATATCCACCTGGTTCTCACACAAAGCTATCGTATAACTTCAGAAGATTTGGAATATTGTGCACAAGCTGTACAGACTAGTTTTATGGTACTTCTGTGGGTTTTTGTCCTTTTTGGAACTTGACAGACATGGTTGCTATGAACTGTCAAAGGTTTGGAAGAACATTCACAACAAGATGTTATGACATAAATAATGGCCAACCTTTAATTTTTGAGTGAACTATTCCCAACTTAGGCTAAGAAACCTGCCCATTCTTTCTTGCAGTGCAGCAGTCAGCATTCAACTCTAGTATTCATTTTTTATTATATTTTTTATTATATCTCTTTATGGCAGTCGTAACTACATGCTGTTCTAAAATAAAAGTTTTGCATCCCAATCTAATTTTGGTTAGTCCAGTATTAACACTACAAAGAGTTCTTGCAGGTTTTGATAGGGTGAAACACTACTCATACTGTATGTTAAGGAGAACAGTCTGCAGGCACTAGAGTTTAGGAAAGTATAAACGGCACAATGTTAGATGATTATATCTTTAGAAAGCTGAGGGACCAAAATCAGTCTAAAAACAGATGGAGAGATGAGAAAGCTGAACGCTCAGACATTTCTACATGCTGCTCTTTAACCTGTTTGTTTCCTTTAACCCTTCATAAACCAACCACAGTTCTCCATCCTCATTCAGTTTATGGTAGTCAGGGAATGGGGATCTGATGGGGTGGAACAAAGAAAGAAATGGTAAGAATGAAAAAACAAGGACAAGCGAAAACAAAAAGTGGCAAACTGTGATGTGAGTGATATGTTATTTACAGGTTATTTAAAAGAATTGTTCACCCAATAAAGAATATATGATAATATATGTGAGAAATGGAATGTAATATAAGAAGTAACTGAGATTTGAGAGCTGCTTTATGGAGGAGGGAAAGATTTACAATGGATAATTAACAGCTTAAATCTGTTCATCACATGAAACCATGGCTTCAGAAAAATTGGAATATAGTGTGCGAGTCATGAATGAACTTTTATGATACTTTTGTAGTTTTTTTTTTGTCAGTTTGGAGATACAATACACAACAAAGCCCCATCTCCATTCACTTTTACTGTATGAAAAAGAGTTGTCAGAACATTCTTTGAAACAAGGGTTCTCTAACTTTTTCACCTAAAACCCTAAAAGGAAACTACGTCAAAACAATTACATAGTTTTAAATAATGTAAATGCTATCCATAGTTTATACCTTATATATCTTGAAATTGACTCACTTCTACCAATCCAAAATTGATCTCATTATTATTTGTACATAATGCATGAACATTCTGTATGTTTGCATATAGGCATAATCACACAACATGGTGGAACTGACAGCATCTAAAAGTTCTTAAATATGTTAGTATAGTTACACTTTACTATTATATGCTTATATTTTTGATATATCTCAGTTTGAGAACTAGTCCTTTTATGTTCCAATGGACAAAATAAAGTCCTTCTGGGATGGGAACAGCATGAATGGTCACAGAATTTTCATTTTTGGGTGAACTATTCCTTTAAGGGTCTCTGGTTTGGATAATTAATAATGAATATTGTGCTGAGCAGATGACAGAAATATAGGAAAAGAATTAAGTAAAACAGCACAAAGATCAAATTTCATGAAATAAAACAGAATAAATGATGAAGATAAAATAATGATGACAAAGTGTAACCAACAATTAATAAATAATAATAAAACATTTAAAAAAAAAAAATTAGTTTGCCATCCATTCACGTAAATTAGCTATTTGTGCACTGGATATGGGTAATAAATGGCATCTAAGCAGTCAAAAGCCAAAAGCCACATTTACCTGTAGGTGAACAGAAATTCTGATCAACACAATGTGATTTTCCTAGCATATTTTGTACAATCGTTCATGAAAATTGCTGCACTGGTATATTATTGTATCTTTCAATAATCTTTTTACATGTTCAAAGCAAACTAGACTTCAGACAATCCCTTCTTATTAGTTAATGGTCATGCCTGTTAATAAACTATCAAAGCTTTTCTGTACGTTTTCTCATCTATGTATGGGCTCTGGAATGAGGCTGATTTGCTGCTTTGCTCTGAGCTGCACACACATGCAGTGAGAGCGGCCCATCATGCCTGTCCATCTGTTACCTCAACCTGCTCACAAGCTCGTTCACTTCAGTCGGCCTGCGTGTAAACCTGGGTGATCTGTGCAGGACAGAGATGAGCCATCAACAGACAGACAGACAGATACAGACAGTGGCCTGATCCTAACAGGATGGTAGGGTAAACACAGAGGCTTGTGAATAAGGTTGTGAGAGCGTTTCCTCAATTGGAAAATGCTATTCAATGGATGTATGCGAGACACTACAAAGAAGATAACAAGCAGCAAATAATCAAAACATAGATCAAACCGAGGTTCATAGGTTCTCAAACTGAGAGGCTCAGAGGGGCATAAATAGAGATGGGTGGTGTGATGGTACAATAGACCATTTATGTGTTTGCGTTTTGTGGGCGGAGCCTACCTGGTGGCAGAAAATTACAGTTTTGCAGTAGCAGTCTATGGAGCCACAAAATAAAAGAATAAAAAAGGTATTTTTGAGTTTCTGTCTCACAATTCTGAATTATTTTTCCCTCACAATTCAGAGTTTATATCTTACAATTCTGAAAAGAAAAATAATAGCGAGATATATAAAAAAAAAAATTCCCTCAGAATTGTGATATAAACATGCAATTGTGAGTTATAGAGTTAGATTTGGGAGATATAAATTCACAATTGTGAGAAAAAAGTCAGAGAATTGTACCTTTAGGGGTACAACAGCTTGTCACTGGGGCAGTACCCTTAAAAGGACATATTTGTACCTTTTTTTTTACTCCTTTGAAACTTTTTGTGGTAAAAAAAAAGGTACAAATATGTCATTTTAAGGGTACTGGCCCAGTGACAAGCTGTTGTACCCCTAAAGGTACAATTTTGACACCCTTTTTTCTCTGTTTCATGCTGTAACTGTAGGGCTAATACATTATGTCTCCTATGAACTGCATATGTCAATATTATGTAGACATATTGTTTCACATTATATGCTATAATAGTAGACTAATCTTTGCAGGATTCATCAGTCCAGTCTGACCGGGTAAAGGCTTGCAACTATAAAGCTGCAAAATGATTTAGTTTTGACATGTCACGCCAAGCTGTCTGGTCTAAGCACAGTGTGACTGTAGGCTATTTACGGATGCCAAGACACATCACAAGTTGCCACATTAACATATAGAATTCAACTTTTGTGCTGTTACACCATGACGACTGTGCAAGTGGGCATAATCTATTGTACAATGGCTTTAAATGACATGCATGTCATATTTA
This sequence comes from Rhinogobio ventralis, assembly GCA_039654625.1. Taxonomy (NCBI): domain Eukaryota; kingdom Metazoa; phylum Chordata; class Actinopteri; order Cypriniformes; family Gobionidae; genus Rhinogobio; species Rhinogobio ventralis. Next base: position 29,649,851 of record CM077206.1, on the reverse strand, counting down.
TATTATATTATGTTTTGAATATCTTGATTTTAACTCAATCTTATGTAATATTACTTTTTGATTCACAACTAGTTAAAAAAAAAAAAAAAAAGAACTTCTTTTAAAGTAATAGTCCATTAGATTATTAGAAGTTGTATGTAGTATACACTATCGCTCAAAAGTTCGGGGTCAGTAAGGCTTTTTTTTTCTGCAAAAACACATTCAATTGATCAAATGTTATGCATTTGTAATGTTACAAAACTTTTCTTTCATCAGAACTTTCTATTCATCAAATAATCCTAAAAAGAAGCATCACAGATTCCACAAAAATTGCAACACAACTGTTTTCTGATGAAACAGTTTCTTGAGCACCAAATTAAACATATTAGAATGATTTCTGAAGGGTCATGTGACTCTAAAGACTGAAGTAATTACTGCTGAAAATGTAGATTTGCCATCACAGAATTCAATTACATTAAAATTAGTGCTGTCAATCGATAAAAAAAAGAACTAATTAATTAAATAATAATTATAGGCATTCAGCATTACAGTATAATTAAAATCAATTAAGTATCAGCTATCAATTATTTTACATTTTAAATATTTAAAATATATCAAATTTTAATTTGCTTAAAACAATATTTACATAAACCCATTATAATAAATGTAACATTTGCCAGTGCCATTCAATATATCAGGGCTAAAAAAAATGTCTATTGGCCCAGTCAGACCAGTGCAGATTTTAATTGCCCTGTCAAAATGCACAAAAAGTTCCTGTTTTTGACCCATGTAACCTTGTAAACAGTGCTTTTCAGGTAGGCAGGTAGGATACAGAAATGTAATAAAGTTAATCAAACACTTCACAATCTTAACTGCATAAATTATAAATTAAATATAGATTAATCCTTATTAAAAGCTACAAAGGTTATTAGTGAAGAGCAGTGGGTGATTTTCTTTTTTCTTTTGATCTTTGATTATCAATAATGACAGACATCACAGTAGCAGGTTTATTAGGGTTGCTGTCACTTTAAGATCTACCGCACATGACACGGATCTGACACATCCCATTTTCTCACAACTTAAGACTTGCGAGGATACTGACATTTGCGAGGACAAAACGGGCATTTTGGCATAATTTGTGTTTTTGTCCGTTCAAACGCTGTCTGAAGCCGCTTTCTGTGCACACGAGTTGTGTGTGACACAGACAGGAGATTCACAGACGCGTGCCAGTACCGCACTGCGTTCTCTTTTGTGTCTAATCGGGCGTGAATGGTTTAAAAGCATTTGCATGAATAAGAGCGTGACCATATATTGTAATGCTAGCCAAAGGATGACGATAAAATGTTGAACATTTTAAAATATTTGTACATTTTGAAAGCATTAAAACAGTTATTTGAATTTGGTATTTTACAATATTACTGTTTTTGCTGTTTTGTCAAACTGTTTTTTCAAACACATAAAAACCACAGATCCCAAACTTTTGAATGGTAGTTTACACAGCATTTGGGGGTACAATTTCTAATAATGATTACTATATAGCGATACATCAGAAGTAGTAGCCCTCTGTGGGATGAAAATTAAAGTTTAAGAACCTCTGATGTAAAACATGAAGACCCACTTTACTATGAGTAGGGCAGAGAACAGGACTTCACACAACATATATATGAGATGCAAAGGATTCCATGGATTGTCAGCACGTGACTGACTGATAGTGAAAGAAATGTAAAGAGAAACAATGCACCTGTTGGTGTCTTTGAGGCCCATGTAGGCCTGGGAGATCTCCTTGGCATCCGTCAGCTTCTGCACATCCTCAATGTATGGCAAAGGTTCAGTCATGGTTGCCTAAACACACACAGAAGGTTCACATTTTCATGCAAGTTATAAATCACTGAATCCATCAACTAACTGTATCAGACATTTTAGCATTAGACACATCACAAGAACCATTTCTCGTTCACTTCATTCTCAGTTAATAAAAGTGACATTTGGACTTGTAAACTGTAAAGTTAACATACAATGTTTGCGCTTTTCATATAAATTAATTGAAGAATGATTCACAAACTGTTAATGTTTGAAAATATCATATCAGACCAAAACGGAGATGAAGTGATGTAAATGATTGATCTGCTGTCTGCCCAACGTACCTTTTCATCCTGATGTGAGTGCAACACAGGACAAAAGAAGAGATGAAGTTAGGAATGTTAACAAGACTTATGAAGAGAAGAATGTTAGTGACAGATATTAATGCACAATGCATATTTTTTTATGCAAGAATGAAAGGCTTTGTGCCTGACCTTGTGTTGCATGGCCTCCTTCTGACTGACGAGTTGAGAGCGCAAGATGAGCACCTCTTCCTTCCGCACCTCCAGCTCCTCGTTGGAGGTGTTCAGCTGATCCAGCAGGACCGTGTACGCAGGAGAACCCGGAGCAGCGGAACCGGCATCGGCGCTGCCTCTCAAAGACTGACGCATCTCATTCAAATGATGTTTGAGCTTCTTATTCTCAGACTCCAACTCCTGACGCTGAAGACACAAGAGAGAGAGAGAATTCAGAATGATCAACATGCAAAAAAACATAATATCATTAATATACTGCTTTATCTTCCTCATTCCAGACGTCCATTGTATTGGGCAATTTTGTTACTCTTAACTCTTAACTAATGATGACAAATTTATCTGAAATATCTTTGTACATTTATCATTAAAGAATGCTACTCTCATAAAGTGTGAAAAAAGATGTTTGGACTTATTGAGTAACACTGTTGTTGAGTTACAATGTCTATAATTACTAATATAATTATAGAATATAGTTGGCTTCAGAAAATAATTTCATATTAAATAAATGTTCATTATCACTTACTACTTGTGTATTTATACAAAAGGTAACTTCAGCTATTAAACTTTTATTTATTTATTATTATTATTGTTATTATTATTAAAATTTAAATCATTGTTTTATCAAAACAAAAACCTGTTTAAATATTTAACATGAAGTAGACATGTGCTGTGCTTCTTTTAACAATGGTGAAAAATAAATATTCATGTATTAGAATGTCATCCATGCCATTTTGAAATGTCCAATATAAAAGACATTTAAATATATTTACTGTGTTTTGAAATATAATATGAAGAAATTAAAATCTTTCAGGACAGGTTACAATCAACGTTATATATAACTAAAATGTAGTGTTTTTAATGTTGCTGTGGTTTTTTTTTTTGCTATAAAGAACTTCATAAACAGAAGTAAACAATGTGTGTTTGGAGACTTTAGTGAGTTTCATGTTGAATTTTACAAACACAAAAGCAACCACAGCTTTTCAAATAATTAAAACAACTTTAAAACTGCAGAATGTTTGCACAGTGCAAACATAAATAAATAATAATAATAATAATGAAAAGACAGTGTGTGTGTGTGTGTGTGTGCATGTTTATGTGATTTATTAGGACACAAATTTGTATAATGACATGGGTATTACACTGGTATTACAACGTAAACGTGGCTTATGAGGACATTTCCTGTGTCCTCATAATAAAAATAGCTTTAAAAACATACTAAACATTGTTTTATTAAAAATGTAAAAATGCAAAATGTTTCCTGTGATGGGTAGGTTTAGGGGTAGGGGTAGTGTAGGGGGATAGAATGTACAGTTTGTACAGTATAAAAACCATTACGTCAATGGAATGTCCTCATAATGATAGGTGCACCAACGTGTGTGTGTGTGTGTGTGTGTGTGTGTGTGTGTGTTTACCTTGAGAGATTCATACTCCAGCTCAGCGCCACGAGCTTTCTTATGTTCCTCATCATCCTGGTCAACAACAAAAAAAAATAAAACACACATTTTCAATTACAGTAATTGTGTATGTAAAAGCATATACAGTCAAACATTTCTCACATTATCACGTTTTTTTCACTATAGTTTAGAAAATGCTAATAAAATAACAAGAACTCAAGAGTTAAACTGTGTCAGAACAAATTCCTCTTGATAATGTCAGATAACTTTGATAGAAAGGTATGTAATGGATTACAATCAACCAATCAGCTGTTAAATTTAAGTACACAATTAGATAATACCAATTTAGGTCAACCAATTACCAAGCAATGCTTCATTTTGTTCAGTCTGTGGTGTAAAAGGTTGCATTAGCAATTAAAGAAAAAACACTTGAGCAGAACATGGTCTACATTTTACTGGCAGTCCACTGTATGAAGAATTTTTGGGTATAATATGTCACAGTTTACTTTATTTTGCTATCCTCACTTAATCCTCATAAATGAACTATAGTGTCCTGCACCCAGTAGTAAAACATTACATCTGGTGTCTGAATTTTTTTTTTTTGACTGTATATACACTCACCTAAAGGATTATTAGGAACACCATACTAATACTGTGTTTGACCCCCTTTTGCCTTCAGAACTGCCTTAATTCTACGTGGCATTGATTCAACAAGGTGCTGAAAGCATTCTTTAGAAATGTTGGCCCATATTGATAGGATAGCATCTTGCAGTTGATGGAGATTTGTGGGATGCACATCCAGGGCACGAAGCTCCCGTTCCACCACATCCCAAAGATGCTCTATTGGATTGAGATCTGGTGACTGTGGGGGCCATTTTAGTACAGTGAACTCATTGTCATGTTCAAGAAACCAATTTGAAATGATTCGAGCTTTGTGACATGGTGCATTATCCTGCTGGAAGTAGCCATCAGAGGATGGGTACATGGTGGTCATAAAGGGATGGACATGGTCAGAAACAATGCTCAGGTAGGCCGTGGCATTTAAACGATGCCCAATTGGCACTAAGGGGCCTAAAGTGTGCCAAGAAAACATCCCCCACGCCATTACACCACCACCACCAGCCTGCACAGTGGTAACAAGGCATGATGGATCCATGTTCTCATTCTGTTTACGCCAAATTCTGACTCTACCATCTGAATGTCTCAACAGAAATCGAGACTCATCAGACCAGGCAACATTTTTCCAGTCTTCAACTGTCCAATTTTGGTGAGCTCGTGCAAATTGTAGCCTCTTTTTCCTATTTGTAGTGGAGATGAGTGGTACCCGGTGGGGTCTTCTGCTGTTGTAGCCCATCCGCCTCAAGGTTGTGCGTGTTGTGGCTTCACAAATGCTTTACTGCATACCTCGGTTGTAACGAGTGGTTATTTCAGTCAAAGTTGCTCTTCTATCAGCTTGAATCAGTCGGCCCATTCTCCTCTGACCTCTAGCATCAACAAGGCATTTTCGCCCACAGGACTGCCGCATACTGGATGTTTTTCCCTTTTCACACCATTCTTTGTAAACTCTAGAAATGGTTGTGCGTGAAAATCCCAGTAACTGAGCAGATTGTGAAATACTCAGACCGGCCCGTCTGGCACCAACAACCATGCCACGCTCAAAATTGCTTAAATCACCTTTCTTTCCCATTATGACATTCAGTTTGGAGTTCAGGAGATTGTCTTGACCAGGACCACACCCCTAAATGCATTGAAGCAACTGCCATGTGATTGGTTGATTAGATAATTGCATTAATGAGAAATTGAACAGGTGTTCCTAATAATCCTTTAGGTGAGTGTATATATATTATTTTAGTATTTGGGTTAGGGAGAGTCATTATATTTAATGTATATTTTAATTATATTTATTGTCCTCATTTAGAAAGCAAAATAAATGTGTGTGTGTGTGTGTACCCTAGCTCTAGCCCGCTGAAACTGCTCTTCTCTCCGGTCGAGTTCGTTCTGCAGTGACTGTTTTTCCTGCTCTAGTTCGGATACTCGCTTCTGTAGCTTCAGGAACAGGGACATGTCCAGTATCGCCTTGGAAACATCCTGGGGAGAGAATAAAACACATCTCATAATATATCCACAATATGTGCCATTTTATGTTTTATTCCTAGGATCTCTTTAAAAGGACAAAAGCCAAAGAATTGGAATGTCAAAAAATTAATTAGTAAACTGGTAATATGAATGCTCTAAATGATTTCTGCTCTCACCTCCCCTCCGCGGGACCCTTCCTCGGATTCGGCGAACTCGGAGTTGTAGGTACATTCTGATTCGTTGCTGCTGTGTGTGGAGTCTGTGCGCCTGTGACCAGGTTTTGGAACATTCTAGAAGAAATAAAGGAGCCATCAGAGGACTGGAGGCTTTTAATAACAGAAGAGTACTGGATCTGAGCCTAAACCAGCTTAATCATTCAGAAAACCCATTGATTAGTTGATTTTTAAAATGTGAATTTTAGTAATCCATAAATGACTGTGTCCTCACCACAGCGAGGGTGATCTCCTCTTTCAAATCGTCGTATTTCTCCTCTAGTCGGAGGTGTTCGGTAAGGAGGTTCTGGTAGCGAGACCGTTCCTCGTTTAAATCGTTTTCTAGCTGCTGGGTTTCCTCCTTCAGAGCCCTCTGCATTTTCTCTGTAAAACACATACATGTAAAACACCATTCACACACATTCTCAAAGAACAGTCAACCAATATTGAATTACTCAATCATCAGACTGCAGACTGACTCATGATGTTGACACTGTAACAGGACAGGGACGAGTAGCGTGTTAGGAAAGCACACAAAGAAATGACAGACGCTGTTTATAAAGGATTTGGATTTGGATCTGAGTGTACACTATATAGCAGAGTGTCAGACTGGGTGATGTTTTTTAGGGGTGGGGGAAAAATTCGATTCTTAGATGCATCGTGATGCGGACGTCTAAATGTTTCTAAATGTTGATAACGTAATGTTGACGGAACGCAAAAGGCGCAACTCTGAAGTGTGGGATGTGCAGCGCCCAGACCGTCTGTGGCGTGCACATAACAGAGACGCGTGATAGCTGAGCAAGAAATCCGACCGGCACCCTCTGCATTAAAAGCTAGCGTATGGAAGCATTTCTATGAAATTGAAGGGGAAAAGGACCTGGACAAGAGCCACACTATATGCAAGTTGTGTCAAACTAAACTAAAATATTTTCAAAACACGACAAACATGAGAAACCATATTACACGTTTCCAACGCTCGGTAGTTGCTGCCAACCAGAGGACCACAAACTATCGCTAATTTGATGGTCAAGGATTTGCGTCCGTATTCTCTGCAGATGTTAATTTAGTGTTCAGATGTTCATTTCATAAAAGCTGTTTTCGATTGTGGTATACAGCAAAAATTTGTCTGTGCTCAGGATTTAGTTTTAAGTCATAAGTCTTAGACTCTATTATTTATTTGTGTATAAGAGCAGCTGTATGCTACTATTATTCAGAATATGCTAAAGTCCACAAGCACTACTTTTGTATGAAAGCTGCTGGTACAGAATTCTATATTTTTGTATTAAAGCTGTGATTTTGCTACAGCAAATTGTTTATTTTATTGTATGAAGAATTATATTGCACATAACAGGAGGTTATTACTTTAAATGTTAGTGATTCAGAATATGCTGAAGTCTGTATTAATTTACAACAAGTCTGCTGCTACAGACACACTTCCTGTTGTTTTTTTGCAATGTTGGGACATGTTCTGGCAAATGTAACCTTCCTGTTGACTTGTAAAATCACTTCCATTTGTTTTATTAATAAAATATATTGGAAGTAAATTCATTATGGGTCATTACAAATACTTTAAAAGTACCAAGTGAGAAAAAAGAAAATCTGTATAGAAAAAAAGATGCATCGATAATCGTTTTATAATCGCATCGCACCCCTCTGAATCGTAATCGAATCGAATCGTGAGGTGCCTAGAGATTCCCACCCCTAATGTTTTTACAATATATTTCATATTATTCTGTTGTGTCAGAAGAAGTGAGTATGAGAACGCTAAACAGAGACATTTTAATAGAATGTCTGATTTAGACCTCAATAGATTTGGCACAATTACAATATGCAGTAATAACACGACAAGACCAACACGACAAATCTGACGCACTTGACATTGAGCGGAACAGAAAGTTGCTCCATATTCGACTGCAAGAAGAGCTGCAGCGCGTCACATAAATGAACCGAAACTCAGCATACGGGCTACTTTCCTCACAGACATGAGAAATAGGCCTATAGAAAGCTTGAAATGTCTACGTTTAAACGAGCCAATTCAAATAAAAAACAAATACTTTGATTATGTAATCCAAATAAAAGGTGCATTTCCCTCTATAGTTGTTCACTACTGCGGAGATGATGAGTCAGCATCGTCAACTTCATCTTTGCAGCCCAACACGGACTCAGAAAACACTAGTTTATTGATAAACAATTAAAATTAATGTCTCCTTGCTGTTTTTAGATTTATAAACATTATGCTACTTTTGCTGGTGCTTTGTGGCCACCTTTATGTGCGCTTGAGTGTGAGGCATATAATTACAATATGCAGTTATACAATTTTAGTTTGAACAATTAATCTGCAACCATGACTCAAAAATGTTCACAGTGTGTTCTCATGTTACATTTTACATGCTTAAATTGTCTTAGTAAAAATGTATGTGTCACGGAATGAAGAAGATGAGACGAGGCAGCGCAGATCTAAATGCAGCAGACTACTATAATAAACAATATCAAAATTGAACAAAAAGAAACACAAAAAGTAAAAAAATTGGAAGACACGTAACAGTGTGCACTATACACATCCAAGACAATGAACTCAGGGACACTATTTTTAACTAAAAACTGAAAACTTTTTATGTGTTTTTGCTGCTCATTTACACGACAACAGCGTTTTTAGAGACTGAACACAAACTTTTGAAGACGGGTTACAAAGTGCAAGTTTTTGAAAACAATACCATTATTGTCTCTTTGTAAACTACAAACATGCAGATTTAGTCGTTTTCGTCAATCCGTGTGAACAGGGATCGCTTTGACAACATTGTCGTCTTTGCGTGAAAAACCTTTCACAGGTGAGAATGTGTTAGCTTGTGTTTTTATATGTATTAACTCAATATTACAGGTTTATATTCTATGGTAAATTTTTAATATTATGTTAGCTGATGCCTTTGTCTTGTTGTATTGTGTTAGTTTAGCAAAAACCTCTGCTGAAGTCTATTGCAGATATAGATATTCATCCATGCATCTAATTATGGTTGCAGATGCAGTCCACTTGCTCTCGAGTGTTGACGGACCGGCTCTGAAAGTTCCAATATGGCGGATGGTTTACGTATAGCAGCCCACAGAAATAGCCGCTAATGAGGCATCTATGTGTATATATATATATATATATATATATATATATATATATATATATGTATGACCATGTTAACAAATGACCACAAACTAGAAACCACGACAATGGAAGGAAACACAGGAAATAAAGCGATTTAAACGAAAAGTCCATGAAAACGAAACCAAAACACCAACATAAACTATTTTTTTTGTCTATTTTTTTTTTAGCTACATCGCCCAACAGTAGCTATGTTTTCATCCACCTATTTTTATGCACATTTTGGGATATCACATCAAAAACTGCTGGATGGAAACACCAAGATGTGCATAAATTCTAAAAATGTGCATAAAAAATATATGATGTTTGAGCTGGATACATTTATTATCCGAAAAAGAAAACATGCGCATAACCTACGACGGAAACACATTTACCAAATAAATTCCTCGTTGCGCATCAAAAAAGACGCGTGATGGGACGGCATAACTGGACTAACCAGTGGACCGATCTCGTTGCATGGCATCTGAAATGCTGTTTTGGTTGTTCTGAAATGCCCCAGCAAAATCTGTTGTCAAAGTGGTTCGGTATGATTCCCTCCCAGAACTCTCTTACTTGACTGAATTCGCCAACAGCAGCATCTGCCAGCATCAGCAAAATCAGCGTTTTGTAATTTATTATTTATTATCAAGTAATTTATTATAGAGGAAAATTATTATATACAGTGGCTTTTCTTAGTGATATTTAGCGCCAGTTTATCAGGAAGTGACAATTTTGTTCTCTTCCGACTCGCTGGATGGAATGTTTTATGCGATATTCCAATTTTGCGCACAAGTTAAATGTTGTACGGAAACATAGCTAGAGACAGATTAAAGTTTTTGCTTTACCTGTCCACTGCTGGCCTTGCTCCTGGATCAGTCGGTTCAGGTCGTTCTTCTCGTTCTTCAGTAGGTGGTTTTGCTCCTTTAGTTCTGAGATCATCTGTCACAAATATTACACACACACAATCAGTCGACTGCATGCCATTTTAGTCTTTAAAGATTATATGAGAAACTATTTGCTGTGGTACTCTGCTTTATGTCACAGATGCTTCTATTGAACTGGGAACATTGATTTAACATTAATTTACTTAACACACATTCAATATTGTATTATTGTGGCATTGTGAATCGTTCTATTCCTCTACTGTACCACCCTAAAACTAAAACTACTTCTAACATTTGCTAACATACTTCTAACAGCGCTAGTCTCTATCTCTCTCTCACCTGTGTGAACGTACAGGTCTCTTCTCTTCCCAGGTTTAAAGTAGTGTGCAGGTCTCTCTAATCCCTGAATATGAAGATACACAGAGTATATCTGTGTCTTTAGAGGGCTCTTCAATCTAGAAGGACTGTCTAAAAGCAGAGGAATGTGGGTAATCTGTGGGTCTAACTTTACTTTTTTTTGAGGATCTATTGTGGAGAATTTGCTAATGCAACTAGAATTTGCTAATGTAATGCTACATCATCAATGAGGTTTTGTAGGAACAATCAACACACGTCTGAGAAACAGAACAAGCACACGCTTATATAAATTATTACCGTAATTTATATACGAGTTATACAATAATAACTTGGAAACTAAGACATTTTTTTACTGGTAATTATTCTGTTAAACTAATTTGAAAAGGTTTTGTGAATCACTCAATGGTATGGGAGAACTTTAAGACATTGGAACCATGAATGTAGGGTGGTACATTTAATCAATCACTTTATGTGAATCAGTTAATTGTTAGAGCCATTCAAATGAACTGACTTCTGGAACACTGAGTAATGAATCAAATGAATCAGTTTTATGAATCAGTTCATTGAAATGAGCCATTGAAATGAACCCCCTTTAAAGGAACACCATTGGGAGACGACTCAGATTTTTGAATCAGTTCACTGACATAAGTCTGAATGAACTGAATTCCAGGGCTGTGTCTAACTCCACTTTTAGACATACAGTACACTTAAGCACTCCCCGTGAAGTGCATTCAACTTTGTCAAGTGGGCGAGGGAGTTTTATTTGAACAGACCCTCGACCCCTCAATTTTGACTGGGGGAGTGAGTCTACTCATATGTACACTTCTGGCAAATCCACAGACCACAATACAAAACGATTGTGACGTCACAGCAGATTGACCTTAATTTACCCCCACAAAACTCTAGTGCATGATAATGTTATTTTGACATTTAACAGCATAATACTTATAGCTATCTTGAGCTGACGGGTTTTACACAGTAATAGTTTATTGTATTGTTATTTTTGTTTGTGTAATTTTTGATATTTTCTTTAACAGCCCAAGCATACATACAAGCCTATAGAATGGTCTGTAAACAAATTCATAAGGAAAAAAACTGTAAATTCCATGTGATCAAGGGCTTAGGGCGTTCCATTTAAACCCATTACAAGGGCTCTGCCAGTAGTGGGCACTGAATGTAAACAATGACGGACATCCAAGTGAACGAGACGGATGGAAGTTAGCGAGGGAAGGGCATAAAGAAATGGACTTAAACGCATCCCAGGACAGGGTAATGACTCAATGCATCAGTTCATTTTCAATTCATTGAAATGAATGACACAAATTAACTGATTTGCTAAGTGCATGACCCTCAGCTTTTTGAAAAGTGCTTTGAAGACCACACCACAGCTGCACACAACTACAACTAAGTGAACGTGCGGCACCTGTTCCATCTCGTCCTGGTAGGTTTTCGCCCATTCCTCGATGGCTTTCTTTTCCTTCTGTGTGTTCTGCAGGTCTTTGCGCAGTCGCTCCACCTCCTCCAAAAGAGTTGTAACTTTGTTGGCGTTGTTTTTGGCATCCTCTTCTGCCCCGCGCAGACGGGTGACTTCCACACGCATGCGCTCAGACTCTGCAGCATGGCTGATCTCTAGACCATTCAATCGCTCGTTGAGAGAACGGTTCTCCTTGCTCTAGAGTGAAACCAAAACAGAACAGCAATTAATTCTATTTAAATACATAAGTACTATTTTGGGGAATTTTAGCTCTTGAATCAGAGTAATTTTACTTCAATTAATTTATCATAAATATATTTTTTTACGTCATAGCATTCTTTTGTTTTGCAGTCTTTTTGCTTTGCAAAGTTTAAATAACATTTTTACTCCAATGTCCCAATAAAATTCCTTTTCAATATGGATTCAGACTTTTAAACTCCACTGTAAAAAACTTTAGACTGACATTGAACCTACAGTATATTGTACTTATTCATCATATGATTATACATTTTCAAAACTCTAATTGTCATTAGAATCAGTATATTACATTGACAGCTACATAAACACACACTGAAAATTCTGCACAGGGAAGCCAGATCTGAATGAAGTGATCATACACAGCTAACACACTATGACTCATTCTAAAGGAACTAAAAGCAACAAGAATCAAATTAACACTGACATCATGAAGTCAATATGAAAGCATGTTTGAAACCCAGTCTCCTTCCATAACCTGATGTTTTTTTTTTTTACTAAATAATGATATTCACAGGACAAAGAGAAGGGTAGAATTTGATCGTGAAAAGTAGTGTCTACATGACAGCTGGTTGGATGAAAGGAAGCTAAAAAAGTAAAAGGATTCATGGGTGGAGCAAGCGATTACATTTTATGAAAGATTATGATGACAAACTTTATGGAATAAAGTGCACTGATGTACAAGAAGACCAGGAACGAGCATTAAGACTTCATATTGACTTTAGAAAACCCTTCTAAGTTGTAAGCTGAACAGACAAAAGAATTCATATTAACTCATATTAACTGAACTTTTGAATGAGGCCCAATAAGCCATAGCATCTCAGTGTGAAGTGTGGTACCTGTTCGTCTATCCTGCGCTGCAATTGCATGATCTTGTTCTCCATGCCGATGTTGAGTTTCTTGAAGTGTTCGACCGAGCGCGCCTCGATCTTGAGTTTCTTGAGTTCCTGCTTGGCTCGCATGCGGCGGATGCAGCACTGCAGGTACACAATGGCTCTGAGCGACCGCTTGAACCACTGCCGTGCCAACCAGCCGCGGACCATCTTCTGAATGATGATGGCCTTGTGCTCACGCAGAAGCTAAACAAACACACAGCAACACATGATGAACAGGAAAAAACAACACAGATATACGAAAGAGTTATGAAAGAAAATAATGGAAAGAAATAGCGATCACTCTAGTGACAGCGCAGTGAAATGTTCTCAAAATGCTTGTCTCTCTCACACCTTCTGCCTTTTTAATTTGCAGATATTACACATCCTGCCTCGATAATCCACTGCTGATCAACAGAGCTCTGATGGTAGGAAAATAGAGGAGTGAGAGAGAGTAAGTACAGCCGCAGCTGCTGTGGTCCATCAGTGGGACAGTCCCTACACTGGAACAACCTGCTGCCTGTGAGATCACGTGACCAAAAACACTGGCAAAGAGACATAAGGTCATCATCACAACACTGTGCTACTTCATCCATTCCAGAGACTGCAAAAACTCCAACCAGTGACTAGCAAGCCAGAAAAACACTAGGATGAAGCAAAACAATTTGTAGAGATTTTATTATTATTTATTTATTGTTACTGGAAGCTGCTCTTTCCCAATAGTCTAGATTTTATATTCCTGGCAGCCAATTTGTCATCATTCAAAACAATCTCTCAACATTTAAAAACTTTGTGGTTGGCTATTTATCTTTAATTTAATTTAACTTTTTATATATTTATATTAGTTGTTTACTCTGTTTGCTATTATAAGCTGCAAATGCTAGTTTTGAACAAAAAATTACAATTGTAAACTGAAAAAATTAGATTTTACATGAAATTGACATTAACGTTCAAAAGTTTGGTTGATATTTTTACTCTTATGCTCGCCAAGGCTGCATAGGAAAAAATATTGTGAAATCAGGGTTCCCACACCTTGGTTAACTTCAAATTCAAGGACCTTTCAAGGACATTCCAGGTCCAATACCCTCAAATTTAAGGACTTAATGTGGGGACACATTTCAAGTGAGAGCAAGGTTATATCGTGTTACCTTGTAAGATATATTGTTACAGTTTTCATGTGTCAAACACAACTATGCAAAAAGGCATTTTTTTGCATTTATTTTTGGCCATATGACATAGATCTGATATTCTATTTGTCATATTTCTGTTTTGCATAAAACTGAAGAATATTCGGTACCTACAAAACCTCAATATTCGGAATATTCCTATACTGTATTCTAAAATGATCGGATATTAACATTTGCATGGATTTTATTGAAAAATGTAACCAGAAGTTTTAAGATATATGAATATGCTTTTAAGTTTTTCTTGCCTCATGGGTTTACATTATCTTAACAAGCAAAGCAATTCAACATTACATTGAATAAAATATTTGGGCAACAGATTATCACAAATGTTTTATGTTTATTGAACACAATATACAGTCACTGACTGAACATATTTGGGTTCGGTGTAAGCACTGAAAACGTTTAGTGTACGCGTGAATGTCATGGCAACGTACAACACAAAGTACCTCACGTGGGAAACACTTAACGTAAATGCGTGTAACTAACGTAAATTAAGCAAGCTAGTATGCATAGGCCACGAAGTGTTGGCGAAATAACTAGTGCTGGGCAATCGATTAATCGCATCCAAAATAAAAGTTTGTGTTTACATAATATATGTGTGTGTACTGTGTGTAATTATTATGTATATATAAATACACACACATGCATGTATATATTAAATCAAAATATGTTATATTTATATATAAGATAAATTATATAAATATATATACAGTATACACATGCAAATATTTCTTAAATATATACATTAAGGAGTGTGTATTTATATTATGTAATCCAAATATCCATAGTGACCGGCACTAAATTTGAGTTTCGATAAAAGTTCTACCGCCAGACCCAGAGATCGGCTGAATGGAAACACTCATGTGTGTTTAATCCACTCTGACTTCACCTTTAACCCCATTCAGTTCCCTAGGGGTGTAGTTAGCAGCTTTCACTGGTCATGTGTCCAATGCCTGAAATAATTCACTAGTTTCTAGTAGTGTGTTAATTATAAACCACCCTGCCAGAATCATGTGTTACCCTGATGCATGTCAGTATAAAACCTGGCTTGTTTAAATGTTACAGCAATAACAGAACTAAATATATATTGGAATGTTTGGTTTCCACCTCACCGCTTTGTACAGTTGTCTGGCCATGTACGCCCTGAGGATGCACTGCATGACCAGAGCAGCAGCCTGCTTGCGTTTGTAAGATGTTCTCTGGACATACATGCGCTGGTACTTCTGAATGACGATTGCAGCCCGTGTGCGACGCAGGAATTTTGCAAGACTGTGGATCAGGAAGAACAATGTAGAGGTTAACACATGAACACCTCCACACTTAAATACTAAAAAACAGTATAGAGTGCAATAGTCGGGTTCCAGAAGTAAAAACTCCATTTATTTTCTCCACATTTGAACAATAACTTATAAACCCTAAAAAAAAAAGATATACTGTAAGCTCCAAGGTTGTTAATTGATGGTATATGTTTTTTGTTGAATCCAACATTATTTCAATTGCATTATTTCAACCTATTTTTCAAAGAATGGTGTTTAACAGAGGAATTCCTGGTGAAAAACTACATTACCCATGATTCTGAGGAAAATTCCACCAATCAGAGAGTCGCGACAAAAAATTGCACTAAAATATCTCTGCAGCGAACGGCCACTAAAGCACAGAGAATATCTCCCTACGCTGTCAAACTACTTAAATATTTGTAAATATATTCATTTTTTGCAATAAATGTAAGATACCGTATCTCTTTAAATCAATAGTTTTATACTTAATAATTTTTATTATGATGAATGTGATTCGATTACAATTTATTAAAATACACAGTCTTGTCCCTTTGTCTTTTTGTTCGACTTAAAAAATTTCAAAGTTTGTAGTGTTGTAATTCTCTTTGTATCTGGGCTGGCTGGTTTGGATCTTATAACTCATAGCTTATAATTCATAGTTTATAATTCCAGAACCTTCTCCGCGTTCTAAGTGAGCAGGCACTGTTGAATTCTATAAGCTCTCTGTCATCTTATTTTGAATGATTTCATAAATTTAATCTGGCCCCGTCCACTATGAGTTAGTCCCCTCCCCCTCACCAGCGGGCCTGGTATCCACGGATGTATCTCTGGATGGTTGTGGCAGCATGTTTCATGCGCAGGTACTTCTTGCGCGCCAGCCAGCATCGGATGGTCTTCTGGATGCGGATGCAGGCAGCACGCAGCTTATCTGCACGCAGTTTCTCCAGGTACGCAACCTGCCCCGCTCGGAAAAAGATCTTGGTCTTGCCAAACTGGTACTTATCTTGATCCTATTGGGAGGACAAAAAAATGGAGAGAGAATTAATAGACTCTATTATAAGTTAAACTTTACATTCAACAAAATGTTCAGTAGAAAATGTGAGTATTGCCAAATCTGCCATTCTGGGTGGTTTTCAGGGCATTGTTGCCTGCTTTTAATCAGGTCAAAATAGTTCCACACAGAGTATCAATAAGGTTTTATGAGCTGAATTGTAGTCTTGTACCTCCACAAGTTTCTCCAGAACATTCTTACAGGTCATCTTCCTGTCCGTCAAAACATCTTTTTGTTTCATCAGGACACGGTACCTGCTAAAGAACTCTTGATACGTCCACCTGACAAACAAAAGGAGTCGTGCAAACACAAATACACAGTCAGGAGGTGTTTGACAGAAGGGAGTTCAGTATGGTAATGTATAGATCTTCACTGTACCTAGACGGGAAACCAGCTGCAGAGATGCGGATTGTTTCCAAAACTCCACATGCACGCAGTTGCTGCACTGCCCTCTTGGGGTCAAACCTGGTAATGACAGAAATCAGATTTCAGCCTAGCATCACCATCAATTCTGCAAAATCTACTGATATAAACACAGCTCAAAACGATATTTTAAATGAAATCACATGATGAAAAAATATTAGGCCTACACATTGTCTAAACTAGTGAGCTAGGTTGAGAACCACTGAGGCAATTCTTGATTGACATTTTTCCCCCTCAATAATTATGATGTGATTTCATAATGAATATCAAATGTATTTGTGCATTACAAATATAAATATTTTATATATAAATATCACACATTTTTCTTAAATATATACATGCATGTGTGTTTTTATATATATACATAATAATTATACATTATTTAAATAACAACTGTGTTAAGAAAGCTTAGCTACATGGCAATGTTAATGACTTCCAGTCTTTTTTTGCTCTGTTGTTGTAAACTGACAATATATTCCAAAAAATCAGAGAATCTCAATTTATGATCAAAGTATACGTATTAAGAGAGAGAGACAGAGAGAGAGAAAACAGACAAAAAGCTGATGAAAAACAAGAAAAACTGACGTGAAGGCAAATTTGCAATCGTTGGGCTTGATGCAGCGAACATAATGTGGCGTAGTCGCATTCAGCGTCTCCATCAGCAGGTGCAGAGAGTTACGGAACTACAGAGAGAGAGAAGTAAACAGTCATTCAAATTCTTACAGTATTTGTAATCTAATTGACCGTCACTGCTTACCAGTTTATATAACACAACTACACAATTCATGTAGATTTTCAATAAAAGTAAAAGTAAAAATAAGAGCAGGCTTCTACCTGCAGTCCGACTGTCTTCTTGTGTTCTTTGCTGGCTTGGCCGGCTTTGCGCTTGTCTGGTTTGACACTGAGGCGAGTGCGTCCTCCAGTGGTAGGAGCAGCACCGGTCGGACTTGTGGCTTTCTCCTCATCCTGGAACAGCTCCACCAGCAGGTCAAACTGGGAATTACAGCCAAGACAGACTTAACATTCAAGCCATGTGGGGCAGATACTTTACCATCATTAGGAGGCATTTTGACGTAGAAATGAAGCGAGGATCTTATTAAAAAACTAACGTAATTAAATTCAATTGTTATGGACTCAATAAAGTCGATAAAGTCAGTTGTCACTCCTCTTCTGAGTGCTTAATCCTGTTCTGTACACGGTTTAGTTATTACGGAAGTGACAACCAGATTATTTTAAGGGAAGAAGCCCCAAAAAGCTGTAGTTTACAGTGATTTTTTTTTAGAACCATGGCTTCAAGAAACTCCTTGCTTTTATAAAATGGTTACTACATTTTCCTGCCAAGGTTTCATAAAATAAATGCACAACAACAGTAATACTGATGTAATGATAT
This sequence comes from Rhinogobio ventralis, assembly GCA_039654625.1. Taxonomy (NCBI): domain Eukaryota; kingdom Metazoa; phylum Chordata; class Actinopteri; order Cypriniformes; family Gobionidae; genus Rhinogobio; species Rhinogobio ventralis. The sequence goes on along the minus strand of CM077206.1, from coordinate 29,631,557 downwards.
CACAGAAGTATTTTACAACCATGGCTCAGCCAATCATAATCAAGGATAAGAACTATCCATTTTATAAAAGTGAATTAACTCCTGAAAACTTCAGGTAGTTACAACCGAATTGTGTTAAATGGTTGTTTTTGTACAGGCTTGAGAAACTTGAGCATTTTTCACTCCCAAAACTTAGCAGTGTGTCGTAGCCTTTGTCAACGGAACTGAATCTGTATGCAGTACCACTTATTTTAATCCAGAATAACTACAAAGTAAGCAAAGCATAATTAACAATTATGCACGTCAAGGCAAGCGAACCGTTATACAGTGGGATATTAATGAACAGAAAGGGCCATGTACTCAGATAATGTCCCTAGGGTCTCATTTACATTGATTGCTAAGAGTTTGCATTCTGAGGGACACTAGTGCTGGTACTAAGCAGCATGCAGTCTAAGCAAAATAAGAGTCCTTATGGGACCAACAATTTAAACATCAAGTCCCCACACAGCAAACAAACAAACTCCAGCTCCGTGATCTAATGTTCTGTCTGTTTTTACGTTTGTTTGTTTTTTTGTCTATGTATAGTACATATGGATTTATTTGGCTGTTGCATTTTGAAAGTGTAGTTCACCCACAAATGAAAATGCAGTCATTATGTATTATTGTTCTAAACCTGTATGTTGTTTTTTACTTTTTTCCCATTAAAATGATAGTTCACCCAAAAATGTAAATTCTGTCATCATTTACCCTCATTTGGTTTCTAACCTGTATGCATTTCTTTGTTCTGCTGAACACAAAGGAAGATATTTTGAAAAATGTTTATGGGGCACCATTGACTTCCATAGTATTTATTTTTTCCTACTATGGAAGTCAATGGTGCCCTACAACTGTTTGGTTACAAACATTCTTCAAAATGTCGTCTTTTGTGCTCAACAGAATAAAATAAAAAAAAATATATATATATATATATAATATATATATATATATTTTTTATCATCATTATTATATTCAAATTTTGGCCTTCACTATCACAGCTAAAAAGAGGCTTAAGTCCACTTTAAATGCAAAGGCGTTTTGTTCAATGGACAACTCTTAATTTTAAAGTACACCAGATTGTACACTCCAAATCAATCCGTAATGGAATCGATACTTATGCGTGACCCCCACAAGAAAGGAAACATTTCATTTATATATGAAACACTATTCCAATTGACAAGCACATCAACTTTAGAACACTTCAAATTTTCCTGGGAGGAAGATTTGGGTATTGAAATTTCAGAGGAGCAATGGGAGGCAGCCCGTAAACAGATTCATAGCTCATCGGTATGTGCAAGACATAGACTCATACAATTAATAAAAAATAAAATGAACAGAATTTTCTTCTGTGGCGAGATGCCCTCATAGTCAAAATCTTGTTGGAATGTTTTTTACAAACCTGCCTTTGATTTGAGTGTTTCAGTGGCTGGAAAGACTTTCAGTGTATAATGACTAAAATTTAGTCTGTTTCTCAGATAAAGCTCATATGAAGTTTTTGGATCAACCACTTTTTTTGTTCTTTTTGAGTTGGTCACTTTGAACAAAGAGTGAGTGAATATTGAAATCTTAATTTCTGGGTGAACTGTCTTTTTAAGAGTGTCAAAAAAATACTGAAAAGGACAAACAGTCCAGTTGGTCAAAACATTCAAGCTAAACAGATGTTTCATTCTGTCTGGGCAGTTGAGTTTGTTTGGATGGTGTTTGGAGGCTCTAGAGCTGAAGCGGGTTTTATTTTTCTACAGAGTCAATGTAGTATTGAGATTGTGCCCTGCACAGCAGAAAGCAGCAGACTGAACATGCTGATACGCACACACGCGCACACACACACACACACACACACACACACACACACACACACACACACACACACACACACACACGCACACACGCACACACACACCTCTCATACGCACACACATCCAAACTATCCAATCTTAATTTTGAATCTACTAGACAGCAGTGATATTAGAGAGATAGCGAGCTAAGGAGGCAGCATGTAAATGATAAATTTTACCTTCTGCAGGGGTACAGGTTGTCATGTTCACAAACAACACATAGACAACATGACACGATGAGAAAATAGAAACAGAATTAACAAATGCAGAAAATACTAGCTGAACAGCAAAGCAGCTCAGACACCAGCTCTGAACCATATTGTTATGTTGGCTTGACAACAAAATATCAAATATCATTCTAAATTTCTCCTTTCATGATCCACATATAAATATCTATTAGTGCTGTCAATTGATTTAAAAAACGTAACTAATTAATCACTTTTTCTATAATTAATCATGATTAATCACACCTAACATTACAATTTATAATGTATTTTTATATTGTAATACAGATTTTCACATTGAATCTCCAAATTAACAAAGTATTACGAATGAAGGCCAGTAACACTGATACCAATATGGCTACGATTGTCTTTATTACTGTATATTAATTAGTTTTTCTCCATTTCTATGGGGATGATATGAGTAATAATTATATTATTATATATATATAATTATATATATAATATACACTCACCTAAAGGATTATTAGGAACACCATACTAATACTGTGTTTGACCCCCTTTCACCTTCAGAACTGCCTTAATTCTACGTGGCATTGATTCAACAAGGTGCTGAAAGCATTCTTTAGAAATGTTGGCCCATATTGATAGGATAGCATCTTGCAGTTGATGGAGATTTGTGGGATGCACATCCAGGGCCAGAAGCTCCCGTTCCACCACATCCCAAAGATGCTCTATTGGGTTGAGATCTGGTGACTGTGGGGGCCATTTTAGTACAGTGAACTCATTGTCATGTTCAAGAAACCAATTTGAAATGATTCGAGCTTTGTGACATGGTGCATTATCCTGCTGGAAGTAGCCATCAGAGGATGGGTACATGGTGGTCATAAAGGGATGGACATGGTCAGAAACAATGCTCAGGTAGGCCGTGGCATTTAAACGATGCCCAATTGGCACTAAGGGGCCTAAAGTGTGCCAAGAAAACATCCCCCACACCATTACACCACCACCACCAGCCTGCACAGTGGTAACAAGGCATGATGGATCCATGTTCTCATTCTGTTTACGCCAAATTCTGACTCTACCATCTGAATGTCTCAACAGAAATCGAGACTTATCAGACCAGGCAACATTTTTCCAGTCTTCAACTGTCCAATTTTCGTGCAAATTGTAGCCTCTTTTTCCTATTTGTAGTGGAGATGAGTGGTACCCGGTGGGGTCTTCTGCTGTTGTAGCCCATCCGCCTCAAGGTTGTGCGTGTTGTGGCTTCACAAATGCTTTGCTGCATACCTCGGTTGTAACGAGTGGTTATTTCAGTCAAAGTTGCTCTTCTATCAGCTTGAATCAGTTGGCCCATTCTCCTCTGACCTCTAGCATCAACAAGGCATTTTCGCCCACAGGACTGCCGCATACTGGATGTTTTTCCCTTTTCACACCATTCTTTGTAAACTCTAGAAATGGTTGTGCGTGAAAATCCCAGTAACTGAGCAGATTGTGAAATACTCAGACCGGCCCGTCTGGCACCAACAACCATGCCACGCTCAAAATTGCTTAAATCACCTTTCTTTCCCATTCTGACATTCAGTTTGGAGTTCAGGAGATTGTCTTGACCAGGACCACACCCCTAAATGCATCGAAGCAACTGCCATGTGATTAGTTGATTAGATAATTGCATTAATGAGAAATTGAACAGGTGTTCCTAATAATCCTTTAGGTGAGTGTATACTGTATATTCATTCAACATTACATTATAATTAAAAGCCATCATTTTAAACATTTAAGGCCAGATTTACTAACAGCTTGCGGCAGCGCAAAACCCTCTTTTGGCGTTAAAAGCTACTGTCAGGATTTACTAGAGACACGCAGTGAAAAATTTGTGCTGGAAAGGCGTGGGCACAGTTATTTTTGCGGCTGACCTTACTGCATATGCATTTGTAGGAGTTTCCCTTTTCAAACTCAAAATTTATGAGAGGAGAGTATTTAAATGAGTCACGCAAGGTGATTTACTAAGGTTTGTGCTCGTCAATTTTCTGGTGTTTGCGCCATTATTTACCGCCCCAAAAAAGCACGTCTTAAACCAGATGGGAAATTATGGAAATGATTCGGCTGCGTCTGTGTTCTTTAATTTTGTCAGTCAGTAGATCACGCGCAGAACTTTCCACTCCCATCATTGCTTTTTTGGAATTGCGCTCTCACGCCAATTTGCCCTGTTTAGTAAATCTGGCTTTAATAGGCTTCAACATATTATAACAACTTTTAAGTGAAGTTAAAACAATCTTCATATAAACTAATTTAGCTGTGCATTTAATAGAATTTAATATATGTATATAGAGTACATAGTGGCTTTTCTGTCTTTGTCAATATCAGCTCTCTATGTTTAAATGAGAGCTGTCAGTTCATTTCCCCCCACTAAGTTTATTTTGTGCATTAATTATCACGATAAGTGAGAAAAATTGTTTAATTTAAATCACTGAAATTAACACATTATTTTTGACAGCCCTAATATCTCCTTGGGGGGGAAAAAACCTATCAAGCCCTGGAACAGAACATTTTCAGGTTTTGTCAAGCCAACGCCAAATTAATTCAAATGATGAATGGCACAATGAATGGGGAATGATTGAAAATGTTCAGAAGTTTTTAGGATTTTTAGCTGATGTCTGGCTTTATTTCTAATTTATAAGAAAATATAAATGCATAGATGAATTAAGCAAACACACACATGATGATATATACAGATGATCAATGATATGAATGTGAAGCAAAATGAATATGGTAAAAACAGATGACCTGTGTAACATGTGAAGTGAAGGATTTGGATTAACCACTAACAGACTGATCTGGATAAGGACCAGAGAGTCGAGCCTATTACTGATATGAATTGTTAATTTTAAATACTTGACTTAAAGAATAATTCTGTCATTCAGTTTAAGGCATTAATATTATTCCCAGGCAGTTTGGATTAGTACGGCATGTGTTTGCTCTTACCGCACACATTTACTGCCTCATGCTGAGGAGAAAAATCGTTAGAGAGCATTCAGAAACCCCCCGATACAGATAAAAATTCTTTGATTTTACAGAATAAAAAAATCTAAAGACACTTAAAAGTTGACTTACATTCTAAATCAAAACATTAGAGTAAAAACTAATAAGTATTAAATTAAATATGAAACGGGTCAATTATTTTTTAAAGTTGTTTACAAGTTATTTTCCCTATTACTAGATAAGGATTATTATTATTATTATTATTATAAACCCGTTTTGTAGAGATTTAACTGACAAAGCAAAATCAAGCCCATGAGATATGTTAGAGCTAAGCAGAACTAGAGAAATCTATAAAAAAAAAAATACCATTACTGGTCCATGATTTTTCAAAATTGTATACATTTCCATGACTTTTCTAAGCCTGAAAACAATATTTCCTTATTTCTGGACCGTGGGAACCCCTACACTTTTTTAAGTCAGGTCAGGTCGGTAAAAATCACAGAAGCTTTTGTGGCTAGTTCACTAAAAAACATAGCACACTAAGAATACCATGGTATTCTTTGATATACCTTGGAGTACCAAGTACCAAATAAACAAAAAAAGTTCTCAGAACTTCGGCTAATGTTCTGGCAAGGTTCTCTCAAAGTTATGAACAAACATTCTTCCAGTAACGTTAATAGAATATTAATTTAAAGTTAACCGGTCTTTAATAATGTACTTGTTTCAGAATGTTCAGAGAACATTTAAAATTTGAAAGTTCCCGAAACATTCATATAACCAAGAAAAAACATTTTTAAAACATTTAAAAAACTGGATGTTTTGAACGTCCAGAGAACATTCAGAAATAACTTAATAGGAACGTTAGCAAAATGTTCTTAGAACATTTTTTGTTAGCTGAGACGGTAAATAAACACTGAAATAATTTAGTACCATGGTTTATATCAAAGTGCTATGCTATTACGATCTGATCATTTGAGCCCTAAGTTTGGGAAACTCTGATCTATGGAGCTTTTCATTCAGTGTTCCTGTGTCTCAACTGCCAAATATGTTGGAATGCCTTCCTGAAAAATCCACAGAACACACCCCAGGCCATGAAGGCACATCTGACAGGTGATGTTTGACTTCATAACACGAGCAGGTATGCAGTAGCGTTCTGTCTGAAGTGGTCTCATTAAAGAGCAGTCAGAGCTGCTGAGTCATGCAAAAGCTCTCTTTTAGAGCTTAAAAACAGCTTTAGATACTGTGACTCATCATACTGTAACATAGTGAACTAAGACAGGACAAGGATATGTAAGGATTCAAAGAGCTAGAAATGTGAACATATACTCCCTGAGCTGTGTACATATGTTGGAACTGTGACAACGGACTGCACTAATGCTCCTTTACCAGCAGATGGCACCGTGCCATTGACCTTCTCAGACTTTAAGCCTCATTTAAGGTCAAAAATCTTGGATGAAAACAGCCTGGCTACAGCTAACTCTGATTTTAAGGCTGGTTTTGTCTCACTATATAGGCAATAACTTAAAGTAGTAGTTCACTGATAATTTACCCACTGCCACTTCATCCAAGATGTTCATGTCTTTCTTTCTTCAGTCGAAAAAGAAATTAAGATTTTTGAGGAAAACATTCCAGGATTTTTCTCCATAAAATGGACTTCAATTGGGTCCAACGGGTTGAAGGTCCAAATTGCAGTTTCAAAGCAGCTTCAAAGGGCTCTACACGATCCCAGACAAGGAATAAGGGTCTTATCTAGCGAAACCATCTGTCATTTTCTAAAAAACAAAAACAAATATGATATACTCTCTAAACACATATGTTTGTCTTGCGCTGTTGGAAAGGTCATGTGTGACGTAGACGGAAGTACCGCAGTAGGGCGGAAAAACTCGAAATTGTCTGACATCGTTGTTTTACGTTTTTTGTGACGGCCGTTTGCTTTGTAAACACTTGATCGGTACTTTCGCCTATGTCAAGCATGACCGTTTTAACGTGATTCCGTAATAGGTGGCGCAGAGCAGTGCAGTGCAAGACAAACATTTGTGGTTAAAAAGTATATCATGTTTTTTTTTGTTTTTTTTTTAAAATGGCCGTTCATTTCACTAGATAAGACCCTTATTCCTCGGCTGGGATCGTGTAGAGCCCTTTGAAGCTGCATTGAAAATGGAATTTGGACCTTCAAACCCCTTGTACCCCTTTGAAGTCCACTATATGGAGAAAAATCCTGAAATGTTTTCCTCAAAAACCTTAATTTATTTTCGACTGAAGAAAGAAAGACATGAACATCTTGGATGACATGGGGGTGAGTAAATTATCAGGAAATGTTCATTCTGAAGTGAACTACTCCTTTAACTAAAACCTCTCAGTTTGGGGTTAATGAACAGGTACATTACAGAGATATTTTTACCTAAACATTACAGCCCTTATTCATAAGCAAATAGAAAGCCTTGATGTAGTAATTCAATAAGTGAAACAGATAGGTATTTACTCACCTTACTGGCCTTAAGAACATGTATCTGCTCCTCGTTCACTGTATCTTTATTCTTCTCCAGAAAACCATCACACTGATACTCCACCTGACAGACACAGAAAGACATTAGAGGTTATCATATAGGAAAGAAAATCCATCTCTGAATCTGAGTCTCTGAATAGTTTTTTTTATTGCCCCCTACATAGCATTATAATTACAAATTGAAAATCTTACTTCTCCATTCTTATTGATGTCTTTACATTGACAGATTTTGGTAACGCTTTACAATAAGGTTTCAAACCAGCGCTATTTTAGTATAACTGAGATACTATTATATTATTTATTCATATTGTGATTTTTTTAAAAATGTAATTTATTTTAATTTTTTAATTATATTTTTGGTCTTTTTTTAAAATGTCTATATAAATTTAATTATTTTTTATTTCTGTTTTCATTTTAATTTTATTTTGGTCATTTTTTTTTTTTTTATGTCTATATTTTTTTTTTTATCCATTTTTATTTGTATTTATTTTAGCAAACGAAAGGAATCTAACAATCCAATTAATTCCCAATTTTGCCTATTTTTTATTATAGAAACATCTGAGATCAAGAAGTTAGTTAAACAAATCATAACCAGTGCTGAGTAGTTACTGATTACATGTAATCTTGGATTACATAATCAGATTCCAAAATATACTTATATACTTGTAGTTAGATTATATTATGTTTTAAAATACACATAATCAGAATACAGGTACATTTTTATTGATTACATGATTACTTAATATTCACAAAATGGTAATTCATTCTCACTAATTCTTATTTTTTAACTTTTGAATGGTCCTTTCTGTCCTTTTCTTACAGTTTTGTGAAATGACACAAATCAGAGGCCACACAGCCTAACAAATACCATATTTTATATTTGATGTGTTTTATTTTTATTGTTTTTATTTTATTTATTTTTTTACATTTTTGTGCATTAATTAATTATTACCTTTTCATAAACCTTGCAGTTCCTTAACAAACCCCAGTTTAGGAAACCCTGACATAATGTAATGTTTAATGCATTTCCTTTTGTTGATGACAAATTTTCAACATGCTTTTTTTATTTGTATTTTTATATCACTACAGTACATTACACAGATTATCTAATTTAAATCAATGTGATAAACAAGTTAAAGCTAAAAGTAAGGTCAAAAGTAATTTAAAAGTAATCAAAAAGTAGTCAGATTACATTACCTAAAATGTGTGATGTAATAGATTACGCTACTAACTACAGTTTCCATCATGTAATTTGTATTTAGAAATGGACTACAATATGTAAGCAATCTACCCAGCACTGATTATAACTAAGAGCTCCATTAAAGTCGGGTGCACACTGTACAATTTATAACAGTCCTTTACGACTGTTGCTTGTCAGACTGTATGAACATGATCCATGCTGTAAGCCATGTCACACTGTGGGATCTCAGTTGTCATTAATGTCAGACTGTACGGACTGCATTTACATGAGGGATAAAAATGGTGGCTAGCAAACAAAAACAATCTCTAGTGTTAATTTTGATCATGGATTCTCTTAAAAAGAAAACTGGAAAACATGAGGAGCAAGTGGTGGTTTGTTGTCTCACTAATTGAGTCATCAGGTTTAGCCCTTCTATGTTTTTTTTTTTTTTTTTTTTGAAGCCACACTATAGGACTGCGCGTCAAATCTACTGCTGAATTGTGATTTATGCCAAATTGTGGCCAAAATCGTACAGTGTGGACCCGACTTAAGTCTACGAAAGCTACAAAAGAGTAATCTCCCAGAAAAACGATTCTATTAAATGTATATTATTTAGTGTAATTAATATTAGTAATGCTGATTAGAGAATTAAGTGGAACCTGATTTAACCTTGAGGATGTTTGAGAAAGCACCTGCTAATGCTCAAACCCTGATTTGACTGTGTGTGTGTGTGTATTGAATTTATATCACACACTCTAAATGTGGCTTATGATATCCACTCTCCTTCTCCATAATTGTTTCCTCACAGATATCATACACCAATTCTAAAAACAGAGCCGTAGCCATCATAAGCTCACGTGAAGACGTATGTGCGCCCCTTACGAAGCACACAGGAGACTTGACTCAGTTGTTTTGGCATTAGCATGTTTCTAAGCTAACAGTATGATCGCCATTAACTAGTTGCTTATTAGCATGCATATTACTAGGATATTGGCTGTTTATTAGTACTTATAAAGTACAAATGAATGCCTTATTTTGCATGACCATATTCTACATCCCTTAATCCTACCGAATACCTAAACTTAACTACCTTACTAACTATTAATAAACAGTAAATAGGACAAAAGTTGTGACCATCTATTCATATTTATTAGCAGTGTTGGGCAAGCTACTCTGAAACTGTGGCTTTACAGGCTACAAGTTACTTTTAAGTTAAAGTAGTTAAGTTACATTCAAGCTACCCTTTTGAAAAAGTAGTTAGCTACACTACAAGTTACTATTAAAAAGTAGCTAGCTACATTGAAACTACTTTTCTTTTTCTTTTAAAATGACATTGTTACAAATAACTAAATAATTGTTAATGAAGAATTTTATAATATTTTGGGGTTTCAAGCAGCATAATGCAATGTAATTATGATTTTAAAGAGTATAGGGTGAATTCAGGTTGATTGGGACACTTTTTTCCCAGTCATTTCAATGGCAAATCAGCAAGTCAAAATCATTTGATTTTGTAAACTATCTGATGCACACAATACTCAAATATAGCCTATATCTCAAACTGGCTGTCAAAGTGCAAAATGGCTACACATTTAACATCAGTGCAAGAACAAAATGTATGCAACTTAAATTAAATACTCAGGAGTCAAGATTAGTCTAAAAATGCATGTTAAACTCACAGCACATGCAGTGATGAATCACAGCATTCTGAACAGAACCGCTCCGAGACGCCAGTCATGAGCTGCTCGCATGAACAGTGCGCATTGCTTGACTATTTCTTTTCGTTTCTAATTGCTTAGTTTAAAAGTAGACATTTCAAGCTTTCTATACACACATTTCTCATGTCTGTGAGGCAAGTAGCCTGCTGAGTTTTGGTTTATTTACGAGAGACGCACTTGGCAATTGGCTGATGAAACATTGATTAAAATTAAGATACAATTTATACAAAACGAAATTCACTTTAAAATATAGGCTTTCTACAAAACAAAACTTATTGAAGTGGTCAAAATCATTTCTGACCCTATGTCTTCTGACATATTGCGCATCTTTGCACTTTTCATAGTTAATATAGCCTAGATGAAATTTAAAAATAACATTATAATATTTAAACATAAATATAAAACAAAATACATTGTTTAATGGCTACAACAAGTATAGTAGGCTACAGTACAGATAAATTTCATGTCTGAGTGGGATTTGAGCGAACGTTGTTTTACCGGTGAGCGGTTCATGAGTGTAGCGCTCCTGCATAGAGCGGATTATTGAGCTGAGCGTCACACCGCTCCGCTTCGCTCATTACAGGCTCGTTCTCATCAGAACCCAAAACGGAATGTAGCTTTTAGTCGCGCTACACAGCTACTTGCTGAATAAAGTAGTTAGCTACTGGAAAAGCTACACTGTTTTAAAAGTAACTGAGCTACTGAAAAATGTAGTTAAGCTAGTAGCGTCGCTACTTGTAGTGTTGTACTTGCCCAACACTGTTTATTAGCGTCTATTGTACATCCTTTATATCAGAAGTGTACTTACAATGTTTTAAAATGCTAGAGCTGTTTCACATACAATTCATCTGTGGCCTGAGTTTCTACAGAGTTATTAGAAAGTCATCAAAATTGACAATTCTTATTTTTTACGTAATATTGAATTGCATTATGCAAATATTGCATTATTATAAATGATTTATCTGTGCACATCATTACTTTTTATGTACCCTCAACATTTTTAATCAAAATAACTTAAATACGTAAAATAACCTCTTGCAGCATTATCTCTTCTCTGATGATGTGTTTAATGGCACGAGGGCGGGTCAACCTGTCACTCACATGACATCACAGCAATAGCAAACCTCAACGAGCCAACGATCCAATCAATTCCCGATGGACAAAATCAAGTCCCGTCCTACATTTTTTCTTGTTCGAGAAGCTGTTTCACCCTGATATACGTCACAATAGGGAAAAGACTATCGAAATGTCTGTTTCATGTTGACTTTAAACAAGAAATCTATGACCCGTGCTGGCAAAAGGAGTCGGAATGCGCACTGGATAATTTCGAGCTACAGGCAAAACAAATGAAAAATGAGGTTTTCACAAAAATTTGTTCTTTAAGCCCTCGTCTAGCGATCCCAGTGCTCCAAATAGCAATTAAACATCTAAAAGTATCTTTATTTGTATGTTTTCAGAGAGGAGTACCTTTCCTTTGCCCATGAAATCGATCTCACTCACGCTGACTGACAGATCCGACACGTGCTCACAAAGACGCGATCCTGATATACACAGAATTTCAGTATTTCAAAATATCTGTCTTGGCGAGTATTCACGCAAACATTATCTGTTATGTCAACGTTTGGTTAACTTTCGGGGGAAAACATCTGATGTGTTACATTATTTTAGATCCGTGCGGTACAGTAGGTCTTAATATATAGTCTGTCTGTTTAATTAATGTTAATCAAACAATTGTGGTATCATGGGAAAAAAGTTTAATATATATTTTTCCTATGTTGGTGTTGACTTGGTGTGTGTCAAATTTGGTGTTATTACCAGGGATTTTAAGGTATGGTTGCTAGGTGATTTTATTTTGGAACCTTCAGAAAACTTTAACTCGATTTTTCTTCAAATTGACTATGCTGACTCTATTGAATTCAAACAGGTGTAGCTCAGTCATTTTTTTGTCCGATTCAAACAAATCATACATCATTTTGAAGGTTTTTTTAATAGAGAATGTGAAAATAACATTTTGCCAGCACGGGTCACATATTATTTGAGGTGGATTGTATGCACATCCAAATGGTAATTATTCCTCAGATAAACTGCCTAAATCACCTGGATTCAGTCAGATTCACTAAACAGATTCCAGAAAGTGTCTGTCAGCCTGTTATTCTGTGTGAATCTTGACAAAACATTATAATTTGCTTCATTATACTGGGACGCAGTGGCTTATGGCGGCAGTGTGAATGCTGTTAATATGGTGAGATGAACATGCACTGTTCAGATTTAGTATGTGTGAGGCAGCTCAGTATGTTTTTTGGAAAAGAAATACAATTTCACTGTGGTCAGATATTTATATATGAAATGACACATACAGTACTGCATATCACAGTTTATCAGAAATGCTGAGTATGAAGTGTGTGTGTGTGTGTGTTTGTGTGTACCTTATCTGCAAAGTGCTGAATAATGAAAGCTTTATTGGACATCCGTGGCTTTTCAAAAAGTGCACACGTCTTCAAATGAGTGTTATACAGTTTCTGAGCCCAGGAGTCATCGGAACCCTTCGGCATCTAAGGGAAAGAGAGAAAAAGAGAGGCTGTACAGTATATGAAATAAGAACTGTAGTCTCAAACAGGATTCCAATTACACAACACAGGTCTTGTTTCTCTTTTTTTTCTTACAGTGATGTACACTACCATTCAAAAGTTAAAATACATTATTACTTTTATTCAGCAAAAACAAATTAACTTGATCAAAAGTGACAGTAATGACAATGTTCCAAGGAAAATCTACTTCAAACAAATGCTGTTCTATTGATAATAATAAGAAATATTTCTTGAGCACCAAATCAGTAGATTTCTGTGACACTGAAGACTGGAGTAATGGCTGCTGAATATTCAGGTTTGCCACCCCAGGAATAAATTACATTTCACATGTGATGTTTGTAGGTAACACTAGTTTAGGGTCCAATTCTCACTATCAACTAGATGCTTATTAGCATGCATATTACTAGGATATTGGCTGTTTATTAGTACTTATAAAGCACATATAAATGCCTTATTGTGCATGACCATATTTTACATCCCTTAATCCTACTCAATGCCTAAACTTAACAACTACCTTACTAAATATTAATAAGCAGTAATTAGGAGTTTATTGAGGCAAAAGTCATAGTTAATAGTGAGAATCGGACCCTGCAATGCATGCAATTAAATACCTGGTTTACAGGCATTACGTGGTTATGACAGAAATATTTGGTTTAACCACTTTTTATAAAAAAGTGATTTTATAACTCAAGTCATATGTTCAACTTTCAAATCTGAGTGTGTTTTAATATTGCGTTTCCCCACAGACTTCTTAGCACAGTAAGTGAATTAGTGTAACAAGTCAATTCAAATGTTTTCTGTAGTAATTGACAGATGCTGTTGATAAAGCTTAATTTGTACTGAATGCCAAAAATGTGTCACAAATATGCATCAATTAAAATCAATAAAACATGTTGTTAACAATTTTGTTAAATTTAATTATTAATTGTTGAATTTGCAAATTGTCACATTTATGCATCACCTTGGATTTGTGTGTGGATATTTAGAATTTTTTTTCATACATTTTAATTCACAAAGCCATAAAAGTTTTTTTTTTTTTTTCAATATAGCCAATCACATAAAAAAATGAAGTACATTCACATCCTAATTTACAATAAGACTGAAAATGTACCTTGCACTCTTCATCCAGCAGGTCCAGGACACCCATCTTGGCCTCAATGAGGTTGATACATGGCTGATTATCATAGAAATCAATGAGAGTCCAGGGGATCTGCTCTTTCATATACTCTTCCTGCTCCAACTTAAACACATGCTGCACACGAGAAGATGGGAAGACAACAGGAGGGTAGAAGAGAGGAGATACATCACAATAAAAACAGAAAACAGAATTATCAACAATCAAACATGAACTGATGAGATATGGGGCCCTATTTTAACGATCTAAGCGCATTGGTCTAAAGCGTACGGCGCAAGTGCACTTCGTGCGTGTCCGAATCCACTTTTGCTAGTTTAACGACGGGAAAAATGGTCGGCACACATGGTCTAAAAGGGTTGTCCCTATTCTCTTGATTAGTAATAGGTGTGTTTTGGGAGTAACATGCAATAAACCAATCATAGTCTCATCTCCCATTCCCTTTAAAAACCAGTTGCGCTTGTACCATGGCGGATTCGCTATTTACATGTGGAATATAGACACCCTCAACCTGACGAGTCACATGTGTGTATTGCCACGATTGGTTAAATAAGTAGCCAATTTCATTCGTCATTACTGCAAATAGGTAATTCTTATACATGCAATGACTATCCATAATGACATGTAGACATTTTTATCTTTATGTACACAATAATAGTCTTTTACATTGTAATCCTTTTATTTTTAATATTTGGCATGTTTGTGTGCTGCTGTGCATCCCTGTGTTTGTAATAAGCAGAGTGTACATGCGTTGTGCACCCGCCTATAGGTGCATATTACTAATGCACCCTTTAAATAACACAAAAAATACTGTGCTATTGACTTTAGACCTGGTTTTTGTTGGTCAATGCCGCCGTCTATTTCAGTTGCCTCAAAATAGCAAAAAACACATCAGACCAGCACGCCCATGGGCGCACAAATGTGCGCAAATGTATTTGCTATTTAAACAACGTGGCGCAGGACGTGAAAACGATAATGGCGTCGGGCTGACACTAGCAAAAAGAATTGCGTCGCGCCTGGCGCCGGGTGTATGATAGGGCCCATGGTGTCGTGTGAAGTGGCTCAGAGGTCTCACCATGTTGAACTGTTGCTGTAGTTTCTCATTGGCATAATTAATACAGAACTGTTCAAAACTGTTGATTTCAAAAGTCTCAAACCTGGAAAAATAAAATAAAACAAAACACCACAATTCACTTCTGTAACTCTAAACTGAACAAGTGCAAAGATGTGTACGTGTGTGTATGAACACACACCCGTAAATGTCTAGGACTCCGATGAACGAGTGCTGCTTGATCGTAGAATGCAGTGCTTTGTTCACATGGTCCACAATCCAGTTGAAGAGTTTGGCGTAGATATGTTTAGCGAGGGCATCGCGGGCATTTATGGCTTGTAGTTTGGGGATGGGCTTTATGTACGTCTCAGTTGCCGTCTTCAGCTTCTTATGACACAGCCAATGAGACATGTCTTGATAAGTCACGCCCATCAATTCACAAAACACACTCAGGTGACCATTATTTGGCTGGACGGAAAAAAAGAGAGAAAATTACATCAATACTACACAATGAAACAAATTCAGGTCACAATTTAACCACTATGTACCTAAGAATTTTTTTTATGTAAGTACAATGTACTTATTGTGTTCATAATATATTGCAAAACATGTTTGCTGCTATTGAGCTGGAATAGGTTTAAGGGTGGGTTAAGGGGTAAGGGAAGGGTCAATTACAGAAATTAATTACAGCTGTCATTACATGCAGGTATTTTATAAATATAAATACATTTTTGAGAATGTTTTACACAATAAGTGCATTGCATCATTTGATTCATTTAAATGTTACTACATGGTAGTTAAAGACAAATAATATAAAGTGGGACCCACATTTGTACAGTAAGTACAAGTATTTGGTGAAAAAATTGGTATGTGTAAAAATGCAATCAATTGTACAATTTTGAATTAATTAAATCATTCATTTAACCATATCTCTTTAATATTGCACAGCTCTACAGTATATATAAAGTTGTATATATGTTATTTCCAACTTTATCTGCATACATACAGTAAACTGACATATAAAATTATTAGTGCTGTCAAATCAATTAATCGTGATTAATCACATCCAAAATAAAAGTTTGTGTTTACATAATGTGTGTGTACTGTCTGTGTATAATTATTATGTATATAAATACACACACATGCATGTACATATTTAAGAAAATGTTGTTATATTTATATATAAAATATTAATATGTATATATAATATAAATTATATATATATATATATATATATATATATATATATATATATATATATATATATATATATATATATATATATATATATACACAGTATAGGTATATACATGCAAATATTTCTTAAATATATACATAAATGACTGTGTATTTATATATACATAATAATTATACACAGCACACACACATATATTATGTGAACACAAACTTTTACTTTGGATGCGATTGATCGTACTAATATTTATATATACTATATAGCAAATCTCAACTGCCTGACTTTTTTTTATTTATTTTGTCACAAAATATAACTATATTATCTGCCAGCTCTAATATGCTAAATGTGACTATAATGCATGAAGATGTTAACATTAATTAACATCATGATTTTCTGTAAATCTGCTTGAAACAATGTGCATTGTGAAAAGCACTATACAATACATTTATATAAATTCATAAAATGCATTAAAGAGTGTTGCACTTCAAGACATCTCTTCATTTATTTCGTTTCTATTTTCACACAGACCTGCCCACAGTAAAATCATATTGGTCCAAAATGCCACTCCACATATTTGAACTTTAAAGTCAACATGAAACTCACCGGAATGATACTGCTGTCCGAGTCTCTATCCTTCACTTCCACGTTCCCCAGGTGCAAAATTGAAGCCAGAATCCGAAACAAGCCCATCTGATAGGACTCATTTACACCTAAAGAGAGACATCAACAAATGAACAATATGAAAACATCAAGAAATCAGCACAACATCAATCGGCCTAATAGGCTAGCTAGAAACTGTATAGCTCTAAAATCTACTCAAACTAGCTCAAACAGAGCTTGCCATTAGCATGTTGCTAAGCTAACACAATGCTATAATAAGAACAAAATAACTGGCTAGTCAATTTAAGAAATAACAATTTTATTGATACTTTTGACATTGAATGAAATACATGTATTGGTTTATAAGCCACATTACACTGAGCTTGCACCACAATGCATTCTGGGACTGCCCAGTCCCCAGTCAGGGGCGTCATGCACCTAGTTTTCAAAGATTCTGCACACTGGTGGTGGGTGAGGAGAATATGATATGATTGTAAAGCGCTTTGGGTGTACACCTCATTCATTTATTCACTCACTCATAATCTGCGATTTACTCCCTCTATCTCTTCTGAGATGGTTATTTTTCACATTAAACTCTTAACTACATGAGAAATGATTGAACTTTCAGTCTGACCTAGCAGTGTGAAGGCGTTCCTGGTGGTCGACATCTCCTTGGCATCATCTATTCCAACAATCACTGGGCTCCTGCCCTGTTTGGTGTAGTGAAATTCATTAGCTTTCCCTGTGGAGAAAGAAACACATTACACAACTTTTATTATATCACTCAAATAAAAAATTATTGTACCACTATCCCCAGGGTTGGATTGTCATCAAAGCCAAATGTTGACGTAAAATAATCTCTTTTTTTTCTATTTTCTAAACTGGTTAATTGAAATGTACCATCTGAATGTACTGATACACCAAAATGAACTGGATTTTTATATTTAACCTGAAGAAGAGGTCAGTGTAAGCAAAAATATGTTTGATCAGTTTGCTGGGTTCTAATCTAGTATGATTCCCAAATGAGTTGGTTCCTTTTAGTGAATCAAAATCACAAAGCTTACAGCTGCATTTTGTTGTAAATAAGACTCATCAAGTGTAGCGTTAGTTCTGGCAGGTCACGTCAGTCAAGCCCACATCAGCTGACTCAGCTCATCCACGTTTACATATAGGAATACGACGGCTATCACAGCATCCCTATATAAAAGGCCCATTCAGTATTATCAGCAGCTATATCGCATTGCTCAGGAGCTAATTACCCTCCTCCATTCCCAGCTCCGACTCTCATCCAGTCAGGACTTCTGATATTCCTCTTCGAATCAGACTTATTTTTTCTTGAATTATGTTGTACATTACATTATTAAGCATTAATGATATCTGCAATACTGCGCTTCCTGCTCTTATCCATGCTAGGCTGCTTGGATAGGCAGGGAATTCTTGCCCAAAGCAGAACCATACAGCCAATCCAAACTGTATGCTAATTGTCTATCATCTTTGACGATTGTGGTCCTGACAGAACTGAGAGTTAAATCAGTGTAGTAACTGACTGGTTGTTCATATGACAATGTTTAACATAACAGTTAACTAAAATGAAGTTTGTTTATTCTCAAACATTCATTCGGACACACTAGCTCATCAAAACAGCTTTAATTATGCAGGAAACTCCCCAACCATTAATGAATAGAAACTCTGTCATTAGTACTACATAGATTTGCATTAATAAAAACCCTTCTCTTATTCACAGACAGACTCTAAAATACAAAACCTTCTTCACAGATTTAACGAACGATGCACTGTTGCTTGGCAACAGAGACCGTATTGAGAGATTCGCTCACACACAAACTCTCACATTAACGGGGCGTCAGCTGAGCAGGAAGTCAGCTGAGTAGGCAAACAGCAGGAGAGAGCACAGAGCCAGCAGTGTGTGTGTGTGGGTGTGTGTGTGTTTCAGAGCAAGTGGGTGAAGCAAACAGAGAAGAGATGATAGGGAGAGGTGTGTGTGGAACCAAACTACAGTAGCTCCAGTACTCATATGTAACTGCACGCGCGCGCGTGTGTGTATTTAGACCTGCACAGCCCGCCTCTCAGCAGGACAGCTCTGATAGCCGCTCTCCATGCTGTGCCAACACGAACACACTCTAATCAGACACGTAACCCACAAACGCACCTTCACCTATTTAAATAGGGACATGCAATAGATTTTTTATTTATTCATAATTATTTTCAGATTACATTTTTTTTTTAATATAAAATTAATTATAAGTACTATAGACTAGCCCTATACTAATATATTTTTTACATTATTTAGGATTTAAGCATCCAATTTTTTACATTCACTCACTCATCTCATTCCGAACCCTTAAGATTCATTTTCAACCTTTGTGATGCTCTTTATGTACAGTATAAAAGTCTAAATTAAATCTGTTCATCATATAAAACGGTTGTATCTCTTCACAAGACTTGGATTAAATATGTTTCGAAGATGAACCAAAGTCTTGTGGTTGTGGGTTTGGAATGACATGAGGGTGAGAAAATGATGACAGAATTTAAATTTTTGGGCGAACTAACCCTTTAAAGATACAATATGTACGATTTTTGGATTAAAATATCCAAAAACCACTAGAACAATGTTATATATTTTGTTGACTTGAAAAAGCTCATTTAACCAGGACATGGACCATGTCCATGCGTCACCTATTAATGACACCAGCGTTACCCTCGATTTACGTTTTATTTTGTGAAACCATGGAAACAGCAAAGAAAAAACAGCAACTGTTTGGATACATTCATCGATAGAAAACTAATCATTGTTATATAGCTCAATACAGTCTTATTGTTTAAATCTCGTAGTACCATGTTTTACTATGCCTAAAATTGATCTAGCTTACTGCAGTGTGAACAAGTGTCTCATAGTAGTGAACGCACAGAGCAACGTTAGTGTATAATTTTCAGCACTCAAATGTATGTAATATGATAAAACAGCACTGCGTTACCCCACATACACATGAGCGGAAGCGGTCATCTGCTGCATAATAAAAGCTCTGTGAAACAGAATATGTGAGCGGAGTGGAGCGGCAGCAATTTCCCCTCCACGCTCTAAGCATTCAATAATCACTCCGCTCCAGCTCCGCTCCGGGTTCACCATTTTCCGCTCCCCGCTCCACTCCTCGCTCACTGATATCAGAAACACCGCTCCGTCTACGCTCCGAGGAAATTTGCGGCTAAAGTATTCAAGCTCTGAATTATTACAAAAGTTTGGTTTATAACATACATTAAATGAAAAAATAAATAAACAATAAATAAATGTTTTTTTCCTACGACATGCTAAGCTTATATTATGCTTTATTAGCATTAAAAGTTAATTATCATTGCTGCTTTTGCAGTGCAAATTTTGTTTGGAAAGATGAAAATAGTACGTCTTCATTAGTTATTTTATCTACGGGTCACTACATTACAGATTTCTGCTCATTCAAAATCAGATACAGATAACTGTAGGCAGATAAGCACTGTAAGATTACATTTGTTTGAATGCATTAGAGAGAGTGATTGCGTGTGTGATTAAGTGCTACCTGTTTAAAATGTGCTTTCACCCGATTATATTCAGTAGGCGTAGAAGGTACAAAAAAATTCCTTGAACTATAACATCCCGCTCATGCCCATCGCCGTCATCATAACCTTTACATTCTTTCTGATTTGAGTGATCCATCTGTATCAAGCTAGTTAAATGTGTTTAACGTGTGAGTTCTGGCTAAAAATGCAGTTATATTATGGGCCGTTGGCATGAATTGTATGTTGTTTTGTTTTCACAAGCAGTCATTCCTCAGAGGTTTGCCATCTTGAATGATCCATGGTCAATATTTCTTGTTGGCGCAGCTTCACGCTACACACAGTCAAAATTGTGTGCGGATATAACATGGTTTGGAAGATGGATTTCTTTGCACCCTTTCAATAATAATATTTTGTCATTTTTTTAATCAAAAAAAGTTACATTGTGTAGCTTTCATACTTATAAACCTTATAAATCATTCCGTTACAGCGCAAATATTCCCAAGAATGAGTAATCCTAATTTGAATAATAATCTCATTAAAAAATTCTCCTCTTGAATGAAATATGCTGAGTTATTTTGTGTGTGTTTGTGTGTGTGTGTGTGTGTGTGTGTGTGGCTCACCGAGTTTCAGGGCTTTAAACTCCGGGAGGTGAGCAGATGCACAGAGCTGATAGAAGATATGATAATTCCTCTCTTCATCTGCCTGGAGAACAAGGAACGCAAGAAAAATAAAAATAGCATATAACATTATTTAAGATCAACAGTTGGTTCCATCTGCAGTATTTTATTGCATTACAAGACTTAGAAAAACATCAAAACAAATCAGTTAATAATTATAATTAATAATAATTTGTTACATTTATATAGCGCTTTTCTGAGTACTCAAAGCGCTTTACATACAATTTCCTCAACCACCACTGATGTGCAGCATCCAACTGGATTATGCGACGTCAGCCATATTGCGCCAGAACACCCACCACACACCAGCTGATTGGTGGAGAGGAGACAATGAGTATATGGGGATGATTAGGAGGCCATGATGGACAGAGGCCAATGGGCAAATTTGACCAGGATGCCAGGGTTACACCCCTACTCTTTTTCCGAAGGAAATCCTGGGATTTTTAATGACCACAGAGAGCCAGGACCTCGGTTTAACGTCTCATCCGAAGGACGGTGCTTGTTACAGTATAGTGTCCCCATCACTATACTGGGGCGTTAGGACCCACACAGACTCATCATATAAAGCGATTGTGTCTCATCAGAAAATTTGGACTTGAGGGTGAGTAATTAATGATAGAATTTTCATTTTTGGGTGTACTATCCCTTTAAGAAAAATATACTTTGTAACTGTAATTTTCTTCTCATTTCCTAACTTGAGAATAAAGTTAACAATAATTAATTTATTAAGAGTAATTTAATCCACAACTAATATGAATCAATAACACTTTAACTTTAAATCTGCCTTTTTGTCCCACCAAACTAGACCATCAATATATGAAAACTAAAATATGCCCTCTTTTTTCATTAGATTACCATTTGAATTACTGGGGTAATGATCAAAAGAAAACGGTACATAAATATCCCTTTTTTTTAAATAAAATTCGGTTTATCACCTGCTGCAGTTGATGATAACACAACGTTAATTGTGCCAGACAAATAGCTCTGACTAATATATACCTATCAAAATCTAATTTATATAGAAATAAGGTGTGTTCGTGCTGAAAAGCAGGGTGATTATTTAAATTAAATACACGCATGACACAATACAAGCACAGATTGCAGGTGGTTAGTGAATAAGATGCAGGTTTTTGTGATAAAATACCACACACAAAAGTGGTGCAACCCATAACTGTCACAGTAATGCACAGAGTACATTTCTGGTCAAACTCTGCATCTGACACAATCACACACACTTAACTCATCTGGAATTCCCCTAAGCACAACAGCAGTCTCTGTGAGTATGTTATGTAACACTGAACAGACATGTTTAACTCCATTATCCTCATTCCTGTCCAGCTTTAATCTCTATGAGCTTCCCAGAAGGAGAAAAAGCTTCTGAGTTCCAACCCTGTTTCTCACACCTAGGCCATACGAAGTGATTTATGTATAGGCCTGATCAGTTTTGGGGACAACAATACTCGTACAACCTTGAATGACAGACTTTATAGTAGGGCTGCACAATATATTGAAATTATCGAAATATCGCAAATGTACATATCGCGATATGCATATCGCAACGGCACGCAATATCTGAATGATTGTAATAGGCTACTTCAACATTGTGAAAAGTGTACGTTTTAGGTCGACGCATATAGCAGAGAACAGACTGGGCACACGACTGTTACTTATGTGACTTGCTTGACATTAAAAAAAGAGTTATTAAACGCAATAACTTGCGAAACCAACTCCTTGCAGTCTCGCACTGTCTGCTGTCTGACACACACACCGAAACGTGCGCACAAGCCGCCTCTTTGAAAGCGTGTGAACCCTTCAGTTCTGTTTCGTGCCTTGTTACACACTCGAACTGTCAAATACACACACAGTTATGTCAAAATGGCTGTCTTGACGAGTATTGATGTGAACACAGTCGGTTATGCTGTAAGTGAACGATATCAGTTGGGGAAAGAAACCGAATGCGTCTCAATAGGATCCGTGCATTAGGTCTTAAAGTGACAGCCTGCTAATACGGTAAACCTGCCGCTGTCTGTCAAACAACAAAAGAAAAAGAGAAAACCACTCAGTGCTCTTGGCCGAATAACCTTTGTAGCTTTATTATGTATCAGTGTATATTTAATTCATGTGAAGACTACTGTTTTTAGTTCTTATTTTTAATAACAAAGATAAATTAAAATAACAAAAATAATCGTCCACCCCTAGTTCAGGTGTCTTTGTTTACCTGGATATTCTTGATGTTAAGTTTTAGGTTGATATAACCATGTTACCAAGTCAAGCAAAGAGTTTTTGGTATTTAAATATTGGCATTACATTTTTTGTTTGTTTACATTGATGTTAAAATTATATTGTCAGATTTGTGACATTAATTTTTGCTAAAACACGGCTGGTCACTTTCAGAAGTTGTAGCGATGCTTTCTTTTCCCAGAAAGAATATGAAACACATAAATGGTATCATTCTCAGTTTTTAAATAATTTTTTTAATATAATTTAAATAGATTTTACACACTTAAAGCAATATCGTATCGCATATCGAATATCGCATTATTTAACAAGGTATTGCATATCGCATTTTTCTTCAGTATCGCACAGCCCTACTTTATAGAATTATATCTTTGAGATTTGGCAAGCCAAGGGCTAAAACTATGGCTGAAATCGCTTATAGAGCTTATAATGATGTTGTTCTTTATATTTTTTGTATACATATATTGTTTAATGGTTTGAACTGAAAGAAAACCTTAAGATATAATGTAAGGTTGTTGTGTATATTGCCTAATCGTAAGCTTATTCAGAAATGGTGACAAAAACTTGATGAATAAAAATGCCTTTCTAATTTTCTCAAAATAATGTCATTTAAATAAACGAATATGCGAATATTTTTATGAGCCCAAATATTCAAATACAATATTTTGGAAAAATGCACATCCCTAGTAAATTATATTGCATTTATGTCAATAAAACATTCCAGCACACTCAGTGTCTGAATTCGCTCACTCGTTTTCATTCACTCATTCAGTTTACTATACTAGTGGAGTAATGTTGTTAATAGTTAATAAGGGTATAGGGGACGATTTTAGATACAGCCTATATTTGCTGAACAGCTTTCTTTTAAAATCTAGTGAGCTGCCTTGTTGTCTACTGTTTACATAGCAACCATAGGTGACTGATTTGGAGCACTCTTCATAACCATTTAAAAACATTCCTCACTTGAAGCTCAACAAAGACTCAACAATTTATTCCAAATAAGTGTGCTATTAGCATGTTGCTAAGCTAACTATATTATGTGATACCAAAATCCCTTTAAGACAAGTCATTTCACTTGGCGGCCATCTTTAAAATGCCTCTACGGCATGCAATGATTTAACTGTTTTTAATCAATATTTTTCAGCATTGGATGACATGTTTTAAGTGACATTTTTCGCTTCATCTGCCATTTTGGAATTCATTTTTTAGGAAGTGCCTTCTCTGAAGAAATAATATTAGCATTAATCTTAGCATAGTATTAGCTTATAGCCCACTAGGGCTTGCAGTCTTGAAAGTGCAGAAAGACACAGGAGCCTTCAAGAAATGAAAATAGTCCTGTGAATTAAATCCCTGAGGTATCTGAGAGGAGCTAAAATTAGATCTGACATAAGCAGGAAGTGCGGTGTGCTTCAGAGGGTGTGGCGGCTGGCTGCTCCTGTCTGTGTACACTGTCTTATGCCATTCTTCAAAGCAGTTTCAATGTAGTTATAGCACACAATACACATGAATGAGCATCAGAAGGTATGCTGAAAGATACAGTACAGCTTACTGAAATGTATCATATCTCATGTAATAGCTCAATCTGTGTTTCAACTGTGGAAAGGTGTCAGTGAACCTTAACCTTACATTTACCTCAGAAAAGCCACTTAATGTCCATAGCTGGATAGTTGGTTGGTAAAATTAACTCTTGAAACGAGCATTTTGCTAAATATATGCAATATAACATATTTATTATATTTTTTTTACATGTTCTTCAATATTGAATGCGTGTTTGAATACATCCGTCATGAAAACAAGTTATGACAGCCACTGTTTAAGTATTTATATTTCAAAACACAAATTGGAGTAGAAGCATAAATATGTAATTAAAAAGTTATATTATAAAGTTATTATTATAAAACTGCATTATGTGCAATTTAAAATTTTGTATATAAATCAGCTGTTCATTTTAACCTTTCATATTATAATAATGTTGGAAAACAGCATGACTCATATGTCCCTATCTATTCATGCAAATGTAAAAATCAAGTTGAGTATCTGATATATCTGGGATACAATTTTTTTATTTGAAAACCATTAGAAAGATTAAAAAGCGCACACACAGTGTTAATCTCTAGATCACTAAGTGTTTGATAACATCTGGTGGTAATTCTGAAACACAGCAGGCTTTTAGTTTAAGACTCCAAAGAAGAAACCCCACATTCACTCAGTAATTCACAAGGAAAAAAAACTGGCATGGAAAATCACATATGAGGGCAAAGAGAGAAATCAACATTTCCATCTGAGAGGCACAGACATTTCCATGCTCTTCCCACTACCATATTCTAGATTCATTCATATAACCCTTCGTTAAACAGATTCGTTTTGTTTCTCTTTTGAAATTAAAGAGTTTAATGTACTATGTGAACCTACTCAGCCCTCAGTTTATTCACAAAACAACTATAAAAACAAGAAAACAAGAAATGTCATGGTTATGATATGACATCACAACCATCACTACATCAACATTTGACGACCCAGACTTTTACATACTATATATCTATATACTCTTTAATTCTATATTTTATGCCAAAGGCACTATTACTATTTTCATCAGAAAGGTTAGCCAATCCTGACGTAGGTCAAGTCTTAAAGGAACAGTTGCAAAGAGCCCGTTTAATTCTAAATGTCAGAGGGTGGAAAATGGTCTTGATGAATAATATTTCATGCTCGATAAATATTTTATTTAATTTAAGATTGTGGACCTTTTAAGATGCTGAAAAGGTTTAGAATATGGGTAGTTTAAGATATAAAGACCAAAGTGAATCTCTGTCATTCATGCTCATCCCTCACCTGAAATACGACGCGTGACTTCTCCAATAGATATGTCCTCATGTTTGCACCGATGATGTGATACCTCTTATCAAAGCCGATCTCAATGTATTTCCCAAATCGACTGCTATTGTCATTCCTGGTGGTCTTGGCGTTGCCGATGGACTAGAGATGAGAACAGAAAAGACATCAGCTTGAGTTGAAGTACTGGACTGACCTGCGGGTTTCTTTATTGTTTCAGTTAGAAGA
Source organism: Rhinogobio ventralis (assembly GCA_039654625.1). Taxonomy (NCBI): domain Eukaryota; kingdom Metazoa; phylum Chordata; class Actinopteri; order Cypriniformes; family Gobionidae; genus Rhinogobio; species Rhinogobio ventralis. The sequence continues at coordinate 29,605,052 of CM077206.1, read as the reverse complement.
GAACAGGGTTAAAAGTTTAAGGAGCACACAGAAAGGTTATTGATTAAAAAAACAGTGTGACAGGAAGATCATGTGTGTAGGAGACGACATAGAGCGTTGGCTCTCTGGGTCTCTACAGCAGGTCAGGAAGTTGATACTGCCTCCCCCACAGAGCAGAAATCTGCTGAGGATCTCTGTCAAAATCAGAATCAGCAAGCAACTGAGCCTAACCAAACCTAAGCTCAGATCATTTGTGTTTTTAAGGTGGTTTTCACACTGGGTTTTAACAATTAATATCTAGGTCTAGAGTTTGATTTGACCTATTTGCCCTTCACAGGTCACTTTCACGTTGCATTATTTAGCTCTGAACAACTAGGTATCATCAATGTGAGTACTAGAGTAAACACATGCTAGGCTCAACCAATAGTATGATTTCGGGGGTGGGGCTATCTGTCTGTCTAGTGCATGCAAAATTATTATGCAAGTTGATATTTTTTTTGCAAGCACATTTGACCAATTCCAAACCACATTAATCTTAACTACTATCGATTTTGTATTTAATCATTAATAAGTGATATATAATTATTAGGGAAGGCTAGAAGTGAAAAAACGCCCTATATTCAGGTGTGCATAATTATTAAACAGGTTTTCTTTTACAGTTAAAATGGGCCAAAAATTTCGATTTAACTCGCACTGAAAAATCACAAATTAAAGGCATGACAAACAGACAGCAAAACGCTCATTGGTTCACCAGGGTCATACAAAAACAGGCCAAGAAGAAAAGTCCCATGTTAACTGCAAAAAAAAATTTAGGAATTAAAAGTGAAGAATTAGGTGTGAAACCATCAGGAACCCTTTAGTCTCCAGTGCCACCATTTTCCAGAACAGAGTAGTGTTAGGATCTCAGAGACTTTTCTATGGTAAAGAATCCTGAAATATGACCCACACTTAATAAGAATCACAAGCTGAAGTGTTGTGAAATACACAACGACTGTTTTTATAGGCTTTATAGACAGATAGGTTGGGAGTGACTCTTCAAGGACCAGCACGATATCCACTCGTACCACTGTTTGAAGAATTTATCTTCCAGAATCTAAGTCCATCTCCTACCCTGAAAGGTCCGTCTTGCTCATTGTTAGTAGCAGCTCACAGCACGAGTCCCTCGCCACCGCTGCTGTTGTCTGACTTGAACTGGTGCTGGTCCCTCAAGATTCACTCTCAACCTATCTATCTATAAAGCCTTCAGACACATGTTGTCTATAAACAGTCTTCATGTATTTCACAAAACTTCAGCTTGTGATTCTTATTAAGTGTGGGTTATATTTCAGGATTCTTTACCATAGCAAAGTCTCTGAGATCCTGACACCTCGTACTTCTGGAGACTCCAGGTAGGTTGGAATTGGTAAAATGTGCTTGGGAAAAAAATATGATCAGAATATCAACTTGCATAATAATTATGCATGCACTATATATCCAATAGTAGATTGGGGGAGTGTTCGGGATAAAAAAATTATAAATATTTCACATATTTAATATATTAACATCTCTTTTATCATAAGGCTATAAAAAAAAAACAATGCTCATGCAAAGGGCATGGGAGACTCGAATCTGAATTGAGTTTAATAATACACCCTGTATTATTGAAATCAATTAAGGACAAAAGGCACACTGGGGTAAAAAGTGCATTCAATTTTATTTTCTTACAATCGAGTTGCGGAAAAAGCTTAACCGGCGCGATGTATGGCTAGGACATTGCATAAGTGTTTTGAACTGCGAGAGGCGTTACACTTTCTTCGTAAGCTGAATATGGAAGGCGGTCTGGTGGAAGCTAGATACTTTACGTTATAAAGTTTTAAATATGGATATTTTTTTTACAAAACCCCATCGATTCGCTTCGGAAGGCCTTTATTAACCTCCTGGAGCCGTATGGAGTATGTTTATGATGGATGAATTGATGAATGGATGCACTTTTTTGAGCTTTAAACTCGTGAGCCCAGTTCACCGCCAATATAAAGCTTGGAAAATATATATAAAACTCAGATTGTGTTCATCAAAAAGAAGAAAGTCACATACACCTAGGATGGCTTGAGGGTGAGTAAATCATGGGGTCATTTTCATTTTAAAGTGAACTAATCCTTTAAAGTGTGTCGTTAGCCCATTTGTGGTCACAGAGCTTTTTCTGTGACAATCCAAAAGCCAATGTAAAAATCCTATTGTGTTTTTGTCGAGGGAACCAGGGTGATGCTAACTTCCGGGATGGCCTACAAAAATACATCATTACTGCAGCACATTATTTATGAACGATAATACTGCCTTTGAATTTGGCCAAAACAAGGTAACATAATATGATTTTTTTCCCCCATAATTATAATAATGTAATTATTCCACTTAACGTTTGGAACAGCCTTCATGTTTGGAGATCTCATGATGCTTTTACATGCTGACATATACATAAAAATGTATTTGGAGGTAGCTAGTTTCTGAAACGTATGTGATTGTGTCCGTTTTAAGTATGTTGAAGAAATATGTGAGTTGAGGACAGCAGAGAAGATCATATGAGCTTTATGCTAACACTAAATTTACCCTAATACACATGTGAGCACTCAAACACACATACTCTCTCTCTCTCTCTCTCTCTCTCTCTCTCTCTGATGTACTGAGGGAAATGGGCCCTGGGGAGATGAAGACCATGCAGTGTAGAGCAAATATAAGGCTATGAACAAGACACTCGTTTTCAGCCAGTGAACAGCTTTTAGTCTCCCAGCCCAAGGGGTTTGGCTCTCTGAGATATAAATGTCTGTATTATTAAAGACCTTCATGAAAACAAACAGCCCGAGTCTCAGTACTGATTCCAGAATTATCTAGTGATGCAGGAAAAACTTACTTCCATGATGGGGTTGGATGCCAGAACTTTCTCCTCTACATTGGCTTCACTGGCAGAGCCGCTGACCGTGGCAAAGTAACGCATGGCGTATTTTGCTGAAACAGTTTTCCCTGCTCCAGATTCTCCACTCACAATGATGGACTGATTCCTCTCATCCCTGAATGATGCGGAAAATACAAAAGAGAGAATAAGTTCAACTAGAATGTTTTTTTTTTGTGCTGTCAAACAATTAATCGCGATTAATCGTATCTGAAATAAAGTTTGTGTTTACATAATATATGTGTGTGTACGGTGTATAATTATGATGAATATATAAATACACACACATGCATGTATATATATTTAAGAATTTTTTTAAACTTTATATATAAAATATTTCTATTTATATATAATATAAATGATATATATATATATATATATATATATACACAGTATATACATGCAAATATTTCTTAAATATATATATATACATTTATGTGTGTGTATTCAAATATACATAATAATACACAATACACAGTACACACACATATATTATGTAAACACAAACTTTTGGATGTGATTAATCGTTTGACAGCCCAATTTTTTTTTTAATAAAATGTGGTGTTATTGACTAACTTTTTGGATTTTGACATCAATACCATGGGTAAAAACTGCCATAAGGATATTTTGAATATTATCTCATAATTTGGCAGCATGTATATTAGGCTGCTGTCACTTTAAGACCTGACACAGGGATCCATTATACTGTTACACATGTGTTTTCTTTCTCAACAGTTTACATTCCCTTTAAACATAACTGACTGTGTTTACGTGAATACTCACCAAGACCAGCATTTTGACATTATTTTGTGTGTATTTTACTGTTTAAGATCTATAAGCAGCGAAAAACAGTACAATATAGTACTTAGAGGCGGCTTTATGTGCGCTTTGGTTGTGAGCACAAAATCTGCGGGAATGAGTAAAATTATGCTGAATACATGCAATTCCACACCGAAATTCAAGCCCTGTAACACCAATAATATTCATCAGGAGCAAATGAAACGAGTGAGTGAGGGGAGGCGGGTTTGTGTGTCAACTCGCTGTCGGAGAGATGAGAGAGCGAGAAAGCGCAGCTGGTATCATGTATCTATTCTGCAGAAAATGAGTATTGGAAGCGTTTCAAATATTTCAGTATGGGAAAATCTATATTTTTGGCAGGGGTGCTAGAGTTTACGCATTAAAAATGCTGAAAATCTATTGATTTGTATTGGTGTATTGCAAAGACAAAGAAGAAAAACAAGCTCTGAGAAAATGATGCTGCATGTGAAAACTGCTTTTGCTGCAACACAGGCATCCACTGATCAATGAACCTTTCAGACAGACGGGTTCAGTTGTGCACACCATTGCAGCTGCATGGAGATGGAACAGGAGACCCAAGAAAACGAGCGAGAGAAACATAACCTTGGCTGGTCTATTTTTTGCTGGGCTGCAGTGAGCAACATCCTGACCTACAAACCTTCCCTTTAGATTGAGCAATATAGCTCATACTCACACAGAGACATACTCTATCTATGCAAATATAAATGCTTGGCTGATGCAATACAAGCACAACTCCACTGTACCTCAACTGATAGGTCACCCAAAAAGGAAAAGACTGTCATTTAATCACCCTCATGTCATTGCTAACCTGTATGACGTTCTTCGGTGGAAAACAAAAGAAGATATTCTGAAAAAAGTGCTTTTTGTCCATACAATGAAAGTCAGTTGGGTATATTGTTGTTTGGACCCCACAAAATATAATTTTTTATGTTCCAAAGAAAATAAATTCATACAGGTTTGGGACATGAGGGTGTGTAACTGATGACCAAATTAAAATTTTCGGGTGAAGTGAAATATCCCTTTAACTCATGTTTTTGCATTTCTAAGGCAGTAACAAACCACAGTACTCAAGGGAGCAATAGAGTTATCTTCAAATGTCTCTGCGCTATTTGAAGGCGTTATTAATGCCGAGACATACTTCAAAAATCGAATTCGAAATAATCGAAGAATGAATGGGTGACATCATTTCAAAACTTAATCTGGCCAAAATGAAGTTTATTTGGAGTTTGTGTCAGTGGTTCAAACTCGCTGGCCATTAAACACCTTAGATCTGCCATTGGTCCATGACAAATACGTAATAGGTAGGTGTACTCTGGGGCTCCACCTTCTAATATTTTCCAGTTTACACTGCCATCAAGGTCAGGTATGAGTACTAAAAAGACAAACACACTTTAGTTGAAATTGAAGTTGTAATTACAATTTAAATTGTGATTTCCAATTCGCTGTGTTGACCAATAGAAACCTGCTTGGTTGACTTCTGTTTGAGCTGATTTAGCTTCACATAGCTTCACTATTGATAAACATAAACAATGGACCGATTTTGTCCATGAAATTCAGCTGAAATATCACCAATATGATCACACCTTATTATATTGCTTTGTAACAATAAAGAACTGTATAAATAAACGTTACTTGAATTGAATGACGTGGTGAAAATCAGAGCTGGTGCAAAAATATCCATCTCCCTAAGATCCGATGCTTTCTCAACTTCATTTCCACAAAAGTTGTATTGAGAAAATAGCGTGCAGCACATATTTACATATTCATCTAAAGACTGCTCCCACCAACATGGGCGGCACTGGAATGTTCACAAACAGTATGCTGTTGGTCATGTATTTCAAACTTGTTATTACCCCTGAGCGAAGAACGAAACAGAACTTTACCATGAGTATATCAGGGCCTTTATTCAGGTAACTAGCGACAGTTTAACTAACTTAAACTTGCTTAGCCCCACCTGGCCATCTGTTTGTAAGCCTCTTCTGCCACTGCGAAGATGTGAGGGTCCATGTCGCCCATATTCTGCCCGCTGTACGCATTAATGATGTCGCTTCCATAGATGGGAAGCGTCTCATATGGGTTTATAGCGACCAGAACAATACCTGGGTCAAACGATAAAAGACCTCATTATTGAGCTCAATAATTCTAGATACAGTAAGTGTGAGTATGTCTAGTGTATGAGTGTGTTTACCGCAGTATGTGTAGATGAGTTTGGAATCAATGAAGCGCACTTTCAGGTTGTGTAACACAGCAGGCTCGTGAAGGTAGCTGAGAGCCGTCAGGTCATTTTCGCCCACCAGGATATCTGGGTTACGCAGGTGTGGCAAGTTGTTCGTCTTGGGGTCCAATTTGTGCTCCAGTTCCTAAATAACACAATTCACAGCACAACAAATTATATGAAGTTGTGTTTTGAGGGGAACCATCATACATCTTCTGAAGTCAGGCGATGGCTTTCTGTGAGGAACAGGCTGAAAAAATGACTCATTCACTTTTTAGGATATTTAAATCTGATTTGTTGTTCAAAGCGGTCGCAAGCCACAGCAGAATTTGACATTTGACATCATTGACTTCTGAGGCATCAGGATAATAGAATTAAAGGGACAGATCACCCCAAAAATGTGTCACCCCCTCATGTCACTCCAAACCTTTATGACTTTCTGTCTTCTATGGAACATCAAAAAAGACATTCTGAAGAATGTTGGTAATCAAACAGTTTTTGGTTACCATTAACTTCCATTGTATGGACAAAAAAATATATGTATATTGAGACATTTCTCAAAATACGCTTTTTTTCCACAGACAAAAAATAAGGGTTTGGATCGACATGGTGAGAAAATTATGACTTTTCATTTTGGGTGAACTATCCCTTCAAGAGTTATCGCTTATGGAAATATTTTCATTGAATAAAGACTTACACAAAGCTATCGTATGACTTCAGTATGACATACTTGTGATAGAGCACAAGTCACATGTTTTTGTCCTTTTTGAAGCTGAAAAGTTAATATTCACTTTCATGATATGGAACATATCTGTCAACATCTTTTGTGTTCCACTGAAGAAAAGAAAAATCAAGTAGATTTTGAACAAAATAAAGATAAAAATAAAAAACATTTCTTTAACTCATACTGTAGTTCTATGAATAGTCATTTAGAGAAAAGTTTAGTAATAGATTGTAAATCGCTGCAATACGGTAATAAAGCCATCAGATAAATAGAATACTCCACATTAATAGAAATTACTACAAGGATCATAAAAATAATAGAAATACTACCACCGCTGCTTTTACTGTCATAACCCCCCTACAGAGATCACTGAAGTGAGAGTTAAGACGCATTTAGACCTGGAGCCATTGTTTAAAGGAATATTCAGGGTTATGTTGTGCATAAAATGGACCGAAAATGTAATTGACATGGAAAAATAAAAAATAAATTGGAGTGACAATCGGATATTAAATGCTCATTGGGTCACAAAAATAGATTGAGAGGATGCAAAGACGCATGCCTAATAATTATGCACATCTACATATTGGGTGCTTTTCAAGCCACATCTTCTGTCATCAACAATACAATCACAATAAATGATGACATGCAATCTTACTAGTAATTATTACAAATGATGTGTAATAATTATTCAATTATTCATCAGGATCAGTGTCCATATGTTTGATTAACAATTCAATTCATGTTAGTATTGTGTTAACCATGGTAACTGTAGTTTCTGAAACTTTTTCACTTTGTTATTTTCTTTATTTTTATTGATGAGTGTGGTGGCTCAATTACTTACTACCTTTTGTATTAACAAAAACTGCTATTTATTAGCCTTACCTTATAAAAACGTTTAATCATCGGTGTTAATGATATTTTTACAATTTATGTTTGTTAAGTAAAGTGGGACGGTACTTGTGTGTGTCAACCACTTTTGAGAAATAAATTAGCATGATTCAAATTCCTAAAAATTTGGGTCGTGGTTTAATGTCCAAACCAGTCAAGAACCACTGGTCTGTAGTACCTGTAATGTGAATGATAGTGGTATGTTTAACTTAATGGTTAATGATCTGGACTGCTAACACAAAGGTTGCAGAATCAATCCCTTGGACAAATCCCAAGAACATTAATGTGCTGCAGTAAATCCATTGTACTGTGAGCAATGTTCATAAAGATAGTCTGATGAGGCTTATAAACAATCATTACTCTAATATACACACACTGACCTTTCCATCCTCTAGCTGTAGTTGCAGTACTCCATCTCCTTGTCTGTAGTCCTTGGTGAGCTCTGCTGACCTCCACACTTCCTCTACATCCGGGATCCAGACCCGTGCATACTGTGCAGACAAAATGATCCGTTAATATCACTCACCTACACAATGATCCTTGAATATTGCTCTTTAGTTGGTTGTTTTAACACATATTTGAAGCACTGTAATTAATAATATGAGAAAGTCAATTCTGCTCCTTAACATGTCAGCTGATGTGGACAAACTGTGAAAAACAGATTAAAACATTTAATCACATGACACAGGTACTCAAAAGCAGGCAAAAGAGATCCAGAAGCAGCAACATTATGCAAGGACCCCTATTATTAGGGCTGGGTAAAAAATATAGATTTCTCGATTTTAATCGATTATCATTTTTACGAACCAATATCGATTCTTATCTTCATCCAGTTGACGAATGAACGGAACATTGTAGCGCGCCTCCCATCCAATAAATCACAATAATCTTTGTGCTTTGTTACTACTGATATGAAACAAAGTCTCAGATTTCAAATTACGTCCATTTTATTACGAAATTCCAAAACATAAATACCGTTTTGGCGCTGTGGTGTGAGATCACTCTGGCGCAGCTCAGCTCATGAGAAGCGAATCTTCTCTTCTACCAGTTACAGCGCGAAATATACATGAATGAACATCTAAAAGTGTGTTAAAAGATATAAAATCAATAAAACAGCTTGTGAACAATATGTCATGTAACTTCACATTTACCTCAGAAAACCATATCCAGTGTCCATAAACTAGTTAGTCAGCTAGAAACATTAACTCTAGAGAGGAGCATTTTGATAAATATATGCACCGTATTACATATTTATTATAATTTGTTAATGTTTTTCGATATTTAATGCTTGTTTGAATAAATCTGGCAAGTTTTTAATGACAGCCACCATTTAAACGTTTATATATCAAAAAACGAATTGGAGTAGAAATATGATTATGTAATTGTAAAGTTAATATTATAAAAAAAAACATCATTGAGTGTAATTTAAGTTTTTGTATACAAATCAGTTAATTTTTACCTTCAATATTATAGAGATTAGTTTTCCTTGGGAAAATTTGCCATGTATTGTACCTAATATATCTAAAATAATCGATATTGAATCTAATCGAATTGCAAGCTTGTAAATAGAAATCGAATCGAATTGTGAAATTTGTGTCAATACCCAGCCCTACCTATTATGCTATTTTAAAGGTGCAGTGTGTAGTATTTATGAGGATATATTGACATAAATGCAATATATATACTAACTATGTTTTCAGTGTTGTATAAAACCTTACATAATGAACCGTTATGTTTTTATTACCTTAGAATGAGCCAATTCTATCTATACACCCCTTACAGTGAAGTCGCCATTTTGTGCCGCCATGTTTCTACAGTAGCCCTAAACTGACAAACTGCTCTACAGAGCGCTAGCTACTCTCTGCTGTCTCAGACGACGACACCTTTGTCCTGTGTCGGCCACTGTAGCTTCGAATGTGCTTCGAAAGGGAGGGGTGCGCGGTTGCATTTCGCAACCTCACCGCTAGATGCCGGTAAAATTTACACAGTGCACCTTTAAAGGTTCCTAATTTTGTTTTAAATGGGTCCTGCAATAAATTTACATGGATCCACGGTCAAAACACAAAAATGTTCTCATAATATACATTGCACATCACCTCATTTCTCAAAGAGTCTCGAAGAGTCAGTCTCTCTAAACCCCTCTTTCCACAAGCCTACTCTGCTCTGATTGGTCAGATGGCCCAATCTGTTGTGATTGGTCTACCGCTTACAGCGTGTGTCAAAAACAAAATGCCTATTACCATATCTGAATTTCAGCTCCGGAGGCTTCCTCAGCACTTGTACCAACAACTACAGTGTTTGAGGGCGGATCAAAGTAGACATTGCTCACGGGCAGTCAATGAAGACCATAGGCTGGCGTTATGCAAATTTGTTACATTGTTAAGTAGGCATGTTACAGGAAGTGAGACTGAAACTGCTGACGACTTGTTTCAGCAAATTGATTCTTGCTTTTAATAGATGACAACTTTGTAACTATTTGTTGTGCACTTTGATCTTTACACTCAGACCTTTTACATACACAAACTATATTACACACCGCATTAAAAGGTAATATTCGAAAAAGCATAATGAGGCACTTTAAAATTAATTTTAAAGAATCATATCATGCCATACAACATATTCCCTGCAGTGCTGAATATTGTTTTTTTTATTGAAAATACAGTATAGCCAGCTTATAATTTGAATCAGCTGTCATCCTATCTAATCTGCCTCATCACTTAAATCATAATTGCAACCAAAATAATAGAGACAGCATGAATGCAGTCATGACAACAGAAGACAAACAGCACAGTTCTTTTGAGAGAGCAACCAGAACCAACCAATAATCCTGATTATACACAAATGACTGACCCTATAAACATGAAGAAAGAAAGAAACAAACAAATAACGAAACAAAAGAAAAGAAAGTAGTTGAAATTAGCACATTTATGACAATTATGTGGCACACTAAGTTCAGACTGTGGTCCATATCCAAAAATGTATACAATATTGATACAAACACTTGAGAGTTTGCACAAAATATAAAGAGAATAAGTGAGCATGGATGATCTATTTCAAGCAATTCTGTCAATTGGCTCAGTGTGTGTTTTAAGCGTTTCTGAAAGCAGCCTAACCGTGTCAGCAGTGATTACGTCAGAGTTAGTAGCGCGGGCCAGATGGGATATAGTCCAGCTTTCCACACCATCATTATAACTCATTTGTGTATGAGGCTCACGCAGACACAATGGCACACACAGACCTACACCTCAGAAAACTGCTCATGCATTTTTTACAACATGGAGTGATATTAAAGTCAAAAGTACCAATACCAGTGAAATTTCACAATACCACAGAAAAAAGTAAAACATTATCCTTTTATTAAAGGAGTAGTTCACTTCAGAATGAACATTTCCTGATATTTTACTCACCCCCATGTCATCCAAAATGTTCATGTCTTTCTTTCTTCAGTCAAAAATAAATTTTTTGAGGAAAACATTCCAGGATTTTTCTCCATATAGTGGACTTCAAATGGGTCCAACGGGTTGAAGGTCCAAATTGCAGTTTCAATGCAGATTCAAAGGGCTTTACACGATCCCAGACAAGGAATAAGAGTCTTGTCTAGCAAAATGATAATACTGATACTTTTTAACCACAAATGCTGGTTTTGGCAGTAGTGTCCACGACTTCACGCATTACGTAATCATGTTGGAAAGGTCATGCGTGACATGACGTTCGTCTATGTACTCTGGTTCAAAAAGGTAGGGTAGGGCGAAAAACTCCAATTTCCGACATTGTTGTTTTACCTTTTTTAGTAAAGGGCATTTGACTTAGTCCTTGCACGCTCGCTGTGTAGATACTCTGCCGGCCGTGGACGCTAGTGCCAAGACCAGCATTTGTGGTTAAAAAGTATATCATTTTTTTTTTTTTTTAGAAAATGACAGATCATTTCGACCTTACTCCTCGGCTGGGATCGTGTAGAGCCCTTTGAAGCTGCATTGAAACTGCAATTTGGATCTTCAACCCGTTGGTCCTCATAGAAGTCCCATAGAAGAGAAAAATCCTGAAATGTTTTCCTCAAAAACACAATTTATTTTCGACTGAAGAAAGAAATACATGAACATCTTGGATGACGTGGGGGTGAGTAAATTATCAGGAAATTTTAACTGTGAAGTGAACTACTTCTTTAAATTGTTAGCAAATAAAAAATAAAGTATCTCAATTTAAGCAAATATTTATTTTAGTTTTTAATGTAATTTAAATAAATACATAAATAAATACACCTTCAATTCAAAATAACTCACACTTTCATACATAACCTTTTTAATTCAGCTCAAAATATCTTACATTGGGTGTCTTTGCCGGCCTCTTGTGGAAAAAAGATAATATAACATGATATTTCATGACTCTTGCCACTTGATGTCCTTATAGCTCTATATGGAGTAAATGAGCTATTCCGCTGGGTCCTAAAGTCATTTCTCTTCAGTATGCATTTAGGTACACATGTAGACATTATAAAATAATTTGTTGGTAGTTTTAGCATTTTTAGTTTGAATTGAGTATTTTTAGGTTTTTCTATGTGTGCTGAAGCATTCCTCGCATTCCATTCATTCCTATGGGGGTCAAATTGACCCGCGAGGGAAGTATTTGTTACTTTTTTTCATTTCAACCACAAAACTTTTTTTTTGCATTTTCAATTTTTTTGTGCATTCGTGGTTCAAGTGCAACAAAAGTCCTAGGGTCTTGGACCACTCAGATGAACTCTCATTTTTTAAAATTGTTTGAAAAATAAGTTTCGGGTCAAAATGACCCGAGGAAAGGATGGGGGTTAAACTGATGTTATTTTGATGGTTAACCCTTTCACATGTAAGTTTAAAATATTCTGGCAGACCTCCCAGCGTGGGTTTTTCAAGACGACCGTTATTTAGAACGCATCACTTTATTGTTTCCATGGTGAAGCGTCATTGCTTGTCACGTGACACACCGCAATCACAATAGTGCTGTATGACTGATGATCTGCTTTTATTTAATGTTTCCTTTTTTATTAAAAATATTCACAAATTTGTTAACTTGTGCATGGCATATCTGATATTCCGATTGTCAAATATGGGCAAGTGGATGTGTTTTGTTGTTTAAACACCTTTATTACAATCGCTATATTTGGGTATAATGGGTGCCGCCATTTTGGTCTGTGCCGCAGTTCAGAGAATCGGATCTATTGGATTCACGACACGTGAATTCATCCACTTTTCCTGGAATACATGAAAGTAAGTGACCGGTGAACTGGGAGAACAATAGAGTCAACTTTAAAGTTACTTACACAATGTGTATCTGATATAAATAAAACTTGTCGTCTAATTAAAATGGAAAGGATTATTATTGCCGCTTCCATAAACATCATTGTGTATTTTACAAGCTCTAAATAAATTGTTCTGCTGGTATTTATGTGTATTTAAATGTCTGAAACCTAAAATAAACATTATGTGGTTGAAAACACTAAATAGTTGTGATATATGACAAGTGCTGAGCATGTCCATCTCTGGATCAGCGCCAGACAACGTGCGAAAGCACATTTGAATTTAGCAGTTGATCATGTGATGCACTGAACATTCTAATCACATGATCAACCCTTTCGCACATAGGATCACACCAGTGTGATCAGTCTTGGCTGCTCCTTGGAGCGTACAATCACACCGGTGTGATCGTACGTGCGAAAGGGTTAAGACAACATATATCAAGATGCAATGGTGTAGGGTTTCTAATAAGGCAAAAAATAGAATACCCAAAATAAGTTCTGTCAGTCAGTTAAATCACTTTGGGATGACTAAATTAGATTTCAGCAGATACACACATTTAAAAATAACATTCAGATATTTACGGCTCAATGTGCACTCACAGCACCATTTTCGTTTGTGTAACATGAATATACACCACCATTTAGACTGTTTAAATACAGGTCATAATAAAGAGGAGATGTCTTATTGACAGTATCCAGAGATTTTTAGTATCAAAAGTAACAAACAAAGCTTTTTATTGGATTGGGCTGTGGATTAGATGGTAGATGTGCTACAAATAATGTTTACTTCAGTGAAGATTTGTTCACATAAAACTAAAAATGTATTTATTTATTTAGTAAACATTAGAAAAGCAACTATGATAAAGCACAATAAATCAGTCAAGAGGTCATCACTGTAGTGACGGATTGCCCTGGGGGTTGATGCGGGCAGGTGTGAATGAGCAGAGGAGTTACAGGAGGAGGTGGGGTTTACCCAGTCAACCCAAACAAACAGTCTAAACTATTTTTATCTGCACAGTGTTCTGTATTCCTCTCTGTCTGCCTCTTTTAATTATTTCTTAAATTCCTTGTTTGCTGGCACTCTGATTAACAAAATCATTTTGCAAAAATGTTGACATCAGAAAAACAGAGAAAACAGATTGTCAGACCGTCTCCATAGCAACGTCATTGTCCCACACATGGAACCAATCATCTAAATGTGAAGTTGTGAAGTTACTGATTATTGACTGAATGTGATTATTGCTGCGTCCCAATTTGCATACTATCTGTATGAAAATAGAATTAGTATGTCCCAAATCGTAGTATGTTGAAAAGAGTATTCCAAAGATACACGGTCTACTATATCGACGTGCACTCTAATGGCTGATATTGCCCACAACCCATTGCGAGTTGGATGATTATTCGATTAGAACTACAAACGTGGATAAAAAAAGTGTTAAAAAACTACAAACATGATAGATGTGCGAGTCTGACGGTTAAGTAGAGAGGTTTATGCCGCGTTCCAGGCAACCCGTGACCCGTGTTTTTCCAACCTTCTACCCGTGAAAGTGCACTGGAACGGCAGTCAAACCCGTGACTTCCCACCCGTGAACTCGTACTAGATCGATGTACTCCCAGTTACGCGCTTTGACATCACATAGCCCGCGAAACAACAATGGCAGCTCCTACGGACATTTCCAAATATACCAATAACGTAAAATAAAAGGTATTTTCTCTTGCCTTATGCGTCATTTTTTCTCCTCCGTTTCCCTCAAATAAGCAAGGAGTAAGCGATAGAAATGATAGTAAATTAGCATAAGCCCCGTACGGTCCGCAATGCTTTGTTTACATCTAGCTACCACAATTCTTTGTGCTCAGGCAGTTTGCCGTGACTTTGCCTGGAGGGCTACAAAGTCGCGAGTCGTGGTTTGAAGTCGTAACTTACGGGCTCAAAAAACTGCCTGGAAAGCAGCATTAGATAAAGGGGCTTGAGTGAATAATTATCAGTATCTAACCTGACGAAAAGATATTTATTCAGTGTTATCCACATTATATTTCATCTGCAACAGCATTGAGAACTTTTGTAATGATACGTTTGGCCATTCACTTTTAAATGCATCGTTATATTTAAACTGCCAACATAAGGAGAGTCTCTGCATTAAAGATACGGTAGGAAATTAAACTGAATGTAGAGGATTTTAACTGTGATGATTGACAGGGCAGTTTAAACGGTGATGGGATGCACATAACTAAGAGTCCGTTATAGATGACGAAGTAGTATGTCAGCTCTGTTTGCGCCCGAATGATCAAATACACAATCCACATGATGGGCATTTTGACAAATGTGTATCTTACGTAAATACAGGCTGAGGAGAACGTAAACAGCTCGGTCAAAAACACGGAAATATGTGTCAGTGTATGTGTATTGTGTGTGTTAGATCCAAGCATTCTGTCTTAAAGGGGCATTAATGTTAATTAAACAAAAAATGTTGTATATATGTTAAATAAACTTACTGTACCTGAAAAACTTAGTTTATTTTATTTGTATCTCTATTATGTTTGTCCTATTGTTTGTAATTTGCTTCTTTGTTCTTTTTTATATAAATTAATTATATATAGAAATAACAAATAACTATATCTCTGTATCGCTGGGGGCTGTCCCATATTACACCATGAGAAATCTGGTCACCCTATTACTAGCTCTAAAATGACATTTTGGAATTAGCAACGGAGGCCTGGGATTAGATGTGTAAGAAATTAGTCATACACACAAGAGTCTTGAAATACATCATCTGAACAATGTTTTGCGTAGGGGTGTGCACGAACAGTCGAATATTCGATCTGTAATTATTATTCGAAAAATAAAAATACTATTCAAATTAGAGATCGACCGATATGGGTGTTTCTATAACCGATGCCGATGTTTAGAGGTCAGGGTCAGCCGATGGCCGATATGTGCTGCCGATTTTTAGGGTTGATATCTTGAAGTTTTCCCCTTCATTTGCATGCTAAAATGTCACACTAATAATAAGTGGATGCACAACTTAACTTCATTTATTGAACACTGATTTGAACCATCTCTCGAATCTTAATTTTGTGCACTGCACGGTATTAAAATAAAATATTTATCCAAAGTTAACCAAACAACTCAATAAACTGACCAAGTATTAATGATAAACATGGCCATAAATGCCATTCCCATTCTATGAAATGCATCTATACAATATATATAATTTGCATAGTAATGTGTTTTTGGGACAATATGTAATGCAAAAAGACGTGTAATATATGGTTATTTAAAGTTAGAATATCTTTTCATAAGAATATCATACTTCATATGAATATCCAGACAAAACTGTGTATGTTGTCAGAGAAATTCACTAAAATATAATGTCCTCTACAGAGGCAAAACCTCTATTCTGGGTCTCAGGAGGATATTTCTGTCTCGTGCAGAGTGAATCCAGCATTTATATTTAGATGTCACTTCCGAAACTTTGTAGCATGCAGTTGGTCGTCGGTCCACTTAGCAGCATGAAAATCAATAGTTTTATTCAATGGATTTTTTTATAGCCTCGAGTTTCGCGAGCCTGCATTAACTCAGCACTGAATAAAAACTCTGCCGTTTTGAGCGGTGAGATTCTGATCGCGTTCAAGAGATCTGGCTACATTACTCACCGAGCGCGAACACAAATGTGCAAATCTGCCCAAGTATAAGATTACAGTATCAACTGAGGGTGCTTTTGCTTGCATTTGAGGGTGCTTAAGCCTTGTTTATACTTTCGTCTGCCTCCCCAGCGTGAGCCTCCGCTGAATGCGCGCGCGCCTTGTCCGTTTGGAGAGGTGTTTATACTCGAGGGCGACTGTTCTATAAACCATCAGGAGTACATTTTTTGTAAATTTTACCAAAACCACACTACGAAAGAATCGTGTAAAACCCAGAATTACTTGTGACAGAATGGATGGGAGAACACTAAATTAACAATCTCTCAAACATTTTCTAATTTATCTCAGTCAGGACAGCTCTATGTCTCCGAGCACGGTGCTGTATGTGAGCGGGGCGGTGTAACGTAACCCTCGCCCTCGCCCTCGCCCTCAATCACACTGCAGTGTTTGTGAGAGCTGCCGTCTCTCCACCCCACGCACAGAGTTAAATTCTCCGACTCCGATACAGGAAAAATAAAACAGAACTTATAACATTGGGGCTTATATGTTAGCAAGCAAGCTGCTGATAGTTTTCGACTACAGTCCTTAAAGTTAACTGCAAGTAAGCAAACCTTCTACCAGCTGTAGCATTATACCTGTTCCGGACAGTTCCACCGCACCAATATCACAGGGCTGTCCGCGGACATGCCTGACTTTAAATCGGCGCTACTAAACACGGATATCGGCCAATGCCGATATATAAATGACAAATGACAAATATCGGCTATATCGGTCGACCTCTAATTCAAATTTTACTATGTTGCTTTGCAGGCCGTAAATACAGCATCCATGATAAATCCCAAGCACGAACACTCACAGTTATAATTAAATACACTGGGTGGTGCTGTGAAGTGTGTTAACAAGTTGATTGTATTTGATCACATAATGTTGACATCTGCCTCGCGAAGTTTGGAATTACTTAGATAAAAAAGGTTACTAAATGATCTTACAAAATGGAATTACTTTTGATCAAATGAATTAATAAAACTGAGTTATCATAATATCACCACCACAATGAGAAATCACATTAAATCCAAACACCAGTCGAATGAGGAAAGACAGCTGTCCATCACTGCACTGTACACACACACAGACAAACACACAAATATATTACATAAATAAAAAAAATATGTTAAATACGATTAATCGATTTGACAGCACTAAAAAAAAATTTATAAAAAAAAAATCAACCTGTAAAATTAATAGAATTACAGAATCAAGAAGTTGCCATCTAAAGTTTAATCTGTTTGTGTATTTTTCACAAATAAAGACTTTTTTTAAAATTATTATTAATAAAAAGGACACTCAGTAATCTGGTAAGTTTGTGCACACTGGTAATCATATATTTTTTTTCAAATAAAGACAAGGTAACACTTAGTAATTCAACCCTCTACAATGCGAGTAAATCAGTCGCATATGCGACTAAATCTTCACTCTGGGCGACCAAATGTCTATCATTAGTCATTAGCTAATACATTCTTAGCTTCTAACAGACACACTGGCAAGTATAAGTTTAGCATAGATATATTAAGTAAAAGTATAGCAGAAGATATGCCGGTTTCTCCGTTAGTGGCCGCAACTAATGCGCAAATGGTAATCTCATTGGCTAGCACTCACTTATTACTTTATTTTGATTTCAGCAAATCAGTTTGAGCGAATCGTACATGGTTACCAAGTTTTAGTTCTAATTACTAAAGTTCTATCAATAAATAGTGCTTGATTATCATAATATAATATATGTATATAAAATAAAATATATCAGTCTGGCGAGTAAACAAAAAAATTTACTAAGCAATGGCGATTCTATTGCCAAGGTGTGTGTAGAGGTTGTAACTGCATACAGCACACAATGAAAAATGGCATCAATATGACATAGTGGCCAACTGAATATAGCACAGCATACTTTGAAATCAAGGGTTTAAAGTTATGTACTTACACAAAGAATGTATGCGTCTATGCAGTCTACAAATGCATACTTCACAAGATCTCACAGCTAGATTCTACTAAGTCTGCAAGGTTTGTGAAATCAAATGTTTATTAGATATTCAAAGACTTGATCAATTGATATGTGTATCTGCTAAATGCTGACAGTAGATGAGAAAGTATTATATTGTCTGCTTTTCTATTACTAATTATATAAAAGCAAACACTATAATAAATATTGGTTGACAATAATTATACATAATAATTAGAAACAGAAACAATACGCAAATAAATAGAGAGATGTGCTTTAAATCAGACCACCATCCACAGAAGCAGTGACTATGCGTTGAGACTCTGGAGAAGACCAGAGCTCTTAGCAACAGAGAGACAGGAACAAGAGGAGAGAGGGTAAAAATAGCATCTCAACACGATCACATGCACACACTGTCACTACACCCGACACAACTTGCTCCTCTATCTCTCCCACTTGGTAGCATTCACACTCATTGACGATTACCCATAATGCCAGAAAATTGAGGATTACACGGCGGTGTGAAATCAGTATGTGTGGTTGCAATACATCTGAAAAAACATGAGATAATCCTCATGTGACACAACCACATGATTCAGCAGACAGAGACAGGCATACGCGCACACACCTGACCCAGCAACTAATGAAAGGTCATCTGTAATGTGACATAATACATGAGCATGTGGCATGTTCAGCACACACACTCATATGAACTGATGCATCTAGAAAGTTTTACTACAGAAATATTCAATGCACACACTGCTAGGTTTGGGGATTGAAAACTGCATTTAAATGCGTGAATACAGACCAGTCACTCACACAAAAATGTCAGATATAGTGATAACTAGGGATGCACGGTATCGGTACGACATCAGAATCAGCCGATAAAAGCTTAAAATATAAAAATCGGCATCGGCCGATATGAAAAAAATTATGCCGATATGATAACGTGTTGATATATATATATATATATATATATATCTGATGCGCATTGAGTCCAAACAGTGTGAGAAGGTTAACCTGGGAGAAAACCACAACGTGAAAGGGTTTAGATGAGGCTTATCCCAAATAGGTGAACTACACCTCTGACTACCAGTCATGATCTAATCTTCACCTGATGTGACATTTCAATCCCATTCAATTGTAGTGTTTCAATGAAACCCACACTGATCTCACACTGAGCCACGTGAAAACTCATGTCACGAGTCACGACCACGTCATTCACTCTGGACGACATTACCCAAGTGTTATGTTCATGAAGTTTAAGAGGTGATTCAGACATGCTCATTCTTTCACTGCATTTTTTCCCGTGCCATCATGAAAGCAGTCTTGCACACATGACTATCAATCATATAATGATCTGTATTAAAACAAGAGTTTACCAAACATTTAAATTCTGTCATTGTTACCTTTATGACGCTCCTAACTCGTATGAGATATTCGGAAGTACTGCCAACTATAATGAATGGAGACTGAAGCTTTCAAAAAGAATTCAAAGACATTGTTGACAGTATTATTATAAGTCAATATGACACATGCGCTATATTTCAACCATATGATAACTTTGTGTGAAGAATGTATGCAAGTCTAGAGATTATTAACTGAAAATTTTGACCCCAAACCTACAGTAGTTCTCCTTAGTTCATGAGAGAAGTAATAATGTCCAATTGGGGAACCAATCATTCTTTTGATTCTCCAATAAATCTGCTGATTGGTTAAAAAAATTATCCAAACAATTTGCTCAAGAATTGCAGTGATTCACTGGCTTGATGATCTGGGTGCAGTGGTTAACCTCTCACTCTTATCATATCAGTGAATACTGAATTTTAACTGATTTTACTGATATATCACCCAACCCAAGTTACCTCACAATAGATAAAATGTTCAATACTGAAATATCTGAAATTGTTCCAATATTCATTTTCCGCAGTATCGATACATATTGAAGCTTGTTTCCGCCACGGAATAAAAAGTCACATTTGCTAGAAAAAAATGTCAGAATTGTTGGACATTGTGAGAAAAGTCAAAATATATATCCCGCAATTCTGACTTTTCTCAGAATTGTGAAATATACACTGACACTCAATACCCCATTGTAAAAAAACAAATACATTGAGTGAGCAAACATTTAGGTGAGATAATTGTAATGGTAATTGATGAATGTAAATATAAGGCTAAATTAAAAATCTGTTCATCATATAAAGCGATCATGTCTCTTCAGAAAATGTCTCTTCAGAAAAGATTTACCCGCTCGATTCATATGGATTACTGTTACGATGTATCATGTACTTTTTGAAGTTTGAAAATATTGATTGCCTAGAATTTCAATGGATGGACAAAAAATGATGAGATAATATTAAAAATATCTATAAAAAAATATCCCATGGTATCGAAAATGGTATCAAATATCGATATTTTTCAAGATAATGTATCGAAGTTAGAAATTCCAGTATCGTTAACTAAGATAAACTACAATTCTTCAAGCCAGAAGTCGCAACTTCTTTTCCTCTGTACACTTACACTTCCTTCACTCCACTCATCCTCTCATCCTCTAATAAGAACCATTTTTATCAAACACGTTGATCACAATTGCAATTTCATATAGACAAAGAGGTCAGATTCAATCAAAGTGACTCCGTAAATCTTGATGATGTTGAATGTCCAAACCCCCATTTACACTGGTCTCTGGTACAGCCCTCTGGCTACCCATAAATTCATAAAACAGAGACACACTATAATCCACCGCTCATTCTAGACAAACCACATGGCTGTCTGTGTGAGAGCTTGAAGATTACAGAATCAATTAAAAGAACTTCATCTGTATGACATTCACATCTCAGCTGACTGCAAACTGAGAGAGAAATTTGTATAAAGGGAAAAGTTCACCCATGTGACACCTCAGAAAGGGTGTTTTGAAAAATGTCCAAGCTGAAAAAGTATCATAAGAGTGTGTAACACCTGTGAATATATATGTGATGATATTATAATAATGTTTATAAATATTAAGTTATTTAAAGTTATATTAAGTTATACAATAGTAACTAAATTTAAGTTGCCCACGCACATTGGTTATCATACTTCTTGAGAATACAAGCATAAATTAAATCTGTAACTTACATACTTCTAAATACTATGGACTACATTTAAGATACTTTTGTGGTGTAATTGTGTCCTTTTTGAAGCTTGACAGCACCAGTCCTTTCGCTTTCATTGTGCGGAAAAGAGCAGTTTAGACATTCTGCTAAACATCTTTGTTTTGGGTGAGCTATCCCTTTAAATGTTACATGATGCTCTGGGCTTTGACCTCACAATTTAAAGGAGAAAACAAGGAAAAATAGAGAGCAGAACAGACCATCACATGACTGACGCTCATGTGAAAATCTGCTGCCTGCTGTTTCCCAGAGTCTCCCTTCACCAGCAAACCCGGCCTTCACCCACCGCACTATTGACCAGCTCTCACATATGCTTGCCAAAAACGCCTGAAATCCCTCAAAATCTGTTTGTTGGATAAAAATAACAACATTGCACTTGTTTACAGTTACTCCAAGCATTCCAAAGCCAGGTTATCCAGGATTCTCTGGGACAAAGAATAGCATTAACACCCATACTGATGAATAACCACAGCCAAGACAGGATCTCATCCAAACGTAATGATGCAAGATTCAATTCAATCAAATTAAATGGAGATGTGATGTACACATGGACAATAAAATCCCATGATATGAGATCACGGCCCATTTCCATCAGGCCACTGAGCAAAACGTCTTCCTTATAAGCATAATTGTTGCATGATTCAATCCTTATCAGTTCACACTGATTCATGTTTATGGATACTGCATGACAGAAAATGGTTCCTATGAAAAACCCAATCACCCCCAAAAAGTAAAGTATAAATACTAAAATGGGGCAATTTTGGAGCTAGCATTGGATACATTTCTCTTTTTCTGTATCTACCTGTATAAGTAATGTTGGCACAATGTGTGCGTGCATGTGTGTGTGTAGTAAGCATATTACTAGATAGTAAGCTAAATTATTAGACAACTGTTAAATTTAATGAATTTTTACATTTTATTAGTTGTAGTAGTAGTAGTAGTAGAAGTAGCAGTAGTATCTAGTTAATTAATCTAATCTGTATTTGCTGAACTGAACCCAAACCACGAGAAGAGAACAGTGAAATTTGAAAATGTACATCTATAATGACCAAGTACACCAAAAGCAGGTGCAATGAAAGAATTAGCTTTTTTGAATCAGTTCAATACAGAATTGGTGTAACCACCAGGGATTTTCTAACCAATTCAGGTTTTCTCCAAAAACCCTTATCACCAACTAAGAAGGAAGTAACAGTGAATCTTGAAATTACATGCGTTCAAAGCAAGCAAAAGGATATTAATTCAGTACTTACTTTAACAAACATAAAATCCAACTCCTGGTTCATGTTTAAAGCATAAACTGCTCTATTTCATACTGCAGACTAAAAGAATGAAATCTGCCCTATTTCTGCCAGAGCTGGGAAACAGGTTATGGATCGCTCAATGCATCTGATTGGATCCCTGATCCCAGGCGGATACATATTAAGGGACTCTGGGAGACGTTCTTCCAAGTAGATGATGCTCTAGTCAACAGAGAGAATTGTTTGTCTGTATCCTCAGCTGTTCTCAGAACATCCAACCCCTCTAGTGTCACATGAGCAGGAACAGAAGTTTTTTTTTTTTCTTGTTTTTTTTTTAAATGCATCATTTTGCAAAGCATGTACAACTGCTTGCAGGAGGGACGGTCAGTAGACAGAATAAACAAAAGAGATAAGCTTAAAACTTGTATGTGAACATGCCAACAGATGCCACATGCAGATGTAGTGAGCATCTGCTGCAGTAGTACAGGCACCTTGTTTAACGCTCATTCTATTTACCCCTATACAGAGCTTATTGCACGTGGTAGCAATCAGTGGTTTGCCATTTAATAAAAAAAGTCATTCACATATCTGTTTATCTCACAAAGGGCTGATAACATGGTTACAACATAGAATGTCCAAGATAATAAAAAGATAAGCATCCATGTTGGTTTTGAGAAACTTTCAAGGCCCAGATATACTCATGGCAAAGTTTTTTCTTCTTCACTTGGTAAAAAGAAATTCAAAAAACGTGACCAGCAGTTAGCGAACATCCCCATGCTGCCTAGAGCAACGTTTAGATGAATATGTACACTCACCTAAAGGATTATTAGGAACACCATACTAATACTGTGTTTGACCCCCTTTCGCCTTCAGAACTGCCTTAATTCTACGTGGCATTGATTCAACAAGGTGCTGAAAGCATTCTTTAGAAATGTTGGCCCATATTGATAGGATAGCATCTTGCAGTTGATGGAGATTTGTGGGATGCACATCCAGGGCACGAAGCTCCCGTTCCACCACATCCCAAAGATGCTCTATTGGGTTGAGATCTGGTGACTGTGGGGGCCATTTTAGTACAGTGAACTCATTGTCATGTTCAAGAAACCAATTTTAAATGATTCAAGCTTTGTGACATGGTGCATTATCCTGCTGGAAGTAGCCATCAGAGGATGGGTACATGGTGGTCATAAAGGGATGGACATGGTCAGAAACAATGCTCAGGTAGGCCGTGGCATTTAAACGATGCCCAATTGGCACTAAGGTGCCTAAAGTGTGCCAAGAAAACATCCCCCACACCATTACACCACCACCACCAGCCTGCACAGTGGTAACAAGGCATGATGGATCCATGTTCTCATTCTGTTTACGCCAAATTCTGACTCTACCATCTGAATGTCTCAACAGAAATCGAGACTCATCAGACCAGGCAACATTTTTCCAGTCTTCAACTGTCCAATTTTGGTTAGCTCGTGCAAATTGTAGCCTCTTTTTCCTATTTGTAGTGGAGATGAGTGGTACCCGGTGGGGTCTTCTGCTGTTGTAGCCCATCCGCCTCAAGGTTGTGCGTGTTGTGGCTTCACAAATGCTTTGCTGCATACCTCGGTTGTAACAAGTGGTTATTTCAGTCAAAGTTGCTCTTCTATCAGCTTGAATCAGTCGGCCCATTCTCCTCTGACCTCTAGCATCAACAAGGCATTTTCGCCCACAGGACTGCCGCATACTGGATGTTTTTCCCTTTTCACACCATTCTTTGTAAACTCTAGAAATGGTTGTGCGTGAAAATCCCAGTAACTGAGCAGATTGTGAAATACTCAGACCGGCCCGTCTGGCACCAACAACCATGCCACGCTCAAAATTGCTTAAATCACCTTTCTTTCCCATTCTGACATTCAGTTTGGAGTTCAGGAGATTGTCTTGACGAGGACCACACCCCTAAATGCATTGAAGCAACTGCCATGTGATTGGTTGATTAGATAATTGCATTAATGAGAAATTGAACAGGTGTTCCTAATAATCCTTTAGGTTAGTGTAAATATGTGCTGCATACTTTCCTTTCAATAACAAAATAAACACACAACATAACAGTGGAGAGAAAACAGCAGTTAAAGGAACACACTGACTTTTTAGGACTTTAGCTTATTCACCGTATCCCCCATAGTTAGATCAGTTTATACATACCATTTTTATCTCCGTGCGTGCCATAACTCTGTCTGAGTTATGGCATGCACAGAGCCTAGCTTAGCACAAAGACTGGAGGTAAACAGCTCCAGCTAGCCTACTGCTCAATAAGTGACAAAAGCGCAATGATATTACGCAGCGCCTGAAAATAGGCTAATGTCCGTCAACATAACCAACGTGACAACCTGCTTGCACAGGAAGCGTGCTGGGGACTATTTTCAGGCACTGCGTAATATCATTGCACCGCTGTACCCATGGTACGGCAGCAAAGTTCCTGGATTATTACGCAGGAATGAGAGTATAGTCCCTAGCCATATCGGTCTAGAAAATTGCAACTTTTCATTTTCCGTCGGTCTTAGTACGCAATGTAACTATACACATCACAACATGTAAATAGGAAAATGTTGGCGTTATTTTGTCATTTATTGAGCAGTAGGCTAGATGGAGCCGTTTACCTCCAATCCTTGTGCTAAGCTAGGCTAGCGGTGGGTGCGTCAGAGTTATGGCACGCACGGAAATAAAAATGGTATGTATAGACTTGTCTAACTCTGGGGGATATGGTGAATAAGCTAAAGTCCCAAAAAGTCGGCGTGTTCCTTTAAGAAATGATCTAATCATAGCGACGTGGATATGTTTGCATGAGTACTCCAGTCAAGTCACGTCACGTTTATTTATAGCATTTTATACAATATATTGCTTTAAAGCAGCAGCTTTACAGTTTTAAGCATGAAAAACAGTGTAAGTGTCTCTTTCAATTGGAATTACTTCAACTTCTACTATAAAGCAGCTCTCCAGTGTGTTCGTGTTTTTACTGACCTTGACGGACTGAACAGAAGAAATTAACCGATTTCCACGTCCCCACCAAACAATTAGAAATGGCCAAATTGTCCCGCCCCCCAATATTTTATATTCTTGATGCTGCTCTGCTGTACTCCATTACACACCACTCTGTTTGTTGCTAGGATGACAAAAGTAAAATGTTACATTTTTAGGTTGGTCTGCCTCAGCGGTCTAACAGCGCTCGTCACTGTCAGAATGAGTGAGATGGCCAATCAAATCAAAGAAGGCGGGACTTACTGTTAGGGCAAATTCCAACACAACACTTTAGCTATAGCAGTGAAAGAGTGCGTTTTAAGATGTAGGTAGCTAAACGTTTAATATTTGATTAAACTGTTTAACTGTTTTACAATAAAAACGTTCAGCGACCAATGGTAACATCAAGCAATGCAAACTACTTTACATTTCTTATGACATTTCATGTTTTAAATAAAAAATATGACATCATTTATGTAAATCATAACGGAATTTAACGTGACAAGAAACATTTCGCATTTTTATATATTAGGCAGATTAAAATAAGAAGAATCATCGAAATGATGTCAGTTCGTGCTTTGATTTAATTTGAAATAAAAAATTTAATTAAATTAAATGTTTGCGAGTCTGTCAAACCTTGCACTGTTCCTGGCTTTGTGTAGCACCTGCCACTCTGTAGATCCTTGATCAGTTCAATCTTATTAACGGCACATTTCAGAGCCCAATGTGTACAAACTATATTGGATCTGACAACAAACCTGCAACTGTGCGAGTCCATCATAAATTGACAACAACATTATAAATCTATACCTCATGGAATCTCACGGAAATAAATTAAGATATAAAAGGAAAATATAACCTCATTATATAAAAATCTTTCTTTTTACACAAAGATCCAGGTGGTCTGTTAGTATACAGTTTTGGGTTCATTTGAGAGTGCAATTTCACTCTCTGTCATAAGGATCTGGTGATTTTGCAAAAAAGTTAGATCTTTCATAAGATTCACAAGCAGCAGCCTGAGGCAGAATTCCATAATACTAGCAAAAAAGAACCAGCCATTCCCTGCATCAATGCGGTTTTTATCCAGAGAACATGAGCACACACAAATACCTCCGTGTTCTCAGTGTTGCCTACAAACCCGAGGAAATTGTGTATATGACTTCCTGGATTTGGCGACCTTTGAGAGAGGATAGGAAAATCTCATGCTGACTGCAGACGCCCAAATAAAACATTCAGACATGACATCATTGCAGTTAAGATCATTATAACAATGCTTTGATTGTCTACTGATTGTAATAACAGAGACACCACAAGATTACACTGCATTAAGGGAATAGTGCATTTAAAAATGAAAATTATGTCAATTTACTCACCCTCATGTTGTTCCAAACTCATACCGTGGCTTTCTTTCTTCTGCAGGACATTTAAGAAGATATTTTGAAGAATATTTCAGCTGTTTTTGTCCATATAATCAAAGTCCAGAAACTTTTAAACTCCAAAAAGAACATAAAGGTAGCGTGAAATTAATCCATACAACTCGACTGGTATATGTCCTTTTTGATGCTTGAAAGATTTGGACCCCATTGACTTTCATAATATGGCCAAAAAACAGCTGAAACATTCTTCAAACTATGATCTTCTTTTGTGTTTCGCAGAAGAAAAAAAAAAGTCATATAGTTTTAGAACGACATGAGGGGGAGTATATGACCCAATTCTCTTTTTTTTCCATCAAGTACTTTAATAGGCTGTAGTCAATTCAAATGTTGACTACATAAATATGAATTCATGACAAAAAAAACACAGTGATTGACCAAAATGGGTTTTTCAATAGCTTTATATAAATATCTGGAGCAGGGTGGCCAATGTCTTATATAATTTTAATATATACCTAAAACAAAATGTAGGATTTAATTATTAAATGAGATAATAAAACAAGCAATACTGTATCAGTAGGCCACTAAGCACAATCATGCTACCCATTTTAAAATCTATTAAAAATAACCCCTGTCAAGCTACAAACCCTTGTTGTACATATACAAGGCTTGAATCTAAATAAATGTGCGGTGCTCTAGCAGCTTTCAAAAGGAGTGCATTTACAATAAGACAGCTGCATCATGGGGGATGGGTGGTCCTCCCCCCTTCTCTCCCTCTTTTCAGTAAGAAAAAAGCCATTCGTCATCTGAGACATCATTATGACTACATACGTGATGATGTCATGTTTCGACTGCAACGCAACAATATTCCAATGGATTTTTTTCCCAAGGAGACACGCCTTGATATGTGCAGACCGGCCTACAGGCCGCAGCAGGGGATAAAAACAACTACAATGGAAGACGCGTGGATGGATGCAGCTGTTATTAGAGACAGGCTGTTGTGTTAGAGATGCATCAGCATCAGCACCAGAAATGGTTGCATCATCCCATGCAGGCAATGATGCTCACATCAGCACCGCCTGCATCCCACTGGCTCTCTGCGGTCAGCCATCAACTACAACTGTGACCCATATCAATACAAAACAGGCCTTTGAAAACCTCAGCTTGCCTGCCCAATATTACGAATCTCCAAGGATGCCGAAGGTGTTAGTCCTCCTAATACAGTTCATAGCATCTTTGCATGCATCATTCTAAATCAAATGACCAGAAATGCAGGAAATGTCATGTACATGTAATTGTATTCATATTAAATGCTTTGTTTAATGCTGCAATACGTTGCGATCCCAAATAATTAAGGTTGTTTATTTAAAGGACAAATCGTGTTCTCTGCAGACAAAGGAAAACCTCTAAAACACAAGATATGACTGCAATATTTGACATATCTTTGTATAAACATTATACAATAGGTTGTTCATCGGACATAAGGCATGCATGATGAATTACTTAATTCAAATGATCAATGATCAGAGGACAATAATGACAACATATGCCCTAAGCATCCAACAACCCATGAGCAATGAGCATCAACAATGACAACACTTTCAGACGAATGTAGCCATTGGCATCGCGTTAACATTTGCATTTACAGTCTTTTGACATCAGCGTTTGATGTCAACGCGATCAGATGCGGAGTGTGTGAGTTTACCTTTGTATATAATTCAGACGCAGCCATGATGATGGTCGCACAATGTTCCTGCAATCACAGTCAACTGAACATCCGATCAGCTGCGAACATTCAAATCTCTCCTCTAGATCTCACTCAGTGAAAAGCCTTTACCCAGAAGAATGTCATGTACCCAGAGGCTTCGGCTCATTCCTCATGAATCTGCCCGTGTTTTGGCGTGTCTCCGTTCGTTCTGGGTGCGATCTATGCAGGGAATGAGTCAATGAAAACGCGGTTGCCATGACCGAGAGAACTGATGACGCAAGAGTGCGCTCTGGTGGACAACACTGGACCCTCACAGACTGGCATCCGTTTACTATTTTTCTGCTTTGTTTTCTTTTCTTTCTTTCTTTCTTTCTTTATTTACTTTTAATGAGGACACATAATGAAAATGATTAATCATTGTACATGCATATAATATAATTGTATAAAAATATAAACTTAAAATGACATTTGCAAAAATAAATGATATAGGCTATATGGCCTTTAGTAGCTAAGCTGAACACCTCGCGAGGGACAGACTTGCAGTCAATAGCTATCACGTAATTTTCACAACTCACTAAACGTTAGCCTACTTTCAAAACTGTTTTATTGAGTTGTCTACTGAAAGTTTGTTTTGTTTTTGTTTTTCGTAAAGACATTTCGTCAGCTGAACCATAACTAAGTAAAAAAAAAACTAAAAAAAAACGGTACAATCGATTGAACGCATCCCTCACAATCCTGTCAAAATTAAATATGGTGCTAACTTGATTAAGGTCAATTTAAGGGTTAGTTCACCCAAAAATTAAAATTCTGTCATTAATTACTCACCCTCATGTCATTTCAAACCAGTAAGACCTTCGTTCATCTTCGGAACACAAATGAATATATTTTTGATGAAATCCGAGAGCTCTCTGACCTCTCCGACAGCAATGTAATTAACAATTTCAAGGTCCAGAAAGGTAGTAAAAACATTGTTAAAATAGTTCATGTGACTCCAGTGGTTCAACCTTAATTTTATGGAGCGTTGAGAACTTTTTGTGCGCAATAAACAAACAAAAATAACGACTTTATTCAACAATTTCTTCACATCTGTGTCAGACTCCTAGCTGTTGACATACAGTCCAGCGTTTCCAAGTCAGAGCTACGCCAGAACGCTGGCATTCCATTGGCCGATGCTGTTCATGTGATCACCACGACGCGCGTGTGATGCTGATGCAAGAGCTGGCCAACGTAAACTGCATAGAAGACTGACACAGACGGAAATTTTTTTTTGAATAAAGTCGTTATTTTTGTTTGTTTTTTGTGCACAAAAAGTATTCTCAACGCTTAATAAAATGAAGGTTGAACCACTGGAGTCACATGGACTATTTTAACAATGTTTTTACTACCTTTCTGGACCTTAAAAGTGTTAATTAAGTAGCTGTCTATGGAGGGGCCTGAGAGTATAAAGTTATACAAAAGAGTATAACTGTTGAGAAACTGTATGTACGAAGGACTGGTAGAGGGAGAGCGTGGCCTACGAACTCCTTGTGAGACTTGAAGCTGGATTCTGCTGATGAAATTGCAAACTATTCTTCAGTAAATTTTTCTTTAATTAATTGCACTCCTGACTCTTGGTCTTCATTCTTCACAACTGGTCTTGGGTCATAAACTGTTATTCCCCTAACAGTTTTGGTCAATCATTCTTAGGTGACACCCCTGGCAAATCAGCAAACAAGGTAGGAAGCTTTTATTATTTGGTTAGGGCTGTCTGAATGGAAGAGATTGGAAAAGGAGAGCAGTGTGCTTCGTTTCATTCCGTTGGTGAAGAGTAAGGCATAATTATACTAAAGGTTAATAGTATAAGAAGTCGCTAATAGCACCGTTACATGCTAAAGGCATAGGTAAAACAGTAGCAGACAGTGCAAAGAACGGACTCAAGAAAGGGGGGATCCTGCTGGGCATTGGTAACATCCCATACAGGAGCCTGTCCTGGACCAACTTTTAAGGTCTAGGAGACACTGCAAACCTGCTCCATCTCTTCCATCTCAGATAGGGGATCCCTGAATTTAGTGAATCAGGCAGTTAGGGATTAAGTTATTAGTTAAACAAAATAAAAATAGATACAGGGTTGTTTGCCAGGGATGCATCTGGAACAATCCTGAGTAAAATAAAAGCTGTGACCCAAATTGGCATGGACCAGTATATGTGACTTTGTTTTTATAGTGTACTTTGCAGTTTCATCGCGCAGAAGCCAAAGCTGTGTTGTGCAAAGATCGCCGCCTCCATCTCTTGCTGTTATAATTTCAGGTGAGTATTAACTGTGAATAAAATATGGCTGACAAACTGAGTAACTTGATGAGTAACTTGAGCAGTCCTGATAAAGATATTGAGACGAAAGAGAGCAAACGCTGTAAGCAGCTCTGCTCTGAAGCCCTCACTTCAAAGAAATTTGCAGAACTTATTAAGAAAATGGTCAAGCAGGGTTTTAATTCTGATTGGAAAGTTAAACAGCAACTTGACTGGCTACAAACAAAGAGAGAACCCGAAAAATTCAATTTTAAATTGCAAGCCATTGTCTGTTTTATTGGATCCCGAGCTTTCTTCTCAGACTGTCCAAGTGGTTGCCGCTTTAGGCACCGCCCCAGAGACTGGGAACCAGACTGAAATTGGAGCACACAGGCTGCTGAACATTACTTCACCAGATGACAGAGAGTGTTTTAATTGTGGTCAGCAGGGCCATTTTGCACGTAACTCTACCCGCTCACCCATAAGGTGTAGAAATTGTGGCCAATCAGGCCACCTGGCTAAATTCTGTAAATAAAACCAAGTAAAAAGAAAGAAACAAAGAAGAGACTTTCACTCTGTCTAAGAAAAGAACAAGATAAAAATAAGGTCATAAGATTGAAGTCTTAAGGAATTCCTTTTGAAGAAATGTGTATAATAAAAATGTTCCTGTCCCTCTCACTCTTGCAAAACATGATGTTTATTGGACTGAATTCTGGGTTGGTGAAAACACTGTACGATACATTTGTGTTAATATGTTGAAAAACCTTAGAAGCTGATGTTTTAGTTTCAAAAGATAAGCTTGTGCTTGACTGTAATGGAACAATTAGCTTATCTGAATCTGGCCCCCACCATGACTTGATGTGCTGTGGCTGAAATTGCAAGATACTCTGTAATTGAGAATTTGACCTTTCTAAATTCATTGTATGGGCAAAAGACAAATATAAAATTATGTTTATTCGAAAACGCATGTCATTTCTGGCTAAGTATTAAGCTGGGCTACAGTTAAAAGATAATGTCTGATGTTAAAAGTTTATAAAAAAGCAGTGTACCAGTCCTGAATGCCTCAGAGTCTCTCTCTCATTCAAAGTCAGCTAAAAGCTGCTATCTGAGCCTGTGTTAAAAGTGATAAGCTATTTATAGTAAAAGCACAGTGCATCAGTTGAAAATAAAAGACACTGATTTGTTAAAAGAAATGATTGCCATTAAGAGGGCAATAAATGTTTCAGGTAAAACGAAAGGTGTTTAAAGAGGTCTTTAAATACAGACCTTAAATGATAGAAGTTACATTTTTGACTCATTTATTCTATGACCAGTAACTTCTTTGTCTGATCTTAGCCTCCATCATGTACAGAACCGCTGGCTCCAGTTACAGATGTAGCAGAACATTACATTGAATGGACAGTTGTTATAACTAAATTCACTGAGTATAATTTAAGCACTGTTGCTGCTTTGAAGATGTATAATGGATTTTAGTGATTCAATTCTGCTGTCATTAACCTGTCTCCCTGTTTTAACACTAGTAGGCAGACCAAATGGCTCTGATGGCTCTTGAATGCACCTTCCCTAAGCTCCAGAAAACACCTGATTCTGTTGAAGAAAACTGTCAAAGGTCGTGTAGTGGAAAGAGCCAACTACAGTCAAGTCTACAGTCAAGTCAAGTCAACTTTATTTATATAGTGCTTTTTACAATGCCGATTGTTTCAAAGCAGCTTCACAGTGTTAAACAGGAAAATAATGCAACAGAATATGATTCGGCTGTACAGCCGCTCTGGAGAAAACTGGTCAGTCATCTAGCTCATTTCAATTGTCATATAGCAACAATATGGGCAGATCAGTAATTTAGTTGATATAGTTAATTTAGTTTAGTAATTACATTTATTTGGATATTTAGTTGAAAATTTAGTGTCCCCAACTGAGCAAGCCAAGTCAAAGGCAACAGTGGCAAGGAACCAAAACTCCATCAGGTGGCATAATGGAGAAAAATAAACCTTGGGAGAAACCAGGCTCAGTCGGGGTGCCAGTTCTCCTCTGGCCAATTAACAAACAGTGTATGATTATGATTCTGGCAAACTTACAGGTCAGAAGTCATATTAGATTGGAATATTCGAAAGATCGGAGGCATCACGCCGGAGACGGGTTTATTGATGATGTGCCGATTAAAAAATTATTAAATAGGAATATTCGAAAGATCGGAGTCATCACGCCGGAGACGGATCCACTGAGGATGCCATGTCGATGAGGCAATTTCAGAAGGGGGACTAATTGACACGGTCTCTGCAGACACTTCAGGGATGAGTTGGTCATGTCCAGGCGCAGGTCCACCATCTGATCTGGATATGGCCTGGATCCGGCTGACTACAGTAAACCTCGGGATAAACAGAGAGACTAACATTAGCACAGATGCCATTCTTTTTATGATGTAACGAGTACATCAGGTGTTATAGGAAGTGTTCCCGGTTCCGGCTGACCTAGTTAATGCAGCCTAACAATCATTTAATTGATTTGAATAATATAAATTAAAAATACTTTATGTGTATGCCATAGTAAAGAGATGCGTTTTTAGTCTAGATTTAAACTGACAGAGTGTGTCTGCTTCCCGAACAATGCTAGGAAGACTGTTCCAAAGTTTAGGTGCTAAATAGGAAAAGGATCGACCGCCTGCAGTTGATTTTGATATTCTAGGTATTATCAACTGGCCAGAATTTTGAGACCGCAATAGACGTGATGGAGTATAATGCGTTAAGAGCTCACTCAAGTACTGGGGAACTAAACCATTTAGTGCTTTGTAAGTAATTAGCAAGATTTTAAAATGTATGCAATGTTTAATAGGGAGCCAGTGCAGTGTTGACAGAACCGGGCTAATATGGTCACACTTCCTGGTTCTAGTAAGAACTCGAGCTGCTGCGTTTTGGACCAGCTGCAGTTTATTTATTAAGCGAGCAGGGCAACCACCCAGTAGAGCATTACAATAATCTAGCCTTGAGGTCATGAACGCATGTACTAACTGTTCAGCATTTTGCATTGAAAGCATGTGCCATAATTTAGATATATTTTTAAGATGGTAGAATGCAGTTTTACAGATGCTAGAAACGTGGCTTTCAAATGAAAGATTGGTATCAAAGAGACATGGTGGTGAAAGATGAGGACCGCTTGTGAAGTTTCAAGAAAAGGTCTGGATAATAAAGGTTAAGTGAGTTACTTAAACTAAAGATAAAGATAAAATTTTAATGGTTCTAATTTGAAAGTTAAACATTTATTTTTTTAACTTTGATTTGATTAAGGGTTCTATATTGTAATGAATTTAATATTATATTCTGTCTAAGTTACAGTCCTAAGGTATGGAATTAATTTTGTGCCAATAAAAACAAACGAAAACTTTTGCGACAACAAACAAAAGTATACATTTATAAATGGGAAAAACTAAATAGCAAAATGTGCTGAATGTGCTGCCAGTGTTTTCGTTTTCACTCTCCAACTCTGGCTCCTGAGATTTTGATCGACGGGTCCTTGAACCGGAAGAAGTGTTTCAGTGGCGCTGGCGCATGACACCTGTTTTAATGGACAAGACATTGAGGAAAAAAATGGACTTTAAAGGAAGCCCTAATGAATTGATTTTGAATGTTACTAATAACATTGTCTGAGTACGGTTAAACTCTGTGAAAAGTGATTTTCATAAACAATTGGGTATTGAGTATGATTAAGCATAATGTCATGATACAAAGATGAGTGAACAAGATGATTGAATTTTTATGCCTGGATAATTATGTCATTTTGATGAAATGTTTTTAACATTAACAAATTTAGATTTATGTTCATTTATGGTTAAATATGATGTGGGCTATGATGATTGAAAATGGGTCTGTTGCATAGTAAGTTTAACAAAAGGGTTCTTGAGTATAAATTAGGAACATCATGATGAGATGAATGATATGAATGTTTTCTTTTATTTCTATTTTTGAAGAAAAAATTTATAAGATGTTATGCAATTAAGGTTTTGTAGACTGTAAACTGAAGTATGTTTTTTTATGTAGAGACTTGAAAAGTGTTTAGATGGATTATTATCTATCTTACTTATTTTTTGTTTGTTGTATTGTGTTTTGAACCCGAAAAAGGTCTGTAAGGGGTGTTTTAAAAGGAGTGGATTTACAATCCCTATTTTTGAATGATATATCTTGGTATTTTTGATTGGAGGTAGTGTTTGTTAAATCCTTGAAGGAAAAAGAGATTTTCTGTTTTATCCAAATTATAACTTGAACATGGAAATTATGAAGCGGCCTGAATTGGTAGACCAAATGTGGTGTTTAGGACCCCAAATTGGCCTCAGGGGGGACTGAAGGGTGCGGATTCTGAAATCCACTGCTGCTTCAATATACCTACACTCACCTAAAGGATTATTAGGAACACCTGTTCAATTTCTAATTAATGCAATTATCTAATCAACCAATCACATGGCAGTTGCTTCAATGCATTTAGGGGTGTGGTCCTGGTCAAGACAATCTCCTGAACTCCAAACTGAATGTCAGAATGGGAAAGAAAGGTGATTTAAGCAATTTTGAGCATGGCATGGTTGTTGGTGCCAGACGGGCCGGTCTGAGTATTTCACAATCTGCTCAGTTACTGGGATTTTTACGCACAACCATTTCTAGAGTTTACAAAGAATGGTGTGAAAAGGGAAAAACATCCAGTATGCAGCAGTCATGTGGGCGAAAATGCCTTGTTGATGCTAGAGGTCAGAGGAGAATGGGCCGGCTGATTCAAGCTGATAGAAGAGCAACTTTGACTGAAATAACCACTCGTTACAACCGAGGTATGCAGCAAAGCATTTGTGAAGCCACAACACGCACAACCTTGAGGCGGATGGGCTACAACAGCAGAAGACCCCACCGGGTACCACTCATCTCCACTACAAATAGGAAAAAGAGGCTACAATTTGCACGAGCTCACCAAAATTGGACAGTTGAAGACTGGAAAAATGTTGCCTGGTCTGATGAGTCTCGATTTCTGTTGAGACATTCAGATGGTAGAGTCAGAATTTGGCGTAAACAGAATGAGAACATGGATCCATCATGCCTTGTTACCACTGTGCAGGCTGGTGGTGGTGGTGTAATGGTGTGGGGGATGTTTTCTTGGCACACTTTAGGCCCCTTAGTGCCAATTGGGCATCGTTTAAATGCCACGGCCTACCTGAGCATTGTTTCTGACCATGTCCATCCCTTTATGACCACCATGTACCCATCCTCTGATGGCTACTTCCAGCAGGATAATGCACCATGTCACAAAGCTTGAATCATTTCAAATTGGTTTCTTGAACATGACAATGAGTTCACTGTACTAAAATGGCCCCCACAGTCACCAGATCTCAACCCAATAGAGCATCTTTGGGATGTGGTGGAACGGGAGCTTCGTGCCCTGGATGTGCATCCCACAAATCTCCATCAACTGCAAGATGCTATCCTATCAATATGGGCCAACATTTCTAAAGAATGCTTTCAGCACCTTGTTGAATCAATGCCACGTAGAATTAAGGCAGTTCTGAAGGCGAAAGGGGGTCAAACACAGTATTAGTATGGTGTTCCTAATAATCCTTTAGGTGAGTGTATATCCTAATTAAATTTATAATCAAAGCCTTAATCAATATTTATCCTCCTATATTATTATAATGATTTTTAATGATTCCTTCCAGTTTCTTCATCTATGCTTTTTAAAGTTTGTATTTGTTCTCTGAGGAATGACTGAGGGTCTGGCCCATGCCGGGAGTGCAGTAACAGTGCTTACTCACTTAGCCCGGCTTCCAGAGATGAAATATGGGTTTGTCTTTCATTTCATTTTATATTATATTTTATTCATTTTATATTATATTTTCTTTTACTGAAACACTAAAGAATTATGGTGAATATTGTCTGTACCTCTTCCTGAGAGAAAGCACATGTTATCAGTATGTTTTGAGCTCAACCAACTCCAACCTTGGAGAAACTGTGTATCTGTGTATGTGCGTAGTATTCTGTGTTACAGATCAGTATTGAAGGTGTACAACGGGCATCCTAGGGAGAGTGACAGTATGTTGTTCTGGACAAGCTGGCGCCTGCTCCAGACTACGTGCCTAATTCCGGGATAAAAGCGTCAAAAAAGTGATCGATGGACACGTGCATCTGATTAACTGACAATGTGTGGAAATTTACTATGACTATCTATTTTCTCTTAGCCAATCAGAATCATTCGACCTGCAGTAATGACGTGGCTAGACCTTGAAAAGAGTATAACTGTTGGGAAATCGAGACTTGAAGCTGGATTCTGCTGATGAAATTGCAAACTATTCTTCAGTAAATTTTTATTTAATTAATTGCACTTCTGACTCTTGGTCTTCATTCTTCACAACTGGTCTTGGGTCATAAACTGTTATTCCCCTAACAATACAATGTTAAATTACAAACATACAACAATATATTATAAATTAACATTATGAATTTCTGTAAAGCTGCTTTGAAACAATTGTATTATTGTGAAACATGCTAAAATTGACTTGCAACTGGTTGACTTAATTCCTGCATTTATGTACATGTAAATTTATTTTATTTTTTTTCAATTTATGCATTAAGCAACGGGAAGGCTTCACCAACTTTACATAGAGTTGGTCATGATGTTTCACAGCTCACATTAGAGAAGGAATACATTTAACTGGATAACTGTGAATCTAATCAACACAATGTGAGTCATGATTACTTATATAGAGTTATTTTATGATTTTTAAATGCTTTTTGTACTTTTAAGTGATGCTGAAAGTAGCATTTATTTGGTTGCATATTTGTAATCATAATTCAGCCTTGCAAGTAATAGAAATGGATTCATCAAATATTTAGTTTCTTATCCAACACAACACTTTAAATATGATTTATCATTTTAAATTGACAATGTGTGATATTAGCAGGATAAACTGGACACTTCAGCTCAGCTTTCTCTGAGGAGGGAACACAAGCGTCACAATACCCTCAACCACAACAAATGCACTCAGTGTAGTATATAATCTCATTTATTTAGTCTTTTCTGATTGTTTTTTATTACTATTCTAATAATATTCTAATTATTTATTTTCAAAAGTCATCAATTCAAAGTCAGCAAGTCATCTAACTCTTATTCCTGTTTTTTTTCTACAACAAACGGCTGGTAGGGACTACAACTGTCATGATTCCATCCTGTGTTTCCCTGTCTTGTGAGGACTCTTGTTATTTCCTGTCTTGTCATGTTTTGTAGTCCTTTGTAGTTTTTCATGTTGATTAGTTCTCCCAGGTGTTTTCCATTTAGTCACTCCCTCTTGTTATTTTGTTAACCTTGTTTCCCTGTGTGTATTTAATCCACTGTGATTACCTGTTCAGGGTCAGTCGCTGTTTCACTGTAGATGCTCTTGTTCCTGATTTCCTGGTGTGCTCAGTCGCTGTCTTTACCCCCGTTTGTTAATAAACCAAATCTGCATGTGGATCCGTCTCCTCCTGCTTTTGTTCTACCCAGCATTACAGATCGACTGACCAGTCAACAGTCAGTGTTTTTAAGGACTTTTATTGTCATGGCCTAAACAAGCCTTTAAGATCATGTATGCCTAGAGGAAGAAATGAACTGAATTTAGAACAATGGACTACGCTCTACTGTTAAGTGGTTCCAGCTTCACTGTGGAGAGGGTTGAGGAGGATCCTTATCCTAAACAGTTTTTTTGGAGGGGCCCATGTGCCTCGAGCTAGGGATGGTCAGACTGAGGCTTCGTGGAGCACTGAAACAGTTGAAGCAAATGTGCCATATTGTTTCGAAGCTTTGAAACAATCCGACACCCGTCTCTACGGCGACACCTAGTGGTCACTTGCATGTGTTGATCTGAAATAACCTTGACAATGATCCATGTAAAAAAAAAAGTAGTTTTTAACATCTGTCTGACAGCTACATGATCTTGGTTTTCTAACCTGTAGCCTCCTCATTGTGAATTACTATATGTTTTTTTTTGGGGTCATGAAAAATGAAGATTAATAAAATAAATAAAAACCACAATGTGTCACATTTTTATTCAAAAATATCAATTGCGCTGCTGTTGAAGGACTTAGCTGACTTCTTTTTTTACATATAATTTCTCCAGCCTTTGAAAAAGGGACAGGGGACACTTGTTGCTGGCATGCACAAATATTTTTTAGCAAGTACATACAAATGAGCAGTGTCAGTAGCAGGCCTAGGTACAGGGGGAATGTTACCATCCTCAGCACTCTCCAAAATGGCGCATCATGGATGATGTATTGTTGCAGAAGACTAGCTGCCTATCACAATACACACATCTCACTTTATTTGGTGTTTCCAAATGGAAATGCTCCCACATCACAGATGTACGGCATCTCTTTTGTGGAGCCTCCATTTGTATCTATTCTATTAATATATCTATCTATATATCACCTATGAATCTATATCTATATAATTCTATATCTCTAACTTATGTCACTATCTAACTTAGCCTAAATGAATGTGTCACTATATCTATCCTAACTATCTGTCACTGTCTATACCTATCAGTCAATATATCTAATTTAAATCTAGCCTAAATATAATTAACCAAAGCACACTATAAATCTCACTTATATCACAAAATCACTGCTATCACAAGATCTCTCTCCTCTCACAAAAAACCCTTGATGTGAAGATGGATTAACTTCACTTTTAAACTGTGGGGAATTAGGTTCATACAGATGTGTGACTGTGTGGTTTTTTCCCGCCCCTTTCAATCAAACGCAGTTTCGACAGGCGGCACCTGATGAAACACTTCGAAACTTCATTTAGCCGTAGTCACGTGACATGGGTGTTTTGAATCACAGTTCGGAGCAGTGTTTCGAAACATCTGCGCTTCGGGATCGAAACGTCAGTTTCGCGTCAGCCATCCCTACCTCGAGTTCTGGTGGCCACAGAGCATGATTCACCATGGATCCCAGTCCAGAATCTTCGGCCAAGATGGCCACTACTCCAGAGTCTTGTCACAAGATGGCCGCTATTCCAGAACCTCTCCACATCATGGCCACCGAGCATGTGTCTTGATCATGTGACATGATGGCTGCCGCCACGCCAGAGCCTGTCTCCGTCCAGAGCCCAGTGTCGTTCCCTGCCTCCGTCCAGAGCCCAGTGTCGTTCCCTGTCTCCGTCCAGAGCCCAGTGCCGTTCCCTGTCTCAGTCCAGAGCCCAGTGTCGTTCCCTGTCTCCGTCCAGAGCCCAGTGTTGTTCCCTGTCTCCTGTCTCCGTCCAGAGCCCAGTGTCGTTCCCTGTCTCCTGTCTCCGTCCAGAGCCCAGTGTCGTTCCCTGTCTCCTGTCTCCGTCCAGAGCCCAGTGTCGTTCCCTGTCTCCTGTCTTTGTCCAGAGCCCAGTGTCGTTCCCTGTCTCCTGTCTCCATCCAGAGTCCCCCAGTGTCGTTCCCTGTCTCCTGTCTCCGTCCAGAGCCCAGTGTCGGCTCCGCCTCCTGTCCAGAGCCCAGTGTCGGCTCCGCCTCCTGTCTCCAGTCCAGAGTGGACCCCACCTCCTGTCTACAGTCCAGAGGCTGGCCCTGAAATCCCTAAGCCACCGTGGCTCCCTGAGCTGCCCTCGCCTCCGTGGTCCCCTGAACTGCCCGAGCCGCTGTGGCTCCCTGAACTGCTCCCTGGCCCAGGTTCGCCCACGCTCCACGGTCCAGGTCCGCCCACGGTCCAGGTCCACCCACGCTCCACGGCCCGGGTCCACCCACGCTCCCAGGCCCATCTATGCCAGGCCAGGGTGCTTGTCCTGTTCCGCTCCACGGGCCTGGCCCTCCATCCCGCCCCCGGATCTGCCTCTGATCCACCTCCCTCCTGGACTGGTTTTGTTTTTTATTTTTTGATTGTGGAGCATCTGGAATCCGCTCCTTAAGTGGGGGGCTCTGTCATGATTCCAGCATGTGTTTCCCTGTCTTGTCATGTTTTGTAGTCCTTTGTAGTTTTTCATGTTGATTAGTTCTCCCAGGTGTTTCCCATTTAGTCACTCCCTCTTGTTATCTTGTTAACCTTGTTTCCCTGTGTGTATTTATACCACTGTGATTACCCTGTTCAGGGTCAGTCGCTGTTTCACTGTAGATGCTCTTGTTCCTGATTTCCTGGTGTGCTCAATCTCTGTCTTTACCCACGTTTGTTAATAAACCAAATCTGCATGTGGATCCGTCTCCTCCTGCTTTTGTTCTACCCAGCATTACAACAAGCTTCTTCACAGTTTAGTGACATCTTAAACCCTAAAATTTACATAAACCCTGCCCCAGGGAACACGCAGTAAAGGGGGTGAAGCCATGTTGGACTGCTTTAGTCAAGTCACCTTTATTTATATAGCGCTTTTTACAATGTCAATTGTTTCAAAGCAGCTTCACAGTGTTAACAGGAAATGATGCAACAGAATTTGATTCGGCAGTACAGCCGCTCTGGAGAAAACAGTGATGTCATCCAGCTCATTTCAATTATCATATAGTGTCAATGCGGGCAGATCAGTAATATAGTTGTAATTTAAGTGTCCCCAACTGAGCAAGCCAAAAGACAAAGGCGACGGTGGCAAGAAACCCAAACTCCATCAGGTGACAGAATGGAGAAAAAAACCTTGGGAGAAACCAGGCTCAGTCGGGGTGCCAGTTGCTCCTCTGGCCAACAAACAATTAGTGTATGATTATGATTCTGGCAACATGATTACAGGTCAGAAGTCATATTAGATCAAAAGATATTCGTAAGATTATTTCAAAGATTGGAGTCAAAACGCGTGACAAGTTTAATGAGGATGTTGTGTCGATGCAGCATTTACAGGGTGGAGTTTAATTGGCACGGTCTCTGCAGACATTTCAGGGATGCGTTGGTCATGTCTAGGCACAGGTTCACCATCTGTTCTGGATACGGCCCAGATCTGACTGACTGCAGAGTAGAGGAAGAGTTATTGTGGTAGAGCACATTTAGGAGTCTTGCATACATACATACACACTCGCACGCACACATGCACGCAAACGCATGCAGCCTCACATACACGCTCGCACACACGCATGCCCACACTCACACACGCACACACACACACACCCTCGCATGCACATGCTCACACAATGTAAATGTTAATGGTGCACTGTGTAATATTTAGGAGGATCTATTGACAGAAATGCAATATAATATACATAACTATGTTTTCAGTATAAAGACCTTACATAATGAACCATTATGTTTTTATTGCCTTAGAATGTGCCATTTCTATCTCCATACACCGGGGGTCCCCTTACAGTGAAGTCGACATTTTGCACCGGCATGTTTGAGATGCCGCTAAAATGTACACACTGAACCTTTAAAATAGTGAATGTATTTTTATTACTGGCTTTTGTGTTTCGTCTCCCTCCGCCATTTTATGCAAGCGCGTATGTGACAAATGATGTCAGTAGGCTATAATTGATTATGTATTACATTTAAACATTTCCAACAAAGAAATGGATCGACTTCTTTCAAGTTGTTGAAGAATGAGTCAGCAGAGTTAAATACAATGGTGGAACTGGCGGAGAGAGGAGCCAAGGCAGAGTCCTAAAAGTCTTACTGGGCAGAGCCTGGGCGTTGACCAACGGGACAAGGTGGAGACCCTAGCAAAGCCGCAAGGATGACAGCCCAGGGCAACATTGCAGGACTGGAGGGCAGAGGGGATGTTGTCAGCTCTAGTGACTAAGGTGTAGGCGGGGGCCTGCCAGAACGAGGTGACACCAGAGGTAGCGAGGACCAAGGTGGAACCGGAGGAAAGAGGATCCCAGTGAAGCTGGAGGGGTGGAGGGTTGAGGCGCAGCCAGAGGCCCGGAAATCTGCAGCGAAACCAGGGTGACAAGAGAGCCTGGTGGAGCCTCAGTGATGGTGACTACTGTGGAGCTGAGGGAGTGCAAAGCCAAGGCGGATCTGAAGGGCTGAGAGGTCAAAGTGGAGAACTGGGCCTAGAGGCCTGAGGTGTAGCCAGGGGATCCGCATCACAGAGCCGTGCTGGTATAGAATGAGTCTGAGGTGGAGCCAACGAGCCGGCTGGAATCAGCGGCAGAGTCAAGGAGCTATGAGACACCA
Source organism: Rhinogobio ventralis (assembly GCA_039654625.1). Taxonomy (NCBI): domain Eukaryota; kingdom Metazoa; phylum Chordata; class Actinopteri; order Cypriniformes; family Gobionidae; genus Rhinogobio; species Rhinogobio ventralis. Next base: position 29,561,796 of record CM077206.1, on the reverse strand, counting down.
GTGAGGCAGGTAAGTCTGGGGAATTAAATGGAGTCAGCGGAGATGATGGTGACAAAGTGGTGGGCAGGATATTGGGTGGGATCGGGTTATCCATGATGTAGCTCCGAGCTCTGCAGCGAAATTGATGAGCCAGCTCTCCTCAACTGGCTCAACAAAGAACCTTTCCCCAGACCTGACTCCTCGCTGGATCTGGTAATCATCTCCAGCCTCGGGACGGGTGCGGCGACCGGCTCTGGTGTGAACTCTGGAGGGGGATCAAGCTCATGGTCCGCGGCGGGCACTGACTTGGGTTCAGATTCCGTGGTGGGCATGGGTGTCATCTCTGGATCTGTTGCAGGAGGTCTCTCTGTTTTTCTGGGACACTCTGGACTGGGACAAAATGTTTTCTCTGGAGCAGGCAGAAAGATGGCTGCTGTAGGTGTTGACAGTCCTGGGGAGTCGGAGTTAATGATGTTGTTGTCCTCAACGACTCCCACGGTGAGGGAGGATCCGCACACCCACAAAGTGTAATCAATAAACTCGATAAAAGGACAGTGTTCCTCCCTCGACAGCAGCATCTAAGCAGAGCCGATCCTCCCTATAAGCAGAGTACGCAAGCTGCATAGGGCCCCCAAACCACCAGGGGGCCCCCTTGCTAAGTATTAGCTATTTAGGGCTGTGTTTTCTCCTCCAGCGACCGACCGTTCTGTGAAAAGCAGTCCTCATAATCCATTTTGATCGGTTCATCTGTCACAACTGACGAGGTAGTTAACTGAATCATGATGATGAAGATTGAATAAATTTGTTTAATGAACACGAAGAGAATACATAGACGAAGGCATAGAGCATAACAACATAACATAAACTACTCGCATACAGACGAAAACCGACAATGAACTGAATGAGACAGCTGAACATAATCGCTCACCAAGGAGAGTAATTAGGAGTTAATTAGAACTAAACAAAACTGAAGCCCAAGAAACAAACACACAGGAATAAAACTAACACAAAACACAACATAATCCTTTCGGGCTGCAACAACTAATCGATAATAATCGATAATGAAAATCATTGACAACGAATGTCATTATAGTTACATCTGCCCACGGTGCATGGAAAACTTCCACCAGTCGCGTCAAATTACAACACTGAATTAAAGCTGCAAGCAGCGATGAAAGGGCCCTTGCACCCAGGAGCACAGCCCCCCCGGTGGCCTCAGGAAAACAGCAAATAGTGGGCGACATGCATTTAAGTGGGTAAATATAGAAGAAATATGGCAAAGTCAATTCAATGTGCCACACTTCTTGCTGCCAGCAGGTGGCGCTTTGACTATAGCCTAATATTGGCATGTAGATGTCTTCAGGCCAGGACTATTATCAAACATGTGAAGTTTGGGGCAGATCAGACATTGTATGCCTGAGTTACAACAACTTCCTGTTTCGTGGCGTAAATCGCATACATTAGCACTTAGCCATGTTTTGCTTGATTTAATGTGTTTCTAGTATGTTTGGGACTTGAGGGCATATTTAAATTATGTTGCCAGCAGGTGGCGCTATGACTAACTAATGTAGATGTCTTCAGGCCAGGACTCTTATCAAACATGTGAAGTTTGGGCCAGATCGGACATTGTATGCCTGACTTAGAACAGCTTCCTGTGTCATAGCGAAACATCAGACTTTGACAGGCCCCCACGGACGCCCTTCAGCGAAAACTCAAGATCTTCACAATTTAACATCACCAAGGCCTTAAGATTAGACTGACCAAACATGATGTTGTTCTGGTTAAATCTCAATGAGGATACTCATCACAGTGTAAAACATGGCATTTTCTGTTGCCAGCAGGTGGCGCTATGACTGTAACTGCATATTGGTGTGTAGATGTACGTGAAACGTAGCGGGAGGGGCACTTCGTTGAAATGTTGTAGGTGGCGCTATCGAGCAATTTGCCATGCCTAATTCTGAAACTCATATGTAGATGTCTTAAGGCCAGGACTCTTATCAAACATGTGAAGTTTGGGCCAGATCGGACATTTTATGCCTGACTTACAACAGCTTTCTGTGTCATGGTGAAACATCAGACTTTGTCAGGTCGCCAGGGACACGCTCTTCAGCGAAAACTCAAGATCTTCACAATTTAACGTTGCAAAGGCCTTTAGATTAGACTGACCAAATATGATAATGATATGGTTAAATCACTATGAGGAGTTAATCACAGTGTAAAACATGCCATTTCCTGTTGCCCACAGGTGGCGCTATACGCTACTTTTTTGTAGGTATTGGGCTGTTGTCTACTGCATTTCATACCTGTATGTGAAACGTAGCGGGAGGGGCACTTCGTTGAAATGTTGTAGGTGGCGCTATCGAGGCATTTTGCCACGCCTAATTCTGAAACCCATATCAGACGTAAATTTTCACCACTTTTGACACGTGTGCAAAGTTTCGTGAGTTTTCGAGCATGTTTATGCCATCAAAAATGCGATTCATTTGGGAGAAGAATAATAATAGGCTGAGCAATTCCAATAGGGTCCTCACACCATCGGTGCTCAGGCCCTAATAAGACATTTCTATGGACAAAATGAACATAAAAATTGTGGAGGAAACAGAATGAGCTGCTGCAGGAAAGTTAAAACAAATGCGGCAAAGAGACGGGACGCATTATGACTCGTTTCCACCAAGCGGTAAGGTTCAGTAAAGTTCAGTATGGTACGTAATTTTTGCCATTTCCATTGTAAGAAGTTGTGAATGGTACCCTAATTCCGAACCATACCGTACCACTTTTTTGGTACCCTTCCGTTGGGGTACCTAGCACAGTAGTCCGGTAATAAAGGGTGGAGCTAGACTCACTGAAGAACGTTGATTGGTTGACAGAGAATAGCCACTTGCACGTGCTTTTCGGCTGTGTTTTTCCTTGCAGCCTGCAGCCTTGGCTCAAGCAAAGCATGTCTTCTTCTTGTGACAAACAGCCCAATGCCGAAAAGCAAGAACAAGATCTGCCATATGTCGTCCATTGTTGTTTACTGTGCAGCTTTCTTCTTAGTGCGAGAATGATGTTGATCGCTACACCACGCCTATCATAAGGTTACAGTTGGCGGTGAAAACGCAAGGGTTTACAGTCCCGAATCGAACTGTACTGTACTGAACCATACTGCACATATATATAAAAAAAATCCTGAAATATCTGTTGTTGGACGTTAAATTTAGGTTTAAACGTCAACATGTAATTCAAGTGTTTTATGAGAGTGGTATGTAATTAAATATAAATATAAGACGTTTCTTACATTTACAGGATAAAGAAAGGACAGTAACAAGTTACTGTGTCCAGAGTGAATGTGTGTGTGTTCCTGCAGAACATTCCTCTTATCAGTTTTTTTCTTTATTATCTTTATTATTATCTACAGTTTTAATTTAGGGATTTAAACTGTTCTCTTGCTTTATAGCTCTTTTGTATATAGCATAGATAGAGATATATTCACTATATTCACACACTGAATGCATTCAGTTGGCACGTTTGTTTGAAGGACAGCATTGGGCAGGATATGGAATAGTGTGTTTTGTCAATAAAAGAGAAAATAAAATTGGGGGTTTTGTTCGCTTATTCGATTAATCAAAGAAATAATCTGCCAACTAATTTATCATCAAAATAATCGTTAGTTGCAGCCCTATAATCCTGATAGATATGTGAACGGAATTCAGCCAAACTATAGTGAAAACATCAAAATATCACGCAATGCAACAAAATACCTTATCTTCCCGGCAAATGATGCCATGGAGAATGTGAATATTTAACTTAAAGGCAAAACAAAAGCTGCAGGTATCTGTATTAATTTCAGTATTAGTATCAGAGGGCGATCCTCTTAAGAAGGAGGCACACCCCAGCATGCAAAATGCCGTGACGTAGCTTCACATACTCAGACCGTTGAATTTTGGATTCAGACCGTTGAATTTTACCAAACGGTAAGTAGGCTAGTTTCCATTACTTTTTAGCTATAGGTTTTTATGAACGTGTAAAGGAAAATGTATTATATCTCAGATCCTGCAACTGGTTACCATTTCTTTTAAATTCTTAACTTTAATGCTAGTTTCCATGACAGAGTTCAAGATAAATATTTTCTTTAATATTGGAGCTGCCAGTTTGCTAAGTTTCAGATGATTATTAAATAGCAAGCACAAACTATGCAAAAGCAGCTGCTTTTCTGGCGCACTCAGTGTCCAAATTCACTCGCTATTTTTTTTTATTCACTCCTTCAACTGGACTACATTAGTGGACTAATGTAAGGAATAGCGAATGAGGGTATAGGGGGCGATATCAAATACAGCAATGGTTTGTTAAAAAGGTGAGCTGAATAATTGAATATTGATTGCAAAATGGTGATTAACCTTAATTAAACTACATAATAATCAATAAAAATAAATGTATACCTGTATGATACTATACTGTACACACACTGGACAAGCGGTTTGGAAAATGGATTGATGGATGGGTTTTTCAGCTGCAGGCACCATCTTCATTCGGCACGGCCTTACAGTGCATTATGGGTAATCTCTAGACGGTTGTACACTGTTATTGTGTTATTGCATTATCGAGTGCACTCGATAACATACACTATGGTTTTGGACACCACTACAAATGGCTGTCCCCTCAAATAGTGCCCTATTTAAAGGTATAAGGGCGCTTTTGGACATAGCCAATGAGAAACCACAAAAACTACAACTATTATACATACAGCTTTACCTGCTTACATACACTATATTGCCAAAAGTTTTGGGACGTCTGCCTTTACATGCACATGAACTTTAATGACATCCCATTCTTAATCTGTTGGGTTTAATATGGAGTTGGCCCACCCTTTGCAGCTATAACAGCTTCAACTCTTCCGGGAAGGCTTTCCACAAGGTCTTCTAGAAGTGCATTTCTGAGGTCTGGGCCTGGCTCGCAGTCTCCAATGTAATTCATCCCTAAGGTGTTCTATCGGGTTGAGGTCAGGACTCTGTGCAGGCCAGTCAAGTTCCTCCACACCAAACTCGCTCATCCATGTCTTTATGGACCTTGCTTTGTGCACTGGTGCACAGTCATGTTGGAACAGGAAGGGGCCATCCCCAAACTGTTCCCACAAAGTTGGGAGCATGAAATTGTCCAAAATGTCTTGGTATGCTAAAGCATTAAGAGTTCCTTTCACTGGAACTAAGTGGCCAAGCCCCACCCCTGAAAAAAAACCCCACACCATAATCCCCCCTCCACCAACTTTTAAACTTGGCACAATGCAGTCAGGCAAGTACCGTTCTCCTGGCAACCGCCAAACCCAGACTCATTCATCGGATTGTCAGACAGAGAAGCGTGATTCGTCACTCCAGAGAACACGTCTCCACTGCTCTAGAGTCCAGTGGCGGCATGCTTTACACCACTGCATCCGACACTGAATTCAATGATTTGAAGGGGTGTCCCAATACTTTTGGCAATATAGTGGATACTCATTAAAACCATACTATATTGACAATCTCAACTGATTAATCATTTATATATTGTATCCTTGTCCAGCTCTTTATACTATAAATACATATTATATACTATATTACATTACAGTATACAATATAATATAATGAATGAACATTATGAATTTATGTAAGGCAGATTTCAAACATGTTGTGGATATCCACTGCTGTAATTACTCTGTGCTTCTCTTGTGATTTTCTTTTACCACTCTTTAAAAGAAGAAACAGAGAGTGTGGGAGATTGCATCATTAAATGTTTTCTCAGAAGTCTTGTATTAATGCAGTTTTGTTTTTTTTATCCTTTCATCAAATCAGTAGAACTTCCTTCCGTTTCTTGTGATTCTCCCTTAAAGTGGTAAGCAGTGTAAGTATCGCTAGCAAGTACAGAGCAGCTGGTGAGGTGAGAACAAGTTTTGTAAAGCATTAATATCTGGTATGTAAAACTCAAGTATGATTCAAACCATATAAACATATTAACATTGACATACTTGACTGCATAGTTAATGATTTGATTTAAATGTATTGAGTAATATATAATATTGAAAATTGTTGCCTTTCGAAACTCCTGCTGGACGCTGGCTGAGTATATCAACTTTGCCTTAAGGGTGGAAGGATCTTCTTTCACAGTGGGCGAGGTAAAAGAGGATCCCACCGCCAGTGTCCAGCCCCACTTACTATCCATCACCACCCCAGAGCTAGACCCAGTGCCCACACCCTACTGCAGAGATGGCCGCCGCCACGCCAGAGCCCTCGTATCTGGCCAAGATGGCCGCCGCCACGCCCGAGCCCTCGTTTCCGGCCAAGATGGCCGCCGCCACGCCCGAGCCCTCGTTTCCGGCCAAGATGGCTGCCGCCACGCCAGAGCCCTGGGCCTAGCTACATCTGGGCTGGTGGATCCATGGTTTCCACCTCTGACCTCCACAACCAGGACTCCACTTCAGCCCGTCGAGAATTTTACGGTGGTCCATGGCGGAGCAGAGGGAGGTGAGGGCACCGTAAAATTCTCGACGGGCTGAAGTGGAGTCCACCAGTTTCGCCGGTCAGAAAACGTGGACTGAATTTGTTGCATTTTGGATGAATAAATCAAAAGTTGTTCAGAACACTTAAAGGAATAGTTCAAATAGTTCCAACCTTTAAAGCCAAAAAAATTAAAACAGATAAAAACTATAAAACGAAAAAATAAAGAGGGCCCTAAATTAATTGCAAAATTAAATAGCATGCACTGCAAAAAAATACTTCTTCCTCTGGATTTTTGTTTTCCAGCACACATTCAAAACATCCTTAGGTCAAGATACATTTAATGACATGCACAATGAAGAAATTAAGTCTTGTTTTCTGAGAAATTGATCAAAAGTGAGTTTATGCTGAAAACAAGAACAAATATTTGTCATTGGGTATGACAATTACTTACATTTGAATTAAGTTGATTTTTATGAACCCATTGGCATCACTTTCACAAGATTTCTTATCTCAATCTTTAAGCTATTTTTGGTAAAATAAATAAATAAAAATAAAGTTATGATCTGTTGGAAATTGTATTTTCAAACTTTGAAGTGTCACTAACATAATCATTTTGTGCTTAGACATTAACATTTAGAGAACATATTGACGTATTATGTTCTCTTCAATTTACTCCTTACATTTTCTTTAATTGGGCTTACATTTACCTTCATAAAACCTGCAGAAACCCTGCTCTCAGATCAAGGGAAGCGTTTCTCCATTTCCACACAGTGTTCTATTTATTTGTTTCTAGTAAGAGGACACCCACCAACACATACTAAAACAAATTTGATGTGGCCATTGTCTTGACTCAGTTTACCACCAAACCTATCCTACATGTTTGCTAACTAAAAGGCAAGAATAGAAGATACAACACATTACAATAAGTTTCCACGTTATTGTTAACATTAACCATGGAAAATACTTCTAAAGCGTTTATTTATCTTCGTTAATTTCAATATGTATCATTAAAATCAAACACAACGCTTGATTTTAATGATAAATGTTGACCTGAGCTAACAATTAACAGTTGTATTTTTATTAACTAATATTAAAATGTTATGCACTAGTTAAATAATGGGACCATATTTCTAAAATCAGAACAGATCTTTTGTTGATCAAAAAAAATAGACTCAAAACCACAGAAGGATTGCAAAACTATTTTATTTACAAGTCAAAATGGCTCAAAAGCGGCCACAGTTTATGCTCATGCAAACCGTGGACAATTTACTGTAGTGCGACGATGTGGTGTGAGGAGCCGACAGGCAACTGTCTCCCTCATCTGCATAGAAGACAATGTACAGGAGATCTCATGGAGTTTATTACACATCAGAAGGTGGAGAAGTATCCTCACTACCTGGTGTCTACAACCAGACACAAATGATGTATGAACGTGGCGTTCTAGAACTGCTTGCCAATCTGTGTGTGTTGGCACTACATCATTATAAGGCTTTAAGCTCTATAATACAAGGCAAGATGTCAGCAGCCTCAGAGATCTGCATTACATGCTATCAAACATGACTAACCGAGTGTCCTCCACTTAAAGCTGAAGCATGACAAAAAGAAACAAGCATTCTCATCAAAGAAATGGGGTGCAGATCAACCACATTATTATTGATTACTTTCAATTCATTGATTCAAGCACTTAACTCCATAATTCATGGAAAAGTTCACTCTGAAATGAGAATTCTGATATAATTTACTCACCTTTCTGTCATTCCAACCCCACATGACTTTTGTTGTGTTATCTTCAGTCTTCTAAAGCCATACATTGTAAGCTGGAACATTTTACAATAAGGTTCCATTTGTTCACATTCGTTAACTACATTAGTTAAACATGAACTAACAATAAAAAAATAGCATTTTGTAATCTTGAACTAACAATGAACAGCTGTATTTAACTAAATGCAAGATCCATAAATACTAGAACAAACATATTAACAAATTATTAACTAATGTTATCTAATGGGACCTTATGTAAAATGTTACCCAAAAATCTCATTCATGCATACTTAGACTTAGATGTTTGATTTTTGTTTTAGTTTTTTTAGTGCTAGGCAATCGATTAATCGCATCCAACATAAAAGTTTGTGTTTTCATAATATATGTGTGTGTACTGTGTATAATTATGTATATATAAATACACACATATGTATATATTTAAGAAATATTTGCATGTATATACTGTATATATATTTATATAATTTATCTTATATATATAAATAAAAAACAGGAAAAAGTTGGCACACCACAGCTCCAAAACATGTAAAAATGTAATGCTAGACTCCCACACAGGTGGTAGCATTTCAAGCATGTATGTAATTTTTATGTGTTGGAGCCGTGGTGTGCCAACTTTTTCTTGTTTTTTTATGTTTTTTCTTGTGGAACACCCATTTTGAGCAAAAAATAGTTTTGCAGTTGATGTGCTTTGGATCTGTTTTTTCTTATATATAAATATAAATATTTTATATAGAAATATAAAAAAAATCTTAAATATATACATGCATGTGTGTGTATTTATATATACATCATAATTATACACAGTACACACACACATATATTACGTAAACACAAACTTTTATTTTGGATGCGATTAATCACGATTAATCGATTGCCCAGCACTAGATTTTTTATAGTGCCAAATGCTAATGGCTGCTGCATTTCTCATGACAAAACATATGAATTCTGAGTTATTGTATGGTTTCAAATATACAAGTCATGAGGAATATTTGCTGTACTTTTTTTTGAAATCCCTGAAGCTCTACAGGCCAGACCTTCTTTGTTTAAAAAAAGAGCAGCTTAGACATCCCACTAAACATCTTCCATTTGAAAAGAGGAAATAAATCCATATGCATTGAGTAAATAATGACAGAAATTTCATTTTTGGTGATCTATAGTCCTCTAAGCCAGAGGTCTTCAACCCAGCTTCTGCAGATCCAACCCTAATCAAACACACCTGAACCAGCTAATCAAGCTCTTCAGGATCATTTAAAAATCACATTGGTGTAAAATTCAGTTGTGCTATAGCAGGTTGGATATAAACTTTGCAGGACAGTGTGTCCCTGGGAGCAGGCTTGAAGACCTCTGCTCTAAGCAGTGGGTAATACAGGAATGGTTAGAATTAAATGCAAAACATCTTCTAAAATGCGGTTTGCCCTCACTCACTAGCAAATATGTACACTTTCAACTACATACTACAACATTTAAAATATCAGAGGACCTTTGAGAAATTCACCACCTTTGGAGCCACGACCCAACCCATCTCACAGTGCGGCATTACAGCTCTGTAACATCTGCAACCCTTGAATATTCAGTGTATTTTCAGATAAGACAGGAAATGAAAGAGGTTGAGGGCAGGAATGCAGGATCAGAGATAAATGTGGATGAAGAGACAGGAAGTGGGAGTGTGGAGTGAAGGACAGCAGCAGGTATCAGCCAGCCAGTTTGCTGGCCACCAGAGAGGGTTTCCTCTGCGGCAGGTCCTGAGGGGTGGGGATGTGGTCTCCGGTGATCTCTGCCTTCTCCGTCTGTGCCGCTGGAAGCTGCTTGTTCTTGATCTTGGCCTTCGCCATGTTGTAGTCGCCCGAGTCAAAGTACTTTGGCTGGGAAAGAAAGCAGTCGAGGAGAATTTGTTTGCATGAGTGAATTATGGCACAGTAAATGTTTTAATTCTGTTCCAAGATGTTGTTACACTGTAAATATATTCATACCACTGAATGGGATTGAAACAATGGTTAACAAAAACTAGACTGCCAAAAAGAAAACACATTTTAATGTTGTGAGCAACAGGGTAGATGCCATTTTACTCCCATATCAGAGGCATTGGTCTACAATATCAATCAAAAGTTCAGAATAATTACGATTTTTACGTTTTTGAAAGACGTTTCTTATGCTCACCAAGGCTGCATTTATTTCATAAAAAAGAAGAGTAAAATCAGTAATATTGTGAAATATTATTATCATTTAAAAAACTGTTTTCTATTTGAATATATTTTTAAATGTAATTTATTTCTGTGATGCAAAGCTGAATTTTCAGCATCACTACTCCAGTCTTCAGTGTCACATGATCCTTCAGAAATCATTCTAATATGCTGATTTGGTGCTCAAGAAACATTTATTATTATTAGTTTTTGCTGCTTGATATTTTTGTGGAAACTATGATATACTACCATTCAAAAGTTTAAGGTAAGTTTTTTTTTGTTTGTTTTGGAGTCTAGCATTACATTTTTACATGTTTTTTTTTTTACTAAATTAATCATTTTATTCGTCAATGACACATTAAAGTGATCAAAAGTGAGTAAAACATTTTACAAAAGATTTATTTTTCAAATAAACTTTCTATTCAACAAAGAATCATGGGAAAAAAAATGCATAATATTTTCCACAAAAAAATATTAAGCTTTCAACTTTGGTAATAAGAACCACTATTAATTATTGAGCACCACCAAATCAACATATTAGAATGATTTCTGAAGGATTCTGAGACACTGAAGACTGGAGTACTGATACAGAAAACTTCACCATCACAGGAATAAGTTATATTTAGTGCTGTCAATCAATAAAAAAAATAAACAAATGAATTGCATGTTTTTTCTATAATTAATTTAAGTTTAGAGTTTTTAATATTTTTATATTGTGATAATTTTGCAGTTACTCTCCAAATTAATTTAGAAACAACTTTATTTTTTAAATATTTGTTTAATGCCATCTTTTTAATGAACGAAGGCCAGTATCACTGATATTAAAGGTGCACTATGTAACTTTTCCGTCCACTAGAGGTCACCTATTCAAAACATAGGTGTAGCTTGATAACACCAAGTTTGAGCGCAGACTCTTGGGACATGTGGCCTTTACCTCACAGCCAGTGGAAAAGAATCGGGATAGGACTCAGGCAGAAATCATGTTCATGGATGCGATTATTAACGTTACTGTAGTATGAAGCAGAGCAGGACCGAGTGTTGTGGGAGCTGAGCAAGGCCGCTGGAGCGATTGTTAATAACACACGCCTCGCGAGCAGCGGGACTTTTATTATGCCACAGTCGCCGGCGCCATTTCCGCTTTTCCGGTCATGAGTATGAGGTAACGCAGCTCTGTTTATCATATTAGATACATTTGAGTGTGTTGAAAATGATGTTCTGACGTTACTCTGTGTGTTCGCTCGGCGGCTGCTATGACACCTGTTGCACACTGCAGTAAGAGTAAAGCGTTTCTGCTAAATAAAACCGGAAACCGAGGGTAATGCAGATATGACGCAATTGACAGGCGACACCCTCAGACGTCCCGGTTCCTTGGTTAAAATAGCAATTTTCTCACGATTTACAAATAGTTGGAAACATTTGGGATATTGTAAGTACTCAACTGAACAAAATATATAACACTGGCCTAGTGGTTTTTGGATATTTTACTGAAAAAATGTTACATAGTGCACCTTTAATACTGGTACTTATGCCTCTATGAAATGTATTTATTTAAACATTAAATGATAGACATTCAACATTACAGTATAATTGAAAGCTATACCAATTTCAAAATTTATTAGGCTATTAAAAATAAGTCAACTTAAAACAATATTTACATAAACCCATTATCATTAATGTTATATTTACTGTGGCCTTCCTACTTGTCTAACTTTTAGGAAATATACAAAAATGTAATAAAGTTATCAAACATTCTGCACTGCAATGATAAATGAAATATAGATTAATCCTTATTAAAGCTACAATCTTCTCTGTTAGCATTGTTCTTTGATTAACTTTAATGACAGACATCACAGCAACTGGTTTATTAGGCTGCTGTGACTAAGATCTGCCGCTGCCGAACACGACGCGGATCTGATGTGCTGTCATGCTTCTCATTTTCTCACAACTCGTTAAGTTCATTTAACTCATGTAAGACTACTCTTATGAAAATACTTCGACAAAACAGCCATTTTGGCATAATTGTGTGCTATTGTTTGTTAAAGCATGATTCTGGCACGTTATCTGTGCGCATGATACTGGCGCGCGTCTTTCTGTGCGTCGTGTGTGTGTGTCAGGACATTTACAGACAGCTCGTTCACTTTTGTCTTGTCGCACTTGAATGGTTTAAGAGCATCTGCATGAATAAGAGCGTGATAATGTAACGCTAGCCCAAGGATGACAAAAAAAATGGATGCTGTGTTAAATATTTTTCACGCGTTAAACTGAAAACATTAATTGCATGTGTTAACACGCTAATTTTGACAGCACTAGTTAGTTAGATTTCTTGATTTTAATCGATTCTCATTTTCAACAACCGATATCGATTCTTAAATCCCAAGAATCGATTAGGCAGCCTGTTTTCAGCTGATGAATGAACGAAACATTATAGCGCGCCTCCCATCCAATAAATCGCAATAATCTTTGTGCTTTGTTGCTATTGATAAAACGAAACAAAGTCTCAGATTTCAAATTATGTCCATTTTATTACGGAATTTTTAAAAAATACATTGTTTTGGCGCTGTGGCTTGAGATCGTTCTGGTGCAGCTCAGCTCAAGAGAAACGGCAGCGCACCTGAACTGATCATCTCTTCTGCCTTAATACCAGTTACAGCACAAAATATACATGAATGAACGTCTGAAAGTGTGTTAAAAGATACAGTACAACTTACCGAAATCCGTATCATGTCACATGGAATCCCTCAATCAGTCAATAAAACAGCTTGTGAACAATATGTCATGTAACGTCATATTTACCTTAGAAAACCATATCCAGTGTCCATAAACTCGTTAGTCAGCTAGAACAATTAACTCTAGAGGAGCATTTTGATAAATATATGCACAACATTGCATATTCATTATAATTTTGAATGTTCTTCAATATTGAATGCATGTTTGAATTATTATTATAACTTTATTATTATAAAAAGAAAACAATTTAGTGTAATTTAAGTGTTTCTATACAATTCAGTTAATTTTTACCTTCAATATTATAGTAGGATGTAGTACCGACTGACCGTTTTCCTTGAGAAAATTTGCCATATATTGTACCTGATATACATCCAAAATAATCGATATTGAATCGAAATCTAATTGAATTGCAAACTTGTGAATTAAAATCAAATCGAATCGTGAAATTTGTTCAATACCCAGCCCTAACAGTTATATTATTAATTATTTTAAAATAGAAAACAGTTTCTTTTAAATTATAATAATTCACAATAGTACAGTTTTTATCCATTAAATGCAGCCTTGGTGAGCATAAGAGACTTTTTTTTTTAAATATAAAAAAATCATAATCATTCCAAACTTTTAACTGGTAGAGTATGTCCATGACCAGAACTCCTATTCGTAACACAGTTCTCATGCTATCTGTAGCTCATGACTCAGTCACATGATGCTGTGATGTTCTACTGCCAGTGTAAAACCAGTGAATCTCACCCCCTTCTGCAGTCTTTTTCTGAGCAGATCGGATCCTCCGGGTTTATTACCGAGGTGAGGGTATTTGGCCTTCAGTTTGGCTTCCTCCATTTTTTCTGGACAGATCTTATTCTCCTCATCCTGAGAGAAAACACACATCACATATTTAGAAACATTTAGGTCATAGGTCATACTAGCACTATTTAAAAAATATCTCAAGGACTCACAAAAGGTGTAACATCAATGTGGATCACAAGTGCCTTTTCAGCAATTAATAAATCACAATATAAAAACAAATATAGTGAATGTATCATGTAGGCTATGCTGTACGTTATAAGCAACACAAAAAAGGTTACAAATACAAACATTACATTCTAAATCTAAGAACAACTAATTTCTTATTATTTTAAAGCAGAAATTAAAACCAATAAATGAAAAATGATAAACAAAAACACAAAATGTAAATTGTACGGAGTATGAATAACACATTTATTCACCCGTCTGAACATAGTAATTATATCACATGAATGGCCTATTACAACAATAGTGCATTTACTGTTACTGCTCTCATAAATATGATTAATTGTGTTACATGTAGAATTTTAAAACTACAATTCATTTCTAACAAAACATTTTAGCAAAATGTGTTTTAGTCAGAAATATTGCGCTCCTTTTCTACTGCGCTCCATCTGTTTGACGCGCATGTTCATTTAGCTCTGTGAAGTTTAACAAGACTCACTTGTTGTCAGAATATGCTAAATGGAAATACTCGCGGAACTTTCTTTTAGAAATAAGGATACAACCATAAAATGTAAGTTATGCGCTGAGGAAAACAAGTGTCAGAGGCTTTAAACTGCACACGCGTCAAGGCCCGACAGGTAGGGGTAGGCGGTATAGCCTCAAAATTATATCACAATATTTCAAGAATATTTGCGATAATGATATTTATGACAATCATTTTTTTTATTTATGAAAAATATATGGAACAACCAACATTTTATTGGTGATTGCAATCAAATGTAAGTAAAGTAAAAAAAAGTAGTCTTGGTACAAGTTGGTAGTGTTTTCCCTGTAAATCTTAAGTAAAAGTATAACATAACTCCTTAAAGGGTTAGTTGTTCAAAAACAGAACAACAATCACTGCCATTATAAAGCTTGGATTAGCCAGGACTGTTTTAATATAACTCTGATTGTGTTCGTCTGAAAGAAGAATGTCATATACACCCAGGATGACTTGAGGGTGAGTAAATCATGGGATAATTTTCATTTTTGGGCGAACTAACCCTTTAGTAGTAATTCATGCCATGGTCTGTCTGAATACTCTTGTCTGATTGGCTGGAAGGTGTGCAATAAAATCGTTTAATGCCCATGCAGTTCAATCACCGTTCTATATTAATACACTGCTTACATTGAAGCGCGCGCGCGCACACACACACAGGCCTACGTCACTCGGATTCAGAGCGCGGAGATCGCGCTGCGCGCACTCACACAAACATTCATGAGCACAGACACTTGTTATCAACGCTGCCCCGCGACTTTTAGTCATAAAATAGCTAAGCAACTGGATCACTACATTATATTTCTCAGCAACGATGGGGTTACACCGATATTTTTAATAAACGCACATCTTCGTTGTTAAGAGAGACGCTGAACAGACGCAGGTACGAATCTCTCTCTCTCTCTCGATAATTCATTCAAATAAAAGTAATTTTAAGCACTACTTTATCTCTGTGTCTGATTCAAAGCGGGAAGAATGCTCTCACGATCCGTAACTGACGAAAATAACCGTCGATTTTACCCGTCCGGTAAAATATTGCGCTGCAAACATCAGTAACGTTAACAGTTTTAAATTGTAAGTGCTGGCAAATGACCATGGCATAAGCGCTTCGCGTCGGCCGGTTGTTTGCCTCCTTTGTTGGAGGTCTGTCCTCTTGTAACCAAACCACTTCCATACTATTGAAGTAGCTCCTTTTTAGGTACTAAATCGTCATCGGAGGCTGATCTTACTCTCAAACAGGTGGTGTTGTTGTGCGCGCTAGGGAACGCAAATGCGCCATACCTCATCGCGTCGCTGTATCATTGATATCGCGAGATGACACTTTTTTTTTATCATGCTGAAATTCATACCGCTGTTATCGTGGACGGTATGATATGGCACACCCCTACCAACAGGTAATGCTTTCTTTTGTTTGAAGAGCTAATAAATATGAATTCTCATGTTTCGGACAACTTGGATCATGTACCTTTCCTGCAGCAGCTCACTCGGTGTCCTTTGCTATTTTCTGCGATTTGTCCATTAGAAATGGGGAACTGCTGTAACGCAACGTGACTGGCTGATGTGTCAGTGCACAGCGCGAAGAGGCAACTAATGGCTAACCAAATTCGTTGTCAATTATTTTCATCATCGATTATGGATTTTATTGATTAGTTTTCAGTGTAAGTGATTTAATTTGATTAGTGACAGCCTAATAGTGTCTTATTATTCTAATTGAATTTATTTATTAAATAAATTTTTTTTAAATGAAAGATGAAGCATTATAAGATTAGAAACAAATGCCCTCAGGGCATTTAAATGTCACAAATACGCAAATTTAAATATAGAACACTGATAAGAATATTGCTTTAGAATAAGTTATATTGACGCCACAAAAAAAAAAATCCTATTTTTTCCTGGACAATTAACTTGTTTACTCGGACAAGTGAATGATCGATTTACTTGTCCAAAGGATAAGCAGCAACCACGTGACAAGGCTTAATGTCGAGCTCTGAACTACTTAACCTACTAGCTTGGCATAGCACTACATGGTTAAGAAAAAGCTCTTTTGATTAGCTAAAATAAGATATGTGTGAATGAATAAATGACAGTGCGTCCGTGCGCAGTTTACTTTCGGTTTTAGCATGAATTAGCGCCAGTTCGGGGGTGGGTTGCTTGAATGGTGGGTTCTTTAGCCTATTATTCTTAATGAAAAACACAACATCAAAACAGTAAGATGACAAACTCACTTAAATAGGCGCTTTTACATTTCGAATGTTTCGAACCAAATCTTTGGCAATCATCTTATCAGCTCCTCACTCTCGAATGAAATCTGACTCCTGCTGCTGGTTTGTGCTGCGACTCTCGTTCGGCTCACACTTTATTAATCAGATACATTCAGTTTTTAATTGTAGTTTCTGTTCTCTAACTGAACAAAATTATTTTATTACTATAAAAAAAAAAAAAAAATCTAAACAACGGTGGGGGCGGTGCCGCGGTGGGCAAGTGATGTAACCGGCAACACTGACTTTTAAATCTTCAATTTTAAATCGCACATTATCAAAAAATGATGGCATTTGCAACCATTTTGGTCGCAGTCTTGAGCCCTGGGGTGTCACAATCTTGCATAACACCAGTCCACATCTTTTGATTGGCCGAGCAGCATTCGGAGAGTGCTTATATTTAGTTAAAAGCAGAGCTATATTTTTTCTGGCAAATGGAAGCAGAGGTGTGTGATTTTGCCTGCAGCTTGGAGCATTTCTCAATTTTGATGCTTTTAGAACTGTTTTCATAGGCAGAGAATAAATATGAACTGGCTCAAATAAATAAATATGAACTAATTTTGTCAAATTCTAATTATTTTGTGTAACTGTTAGTATCGTGCAGCTGTCATTACCTAAGGCATTCATGTCACAAGCCAAATTATGGCCACATTGATATTCAGAACAACAGCTTGTGTGAAATTGCTTAAAGGGATGGTTCACCCAAAAATGACAATTCTGTCATTAATTACTCATTCCAAACTTGTAAGACTTTCGTTCATCTTCAGAACACAAATTAATATCTTTTTGATGAAATCTGAGAGCTTTCTGTTCCTCCATTGACAGCTACACAACTACCACTTTGATGCTTCCAAAAGTTCATAAAGAGATCGTAAAAGTAATCCATATGAATCGAGCGGTTTTATTCACATATAAACATTGATCAGCGAACATAAACAGAAGCTCAACTGAACCTGCTTGACGCGTGAGAACAAACCTCATTGGTTCACGCAGAAGCTTAAACATGCTGCGTAATACACGAGAATAAACCTCATTGGTTCTCGCATATCACATCACAGAACTGATGTATAAGTTGATGCATGTTTGTATGTAAATAAAAGCCTAAATTCAATTTGTTCATCATATAAAGCGATTGTGTCTCTTCTGAAGATTTGGACTCCAAATCTCCAAACCGCTCAATTTATATAGATTAGTTTTACAATCACTTTATGAACTTTTTGAAGCGTCAAAGTGGTAGTTGCGTAGCTGTCAACGGAGTGACAGAAAGCTCTCAGATTTCATCAAAAATATCCAAAGGTCTTACGGTTTTGGAACAACATGAGGGTAATTTATGACAGAATTTTCATTTTTGGGTGAACTATACCTTTAAGTGTCAAATGATGAGTCAAAATTAAAATAAATAAAGTCTACAAAGAAAAACCATATATGCTGAAATGTTAAAACTATTTTCAATTTCATTTAATTTTTAGGGCAGCATGAAATTTAATTTTATTAGGAACTTTCTAGAATGTATTCATTTACAATGAAATGATTGTGCTGTTTTACTCTACCATTCTAAGGTCTTTATGTAAATCCATACGGATTTCCCTTAGCTGACGTATACATCCACAGACTGTGACAAGATAAAGGTTATAAAACACATTAAGTTTAATATATATTGAATAGCCTACTGTTCAACAGTTAACTTAGCTTCACATGCTAACCGCTAGCTAACATCATCACAACCCAATCTAGAACAAAACAAACCAACTGTAGCATTATTATGAATCACATCTCAACATATATATGTCTGTTCATCTATCAGGTGTTTTAATAATGCTGGTCATTTCTAAGATTCAATCAGAATGTTGATATTTGATGGTAGAAGGCCTTTATACATCAGTGGAGAGCAGCAGGCTTTAAACAATACTCAAATACACTAACCAGACAAAAAAAATAAAGCATTCATCACATATATCAACGATATTACAGTAGGTTTTATGCGCAAATCGCCTTTTAGTCGATGTCTCTTTGATTCAGTCGGACTTATGGGAGTCTGTAAATACTGTTATATAGCGGAAAAGCTGACTGCAACGGTTTGATTTCATAATCTAATAATATAAATAATATACTTACTTTCTGCTCCTCCACATTCGTTTCCTCGGGCTTTGTGTCCTCCATTTACTCTGATGTAATCGGTCTGTGATGTTTAAAAAAATCACAATCTGAGCCCCTGATCTGCGGAGTACTCTAGTCTAGTGTAGCCCGCTCACGAATGTACCAATCCTGTACCCCAATCATGAATATTAACCACGCAACGTGACGTTCGCAAGTTGAAGGCTTATGAATAGTAATTACGTAACGTAAATTTGGCTGGGCAAACACACGTGATGTAATCGCGTTAGAAAGCTGATAAAAATAGGTGTTTTAGGTTGTAGAAATGTAAATATAAATAACTTTGATACTGTTTTACCTGGGGGTATTCCAGAAAGCAGGTTATGTGACATACCCGGGTATGTTTGAGTAAGTAAGCGGATAACCTCAACTTTCGGTTCCAAAAACGGAGGTAACTTTCCGGGTATGTAAGTAGCCATAGCAACTCACTCTCTGAACATAACCTGCTCCGGAGCAGGTTAAGTTCCAGGATTAGTTTGCTTAAGAGGTATTCAGATGTGTTTTATATAATTAACATAGTTAAATTAATATATCTAAATGTGTTATATAGTTACAGTTATAATATACAACATTATATATTCATTCTAAAGCACTATTACAAGGTAATGTTTAAATGTTAATTCAATTCAAATATATTTATTATTTATTTTATTTTCATCTCACACATGGATGTGCATTCAATTAATTAGCATCAAACAAACAATATAATCCTTATTCTCCGTGAATAAAGATTACTTAATAAATGAAGACATTGAAAAAAATATTGCATAACCACCAAATAGGTGGCGATGTGCACTAAGTAGGTTATGTAACTCGCCATTAAACAAAAGAAGAAGAGGAAGTAGAATTGCGCACTTTTTCTTAGCGTCTGTTTCCATGGTGAATCATCGATTCGTCTCTGTGTTGAGAATGTCTTGTGTGTTAACCGGGAACATACTCTGAGTTGTCTGAACTTACTCCCGGACTCGGACATGTTGATGTCTCGGTTTTTGGAACCAGCATACCTCGAGTAAGCAAGAGTTAATCAACCGAGAGTTCAAGGTATATGTGACGGTAAGTTAACCTTGCTTTCTGGAATACACCCCCCTGCACTGCAGTAATGTATACATATTTGATTTAATGTAAACATGTAAATATTTTTATACAGCCCAACATTTCATGTACACCATTGTAAAAATCTGTCTGTAAGGCTGTAACAAGTAGCAGAGGTGGCAGCGGTGGGTCTTCTTGAGTAGCCTAACTTTTGCCTAAGGTTGTGCTGCTGGCTGTTGGAATCGTAAGGGAAACTTAGCCCAGAGGGTAGTAATAATTGGATTTAATAGGGAATTACTGTTATACAATTTTTCAAATGAATTGTCAAGTTGAACTGGCCACAACTATTAACTCTGAAGGGATATTTTTTGCTGCTTAAGAAATTAAATTTTAAGTGTAAAATGCAAGACATTAAAATACAGGCTTTATTTAACTATTTTAATACACGGCATCTAATCTAACACATTGAGGAAACTAGGAAAAGAAAAGATACTGTATATTGTTCGAAGTGCTATGAAAATGATTGGACTGAAAGACTATCCCAGTATTCAGACTCTGTATAAGCAATGTACATTGAATGAGGTGGTCTGAATGCGTACCTAAAGTGTTGCGATTCAACATGCTGACCACTGCACAAATCTTGGAGGTTATAAAACCAAACAAGTGGTTTACAACACTAGATCTCCAACACTAGATCACTTCATGTGTCTGTTCTTGATCCAACTCTTTTATCGAGGATGCATCGAGAGGTGACTTGAGACAGCCAGGTATCCCAGAATGCATCTCACACCGACCAGCAAGCGTCAGTAGCGGATGAGAAAACCTGTGTAATTTAAAAATACTACTGTTATTGTGTCACGATAAATAGTTTTAAGAGTTTTTCAGGCAAGAATATAGTTTTTTAAAGCTCAAATCTGTGGTTTATTTATAAAGCTAGCGGTGATCCAGGTGATCACCGGGCTCTCAGCACTCATTTTAACCGCGCTGAGAGCAGCCTTACCTCGACTTGTCCTTCTGACATTGCCAATGGCTCTGATGTCTCTGTAGTGGTTAAACACGAGATATAATTTGTCTTGTGTAGATCTAACGGGCAAATCTTTGGTGTCATGAATCTATAATTTGTTCCCTGGCAAATCATTTTGGCTGAGGGCAAAGTGAAGTTTCATAACATTGCATAACAATTGTTTGATTTATTTCTTATTGTATAGCTTCTTATACCTTTTACTTATACTTTTTTGATGGCTATTATTGCTTAATAAAACTGACATTTAACAAAAAAGAGACTGGGCTGTGCCTTATGTCAGTCTCGTCATTTGGTCAAGGATGCACCACAGAGGAAGCCCAGTGGCTCAGGCCCCCATGGAGGGACCACATAGCAATACTGGAGTTGTTGGAATCTGTTCACAGCTGTGCCTGGACAGCTGGGAGAAAAAAATATCAGATCGTTGGGTATTCACTACGATAAAAAACGGATACAAAATCCAGTTCTGGCAACTGCCTCCCCCGTTTTCAGGAATCCACTTGACTGTGGACTTCCGAGGAAGAAGGCAATTTCTTAGCTAAAACCCAGCAAAGAGCACACTGGTATTTATTCAAACTCTTTCCTCGTGCCCAAAAAAGATGGTGGTCTATATGCGTACATAAAAGTGTTACGATTCAATATGCTGATCACTGCACAAATCTTGGAAATTATAAAACCAAACGAGTGGTTTACAACACTAGATCTCAAAGACACACTCTTTCATGTGCCTTTTCATCCAGATCACAAAAAGTGAAAGGGGGAATGGCGACTACACCAAGAGGTAATGCATCTGATATGGCCCGGGTTTGGAAGAGCCCACACCAACCTGTTTGTATCAGCTGAGACAACCCATTGCAAGATGTGGTTTTCTCTGAATGGCCAATGTGGGCCTTTGGGACTGGATGCACTGTCTCATGAGTGGCTGTGAGATTTGTTTTACGCTTTTCCTCCCCTGCAATTGATTCCTCATGTGCTCAAACGTGTGAAGCTGGTACACTGCAAAATCGTACTTATCGCCCTGAAATGGCCAAAGAGACATTGGTTCCCACTTCCCCTACGTCTGGTACTGGTCTGTCCATGGCCACTACCAATCAGAGCAGACCTTCCCTCTCAAGTGGAGGGTCAGATCTGACACCCGAACCCAGCAACGTTACAACTCTGGGTTTGCCCCTTACTCAGCCCCTCATGAGCTAGAGGAGGCAGTAGTGAAAAGCATAAACAATGCTAAAGCACCTTCCACTTGGGATAATTACTCAAACAAATGGCATGTGTTTTCTAACTGGTGTCAAGACAGAAACCGGCCCCACTAATTGTGGTCTTGATTCTATTCTATGCTTTCTTTAGTCACTTTTACACTTATCAATGGGTAAACACATGTTGGTGTCTCAGTTTCTTAAAGGGGCACGTTGCCTCTATGCGGGATAAAAAAGCTAAGATCACCATCCTGGGATCATCCTATGGTTCTACAGTCATTGACTAAAGCCCCGTTTAAACCATTGGCCCAGGCAGATCTTATCACTAATGTGGAAAACCGTTTTCTTTCTTGCTATCTGTTCAGCAAAAAGAGTTGGAGACTTTCATTCTCATTCTCATTCATTTTCATCCTCTCTTTGTCCGAACCCGGCTTTCCTGCCTAAGGTTCTTAATCCGTGCATGATCAATCAAGTAATCAAACTTGCAGTGTCTCAACCTGACCCTGATTTCTTAAGTACAGGGCTTGATCTCTCTACCTTGTATCCATTTCGAGCACTTCATGCATACATTGAGTGCACACAGTCGTTTCGACATTCACACACTCAGCTGTTTGTGTGTTTTGATAAGAAAAGTGTCTGACAACCAGCCTTAAATCAGCGCCTATCACATTGGATAGTACATACTATTGCACAAGCGTATTCCAGCCAGAGCTTACCAGTCCCAGGGAACCTAGTAGCTCCTGGGCGATGCTGAAGTGGATGGCACTTACGGACATATGCACAGCGGCATTATGGAGCTAACCTTGCACCTTTGCCAAGTATTACAGGGTCAATTTGGCGGACCCAGTTACACAATTCTGCTCTCGGCCTCTAAGCAGGGATGTAAGGCCTAAGATCATGGTGACAGTCTGAGTAAGTTTTGACTATATAACTATGTAACTATGGGACCGAATGATGAATGTCACCATCTCTTGTCACTCGGGATGAACTGAGGTGTTCCAGGCAAGAGGAATTGTTTGGTTCACGTGGATATTATATAGGGAACCAACCACTTAAGGTCAGTCATCTGATTTTGTTTACTTTAAGTCTCGAGGAAAGGCAGTAGAATGGCATCATTCAAGTTAAGACCGTGCTGATGGTCATCATTCTGTCTCATAGATCTATAGCTATAGTCATAACTTACATGAGTAGTTTCCTGAGTAGGGAATGAAACGCTGCATTGCTTGCCATACACCTTTGTTTCTTGTATGACTTCGTTCGTAGGAAAACGAAAACGAGTTTTCATGGTGTGAAAGGCTTCGGTTGGCAGTGCTTGCGCTTTCAGCCAATTAATTGGTGTGATTCTATACGGGCTGGAGGGTGTTCCCATAGTGTCATCTACTGACGCACAGTGTCAGCTACACCTCGTTATCTACCAAGGTTATATAGTGTGACAGAATTTGAGTCCTCACCAAATTCCTTCAAAACTTGACACCAAACATCAAATATTTACTATAAACTCCTATAAATCCCAAGTATGGTGAAAAATGGGGCTGTAGTGCTGGCAATATCCCTAGAGCTACACTATATTGCCAGAAGTATTGGGACATCCCTTCAAATCATTGAATTCAGGTGTTCCAGTCACTTCCAATCACTTCCATGGCCAACAAACATTTGTGAAAGAATGGGTCACTCTCAGGAGCTCAGTGAATTCAAGCGTGGTACTGGGATAGGTTGCCACCTGTGCAAAGTCCATTCGTGAAATTTCCTCACTACTAAATATTCCACGGTCAACTGTTAGTGGTATTATAACAAAGTGGAAGCAACTGGGAACAACAAGAACTCAGCCATGAAGTGGTAGGCCATGTAAAATCACAGAGTGGGGTCAGCTCGTGCTGAGGCCACCAGTGCGCAGAAGTTGTCAACTTTCTGCAGTGGCCTTTAGATTAGCTCAAGAACAGTGCGCAGAGAGCTTCATGGAATGGGTTTCCATGGCCGAGCAGCTGCATCCAAACCTTACATCACCAAGTGCAATACAAAGCATCGGATGCAGTGGTGTAAAGCACGCCACCTGGACATTAGAGCAGTGGAGACGTGTTCTCTGGAGTGACGAATCACGCTTCTCTGTCTGGCAATCCGATGGACGACTCTGGGTTTGGTGGTTGCCAGGAGAATGGTACTTGCCTGATGACATTGTGCCAAGTGTAAAGTTTGGTGTGGGGTTGTTTTTCTTCATGACCAAGTAAGGACCAGCATAAACCAGCTGCCATGCTTCAAAACATACCTAACCAGCATATGCAGTTTTTTTTTTCAACAGGAAGAATGGAGAAAAAATACTTCTGGAAAAACCATGCTCAGTCAGGGGGCCAGTTCTCCTCTGTCCAATGAATGAACAGTGTATGGTTATGATTCAGCCAACATTTTAGGTCAATAGTCATTAGAACAATTGTGGTTGTTTCCAGGTCCACCATCTGATCTGGATACGGCCCGGATCCGACTAAATACAGTAAATCTCGGGATTAACAGATGGACTAATATTAGCGCAGACACCATTATTCTTATGATGTAAACGAGTACATCAGGTGTTATGGGAAGTGTTCCCGGTTCCGGCTGACCTAGTTAATGCAGCCTAACAATCATTTAAATGATTTAAATAATAGAAATTGATAATGTTCTATGTGTATGCCATAGTAAAGAGATGTGTTTTTAGTGTAGATTTAAACTGACAGAGTGTGTCTGCTTCTCGAACAATGCTAGGAAGACTGTTCCAAAGTTTAGGTGCTAAATAGGAAAAGGATCTACCGCCTGCAGTTGATTTTGATATTCTAGGTATTATCAACTGGCCAGAATTTTGAGACCGCAATAGACGTGAAGGAGTATAATGCGTTAAGAGCTCACTCAAGTACTAGGGAGCTAAACCATTTAGAGCTTTATAAGTAATAAGCAAGATTTTAAAATGTATACAATGTTTAATAGGGAGCCAGTGCAGTGTTGACAGAACCAGGCTGGCCTCGATTTGCATCGATCTAATCATACTTCCCGGTTCTAGTAAGAACTCTAGCTGCTGCGTTTTGGACCAGCTGGAGTTTGTTTATTAAGCGTGCAGGGCAACCACCCAGTAGATGCAGGGTCTAGAGATGAGCAATATTTTCAAAATCTTACATCATGGTTTAAATCATTATAATATCACCCCTAACTGTATGTATATTGAGTGACCATTCATACTCTTTATCCTGGACATGGCTGTAAAACATAGTCCGGTCAGGTTTTCTAAAATGTCTTGGCACATCTTCCACAGATCTGATAACAGACAATGTGACACGGAAGCATGTACACGTGAAATTATACAGTATTATTCACATTTAATGTAAATGCGCTGGATGGGGCTGATGAGAGCTTGCGTTTATTGTCGATGAGACTTGCACACCAGCTCAGAAGGCGAAGAGAAACCAGGGCATATTTCACTTAAGTCTACACAAGCAAATTGATCAATGCGCTTTAAATGCGACTGCAAAATTCAGTTCACATTCGTGTTTCCTAATTTTGCATGCACAACATGACAGTTCAAATGCTTAAAATATAACGCAGATTCCAAAGATGCTGCTCTTAGATACTGATTAATCACAAGTCATCATTTGGAATTATTTATCATTATATATCATTTTTAATGTACCTTTCAAAAATAACATTGACAGCACCAAACACTTTTAAAATGTGTGTCATCATGTGTCAAATTCTTAAACTTAATCAATAAATTGAATTAGAATAATAAGGCAGTATTATAGGGCTGTTACCAGTAAAATAAAATAATACATCAACAAAAGCCGTCATTGCACTGCAGATGTGGGACGTACAAAAGGTGTCTCTGAAGTGGCATTAGGTATATTTACACAGACTGTTTAATGGTTTCATTTTAATATTTAACTGTTTTGTATAAATCCAAATGCCACAGCAGAACTGCTGCATTTCTGAGCAACACATAGTGTTGTTTTCTATTGAATGAATCAGTGTCTTTGAACAAATCGGCTGAATGAATGATTGAACTCACTCATTAATGACTTGCAGCCAACTACTGGCTGTTTTAGTTTCATATTTAAAAGTATTATTTAATTGTTTCCATCATTACATATTTTTATATTCAAAATATATTTAAAACATTAATCTCATAACATTATTAGACGGAACAAGAGATAATAAACCTATCATGCAATTCTTCTAGCAGGATCATTTTATTAAAATATCTCAGCATTCACTGATGCATCCAGGTTGAACTCACTCACTCACCATTATATGTTTGGTCTGAAACGCAACTGCTCTCATGTTTTGTCACAGGACAGCAAATGCAGGTAAATTCTCTGTCATCTTTGCAGGGCTGTGATATAAAGAGAGTGCAAAATAACATATTTTCAACTGTGTAAAAGTGAATAGCACATAACAATACAATACTGGTATAAACATGAATACCTATCGGTACAATATGCATCACATGACTAAATCCACGTCATTGTTTTCAAATCACAGTCCACACTACAATGCGAAAACAGCGTTTTCAAATTTATCCAATTTGGAGAGCGTTTTCAAAATGCCGCCTCAGAAGGCCAAAACGGAGAGAATTGATTGACTGATTGATTGGATGTGTGTGATGTGTGTGAATTAGGCTATTGAGTCAATAGCCGTGTTTCCACCACAGGAACTAGGGACTTTGGGGTGGTATTCGGTGTGTTTCCACCGCAGGGACCAGGGTCTAAATGAAGTTCTAGGTAAAAATTTTCCCTTTAAAAAGTCCCTGCTGGCGAGGTAGAACTTCTTCAAAGTTCAGGGGGTGGGACTTGGGCCTGAACATGCTGATTGGTTGGCTCCATGCATCATTTTATTTCAACCACCATTGTTAAAAGTCTGTTGCGGTGCGTGCAGTAAGAGTTGTTTGCTATTTAAATCAACAATGGAGTTTAAAAAAATAAGACAGATGGACCAACGACGAGGTTCAGGCTTTATTAAGCTTATATGCAGACGAAATCCAGCAAGGAACTGGAAAGTTGCGCACAGTCACCAAACTAATCTTCACGGTACTTTAGACCGTGATGGAAACGCAGACAGCAACAGGTCTGGGAGGAAAAAGTTCTTGGGAAACAAGTTCCTAGGACAAATTGTTCCGAGTAATTTCGGTGGAAACAGGGTTTATGTGCCTCTCGCGGTGTTCCACAAAAATAAACACACATGCCAACAGTTACAGCTACTTTCAGCCCACAGCCCTTAAACAGTCAAGTTAGGTTTTTGGCCCTAGTAAAAAAGTTTGGGCATCTCTGATTTATACCTGCCTGTACAGTGCTTAAATGGGCCTGTGTCCCTGATGATAAAATGTGCAACCCAATTGAATTCTATTGAGAATGTAGTAAAGACAAGTCAAACATGATCTAAAACAGCCATATAAACTAAAAAGACACATGAAAAGAGGGAAAAACATCATCCTGCACCAACATAAATTAGAAAGCTTTATAAACTCATGACCACCTCTACTAGAATTTATCACGTTCTATTGTATTTGTGGTCAATTGTGACTAAGAATTTATAAATCTGTTAAGGGAATGTATTTTCACTAAAGATTTATATTAGTCCAAGTGATATGTGCAAAATTTGAAGTGATATGTTCACTTTTTCATAAAAGCATGAAACACTTGTACAGTTTGGGGCCCTAAACATTTTCAGAAATGGAGCCATCGCAAAAACGCTTCATTTTACTTTCCGCCATAATCAAATTATGTATTTTGTATCATATCTCCTGAATCAAACATGATAACACCGCAAAGGTGATGTCTACCCCTATGCTTTGATGGTCAAGGATTACAATGATACCATATGAACTGTTCAGGTGAATAGTTAATGGTGAATTCAGTGACATGTGCACTTTAACCATAGGGCTGCTCGATTATGGCAAAAATTGGTCAATACTGAAATCACGATTATTTAACACAATTATTGGTGGGTGATATGGTCAACGTCTTATTTCATGATATGAGTCATTTTAAATGTCAGTGAATTTTCAAAATTATCGATATTCAGCAAAAACTAATACTAGGTTAATTAATGTAAGTAAAAAGTCCTCAAAACAGTTACAGAAGACAAGTAAACATAAAATCCGTACAAAGAAAGAAAGGTTTCGACATATTTGTGCATAGGCTATTTGACCGTTTAGGCACTTATCTGAACCGCACAGTATATTACGCTAATATGCTTTCACCTCAGAGTGCGCACACAGGCGGCCGCATAGGGAACAGCGTCTCTTTCGCGGCTTAATGTGCTTTTAATAGCACTGTTTAATATAAAATTATGTCCATGTTTAGCAACTGTAGACTGTATTTTACATCACTCTCTTATTCAGCTGATTTGGATTTTAAGTTTGGCTTAGGGAGGAATAAAAAAGCACACCTATATGATGGAAAGGAAGGTGTGCTGGCCAGAGTGCGGCAGCGGCACAATAATCATTTTACATCGATTATCCTGTTTTCATAATTGTTGGAAGCCTAAATCAAAATCAAAATACGATTAATTGCACAGCCCTAGCCGACCGGCAGCCATTTTTGCAGCCACAGTTTAAGAGCTCAAGGATGGTCTGGCTTGGCTGTGGAAGAGTTGACCACAATGGTCTCCAAATGCTTGGGTCCAACCAACCCCAGTCTGTTGCCACATCAGTGCTTGTCCTCAACATTGTTCTCCTTGGTACACTGCTCTTTTGAAGTGCGGCACCAGTACATCCTTAGTTGGGGGGATTTGGCCTCTGTTGCCATGTCATCTGCATTCCAGGTATCCCATGCTATCTTCTTGACCCTGGTTGCAAATGCAGATACTGTGTCACAGCCAGTGAAGGCATAAAAAACAGGAAGGACCTTGGATTTGTACCTGCCAGTAGTCTCCACATCCTGATGACATGGGCCTACAACCAGTACACTGAATCTGCTTGTCACCATTGACAACTGGTGTACCATGAGACAGTAAGAAAGTCCTCAGTTTCTGTTTTGGCACACTGGCCTGCACAAGAATCAAATCAGATTGCCTCTTGCATACATGAAGAGGCAGATACAAAAAGATTTAAAAAGATCACTCTGTGCACTGTGGACACAGGTCTCGTGGTTCTAGCCATTACACGTGTCAGAGCTTGACATTCAGGAGATTTTGCATTTGGGACTGGCTAGAACTTCAGATACATATCTGCCCATGAGACTTCCAAGTCTCTGAGTTCTGACAAATCCAAGGCCCTTCTTGTGTTCCGTGCCTTCACTGGCTGTGACACAGTATCTACATTTGCAACTAGGGGCTAAGAAGACAGCAGGGGATATCTGGACTAAGGATGACATGACAACAGAGGCCTTCAATGACCTGTCAGGTCCAAAAAGCATTCCAGAGGAGGTCATTTCCATTTCCTCTACGATCGCACCAGCAGCCAACTCAACATCGATCAAGCTCGTCTTGAGTTGTTCACAAAGGAAGAGGAATGGAACAAATCCCTCCATCTAAGGATGCACTGGTGCAGCACCTCAAAGAGCAGTGTACCAAGAAGGACACTGTTGGGGACAAACACTTGAGGTGGCACCAAAAACTGTATGCAATCTCATTCTGGGGTTGGATGGACCCAAGCGATTGGAGACCATTGTGGTCAACTCTTCCACAGACAAGCCAGTCCACTCTTGAGTTGTGGCTACAATACAGAAAAAGCTTCATTAAAGTGCACAGCTCTGTGTCAATGTAGAGGAGACTGTGATGGAGACATTGAATAATGGGTTCAACAACAACAACAAAATAATCACTGTCACTGTTTCTGAAATGCACTGCTCAAAACAATTAAGGGGAACACTCAATCATCACAGTGAATTAAACTTCAGGGATATCAATCTGTCCATATAGGAAGCATAAGTGATTGTGAATCAGTTTTCACCTGCTTTGGTACAAATACCAGTGACAACAGGTGCACTGGAGAGGCAACAACAAGAAAACCATCAAAAAGGGAATGATTTAGCAGGTGATGGCAACAGACAATTTTTCTCTCCTTATTTGTCCTGACTGATTTGTCTTTAGTTTTGGGTTGTGTTAGGGTCCTTGTCACTGTCTGTAACATGAGGCAGTACCTGCAACCCAATCAGGTTGCACAGGCATTCCAGTTCCTCCAGGATGGCACATACATACAGACCTTATGCTGGGGCAGTGAGCCCTGGGTTCCTCCTGGTGCATGACAATGCCCGGCCTCAATGCCCTGGCAGTTTTTCGATGACAAAGGCATTGATGCCATTGACTGGCCCTCACGTTTCCCAGATCTGAATCCAATTGAGAACCTCTTGGACATTATGTATCAGAGCGTCCAAAGGTCTGATCCAGGCCTGGGAGGAGATCCCCCAGGACACCGTCCGTCATCTAATCAGGAGCATGGGAAACACCCCACAAGAGCTGCAGTTTTGGAGATGCTCCGACCCAGTCGTCTAGCCATCACAACTGGGCCCTGTCAAACTGACAAATCCTTATGCTTGCTACATATGCCCATTTTTCCTGCTTTTAACACATCAACTTTGAGGACAAAATGTTCACTTGCTGCCTAATATAACCCACCCACTAACAGGTGCCGTGATGAAGAGATAATCAGTATTATTCACTTAACCTGTCAGTGGTCATAATGTTATGCCTGATCGGTGTATGTGTGAGTAACATTATTGAAATTGTATTTTAAAATCTTTTTTTTTTTTTTTACTGTCTGCTTGATGAAAAAAATAAAATATCCCCATGGACATCCTCATAATCCACTCTCAGAAGGCCCTATTGTCACACTTCAGTCTGTCCTACTATCTGGCTATTTTATCCCTTTACAGACATATCAACCGTACGGTCACGCATACTTTTGGAAAATTATGTCAAACAGGTGTTTCTGTATTTCTCTTATATTTTGCCATATTTTTATTGTTTAGACTCCACTAACTACAACATTATGGTTCCCTAATTAACTGATATCATGTTTGACCCTATTATTTGATGACCGATCAGCAACTTCATTCTTTTGTGTGACCGACTGAAGTGTGCAAACTGATGCTGTCATCTGAAAACTGAAAAGTCCCATCCCTCCATTACCAAAGCAGACAGGGGGGTGGAGCAATAGAGCTGTAGAAGATTTTTGTCTCATCTCCTTCATTTGACTGATTTTTTTCACACTCAAAATAAGGTCTACTGTACGGTTGAGAAATCAGTTAAAGGGTTGAAGTCTGGACCTTCTTGAATTATTGACTACAATTGGTTTTCCCCATGTGTTCTGCTAATAATGACAGACATTAGGAAAAAACCTGCCTTTCAGATATAGATGACAGGAAATTAATATTTTCAGTATAAGAAAATTTTTTGTAAAGATAGTTTGACTTCCCAAATAAACAAATAAAAGAGGGAGCATGTCCTGCACTCTCAAAAAATAAGAGTATTGTACCTTTGATACACAAAATTGTACCTTTTAAGGTACAAGTGGCCATCACTGGGGTGGTACGTATAATTGTACCCTAAGGACCAACAGTTATGTTTTGTTCCCCAAAGGAACAAAATTATACCTCCACTGTACCTTTTTTTCTGAGAGTGTGGAACCCCGTAAAAGTTCACTTTAAACCACCAATGTTCAAACCAAAACATCTTTCAATTTCAATTTAAAGCACTTTCAATTTCACATGTACCTTCTCACTTTGCTGCAGTTTCCTAAATGTCATGTGATTTACAGAAACGCAGCAGCTTTCAGATCACATTTAGATTGGCTGAATTGTAGAGCTTTGCAATCTAGGTAAATGCATTTAAGACCACAGCATAGTGTGCAGCGTTCTTTTATCGGTCAAGTTATTCATGAATCCAAGACACATTTCTTGTATGATATTCATCAGAGAGCTTTCATTTACTGTTTGGAATCCGGATTCATTTCAGGTTTGTAAGATTTTACTTTATTACAGTTAGGGAAGAGTGGGATTATACCCAGAGATATAATTTTACAATGTACAGTGCATGTGCAATACAATTGTTTATTGTTAGTTCATGTTAGGTCATTATGCATTAACTAATTAATATTAACATTTACAATTTTAAATATTGTATTAGTATTTGTTTAAATTAACATTCATCAATCTTAATAAATGCTTTAGTTTTAGTGTTTGTTAATGTAAATGGATGTAGTACTGGTGGATATCTGAGATATTGCTGAACATTATTTTAAGAGATTTATTTTAAGTTAAATGATTGTTTAAATGATCAGCCCTTGGTGGCCCCCTCAAATTGCAGGGCCAGGGGGAAATTGTCTGTATGTAGCTATGCCTCTGGTAACAGGGTGAGTTACAAGGTTGTTAATCTAAGTGTTCAGTCTATGTGAGAAAGTCTTGTTCGTTTCACACATATTGTTTGTAGTTCATGCTTATATGGAGTCCCTAATTTAACTGAAACTGAAAATAAAACTAAAACAAAACAGAAATATATATATTTTTAATATATATTCTTTGGTCTACAGCTTAGTTGTTTTATTTGGACATAGAATAACGAGCTAACAAACAAATAGCAGCAGAAATGAAAAGGGATGATGAAGTTTAGCTCAGGGCTGCTCGGAAACAATGTGCGCCAGAACACAGAGTGGGTACAAACCTGTGGAAATGTTGACAGTGAGCCATGAAGAAGTGGAATGTGTGACTAAATAGCTTATGACAGGATGAGAATGTTTTATTTTTATTTTTATTTTTTTTTAGATCTGTAATAGATTAATATTTAAAAAATTGTATCAGATGTAAACGAGAAAGTTCTTCATAAATATTCTGATAAATATGCATTGATTTCAAGAAATTTGAGATGGCATATTTTGTAACTTTGTCTCTTTAAAGCAGGGTAATTGGCTTGAAAGAAGAAAGAACAACCTTGAAAGAAGGGAGAACAATCCGAAAACCTAATCATTTAATAAGACCTGAGTCATATACTTGCGATTTAAAATCGAGCAACATGGGTAAGAAATTAAATGTATACTATAACAACAATATCCTATACATGCAAGTATTGTGATTTGATGATGAAAATTCTTATTTTTTATAAATGTTGCATTGGCAGGAAAAGCAGCAGCAGGAGAAGAACCGAGGGAAACTCTTCAATCACCACTAACATTCACAGTTGCAACATTTGTAGTAGTAGTAGTAGGTTATGTATTAATGTCAACAGTAGGTGAAGCAGTAGTAGGAGCAGCAGCAGGAGCAGCAGCTGGAGTATGCATTTTAAAATCACTGTGGGAAGAAGAAGAAAGAAAAGAACCAGTAGCAGTAGCAGTAACAGCAGTAGCAGGAGGCATAGCAGGAGCAGCAGCAGCAAAGTTGCGATCAATGGTATTAGCATACTCGCTAACAGGATCAGGAATAGTTGGAGCGATAGCAGGAGCTGCAATAGTAGCAATAGCAAGAAAACCATTACAACGGTTTATACAAAAAATACAGGGGTTAATAGTTATCTTGAAGACATTTGCAGTAATAACTCTAATAACAGTGGGAGGAATACTATTAAATTTGGCAAAAAATGCAATAAAGTGGGTAACAGATAAAATACAGTGGGCAGCAGCCAAAGTAAAATCAGCAGTACAATGGATTAAAGAAGCCGCAAAAACATTATCCAACACATTAGCATCAATGGGAGGATCAGGTTTAACAGCGGTAGCAGCAGCATTAGGATTAGCAGCAATAGGAACATCAGTAGCAGGATTAGCTTCTGGATTATTTGGAGGATTACTGGGACTTGCGTTAGTACTTGCAGTAGGAGCAGCAATTTTTGGATTGCATGGGATAGGACAATCACAAGCAACAGATGTGGTGTTACCAATTGGTGTTTTTTTTGCTTTTGTTTTCATTAGTTTTCTTGTTACCTCAGTGGGTGTGTTGCGATTTTGTGGTTTGTTGTTTCTCTCGTTTTTCCTATGGTTTCTGCTGCGCTACTGCTCTGACAGGAACTAATCATGTTCACCAAGAAGGCCAGCATAAAAGCCAGCTGATGCCTCAGAAAGAAAGATGAGAGACTCTCTACTGGAATGCTTTTCTCCTACAATGCTCTGGATCCTTCTCTGGAAACCAAAAATAACTCACTCCCAAACATTTACTCTTTGAATTCTTGTACCAGGGAACAATACAAGTCGACACCATTGTGACTAAAAGTTTACTAAGTACTTCTTCCTTCTTCTTTTAAGGTTTATTGACAAAATACCTACTGGTATGAAATGTGGACCAGAATATCTGTTATTTGTAAAAAAAAACAAAAACGTATATGCTCTTACTCAAATTAGATTCTCCATTGAAATAAGAAATTGTAACACTTATCTTTTGACTCCTTTCACAGAATATCTATTAAATCATTCACCCCTTTCACACAGCAATCCCAATAAATTACCGTAAAATTACCCAAATACACAAATATGCTGTTCACACAAGCAACAGAGTTCTGGCTTTTTAAGAGATCATTAACACATCAGCACCATCTGTTCAGTTTGACAACATTGTCTGAGTGACAGGCACAAGGGATAGTCAAACAGAATACGTTTTTGCTCTTAAAAACACAATGGATTTGTCTTTAATTTTATTTTATATTTTAGTTCATTTCATATTTCCTTTTACTGAAACACTAAAGAATCAAGATGAATATTGCCTGTACTATTGTCTGTACCTCTTACTGGGAGAAAGCACATGTTGTCAGTATGTTTTGGTAAACTTTCTGGTTAGTACCAGAACTCAACCAACTCCAACCTTGGAGAGACTGTGTAGTTGTGTATGTGCACAATATTCTGTGTTACAGATCAGTATTGGAGGTGGATTATGGGCATCCTAATAGATGGGTGGACTTGGGCGCCTGCTCCAGACCTGGAAGGTCACTACGTGCCTAATTCCGGGGTGAAAGTGTCAACAAGTGATATATGTACACGGGAATCTGATTAACTGACAATGTGTGGAAATTTACCATGACTGTTCATTTTCTCTGAGCCAATCAGAATCATTCAACTTGCAGTAATGAATTAGCTAGACCTTGAAAACAGTATAACTGTTGAGGAATTGTATGTACGAGAGACGGCTGGTAGAGGGAGCGCGGCCTACGAACTCCTTGTGAGACCTGAAGCTGGCTTCTGTTGATGAAACTGCAAACTATTCTTCAGTAAATTTTTCTTTAATTGATTGAACATCCTGACTCCTGGTCTTCCTTTCAACTGGGTCTAAACTGTTACCAGAACAACAACACACACACACATATACACTCACCTAAAGGATTATTAGGAACACCATACTAATACTGTGTTTGACCCCCTTTCGCCTTCAGAACTGCCTTAATTCTACGTGGCATTGATTCAACAAGGTGCTGAAAGCATTCTTTAGAAATGTTGGCCCATATTGATAGGAGAGCATCTTGCAGTTGATGGAGATTTGTGGGATGCACATCCAGGGCACGAAGCTCCCGTTCCACCACATCCCAAAGATGCTCTATTGGGTTGAGATCTGGTGACTGTGGGGGCCATTTTAGTACAGTGAACTCATTGTCATGTTCAAGAAACCAAAGTGTATATATACACTCACCTAAAGGATTATTAGGAACACCTGTTCAATTTCTCATTAATGCAATTATCTAATCAACCAATCACATGGCAGTTGCTTCAATGCATTTAGGGGTGTGGTCCTGGTCAAGACAATCTCCTGAACTCCAAACTGAATGTCAGAATGGGAAAGAAAGGTGATTTAAGCAATTTTGAGCGTATATATATATACACTCACCTAAAGGATTATTAGGAACACCTGTTCAATTTCTCATTAATGCAATTATCTAATCAACCAATCACATGGCAGTTGCTTCAATGCATTTAGGGGTGTGGTCCTGGTCAAGACAATCTCCTGAACTCCAAACTGAATGTCAGAATGGGAAAGAAAGGTGATTTAAGCTATTTTGAGCGTGGCATGGTTGTTGGTGCCAGACGGGCCGGTCTGAGTATTTCACAATCTGCTCAGTTACTGGGATTTTCACGCACAACCATTTCTACAGTTTACAAAGAATGGTGTGAAAAGGGAAAAACATCCAGTATGCGGCAGTCCTGTGGGCGAAAATGCCTTGTTGATGCTAGAGGTCAGAGGAGAATGGGCCGACTGATTCAAGCTGATAGAAGAGCAACTTTGACTGAAATAACCACTCGTTACAACCGAGGTATGCAGCAAAGCATTTGTGAAGCCACAACACGCACAACCTTGAGGCGGATGGGCTACAACAGCAGATGACCCCACCGGGTACCACTCATCTCCACTACAAATAGGAAAAAGAGGCTACAATTTGCACGAGCTCACCAAAATTGGACAGTTGAAGACTGGAAAAATGTTGCCTGGTCTGGTGAGTCTCGATTTCTGTTGAGACATTCAGGTGGTAGAGTCAGAATTTGGCGTAAACAGAATGAGAACATGGATCCATCATGCCTTGTTACCACTGTGCAGGCTGGTGGTGGTGGTGTAATGGTGTGGGGGATGTTTTCTTGGCACACTTTAGGCCCCTTAGTGCCAATTGGGCATCGTTTAAATGCCACGGCCTACCTGAGCATTGTTTCTGACCATGTCCATCCCTTTATGACCACCATGTACCCATCCTCTGATGGCTACTTCCAGCAGGATAATGCACCATGTCACAAAGCTCGAATCATTTCAAATTGGTTTCTTGAACATGACAATGAGTTCACTGTACTAAAATGGCCCCCACAGTCACCAGATCTCAACCCAATAGAGCATCTTTGGGATGTGGTGGAACGGGAGCTTTGTGCCCTGGATGTGCATCCCACAAATCTGCAAGATGCTATCCTATCAATATGGTCCAACATTTCTAAAGAATGCTTTCAGCACCTTGTTGAATCAATGCCACGTAGAATTAAGGCAGTTCTGAAGGCGAAAGGGGGTCAAACACAGTATTAGTATGGTGTTCCTAATAATCCTTTAGGTGAGTGTATATATATATATATATTTTTTTTTTTAATAGCCTCATTATTAAACCAAATATAGATTTTGAAAATAAAAAAATATAAACAAGGCTCAAACATCCATTTAAGCATGCGTGTTTATTTTAGTAGTTCCGTCAGTGAAACAATACTACAGCCTGTAAAACATTTAAATAGATATCAGTAAATACTGGTAATATAAATAATATAAGTTAAATATTAGTTAAAGAAAATATTTGTTTTATATTTCCCCACAGAGGTACGTCATATGCCGCTTTGCGCTGACAGGGATGTAGGACATGAGCAGGAAAGTTTGGCCCTTCATCCTGCCGGATAGCCTGAATCCATTTCCGTCAAACTTCACCATCAACAGGAAAGGAATGAAACGACAGATATGGCTGCTTTTGGGAATAACAAGAACAGCCTCAATAACTCTTGCTCGTTGCTTGCGCCGTTTGTTTACCTGTTGCCCTAACTGGTGAGGAAGAAGATTACCACGACGATTGCGTATTTCCGGTCACAAATACGGAAGTTGTGTGAAAGGTCTATTGTTTGATTCTCTCTATAATCTACCTTGCATAGGGCGATGTGTCCCCTGTGGGAAGCTCCCCACATGCTTGACTCTCTCTTGAGGGATGAGAGTCGAGGGTCTGCACATCGTAGTTCGGGTCCCACTGTCGCGGCAGGGCGGGATGGAGCGTGGGGATTGTAGGCGGAGCATCGGGAAGAACCTGACGGGAGTTTCCCTTTTGGACTTCTCCTGCTATATTGTTTGGTTTCACTTTATTTTGATGGTCCCGTTAACACATTCTGTTGACTCTGTTGCACCTACATGTCTACTAATTCTCATAGAGTGTTTGTAGAGTATTAGTAGACTGGTTGGGTTAAGGATAGAATAAATTGACATGTACTTATATGTTACTTATAGTTAGTAGATTATTGGAGGACCATCACAATAAAGAGTTATCAGATATAAAGCAGACAGTCTACCAATACTCTGAGAGTTAGTTGCCATGAAGTTGCAAACAGAATGTTCAAAAGGGACCATCAAAAATAAAGTGTTACCATTGTTTTCATTTTGGTTCAAGAAGCTGCTCTGTGGCCGCTTCCAACCTGACTGATTAATGTGATGCGTCTAATTCTGAGGAATTAATTGCAGAGAGAGTTGAGGCGGGTGCTATTAATAATCTGCCTCCTCCGCTGTATAAGTTTGTGAGCCTTTTATTCCTTCTATTTCTCCACATTGAAGTGTCAAGATAATGGTGGAATTTATATTTAGCTCGTACAGTCTCTCCTATGTATTCAAATTATTTGTATGTGAAGAGACTGTGTGAGCAAAGATATGTGAGGATGCCCCAGTTGAAGAGCAGCTTGCTAGGTATCTCTCTCCTGGTGTTGTATCCTCTTTGAAGGCTCCCGTCTTGCCAATGGAGCGAGCATGTTCAGCTCTCAAGGAACCTGAATGTGCTCACTGTGATAAGCCGCGGTGAGGGAGCACTCCTATCGCTTGACTTTTTTTCTTGTGAGATGCAAAGCAGGTGTTTGCTCCTCACAGTTTGGGCCCTGTGTCTGCTAAAACAGCACGAATAATGTTATTTTGTTTTTTGTTTTTTTGCGCACAAAAAGTATTCTCTACGCTTCATAAAATTAAGGTTGAACCACTGGAGTCACATGGACTATTTTAATGATGTCTTTCCTACCTTTTTGGGCCTTGAAAGTGTTAATTCTGTGTCTATGGACGGGTCATTGAGCTCTTACGGGTTTGGAACGACATGAGGGTGAGTAATTAATGACAGAAATTAAATTTTTGGGTGAACCAACCCTTTAAGTTCCTTTTAGGGTAGAGCAGAACTATGATGGGCAATTCACAAAAGTCCCTTTGTTTAGTTTCATGTTCATGTTGGGTTATGTTTTATGTGGACATTCCATAGACATGGTTTGTATACTGAACTGTATATTCTATCCCATCACAGAAAGCTTTTTTTTTTTTACATTTTCAAAAAATTGCCCAACAAGATAAAAAAAAATTCTGGTATTACTATCCTTGTGGGGGCATTTTGGCCCTACAACGTAACACACACATTTACTTAGCTATCTAAATGGGGACATTGCATAGACTTCTATTGTTTTTATATACAGATAATTGTACATTTTTTAACCTAACCCTAACAAACAAACCTAAACCTACCCATCATAGAAAACTTTATGCATTTTTACATTTTTAACAAACCTTAAATTACTTTAAACATTAAATTACTTTATACCAGCTTTACAAATGAGGACGTCCCCAAAGGGAGGTTTTGGAAGATTTTGTCAGGTTTTGCTCAGTTTGTTCCAAAAATATAGTTAAGTACTGTAGGCACACACACACACACACACGCACAATGGGTGTTTAAATGTATATAAGTAGTCTAAAACAGAGCACAAACATATGCATGCTTAAAGGTAATTTTATAGATACAATATATAATTCTTTTATTTAAGATCTGAATTTGAAAGACAAAAATACATGGTATGATTGAAACATATCTTGCACTACATCATAATGTTTTGCACAACAGGCATCACATGTGCAGTAAATGAAAGTTCAATTTAAATATTAAATAACTGATGACAAAAAAAGTAAATATGTAAACACTAAGCTAGTAAGATATTTGTTTTTCTATTGCAACACTTCCGATTAAAGTGGTTTGGTAACAGTACAAAGAAAGAAGTCATAGAACAAAACTCATTTTCTTCCAGTTGTGGTGGAAAAACACAGTGCTCTTCAAACATCCTTGCAGTTATTCAGTTACTTGACTTTTGTTTAAAAAAAAAAAATGGTCCATGGATTTAGTTTTTCTGCATCATGTCTGCTCACACCATGCCAAACAAATCAATAAATCAATTCCCAACCATCTGTTGTTTTAAACCAAAGCACTGACAATTCATTGGTGTGTATTTTTTAGGAAAGGGGCATTAATGTGAACAGTCCCTCTGTGCATGTGGGTGTGCGTTAGTAGGCTTCTCTATTTTTAATTCCCATACAAGCAGATGACAGATTTTTGATTTAGTAAGGCCCCTATGCTGGATTAAGATCAGAATAGACTAGACTAGATTGAATTAGCATCTGGGAGAGAAAGGGGGGTCGGCAGGTGATTCTGTGAATGACTTGAGCTCGTAGGCAGCACCACTGTCCACTTCCATGGATTTACGGGAGAAAAGGAGCCGGATGTCCCGATGGAGGTAGATCTTTCCAGATTTGGAGCTCTGGAACCTGAGAGACAGGTGGGTGAGAGAAAGAAAGGGCAAACAAAAGTTAATAAAAGTAACATGCATACAACAACTGATCAGACATATTTTGGTAACAAGTGTTTAAACCACTAGGTGGCAAATACAGCAAGCTAACAACAGTTTTTTTGCCTTCCTCAAGGGGGCGTTTGATGGCTAAGAATGTTAAATCCTTGGTGTAGTCTTATTTCAAAAGGGCCATTTTTTGGGGGAGATATTATAGATACTATACTTAATTATTATACTAAAAAAGTATCATTGAAGGTGTTTATTAAAAGGGTTGGTGCCTGACATACAATTAAAAATCTTTAAATAATGGCAAAGGCTATTTGCACTAAGTGCAAAAAGCAATATATGCGATTTTTACACCAAGTAAAAATAACAGTATTTTCTATGCACCAAGTATAAATAGTTCATAGATAATATTTGCACCTCAGTGTATAATACAAATGAGTACATTATAAAGCAGTATGTAATAATAACAATTATGGGCCCTATTTTAATGATCTGAGCTCATGGTCTGAAGCACATGACACAGGTGCACTTAGGGTGTGTCCAAATCCACTTTTGCTAGTTTAAAAAAACGATCGCCGCGCCCGGCGCATGGTCCAAAAGGGTTGTTCCTAGTCTCTGAGTCATGGGTGTGTTTTGGCCGTAATGTGCAATAAACCAATAAGAGTCTCATCTCCCATTCCCTTTAAAAGCCAGTTGCGCTTGCACCATGGTGGATTCGCTAT
This sequence comes from Rhinogobio ventralis, assembly GCA_039654625.1. Taxonomy (NCBI): domain Eukaryota; kingdom Metazoa; phylum Chordata; class Actinopteri; order Cypriniformes; family Gobionidae; genus Rhinogobio; species Rhinogobio ventralis. Next base: position 29,520,560 of record CM077206.1, on the reverse strand, counting down.
TTACATGGTGGAATTTGCGAGCAGAAAGACTGAACGCTTCTCCAGACAGGAGTCCTTTTATTTTTAATATTTAAAAATGTTTGTGTGCTGCTGCACGTCCCTGTGTGTGTAATAAGCAGAGTGTACACACGTTGTGTACCCACCTATAGCATCATATTACTAACGCGCCCTTTAAATAGCACAAAAAATGCTGCACTATTGACTTTAGACCAGGATTTTGTTGGTCAATTGTGCAGTCGTTTTCAGTTGCCTCAAAATAGCAACGCACCGACAATGCACCTGAACACACCTTGTTATCAGACCAGCACATCCATGGGCGAACAGATGTGCGCGAGTGCATTTGCTATTTAAACAACGTGGCGCTGGACGCGAAAATGATAACTCCGTCTGGCTAAAACTAGCAAAAAACACTGCTAGTCGCATTGCGCCGGGTGTATGATAGGGCCCATTGAGTGAAAATTATTATATATATTAAAATCATTAAATGGGACAATAAAGCCCTCCCCACACCTACCCCTAACTCTACCCAAAAAACGCTTTAATCATAATATTAAATACCCATTAGACACTTTACTTACACTTTTCAAATATTTTCTTCATTTTAATTTGAAAAAAAAACAAAAAAACTTTTTGATCTGATATGTGATGGGAAAAGGAAGAAACGGGTCGATCGCATCAAAAGTTACCACCAACCGCCTTACTCTCAGGTTTATTTTGTAATTTTGTTGTCCTAACAGTGGTGGGTGGAGTAAAAAAGCCTCTGCCAACAAGGCGGGCTATTTGCACTTACTGTAGACACTCCTGTTAAAAAAATCCTTTAAAAGATTCTTATCTAGTAGTGAAAAAGGACTGTCCATCTTAATCAGCACTGAAAAAACTTCATGCTATTTATGCAGCAGTGGTCTAAATAATAATTGAATTATTCATTATTATAATTATTTTTAATTAGACATTTAATTAAAAATTAAAGACAACACCCAGGCTGCCCTTTCCAGGGACATTTTCCACACTAATTTCATGCTAACTTATTCTATTTATATGGTTTAAACATGAGAAATATCAGCATGAGTGATTCATGGCCCACTAGGCCTAAATCTGAAACCCAAAATGCTCATTTTAATATGGAATAACTATGAATTACATTAATATATAGTTACATTATTATTATTACTACATTAAGGTTTTTTTCAAAAGTGATCACACTACAACTAAATGGTGTCTATGTATGCAGGCTCCAACAATACGTTTTATATTGTTTTAAATTAAATGTATCTGTATCCATGTATTATTAGGAAAGCTGGTATCACCTTCTAAAAACTAAAACTTTTACATATACTGTAAATTCAAGCTCATTTTGGTTAGATATCACCATCAGTCAACATTTACATTAAATATAATATATATTTTTCTACATTTAAAAGGTTTTTGGTTTTGTACATTGCGGTTTGTGTTCAGATAATTTTCTCTTTATGAGTTATAATGGATTTTATGAGGTAAGCCTGACAAACAGCTTTGGAGATTTGAATCCTCATTCAAGATAAGAGCTGTACTGCATTTTCACACCTTATCATGCGATTTCAATAATTCTAACAAAATAAGAGAGATCATACAAAATGCATGTTATTTTTTATTTAGTACTGTCCTGAATAAGATATTTGACATATTTTTTGTTTTGCATATAGTCCACAAGACGAAAAAATAGATGAATTTATTAAAATGACCCCGTTCAACAGTTTATGAACCATTGATTCTTAATACTGTGTCGTTCCCTGGATGATCCACGGCTGTGTGTGTGTTTGTGATGGTTGTTCTTGAGTCCCTTGTTTGTTCTTCAGAAAAATCTTCCAGGTCCTGCAAATTCTTCAGTTTTCAGCATCTTTTGCATATTTGAACCCTTTCCAGCAGTGACTGTATGATTTTGAGATCCATCTTTTCACACTGAGGACAATTGCGGGACTCAAACTATTACAAAAGGTTCAAACATTCACTGATGCTCCAGAAGAAAACACAATGCATTAAAGAGTTACTTCACCCAAAAATGAAAATTAGCCCATGATTTACTCACCCTCAAGTCATCCTAGGTGTGTGTGACATTCTTCTTTCAGACAAACACAATCGGAGTTGTATTAAAAAATGTCCTGGCTCTTCCAAGCTTTATAATGGCAGTGAATGGCTGTTTCTGTTTTGAAGTCCATAATAGTGCATCCATCCATCATAAAAGTGCTCCACACGGCTCTGGGGGGTTAATAAAGGCCTTCTGAAGCGAAGTGGCGCATTTGTGTAAGAAAAATATCCATATTTAAAACTTTATAGACTAAAATAGCTAGTATAGCGGTATGCAAGTGAAAGAGTAAAAAGTTACGGTGAAAGAGTAACCCTTGACGCATGCGTATTGATGAACGCAGAAGCGCAGAGGATAGAGCAAAACAAAACACTGGTCATGAATTATAAGTCTAAAATGAGAATTTTTAAAGAGAAATGGCAGAGGATTTCGATATAAGAGAAGAGGGGCTTGAGCTTGTTGCCCAGCACTATCCGCAAGAGGCGTCAAAGCTTGCGATGCTTCTTTACATCGCGTCAGGGGTTACTCTTTCGCCGTAAAGTCGTACCGCTGACCGCCGGAAGCTAGTTGTTTTATTCTATAAAGTTTTAAATATGGATATTTTTCTCACACAAACGCGCCACTTCGCTTCAGAAGGCCTTTATTAACTCCCCGGAGCTGTGTGGAGCACTTTTATGATAAATAGATGCACTTTTATGGACTTCAAAACAGAACTTCCCCTTCACTGCCATTATAAAGCTTGGAAGAGCCAGGACATGATATAACTCCGATTGTGTTCGTCTGAAAGAAGAATGTCATACACACCTAGGATGACTTGAGGGTGAGTAAATCATGGGATCATTTTCATTTTTGGGTGAACTAACTCTTTAATGCATTGTGTTTCCTTCTGGAGCATCAGTGAATGTTTGAACCTTTTGTAAGTCCCTCAATTGTCCTCAGTGTAAAAAGATGGATCTCAAAATCATACAGTCACTGCTGGAAAGGGTTCGAATATGCAAAAGATGCTGGAAAACTGAAGAATTTGCAGGACCTGAAGAATTTTTCTGAAAAACATTGGGCAGTTTAATGGCTCAGGACAAACAAGGGACTCAAGAACAACCATCTCAAAACAAAAAACAGCCGTGGATCATCCAGGTAACGACACACAGTATTAAGAATCAATGGTTCATAAACTTTTGAACAGGGTCATTTTAATAAATTCAGCTATTTTTTCTTATATTATATGTTTTTCTCAGATTTTATGTAAAATATCTTATTCAGGACAGTACTAAATCAAAAATAACATCCATTTTATATGATCTCTCTTATTTTGTTAAAATGATTCACATTTTCACAGATTCTGCAAGCGGTTCACATACTTTTTCTTGACTCTGTAAGTATACATATTCATAAATAGAGATATCGAGGCCACAAGATACCTGTTGAGAAAGTGTGGTCTCTAGACCAAAAGCTCTATGACAATTTGACAGTATACACTGAGCATTTAAGCCCTGTATGCCTGAATGAAAATAAGTGTACACTCAGGGTGACTGGCTTCACCCCATTGTACTGACCTCAGATGGACGAGGTAGCGGAGGGTTCGTCCTTGCCCCAGTGGGGGCGGCTTTTTGTTGTTCTGTCCATTGAACTCGCGTTTGACTGGGACTGAGAAGGTTCTCTGCCGCAGGAATGTCTGATGGCTGGCGGGCATTTCTCTCAGATCATACATCACCACAAACATCTTCACCACTGTCTTATTGGGGTTAAATAAGGTCTGACATTCAGAGACAAAAGACAAAACATCCACTGAGCATCAAAGCTACAGAATCCAAAGCAGAAAACATGCATGCAAATCCAGACATGTTTACAGTAAGAGTCAGTGAGCATTTCATCAGAAACACATGCTAATAATCTGAGTGGGCAGGGAAACCATCAAAACATCTAATAAAATAACTGTTTTATTTCACTATCCTCCAAAATCATTCATTAAAAACTGTGAATCAGAGTAATTTGTTCATGACAAATAGGAAAGTATCGACAACATTTGGTCATAATGTCAGTTACCATGGAAAAGTCTGTTTCTTTTCATTTTTTTTTTTTTTTAAATTTACACCAGATATGAAAGGACTATTCATTTTTTTATATTGTTTGCATGTAAATGTAATTCCTACACATTCACCAGTAGAGGGCGCATCTGTGAACAATTTTAATGGTTGAAATTCTCCTTTGTTTTCACAGTACTGTCAGATGGTTATTACACACACTTGTGAGAAGTTATTACTCATTTTCAAACGTATGTCATTACCATGACACATAGTGTGTAAGTAGATAATTATGTACGCCTTTAAAATAATTTAATGAATCTTACCACTTGAATGGTTCCTGAAGGAGGTACTCGATATCCCCTCTTACCGAGGGACTCCAAGTTTATGACACCCTGAAGAGAAGCAAGAAAAAGCCCTTTAAATCATTGAAAAATTATTATTGACTCCTTAAAAGATGTTTGCATTACATTTCTGTCTTTACACAACTATACCAACCTTTAAAAAAAAAGGGGGGGGTGGTGTATTAAAGGGTTAATTCACCCAAAAATGTCACCTAAAAAATTCTGTCATTAATCACTCATCCTCATGTCGTTCCCAAACCGTAAGACCGTTGTTCATCTTCGGAACACAAATGAAGATATTTTTGATGAAATCCGAGAGCTCTCTGACCCCTCCATAGACAACAATTTAATGAACACTTTCAAGGCCCAGAAAGGTAGTAAAAACATCGTTAAAATAGTCCATGTGACTCCAGTGGTTCAACCTTAATTTTTTGAAGCGACGAGAATTCTTTTTGTGCGAAAAAACTAACAAAAATAATGACTTTATTCAACAATTTCTTCACGTCTGTGTCAGTCTTCTACGCTGTTTACGTTGGCCAGCTCCTGAATCATCATCACACGCATGCGTCGTGGTGATCACGTGAACAGCTTCGGCCAATGGTAAGCTGCTGTTCTGGCAAAGCTGTGACATAACTCTGAAGCGCTGGACTGTATTTACTATGTCAACAGCATAGGAGTCTGACACAGACGTGAAGAAATTGTTGAATAAAGTGGTTATTTTTGTTTGTTTTTTTGCGCACAAAAAGTATTTTCGTCGCTTCATAAAATTAAGGTTGAACTACTGGAGACACATGGACTATTTTAATGATGTCTTTCCTACCTTTCTGGGCCTTGAAAGTGTTAATTAAATAGCTGTCTATGGAGGGGTCTGAGAGCTCTCGGATTTCATCAAAAATATATTCATTTGTGTTCCGAAGATGAACGAAGGTCTTACAGGTTGGGAACGACATGAGGGTGAGAGATTAATGACAGAATTTTCATTTTGGGTGAACTAACCCTTCAAAAAACTGCCTAAGAAACTTTACTTTAACATATTCAAAACAAGTACACAAAATATGTAAGAAACTCAGCTTGGGGCATTACCATGTAGGGGGAAGGTGCGTTATCATCAGAGACGCTGTAGAATGTCACATCCACAGGTAAGGTCATGTGACTAGGGCAGAAGGTTCCGCTGGCGCCCACCTCTGCTGTGAAACCCTCAATAGTGCCCAATGGCTCCAAACGATAATTCAGAACACACTCCTACACAAAAACACATACACATCAACACACACAAAGAAGCATCTGTCTATCTTTCTATCCATTCATCCATCCATTAGAGACATACGTTGTGCAGGATAAAGACAATATCATTAGGCCAAATATAGACAGAGGGTGTTCACTCAAAGGGTTGTTCACTAATTGTGTGTGTGTTCCAGGTATTCCTCTATACATAATGTCCCCACAAGGATAGTAAAACCTGACATTTTGACTTTGTGGTGACAATACTTTGGTCCCCGTGAGGAAAAGGGCTTATAAACTAAATACTAAAATGTTGTTTTGTTTTTTGAAAATGCTTAAAATCGGCAAAATCATGTTTACATTTAAATCTAGCTTTTGCACAGGTTTCTTGAGAGTTCGAGTAGAAAATATAATTAACCTGATATAAATGTCTGAGATATCCTGACTAAAACATGTGTATTTGTGTATAACAACTTTGTGAGCCAGAAGTGAGCTAAACCTGGACAAAAATCTCCCAAAAGCACTTATTAGGTATGCCCTCATTTGAAAAAATCTTATGAAAATAAACAAAATAAAGTTATTTAAATTGTAGGACAGTTTCTGTTAGGGTTATAGTGTGGGTTAGGTTACACTATTTATAACTAGCTGAGCTATATATAAAAACAATAGAAGTCTATGCAATGTCCCCATTTAGCTAAATAAATGTGTGTGTGTGTGTGTGTGCGTGTGTGTGTCTTGGTAAACCCTACATTATGGGGACAAAGATGGCAAAGATGACATTTTTTGGTCTCCATGAGGAAAACAGCTTATAAATCATACTATGTGATGTTTTTTGAAAATGTAAAAATGCAGAAAGTTTTCCGTGATGGGTAGGTTTAGGTGTAGGGTTAGTGTAAGGGGAGATAATATACAGTTTGTGTGTGTGTGTGTTTGTGTGAAATAATTTGTTAATTTACCTCAAAGTTTCCCAAAAGACTGAGGCTGGCGGGTGGAGCGCTGGCACTGAGGATCTGCTGTTGAGACTCATCACAGTCGTGTGATCTTTTCAAAACCCTGCAAACACACACACAAAGTTCAGTCAGCCATTTTGGGTAGTCTGTAGCTTTAGGAACAACTCTGGTGTATGTGTGCACAGCAGATGGCAGTGTATGTAAAAAATGTCAGTAAAATTGGGAACAATGGCACTACAGCAGGAAATAAAGTGAGGAAAGAAAGTCATACCTCTTATTGGCTGCCCATGGCACACCTCTGTAATGAATCAGAGATGTGTCTAAATCAAAATATCCTGTCTGGCTTTTTCTTTGAGGAACCTGAAGGGAAAAAAGGAGGAAGTAGATGAACACATTTACATCTTTGTTTTGCAAGCTTGTGACCACTTGCAAAATGTACATTACATAAATAATTAAAGTGATACAAAACAATGTACATTTAATATAGACAAGAGCTTAAAGCTTTTGTAAACCAGAAAATATTGTGTGTGCTATGATATGGCATGTGGTATATAGACAACACCGTTTATTCATAAAGCACATTTACACACAATATAAATTTATCCGAAGTGCTGTACAATATGATTTAACAGTAGATTTAAAAATGCCCAATAAAGAAGTAGACCTCACATGAAAGGGGGGGACTATTTCAAAGTTTGGAACCAGACAACGCCTTATATACAAATTTAAAAATGAACCCTGAATTTAACGAGAAGCAGTGGAGGGACGCTAGTATAGGGGAAATATGGTCCCATCAGTGAGGGTTAGAATATTGTATATCACAATTCAATCTTTATGCTGTATGGTTATTGCCATGTGTTAATTTTTGCCTATCCTTATCCATAACCCTAATCATCAACTACCCATAAAATCCATGGGTAATGATAGGTCGATGGAAATGTTGTCCGTGCATCAATCCCAGATCAAACCTAACCAAGTCTCACTGGTTGATAGGAATGTTGTTCCAGGACCAACAAGGACAGCAAAATGAAAGTCAGCATAGCATGTCAAAAAAGAGCAAAACATAGTACTTTTTTATAGGCATATTTCTGATTTTTTTTTTTTTTATCTGTTCATGTCTTTGAGAAAATTCTGAACAGTTCAGTTGTTTGTAACATTTAATGAAAAACAAAAGAAAGTCAGAATTTCATCTGAGTGGATCTCATCTGAAAGAACAAGAGCACCACTCATCTGAAGTAACAGCACCAAACTCCCACACACAGTGAAGTGCCTGAGTCATACGGCACAAATCAGAACCCAGTCCACAGAGCAAAACTGACATCTGTATGATTTGAAAACACTCATGGCTTAATTTACTAAGAGTATTAAAGGAAAGTATTAATAAAAACTTGAGGAAGTTATTATTATTATAGGTCTATTCTGGCCCATGAGACTTCATTAGTGTGTCATCTAGGAAGCATAGAAACTCTGTGGACAGCATTAAGACAAACAAGAAGTGATTCAGATGTGAGGCTAGATGAGTCACAGACACAGACATTGGGGCCCTTTCAAAAAGATTCTGTGCTATAATCTATGTGCTGGAGGGCAACAGAGGGATCTGCGCTCTTACGGGGCTGGAGAGGAGAGGTAGGCCTGTGCAGGGGTGGAAGGCTTTTGTTGCAGTTCCGTCTATGGAGTGGCGATTCTGTTTCTTCCAGTTACTGCATGGCTTCAGAGGGGACGGGGGGCGTCTCTGTTATTAAGAAGACAAGGAGGAGAAATTCAGAAGAGAACATTAAATAAAGTAAAATGGCAAAGTGTTCTGATGAGACTGGGTTTCAAAGGACTAGATTCAAAACTCACTATATTAACTAAAAGCCTATTAACATAGGTTTGAAAACAAAACAAATGCAATCCTATAAACACTTGAACTTAAAAAAACATAAGATAGGAGAGATATCAACTCACTGTATAATTGCTCTGGACAGGGGAATGGGCAGGACTAGAGGTGTTGAAGGTAAGGTTCGCTGGTGTGCTAGAGGGGGGCGCCCAGGGCTTCTGGTTCTCATCCTTTTCAGGACAAGTGGACCCATCCCGGACATGCCATTCTGCTCCTTTCTCATGGATTGCCTCTTGGGTCTTGGAGGACTGGTGGTATCCAGTCTGGGTCAGTCCATTCTTCTGAGGAGAGCTTGCATGGCTAGACTTGTTTTTCAAGGAGGTCCAGGACTCTCTACTGGCATTATAATGTTGGTGATTACTTGCCGTTAAAGGCTGTGATTTTGTGACACTGTGGTCTTCAAGTTTTGAGCTGCCCACGTTTAGTGGTTTAGGGGAACAGTCTCGCTTACTGAGACTAGAGTCAGGAGATCTGCAACTTTTCAATTTTGTTGCTTGAGACATACTAGGATCTGTGCTTGCCTCACCCTTGGGTGCGCTTGAAAACTTCTTATGACTTGGTGGTGATACAAAGCCATTTGTCTGGGCTCCGTGGTTTGCGCCAACCTGTTCATTGTGAGGGGTCTTCAATTTATAGGTGCCATTCAGGAGACTGTAGGAATGTTGCAGTCGCTCCTGAATCAACCTTGAAATGTCCTGAACAGCATCTGCAATCAGAGAACCCTCAGCAGACTGGTCACTGAGTACCAGGCGCCTACATGTTGAGAGTTTTGGGGAAGTTTTTGATTCGCGGTCAACTCCATCCAGCCGTGTTCTGCTTCTAGGACTCAAGGGGGTGTCAAAGAGAGAAGACCGGCTCCTCTCAGAGATTTCTGGACTGGTTCCATTGTGGTTTTGAGGCTGGGGGACTGGGATGAGGAGTTCTTTGAATTTCTTCTTATCCTGTGATGAGTTCCAGGTTGTTTTGTGTCCTGGAGGTTCTTGAGAAGTAAAGAGAGCATCAGGGAGATGAGGAGCTGTAGGGTCGCAGAAATTCAGTCGCTGAGCAATGCGAGCAATGACTTCCTGTCTCTCCTGAAGCAGGGAGCCAATGAGGGGGTTGGTTTCACCTGAGATGGAGCTGGGGCTCGGACTGGGGGTAACTAAAGGGTCAGTGATGGAGAGTGATTTAAAACCACGAATTGGTGACTCCATGCTTGAGGTCTTTGGGCTTTCTGCCCCATTAGTACACAAGTTATATGCCTCCATAGGGGGGGCGTCCACACCGCCATTCAGCCGGGAATACAGCCACTTGACTGCTTTACCTGGTGGGAGAGGGGACTCAGGGCGAGGGGGGCATTTACGGGTGTTAAGAGGACTATGGGGAGGTGGAGAAGGGCGTAGCGGTCTGGAGAAGAGTGGAGATCCTGGCAGACGGAGGGAACTGCGGTTCTCTCCAGCATGGTTGCCACCCTCGCCACGCTCCAGGCCTCTCTTGCTCAAAAAAGCTAGACCTGAGTGGATGCTACATTTGAGAACAGGGTACTTGGGTTGGCGGGGCAAAGACTGAACCCGCACTTTGAGAGCGACACTATGGGACACGTTTGGGACAGGGAAGGCATGTTCTGAGGGTGTTTGTGAGAAGTTCCATATCAGTTCTTCATCAGCTGCACTTATTCTGCAAAATATAGCAAATGGGATTGTCAAAAAAAAACAATGTATGTAAGGTCTTTCTTCCTTTCACTCTTGACTCTCCTGACTTCCTGATCAAAATATTCTCCTGAAAGGAAAATACAAAATCTTCTGGATAGTTTTATGGACTTTTTACATAGTATTTTTATATTATTTTTCTGCTCATGTTTCATGAACAAGCCCTATGGAATCACCAACATACACATAGGCCGTGTTCCAAAATCTACAGAAAATCCTATAAAATTATTTTTACATTTTTGTATTTTTATCATTATTAGACTATCACAACTTTACCTTAACAATGTGCTACTAACGTCAAACCTTACTAGAATCAACAGCTCACTGCGTTTCAGAACACAGCTATTGAGATAGACAGCAAACAACAGCTCTTGTCATAGACAGCAAACACAGCTCTTGTCCACATCAGGAAAATGTCATCATTCTTTCTCACCCTTGAAAGAAATTGCTTACGTGTAGAGTATGTTACCTGTAAAGGATGTTTCTAGGTACAAGTCCGTGAGAGGCACTGAGCCATGCGCTGAGCTGCGAAAAAAACACGTAGGAACGCACGGCCAACAGCAAGGTTTTCTCCTCAATAAATCGATCTCCACTCCTGCAACAAATACCAAAACCACTTTTTTAATTCTCCCTAGACCTGTGTGAAAGAATGCATATTAGAAGTACTATAAGTGACGAGTATGTCTTACTGTCTGGGCACTGGCTGTAAAGTCCATCTCTCTAGTAAGAGCGCATCTTGCTTTATTGCTGGGTCATTTAGGTCCGTGCAGTCTGTGGTCGGGCCTTCATCGCTATAGCAACAGTCAGGAAGCAGCATCACCTCGATCATGATGGGGATGTGATTGCGCCATAGTAACATGATCTCTGACCTTGTTCTCCTTGCCTGACGACACTGTATTGGGGGGGGGGGGACAGTTTTTTATTTTGTTTTGTTTTCTTTACTACATTACAGAAGATGCAAAATAACCTAAACAGTATGCAGAACCTAACCTAAAGGTGACATGTGGCAAAAAATGGAATTGCAAACATTCTGACTGTTTTCAACCAGGTTTCCAGACATGATGGTTTGTCTGTCCCTGTTAATAAAGAGTTGAAAGTATAGTATTTCCTGAGATGTACAACGGTTATACTGATGAAAACATAATAATTGGATGCATCTTTTTACCTTTTACAAATGTAAATTGTAACTACTAAATGCCCCACTTCGGGTGGATAAAAAAGGTGTAACCCACCTGTGGAATTTTGTCGCTGCATTCATGTTTGGTGAGGACAGGCATAGCAGACTGGGCGGGTGGGCAGTGAACACCCTCGGTCCGCCCCTTTACAGAACATTCTGGAGTCCGTCCTTCTGTGATCAGGAGTGTCAGGAAAACCAGGAACTCCTCAGCATCATACTCAAAGAACTCCTCCGCTGCTTCTAAAAAGAAGAGATGAAAAATGAATTGAATTACTGACATGCTGCATTTAATAATATAAAAAGATAATTTGTGGTATATCCTCTCAGAGTAACACTCTCACATCTGGATTATCAGATTGTGCAGTAGGTTTAAATAGCTTCTGAGAAACTTGATTGTTTCTGAGAAGACAAGTTTGTCTTCATGAAAAAAAAATTTGTCCTTGGGGTAAGAAATACTGTGCGGTTTGTCAGCATTTCACCTCACAGTGTGGCAAAACCATTTACTTACTACTTGCTAATTCTAGTTGGTGTCAGATGATGGAGAGACCTACTCACTCTGAAGAGCATTTTATTGGATATAAATGTCCCTGTGAACATGATATTATATTTGCTAAAAAGTTTATTTTGTCAAGTTTTAGGAGTGCACTAGCACATATATCTTCAAAGCTATAGATCAGCCTCAAAGCCAATAGATATGGAAAAATGCATATTGAAACATTAGGAGTAGCTTTAACTTCTGTTTTCATAAAACCAGACACACATAACTAGTTTCAGCTCCAGAGAAGATAACACTGTGTATCCATAGCAAACAATCTTTGCTCAGCTGTGAAAACTGGGCTAAACAAGCATACACACATCCAGCAGCAAAACATACCTGATCAACAGCTTAATAAGAAAGCAGCTGTCTATATTTACATGGAATGTAGAAACACGTGCTAAATGCGACACTCCAGATTCTGAGTCAGAAATTCCAAAACATAGCTGGATTTGACCACAACCTGATGAACCTGTTGAATAGCATTGTGTAAATAGTAAGTGTAAAAATAGTAAAACTGACATTTAAAATTCAATTCAATGGTTCTAATAATAGGTCAAACATTTGCTGTCATAATCATTCCAATTAAAACCTGAATTGCAGGTGAATCCTCATAATTTGATATTGCGCAAATGGAGCAGGCCCACGATGACAACTAAAGTTCAACACAGATTAGTTGTGCTGGTAATTATTCCTTGTTTGCTGTGAAGCAGATAGAAGTGAGATTCACAAGAGCAGAGTAGGTTAACCCACAACTTTGAGCTGCAAACAAAGGCATCTGCATGGCAGTTGAGGTCCGTTATAGACGGCCAATGGGCCTATTGTTCTGACAGCGTCAGACTCCCAGGACAACAGGGCCAACAGAGAGTATGCCATCCTGGACTGGATAGCCCTCTCTCTATCTCTCTCACACACACCCTTTCTCTCTCTTTTATCATCTAAAGGTGTGTGTTTTCTTAGTCAAATAAAGTTTGTGAACCAAAACAGTATTCCGCAGAAATTATATCACATCATTACACACAAAAACATATTGGTTTTAACATGGTTTAATTTAAACATCCTATCATGTCATAATATATTAAACATGTTTTATTCACTTTTGTTTGGCTGAACAAACTGTTTTAGTTTTTATATTTCCACTCTGTTAGGTTTCACCATGTTATAGGGTTGAAAAAGTATAACAGAGGGGAAAATACACTATTCCAATGCAGCTTTTTGCAAGCCGGCAGTATATACAACCAAAAAATCTACATGTAACTTTTTTTAATTGGTTACTTCCACTCAGTTATGCCATATTTCATTATAATACATCACATTTCATATACACTCACCTAAAGGATTATTAGGAACACCTGTTCAATTTCTCATTAATGCAATTATCTAATCAACCAATCACATGGCAGTTGCTTCAATGCATTTAGGGGTGTGGTCCTGGTCAAGACAATCTCCTGAACTCCAAACTGAATGTCAGAATGGGAAAGAAAGGTGATTTAAGCAATTTTGAGCGTGGCATGGTTGTTGGTGCCAGACGGGCCGGTCTGAGTATTTCACGCACAACCATTTCTAGAGTTTACAAAGAATGGTGTGAAAAGGGAAAAACATCCAGTATGCGGCAGTCCTGTGGGCGAAAATGCCTTGTTGATGCTAGAGGTCAGAGGAGAATGGGCCGACTGATTCAAGCTGATAGAAGAGCAACTTTGACTGAAATAACCACTCGTTACAACCGAGGTATGCAGCAAAGCATTTGTGAAGCCACAACACGCACAACCTTGAGGCGGATGGGCTACAACAGCAGAAGACCCCACCGGGTACCACTCATCTCCACTACAAATAGGAAAAAGAGGCTACAATTTGCACAAGCTCACCAAAATTGGACAGTTGAAGACTGGAAAAATGTTGCCTGGTCTGATGAGTCTCGATTTCTGCTGAGACATTCAGATGGTAGAGTCAGAATTTGGCCTAAACAGAATGAGAACATGGATCCATCATGCCTTGTTACCACTGTGCAGGCTGGTGGTGGTGGTGTAATGGTGTGGGGGATGTTTTCTTGGCACACTTTAGGCCCCTTAGTGCCAACTGGGCATCGTTTAAATGCCACGGCCTACCTGAGCATTGTTTCTGACCATGTCCATCCCTTTATGACCACCATGTACCCATCCTCTGATGGCTACTTCCAGCAGGATAATGCACCATGTCACAAAGCTCGAATCATTTCAAATTGGTTTCTTGAACATGACAATGAGTTCACTGTACTAAAATGGCCCCCACAGTCACCAGATCTCAACCCAATAGAGCATCTTTGGGATGTGGTGGAACGGGAGCTTCGTGCCCTGGATGTGCATCCCACAAATCTCCATCAACTGCAAGATGCTATCCTATCAATATGGGCCAACATTTCTAAAGAATGCTTTCAGCACCTTGTTGAATCAATGCCATGTAGAATTAAGGCAGTTCTGAAGGCGAAAGGGGGTCAAACACAGTATTAGTATGGTGTTCTTAATAATCCTTTAGGTGAGTGTATGCTGACAAGTTTCAGAAGCCATCTACTAGTCTACAGCTCAACCCCGAACAACAAACACAAATTTCATAATGTCATAGAATATAGTTCATTTAACCTTTAAATTTCCATTCTGTTAAATTTTAAATGTCTATCAGAGGGAAATATATACTATTACAATGAAGCTGTTTTAATTATCAGTCATTTATTTTCAAGTAAATAATGTTCTAATAAAATGAAATGTTGGTGATACTTCCACCCTGTTATGCCACATTTGAATATTATTTCAATTCATTCGAATACAATTTTAAATGTCTAACAGAGGAAAATATATACTATTACAATGAAGATGTTTTAATTATCAGTCATTATTACACAGCTCTGTGGAATACTTGATTCTGATTGGTCAATCGCGCATTCCAGCGGTATGTTATTCCCAGATAACAACCGCCAAAGTGAATAACACACCGCTCATCCGGGTACTACGAGTTATCTTGACCGGTACTACTTATATGCTTAACGGGTCACTCCGCTGTCGTTGACTGATGGAAGACTTCAAGGGTTAGTTCACCCAAAAATTTAAATTAGCCCATCATTTACTCACCCTCAAGTCATCCTAGGTGTATATGACATTCTTCTTTCAGACGAATACAATCTGAGCTATATTAAAAAAGTCCTGGGTAATCCAAGCTTTATAATGGCAGTGATTGTTGTTCTGTTAAAAATGGCATAAAAATGCATCTGTCCGTCAAATAACGTGCTTCACACGGCTCTGGGGGGGTTAATAAAGGCTTTCTGAAGCAAATCAATGCGTTTGTGTAAGAAAAATATCCATATTTAAAACTTTATAAAGTAAAGATTCGGCCGATCGCTGAAATAGACTTGAATGCATCAGGATTGTTTTGACACAACCCTACCAAGCAAGAGTGCTTGGTAGGGTTGTGTCAAAACAATCCTGATGCATTCAAGTCTATTTCAGGAATCTTTTCATTACACCAATCTGTCACTGGCTTTAAAACCACATTTTACAACAGGGCTCAAATAGGGTAACTGGCTGAGCATGCATGAATGAACCTATTTTCCAGTTCCATACTGGTGATAATTTTAAGTGGTGTTCACAAAGTGAATACACATACTATGCTTGCCTTGTGGTTAAATTAATACTATGCAAACCAAACACAATCCAGAAAAACCAATGGGTGGAGACACCGAATGGCTGTTCTAGACAACAACATACTGTGCAGAGCTGTTCTATGACCCACTTGTGTGGAATTAATATGCTCTCTTTTTCTTACATCTGCAAAAAGAAAGAAAGAAACTGCTGTTTGTTCGTGATTTTGAAATTAAAAGCACAGTTTACCAAAAGGTTCACAAAAAGTCCATATACGACTTGGGCACAATATCCTCAGATCGGATTCAGGCCTCATATGTGGTAATAAATCTGATATGATTCAGATACGTGCATTTGCGTCTGCCCTGTAAGCGGTCAAATCGGACATTCCCCAGTAAATGCGTCTTGGGCTGTTTCGCCAGTGTATAGTGTAAATGCAAATATCGGATACAGGTCGCTTTTAAAAGATGATGTAAGCGGGTTGTCAATTGTGCATCAAGACCTGCAGTGTAAATGCGGCCTAACAGACTGACAGACTATCAGAAAACAGAAATAAACAACAGTTATTCTGCAGTTTGTGGCTAGCACATTAAAGTACACAGCCATAAGGTTTGAGCTACTGGTGAAGAAAGCTCTGGAAAAAAAATAAGCGGAACCGGCTAAGGACACAAAAGCGACATGAAACCAAACTTTCATTATCCTGCAAAGCTCAGTAAATCTTTACAAACATTTTACAATCACACATTAATTTGTCATGTTCTACGTGTGAATGAGTAACGCAATTCCGTCTAGTGTGTACTCAAGTATGCGTAATGCTCATGGTGTTTTCAGCATCTGCCATCTCACTATATGAGGACAGTCCCCCTGAACTTCATCTCCAGAGCTGCTCTGAGAGTTCAGGTCACGACACACTGAAGGTGCGTTCCATTCATCTGTAAGTTGACTGCGAAGTGGACTTCACAGGGTATTCCACCATCTTGAGTGAGATTCCAATCCGAAGGGAGCGAACATGTTCAGTTCGAAGGGCACTGCGAACGGCGTAGGGAAGAAGGGAACATCGATACATCACTTCACAGGAAGTGGAGAGCGAAAATCACCCAACTGTCATTGCACGTCACATCACCTGTCTGAACTAACGATGGAGCAGAGCCGTTGGAAGAGGTTTTAAACGCCTCTGCGATGGAGGAGTTTACGTATGCATTTGAATATTCACAGTTATTATTATACAAAACTAGAGTATGAATGGTTATGGCAATAACTGTTGTATTCGCATATTCTATTGTATGAATAAGTAAACAAATGAAAACTGTTGAGAAGCAGAGGCCTGTCATTTTTACCTTGTTTACTATGCAGCTGCACTTGGGAAAGAAAGCGCACGAGATGAGACCGCTACAATTAAAGACTATTGATTAAGAACACATTAATACATAGCTACCCAAATCAAAATTTATTTTCATATTGAGCTGTTTATATTATATTCAAAATCATATTGATTTTCATATTCAGCATCAAATCTGTTTATAGTCAAGTATATATGTAAACTAATAAAACGAATAGACTAATACAATGTTTTGATTATATTTTTAGATACATACTGTGTGTTTTGTAAATGTATATTTGGTTTTAAATTTGAAAGTAAAGTAAATTACAATATTAATTTATGTTATATCATAATCTGCGCGACCCCGTCGTTGCCTTTCTATGATGACGTTGCAGGCGTTCCAAATGAGCGATTACTCTCTGCGAAGTCCACTTCAACTGATATATTGTACTCAGGGAGTAGGGAGCAGTGAACACTGCGCAGGGAGCCTGTCGAATGGAATGCACCTTGAAACTCAAAGGTCTTTACGAATGCCAAAATAAAAGTTCAGTTTAACTCTAAATTATGACAGAAATATATTACTAATGTATAGTAAAATTGTACTGTATGGTATATCATACAGTACACAACCAATATATTTTTTTTCATGTTTAAATTTATAGAGAATAAAAGTTCTGTTTTGCAGAAATAAGAAATAAAAATGCAATGTTCTGATGTAAATTAACTTTGACAATTTAAATACCACAATTTAAAAGTTTGATTAAATTAGTTTTATGAATTCATTTCAATCCAGAAAAAATATTACCTTTTTTTTTAAAAGGTATCTTAAGCCATATTCACACGGGATTAGTATTATCCGGGGACCTCGTGTGATTTAGAATATACTCCCCCACCTTACCCCCCCACAACTGAACCTCGAATTATGACGTGAACCCACTCGCTTGATTGTGCACTATTTTGGAAATGTCTTGTCGTTATACGTCTAGCTGTGTGATATATCATAAACAGAAGAATGTTCCTTTTCCGCAAGCTGCTATACATGTCATCCATCTAATCATTTTTTTTGTTTTCGCTTTTCGAAGGATGGATAAAAAGGCGCACAGGAAACAAAAACCTTGAAAAAAATTATATACGACCCCACCAAATCCTGGCCAAATCAAAGAGATGCCGATTTGCACAGGGACTAATATTATCACAGGACCTCGGTGTTCGGCGAAATAGGAGAACTGAGGGGAGAACTATTCCTGAAATCTAGAAAATATTTTAAATCTGTTATGGACAATCAATGTCAATATGTTTTGAGCATTGTGAAAAGCAAGATCTGTTAGAACATGATGTAGGCCTGCTAAATTAATGAAGTTTTTAGAGATAAGTGGCATCACTGCACAACAACTGCCCTATTCTACGCCTCTGTTGTGCGGGTACAGTCACGCTTGCTGAATGATTGTAGAGCCAGCAATGCTGTGCTGTCTTGGATATGGGATGAGTGCTCCGTGGCACAAACATACAACCTAAAGGAAAACCATAGTCAGTATCTGGCAACAGGTGGCACACACAAGTGCTCTTTTGCTGAAGGTACCCAACTAGGTAGTCTCAGCTTCAGACATCACGTTGGCTGAAAGTCTGATGCATAAGGCAAACAAAATGGGAAACACTTCAGGAGTTTTGAAGTTGTCATCTGATTAGTTCTGGGAAATGTGTGTGTCGTGTGCTTTAACAGACCACCTGGAAACAAAGTTGCCATGACACCAAAACCTCTCATAGGCCCTGTCCAAAATGGCACACTTCATATGCACGTTCAGTCTTGTGTGACTTACAATGGCTGCCGCGTGCGTGTGTCCGTTAAGTCAATGAGTAGTGCTCACGAGCGCCCCCTTTGCTGTCGATATGCGTCCTGGATGCACATTTTTCCTAGCCTGCACTGAAGCAAGCCCCACAGTAGACTTCTTCCCGACAGTCAAAGTGATATTATGTCATGAAAGTGTGGACTTGTAGGAAAACCGCAAGTGTTTAGGGTGCCATTTGGGACAGGGCCTTGGAAGAAAAAAACAATCATGTTTACAACTGTGACAAGGAGCACTCATCAGGATCAACTAAACGCTGGATTTTCAAAAGTGTGTGAAGTTCGCAACACCATTGTTGCAGTAAACTTGCACAACGTTCTTGAATTAATTATTTATTACATGTATGTTAACGCATGGTCATCGACTTTAAATAATGACAAAACATGACGCATAACAAAAACAAAATGTGATTTGTTGTCGGTTCTCTTGGGTGGTCCTTGGCCAATGAAAGCTGCGATGGAGTCCAGACCTTCTGCTGTCAGTCTAAAGGTCTGGCTATGCGAGACTACTAACTAGATAGTTGTTAAAAGGATAAGGTCGTTCAACACCAAGAATGATCAATTGGAAAAAAACTATAACTATAAATATATTAGCGTTCACAACAGCGCATGTTAACGTTGTTTATTCTAAGCACGCACTGCAGTTATGTTGTCGCTTAAAGTCTGTCACTTTAAATGCTCAAGCTCTTTAAAGTTTGTTGGATTCGGATTGGCTGTCAGTGTTTTAAAGGGGTCTGGCTTTTTTATTTTTGTATACTGTTGTTTTAGGTCAACTTATGACGTTTGCATGGTTTTTACATTCAAAAACATCATAATGAATAAGTAATAGGCTATTTTCTACCCTGGTTTTGAGCCTAGCTCATCGATTTTTATGGGAAGACTGCTATGATTGGATACCAGTTTTGCATATTATAATGAGCTTCAGCTCCCCAGTCAATACACGTGGGGAATTGTTTTGAAAACTTTCTATGTGGAAAAACGGCAACCGGAATGATTCGCCCACAAGTCTCTCGCAAAATGTCTTTCAAACAAACACAATGATTTATCTCTCATCCACCCGCAATTAATTGGAATGTTACTTTTTATTACTTGGCCCGCCCGATCGGTGGATATAACCGCTAATCACTAACACACACACACCCACAAGCCAAGTAGCCTACGTGCATGAGCAAAACTTTAATGCTTCCGCGATTGTATTTTTCCTTTAAATAACAAGTCAAGAAAGTGAACAACCCACATCAAGAAATGAATGTTATTTCACTATTTAAGATAGCCCGTAGGGCCGGGCTAACGATTTTGCGAGCCCTGGCCCATACATGTTCAACCCAGATTCTGATCCTAAATCGCAGGACAATGAACCAACAACACCTCAAATACAAAGGATACTCCAGCCTGTGACAGCGTGGTAAGTTATGTTTAGTTAGACATGTACACATAATCAATAGATACCAAACAATGTAACAATGTAATACTATCACATATAAAAAAACATTTTTACTCACATAGGTCTGTTGCATTATTCCTGACGGACCCAATATAGAAGGCACAGCATCATATTTTAATCTCATTCTGTCTGCAAATCCAGTCTCTTGTTTTCAAACGAATCCGCAGTGAAATGAAGAAAAACAAACGTGCAATGTCTTACACATGTGAGCTGGAACTTCATTAAAAATAAAGTTCAACCGCATTCCTAATATTGGAATCCGAAGGAAGCTTATGCAGCGACTATGTTCTTCCACAACCAGGCACTGCACACTATTTTGTAATCTTCAATGGCATGTTTATTGTTTGGAAGTTCGGTTTTGCTCCTCGTAGGCCTATGTTATTTATCTATACCATGTCAGGCGCAAGTCGGTGGGCGGGGCTGCAGAATTAGGCGTTCTTCTTCTGTTAAGGCAGCTTTTCACTGCTCTCTGACGTCACAGGTAAACACATTCGCAGATCGATCGTTTTCTGAGCCAACTGTCAGTAAAAGCTTTTCTTTGACTAACAAGGAAGTTTTTCAGCTCTGAAACTTACAGGACATTCTTATATTACCATGACCTTTTATATATCAAAAGCTCAAGGGAATGTTGATTTCTCAATTCATGACCCCTTTAATTGTTCAGTAATTCCAACAATATTGTTTCTTTGTGCCGTTATCATTATAGTTGTTATGTGAACTATTCCTTTAAAATTAGAATGATTTTTAAAACAATATCTTTATCCTTATCCTATGAACCTATGAATCCTATCTATCCTTATGAACACCATTACAATGTCATGTTTAGCACAAATTATGGATTTCTTTGAGCCCAAATTTCCAAGTGGGAAGCATGTCATTTAAAAATGAATGCATGCATGATGTATTATTTGTATTATTGTATTATTATGGATTATTACAATGTGTGTAAGTGCAATAGAATTGTGGGCAGAGCTCCGACAAGTTGTAATAATGAATGTTGACTGTACAAATCTTAAAATCACAGTATGATTACAAGTAGGAACTTCTCTTTTTCTCCATTAAAATACTAATCACATTTAAAATACTCATTCAAATGTGTATCAAATGAAAAACAAAACAAGGTTCTAAGATTTGGAACTCTAGCAAGGAAAGGGACATTGTGTTTTCCTTCATTAAATTCCATTATGACATCATCCTTCTCTTGGTGTTCTACATTTCCAGCACAAACACAGCTCTTTGAGTCAATAGGCGAGGCCCAGAACACTTCTGTCCAATCAGCACATACCAAGCTCCTGCCAATCACAGGAGGCAGCACAGAGGGTGGGAAAAAGCCACGTGCAGGGCTAGCATCACCCCAAGCGAACAGCTGATAGTCAATCTCGCGTGACTTTTTTAAACAAAGAGCCAGATCTCTGCACAGAGTCTATGCTGGAAATACCATGACAGCAGATAATGATGTTTGTTCCTGTTTATTCCTGCCATGTTTACATATAACCTCGTCGGTATTCCATAAACACAACCTGAAGAATCTCAAGTCTTCTTGAGTTGTTTAGTGGGAGTTGTATTTGTCAAGCCTGTTTTTACTGCACTAGCTGGCTGTTGCAGTATGCATTTCCATATGCGTGTGTGTACACACATTCTTACAGGGGACTCCTCCCACATGCTAACTGCACGTGGAGAAACCGCAGACATCAGAGTGAAAAAGAATGGGGTTCAAGCTGCCAGCTGAAAGGGAGGAGTAAAAAAAGGGGAGAGAAAGACAGAGAAAGAGTATTTGCCTCATGTAGGTTAAAGGTAAAGTTTCAGAAGGGGAGGAGTGACAGAACATTGGGTTCAGACAGGGAGGAGGAGCAAACGAGAGGCAGAAAAATACAACACAAAGGAAGAATAAATTACCAGCACCCCATACATTTCTTTCTTGTTAAGAACTGCCTGAACTTACTCTCTCACATGCAATCATAAAAAACAATCTAAAATCAGTCAGACTAATGTGGCTACAAAACAAAACAAAACAAAACCATTACAACATAAAGCGAAATAAGCATAGTGCTGGACATACCGGAACACAAACGCTTCTAGCTACGCAATCTTGATTTCACAACTAGCTATTTCCAAAGTAGCGCAACTCATATTCACATTGGGCGTTATGACATATACTGTATATACAGTACAGCAATAGAAGCATGTCAATCAGTAGTGACAATAAATATATGTGCATGACTAGCATCGCAAAGGCTGTAATTCACTTAAAGAATTCTTTCTCCCTTTGAGAGTATATGGTCACTCTTGAGTAATTCAACGATCCAGTCAGTTTTAGACCTTTCCTAACATACACACATGTTTGAGACCTGGAGGTGTTCTCACATGTGCTTGCTGCATTCCAGCATTTGCATATTTTTACCCTCCACGTGCCACATATTTTGAGTGAGCAGCAGTATGTTTACTGTATGCGATTGTTGGGTCTAGGACAGGACAGACCAGTGTTTCTTATATAATATAGAGCTATTTCAGGCGCTTGTGTGCTAGGCTAGCATTATTAGAGTATGTGTACATGTGCAAATATAAGAAAGTGCAACTGGACACTCATTCACTCACACACACGTTGGGTGTCCATGTTTTATGGGGACATTCTGTAGACATAATGATTTTTATACTGTACAAACTGTATATTCTAGCCCCTAAACCTAACCCTACCCCTTAACATATACTCATCACAGAAAACATTCTTCTTTTTTATATTTTCTAGAAACATCATTATCATTACATGATTTAGAAGCTGTTTTCCTCATGGGGACCACATAATGTCCCCACAAAGACAAGGATTTCAAATATTGGCATCTTTGTGGGGACAGTTTGTCCCAATAATATAGGGTTTACCTGAACCACACACACACACACACACCAGATGAGCACAAGACAACATGTTCCCACTCTATATTCAAACCAAAATAGAGACACAGTATTCTTATTCAAGTTGGACATCAGCAAACACAGGGATGTTGTGTAAGGTATAAAGGACTTTTTTTAAACAAATCCTTAATTTAGTTGAGCCTAAGAATGAAATGGCTGTTTTTGCTACTGTACCTTTAAGATACCTATAAGTAGAGCCCGACCGATTTATTGGTCTGCTGATTTTATCGGCCGATATGAGCCTGTCGCAGATATCGATGTCACCGATATGAACGCGTGCCCACACGTCTCACAGCGCGCAAATATTCAATAATTTATTATTAATTTCATATTTTTTTGGGTCATTTTCAAAAGTTTCACGGCCCACAGAATATCTTGTTGTATCTGAACATGTAATATATCAAAAGAAAGAACAGACCCTCTGTTTTATTCTAGCTGCATGCATTCTTTTTTTTTATCAACACTCGAATGTGAGTAAGTTTCATGAAAAAAGCAATATTTTGAGAAAAAAGATGGAGTCCATCAACACCCCCAAAGCTTCACCGTCCAACAGCGTCCTGGGTCGACATTTAATTCAATAACTTCAGGCAGTTTTGATTTATATGCTGTTAAATGTTGATGATCTCGTTATTTTTCATATGCATCTGCTTATAAGAGATTGCTCGTTCCTGCCTCTTCTTCGCCTGTGTTTTAATCAGATTCTGTACTTGTTCATGAGATGTGTAATAGAGCCCCCTACTGTATAACAGTGAAAACACGGAAAAATCTCAGGAAGCGTTTTCTCATAAAAGATGAGATAACAAAAGACAGAAAAAAACAAAATCACTCACAACTCTTGACTGGATAACTTTAATAAGAGTTAATCTATATTTATACACTGAAGATTATGAAGTGACATTTGATTACTATTTCTGTACCTGAAAATCTAGTTTAGACCTCCATGAAAAATGTTCTTCATTTGTATGTTTGTTCTGTTGTATTTATGTATAATGCATGTATATTATGTATATACTGCATTCTATATACACTACTGGGAAAGTGTGTCCAAACTTTTGACTGGTACTGTATTATAATATACACAAAGAATATCGGCCGATATATCGATATCTGACTTTTTTTACTCCCTAATATCAGTATCGGCCGGGCTCTACCTATAAGTAAATGACATCTCTTATCACTGGATAACTTCTTTCTATGTTAAAAATGAGCACAACACTTCCACCAAGATCCAGAATACTGAATAGGCATTGACTGGCTCTTTGGGAAAAAAGCCTCTACATACATTTTTCCAGAACTCCACTGCAGTTTCCAGCTGAAATAAACACTAGTGGCAGGAAAAACACCAACGACTTTTAATTATTTTCACAAAAATTATGATTACAGGGGCATACTAAAAGATTAAAAGATTTGCAAAAACTTGCAAACACAACATAACTTTGCAGAAATGTCACCACAGGCATGAAAATACTGTATATATGTATATCATTTATATTATAAATACAAATATTTATATATAAATATAACAATTTTTTCTTAAATATATACAGTACTGTGCAAAAGTCTTAGGCTCGCTAGCATTTTTACACACAAAAAGTGGGTTTAAGCCAGTTATTTATATCTTTTACTGTAGTGTGTCAGCAGGAAATATCAGTTTACATTTATAAATTAATTGCCATTAATTTTAATAATCCAGTGAGATTTTTGTATGCATAAAGAGTCTGACAATAGTCTCTATGCTCCACATGGAGATCTGATCTCATCTTCATTGAGTCTGTATGTGATTACATGAAGACACATAAAAAACTGAGATGGACTAACTCCAGAAGAACTGAGGCAACGTCTCCAAGACACTTGAAGAAACCTTCCTGCAAAACTACATGAATAGGTGTAGGAATAGATGCAGGTGACAAAAGCCGTTTTAAACGCAAAGGGTGGTCACCCCAAATATCGATTTGATTTAGTTAATAGAAGTTAATTCATAAATAAAAGCTATTTATGTTATTATTTTTGACAGCATTCTCACTTTAAAGCATTCTGACAAGTGCCTAAACTTTTCACAGTACTGTAGTTTTGCAGGAAGGTTTCCTCAAGTGTCTGGGAGACGTTGCCTTAGTTTTTCTGGATTTAGTCTGTCTCAGTTTTTTCTGTTTCTTCATGTAATCACAGACAGACTCGATGATGGTGAGATCATACCAGCTGCTATCAGACTTCTTGTGCATAAAAAAAAAAAAAAAAAAAATCTCATTGGATTATTACAATTAATTGCAAAATGAATGTTTGGAAATGTAAACTGATATTTCCTACTGACACACTACAGTAAAAGATATAAATAACTGGCTTAAAAACATTTTTCGTGTGAAAATGCCAACGTGCCTAAGACTTTACTGTACTGTACATGCATGTGTGTTTATTTATAAATGCATAATAATTATACACAGTACACACACATATATTATGTAAACACAAACTTTTATTTTGGATGCAATTAATCACGATTAATCGTTTGACAGCACTAATTTCCATTTTTGAATGAGCCTGGGTTGCACTGATATGTAAACATGGGCGGGTATATGTTAATGAACTCATGGTGGTGTCATCATAACAGATACACTGATGGTTACTAAGATATAATTTTTGCCGTTTAGTTTCAATAAATTGTATAAAAGGGCTGGGAATGAATCTTTGAGTTGGGACTGTTACAGTATTTCCATACATCAATCCTGTTTTCCACGATATGAAATAAAAGAGGCAAATCGACAAAACTACAAACTGCACACCACTAATATGTGAGAACAGAACACTACAGCTGATATGTAATCAGCTCCTCATATCTTACAAAAACACCAGTCCTGACCCAAATTTACGACAAACTATCCTCGCTGTCTGCATAATCAGACTCCTGGTTTCTCCTGTTGTAGATTAACCCAACACTGCAGGAGAGAGTTAAGCTCTACATTTATATAACCAGCGGCAGCAGAGGAGAAAACGATTTCTGGGAATTTGCTGCTTTACTGAAATTTCTCTCTACGGCAGCTGGGATCAGAGTGATCAGTGTTCTGTAATTACGAGGACGATTTCATGTTTCATCACCCCTCAGAGCGATCCTGATGACTGACAGAGAGCGAGAGAGGGATTGTAATGAGGTAATAATAAAGGTCTATCTTTCTGTCATAAAGAAATGATCAGCTAACATGTGTAATGTGTCCATTACAGGTGACAAAAATCTTTCCCATCACCTTTTAAGTTGTATTTGGTAAAAGCAGTCCATTTAGCAGAAGAAAACACCAGAGAGTGAAACTTTTCTGCGTAAAATTCCCTCCACAATGCTGGGTGTACAAGTCAAAAGATCCCACTGTCCATCTCTCTTATTATATTCTGGTCTCTCTCTCTCTCTCTCTCTCTCTCCAGCTTTAGCGTGTTAGCATACTAGCATTAGGTAGGTAACAAAGGTAAATTGGTAGCATAACTCGACCATGCATTGTGTATATGTTCGAATACTTGTGTCATGTTTCTGGCCTAAATGTTAGCTCATGGGTGTGACAACCATGATGATTTAATAATTTGATGGATTAACCATTACTACTGTAATTATTATTAAAATACATAAAAATTTAATTAACTTGAATACACCTCTTCTATGAATAACATGTCTTAATCTCTAAATTCAAATGAATTAACAATTGTCATGATATTATTTCTTAAAAAAATAAATGAGTGTCCAAAAAATTTTGTTTTCATTTACCTTAAATTAGCATATTTTAGTATTTTTTTTTATAATTATATAAAAAATAGTAGTGAAACAGTTGTTAAAATATCAATATAGAAAAATATATATTTTTAGCGTTTTAGGTTTTAGAAAAGCACATTATAAATAAAGTGTATTATTATTTTTTAATGTATTATAATTTATGTAATTATTTAAAAAATGTCCATAAAATGCCATAAAGCAGGGAATTACATCATAGAGAGGACTCCTGAAGCCTGTGCTCAATAAGTCCCTTAAATTTCAAACACTTTGACCTTTTTATGATGAGGTAAGGTTAGTTCAGGTTGTAAAATGTCTCTCTTAATCAATTAAAAATTCATAGTATTTACCTTGAAAAATATATCTTGAAACAGTATTTTTTTTTACTTACTTTTATTCAGGGTGCAAGAGAAATGTGTTTACTTGATGGTTACACCACGTTATATTTTGAGTTATTCAATTTAAACTTTTGTTGAAAATAAAAGTTCTCTCAAAACCAACATAAATACATGATTACAATACTTGGGGTCACAGTTCTGCACTGCTGGATGAAGGATTTGATTGTGAAAGCTTGTACCTGCGCAAGTGTGTATGCAAAATAGGTTTTATCAGTCCACATGCAGCGCTGGCGCAATAGCAGATTACAGATGACTCCAGCATGGCAAATCTGCTTACGGCCTGCACCAGAGAGATCAGTTTAAACACTACAGTTCTAGACTGACACCTTTCTCTGCATGAGGCTATGTGCACTGATAAGGCCTCTGTGGTCAAAGGTAGAGAGCCGAGATCAACTTTATATAAAAACTAACCTTTTAACTGCACTCCACTGAGATATACCTGTAATGGCACCGGGTGACATATTGGATGTTTATGATATATTCATTTAAATTGTAATGTGGTTTTACCTGGCCCTCAGTTTCCTAAAGAGTGTGCCAGTAGATACAGTAATTACAAAAATAAACAATATCATTAATCTTATGATGATGTTAATGCTCTTTTGTCAATACACCAGCTCCACACCTTTGTCCATAGATCTATGAAGCACTGGTCACACAAAAATCACTTTCAAACCAAGCAGCTTTCTGTCAGCACAGCAATTTCAGGTGACCAAATTGAACATAAGCGAAATCTGCTTGGGGAGTTTTTTCGAAATCATTGGAATGACAGGATATGGTAAATGTCACTGCGCCTTAACAGAGTCTCTGATTTAAACCTCAGTAGTAAAAAGGCCAATAGAGTTGGGAAGTATGATTCATTTGAACGAATCAGTTCTTTCCATGTCCGTTTCAATACACCAATTCAAAAATTAATTCATCATGTCTCGTATGTTCAGTAAAACATTTGTAAGTACAGTCATGGTCAGAATAAATATGAACAAAGAAGGCTGTAACAATAAATCTGCATTGTTTATCCTTTTAATCTTTCATTCAGAAATATTCAAAAATCTAATCTTTCATTGAAGTAAAAGTAAAAATCACATTATGAAATAAACGTTTTTCTCCAATGCATGTTGGCTACAATTATTGGTACTCCTAAAAATTCTTATGAGTAAAATAATACGTTTTTTTTTTAAGCACACCAGGGTGACTAGGAGCATGAAATTGACCATGACTTCCTGTTCCACAGGAGTATAAATATGAGGAAACACAAAGGCCAAATTCCCTTAATCCATTACAATGAGTAAAACCAAAGAATATAGTTCTGATGTGCAGCAAAAGATTGTTAAGCTTCACAAAATAGAAAATGGGTGTAAGAAAATAGACATCAGGGCAATAATTAAGAAGTTTCAATCAACTAAAGATGCTATGAATCTGCCTGAAAGAGGACGTGTGTCTATATTGTCTTAATGCACGGTGAGGAGGAGAGTTTGAGTGGCCAAAGACTATCTAAGGATCACATATGGAGAATCGCAGAGATTAGTTGAGTCTTGGGATCAGAAAGCCTAAAAAAAAATAAAAATAAAATAAAATAAAAAATCACCACATGTTGTTTGGGAGCGTTTCAAGAAAAATCCTCCTTGCTCATCCAGAAACAAACTCCAGCATATTCAGATGTCAGACACTGGAAATTCAAACGGGACGGGCTTCTATGGTCAGATGAAACAAACAAAAAAAAAAGCTCACTCACTAGATGGCTTTGGTACAAATGGAGATAAAAAGTACACCATGCCCACGATCCAAAACAAACATCAAAATCAACATAAAAATGGGTCACTGAGCACAAAATGAAGCTTCTGCCATGGTCGTCCCAGTTCCCTGACCTGAACCCTATAGAGAATGAGTGGGGTGAACTGAAAAGAAGAGCTGGGAATCTGAAGGGTCTGGAGAGATTCTGTATGGAGGAATGATCTCTGATCTCTTGTCAGGTGTTCTCCAAACTCATCAGGCATTATAGGAGAAGACTCAGAGCTGTTATCTTGGCAAAAGGAGGTTGCAAAAAGTATTTAATAAAAGGGTGCCAATAATTGTGGCCAACATGTTTTGGAGAATGCATTTATTTCATAAAGAGATTTCCCTCACATTTTTCAATTATTTTACTTCAATGAAAGGTTAGATTTTTGTGAATTGATTTGAATAAAATATCAAAAGGATTAATGCAGATTTATTTTTACAGGATTCTTTGTTAATATTTACCAAGGGTGCCAATAATTCTGACCATGACTGTATGTATTGCTTTTTATTACTATGTATTATTATTTTACTGCATAAAATTTAATGTCACTATACCTTTTGCTGATTTTGTGAAATCTTTAACTCGTTTTTTTACTGCATTTCTTTCTTGCTTAAACCTAGTTTACTGAATCAAGTTCGCAACAGCAGCTTTTCTTTAACTGAAAAAAAAAGAAAAAAAGATTACAGCCCCATATATATTAGCCATATTGTCCGGCTCTGACACATTTCCACTGAGACAGATATACAAAAACAATGTGACTCAATCTAGGATCCACACACGGCCGGCGCACATGTCCCAGTGACCTAAAAACACCACTCATGTTGTCTAATTAATA
This sequence comes from Rhinogobio ventralis, assembly GCA_039654625.1. Lineage (NCBI taxonomy): Eukaryota > Metazoa > Chordata > Actinopteri > Cypriniformes > Gobionidae > Rhinogobio > Rhinogobio ventralis. The sequence continues at coordinate 29,490,805 of CM077206.1, read as the reverse complement.
TAGTCACACCATTTATTGGTTTTATCCAGTAATGCCTGCAGCAAATTCCATCTCTCTCAGCTGTGAGAGGTTTTACTTCAGTACTATGGCACCTACAAACACACCACAACAAGCACGCCACATATTTTCTCTTGCTAGAGACAGATTCACAGGCAGAAGGTCATGATGATCACTGCAGGTCTCCATGACATCCACTCAGCCAAGGTCTCTCGCAACGCAAGTATGCCGTTCTAAAATTGGGGTGACATTACTCATCAAAGTGCTGTCCTACTGGGGACACAAAGATCCTGACCTTTGCAGTGTTCCTGTCCTGTGTTGGTGGATAGAGTGTCACATGCTTAAGCAATTACATTTTTACTAGTGCTGTCAAATTGATTAATCACATCCAAAACAAAAGTTCATGTTTACATAATAATTATACACAGCACACACATATATTAAGTATACATAACATATACACACACATACATGTATATACTTAATTTTCTTTATATTTATATATTAAATATTTATATATAATATAAATTATATAAATATATATATATACACATTATATACATGCAATTTTTTCTTAAATATATACATGCATGTGTGTGTATTTATATATATATATAATAATTATACACAGTACGCACACATACTGTATATTATCTAAACATGAACATTTATTTTGCGATTAAATGCATCCAAAATAAATGTTCATGTTTAGATAATATACAGTATGTGTGTGTAGTGTGTCAAGTCAAGTCAAAGTTAATTTATAAAGCACTTTTTAAAAACAACAAGTGTTTATCAAAGTGCTGTACACACATAAACTACAAATAAATTATACAAACAATCAATACCAGAAAAAAGAAACAGAAGAACACAATTAAACAATAAGAAAGCAGCTCTCAGATAGTGTCAAATGCCAGACTATAAAAATATGTTTTTAGGCTGGATTTAAACACAGCAAGTGTTTGAGCCTGTCTAATATAAAGGGTCAAACTATTCCAGAGCTTCGGGGCCGCCACAGCAAATGCTCGGTCACCCCTGCTCTTCAACTTTGCCCGTGGAACAGCTAAAAACAAATCGTCAGCAGACCTTAGAGCCCTTAGTGGAGCATAATGCTTAATCAGGTCTGAAAGATATCTGGGTGCTAAACCATTAAGAGATTTAAAAACAAACACCAAAATCTTAAAATGAATCCTGAACTGGACAGGTAACCAGTGAAGAAAGGCGAGAATAGGGGTAATATGTTCCCGCTTTCGTGTTCCCGCCAACAAGCGTGCTGCCGCGTTCTGAACCATCTGCAGTCTGGAGAGAGAGGCCTGACTAATGCCAATATAGAGGCCATTACAATAATCCAGACGAGTTGAAATAAAGATATGCACAAGTCTTTGAAAGTCTTTAAAAGACAGAAAACATTTCACCTTGGTAAGTTGTCTCATTTGGAAAAAACTAGATTTAACTACCAAGTTAATCTGTTTGTCCAGTTTAAAGTCACTGTCCATAATAACACCTACATTTTTTACGTAGGGCTTAACAAGTGGACTCAGTTCACCAAGGTCCAAATCGAATGACTCATATGTGCCTCTTGGCGTGAACAGCATAACTTCTGTTTTTTGTTCATTAAAACTAAGGAAATTTAGTGCCATCCATGCCTTCATTTCCTCGAGACATTAGAAGGAGTAAAAGAGAAGTTAAAGAACAGGTATCTTGACGTTTCAACGGCAGATACATTTGCGTATCGTCTGCATAACAATGAAAGGAGATACCATATTTCCTCAGAATGTGCCCCAAGGGCAGCATATATAGGGAAAACAAAATAGGCCCCAAGATTATACTGTGTATAATTATTTGACAGCACTAATTTTAACACATTTATTAAGTAAACTTTTATGTCGACTGGTCCTTTCTAACCATTTTTTTTAAATGCACAAACATATACATAAATACACAAAGACACAAATAAGAACAAAAAACATGCACCCAAACGGTGCCACATGAACACACAGAGGTGAGATCTGGTGTTGGCTTGTACAGCGGGGTTTTAGGGGGGTTAAGAGTCTATATTTGTCTTACAGGACACATTGGTGGGGGTGAAGAGGAGTTCACTGCCTGATTTGCTAACACAAATTGCACACTCTAAACCCACAGCTCTATATGGAGAGTCAAGAGTCAAACAACTACACAGCGATGGAGTAGAGATGAAATGGATCCCAGGGTAGTTAGATGAGGTACTTTTTTTGACTGCCAGAGCCTTTAAAATAACATAAAACAGACATTTTAAACTGAAACAAGGTAGAAAAGTAATTTCAGGGAAGTCATCTTAAATAAAAAGCTTTGATCTAGAACACAATATGATTTGAGACTTTGGTCTCATCATGTTGTTCTTAAAAAGTAAATCAGACCATCATAGAGATTTGTCTTTCTAAATGTCTCAGTGACCCAAGTGACTTTAGTCAATACTTCATCTGTTGGCCAGAACAGAAGAACAGAGAGGAATCCATCATGTAGAGAGAAAAAAGGAGGGAGGGGACAGAAGAAGAGGATGATGTCAGTTTAGTGTGAGTGGAGAACAGATGAGCAGTACTGCAGTGTGTGTGTGTGTGTGTGTGTGTGTGTGTCACCCATGGTGGACATTAGATGACGCTGGCACTGATCTGACTGGCATAAAGCGGCATTGCTTTAGACTTCACTGACCTTTAGACATAAAAAAATAACATTTTAAATGAAGTAATTTATCTGAAGTCCTTTGCTAATAAATGTTCTAGATGTACTGAAACGAGTAGTCAGACAGCGGGGGCTTTTTAAGGGTCTGGTTACACAGAAATCAGCGTTTCAAAAACCAAAACTGTGATGGAAAATTATGGCTATACCATCCAGCCTTAGATAGCCATTTTTACTGTTATAGTACAATGAATGTACAATTATGATATCAGATTGTAATATCATATATAAAGTTTAGTTTCATATATAAAATGGTACTAAATGATTCTGACAATGTATATGGTGAAATAGTTTTGGATGTGGTGTGCTGGGGGCTGAATTGTCCAACCCAATTTTACAGGGAAACATGTTATAAGGCAGCAAATTCTTATGTGAATTGTATAAATATGTAACAATTTTATAAAAAAAATCAAGCAAGAAGGTCCACCCCTATACTTAACCATCACTGGGGCATAAGCAGATACATATGAATGATATTGAACACATGTGAATTAGCCTCAAATTCGCCAAGACCTAAAATTGTTACGAAATGCTATACAATTGTGTTCGAACTATCATGAATCTTAATGGTACTTCAATTTCAAAGCAAGCTTATTTTGATTTTGGGTACCATGTTTTTGAGAGATATTGTGATATATATGTCCAAAAAAGGTACATTTTGGCTGATGCAGTAGGCAAATGACCAGACAGAAATGGAAAGAGAAAGAGAGCCAAGATGGAAGACAGACAGGTCAACCTCACTGGCTGATCTAAATGCATCCCTATAATTACTTCCTATAACAGACCATGAATAGAAGCCGACCACACCATGATGTGCTTTACAGCAGTCTGAGAGACAGCAGCTCTTTTATAAAGCCTAGTGAGCTGCCTTGCTGTCTACTGCCTACATACACTGCTATCTTTAAAGACAGCATGAACCTCATAAAGTACTGATTTGTAATGCTCTAGTCTACACGGGCAACAACTCTGGGTGCCAAACAAACAGCACTCCTCGTGTGAACTGTGAAGCATGCGGAAAATGATTCCAAGTTTTATGTTAGCATGTTACTAAGCTAACAGCATGACATTGAGCACACAATTATAACAGGAATAGTTCACCCAAAACTTCTATCATCATTTACGCACAATGACATTCCAAACCTGTATGACCTTCTTTCTTCTAAAAAACACAAAAGAAGATATTTTGAAGAATGTTGGTAACCAAACCATTTTGGTGGCCAAATTGCCTTCCCTTGTATGGACAAAAAACACTGATACCTTTCTCAAAATATATTCTATTATGTACTTTCTATTAAGAAAGAAAGTATTACAGTTTTGAAAAAAACATGAGGGTAAGTATATAATGATTGAGTGTCATTGTTCATCTCAAGTCAGTTTAGTGTTTATTTAGTTCAATAACTGTGTAAAGTTCATTAATTATAAAATTTGTTCAATTCAGCTATAAACAGCTCTACAGAAGACAATAGTGTTAGCTAAGCAACATGCTAACATAAAACTCCAACATAAAACTATCCCTTTAAGTTAAATGGTACATTTCTACATAGATTGAACTATTTAATTAAAACACTTCTGGATTTAAAGGCACAATACCAAAAACCACTAGAACAATGTTATATATTTTGTTGACTTCTGTACTTAAATTATCCCAAACGTTTCCAAGAATGTTTAAATCCAGAGAAATAAGCAACTTTAACCAGCACACGGACCGTGTCTATCAATGACATCATTCCCGCGTTACCCTTGATTTTGTAGAAACCATGGAAACACCAAAGACGCTTTAATATAGTATGTGTTTTATTAGACAGGTGAGCAACTGTTTGGATACATTCATCGACAGAAAACGAATCACTGTTATATAGCTCAACACGGTTAGTCTCTTAGTTGTTTTAATGATTCGTGAGTACCATGTTTTACCATGCCTAACATTGATCTAGCTTACTGCAGTGTGCAACAAGTGATTCATAATAGCTGCCGAGTGAATGCACAGAGTAGCATTATAACATAACTTTCAACACACTCAAATGTATCTAATACGATAAAGCAGCGCTGTGTTACCCCACATACGCATGACCGGAAGAAGCGGAAGTGGTGTTCTGCGGCATAATAAAAGCTCTGCGAAATCAAGGCGTCATTAAGCTACGTCTTTGCTTTGAATAAGCAACCCCTCTTTAATGAAACCCATGTATAATCAACATTTGTCCATCCACCATGCTGAATGGATTTTTTCACTGCACTTTGCATTATGGGACTGCTGATTTAGAATTTGTTTAAAACCTTTGTTTTAAATATCTTAGAAGCTACAATAAATATATGCTAAATTGCTGCCTAGGTAGGCAGCTGAATAGGTTTTGGGACAAAGCTAGTGTGTGTAACGTCGATGTCAGTGTGTTGTAATTGTCAGGGCAGTTTTTCCCATGGGCTGCCATGGCGTCTTTGTTCTCTGTTGTAAATACAAAGAGACTTTATCCATTCAGGCTTCTGCACACTCTTCATGTCTGCTTTTCACTAAATCACCCTGTAGGCCGAAAGAATCCAACACAAATATCAGAACTGGTGATTATTTACTTTGCCATATTTCTCATGGGAGGTAAAATGTTGTCGTAACTTCTATTTTTGTCTGTGGAACGGCTGCAGTCTGCCACAAAGTTCCTGCCTTGTCCTACTTTTCGGTTAAGAAATCTGTAGTTGTCTTGTTTTTTTCTAGGAAACAAACACTAAAAGTTACCTTAACACATGCATGAGAAACCTTTACCTCTCAGATTTACCTCAGCAAACTTTCCTCTCAGAGTTCAGTGGGGGCAGACTCCAAACTCACATAGCAACAAGCCCTGCGCTGTGATTGGACGGTGGCTTCCTGCCAAGCCGTTAATACAGTTTCCTGTCTGTGGGCCAGAGAGTGTCTGTGTGTGAGAGAGAGCAAACACACATTCTGTTTTGGGAAGATGCAGAGGCTTTGTGTAGATGACTGCAACCCGACGGCTTTTCGATGTATATTTTGAGCACATATGTTAAAACTCTTGGGTGTGGGCAAAAGCGAACCATGGGAAAAGCTCCATAAACTCACACAAACACATCAAAACACATGACTACAAACACACTAAGATTTATTGTATACTTCTAGTGAGCTGAAAACAATTTGTTCTCTAGCATAGCTATTTAACCTGAGCTTTTAATCATGTTCGCAAACAGTCGATAGGGATGTTACGTAAAGGGTTCTGAGGGCTGCACAATTTCATTTACATAATTAGACAATTCTGTGGATCAGAGAACAGCCATTACACAAAATAAAAACTGAAGACTTCCCCTTCTATCTTTACCCTTGGGTTATTCTAAACCCATAAGGTTTTCTATGGAGCACAAAAGAAGATGTTTAACAAAATGTTTACGCTGCTCTCTTTCCTATACACTGAAAAAATAGCTATACTTTGGAACAATTTTCACTCAGAAATTATCACAAATAATTACTAAGAAGTGGCAAGTAACACATTGAATTAAACATGAAATTATGAAGTAGACTGAAATAGTATTTTCTTGTAAGACATACAATGACCAAATTGACAAAAAAGTACCATAAAAGAAGTCTAAAACCATTTCTTTTTTGTGTTCCACGGAAGAAAGAAAGTCATGCCATGAATGTAAGCAAATTATGACAATTTCTTTTTTGGGTGAACTATCCCTTTAAAGACATGTACACACAAAAATGTAAGCACATGTAATGGCCTTTTGCCAGGGCTATAACGAAGGCAGGAATCTGAAAAACCCTGGACCACAACATGTGATGTGTAACACATGTAAAACACCATCTGACTACATTTTAACTATATTAACTATTACACTACTTTTATCTTTGTTCAAAGAGCAACCTTGAGGCAATAAGGCCGACTGTGCTGTGCTTTCATGAGAACTTGTTCATTCATTTAGAGTTTGAGTGGATGCGTGACCATGTCATGTTAAAAAGAATGAGCGACAGAGTGAAAACGTGAGGTGAGAGAGACACTGGAGACGAGGGCCGCAGTCTGAGGGCTTGTGTAAGATACCACAATGAATCACGTCTTTCATGTGCTGGGTATGTAACACGATCAACTGACAACACACTTACTGACAACAACAAAACCCAGACAAAAGAAAATACACAAAAGCTGTGGGTATGAGGCAAAGAGAAGTGCTTGGGGAGAATGACACAGACATCATTGTGTGACTGATAAATGCACAGGGAGTGATGAAATGGTTGATTTCAGTTGAGTTGTTGTGCTTAAGTAACCTAAACCAAAGACAACACAAGATTTTGAATTTTTTTTGGAGCAAAATATAAAGGGTGACGGCCTGTGCTCTAGGTGCTTTCTCAGGGCTGCGCCAGTCAAAAGGAAAAACTTTCAATCACATTCTGCTCACTAAAATATGCTTTGGATCTCTCACAGTTAAAGGGATAGTTCACCCCAAAATTTTAATTTTGCCATCATTTACAAACCCTCATGTCATTCCAAAATCGTAAGACTTTCGATGAAGATATTTTTAATGAAACCTGAGAAATTTCTGTCCTACATTAGGTTTCTGTAACAACAGAAATTGAATAATCAAATGTAAAAATAAAACCGCCCACCGCTCACCCCTCCCTTTTGAAGCACATAGAGAAGCTACGGTGGCCGGCACAGGACAAATCTATCGTCATATGAGACAGCAGAGAGTAGCTAGTGCTCTGTAGAGCAGTTTGACCGCTGTAGAAACATGACGGCGCAAAATGGCGACTTCAATGTAAGGGGACCCGCGGTGTATGTAGAAAGAAATGGCTCATTCTGAGGTAATAAAAAAAGAACGGTTCATTATGTAAAGGTCTTTATACACCACTGAAAACATAGTCATGTACACTCACCTAAAGGATTATTAGGAACACCTGTTCAATTTCTCATTAATGCAATTATCTAATCAACCAATCACATGGCAGTTGCTTCAATGCATTTAGGGGTGTGGTCCTGGTCAAGACAATCTCCTGAACTCCAAACTGGATGTCAGAATGGGAAAGAAAGGTGATTTAAGCAATTTTGAGCGTGGCATGGTTGTTGGTGCCAGACGGGCCGGTCTGAGTATTTCACAATCTGCTCAGTTACTGGGATTTTCACGCACAACCATTTCTAGAGTTTACAAAGAATGGTGTGAAAAGGGAAAAACATCCAGTATGCGGCAGTCCTGTGGGCGAAAATGCCTTGTTGATGCTAGAGGTCAGAGGAGAATGGGCCAACTGATTCAAGCTGATAGAAGAGCAACTTTGACTGAAATAACCACTCGTTACAACCGAGGTATGCAGCAAAGCATTTGTGAAGCCACAACACGCACAACCTTGAGGCGGATGGGCTACAACAGCAGAAGACCCCACCGGGTACCACTCATCTCCACTACAAATAGGAAAAAGAGGCTACAATTTGCACGAGCTCACCAAAATTGGACAGTTGAAGACTGGAAAAATGTTGCCTGGTCTGATGAGTCTCGATTTCTGTTGAGACATTCAGATGGTAGAGTCAGAATTTGGCGCAAACAGAATGAGAACATGGATCCATCATGCCTTGTTACCACTGTGCAGGCTGGTGGTGGTGGTGTAATGGTGTGGGGGATGTTTTCTTGGCACACTTTAGGCACATCGTTTAAATGCCACGGCCTACCTGAGCATTGTTTCTGACCATGTCCATCCCTTTATGACCACCATGTACCCATCCTCGGATGGCTACTTCCAGCAGGATAATGCACCATGTCACAAAGCTCAAATCATTTCAAATTGGTTTCTTGAACATGACAATGAGTTCACTGTACTAAAATGGCCCCCACAGTCACCAGATCTCAACCCAATAGAGCATCTTTGGGATGTGGTGGAACGGGAGCTTCGTGCCCTGGATGTGCATCCCACAAATCTCCATCAACTGCAAGATGCTATCCTATCAATATGGGCCAACATTTCTAAAGAATGCTTTCAGCACCTTGTTGAATCAATGCCACGTAGAATTAAGGCAGTTCTGAAGGCGAAAGGGGGTCAAACACAGTATTAGTATGGTGTTCCTAATAATCCTTTAGGTGAGTGTATATTATATTGCATTTCTGTAAATAGATCCTCATAAATATTACACACTGTATCTTTAAGCATATCGTTGTCATGTAAACGTACCCTAAAACTTGGAAAACATTTTGTAATCTTTTGGAGTATTAAAATCATGCATTTATCACAAGCTGTTGCGATATGTACATATTTGATATTTCAATATATTGTGTGGTCATGGTGATTTTGTCAAGTAAGACATGTTCCTGGATGAATATATTTTGTTGATCCTGGACCAACATTCCTGTTCAAAAAATTTAGTCCTAACTAGAGATGCACTGATGTATTGGCCGCCGATATTTATCGGCCGATTTTTTATCAATTTACCGATGGTTTGTTAATTAACTGCGTGAAGGCACTGAGCTGTATAATGTCTGTTGCATAATCCAAGATTATAATGTAATATTCCTGCTGCGCTGCTGTTTAATGTTAATCAAACAACAAAAGACCAACAAAAACTGTCTTGTCTTGACTAAATGTCTGTCATAAGAATTCATTTTGGCGATGCGGAAAACGCAGACGGGATCCAGTCATAAAAACGGAATTTACTGCATAACGCGGAATGTCACGGAATTTGACAAAGTTTTGATGAATAAATAAAACATAGGTCAGTACACTTAAATCAAATCGCGATACTAGTGTCTGTGAATATTAAGCCGCAAAAAGACTGTTTAAATATGAATCCTGCATGTTTCTGTGTATCTCAGTGTGAATGAATGGAGCAGACGTGTGGTTTATCTCACACACACTGAAACTTGTTTTTCAGCCTCTGCCGCCTCGATATATGAGGACATGAATGCATGAACTTCATCTCCAGTCACTTCATGAGCATTTTACCGTTTAATTCGACAAAATCTATCGTCATATCATAAACACACACACAGAAACTTCACGACAACCCGTCAAAATAAAAGTTCAGTTTAACAAAGCAATTGTAACAGAAATATATTAATGTTGTACAATAGAATTTAGCTAGTTCTCAATGTAATAATAATATATGTCTTTAATTTATACAGTGAAGAATATGCAATGTTATTTAACATTTATTTAACTTTATTTCTGTACCTGGAAACTTAAACCTACCTAAAAAGCACTGTTTATTTCATATGTATCTTTGTTCTGTTGTATGAATGTTAAATAGATCCAGTCTATGTTCATTAGAAATTATTTGATAATGCAGCAATAAACTAGCTAGTAGGCTATAAGTTAATTTTTTTACTTTGCTGATTTAAAACATGATCAAAACACTATCTATTTTAATGACAAAAGTTCAAATAAGTGACAAATATCGGTATTGGAATCGGCCAATAATTGTTAGTTAAAATCGGTATCGGCCCCAAAAAATCCTATCGGTGCATCCCTAGTCCTAACCCTATCCCTACCCCTAAACCTAACCCTACCCATAACTTATCCCTAAAATCAGAGGGAAATGATGTAGAAGCACCTAAGCCTAAGCTTGACATAAACTGTAAACTTCAAATCTGATTGGTTGATTGGAATGCTGTTCCAGGAACATGTTGCACTTGGTGAAATCACGTTTACCACATCTTGCAGCCCTACATGAAACCCTGGAGTTTTGCAGGTCAAGCATGCCCCAAATCAGTCTGAGCTCAAAAAGCACCAACTGCCTGAAGTCAACCCTCAAACAGCCTGCAGGACCCATCAGCCACCCGTCTGCTTACATTGAGCTTTACAGCAGATCACAAACACACACACACACACACACCTGTCCCCAGACACATGCTCCTGCAGCTATGTGGTCAGGTTGAGCAATCTTAGTGAAAAACAGAAGCCTGTCTCACCAACATTGTGTCACACAGAGAAAACTGAACATCAACTTTGTGAAATCTGCCTTTAAAGCAACATTAAAAGGAAATCAAAACAAAACTGTGACGAGCCGGGCGAGCGAGAGCCGTGAGAGGGCGACACGAGGCCGGGGAGTGATTGATGAGCGCCAGCTGCGCGTCACACCGGTCTCGGATCTCTCACGGAGGAGCTCGGAAGCATAAAAGGAGGAGTGACGACAGTGAAGGACGAGAGAGGACCAGGCCTGGATTTACGTTGTGTTTTTGTTTATGTTTTGTATGTGTGTGCGTGGCAGTCGTCCGTGAGGGGCTGCCTGCGGTTTTACTTTCAGTTTGTGTTTATTTATTTGATTAAAGTCTTTAAAATGTTCGCTGGTTTCCCTGAACATACAAACTACGTTACAAAAACTTTAAAAGGTCTTGGCTTTAAAGTCAGCATGGAACAGCGTTTGACCTATTTTATTAAGATAATTTGATAAAAACAGGATGTTCATAGTGGAAAAAACTAAATAATTGTATCCATTGGGAACTGATTGGATCATGGAAAGTTTCACCCCCTTGTGAGGAAGCTTTCATTGTTAAAGCATTTCAAAATATCCCAAAGGTAGTGCTTTTAAAATCTATTGTTATTTGATAGCAGTTAATGTATTAACTATTAATTACACTAACATTTAAAATAGAGATGCACCGATCAATCGGCCATGGATAGGAATCGGCCGATCATGAGGGAAATCGGCCGATTCCTATCCATGGCCGCTTGATCGGTGTATCTCACATTTTCAGTCTCAATTCTTACCGATTCTGAGCCGATCCGTTTTGTTACCAGCGGCACAGGCAATAATGTCAGCTGCGCGTTCTCGCTCTCTTCTCTTTCACGGTGAAATGACACACATCCACGTGGGCGCCTCCTCTCTCCCACTCGTCTCATTCGCTCCAGTTAAATAGTGCTTGTATTGCGCATAATTGTAGTCATTCCCGCCGGTTTCACGCTCACACCAAAAGCACGCGCACCACTGATCTATATAAGTGAAGCGTACAAGCCATGCTCAGTCTCAAACAGAGTCACAAGTACCAAAATGAGTTGGCTTACTGCGCTTAAACTGTCAAATACATACAAAAGTATGTCAAAACCAGCGGCACAGGCAATCTTGGCAAGTATTCAGATAAACAGTCAGTTTTGAATTGTTAAATAGCTAAGAAAGTGAACCCATGTTGTGTGTAACCGTATTGGTTCTGCTGAACATAGTTCATAAACTCTTAAAGGGCCAGCAGTCCAATATTCCTGCTGCTGTCTGTCATGTTAATCAAAGAACAAAAGACAAAAAAAATCACTTTCTGCTCTTGACTGTACACGTTTTATAACTTTAATGGTAAGAATTGATCTGTATTAATATTTACAATAAAGACTACAGAAATCAAGGTAACCAGTGTGTAAAATAACACTGAATGTGTTATTTTACATTTGATTACTTTCATTTCTGTAGTATTTCTTACCGGAATAGAAACCCAGTTAACCTGAAAAACTTAGTTTCATAGCTCTCTTTATTCTAATGCATTTATTTGAGCTGTTTATATTTTATTACTGACTTTTTACTTGTGTTTTTTTTATGAAAATAAAACTTTGCATTGAAGAAAAGTAGATTTTTGTTTGTATACACTCACCTAAAGGATTATTAGGAACACCATACTAATACTGTGTTTGAGCCCCTTTCGCCTTCAGAACTGCCTTAATTCTACGTGGCATTGATTCAACAAGGTGCTGAAAGCATTCTTTAGAAATGGTGGCCCATATTGATAGGATAGCATCTTGCAGTTGATGGAGGTGTGGGATGCACATCCAGGGCACGAAGCTCCCGTTCCACCACATCCTAAAGATGCTCTATTGGGTTGAGATCTGGTGACTGTGGGGGCCATCTTAGTACAGTGAACTCATTGTCATGTTCAAGAAACCAATTTGAAATGATTCGAGCTTTGTGACATGGTGCATTATCCTGCTGGAAGTAGCCATCAGAGGATGGGTACATGGTGGTCATAAAGGGATGGACATGGTCAGAAACAATGCTCAGGTAGGCCGTGGCATTTAAACGATGCCCAATTGGCACTAAGGGGCCTAAAGTGTGCCAAGAAAACATCCCCCACACCATTACACCACCACCACCAGCCTGCACAGTGGTAACAAGGCATGATGGATCCATGTTCTCATTCTGTTTACGCCAAATTCTGACTCTACCATCTGAATGTCTCAACAGAAATCGAGACTCATCAGACCAGGCAACATTTTTCCAGTCTTCAACTGTCCAATTTTGGTGAGCTTGTGCAAATTGTAGCCTCTTTTTCCTATTTGTAGTGGAGATGAGTGGTACCCGGTGGGGTCTTCTGCTGTTGTAGCCCATCCGCCTCAAGGTTGTGCGTGTTGTGGCTTCACAAATGCTTTGCTGCATACCTCGGTTGTAACGAGTGGTTATTTCAGTCAAAGTTGCTCTTCTATCAGCTTGAATCAGTCGGCCCATTCTCCTCTGACCTCTAGCATCAACAAGGCATTTTCGCCCACATGACTGCTGCATACTGGATGTTTTTCCCTTTTCACACCATTCTTTGTAAACTCTAGAAATGGTTGTGCGTGAAAATCCCAGTAACTGAGCAGATTGTGAAATACTCAGACCGGCCCGTCTGGCACCAACAACCATGCCACGCTCAAAATTGCTTAAATCACCTTTCTTTCCCATTCTGACATTCAGTTTGGAGTTCAGGAGATTGTCTTGACCAGGACCACACCCCTAAATGCATTGAAGCAACTGCCATGTGATTGGTTGATTAGATAATTGCATTAATGAGAAATTGAACAGGTGTTCCTAATAATCCTTTAGGTGATTGTATATTTTCTTAGAAAGAAAATCGGAATCTGCAAAAATCGGTATCGGCAGATCACACTAACAAAAAAATTGGAAATCGGAATCAGCCAAGAAACTTGCAATCGGTGCATCTCTAATTAAAAAAAAAGACTACATTACCTAAATCAGCTTTTACACCAGCTAAAAAAACAAACTTGGTTTAGAGGTGAAGCATTTTGATAAAAGATGTTATATTCTTTGGAAACACATGCACAAATGAATCATTCACAAGACCAGGAACATTTATTAAGAAAGTAAATACAGTCAATTCAAATTTCATGTTGACTTTATACGAAGCTGGGTAGTGAAGGACTTCAGGTTAACTAGAACAGTGCATCAAATAATTAACAACCTATCTAATATTAAAGCCACGAAGCACTGGGTCAGACAACCATCTTGTACATGCCAAAAACAGAAAGTACAATCAAAACTATCAACTAAGACACCAGTCCTCAGTTCTGCTTCGTGTTGAAACGTCCTGCCATAACCTGGCATGCTTAAAGTGATCCATTGTCACAAGGGAGCGAGCCTGTGTGTATATTTTCCACAGTCCTTGATCAGCTGATTTCAGCTGAGTATTTGAGATGCGGACAAACCAGGCCACCGGTGCAACTGATCCCTGTTGTCAGTAGCAACAGAGGAAAATATAAACACTGTGACTGTGAACAGAACCGTGCAGACCTGCTTTTGAGGTATTTTGCAGTACTGACAATCAGAGGATGATAATTTGTTGGTAATTTGAGGCAGAGTGGACAGATATACACTCAGGCCCACAGTATGAGAGAAAAACAGCTGAAATACACCCAATACATCATCAAGGATGAACCAGATGTGACCAAAAAACCTGTGAAACAGTGATACTGAAAGGTCACAACTCAAAACTTGTGTCCAGTGATGGGACAGGTTAAGAGGTTTAAGCTTTCAGTGAAACTCGGGGCAGAGAATTAAAAGATTGGTCAATGTCTGTTTTAAGCGTTTGTGGAAAAGCACCCCAATGGGCAAAGTATAAGGAGAGTGGGGCCCATACAAGCAATAAATTATCTACACTCTTAAAAATAAAGGTTCTTTATTGGCATTGATGGTTCCATGAAGGACCTTTAACATCCACGGAACATTTCCATTGCACAAAGGATTCTTTATAGTGAAAAGAAATTCTTTGGATTATTCAAATGTTCTTCCCACTAAGAAAAAAAAGGTTCTTTTCTGTTCACTTAGGGTGTGTTCATACTTGACAGGTTTGGTCCAATAAAAAACAAACTGTGGTCCATCCGAACCCTGGTGCACACCAAACAAACTCTGGTGCAGTTTGACTGAAATATGAATGCAACACGGACCAAAGACATCTAAACCAGGGGTGCCCAATCCTGTTCCTGGAGCTCTACCTTCCTGCAAAGTTAAGCTCCAACCCTGATCAAACACAACTGAACCAGCTAAGGCTGGCCACAAGATTTTAAGACCAATTTTAAGCATGATTGGCACCCGAAGCGATCGGGGGGCGTGGCCCGATTTGATGCTTGTTGCAAATGACAAAAGATGTCCAAAAAATCCTCAATTGTGTTGTGTCATTACGATTATTTTACTGCTCCTGATCGCGTCGGAGCCCACACGATGCCAAAACTCTTGATCGGGCTGCCTCTGATGTGATACACGCGATTGCCAATGAGATTGCGAGCAAGCTTCACCAACCAGATGTTTCGTGCTTCTATAGCTGAAACTTGTCAGCTATAAACATACCACGAAAGTGGAGTATTGAGAAAGAAGATCACTCATATTCTTTTTTCTCCTTAGTTTTTCTTCCCGTAAAACAAAACTCACGCCAGCTGATGACGTCGGTCGTACTCCATTTGTTTTTCTTCTCAAGTCGCGTTTGATCTTGCGAGTCTCTGCGAGATCTCGTCTCGCTGTGAAAATGTTACTACAATCGACAGGTGTGTGGTCTCAAGGCCCGGACGAAACTTCTAGTGTGTGCATTCGGAGGATTATAAAGCTAAAAAATCAGTTGAAACTGCCCTTATATCTGTGGTCTCCCAGTTTTAAAGTCTAGTGTGTCCCAGGCCTAATTAAGATCTTCAGGAACACTTGATAATTACAGACAGGTGTGTTGGATCAGAACTCTGCAAGTAGGTAGATCTCCAGGAACAGGATTGGGCACCCTGATCTAACCAAACTAAAAACAGGATGTGACGTCACAAGATGCAACCCTAAAAAGGACAGACTGTTCAAGCATACCTGGCTCTTCTCATCATAGGAGATACATGACCTATTTTAGTTTGGTACAGGCGAACTAGTGTGAACACACTAGAGATGCACCGATCGATCGGCCAGGGATCGGAATCGGCCGATTTCCCTCATGATCGGCCCGGATCGGTGATCGGCCGATCAGACTCACTTCTTACCGATTCCGAGCCAATCCGTTTTGTTACCAGCGGCACAGGCAATAACGTCAGCTGCGCGTTCTCGCTCTCTTCTCTGTCATGGTGAAGTGACACACATCCACGTGGGCGCCTCCTCTCTCCCACTCGTCTCATTCGCTCCGGTTAAATAGTGCTTGTATTGTGCATCATTTTAGTCATTCCCGCCGGTTTCGTGCTCACACCAAAAGCACGCGCACCACTGATCTATATAAGTGAAGCGAACAAGCCATGCTCAGTCTCAAACAGAGTCACAAGTACCAAAATGAGTGGCGCTTAAACTGTCAAATACATACAAAAGTATGTCAAAACCAGCGGCACAGGCAATCTTGACAAATATTCAGATAAACAGTCAGTTTTGAATCGTTAAATAGCTAAGAAAGTGAACCCATGTTGTGTGTAACAGTATTGGTTCCGCTGAACACCGTTCATAAACTCTTAAAGGGCCAGCAGTCCAATATTCCTGCTGCTGTCTGTCATGTTGATCAAAGAACAAAAGACAAAAAAAATCACTTTCTGCTCTTGAATGAATACATTTTATAACTTTAATGGTAAGAATTGATCTGTATTAATATTTACAATAAAGACACTGAATGTGTTATTTTACATTTGATTACTTTAATTTCTGTAGTATTTATTACCTGAATAAAAACCCAGTTAACCTGAAAAACTTAGTTTCATAGCTCTCTTTATTCTAATGCATTTATTTTATTTGTATATGTTGTCAATTATAGTTCTTAGAAAGAAAATCAGAATTGGCAAAAATCGGTATTGGCAGATCACACTAACAAAAAAATCGGAAATCGGAATCAGCCAAGAAAATTGCAATCGGTGCATCTCTAGAACACACCCTTAAAGGTAGGGTGGGCAATTTCAGAGAGGCTAGTAAAAGCAAGCTAGCTTTGAAAGCATGAGATCCCACCCTCCCTTCAAAGCGCTCTCTAAAGCCACGACACCTTCAAAACACATGAATGCGCAAAGTAGAGTCTGCGAAGCGTAACTACGGTTATGAAATGGCGTGAACGCAGCATAAACTGTGTTTTGGTTCAAGAGGAAAAAAGTGGCTATTTGTTTGTGGCGCTTAGTGACTATCTACAACTCTGCATACAGCCTAATTGATGACGTGTGATGTCTGTGCGAGCAGGTGCGCGGTGGTATGGAAATACATATGTTGACAGGCAGGAAGGGCATCCTATCATTGCATTAGGACCAAACATATTTTGGTCCTGAGACTTCCACAGAAGACATGTTTTAATATTTAGACCACTTCTATTATTGATTGTTATCAGTATGTGAAGACAGTTTAAACCAGTAAAACAAAAATGTTTATAAAAAAATAGCTTACACTACCTTTAGGCCAGCTGAAAATGATAGGCGCGATTTCGTTCTAGCCTGTGTCTCCTACGCAGTTTTTGTTGTAAATAGTACAGCGCTCTCGAGATCTACGCCAGTCGATGCTGTTCACGTGAGCACCGCGATGCATGCGCAGGAGCTGCACAACACTGTAAACAGCGTAGGAGACTGACACAGGCCAGAACGAAATTGTTGAATGAAGTCATTATTTTGTTTGTTTTTGCATACAAAAAGTCTTCTCGTCGCTTCATAAAATTAAGGTTGAACCACTGGAGTCACATGGACTGTTTTAACATTGTTTTAATACCTTTCTGGACCTCGAAAGTGCTGTCTATGGAGGGGCCTGAGAGCTCTCGGATTTCATCAAAAATATCTTAATTTGTGTTCCGAAGATGAACGAAGGTCTTACGAGTGATTAATGACAGAATTTTCATTTTTGGGTGAACTAACTCAATAAACGTTTCTTAGAGAACTCAAAATGGTTCTTCTATAGCACTGCTGTGAAAACCCCTGTAGTCTGACAGACTTATTTAAAGGGGTCATAAAAAACACATTTTTAGAGTTAAATTTTAATAGGAAAACACACTGTAAATTTCAGACATCAAAACACCTAGATAAACATTAAAAAGGAAAAAAACCTTTTGATGACTGGCCCATTTACTTTAGATGCAGATTATTGCCTTCGGCCTAGGGTTAGATATTCCTGTCGGACAAAAATCCATGGTAACATCACGATGATACAATGAACAAACATCATGGTGATACCATGGAACTTTTTTTTAGTAAATTCTGAAGAACACAAGAAAAAAAAATCCAATAATTGAATACATATCAAAACACTCAACTACATGATTTATCCTAAAAGATCCTAGTCTCTCTCTGAGATAAAAGCTTATTGATTTTCAAATCATATATTAACGTTACCACAAAGGAATAGACTGCTGCTGTAGAGTAAGAGCAAATTAATTGTAACTGCACTTGTTTAATGTATTCCGATATGGGTCACCAATTACCAGAGAAATCGAGTGTGAAAAAGTGATATGTTACAGGTTGTTAGGCAACTTGCTTTCTCATACACTTGTCCTTGCCGTTGTGCAAAGTAATTCCACTTATGCATGTGTCCCAGAATTCCCAGCCCATGAGAAAGAAAGGCCCGTCCCTTCTACTTTCGTTGTCCAGAGTGGCTTTGTGCTTGGAGACATCATAATTAATAGTAGTCATAAGTGTTATCTAATCCGTCAGATCTAAAGTTTTAAATTCACAGACGCTCATCACAGATGAATTTTAGGATGCTTCAGAGACAACATAACACTTTTTCTTAATATGCTCCCCCGGCTGCTTCACGCTAGCTTATTTTTTTAAATGAGAGCAACAGAGGCGCAGCAGACGGTGAAAAATCTCATCGTAAACCAAAGATGTTTACCAAAAAGCGCTCACTGAGCTGAAAAATGAACATTAAACTGATCCTCAGCACAGCTTTTCAAAATACTGCTTTATTTAAATGCAGATGGCATGTTCAGGGGTTTTGCCATGTTTTTCAGATAAAAACGTTAGTCCATGTCAATTAGATTAAACACCATCTATATGCTTGCGTTTATACATATGTTAAGACATGTTTAGACAAAAGTTAAGACACATGCATGTCTTTTGACAAAATGGACCAACAATATTGAAGATCTTGTTTGTTGGGGTGTTTAAGTTGTCCAATCAAATGCTCTCTAGAATAAGAATGTCCTTCAATACATCCTGCCTTTAAATAGAAAGAGCAAGTAACAAATCATGACTGTAATATAAGCTAACACTATATAAAAAAGACAAGCCATTATATATCCAACTTCCTTTTTATTTGGAAATACATAACCACAGCTCATAAAAACATTTCATGGTGTCTTTAAGGAGAAAAAAGTAGTCATGCACTGATGTTAAAATATTGCTAATACTGATAAGTTGATAATTATGTCAGATAACAGATAAATGGCTGATATTAAAATTCTATACTATTCTGTCTAAATAAAATAAATAAAAATAAAAAAATCATTTGAGGTCTTTTGGAAGACTGTTTAGGCTATCTATTTGAAATAGCCCACTTAATCTAATCTGTTGAATCAAACAGTCGAATCACATACTGAATGCCACTGAAAAATAGGTCATATACATGCGCTATGCTTGCCTTGCATTATGATCATTGTACATTGCACTTTTGCATTCGCTTGAAGTCAGCATAACACAGAAGTTGCGCTAGTCTTTTCTTCATTATTGTGAAGTATATTCGAGAAAGAAATGTAGGGCGGAAATTGATTTCGTCCATCGGAATTGATTGGATCATTGTGGTTTGCTATTGCTTTGATCTCATTTGAGTGAAAGGTTTTCCCGCCCTCACGCCAGTGAGTGAACACTGTGAGTGATTAGAAAAGAGATTTTGATTAAACATAATGAGGGCATATGCATTTGTGCATGGGCAAATTATTTATAATAAATACAGAAATATTACATATTAAACTTGCAAAAAAGTAAACAACATTGACTAGCAGCAGCAGTATCATTTAGTCGACTAGTTGACTCGTCTTCCTAGTTATTAAATTATTGGTGCTTTAAAGATTTAGTTTACCCAAAAATGAAAATGTAATTACTTACTCTCAAGTTGTTCCAAACCTGTATGAGTTTCTTTCTTCTATTGAACACAAAAAATATTTTTTTTGAATGTTGGTAACCAGACAGTTAACGGCACCCGTTGACTTTCAAAGTAGGAAATAAAATACTATGGAAGTCAATGGGTGGCGTCAACTGTTTGGTTACCAACATTCTAAAAAATATCTTCTTCTTTAGTATTCAACAGAAGAAAAAAAACTCATACAGGTTTGGAACAACATGAGGGTGAGTAAATTATGTTAAAATCATTTTAATTTTTGGGTGAACTATCCCTTTAAGTGAGCATTAGATGATGGCAAAGGATCAATTAAATATCCATCACTGGCAATAACAGTTTAAAAAACAATATTTAAAAAAGGTGAATGACAAAGATTAGGGCTGTGTTTTGCCAGCTATACCTTACAGTATGATAATCATGATGCATGTTATGATTCATACTGCAATGCATCATGATATCATAATAGGACTGCACTTGAAACCGCAGCAAAAGTGATCCAGCAAGTCCGACAGAAAGTAAATCGGTGGAATCAGTCACTTTAGTGCTGTTTGTTTCACTCCCTGTCCAGTGTGGAGACTCATAAGAGAACTGCAGATGTCAGATTTTGTGTTTCTGCTTTTTCATTATGTACACTGTATGAATGTAGACATTCTTGGATCTAAAAGATTGAGGCAATATTGTGAGAAAACGAATCACGGTATATGATCGTATCTGCACTACACATGCCAGCCAGTTACTAGACGGTGCGACGAACATTCATGTTCTCAATTGATGTACTTCATGATGGATCACTGAAAATGCAAACAAGATGACACTGCAAATGCAAATGAGATGCCACTCATTTTTGTTTGCATAGCTGCTCTTCTGTCCATACAGGTCCTACTAGCTGTGTTAATAGCACAGTCGAGGTGCTCAGGTGTGGTCGGGTTGTGTTTACGTATGCAGCTTGTACATATTCCAATAATAGAAATGCCCACAGTGAGTGTTTACACCAACAGAGAGAAGAGCTACAGGTCCAGATGGCCCCCTCGCTTCATGCTGGGTCTTCTGTGTGTGCAGCTATTTGGGTTAGAGTGCTGGTCTAGAAACAGTTTCGCCTTTCCTGAACCTGCCCTTCATCATGCTGAACCAAGCCACGGTGGTCGTCACTAAAGATCACAGGCACACAGGAACTGATGTCATCACGCTTGCCTGACCCCCAGCTGAAAAAGCAAATGGTCATGTGAGAGAGAGTAAGTCTGCTGACTGTTTCCACACTCCAAAGACAGAGACTGTGGAGAACAGTAGAAATATGCCTCACTTGGGTGAATCTCATAAAACCTGTTAAGGTCATGTTCGAGCAAAATGTCACCCAAAATTTAAAAAAAAACTTTTTTAAAAGATATAAGCATTTAGTTTTTATTTTAAAAAATGTTCTATTATTTTCTAAAAGAAAAGGCCTATTACACAATTAATTTACTACAATGTGACAAAATAACTTTTGAATTACAGTAATTAATCTAATAGTAGTCCCGCCCCATGCTCACACCATTGGCTGAGGCAAAGATTGCTGTGATTAGTTATCACAACTTAGAATTCAACATTAGAATAGCAATAATGTGGTGATTCAATTTAAAAAAGTAAGTGGTTTGCACTTGACTTAAAATTTTAAGTTTAGTTAACATTAGTTTAGTTAAGTTGGATATTTAAGTTATCTCAACCAATTTTAAGTTATTATAATTAATTGCAGCAACATTTTTTACAGGGCATCATTTATAAAAACATGCATAGAATGATCCTAAATGTGAACATACAATCATTTCCGAAATGTTCCTGCGAACAATTTATAACACGTCAATATGTACATTGTAATTTAATTATTAATTTCAGTGACAATTATCACAAAGCAGTTGCTAATTTGTGCATATAATATTATTGCATATGTGTTTGTCTATTTATCTTTACGTTTTAATAAACATCCATTGGATTTTTTTAATTACTGGTATATACAGTCAAACCAAATATTATTCAGACACCAGATATCATTTTTTTGTAGTGGGTGCAGGACACTAGTTCATTTATGTAAGTGAGGATAGCAAAATACAGTAAACTGTGAGTTTACTTCATCATACAGTGGACTAGCAGTAAAATTTATACAAATTTTGGGACCAAAATTATTTTTGACACTTTGACCTGACCATGTTCTGCTCAAGTGTTTTTTCTTTAATTGCTAATGCGACCTTTTACACCACAGACTGAACAAAATGAAGCATTGCTTGGTAATTGGTTGACCTAAATTGGTATTATCTAATTGTGTGCTCAAATTTAACAGCTGATTGGTTGATTGTAATCCATTACATACCTTTCTATCAAAGTTATCTGACATAATGAAGATGAATTTGATTTAACTCTGAGTTCTTGTCATATTTTATTATCATTTATTATCATAAACTATAGCGAACAAACTGTGATAATGTGAAAAAATGTTGAAGGTGTCTGAATACATTTTGTTTTGACTTTATGAGTGCATAATATACATAAGAACATTTTCATGTCACGTTTTTGCCTTCTTGTCCCAATTTGTTCCTTAATAACGTAAAATGAAATCTGTGGAATTTAGGATTAAACCTGTATGTGCGTTTTATTATTGAGGTCCCTGGACCTGTTTTCTAGATTTAAATTTGTTGTATATCCTTTCCAGCAAAACCTGGAAACTGCCTATAAACTTTTCAAACAATGTATGATTCTCTAACGAAGGATTTAAAACATGTTTGGTGATGGGCTCTTCTATGGTGACACAATCGAATCCCTGGTAAGGCAAAACAAAGAAGCAATCTATGTGCAAACTAGCAACCATTAACACACCTAAATTCCCACTGCATGGGGTGTATACATCCTCGCACCACCCAGCTCAAGGGAAACTGTGTCATAACCAACAGCTGTTCGACTTCGAGGCGAGACACTCCAAACTCTCCCAGCTGACTGCAGTAGGCCTGCTCCAACTGGTTATTACAGAACTCTGACAAAAATATGACATCATTTCTCCACGGAACATGTTTCCACATGGCCTTCACAACTCAAAGTTCCTGGATCTACTAGTAGCTTTCCACCTCATGACATCATGGACAAAGATAAATGCCCAACTGAATCATTTTTAATGGGTGTACTGTGTGCTACCATTAAGCTCTCATATGAGATGGAATGGATTTTTAATCACAGTCAAGAACCAGTTCTCTCTTTAAAAAAGTGCTTACAGTTTGAAAATATTAACTCACCCAAGATTGAAGATTCTGTCATCTATTACTAAGAGTAAATCCACTTTCATAGTAGCAGAATGAATAATGATCTGTGAAATGAGTAAGTGATAACAGATTTTGTTGGGTCAGTTATCCCTTTAGCAATCTATTCTGATCAAAGCAACCAGTGCTGGATCAATAATGCTGAGCAAAGTTATAAAAAAGAAAACGTGTTTGTTTACATGCCAAACAAGAGATGTTTATTGGTGTCAGCTCCAGACGAATTGATTTTCAGCCGCGATAGAGTCCAAAGGAAGCCACATGATCCTGTTACATGTCTGAGTTTATTGCGAGTGTCACCCTAGTGCCAGAAACAGGACAGAACCACAGAATACCTGAGAGAGAGGGATCTCTTTAATGAGATATTCCGAAAAATGTGGAAAGAGTTTGATGCCTTGTTTTAAGTTCTAGTGAAAAAAAGAAAAGAAAGCCAGAGAGAGTGCTGGTGGAAGTGAACAACCTGCTATTTTCATCAGTGGAACAGTATGTTCCAAATAACAATAGCACAGAAGGGATGTCATATCTACTCCAAAACAGTCTTTTGACGGTAATCAGCTCTCACTCGAAGAGCCAAACAGACCAAGAAGTCTCTAATCCATGAAGAGAAATCCAATAGAGGGAAATGACTCCGAAGACACCAAAGGAATGCAGCCAGCTCATTCCATTTTAAAGTATATGTAACAAAATTGTGATCCAACAAAAATAGATCTAGCTATTCAGGCCTGTTTGTTAGCTTTTGTAAATTAGCAGCTTTGGCTGTGGCAGTAGGGGTAAACCACAGTCACAGGGGCCAAATTACATCCAAACATGACTCCAGCCTGTCCAAACATGGAAGCTTCGAACCAAGAGTACAGCAGTTGAATGGTCTATCATCTAGATATAGTAGCTATCAAACAACGTGCTGTTACAGTTAAAAAATTAATTGCATAATGAACCCTTTGAGTGCAGTATGCGGTACATGTCTTACAATTTTCTCTGAAAGAAGAGAGACAAAGCCTTGACAAATGCATGGGGGAGGGATTGAGGACAGGTAATGTCATGCAAATCTAGGCTGAATGCCTGGTCACTAGTGTAATGCCAGTCACTTTTTCAGCTGTTATTAAAGGGACAGTTCACCCAAAAATTAATTAATTACTCACCCTCATGTCGTTCCAAACCTATAAGACCTTCGTTCATCTTTGGAACACAAATGAAGATATTTTTGATGAAATCCGAGAGCTCTCAGACCCCTCCATAGACAGCAATTTAATGAACGCTTTCAAGGTCCAGAAAGGTAGTAAAAACATTGATAAAATATTCCATGTGACTCCAGTGGTTCAACCTTGAAGCGACGAGAATACTTTTTGTGCGCAAAAACAAACAAAAATAACGACTTTATTCAACAATTTCGTTCTAGTCTGTGTCGGTCTTCTACGCAAGTTTACACAACAGTGAAGCTCTTTCACATGAGCACGACGATGCATGTGTGTGATGATGACGCAGGAGTTGCACTGTATTTACAACGTAAACTGTGTAGGAGACTGGCACAGGTTAGAACAAAATTGTTGAATAAAGTCATTATTTTTGTTTGTTTTTGCGCACAAAAAGTATTCTCGTCGCTTCAAGGTTGAACCACTGGAGTCACATGGAATATTTTATCAATGTTTTTACTACCTTTCTGGACCTTTAAAAAAGTGTTCATTAAATTGCTGTCTATGGAGAGGTCGGTGAGCTCTCGGATTTCATCAAAAATAATATAATATGTGTTCCCGAAGATGAATGAAGGTCTTACGGGTTTGGAACGACATGAGTGTGAGTGATTAATGACAGAATTTTTGGATGGACTATCCCTTTAATTCTTCAGGGACTTATTAATTCTTCAGAAAGAAATAACTTGCATAATGTTTATGTTTAAACCCATACCCAACAGAAAACAAACCTAAACCCAAAAAAACAAACTAACACCAAACTAAAGTAAGCCCATATCCAACTAAAACAAATCTTATATAGCCAACCAACACATATTTAGGTCTATCTGGAAAAAAAACCCCTGACCAAAACAAACCCAACAAAGAGACATACCCATACTCAACAAAAACAACTGTACCTAACCAAAACCAAACATCAACACCTAACAGATACATTAACGAGATTACAGTAACTTGTAAATATAGATCACGCTCTTGTATAACAGAGTGGACAATTCTGAAGAGTGTGAAGGGTAGTGTGTGTGTGTCAGCGGGGGGGAAACACAAACACAACATACAGCAGCACACACAGCTGATCTAGGACGCTTTGTTCCCTTCGGAAAGCGACGGCTATAGCGTTAACAGCGACAGAAAAGACAAAACATTACAGTGTACCATCTGAACATTATCAAAGCACATGCATGGAACAATGAAACAAACACACTGCAGCGCAGTGACGTCACGACCCACAGACAGATGACATTCAATGTAATCACGCATTTTATTTTTTATTTTAATTTTACCTTTGTCAGGTTTCATGTTGGTCACAGACACCGTGATCCCCTCCAGAATGCCTGCGGTCCGTCTTCCGTCTTCAGATCTTTGTTTAGACTTTAAAACTCGTCCTTTAGACATCGGTTAGCTATCGATCTGGCACACAGCCATTCGGATATCAATGATCTAAGCTGTAAGATCAAACGCAGATCTATACGCCACTGTATGTTAAGAGTCCAGTGGTCTGATGAACTAGTTCACCAAAACACCAGCGTTGTACTTAAATAAGCATGCAATTATCATCTCTCGTCTCTATCTAGCTAAATATCCCAGACATCCGCTGCTGCCAGTCGCCTCATTGCCGATGCCAAACGAGCTCCAGTACCAGTCTCTCCTGTGTCACTGATCTGCTCAAATTAAAGCCATGTGAGACGCATCGGGATCCCCTGGATCATCACCACCATCAACCCTACGGACAGCTAGATCAGACCCAGGACAGGTAGATGAGACACTACTAAGGAATCACCAGCATCATCTCCTCCAGGCTGGAGAAGCGTTACGTTGCGGTGATGACTTCAGCCAACAAGAAGTGGCTCATAGCTCTAAACCCCCTTCTCGACCACTTGATCATAAGCCCTCCCCATAAAAACAGAGCAATACTGGTGACGGAAGAGTGAGACAACTAGTTCAACCAACTATCTATATAAAGCGACTGCTAAAACCCAGCGATGACGAACCCCAAATAGAAGTTTTCGAGCTGTCTAAACAATATCTCGGAGATTAAATGATCAGCAGGGACAAAGCTCATGTTCTCTCTCCCCCTCTCTCTCTCTCTCTCTCTCTCTCTCTCTGCTTGTCAAAACAAATGCAGGAGGACAGCCTCTAAGTCATGTGTCCCAACAACAGCTCGTCCCGCCCCCAGGCTGTACGTCACTTCCGCCCCGCGGCACTGGCTTGAACTCGTTGCTGCGGCAACGAGTGAACGTAACCCACTTAACTTAAAGAAATAGTTCACCCTAAAATGAAAATTCTGTCACCATTTACTCGCCCTCAAGTTGTTCCAAACCTGTATGAGTTTCTTTCTTCCGCTGAATACAAAAGAAGATATTTTAAAGAATGTCGGTAGAGTGGTGCAGGTATATGACATCACTTTGTAGGCCAAAACGCGGAAGCAAAATAGCATTTTAACACTTCCGGTTCCCTTCTTCCGAAGTCAATGGGTTTTTTGAATGGGATAATTGGTTAAATGACTGAAATAAGGTCTGTGGTGAACGCAAGCTCAAGACACTTTCACGTTTTATTATACAACATAACACACATCAGTATTTCTTTTGAAAGAAAGAAAAAAAATTTTGTCTTGAAAAAGGCCGTTGCTAACAAGTGGCTAAATGGGACTACAGTGGCTGTCAGGGAGATAAAACGTCATCAGGCCGAACAGGTAACCTCAGTCCGCTTTTACAGCCTTGTTATGCTTATAATTGTGCTCTTATAAACTATTCTAACTTAAACTTTCTGGGAAAATGTTTTTAGTAGGGCTGTCGATTTATCGCATTAATTAGTTACAGTAAAAATGTATGGATCCACTTGTCCGTGCAATACTTCTGTCATGCCGCACTCCACTTTATTGGTGACGTCAAGCGACTTTGAAAAATGCTGCGCGTCAAAAAGCTGGCCGATGCCCATCTTTATGCAAATGAATCCATTGAACGCGACGTGACTATCCAATAGAAGTAGAGCACATGGAGACTGGGGGAAGTCTCTCACAGGTCCTTTGCGACATGACTGAAGCGTGGTGTTGTGACGCTTCCCCTCATTTGTACGCTTAAAATACAACGCATATTTCAAAGATCCAAAATAGAACGAGGCGTCGGTAACAGTAGAACATTTTGTCGCGTCGCGTCACTTCACGTGTGGACAGTCACAGCATCACTGAGTATAATGTTTTTTTCTTGGTGTGGTCTTATTATTAATCACACGTCTTAGGCTAAGTTATCAACTGGAAATACCCAGAATTAGATAAATCAAATAATTAGAATATCATCAAAAAGTTTATTTCACTAATTCCATTCAAAAAGTGAAACTTGTATATTATATTCATTCATTACAAACAGACTGATATATTTCATTTATTTCTTTTAATTTTGATGATTATAACTGACAACTAAGGAAAAATCCCAAATTCAGTATCTCAGAAAATTAGAATATTACTTAAGACCAATACAAAGAAAGGATTTTTAGAAATCTTGGCCAACTGAAAAGTATGAACATGAAAAGTATGAGCATGTACAGCACTCAATACTTAGTTGGGGCTCCTTTTGCCTGAATTACTGCAGCAATGCGGCGTGGCATGGAGTCGATCAGTCTGTGGCACTGCTCAGGTGTTATGAGAGCCCAGGTTGCTCTGATAGTGGCCTTCAGCTCTTCTGCATTGTTGGGTCTGGCATATCGCATCTTCCTCTTCACAATACCCCATACATTTTCTAAGGTCAGGCGAGTTTGCTGGCCAATTAAGAACAGGGATACCATGGTCCTTAAACCAGGTACTGGTTGCTTTGGCACTGTGTGCAGGTGCCAAGTCCTGTTGGAAAATGAAATCTGCATCTCCATAAAGTTGGTCAGCAGCAGGAAGCATGAAGTGCTCTAAAACTTCCTGGTATACGGCTGCGTTGACCTTGGACCTCAGAAAACACAGTGGACCAACACCAGCAGATGACATGGCACCCCAAACCATCACTGACTGTGGAAACTTTACACTGGACCTCAAGCAACGTGGATTGTTTGCCTCTCCTCTCTTCCTCCAGACTCTGGGACCCTGATTTCCGAAGGAAATGCAAAATTTACTTTCATCAGAGAACATAACTTTGGACCACTCAGCAGCAGTCCAGTCCTTTTAGTCTTTAGCCCAGGCGAGATGCTTCTGATGCTGTCTGTTGTTCAAGAGTGGCTTGACACAAGGAATGTGACAGCTGAAACCCATGTCTTGCATACGTCTGTGCGTAGTGGTTCTTGAAGCCTGACTCCAGCTGCAGTCCACTCTTTGCGAATCTCCCCCACATTTTTGAATGGGTTTTGTTTCACAATCCTCTCCAGGGTGCGGTTATCCCTATTGCTTGTACACTTTTTTCTACCACATCTTTCCCTTCCCTTCGCCTCTCTATTAATGTGCTTGGACACAGAGCTCTGTGAACAGCCAGCCTCTTTTGCAATGACCTTTTGTGTCTTGCCCTCCTTGTGCAAGGTGTCAATGGTCGTCTTTTGGACAACTGTCAAGTCAGCAGTCTTCCCCATGATTGTGTAGCCTACAGAACTAGACTGAGAGAACATTTAAAGGCCTTTGCAGGTGTTTTGAGTTAATTAGCTGATTAGAGTGTGGCACCAGGTGTCTTCAATATTGAACCTTTTCACAATATTCTAATTTTCTGAGATACTGAATTTGGGATTTTCCTTAGTTGTCAGTTATAATCATCAAAATGAAATGAAATAAACATTTGAAATATATCAGTCTGTGTGTAATGAATGAATATAATATACAAGTTTCACTTTTTGAATGGAATTAGTGAAATAAATCAACTTTTTGATGATATTCTAATTATATGACCAGCACCTGTAGTTATATTATTTTTGCACTTATCTAGTATTATTTTGCAATGTGAACAACAAAGGTAAAGGGTTAGTTCAACCAAAAATGTCAATTCTGTCATCATTTAGTCATCCTCATGTCATTCCAAACCGACATGTCTCCAAATGAAGACATTCGTTCATCTTCAGAACACAAACTGCGACTTTGACGCTTCAAAAAGTTAATGAAAAGATTGTAAAACTAACCATATGAATTGAGTGGTTTAGTCCAAATTTTCAGAAGAGACTCGATCACTTCACATGATGAACAGATTTAATTTAGTCTTTTATTCACATTTAAACAATGATCAGCGAACATAAACAGAAGCTCAACCGAACCTGCTTGCCACGCGAAAACAAACCTCATTGGTTCTTTCGGAAGCTCAAAAGTGCTGCGTAACACACGAGAATGAACCTGGCAAAAATGATAACAGTAATAATGTATAACA
Source organism: Rhinogobio ventralis (assembly GCA_039654625.1). Taxonomy (NCBI): domain Eukaryota; kingdom Metazoa; phylum Chordata; class Actinopteri; order Cypriniformes; family Gobionidae; genus Rhinogobio; species Rhinogobio ventralis. The sequence goes on along the minus strand of CM077206.1, from coordinate 29,461,121 downwards.
GTAAATGATAATCCAATGTTACCTTTCCTTAAAGAAAACTTACAATTATAGGCCTACTGACAGTATTCTTCAAAGTGTTCTTTCACTAAAAATTGGGTTAGAAGTATATAACTAGTAAACTAACACCTATAGGGCCAATATAGCAGCAATACTAAAAAAAAAAAGTTAGATGTAAACTAGTTGTGTATTCAGAGTTTACTACTGTTCCACTTTGCGTTAAATTCAAGGCACTGATGTTTGCCTACAAAACAACTGGCTATGCAGCCCTATACAATTAACTACTTCCACACTTATGTGCCCTCCAAAAGACTGTGCTCTGCAAGTGAACGGCACCTTGTGGTGCCATCCCAAAGAGGCACAAAATCACTTTCACAGACCTTTACCGGACTGTTCCCTGCTGGTGGAATGACCTGCCTAACTCAACCCAATGCGCTGAATCTTTAGCCATTTTAAAAAAAGACTTACTATTCTATTATATATATTTTTTTATTAAAAAAAAAAAAAAACCTTGCCCTTGCTATTTTTGTCACATCACTTGTTGCCCTATTGTGGGTTTGATTGCTAATAATCACATAAACCTAAGCGTCTTCAGTCCAGTTAATGCTCATATTTAATAAATAACATATTAATATTTAATATTACCAACAATATCAAAGTTATTCTTACAGTTTAAGCTTTAATAAAAAAAAGCATTACAAATTTCACAGTAAAAGACACATGTACAACCTGAAAGCAGACATTTTTAGAATGACTAAATTGAGATTAAATAATTGTATACATTTAATGTTAAATAAATATTAATATACAGCATATAAGTGGGGTCCAAAAGTCAGAGACCACTTTGAGAATCTGGTATTCAAAATTTGTGAAATATTTTGAAATATTTAAGATTATGCACTATTTACACACAAGCAAAAGTGTGACGTTGGCCATGTGAACTCCGATTTCCTTGCTTCCATTGAAACACAAGACACTCTTTGGAATCAAATCATGGTGAACAACATGATAATCAGATTTTGTCCATGAACACCAAATTCTTGGATGTTAGTTTTTCAACAATCTGGTCACCTAATTTTTTCCACACTATACTAGTATTTAGTAAGAACTGTAGTACAAGTGCATTTTGATACAAGCGAATGTCAGCTGAATGCTACCATGTGTAATCTATTAAATTTAATCTGTCCCAGGGGTTCAGGCCTCATTAAAGTCTCTCGACTGTCTTTCCTTGTTATTAGATAATAGCACACAGGTCACAGGTGATTGATGGAATAGAGATGTCATGCATAAAAGAACAAATGAATACTCCGAGGATCAAACTGACCTTCATTTTTCTTTTTTTTTTCACTGACAGATATTAAGCATAAATCATATAATGATATAGGCTATTGATTCACACACTCACTTTAACACACTCTCTCGTGATAAAATAAATTACCTTAGTAAGTAAGAGCCCACCAATCAAATGATGATATTTAACATAATGTGACTGGATTTCTATTCACAAATAACGGTGTAGGACTACTAACAAGAAGAAGACCAAGTACATGTTGAGATCCAACCTGCTAAGCCAAATAAAATCAGAGTTGTTTGACACAAGGGACACAGGTTCAATAAAAACAGTTGTGTTGTGCCATCTAGTGGTCTTTATGTAGAATTACAGCTTAGAGAGGTTGAAAAAATATATTGCATGCCACTTTACAGTTTTCTATATAATGCAGAAAATCCATGTAATTGTTTCAGAGAATAGGAAAGCTTGTTTAAAACCTTATAAAATATTCAGTGTTAATAGATCAGATAACACAAGTTAGTTGCAAATATAATTTATTTTGTGAATGTTGCAGCAAATAAACCCAACTTAACCAAAACAAAGCAGAGGACAGACAAAAAATAAAATTAAATAAAAAAGAATTGCAAAATAAAACTTAAACGGAAAATGTATAAATCTGATCAATAACTATGGGATGCTGGTAATAGTTGTAACACTCCACTTAATATTTCTCAGGGTGAAAATTATTTTTAATTTAACAAAATGTTGACCCTGTGGTTTGATATTTTTTGTCACTTTTTACATTTTTGCTGTTTCATATAACGTCTACATTTACTCAAAGGCCATAAAAACCTTTTTTTTCTCCCTATTTGGCAAACACAAATGATCATTTATCATGAATCCTCAAAAAAATTATAGCATATAAAACCACCAATAATTTTAAAATACGTCTTTAAAATTGGAATAAAAATGCAAGTTCTCAATGCGTTTCTCAAAAGCAATGTGAGCTAAGTTGATCGTAGTGGCAATGCTTTTGGGAAATGCAGTCCTGTTTAGTCTCTATAACGCCTCACTTTCTGAAAAGTGCAATGTGCTCTGATTGGTCTGTTGTACCAGCGTGTTGTGATTGGTCAACCACTTTGAGCAACGGTCACATTTTAAAGTGTGCATAGTTATTAAAGCTTGTTATTAATTTTGCTGAACATCTTTACCTTATCAGCTCTTTGAATCAATAATGGTTTATTGAAACCTGTCGACTGACAGTCCCATAGATATATGTTTTTATTTATGTCTATACAGTCCCACCCACTGGCCGGAACTGATAATGAGGGCTTTAAAACTGCAGTGAACTAATGCTTTAAAAATCACGAACAAAATGGAAAAGAGCAGTGTCACTTAAAGGCACAATATGTAAGATTTTTGGATTAAAATATCCAAAAACCACAAGACCAGTGTTATATATTTTGTTGACTTGTGTACTTACATTATCCCAGATGTTTCCAAGAATGTTTAAATCCAGAGAAATAAGCCTTTTTTTACCAGGACATGGACCATGTCCATGCGTCGCTTATCATTGACATCATACCCACGTTACCTTCGATTTCCACACATTATTTCGGATCATGATTTCTGCACATTGAACATGATTTCTGCCCAAGTCCCATCCTGATTCTTTTCCACTGGCTGTGAGATGAAGACGACATCTCCCATGAATCCGCGCTCTATTTCGGCGTCATCAAAACTACATTTTGGCGAAAAACTACATATTGTGCCTTTAACATACGAGAAACTGAAAAAGCAGACGAGGAAGTCTAATGTATTATGTTTAGATCGAAAACACACTTTTCTCTTTTTCATCACTACTAGGCTAGGCAACAATAGGCAAAAATTAATATTATAATTTTACGCTTTCATTTCTACAAGCTTGAAGTACTAATATAGAATTTACTTTGTTTTTTAAATTCTTGCCTGAACTAACTTTTTAATGTAGAAATTACAGTTGTTTTTTCTGTAGTTACTTCACCACAAAATAATTTAGCCACCACTAGCTACACAATGGAAAGTAAAAATATTGATTTAATTCAGCCATATTTGAACCAGAAACTGATTCAGAAGAAGAAGAGAATTATGCAGGGTCGTCTACAAGTTGAGGTATCTGGTAATGGACACCAATATTTTAACAATTCAGAAAAGATGAATCACTGTCTGACCATCTGAGATTTCAGTATGGAGATATAAGTTAGGATCATGATTTTTTGGTAGTTTTACAGCACAATGTGAGTGCACTGTTTGCTTTTGCCATCTGATGGAGTGTTTGGACCCAGAAAACAGTGACACATGATGTCAGATTTTACAAGCCGTTACCTGGGAAAACCATCCATTAGAATTCCTGTTCATCTGAAGGGCAGTTGCTCGGCTGGCGCAGGATCCACTGAAATCCATCTTTCCTCATGGCATGTTGAATCAAACAATGTAGCATATATTATAGCACAGTGTAGCATATTACACATATGTTCAAATACTATATAAAAATTGGTCTATGCAAAAAGTTGTGTACAGTGATGACTGATTGATTGATTGATTGAAGTTTATTTTGAGCAAAAATATACTAATACAATATACATAGAAAAATATAATACAGTATAATACAGACCAAATGAGTTTTGCGTGCTTCTTGATACCGTTGAACATTCTGTTTTAAAGGGTACATAACACACTCAGTTTATGCCAATCTCATGTTACCTATAGAGTACCTATAGAGTAGTATTGCATCTTTCATATCTCAGAAGAGTTTTTAGTTTTATCATATTTATAAAAGATATATACGCTGTACCGATTCTTTCAGAAAACAGCCGAACTTGTGGAGGCGTGCAGTGGGTGGGGCTAAAGAGTCATGAGCGCGTGCACACACACACACAATACATCATGGCATTATCCCTGAATAACTTTCGATTCACTTTACCTTCGTGTTGTTTGATTATATGCACTTGCGCACCGATTGCCAACAAAACACCAACATTTGATGCAGTTTCACTCACCGCCTGCGGTTTCGACTCATGACCGGGAACAAACAAACACACTTGCAGAACTCCGTTGCTGCACTGGGAAAAAAAATGCATCCACTGTTTCTTTACGCTGGGTTATTTGGGAAGCTAAACAAGGTTATCTGTCCCTCACAACCAGAAACACACTTCTTTAGTGACACTGTTGAGTTTGTGACGAAGCTCGTTGAAGGGCATGCTCTTGCTCTGGTTGACATGCGCACGCACTCATCCGGGAGAAGTGCCCATACAAGCAATTCCGCCCTTTATGACGTAAAAAAACTTTCTTGTTCGAATCCTGAAGGGTTGTATTTGGCACAAAAATACTCTGTCATACATCCAACTCGTTTTTTTGACATTTTGGCCATGTTTAGCATGAGAGTCCAACTCTTTAACAGTGTAAATAAGTCAGAATGCATGAAACAGCAAACTACTAGCAACAACTAGCAAATAGCAACATAATATGGGCCATTCAGCAGAGAAATATTCAATATTCTGTCTGAGGTTATTTTGATGGCATGTAACAAAATAAATATTGAACTAGAAAAAACGTAGGGCAGAAGTTGAATTTATCCTTCAGATAAAGGTTGGATAGTGATGTAGTCTATTATGTATACCAGATTGGAGCCTAAATGAATGCAAATTATTATTTTTTTCAATGTGCACTAATTGAATCATTACCAAGAACATACATTTATAAAGTAAAAAGATTAAATTTTGATTTCCTGTTGACTTTAAGGACATAACATAGCCACATTTGTAACCACATTGTGTTGAATATCATTGAGATGTTGAATAAAAGACAAGAAAGTCAAGACGTCTGGTTGTGATGCGCTGGAAAACCCAACCTTTTTATTTTCTACATTTTTGTGACTACAGAAATGCTGAAACATTTTAACACTGAAAAAAGCATGGTGACATCATTACTTGCATCTTTTTTGTCTATTTTTTTTCTTGCTTAGCAAACACAGAAGATGATATTGCACGGCATATAGAGAACAGTAGCTAACAGGAAAGAAGAAAGAAAAAAAAACAATTGGATAGATCAGAATTTAAAATGAAAAGCATGACGCATTACAACCTGAGAGTAATACCTACTGCATTCCTCCACTGAAACAGACACAACATACAGAGAAAACAGGCCGAGAGAAAGAGAAGAAAAAGAAAAGTGTAAAAACAGAACCAGCTTGATACAAGATGCACTGTTCGAAATGGAAACAAGCACTACTTTTGCGAAAGAAAATGTCAGCAAGTTTATTTTTCAGTTTATCAAAACCTTCCTCCTTCTTTATAATAATCATCGCTGGAAGTAGTCCCTCTTGGACCTACAAAAAAATAAATATAAAAAAAATGAAAAACATGATTTTGTTTTCCAGCTGATTGTCTTAGGCGCTCTCAGTATTATACGGCACACAGAGCCAAGCCTTCTATCAAATAGGAACTCCTTTTCCACGACAACCAACTGGGATAGGAATTAATGATTAGAGCAATCCCAACATTCACATACATCGAGCTATCTAAGCTAGACACTACATTAGAGGAGTGGGTCGGGACGGAGCGTAGGGTTTGGGAAGAGAAGGGGTGAGTATTCTGATGCAGACAGCTGCTGTGACGCTGCGGGCGAACACTTCTGGGTCTTTGACTGTGTTGTGGGCAGAGAGGATCTTGACTCACAGTTGGGCTTAATTTATAACACTTTTTGTTTCGTACAAAACAAATCTTAAATGCTGCACCTGGATCATCTATCCAATATCCCTTATGCGACGTAGGAAACCCATGGCCAACAAACCTAATGCAACAAATGAAACAATTCTGATTGTACAGCATAGTGAGACGAAAAGCACTGCTATCATGGGCTTTCTCTTCAGTCCTGCTAATATAAGGGACATCGCTCTGCATCATTCTTTTCATGATGTTTCCAAGTGGTGTCCTCAATCCTAAGCAGATGCACACAATGCATCCAATTGTTAAGGTTAACTGTACAAAATCATGTCCGAACCACTAGCAGAATCAAACAGAAATGGAAACTGCTGAAATATCAATGCAGGCTCAACCAATGCTGTGATTTTGAGGGGTCCCAGTTCGGCTTGTTAGCTTTTACAGTTTACCATTAGGCATGCATAAAGCATTTGCTATTTACGAGTTGCCATGTATTCTGACAACACATAATAGCATGTTTTGCCAATAACCGGTTTTTGGGGGTATCTTAACGTTAATATGGACCGTTCTATCCCAATCAGACGCTAATTCAAAATATGTAAGACTGTTTGAAACTTGTTTGAAAGCAATTCCGCAGATCTGTTTGGTGACACTAGTGGAGCAGATATTACTTCACCTTCAACATACAACATTAGACACACACTTCCGCCCTCCCCATACATGCACACACCAATTCCTGTTTTCTTTGCAGATTTATTAGACTTTGCTCATTGTCAGAACACACGTTCGAACCAAAATTGACATATCAGATGGATCTAGGCAGCAGTGCCACGTCAATTAAAAATCAACCCAGCGACGTGACCCCGCCCCCGGCAGACCTGCTGCCCCGCCCACGTTCCACCCTCTCAGTGTCCGACACAGCAAAGTGAGCAGGACTTGTAGCCCTCCGTCCCAAAAGCCACAGATTGTACTGTTTAGCAGTATATGCCCCAATAAGTTGAATTTAGCTTGTCTACATTGTCCCACTATGCCCTGGTTCGTACCCGTGCAGACAGCAAATAACCTCACAAACGCCAGTGCTTATGCAAAAATCGCACTACTTTTTTCGTCCCCCCTCCCACTTTTTGGTTTGGTTAGAAAATCTTTGGATGTGCAGCAATACCCATAAAACAATGATTTGAAGTACAAAGGACAAAATCATTCTGGACATTTAAATAACATTAAAAAAAATCAACTAAAAACATTATACACTGCTTTTTTTTTGCCGCGACGAGGTCAGTCCTCCGCGGCTCTCTGTCTGGCAGTGTATTAATACAAGGGCCAAAGTGCCATCTAACATACAAACACAGAGGAATGGAAATTCATCGATATATCTACACTTCAGACATAAGGCTGTAAAATAAAATGAATGTCCGTTTTTTTGTTTTGTTTTTTGTTTTTGTTTTTTCCAAAAAACCTACTATGTACAAATCTATATTTTCTACAAATACATAAATTAAAACAGAGGTTAAGCGATACAAAAATGCAATTAAATTAACGGAAATCACAACACCGTAGTAGAAGAAAGTGAACGAATAGACACAGAATCACAGCAGTTGGTTTTACCCTGTAAAAAAGAATAGTCAAACATCCTTAGAGTATCAGAACAACACAAGGCTTTAAAAAAAATAAGCTTCTTTTTCTTTCTGCAAGTTTCAGTCTGCTATCACAGAAACTCGCCTTTGGTGACCAAAACTGAGCACTTTAGCCAAAACCGTCAAAATAAATACTCATAAAGCTTTTTTTCCCGAAGTAACATCAACGATTACCAAACTAGTTAGTTCTGCCTTAATCACATAAACTCTCTATACAACAGAACTGTGAAAATTTATTACTATGAGGTATTCAGATATTGGTAAAGACGTGCACGGCCTAATCGGTGGACACACCCACTGGTGACGTGGCGAGGGGGGGGGGCGGGGCAAGCGGCAGATTTGGCAGGGAGGTGGCAGGAGCTTTGGTTTGTCAGGGAGAGTTGGAGAAAGCAAGAGAAATTCCTTTGGTATGTTTTCATTGCATGGTTGCACTGGCAAAAGCACCACGGTGAGAGAGAAGAAATATTCCATTTTTTCTTCGTCAGTGGCCCTTCCACAGGCTGAGGTATTCCGAGAGTTAAAAGGTGGGTGTCGAGAGGTCAACGGCGGTTTAACACTTTGGTTCAAGCAAGGCACTCGTCCTGTGAGTTTAAAACATGTCTGCCGAGGGCGCTGTTATGAGCACGGATGAGTGATAGAGAGCATTAGAGCGAAGGAGAGGAGGAGGAGGAGGAGGAGGCAGGGAGGGGAAAGACTGGAAACACACCATCTATTCATCCACCTTATCATTCATTTAGGCCGTGCAAAGAGAACAAATCTTTGGTATTCTTTGGTATCATTACTTTGATAGAAATCACGAATGGAAACGGACTGAGGTAGCATCTTTGGTTCACACTATAAATATCAGCAGGTTTTTTTTTTGTCATTTTTTCTGCTTTTCTACATGAGGAAGCAGCGCTCTTTTATATATGCTTCGATGTTGTAATAGTCGTAAATACCAAATATATTTTAAAGCTAAAACACACCACAAGAGACAACAAGGCCAGATATCTTGTGAGTTTGAGTCTATTATATGAAGCGAACGCATCACCCTGCTTCAGTCTCAATAATGCTTTCTTCCTAGTTGTGAAATGCATAGAATGCGCTCCCTCTCTCTCTTACCGGGGTATTGAGTTCGGGCCCGGATGGGGACACTGCGGCGGTGTTGATGGTCGATGCCGTGAAAATGATGCATTACACAATGAAATAGCCTTCTATCACGAAATAAAAACAGCATCTAACTGAGCTTGATGGGAAATGAAAGCGATGAATCTAATATGACGGCGCATGACTTATGGGTTTGTGAAAAGCATGCTGACAGCCTACATTAACATTCTAAGAATGAGAACGTGAAAAGTTTCAAACGAAACTCCTGCTTCCTCTAATGACAATTAACATGTGCATGCATTTGCTCCAGACAAAGCTAATTATGATAAATTACAAAAGTTGAGTTATTTTCACCCAGACGTCTCTTCAACCTCATTAAATGAGAGTCTGCGGAACTCATATCTCCTTATAAGCTGTGTTTGACTGATGGATGTGGGTATGAAACGGTGACAGGTGCTAGTGAGCGTATCTTTATCTTTGGTTTTCAGCAACTGGCATTGAAACATTTCAAATACAGGTAAAAAAGGCAGGTTAAAGCTAGCAAAAATCTCCCTGAAATAATCACAAGAAAGGACGGACTTAGGCAGGAATGGGGTGCGAGCACAGATGTGTCCTCACAGAGACATGCTTGACTACTACTAGTTTGTTCTTTAGGACAAATAAGAGACTTAATTATATGTTAAATGGCTACAGGAGTCACCTGAATGGAACTGTCACAGGTGTCTTGATAAGAGGAATCGACATAGTTTTGCCTGATTTAAAAAGTGATAATGATAAAATACACATGTTTCTTTGGTTCTACCATCTGTGATTGATAAGAAGATGGCAAGTTCACATGTATTTTTAGGTTTCTATGTAGCTTTTCCAACAATTAGGAAGAAAGCACTATCCTGAGGGTGACATTCAGGCAACCTTTGTCAAGATTCTACACCACCTGATTATATTTGAAAACACAGAGGTGAGCCTGTGACGTCAGGCATTACACCTAAGATGTCACGAAAACTGGAATCTGACATCAGAGTGAATAACAATCACTCCACATTTGAGATGATCATTGATGAGAAAAAGTCCTTGAAAGCAACCGATCACATGAAAAAAGAAAGACTTTGAGGGGAGTGTGTTGAGATGGGGAACGGCCAGTGATTGGAGTGTAACTTCTTTTTTCTTTTTTGCAGAATGTCAGACATAAACGAACAAAGTCCTAAATGGGGGTCAAAGCAGTCTTTGGTGTTTTTCTTTGGATATTATAAATATCGGTACTGTACAAGTTTTAAGGGCAAACGCTGTCTAAAATTGTCTCTTGTTAAGTTTTCTTTGTTTAAAGCTTTTCCACCGAAGTTTTTTTTTTTCCCATAATGCAGCCATTACTCCATCATGCTTTGGTACAAGTGCTGGAGGAGGAGGAGTTGGCCGAGTTGGAGCTGCCATCGTCCAGCCACTTATCAAGGCTCCGTCGACGCGCGTTCATGAAGAAGTTGCTGACGGTGGCGAGCTCCAGGCCCAGCTGCTGAGAGATGGTGATTTGTAACTCTTTGGACGGACGCTTGTTCTCTTTGAATATTGCATGTAAAGTCCGACGCTGGACATCAGTGAAGACCAGCCGGGGCTTCTTGGAGATGCTCCCCCGCTCGCCTTTACCGTGCTCCTGCTCCTTTCTCTTGCACGCTGAAAGAACAATAGGTTGACACGCAAAAGTCAGACATAATTGGCAAACGTAAAAGAAACTACAGACATTTTGAAGCAGACTTATTTTGTGACCCTGGACCACAAAACCAGTCATAAGTCGCACGGGTATATTTGTGGCAATAGCCAGCAATATATTGTATGGGTCAAAATGATCGATTTTTCTTTAATGCCAGAAATCCTTAGGATATTAAGTAAAGGTCATGTTCCATGAAGATATTTTGTACATTTCCTACCCTAAAAATGTATTATTAGTAGTAATATGCATTGCTAAGAACTTTTCATGCAACGATTTTTCTCAATATTTAGATTCTTTTGCACCCTCAGATTCCAGATTTTTAAATAGTTGTATCTCGGGCAAATATTGTCCTTTCCTAACAAACCATACATCAATGGCTTATTATATTTATATATGTCAATTGACCCTTATGACTGGTTTTGTGGTCCAGGGTCACATTTGTCATGACAGTATGAGTTTTTCTCAAATCAGTCAAAAACACGGAATAGACAAAACAACACAGAAACACTGCTGCTTTTTGGAGGGTTTTGTATGGTCATTTCATGTACACTATGAATAAAGTCTCTGGAACTGTCCGTGGTGCTTAAATCTAGCCACGTGCATGGCAGATACACTATCACAACCAATATGATCACTTACTGCCTGCCAATAATGAAAGAAAAAACGCGTATTAAACCACACTAAGCAGTCATTTTGAATAAAGAAGCGTGCTGATGTGTTCCCTCTTTGTGCGCGTAAATTCCCAGTTGGCGGCATAACTGTTTAGTTTTAACAAACCACAAGGGGGCGCTAAAAGACGGTGCGAAACCGCTTAAAGCAGGTGTTTACTTGAACCATCACACACATACACTTGATTCGTCAAAGGCAGTCTGTTTTCTTAAACAAATAAACCGTCTTAACTCATTAATATGTAAAACACAAATTTGCATCTCAGTTCTATATTGTTCATTCTTAGCACATTTCCTATAGGCTACGTGCAAAAGTTTAGACAAGAAATAGGCATACTCTCATTTGAATATTCAATATTCAAATATTTGAACAGAAAATATGAATAGTAGTTAAATCATTTTTTAAATATTGAATAAATCTATATCCTAAAAGTTGATGTCATTTATTTTCGTAAGAGGTACACGTTGAATTATCCTTTAATGTACATTCTAGTCGTGCATGTAAAAAAGAACGAAAATATGCACAAGGGAAAAAAGTTTGAAACTTTGGGTAAATATTAACAAAAAGCAAATGAGCTCGCTATCATGTGTCATAAATCAAAAGTGTGTCCATGCACAAGGCCACTGTGACGAGAGCCAAGCAGATTCCCAGGGAAATAACTGCGAACCTCTTTATCCTTCAGCACATTTGATCATCACATATAGGTACTGTTTGTCTGCAAATCATTAGACAGGCGCCAGATAAGCGCGCACACGAGGGCGCGCCCGCGGTCACTCATTTCACAGTGGCTCCATGCAACAAAACAAAACTCCAGCCTAATTTCACGCTCAGGCCTAATAAATCGATATTATATCATATCGTTATATATAGGCTATCATGTGTAATATTATAGGCCTAATTTATAATAACAGAGCAGAAGTTCAGATATGGGCTGTATATATCAACTATTGGTTTGTTACGCATGCTATGATTTAATAATAGGCTACGTATGAATTATTATTATAGTTTTTGATTTAAGTTAAAGTTAAAGTTTTAGCGAAGCCGCATGCCCATTTGGGTTCAGACATTCATAGTTTAAATAGACTAAATAAATGGCACATGGCTTTTTACATAGCTTTTTACGTAGATGTAAATATTTGATACATTTTAATATTCACTAGCCTATGTGGCCAACTTTTTTATAATAGCTATTACAATCATTTCTTTCATGCAAGGTGTCTGCATTTTCTTCAGTTTTCATTTTCTTCCTATTTACTCCCAAATAATATCGATAGCAAAATGATTAACGATTATCAGCTTAAATCATGTTGTTTGTTAAAATCAAATGTATTGTCATTTATTACATTTTAAACATAATACGCAAATGTAAATGATTTAATCTAGGCTATAATGAGAACACTGAATTCGTTTTCTAATAAAATGAGACCAGGATGACCTTTTCAAAATAATAAAACGGTAATTCCTCATAATAAACAACCATATGCTAAAATGTAAATATAAAGAGCTGAGGCAAAATGCAGTTGAATATAGAAGCGTGAACGACACATTCACAGCATAAAAATCCCGCGTGTGAAAAAGGTGTAAAAGCAGTGATGTGAAAGACTGCTGAGTGGCCTACTGTCTTAAATTACTAAAGAAAAGGAGAAGGGAACTGAATTTGAATAATCAATATACCAATTCTATATTTACCTCTCAGTAGGCCGATCACATACCCTCAACTATGTGTACTCGATCAATAATATACATCACTGTGTCTGGAACCTTTACTAATTTCAATATCATTTAATGGAATATGAAAATAATCTCGCTAAAAAATCTAACTGACATGTAATTACGTTCAGTAGTTTATTATTATTTAATAATACTCATGCAAAACCGGATGCAAAATATCCAACACTTTCTGGATTTCTAAGCTTATCGACCCAAGAAAAACAAAAACACACAGCATATGAAAATACATTACGTGAATGTAAACATATCATCCTGTACAGAAACGTGTGTAAATAAAATGGCATGATGTAAATTCATATTTTACAACGAATGTGGGGCAAAAATCCATTACAGAGCAAGGCCGAATATGAATCAAACAAAACCAAACAAACATCAGCCCAACCTCAGTTACCCTCAGTACCCTCACATTGATATTTATAATAAAAGCGAAACTTCGATATAGAGAAAGGAAATAAAGAAATTAAAATAACTGGTGGTGTTTTCGCACAAGACTAAGACAATGACACACAAAGAGAGAGCGTACATTTAAAAATGGAAAACCTATCCTCATACTTAATTTTTTTTTGCCATTAAAGGTATTTTCATTTTTTTTTCAAGGTGGCTTTTTCTGAGATGCATAAATGAATTACTCTAATAACTGTAATGACAGTTATGATGGAGTGGTGGAGGGACACTCGTATTTGAGATGCTCTGTCTTTTTTCCCTCACTGCTGGCTTTGAACGGATCAGTGGCCCCCAAAGCCGCGCGCCAATTGATTCTAATTCTCGTGAGGCAAATTAATGGAGCCCCAATCAGTTAATTAAGAAAACCTACACAGAGAACACAGTGGAGCTGCACAATAGATGAAGAGACCCAACCAGAAGAAGAAAAACATGTCCTTTTTCTTGCAAACCCAAAGACACACACACTGCGACACGCATTAAGAGCCCATTTCAGTAGTGCGCACAGAGAAACAGTAACATATTTACGCCCACCAGTTCAAAAACTAAACATATTCACGATACAATACATGTTGTTTCACCACAAAACAAAATATGTAGATCAGTGGTTATTAACGTGTTGCAAAGACAAGTGGACACAGGGACATTGCATGCATTTTCACATAGAGACAATGGGACGGAGGCCACCGAGGCTTCCAGACGCGCATTTCTGATCAAACTATTTCTATTGACCCGTCCATTATCTGCATGCAACTCAGTCTGAGGACTAGCTCAGAAAACTCAAAACAAGCAAGAATGACAAAACAACCCCATTGCACTTTACCTATAGGCGGTCTATTTTTTTTTACATCGAGAGCACAACCTCAAGTTTGAAGGTATTGAAGTACAAATCAATGAGGCACAACAAGCACATAATAAAATCGCAAAACCCCAAAAGTAAGCTATGTATGAAACCTGACCAGTCGTGAAGCGCATTTGAAGGAAATGAAATGAGAGTGATATACTGTGGAGGAGAAGAGAAGAAGTGTGTATTACCTATTGTTCTCTCACCTGCGAGCCTGAGCGCTGACATCCTCTGGAACTCAGGCTCCTGCAACCATTTCCACATCCTGCGGAAGGTTTCCCGACCAGACTTGAGCTTGCTCCAGGGCTTAGGGTTCCGGAGCAGGTCCGAAAGCGTCCCTTGCGAGCGACACAGCACCCTCTGGGCGAAGATGGCTTGCGGAATGCTGTATCTTTTCAGTTCCGTGGTGATCCTTTGGGCCACTTCTTTGGTATTGACCTCTTCCATCTGGCCCGAATTGCTGCCGTTGTTGAGCTGCGATCCGGGCGCGGAGGAGTGGTTCTGCTCCCTTGTGGAGCCCAGCACCTGCCCGTGGCCCTGGGCGTTGAGATGGGCGTGCGGGTGATGGTGGATGCCGTTGATCGGCACCATGCTCGCCGAAGACGCGCTCATGTGCTGCTCCCCGTGTCGAGCCAACATCGCGGGGTGGTGTGCCTCGAATCCGTTGGGTGTGAGCATCTTTTCGGCGGGCATGGTGGCCCCGGGGTGCGCGTAGGGCGGCAGCCCCTGCTGGGAGTTGTGAATGCCGCTCAGTCCGGATCCAGAGAGAGGCGACAGGCTCTGTCCCATGCTGGCCACATCCTTGTGGTAGGGAGAGTAGAGGTTGTTCATCGGGGCTAGACCCCTATCGTCCCTCATCAAGGTGAAGCTCCCGCTGACGTTCCCCGGGATCCTTTGGTGCGGGTGATGATGATGATGGGGGTGATGGTGGTGATGATGGTGGTGGTGCGGGAATTTGTCGGAGACGGTGGAGATGGGCGGTAAGGGCTGCAGCGGGGTGAGAGTGGTGTAGGTGCTGCTCATGCTCATCCCGGGGGGAGCCTCGCACGCCATGCTCATGGCCGGGTGCAGGTGCGTGGCGAGCCCGGGGTGCTCCGGGGGCCGGTGGTGATGATAGTCGCCGCTGTCCAGGATTGATGCCATGCCCATGGAGCGCGCATGGGCTGACAGGCTGCTCCGATGGCTCCTGTGATGAGCGCTGTCTCCGGTCATGAGATCCGCCGCGCTGGGGACCGGTTCATGGCTCACTCCGTGCAGATCGCCAATGCTCTCCATCGACAGCTGGGCGTTCATTATACGTGCAAGCGTGTGGACAAATCATCTATCTGATATAGCGGAGCAGTGTCCTCAGAAGTGCTCTCATTGGAAAAGTTCTGTTCTTGAATATTTTTTTTCTTTGCTGTCTTTTCTGATTTTTTTCTTCGCTTTTTCTATGTTTTATAAAGTTTTGTAATTTTTTTTAAATGTTAAGGCCCCCGTCCCTTCAGCAGTGCATGGTGTCGGTGTGCTCGCGTCCCTCGCCATCTCTTGCCATGTCTGCTGTTGTTTCGCGCACTGCTCCGTGCTGCGGCTGCCGCTCCGCTTTCCCGCGCATGCGCGCTGATCTCGGCTCCTTTGACGTCACTTATTAAGGAAGATGCACCCCATTGCTATTAAATAGGAAAGCCTCCTGCTGGATGTATAGCGTGATCAACCTCACACTGTTATATCGAATAATAATAATCCTTTTTTTAAGTCAGTGGAATGGAATGGGAATGAAGTCTTATGACTTATGAAAATTTAGATGACCCTACGAACTCGCAGTATAGGCTACGCGTGAATAATGCATGAATTAAGGTAATTGTTTGGCAGAACCTCCTTAATGCGATGGGCGCAGAAAACACACTTCCGGGTTCACCTGGGGGCCTCTGCTTGCATTAATATGCATATTCATTAGTTGCTGCTCCAAACTTCAAATAAATCTTTACATACATTCACATGACTACAGATATGATCAATATTGTATATATAGCCTATAAATCGCCATTCAGCTGAAATAAGAAAGTATCCACACTGACGCACACAATATATAAATATGTATTTTTTTATTTGTAGAAAATTGTGCAAATATACAGATTGCTGAATGTAAATCCTGTACCATGCAGAGTTGGAGTGTTTTGGGGATCAAGGACAGACGGATTGGTAATAGGCAGAGAAAGGCTGGACAGATGTTTCTATTGTTGTGCTATTAAGAGTAACGAACCAAGCCATCAGGAGTGTATCCCGCTTCCATGGCCTGGCAGTATAATGACACAGCGCATTACGTTTCATGGATGAACTTCATTCTGCACACAAATGAATAGGCAAAACGCATTTCTATACCAAAAGCAATGTTACAAACATACGTGTGTTTTTCCTGCATATACAGTTAATGGTTTTAAACAACTCACGTGTTGAAAAACGCGTAATCTTTTCTTTTTTATTTCAAGATTTTACTAAATATATTTAACAAATGTATCTAAAAAAAATAGCTATATAAAGACAGTTACTGCAGATTGTGTAAAAGACAGATCGAAGAAGGCAGATCAAAATTTAATACCATCAATATGACATGCTGAAGTTTTTGAAAGTTGGCAGAACAAAAATTACCAAGGCAGTTACAAGGCCCTTAATAGACCCCCAGTTACAAGGCCCCCCCCCACCCCCCACACACACATTACAGACATATCACTTTGCACGACTTCACATTGTTTATAGTTAAAATCGACTCCAAAAAGTCAGTTTCATAACCAGTCAAGCGAGAGAATGGGATAACTGGACAGTTGGAGCCCGGAGAAAGCGTCCAAGCCCGGGTGTGGTGACAGCTTGCGGTGGTCAGTCCTGGGGCCCCCAGCCCTGGGCCCCGCTCGTGCGCATAGGGGACATGTCAAAGGTGACGCTTCAAGACTCCTGAAGCTAACAGCTGCGGGGGAGGGAGAGAGATTAACTTTTTTAGACTTTTCCTTGTTTCTTAGGGACCTGCTTATAGTGACAAAACACATACATCTGTCAGGGTCAAGAACAATGCCATCCGGATTAACGAGTTAAGAAGAACAGACAAAAATGAACAATGTAAATTACGACAAATTAAAAGTCAACTCGGATCATTTGTGAGGATTTGACAAGTGGTTAACGTAACAAGAGTTTGATACTAATAATAACAACAACAACAATGTATTATTATTATTATTACTAACAACGACTGAAGGCAATTACAATGAAAGAACAACACTGTCAGCTGAACTATAACAACAAATAAATGCAAAAAATATTTTAGGCCCCCGCTTTTTAGGAATTTACAGTGGTAACAAACTCTCTGGCTCACAATATCATTTATTTTCCACATAAACAAAAATGGAAAGCCATACAGTGCAGGTCACAGACTTTGCATTATCACCATCGACCATTAATTTGATGAAAAAAATCGTATTCAAGCACGAAATTTAGCAGCCAGCCACATCTGCGCACATTCTCATAGTGGTCGATATTTTTCATTCGCACTCGTGTCTCCGTGACGTGCGCAGCGGTGTGTGTGTGTGTGTGTGTATGTGTCTGTGGGGGTGATGGAGGTTTTTTTTTTTTTCTGTTGAGGCCTACCTAGGCGTCTCTCCTTGCATCTGAAACCAGAGTTTGTAAACATTTTAACTGTATACAGCAGTGGTGGAAACATCAGTTTGGATATTATTAGAAGAGTAATGCATAAATGCGTCTTAGAGTAATCAATATCACAAAAAAGGCGCAGGCCAAACATTTTTTTAATATTAAATTATATATTTTTATTATTGTTTTATCTAGAATTGTATGTGAAACTGATAATATTTAATAGAATTATAAACTGTGGCAATGCATGAGAGTCTTCAGTCATTAATATTCTCAAAGATATAAGTTTTATTTTCACAGCGATTTAAATACAATAAAAAAGACTGAAAGGCAGTGCCAATGAAACAAATATTGATGATAAAAAAAGATTCTCCGCTTAACATTTCTTAATGGGGTATAGGTGCATTCACTCATAAAGAATAATCAATTATTTAAAGACTTTTGCCCTTGAACTTTTCCTCAAATCGTTATAAGTGGAGAACATTTAGAGCCCCTTTACTTTAAATGTGAATTAAAGCCAAACCCGAGCACTAATGCCACTATATGAAACAAACAGAAACACAGATCAATACAGAGTCAAATATTAACACGACATGGTGATGCTCATTTATAATTAACAGAATTACAGTTTGTTTTTCAACGACATACGTTTTCAGTAATAAACCGGCAATTTAAATGTTTATCCAAATAACATGGTTCAGGAAAAAGAAAAAATCTGGGATCAGGTGTAAGGTTTTAAATGAGCCAATACTGTAAACCATAAATAATATAAATCACATGTTTATGCGCTCTTATTTCCTGTTAAAATATCTCCTAAATTTTGGAGATATTCGTTGCTTTAAAAACGCAACCCCGTTAAATATGATTTTATTGTGAAATGTTTATTATTATTATTAGGCATATTATTATTAACCTATTAGCCTATTACAGTATAATAATGTTCCAATTCCTGATATCTCCAACTGGACCTTCAACGTTTATGATAGGGTAGCCTATTACTATACAAATACCATAACATTGTTTTATGATATAATAGATGTGTTTAGTAGCCTAATATATGACCCTATACATTAAAAGTCCAATTAAATCGGAAACGAATTGATGTATTTTAGGATCTCAGAAGCAAATCTCAGAAAAAAGGCCCTCTGAGATATTCTAAGAAATACAGATGATTGTTTTAGGACTCCCGATCTCAGAGCTTTCTGGACAGGAGATGATTGAAATATGCAACAATCGATTGTGGATTACATTAGCGGATCAGTTTCTTCCAATTGAAAGAAGAGTGAAAAGATACAATTACAACAACACTCAGGATGGAATAAGTAACTGAAAGTGTTAATTGATTGTTTTAAGAGGATCAGTTGGAGATCATTTGAAACTAGTGTGTCCACCAAAGCAGTAACAAATTCAGCATGCCGATTTTAATTTAAGATATTTTTGTTTTTTTTTCATTTCTGCACGTGCGGAATCAATAAATCGATT
Organism: Rhinogobio ventralis; assembly: GCA_039654625.1. Lineage (NCBI taxonomy): Eukaryota > Metazoa > Chordata > Actinopteri > Cypriniformes > Gobionidae > Rhinogobio > Rhinogobio ventralis. The sequence continues at coordinate 29,441,947 of CM077206.1, read as the reverse complement.
ACAAATGTTTATCCCATTACAATTGCTATGTCCAGTACAACAGGAAGTGGAGATGTTGCATAGGCTATAACGCATTTTGGCACACGTTTTATATAGCCTAATAATACATCAAATGTGTTTTAGGCTACCTATAAATAAACAAAACCGTTGAAAGTCAGTTTATTTTTAAAAAAGCCATAGTCCGATATAATTCAACGTTATTGCATTTTTCATGTTTCAAATCTTATTCAAAACACGGCCCTGCATGTGCATTTGCTTGAGCGTTTCTAAAATAAATGAATCATTATTTTCAACCAACAGCGGGTTATAGTTCATGATTATATAAGAAGTAATTTAAAATCAACTTCCCAGCTGATGCAACAAGTTATTATCTGGCTATATATATATATATAGGGTTCACTTTGAGAAAAAATGGGGAAAACAATATTGAAGGTAAATATTCATATATTTAAATAATGTTTTTAAATTCCAAAACTATTGTAAAATTCTAAATATGCAAACATTTGTAGGACTATATAGCCTAGTCGAATTATCTTTATTTGAAATAATAATAATAATGATAGGCCTAATTCTGATTAAATACGCGTGAGTGTGTGTTTTCGAGTGACGAGTGTGATAATAGTACGAAGTTGCCAACACACACATTATGTTAATTAAGAGTATCCTATAGGTCATAGAAAGATCTGTTTTTGATATATTTTGTTCGACAATATGTGGCAATGACACTTAAATCAGCCTATTACAGTAGATTTAGAAAGCATAACCTGGACTGAAGATCAGTAACACGTCATGGTGTGAAGCAAACAATCTCTCAACATTTCAAAATACTTACACCTTACATTTCCCATCAATTTTCTCTTGATATATTCAATTTCCAGTATACTCTTATGAAACTTACAGTAAGGTAGACCATGATTATAGTGTAAAATGGGCGGGCAAGGCAGCCCTGAATCCAATCAGATATAGCTACATAAACACACGAGCCTTCACTTGATAATGAATGATCATAATTAATGAGTATAACAGGTGACCTTCAGTGCGCCAGATATTTTGAGGGCACCATCATGCTGTTTGATCTAATTATAATGGAGCAGTGAAACATAAACCTCATATTAAAGCTCAGATAGGCTATATGTGCAGACACACCCTATTTCAAGTAACACAATTCAATGCATGAATGCAGTGCTGACATGATTATACTGTGATTATTTTGAATCAGGTTTATGGGAATCATGGCATGGCGTATGATTTACAGCACTGGAGCAATTTGACAGTGCATAAAAGTGACGCCTGACTTTAACCTTGTTTTCAAGTTCAGGAAACTCCGCAGGACGCCAAATGTCACTGCATCCAGTAAAACAACATATACACTCATCATGCAGCGATTCTTTCCTTTCGCTCTCTCTCTATCTGTCTCTCTCACACACACACACACACACCTTCCCATGCTTACCGACACGACGCGCGCTATTATATACCAGTCGCATCGCGAAAGATATTATCATTGCCAAACCATGCACAGACATGTACCTGTAAGTTTTGTGTATTATCCACAGTTTGTCATGGAAAGCAGTCATTTTGTTTAAGTGCATAATATGTTCAGTGTGCTCCGTAGTCAGGGCGCTTTCTGCATCCATCCGGCGGGTCTCGTCCAGAAGGATAATCGCTTTTCCACCATTTCCATGATCGAATCACAGCATCCACGGGCAAAAAGTCCGTTTCGGTCGGTGTTGTTTGCTTGTCTCTCGGCTCTTGATTCTGTCTTATCCGTGCATTTAAAGATGCGCGTGCATTTGAATAGCCGCGCGAGCAGTTATGGATCCGGCGCGGGCTGAAAGGGAATCAGTATGCAAATTATTTCAGTAACAATCGAAATGTTCGATCTGTGATCTGCGCACTCGCCTCTCACTCGCTCTCCCTCTCTCTCTCTTTCACATTCATAGCCCTCTTAAAACCCATTTCTCTAAACACAAAAGTGTGATTTTTTTTTTAATAAACATTTTAAATATTAGATGTATATTATAAACAATTTTTTTTATTTCAAAGAAATACTGGTCTTTAGAATTTGAACAAAACAGAATGTGTTTAAAATATTTGAAAACACTAATAAATCATACATTATTTAACATATTTTTTAAATAAGGAGCCTTAAAGCAAAGATCCAATAAGAACATGCAAACTGATTATTGTAAAACAGTGCACGTACACATGTTTAGAATTATACAATATCCTGTATTCCTAATATCATAATTATATTCTTTGTATTTTCTGTTAAAATCTTCTCATTTGGTAAGAAAGCCATAAAACAAATGTATATAATGTTATCTGCATAAACATAGGCTATTCATTTAAAATGATGATTATTTTTGGTGTCTTTTAAAAAATATATTTTTGATTAGAATTATATCTATATTCCTGAAGCAGTCATCTGCCCCATATAATCAATACCGCGTGAGTCATGTCTATCTGCTTATCCAGCTTCTTTATTAACAGGAAAATGTGATTGTAATGCATGCATTTGATGCATTTTAACATATTAATATAATATATCTAAAATTCCTTAAGGTACATGAAAGAAAAACTGCAGTGCTTCTGGCCATGATCCATAATGTGCCTCATACATATACTTCTGTAATAAATTATTGGCAGTACTTTTTCTTTTTGTATGGTGCATGTGACTGCATGGCATTTGAGGACTGATATGGCAACAATACATCCAGAATAACAATCACAGAAAGAGACAAACCTAATATTGAACTGTTACATGCATTTGAGCTTCATCTTGAAATTGCAGGCCATCTGCCATTGAGATGGGTTTGAGGATGATGGGTCAAAGGTCACTAACTCAGGGTTCAAATGGCAAGCAATGGTCACTCTATTGAACCCAAGTCCTCAGTTCTGCTTAATTTATCTTGAAAAACATGATTGTTTTACCAAATCATTTAAATTAATATACTGCATCTTACCTTAACACGTACACACATTCCTAATCATACTGCATGTAAGGATGGAGAATTGCACAGAGATTTGGCTTTATAGGGTCAATTTATAGCACACACACACTGAGGAATATCTGAATTATTTAGATTTGGTCACGGAGCTGATACCGGTGCTGTTTCTGAACCACAGTGCGGTTTCAGAGCAGACCAGAGCTTGTTGATAAATCAGGCTTTGGCCATGATAATCTTTCATCATTAATATTTAATTAACAGGAGGCAGCTCGGTGCCTGAGCTGTACAGAGACTTAATTTAGCAACTCCGTCCAGCCTTACAGGCACTGGCCCTGTTCAAGAACATTAACATAAATGTCTGAAATGTATTAATAATTCAATTAACTGATAGACAGATAGATAGATAGATAGATAGATAGATAGACAGATAGACAGACAGATAGATAGATAGATAGATAGATAGATAGATAGATAGATAGATAGATACATAGATACATAGATACTAACTTATTGATCTGCCAACTGCAGCCAACCTGAGGGTCACTATAGTGTGGACAATATTTTCGGTAACATTTGAAGGGTTATTTTGAAACGCATGGCCTCAGGAGAGTGAATATGGTGCCGAGAAGCTCCCAGTCTCTGTTGGAAAGGGATTAAAGAGTTTTCAAAGCCATCTGACTGCCATTTATAGACATATTGACACACAGAGTATAGATCTCTATTTAGTATAACCTTCATTAGTGAAGACACTATCTCAGCCACTGCTGTGAGCTACACGTAATGTGCCAGAGGTATAAGCACACACATTACTTATGCACACACATATGGACGAATGTGAGTTATTTCCTGCATTAATTGAAACAGTTATTACGGCAATAATAATCTGACGTTAACTAGCTAGAAAACAAATCAAACAGTGGAGGGACAGCAGTCCCAGTGAGATTTAAAGGGATAGTTCACCCAAAAATTAATTATTCACCCATCATGCTGCTCCAAACCCATCTTTTTGATGAAATCTGAGAGCTTTCTGTACTCTCCATTGACAGCTACGCAACTACCACTTTGACCCTTCAAAAAGTTCATAAAGAGATCTTAAAACTAACCATATGAATCGAGTAGTTTAGTCCACATTTTCTGAAGAGACTCGATCACTTTATATGATGAACAGATTGAATTTAGTCTTTTATTCACATTCAAACATTGATCAGCGAACATAAACAGAAGCTCAACCGAATCTTCTTGACACACAAGAACAAACCTCATTGGTTCTTACGGAAGCTCAAACGTGCTGCGTAACACGAGAATGAACCTCATTGGTTCTCGCACGTCAAGCGAACATGCTTGAGCTTCTGTTTATCATAACTGATGTGTGCGTTGATGAATGTTTATATGTGAATAAAAGCCTAAATTCAATCTGTTCATCATTTAAAGCGATCGTGTCTCTTCAGAAAATGTGGACTAAACCGCTCAATTCATATGGATTAGTTTTACAATCTCTTTATGAACTTTTTGAAGAGTCACAGTGGTAGTTGCGTAGACTGTCAATGAAGAGGAAAAGCTCTCAGATTTAATCAAAAATATCTTCATTTGTGTTCTGAAGATGAACAAATGTCTTATGGGTTTGGAACGACATGAGGGTGAGTAAGTAATGAAAGAATTTTCATTTTTGGGTGAACTAACCCTTTAAGATGAAATGCTTAAATGTTGCTTAAATGTTTCTTAGATCTTCTTAGGAATCTCACGTCACCTTTAGAAATCTCATCAACGTCTCAATCTGTGCTCAGATTTGTCAGGATTCCAAAGTCTGTGATTAAAAGTCACAATATGAAGGGCAAGAGGAAGAATTCATTCTGTTTGAAAAAGTGAGCAAGGGCATTTTTATTTTTTCATTCCCTTTCACAGCAGAGCTGAGCACTCGAAAACCACAGAGCATTCCTGTGTGCCGAGAGTGTTTAGAAAATCAGCTTTCCAAACAATTACCTACAAAGCCCTGGAGATAAATTATCACTCGGTCGCTCGCCTGCATGCAGAAACTTTACTGCCGAAAAAACGAGACGCTGATGGATCTGTCATCGGCAGCACACATCCTCAAATTTATGTGAGTGTTCTGTTCTGCCCACAGGTGTCTCTGAGCAAACCCTGTTAAAGGCTGCTATCACAGCACTCATTGTTCTCCATTGTTCAACTAATCTGTGTGGTGGTTAAAACATTACTAAAACAACTAGTGGCATGTAAACACACTAAAGACTGCAAGAAGTAAAAGTTTCCCACTCTCATGGGGGCAACTGCTTTTGTGAGCTGCCAAGTTTGAGATAGACTCCTTATATCTCAGTCAAAAAACCAATAAAGAAATATATAGGATTGAAACGGGAAGTTATATCAAAACGCACACATTCCTACAAATGGCGCCTTGAAGGAATAGTTCACTTATTATAAAAATTCTGTCATTTATTAGTTATTTATTGTTGTATGTAACACAAAAGGAGATATTTTGAAGACTCATCTTGCTCCAAAAAGCTCCAAAAAATATTATAATATTTATTAAGATGTATTATGTTATAATATACGTGTGTATATGATTATACAACATGTTTGCATGACTGAAATTTAAGTCATTTTTCACTGAAAATCCTCATCCTAGCCAAAGATCTCAAATCAAATATGACATGTTAAATATCGATCATATTAAACAACATTGGTTATTGCGTGACCAAAAAGCAAAGTCCCTTTCAAGGTAAGTCTGTTCACTCGGCGGCCATATTTGCAATGCTATTTCGGCATACAAGACCAAGTCCTATCTATCAGGAAAAATGGGCAAGTGTAAAGATTTGAGTGAGTTTGACAAGGGCCAAATTGTGATGGCTAGATGACTGGGTCAGAGCATGTCCAAAACTGCAGCTCTTGTGGGGTGTTCCCGGTCTGCAGTGGTCAGTATATATCAAAAGTGGTCCAAGGAAGGAACAGTGGTGAACCGGCGAACATGGCTCATTAAAGCACATTGGTCTGATCAAACAGACAAGGTACTGTAGCTCAAATTGCTCAAGAAGTTAATGCTGGTTCTGATATATGTCAGAATACACAGTGCATCACAGTTTGTTGCGTATGGGGCTGCATAGCTGCAGACCAGTCAGGGTGCCCTTGCTGACCCCTGTCCACTGCCGAAAGCTCCAACAGTGGGCACGTGAGCATCAGAACTGGACCACGGAGCAATGGAAGAAGGTGGCCTGGTCTAATGAATCACGTTTTCTTTTACATCACGTGGATGGCCGGGTGCGTGTGCATGGCTTACCTGGGGAACACATGGCACCAGGATGCACTATGGGAAGAAGGCAGAGGCAGTGTGATGCTTTGGGCAATGTTTTGCTGGGAAACCTTGGGTTCTGTCATCCATGTGGATGTTACTTTGACACGTACCACCTACCTAAGCATTGTTGCAGACCATGTACACCCTTTCATGGAAACGGTATTCCCTGGTGGCTGTGGCCTCTTTCATATATACCACAGCACACCTTCAGGGGTCTAGAGGAGTGACGTGTCAGGGCTGTTTTGGCAGCAAAAGGGGGACCAACACAATATTAGAAAGGTTATGTTATGCCTGATTGGTGTATGTTGAGATATAGGGGCCCTATCATACACCTGGCGCAATGCGACGCCAGGCGCGACGCAAGTGTTTTTTTGCTAGTTTCAGCCCGACTCAGTTATCATTTTCACGTCCAGCACCACGTTGTTTAAATAGCAAATGCACTCACGCACATCTGTTCGCCCATGGACGTGCTGGTCTGAAAACGAGGTGTGTTCAGGTGCATTGTTGGCACATTGCTATTTTAAGGCAACTGAAAACAACTGCACCATTGACCAACAAAAACCTGGTCTAAAGTCTGCAGTATTTTTTGTCTTATTTAAAGGGCGTGTTAGTAACATGCGCCTATATGTGGGTGCACAACATGTGTACACTCTGCTTATTACACACACAGGGACGCGCAGCAACACACAAAATTAAAAGGATTCCTCTCTTTCCGCTTGCAAATTCCGCCATGTAAATAGCGGATCCACCATGGTGCAAGCACAACTGGCTTTTAAAGGGAATGGGAGATGAGACTCTGTTTGGTTTATTGCGTTACACCCAAAACACATCCATGACTCATTAAGAGAATAGGTACAACCCTTTTGGACCATATGCCTGGCGTGCCAACCGTTTTTTTCCATCGCTAAACTAGCAAAAGTGGATTCGGACACGCCCTAAGTGCACCTGCGTCATGCGCTTCAGACCATGAGCTCAGATCGTTAAAATAGGGCATAATTAATTAACTTAATCGCATAATAGTAATTAGTATCGGGCCAGTGTTGCCATCTTGTGGAACAACTAATTAGTGTAAGAAAAATAAAGCTTGTGTGCAAGCGGAGTATGCAGGGTTATAAAAATCTAACCAAAGACTTACCAAGACGGTACACTTCATAAAACAGTAGGCGAAAAGTACCCGAATAACCAACTACTTTTTTATGCCCTTCACTCACTAACTTCCCTCCATCTCGTATTTTTTTTATGCACCATTCTATATGCATATAAGTTGTTGAAGAAAATATATAAAATCCTATAGGTATATGAGCTGTTTTGTAAAAATAAAATTACAAAAGCATTATTAAAAAAATTAATAGTATAAACTTTGACTGTGAACATAAGAGCTACAAGTATTATGCGATTAAATCTCAACATAATATATTATAAACTTTTAGATGAATTCTTTAAATAATTTAAATATCATACACTACAGTAAAATGCAAACTGCTGTGACGTCACAATCAAGATGAAGTGTGGGATCTAGAGCTGCTTAAAGTGTAAATTAAGTGTTTCCCCGAGAGGAAATGCTTAGGGAAGTTTGTGTGTGTATGTCTAAAAGCGAAGTGGAACACATCCCCGGTCACCGGAGAGGATTTAGGTGAGTTCGATTTAATGCAGCGTCGTGCAGACTGATTGGTGTCTGACAAACGCAATGCATCCTGGTTAGAAAGTTTGTCCAACTTTGATCGGCGCCGCTCCCGGGTCACAATCACGTGTGCCATCAAAGTACTGCGAAAGCAAGACGAGACAGCCGCCTGCGTCAGGCGCTACAATTGGTAACTTGGGTACCAAAATTAAAGTTTACCAGTAGTAAATATGACTTGAGAGGGCATTCATGTCCAATTTCCAACTAGGAAACTCGTATTTGCGATAATTCCGTAAAGGCAGCAAATAATAGTATGTCAGTATGCGCTTCGAATTTAGCATCGGGCTACACACATCCTTTATGCTAATGACAAAGTGTATGTGTATAAATTTACATTATGCATACCCTAACATATGCATGAAGTATATTTTTAGAATTAGAATTTTTTTAGCATTTATTGTGTTTGAATGTTGATTGAATGTGTTGTGGAGAAATTTGGAGAGGAAAAGAATGCCATGCTGATTCTCAGAATAAATATAAAACAAACACTACAGAAGGATTTACAGGCTATTCACATGCAGTGTAAACTAATGGATTAAAGGGATAGTTCACCCAAAAATTCTGACATCATTTACTCGCCCTCAAGTTGTTCTAAACCTCCATGAATTTCTTTCTTCTGCTGAACACAAAAGAAGATTTTTTTAAAAATGTCGATAACCAAACAGTAGGCCGCATTGACTTTGAATTTCCCCCCCATACTATTGAAGTCAATGGGGCCCATATACTACTATCCACTTATTCCCCTGCCCCTGTTAAAGGTGAACAGATGTGTTCACAACCTGACTAACTAGTTGCTGAACTAGTTAGACTCCCCCTTGAAATTGCCTCACCGACACGGCATCCTCATGAACCCGTCCCTGGCGTGATGACTCCGATCTTTCGAATGTTCCGATCTAATATGACTTCTGACCTGTAAGGTTGCCAAAATAATAATCATACACTGTTTGTTAATTAGCCAGAGGAGAACTGGAACCCTGACTGAGCCTGGTTTCTCCCAAGGTTTATTTTTCTCCATTATGCCACCTGATGGAGTTTTGGTTCCTTGCCACTGTCGCCTTTGGCTTGGCTTGCTCAGTTGGGGACACTACATTTTCAAATAAATATCCAAATAAATTGAATTACTAAACTAAATTAACTATGTCAACTACATTACTTGAATATACACTCACCTAAAGGATTATTAGGAACACCATACTAATACTGTGTTTGACCCCCTTTCGCCTTCAGAACTGCCTTAATTCTACGTGGCATTGATTCAACAAGGTGCTGAAAGCATTCTTTAGAAATGTTGGCCCATATTGATAGGATAGCATCTTGCAGTTGATGGAGATTTGTGGGATGCACATCCAGGGCACGAAGCTCCCGTTCCACCACATCCCAAAGATGCTCTATTGGGTTGAGATCTGGTGATTGTGGGGGCCATTTTAGTACAGTGAACTCATTGTCATGTTCAAGAAACCAATTTGAAATGATTCGAGCTTTGTGACATGGTGCATTATCCTGCTGGAAGTAGCCATCAGAGGATGGGTACATGGTGGTCATAAAGGGATGGACATGGTCAGAAACAATGCTCAGGTAGGCCGTGGCATTTAAACGATGCCCAATTGGCACTAAGGGGCCTAAAGTGTGCCAAGAAAACATCCCCCACACTATTACACCACCACCACCAGCCTGCACAGTGGTAACAAGGCATGATGGATCCATGTTCTCATTCTGTTTACGCCAAATTCTGACTCTACCATCTGAATGTCTCAACAGAAATCGAGACTCATCAGACCAGGCAACATTTTTCCAGTCTTCAACTGTCCAATTTTGGTGAGCTCGTGCAAATTGTAGCCTCTTTTTCCTATTTGTAGTGGAGATGAGTGGTACCCGGTGGGGTCTTCTGCTGTTGTAGCCCATCCGCCTCAAGGTTGTGCGTGTTGTGGCTTCACAAATGCTTTGCTGCATACCTCGGTTGTAACGAGTGGTTATTTCAGTCAAAGTTGCTCTTCTATCAGCTTGAATCAGTCAGCCTATTCTCCTCTGACCTCTAGCATCAACAAGGCATTTTCGCCCACATGACTGCCGCATACTGGATGTTTTTCCCTTTTCACACCATTCTTTGTAAACTCTAGAAATGGTTGTGTGTGAAAATCCCAGTAACTGAGCAGATTGTGAAATACTCAGACCGGCCCGTCTGGCACCAACAACCATGCCACGCTCAAAATTGCTTAAATCACCTTTCTTTCCCATTCTGACATTCAGTTTGGAGTTCAGGAGATTGTCTTGACCAGGACCACACCCCTAAATGCATTGAAGCAACTGCCATGTGATTGGTTGATTAGATAATTGCATTAATGAGAAATTGAACAGGTGTTCCTAATAATCCTTTAGGTGAGTGTACAGGGAGTGCAGAATTATTAGGCAAGTTGTATTTTTGAGGATTAATTTTATTATTGAACAACAACCATGTTCTCAATGAACACAAAAAACTCATTAATATCAAAGCTGAATATTTTTGTATCAATATTTTAAGTAGTTTTTAGTTTTAGCTATTTTAGGGGGATATCTGTGTGTGCAGGTGACTATTACTGTGCATAATTATTAGGCAACTTAACAAAAAACTAATTTATACCCATTTCAATTATTTATTTTTACCAGTGAAACCAATATAACATCTCAACATTCACAAATACACATTTCTGACATTCAAAAACCAAACAAAAACAAATCAGTGACCAATATAGCCACCTTTCTTTGCAAGGACACTCAAAAGCCTGCCATCCATGGATTCTGTCAGTGTTTTGATCTGTTCACCATCAACATTGCGTGCAGCAGCAACCACAGCCTCCCAGACACTGTTCAGAGAGGTGTACTGTTTTCCCTCCTTGTAAATCGCACATTTGATGATGGACCACAGGTTCTCAATGGGGTTCAGATCAGGTGAACAAGGAGGCCATATCATTAGATTTTCTTCTTTTATACCCTTTCTTGCCAGCCACGCTGTGGAGTACTTGGACGCGTGTGATGGAGCATTGTCCTGCATGAAAATCATGTTTTTCTTGAAGGATGCAGACTTCTTCCTGTACCACTGCCTGAAGAAGGTGTCTTCCAGAAACTGGCAGTAGGACTGGGAGTTGAGCTTGACTCCATCCTCAACCCGAAAAGGCCCCACAAGCTCATCTTTGATGATACCAGCCCAAACCAGTACTCCACCTCCACCTTGCTGGCGTCTGAGTCGGACTGGAGCTCTCTGCCCTTTACCAATCCAGCCACGGGCCCATCCATCTGGCCCATCAAGACTCACTCTCATTTCATCAGTCCATAAAACCTTAGAAAAATCAGTCTTGAGATATTTCTTGGCCCAGTCTTGACGTTTCAGCTTGTGTGTCTTGTTCAGTGGTGGTCGACTTTCTGCCTTTCTTACCTTGGCCATGTCTCTGAGTATTGCACACCTTGTGCTTTTGGGCACTCCAGTGATGTTGCAGCTCTGAAATATGGCCAAACTGGTGGCAAGTGGCATCTTGGCAGCTGCACGCTTGACTTTTCTCAGTTCACGGGCAGTTATTTTGCGCCTTGGTTTTTCCACACGCTTCTTGCGACCCTGTTGACTATTTTGAATGAAACGCTTGATTGTTCGATGATCACGCTTCAGAAGCTTGGCTATTTTAAGACTGCTGCATCCCTCTGCAATATATCTCACTATTTTTGACTTTTCTGAGCCTGTCAAGTCCTTCTTTTGACCCATTTTGCCAAAGGAAAGGAAGTTGCCTAATAATTATGCACACCTGATATAGGGTGTTGATGTCATTAGACCACACCCCTTCTCATTACAGAGATGCACATCACCTAATATGCTTAATTGGTAGTAGGCTTTCCAGCCTATACAGCTTGGAGTAAGACAACATGCATAACGAGGATGATGTGGTCAAAATACTCATTTGCCTAATAATTCTGCACTCCCTGTATATGATAACTAAAATGAGCTAGATGACATCACCGTTTTCTCCAGAGTGGCTGCTCCAGAGCCGAATCAAATTCTGTTGCATTATTTTCTTGTTTAACACTGTGAAGCTGCTTTGAAACAATCTGCATTGTAAAAAGCGCTATATAAATAAAGTTGACTTGACTTGACTTGACTGAACTGATGCAGACTGAGTTTTGCCGCTATAGCTTTTAATTAGGGTAAGCTGCATTTCCATTTTTCATCACAGATTTATATTGGCACCCCCCTGCTCTGCTCTTCTTAGCATGATCATTACATAGCCTACCTACCTGCCGAAACCATATGTTAAAACTGACTTTACAACTTAAAATAATAATAAAATATTTGTTGCACAGTGCTGAACACATTACGGGTTGAATGTAGGATTGATTCAGTTTAAATGGAGGTCTGTGTTTTCAACTGGATATTTACTGACTGAAATGTTAGTCTGTTCCTCAAACAATTGAAGATGACGAGTTGCATGAATGTTCTTCAGAATATGGTGCCTTTCCACTGAAAATAAGTAAATAAAGACAGATCTAAAATGATACCATCACAGATGAAATAGAATAGAAATAAATAGAATAAATGATAGAGTAGCCTGTAGAGAATTCAATGCATACTGCAGGTTCTGCATTCCTGTGAGACAGAGAGATGTATGTCGCTCCCTGAAACTGAGGCACACATGCACAGCTTGTGTGTCTTTGTGCCACAGAGATGTTATTTTTCCCAGAAGGGATGATAAAGCCGATCAATACACACATACCGGCCTTCAGGCATTCAGTCTAGAGTCCACTGAAATATCGAGGTGGACCATCACGTCTGGATCAGCACTGTAACAGAAGCAGGTCTGTAAAACCTTCCAATGAAGAAAAATTCTATAAACAAACAAACAACGGCATAAAGCAGAAATCGTTTATTATCCTATATTTATAATGTCAAAGATTGACATAATCCAATAAGCAACAACATGCAACATTTTTGTTGACTTAAAAGTATGATTGAATTAAAGCGAATGTTGGAGATCTGTGTTGTGTTTTATGTTGCAGGATTCTGATTTAAGCCCGCCTGACTTAATCTTCGATATGGTTGGAATGCAACATTTCAGTTCGGGTAATTCAATTTTTTCTTTTTTAGAAATAAGCCTAGTTTCTCAGGAGCTGACTAGCCTGAAACAGCGTAGTTGGCTGTATATGTGTTTTTGGGCTGACATTTTGAAGATGGGCATGTTTAAAGGAAACATGTAATCAGAAATATTCAATAGGATTGAATGTAATATGTTTTTGTTATAATTGTGAATTCAAGCTATTTTTTGTTAGAGGTTTGTGATGAGTGAGTTTGAGGGAGTTTGGGATCATTTTGGATAGCTTTGGTTTTTGGATAGTTTTGAAGCCGCCAATAAAGACCATTGGCTGGAATTGTGCAAATATAACCAATGTAGGTTTGTAACAGAAGTGTGAGCCTGGAATTGCTGATGACTCGTTTTGGCAGAATCAATTATTTCTTTTAGGAGACAATAACTTTATTTGTCCTGCACTTTGATCTTTAAAACCTTTTACATTTACAGCTACATTTCACACTGCATGAAAGTTAATATTCGAAAAGGATACTGGTGGATTTATAATCTATTACCAGAATAATAAAATGTGTTTATGAAAAAAATTGGTTACCCTACATTTAAAGTGCCCACTTTAAGGTAGGGTATGCAGTTTTTTTTCATGAACACTTTTTTTTATACTGTTTGAAACTCTCTTCACATACTGATGGCAATCAATAATAGAAGTGGTCTAAATATATATGTATATATAAAAAAAGTTCATCCAATCATTGCATTCTGTCCGAATTTTATGTTTATGTTTATTATTATTGTAATGTTATGTACAGTACTATGCAAAAGTCTTAGGCATGTTGGTATTTTCACACGAAAAATGTTTTTAAGCCAGTTATTTATATCTTTTACTGTAGTGTGTCAATAGGAAATATCAGTTTACATTTCCAAACATTCATTTTGCAATTAATTGTAATAATCCAGTGAGATTGTTTTTTTTTTTTTTTTATGCACAAGAAGTCTGACAGTAGCCGGTCTGATCTGATCTCACCATCATCGAGTCTGTCTGTGATTACGTGAAGAAACAGAAAAAACTGAGACAGACTAAATCCAGAAAAACTAAGGCAACGTCTCCCAGACACTTGAGGAAACCTGCAAAACTACAGTACTGTGAAAAGTTTAGGCACTTGTCAGAATGCTTTAAAGTGAGAATGCTGTCAAAAATCATAACATAAATAGCTTTTATTTATGAATTAACTTCTATTAACTAAATCAAATCGATATTTGGGGTGACCACCCTTTGCGTTTAAAACGGCTTTTGTCACCTGCATCTATTCCTACACCTATTCATGTAGTTTTGCAGGAAGGTTTCTTCAAGTTTCTTGGAGACATTGCCACAGTTCTTCTGGATTTATTCTTTTTTCTGTTTCTTCATGTAATCACAGACAGACTCGATGATGGTGAGATCAGATCATACCGGCTGCTGTCAGACTTCTTGTGCATAAAAATGATTACAATTAATTGCAAAATGAATGTTTGGAAATGTAAACTGATATTTCCTAGTGACACACTACAGTAAAAGATATAAATAACTGGCTTAAAAACATTTTTCGTGTGAAAATACCAACATGCCTAAGACTTTTGCACAGTACTGTACTTTAAGACGTGGTAATTTAACGCAGTCTCTCGTGATGCTTTGCAGACTCTACTGTGCGTATTCATGTGTTTTGAAACAGGCGTGGCTTTGGAGACGCTCTGAAGGGAGGGTGGGATGTCATGCTTTTAAAGCTAGCTTGCTATTGCTAGTCTCTGAAACTGCCTACCCTACCTATAAGATTTTTTGTTTTTGGAATTGTTTTAATTGGTTTATTGTATATGAGTATGAACAACCCTTATGAAAGAGAAGGTTATTCAAGTGTGCTATTAGTAGGCTATACCATGGCAATTCCTATGTATTTTACGAGGTGGCTAATTGGTCCAAATTTGTATGACCTCACTCTTACGATTTTTGCTTAATATATGTATTTGACGAGTTGCCCAATTCGTATGATTTTGTTTGAATGACCTACCCCTAACCCTGCCCCTAAACCTACCCGTCAGTTTAGACAAATCGTACAATTTCGTACGAATTAGCCACCTCGTACAAATACGTACAAATTGGTCGTGAGATAGCGTTGGCTATACGTCTTTTAAACTAAAAATAAGAAAGTATACTTTCATGCTACTTTTTATGTACTTCTCAGAATATACTTAAAACTGCACTTAAATACTTGACTTATACTGACAGAAAGGTCTATGTATATTTGGACTATACATGTACTTTTGAGCGAGATATACTTAAAAGTATAATTAAGTATTCTAAGTATACTTGGCTTGTAGGTGTGTTCAATCTTTTAAATGAGTAGCCTATTAATTATAGCTTACTTTCGTGATGGGCCTGCATAGAAATGTACTTCAAATCTACTTTACTCTTTCCCCGCCACGGACTGAAATTTTCAGCTATTTATGTTTTCACCGTTATACGGTAGGGGTGCTATTATGCATCTTCTAGTACAGAATCTCCGGATCAAAAGTGAAGAAGAAGCAGAAATAAGTGATCGAAGATTGCTCATGCAAATGTAAATCAACGCGATCATCAAACATTAAACAGCATATAAATCAAAACTGCCTAACGTTACCGAATGAAATGTCAAACCCATGAAAAGGAAACAACTATGAAGCTTTGAGGGTGTTGATGGACTCGATCTACTACATCTGTTTTGATCATTGTTCTGAATCTGATCCGAACGTAGTCTTTGACAAAAATGCGATTTTCTCTGAATTTTGTAAAAAATGTTGCTTTTTAAAAAAAACTTTTTTTTATGAAACTTACCTACATTCAAGTGTTGATAAAAAGAATGCATGGAGCTAGAATGAAATGTTTTTAAAACGGAAATAGTTAAAGTACAGTTAAAGGTATATTTCAAGTATACACTTTTTTATACCTAAATAGGAACATAGTATACCCAAAGTGCAAAAATAATATATGAATAGTAAACTATAAGTATGATGTCATGTTTACGTAAAGAAAACAAGTATATTTGCAGTATAAAACTACTAAACTAGTAGTTTACTGAGAGTACACTTCAAAGTGGGACCCACTTTATATTAGGTGGCCTTAACTACTATGTACTAACATTTAAATTACTCATTTGATACAATGCACTTATTGTGTACATACTTGTTTTTACATTGTACTTACATTTTGAAAATTACCTGCATGTAATTACATCTGTAATTAATTTCTGTAATTACATTTATAATTACACTGTTGACACTTCCCTTACACCTACACTAAACACAAAATTTTCAACTAAATATCCAAATAAATGTAATTACTAAACTAAATAACTATATCAACTAAATTACTAATCTGCCCATATTGTCGCTATATGACAGCTAGATGACTGACCAGTTTTCTCCAGAGCGGCTGTACAGCCAAATAAAATTCTGTTGCATTATTTTCCTGTTTAACACTGTGAAGCTGCTTTGAAACAATCGGCATTGTAAAAAGCGCTATATAAATAAAGTTGACTTGACTTGACTTGACCTAGCCCTACTCTTAAACTTACCCATACCACCACACCTGTCCCTAACCTTACCCATATCCCACTTCGATATCAGCAAAAGTGTTTTGCAATACAATATGAACACAATAAGTACATTGTACTTATTTAAGTACATAGTAGTTAAGGCCGCCTAATATAAAGTGGGACCAAAAAATGTGCTATAAGTATTAAAATAGTAAACTACTAGTATACTTATAATTTCAATTGTAGTACAGATGCAGTACAAATGAGAAATGCAGTTGTAAACTAGTTGTGCACTTAAAGTGTACTACTGTTACTTATAGTTCACTTAAATGTATACTTTACTAAAAAGTGGGTCAATTTAGTCCCAAGCAGTATTGAAATATTACACTTACAAGTTTACTACTAGTACATTGATATTAGTATACTTACTACATAAAGTATACTTAAAAATATACTTGAACATAAAATGAACTTGAAGTATACTCCCCCCCCCCGTAAGGGTACCCACGACTCTACAGAAGCCAAACAATTTGGAATATGGGTGAAATTTTAGGTGGGTTTGGGGAAGGTTTGAGTGTGTTTGAGAGGGGTTTTTTTGTTGGTAGTTTGGGGAAAAAGTTTAGTATGAGTTTGGGTTGGGTTTGGCATTATGCCTTAACAATATTGGTTGTAAAGGAAGTTAAGAAAGAATGAGAAAAGATATCCATCTGCAGAGAAACTGTATTCATCACCAGAATGACAAACCTGTGGCATTTCTTTACCAACCCATTTGTTTGTTTGTTAGTGCAGCATCATTTATTGTGGCCCTGATGCAACTACACAAGAAACAACAAATAAATCTCTCACAAAAGTCCATGTAACTCCCCTTGTGATTATCCATCACAATGCCATGGCCAATAAAAAGGCAAAACACACACTGAAATGCTGAGCGGGTGGAAGTGGCCCATCTATTTCCTGCTGTCCCCGCAGTGCTCTGTCTTCCTGCCAGCGGAACGCTTCCTTCCGATTACACAATTACACTTCTAACAGCACTCAAGAACCGCATCTCCAGAAATGCTAATATCTGAAAGTTCTAGAGCAATTCAGTTAAGTCTTCACTTCTAAAATCAAGTCCTGGGATGGCCTGCTGTGTGCATTAGAGGAAAAGGTTGTAGTTGCAGATGGTCATGTTTAAACACTACATTAACCCTAGTGCCAGCGTTACCGCATTTTTGTCCTAAATCAGCCATTTCTTCCACATTACCCAATTTGCCTAATGGTTAGTGAGTCAGACTGATAACCTGAAGGTTATGGGTTCGATTCTCAATACCAGCAGGAACTGTGTCCACAGTTTGTGTGTGTTTACTACTCATTACTCCTAATGTGTGTGCACTAACTTGGATGGGTTAAATGCAGAGAACAAGTATGTGTTACCATATTTGGCTTCACATGCCACTTTCAAAACAACAAATACTTTATTTATATTTAATATTTAGATGATAAAATCATTGCCCCTTATGCTGCATTCACACGGGGCGTCAGCATCTACGCTTCTCGTTTACTTTGAACGGGTGATGTCTTGCGTTGCCAAACTAAGTTTGTGGGTTCTGTTGTGTCGTGTTACTGCCGTTGCTCATGGCAGAAGTTGAAAAGTCTTCAACTTTTCAAACGCCAATGCAGGTGTCAGCCTGCAAATACCCCAGTGCAGATGCTAGCCAATTGCGTTCATGCAACACTGGGAAAAAAATATTATTGGCTGTCACTATGACGGTCGCGTCAGCACCAATTTCCAGACACGCCCTCTGTCAAGCGTTGAAGCCAGCGCCCCGTGTGAATGCAGCGTTGCAAATATGCTCTTATTTACTTTTTAATACACATTTGTCTTATTGTGAGTAATTATTCAGTTGCATATTATTATGTAAATATTTCACATTAAAAAATGGTTCTTTAAAGATTCTTTACACGTAGTAAGAACCCTTTCTATGCAGAAATTGTTCTTTGTGTTAGGGTCCTTTTTTCCAGCCTTTTTCTTTTTCAAATATGTAACTGTCAACTACAAAGGCTGTCAACACACTCTCAACAGGTAAACGATTTCTTTCTTAAAATATCTATACATTTTAACTTTTAAATTGAACCTACCACTCATGTGTTTTTCTCTTTTTAGTTTAACAGAACATGTAAGTGTGAGCAGCTCTGTTCAGTTAAGGATAGGCTACTTCTCTTCTCCAAATAAGTAACAGAGATATTTAAATTAGGCAGCGGCTACTTGCCGTGTAAATAGCAACTAGATTATATTAACACTAAGTGAAAATAACATTTTCTTAGCGAAAGATGATATTTACATTAAGTGCAAAGAACTGTAGATGCTATTTACTAAGTGAAATAGCATACTAAGGGAAAATAGTGATATATTCTATTTACACCATGTAAAAGTAGCAATATATGCAAATAGTAATTAGATGCTATTTATACTTTATTTTGACAGATACATACTATTTGCACCTCAGTAATGTTGTACGTTAATAGGATGCAATAATAATAGAGTGTAAATGATTATATTTATTAAAGTTATTAAATGGATGCCGCCTTAATGGGACAATAAAAGCCCTCCCTACACCTACCCCTAACCCTACCCAATAAATACTTTTTTATTACTAAACATTTCATTAGGCACTTTATTTCCACTTTTAGAACATTTTCTTAATTTTTAACCTAGATTCCTGATTCCTAGATTCCTGAGCCTTACGCTCTACTGACTATGCCACTAAAAAGTAAAATCATTTATGTCTTTTTTAATCTTGCTTAGCCCAACCAGGCATTGTTAGGCGGAGCTAGTGCAAATAGGACTTGCCAACAAGGCACGCTATTTGCACTTGGTGTAAACAGACACTCCGTTTAAGGCATGTTCCATATTTTAGATTTTTTTTTAATTATTACTATGCATAAACATACCCTGTCACAAAAAAACATTAACGCTATTCCACTTTATATCACTTTTTCCTTTTAACAAAGGGCTCACGTACTGTCCATTTTTGCTAATTTTGGCCTTCATGAACATAATTGTTATTACATAAATAAATGGAAGAGACACAAACTAATTTGGAAAAATATTGTCTGTGTCCAAATAGGTTTCCCAAAGATTGCCCCTGTTTGCGAACAGTCTCACGTACAGAATGAGGTGAGATTAACATGTTAGACTGCTAAAACATACAGAGCAATGTTCTGATAGTGATTCTTCCAGAAGAAGTGTATGTCTTACCTAAGGCAAGCGAACATTACACCACTGAAGATCATCACCCTGCACACACTGATCGACTTGTTTTGCAGGCGTGTTGGTGCACACACTACATAACTGCAAAATGGGTGCATCAATCCTGGACCTGTCATACTAGTCAACTCAAAACATCAAAAGGTGACAAGATTGAGTCACATAGTGTGCACTTGGCTTTATTTGTCTTTGCATTAAAGGGAGAAATTAGAAACCATATTTACACAGAAAACTAGTCACCTTTAATAACACTGTGCTGTTTTGTTCAAGTGCCTGGGAACTGTCCAATTAAAGGTTTGTGTGTCGAGGAGCAGGTTCCCATCTCCTCTCTTCTCCTCTACCACCTCTGTACTGATAAGCTCTTATCAGTGTAGTGTGACGTTGAAATCAGGGTTGCGACCTCTTTGCTCCGCCTCCCACAGAGCGAGCTAAGAGTGTTAACATGTCTACAGTGTTCACAGCTCCAGCTGTGGAGAACCTCTTGACTCAGCTCAATTCAAGTTCAGATACACTATCTAAAGCATTTCAGAGCATGTGTGCATTCAGTGCTTGCATTGACAAATCTGTTTGAGAGTCTATTATTATGGCTGTCAGTTTTTTTTAAAGGGCAGCTTTATATAGTGGAGTGTTTTTATTAATGAGTTGAGGTAACTGTCAAAGTGTAGGGTCAGTGACATGACACGATTTTTTGTGTGGATCCATGAATTTATTTAATAAATAAATGCTACTCCGTGAAAACTTTTGAACAGGATGAAGAGGTTACATTTTTTTTTATTTTGTTTAAATATCTTTTTTTTTTTCATTTAGTACTGCCCTTCGGATACAACAGAAGATGCTTACATGTTTCCCGGAAGACAAATTAAGCATAATTTACCTTGATCTTCGAATTCAATAAGTTTTCACCCCCCAGCTCTTAATGCATTGTGTTTCCTTCTGGAGCATCAGTGAATATTTGACCCTTTTTTAATAGTTGTGTTTGAGTCCCTCAACTGTCCTCAATGTGAAAAGATGGATCTCAAAATCATACAGTCACTGCTGGAGAGGGTTCATTATATGCAAAAGATGCTGAAAACTGAAGAATTTGCAGGACCTGGAGGATTTTCCTGAAGAACATTGGGCAGTTTAACTGGTCAGGACAAACAAGAGACTCATGAACAACCATCTCAAAACATAAAAACAGCCGTGGATCATCCAGGGAGCGACACAGTATTAAGAATCAATGGTTCATAAACTTTTGAACAGGGTCATTTTAATAAATTCAGCTCTTTTTTTGTCTTGTGGACTATATGTAAACATCTTTTATGTAAAATATCTTATTCAGGACAGTACTAAATAAAAAATAACATGCATTTTGTATGATCTCTCTCATTTAGTTAAAATTGTTCACATTTTCACAGATTCTGCAGGCAGTTCACATACTTTTTCTTGCAACTGTATAACATTGATATAAGTGATCACCTGGATTTAGACCTACCTATATTGTATTAATATAAAGCGTTCACAGGCAAATTTGCTTCATGTATTTCCCCGACATTAAAAACAGGCTCATATAAATGTCAGGAAACACGATTCCTGGCTGCATGTCAATATCCATCGATCACTGGATCTTTGGTAAGTTGTAAGAAATGCTATATGGAGTACAGACTTTATTTTAAACTGATTATCGTTTGTTTTACTCACGTTTTCACAGTTTCTCCTATTAAATCCATTCATGCAGCAGCTCTTCTGCCACTCTTCTGGCGTGTTCAGGCGGGGAAGTGACGTCAATGCATACCCTCTATACCGCTACCGGTATTCGAGTGTGGGTTTAGTGTGCATTAAGGGCACTGCATTTTAGCATTTTTAAGACATGGAACAGTCTTGCACACTTACTTCCTGTCGTGTGCATGCACTCTCAAGTGGCCATGACTACTGTTTGACTATTTGAACAGGGCATATACGAAAAGACAGCAATGGAAACACAGAAAACAGGAACTAAACATAGGCACAACAAGACAAATTAATATCAAAATAAGAGTCCATGAAAACAGAGACAAGGTAATCGTGACAAAGACCCTCATGGCAATCTGACATTTTATGACATGGCAAGGTCAAGTGGCAAATAGACAAGTGAAACTGTAAAACTACTTTTATTTATTTATTTTTTAAGTTTAAAACCTTTATGATTAAAATTTGTGCACTATGCATTCAAGGTGTATGGAAACACTGTTTGTCTGAGTCAAAATTTTATTTTAAAATGGAGTAAAAGTTTTTCAGAAACAAAGGAAACCAACATGAATACAAATAAAAAGGGCACATTTTAAACTTAATTTTTTTCAGGGTTTTTTGTTCACAAAATTCCTTGAGGGTCTATGTCACTGAGCCATTAACAGCAATAGAGTGAGTGAATGAGAAGAAGGTGAAGCTAAAGAAGGACAACATTTGAAAGCACGCTTGAGTGAAAAGAATCAGGTCTATATGACTGACTCTTTCTGGTCCTCATAGAGTGAAATTAAATCATTGCATCGCTCACAGATGCTCAAGGGCTGTGATACAGTAATCTACTGCATTTACAGCGACCCAGAGAGAAATGAGAAGACATTATTTGCAATCAGAGTGCGAGAAAAAGAGAGAGAAACAGAGAGGGTGTGAGACAGTGAGAGTGAGTGAGAGAGATACATACCTGCTCAGAGGGACCCAAGAGATGAGAGTCTTTTACTAAATCTCTATACACAAAATGTCCTCCCATTACACTTACAATTTTATACCATTTCCCAGTAGGGCCCATTATAACATACATGCACCACAATATAAGAAAGGCATTTAAAATAAAACAGAACTGAATGAATGAATGGCTGAATGAATGAATGAGTGGTATGTTTGTGTATGCTATTACCTATTAGTGTATTTTTTTTTTATCTGTGTATGTTTGCATATATGTGTGTAGAGATAAAATGACTTTTGCCCTTATGATAGCATCTTTAAAATGGACAGCTGGTCACCCTGCTGCCCAATGACCTCTGGGATCAAGGTTACTGACCAGACCATAAGATCAGCATGGACACACACACACACGCACACACACACACACTGACCAATGACAGTGTAACCATGAACAGATGTAGTATGCTGCAAAATTTTAGCTAAAAGTGTTCATAATTCGTAATTTAAAGCATAATGTTTTTAAATCAATTACTGTTAAAGGATTAGTTCACCTTAATATGAAATTTACTCTCAAGGCATCCTAGGTGTATATGACTTTCTTTTTTCTGATGAACACAATCAGAGTTATATTAATAAATATCCTGACGCTTTCAAGCTTTATAATGGCAGTGAATGGGGCCCAAAGCTCAAGTTTAAAGCTTAAAAAAGTGCCTCCATCCATCGTAAAAAACGAACTCCACACGACTCTGGGCGGTTAATAAAGGCTTTCTGAAGTGAAGTGATGCGTTTGTGTAAGAAAAATATCCATATTTAACACGTTATAAAGTAAAATATCCAGCTTCCGCCAGACCGCCTTCCGTATTCAACTTACGCAGAAAGTGTAACGCCTCTCGCGGTTCAAAACGCTTACGCTACGTCATACGTTGCGCTAATTATGCTTTTTTCATAAGTTGAATACGGAAGTCGGTCTGGCGGAAGCTGAATATTTTACTTTATCACACGTTAAACATGGATATTTTTCTTACACAAACGCTTTGCTTCAGAAGGCCTTCATTAACCCCCCCAGAGCCGTGTGGATGCATTTTTTTGAGCTTCAAACTCAGTGGACCCCGTCACTGCCATTATAAAGCTTGGAAGCGTTAGGATATTTATTAATATAACTCCGAATGTGTTTATCAAAAAGAAGAAAGTCATATACATCTAGGATGGCTTGAGGGTGAGTAAATCATGGGGTCATTTTCATTTTAAAGTGAACTAATCCTTTAACGAAATTAAGAGTTTGTTGTTGGTTATATAGAAAATCAAAATAAATAACTGATTTCTTTACTGCCACAAAACTTGTCATATTTCTCCCTGAAACTGAACAAACAAAATATTTAGAAAATTATTTTGGTTAAATTTTAGCTGCTAAATTTTAGCTGAAAGTGTCAGTTGTCACGGGTGTGTGTAGGCAGGAAGACGAAGACGGGCTGATACAATTCTCAAACGGAGTTTATTTGATCAAGGCATCTCAGGTGAGTCAATACAGGCAGGTATACAACACACTCTATACATAGACGTAAACGAAATACTGGACAAGGAATGACTGAAAGAGGCAGAACTTAAGTAGTGAACATAAACGAGGATGACACACAGTTGACACAGATGAACTAATAAATGACAGTGACAAGTGGTGGGAAACTGGAACAAAGGGACATGTGACACGGAAACAGGAAGTCCATAGAACAAAACAGAACATAACTGTGACATTACAGAACTCTGACAAGGAGGGGGCTCAGGTGGAGGACGAGGAGTACGTGAAGGGTGGACAGACAGTACAGGAGGAACCTGGGTGGAGCAGACGGAGGGAGGAGCCATGGTGGAGGTGAGGTGGACGACTCCATGGCGCTGAGTGATGGGGGCGGAGCAGGTGACCCAGGTGATGCTGAGGATTCGGCGGGCCATGGAGATGCCCCAGGCTCTGGCAACAGAGACGCAGGCGGGGATCCTGAAGGCCGCGGTGGAGCTGGAGCGACAGAGGATCTAGGTGGAGATGGAGGGAGAGAGGAACCCAACGGAGCCAGAGGGACAGAGGGGCGAGGCGAAGCCAGAGGGGTGTAGTCCAGAGGCGAGGGCGGGTCGACAAGCGACCAAGGTGGAACCGGCGAGACGAGGGAGCCCGGCGGAACTGGTGGACTGAGGAGCCACAGTGGAGATAAGGGAGGTAGGAGCCAAGGTGGAGCTAATGGCACGACGGGCCGAGGCAGAGTCCAAGTCGCGGAGGTGGGAGGCAGAGACCGGGAATCCCTGGACCACAATGGAGCATGAGACTGGCTGACCCACGGCGAGCCCACACCTCCCATGGTGGGCTGAGGGTGAGCAGAGGGGCTGACAGGCAGCAGCGGAGACGGGGATGAGGTTTGGATGATGAGAGGAGGTGGGAGAGGGAGGCTGGGTGGGAGTCCAGGACACTCTGGCAGTGCTGGTGACTTTACTGGACTCTGGACAGGAGACAAAGTCCACTCTGGACTGGAGACAGGAGACGGAGTGCACTCTGGACTGGAGACAGGAGGCGGAGTCCGCTCTGGACTGGAGACAGGAGGTGGAGTCCTCACTGTACTCGGGACGGAAGGAGACGGAGTCCTCTCTGGACTCGGTATGGAAAGAGACGGAGTCCTCTCTGGACTCTGGTCACGGGCTGGAGCCCTCTCTGGACTCTGGTCACTGGCTGGAGCCATCTCTGGACGCTGGTCAGGGGCTGGAGCCATCTCTGGACTCTCGACATGCATAGGAGCTGTCGCAGGACACTGGACACTGGAGTGTCCTACGACAGGAGATGTCGTAGGGCACTCAATGGGGATGGGAGACGGTTTGGTCCAAAAATCGATGAGCCAGTGGTCCTCCAACGGGCTCTGGACGGAGATTGGGGACGTCACTGGGCTCTGGACAGAGACAAGGGACATCACTGGGCTCTGGACGGAGACAGGGGACGCCACTGGGCTCTGGACAGAGATAGGGGACGTCACTGGGCTCTGGACGGAGTTAGGGGACGTCACGGGGCTCTGGACGGTGGCAGGGTGTGTCCAGGACTGGGGCGCAACGCTCTCCAGACACCGGATTACCGCTTCTCTCCAGCTCAATCCCGTGGTGTCTGGGAGGTCCACGGGGTGATGGTAATTAGCCCCGATCCTGAACAGAGTTTTCAGTGTCTCGTCCTCGAGTGCACTGGTGCAGGCAACACAAACAAAACTTTAAGTGAAAGAAAAAAGGTTTTGGCTCTCCTGAGCCACGACGATTATTCGCACCCTATCGTCCATTTTGGGCGGTCCGGTATTCTGTCACGGGTGTGTGTAGGCAGGAAGACGGGCTGATACAATTCTCAAACAAAGTTTAATGATCGAGGCATCTCAGGTGAGTCAATACAGGCAGGTATACAACACACGCTATACATAGACGTAAATGTAATACCAGACAAGGAATGACTGAAAAAGGCAGAACTTAAGTAGTGAACACAAATGAGGATGACACACAGCTGACACAGATGAACTAATAATGACAGTGACAAGTGGCGGGAAACTGGAACAAAGGAACATGTGACACGGAAACAGGAAGTCCATGGAACAAAACAGAACATAATTGTGACACCAGTAAGTCGCAATTTAAAACAAAATGTTTTCAAATCAATTACTGTAAACAATTAGGTTTTTTTTTGTTGTAGGTTGTTCAAAACTTGTCATATTTCACCCCAAAATAAATAAAATATTTTGAAAATGATTTTGGTTATCTAATTCTCTTTACAGTAATAATAATAATAATAATAATAAAAATAAAATCCATAAAACAACAAATATAATGTTTTATTGCATAGTTTTCCTTTTGGTTTTAGGGTGAAATATGACCTGGACATGTTTTCATGAGATTAAACCACGTTGTTTTTTCATTGTTTAGGTGCTGTTACGAGCGGTGTTTATGCGTGATGGGCTGACTCTTCTGGTGTGCTGATTTCAGTGGTGCAGTCCCGTGATGGCTGGTTTTAACATGACACTGGTGAGTTGTGGGTTTTCATCAGCGTAATGGGGTGTGTGAGGCGAGTGTGTGTTGTGGAGAGAGAGAGAGAGAGAGAGAGAGAGAGAGAGCATGCTGGCAGCAATCTTTGACATGTTGAGAGCTGCGAGCAGTCCTTCTTAGAACATTATCATTCCATCATATGGCAATCATACGCCAATGAATAATCAACACTAAAAACACATGATATACATCCACATCTTGAACACAATGCAAAGAGGATTATGAACAATAACACACAAACACAGAGAGAGAGAGAGAGAGAGAGAGAGAGAGAGAGAGAGAGTCCTGCAGCAATAGATCCGTGCTTGACAGTGTAATACACAATGGCTTTTTAACTCACCTGATTGATTACAGTAGTGATAGGGGATAGATTGATTGATTGGCTATTCCAGAAACAGTGGCAGTGGAACCACTGATCAATATGGTTCTTCCCTCAACATTCAACAGCACAAAACAATTAACATGTGGACCAGGAGAGGGGGATGATGGGATACATACAGCACAAAATGGCAGCCTGCCATTTGGAAGAGTCAGACTTCAAATTCTACCTCTGAACTGGTGCTGGAGCATTTCTGAAGAGTTCCGGATGAGTGAATAAAGGACAAATAAATGGCAACCACTGGGGAAAAACACATTTTAAAGGTATAATTCAGCCAATTTACTCACCCTGATGTTGTTTCAAAATGGTATGACTTTCTTTCTTCTGTGAAACAAAACAGGAGATTTTGAAAAAATATTTTTTTCCCCATACAATGGAAGTCAATGGGCTCCACTCTTGTTTGGTTCCCAACATTCTTCAAAATGTCTTTTTTATTTTTATTTTTTTTAGGTAGACTATCCCTTTAACAAGATAATTTGAATACAAGGCCATTTCTGGTCTTTTTTGTCCTTTTGTAGCTAATACGAAATCTGTGTAGACATGTTAATGCTAGGGCTGTCAAACGATTCATCACGATTAATCGCATCCAAAATAAAAGTTTGTGTTTACATAATATATGTGTGCGTACTGTGTATAATTATTATGTATATTTAAATACACACATACATGTATATATTTAAGAAATATTTGCATGTATACAGTGTATATATATTTATATAATTTATATTATATATAAATATTTTATATATAAACATAACACATTTTTCTTAAATATATACATGCATGTGTGTGTATTTATATATACATAATAATTATACACAGTACACACTCATATATTATGTAAACACAAACGTTTATTTTGGATGCGATTTATTGCGATTAATCATTTGAATGCACAAACAAAGGAAAAAAGAAAGTGATTGCAGGTTTGTGTTAATTGGTATTTAATTTTGATTATTAATATTTAGCATCAAATGCTAAATATAAAACATGAAGATAAATGTGAACAAAGAGGAGGAAGATGGAGGACAATGCATGTCATGCGCTTGCCACAAAGCACGTATGAGTGTGTGTGTGTGTGTCAGAGAGACCTTAGAAATTATTACTATTGATTTCTATCCTTGAGATGTGGAAATGTTACCAGATGGCTGCAGGATGATCGTGGCACAAACCTACCGTTTGTTCACTGGCTAAAGGAGGTGAACTCCTGTAAATTCATCCATATTTCTTTTAATACAACAGGAAGTATAAGTCTTGTCGTGGCAAAAAATAACCCAGTTGCATCACTGAATAAGAGATAAACCTCAGCCAAGAAAAGAGTCAGAGTCGTACAGCCATCCTGAATGTCTGCAGAGTGCTAACTGACACACAAAACAATCCTTATACCTCCCCTGACCTCCAAGGTCAGCACTAGCTTCTTCTGTAGTTTTCCACACACATGGTAAAAGTTGGAGCACATACAGATTTAGATGTCCAGTGACCTCTAAGGTCATAAACTAGCCACTGTGTCTGTTAGACTTTAGAAAAGTGTTTATGCATAGGAGAAATGTTACAAACATAATGATTAATCTTCTTCTATGATACATTTTTTTCCACTACAGTCTCTACTTCAGAAAACTCTCACATTTAGCATTATTTGTTATCATATAAGACATGGTTATCGTGCTATTATCATTCTTACTTGATCACAGAATGTTAAAAAATTTTGCCCATGAGCTGTCAAATGTTCGTGTCTCAGAAGTTCCCGCGCTGCTCTGCCATGTGCCAAGTCCCCCACTCGCAGTATTCAAATTACAGCAACAATTCAATAAATATTAAGTCTGCAAACTGGCTCTGGGTATGAATTACAGAGAGGCACAATCTGGCAACGTCAAATCCCTCCCATGTGGTTGGAAATGCTATTGATTTAAATTCTTACATGATTTCAATAGTGATAAGAAGATGCTAAACTCAGCTGAGCAATTTAAAGTATTTGATGAGGAATATATTATTTATGGGCGATATTTTGGATGTGTGTGAATTTGTTGTGTGTTTAAATATACATAAATAAAGAGTATCCTTTTAATAAAATAATTTCAATTCAATAGGAAACCATTTCTGACATTTTATTAAAATTCTCACAAAATACTGTATTTTGTGTGTTTAAACACATGTAAATAAATCAAAAACTTATTTTGAATTATCATTTTTGGATGAAGTATCCCGTTAACAAGATAATTTGTAAATGCAATATAACTGACCCTTTTCTTTTTTTTTTTAATCCAAGCAACATTTTTGTTCACATGGATTCGGTTCATAATATCTTTTTGAGTATATATTTAGGCAATAATACATAAGAGGGACAGACAATTCTGAATATAATACAAATATTAAACACCAATTTTAATAAAAAAAACATTATTAAGCTTACGCTCTATGAAAATGAAAACTCTTAAGCTCTTCAGTGTACAATGAAAATGGTTTGAATATAAACAGAGGCATTGAGGGAGACTATAGCTAAACCCATCAACAACTGTCAGCTCAATAAAAACACCACAGGGACAACAATATTTGATAATCCTGTTGTATAAATGCTAGGGGAAAAAAACAAGTCTGGTTAGGTTAGGTTCCATAGTTATTTTATTAGATGATAAGATTCCAGGTGGGTTGGGAAATGCCTCAACAATCAGGTCAATAAAAAACAACAAAAATATTTTGTATGTATTACTGAAAGAATGCTTTAGCAAACACATCTGGTTTTGTTAGGTGAGATGGTCAGGTTAGTTTCCAGCTGCTGAGGTTGAGAAAACCAATAGAATCTTGCAGGGACCAAAATATTTCACACATCTTATAGTAAAAAGTTCAACAAACATGAAGTTTGGTTTAATTTATTTAGAAAGGTTTGACGATTAACTTAATTTTCTGACCTTATTTTCTGAAATGCTCTGACCAACCGAGTCGATTGTAGTGTGACTTAGTCCTGCATGGCTGGACCTTGAGCTGTGAGGCTGTGATTATGAATTCTATTGTAGCTTCTCCACCAGCGTTTGCCACAACATATATGAAAGATTCTGCTCTCCCTCCCCCTCTGTTGTCAAAGAGCAGTTTTCTTTGTTTCCATAGAGCCATGATTCTGTCAAAATCCCTGCGAGAGAAGGAAAGGGAGGAAAAATCAATCGCTCTCCATTCTCCATACAACACTGTGTGCCTCTGGCCAGAGAGACAGAAAGAGGAAGAACGAGAAGGAGAGGAATGCTAGAAGAATAAATAGAGGAAAAAAGTGTGAGAGAAAGAGAGAGAAGATAGATATAGAAACATGTTACTGTTCACTCTGACAAAATGACATGCATGCCCTGTGTGTGTGTGTGAGTGTGAGTGTGTATGTTTGGCATTGACAGGAAGAATGATCCATCTTCTGTGGCATCACTTCACCTGTCTAAATCATTGTGTCTGCCCAAGGGCCAGTATCACACACACAACATCTGTCTTTTCATTTTATGCACACGTTTAGCTGGCAACCTAAATGATGACATGCATAGACTTCTATTGTTTTTAAATTGATTAATAGCTACAGACATTCCTTCCACATAACCCCAAAATAAAACAATTACATTTTGTTTTTTATTGAAGTCATAAACATGAACATTATGTTTTGTAATGTTTACCCAGTATGTAATGCAGCCAGTTCTGGGGGGTATTCCAGAAAGCAGGTTATGTGACATAGTACCTGAGTATGTTTAAGGGTAAGTAAGCGGATAACCTCAACTTTCGGTTCTAAAAACAGAGGTAACTTTCAGGTAGTAGCCATAGCAACTCACCTGCTCTGGAGCTCATGTTGCAGGGTTAGTTTGCTTAAGAGGTATTCAGATGTGTGTTATATAATTAATATAGTTATATTAATATAACCAAATTTGTTATATAGTTACAGTTATATAATATACAATATTATATATTAATTCTAAAGCACTATTATAACAAGGTAATGTTTAAATGTTCAAATATATTTATTTTATTGTCTCATCTCACACATGGATCTGCATTCAATTAATTAGCATCAAACAAACAATATAATCCTTATTCTCAGTGAATAAAGATTACTTATTAAACAAAAAGTTTGATTGCACAACCACCAAATAGGTGGCGATGTGCACTAAGTAGGTTATGTAAATCACCATTAAACAAAAGAAGAAGAGGAAGTAGAATGGCACTTTTCCATGGTGAATCATCGATTCCTTGCTCTGTTGAGAATGTCTTGTGTGTTAACCAGGGACACACTCTGAGTTGTCTGAACCTACTCCCGGACTCATTTTTGGAACCAGCATATCTCGAGTAAGTAAGGTTTGGGTTAATCAACCGAGAGTTCACGGTATATGTGATGTTAAGTTAACCTTGCTTTCTGGAATACCCCAATTTAAACAAATAACACAGAATATTGTATATTTTCACTTGCTTATTAAGCAAAATAATTGAAGGTCCTGTTTACACCTGGAATAACACTTTAGAATACTGTCATTAATGAATAACTACACAGGAACAAGTGAGTAATGCAATATTAACACTCTAGTAAGTACTGTATTAACTAACAAGAAACTGATTAATGAATTAATTAACCTCAAAAGCTTACAATGATTTCAGTTATTCATTAGTAATTCCTTTAGAAGGATGTAGTAACACTTGAGTCATTACTAGTGGGTTACCATTATCTTCACTTTAGAATTAATTATACATTATGCATTATTCATGTACCTGTAAGAACCTGTAGTTCTTAGTAGTCCTCTTGGTATTTATGAAAAAAAAAGTAGTTATTGATTAGCTAATAGTAAACTGCCACATTCAACTGAGCACCATTACTTACTAATTCATTAATCAGAGTTTCTTGTTAGTTAATAGTAGTTACTAGAATGTTAATATTTCATTACTCATTTGTCCCTGTGTAGTTATTCATTAATGACGGAACAGTATTCTAAAGTGTTACCTGGTGTTTTGGTCGATTGGATCACAAGTGGACGATGTAAATACAGGTGTAAAACGTTTTGAGCTTGTCCACTTTCGACCACTTCCAGATGTAGTCGAATACGCATTTAACCAGATTGTCTTCATAGTGTAGCATGTGGTTGAATGCGTTCGAACAGCCACAAAAGGCCGCCTGCTCTCTAATGCGTAAACATTGAGGGAAGCGCGCTAGCCAGACGGGATTTAAACTTTGCTGGCTGAAGACCTAAGTTTGGTTTGAAGATGAAAATTTTACCAAGCACAATGCTCTGTCACTAGCCTGGATGCCAGCCGAACTTAGCCCCGCCCACAACATTTGAGGATTGGGAAGTTTGGTCTGGACTTGATCCGTTGTGGAGCAACTATACTCGAACCAGAGCTGTTCGGATCAATCAAATTGTCAGGGCGGGCTTTATATGATGATGGACAGATGATAAACAGTAACGTAAGCATTCACGTCACCAAAGAGCGCTTGGGTTGAATTCGTTCTAATCGTAAACGAAGAACTTGTTCGTATATGCATTCACCTTTACTATTTCTCTCAAAAATGATGGTAAATACTCCTTGTACCCTTAAATTATTTTTACAACACCGGCAAAGATCATTTACACTCATCTTCTTCTTCTTCCAGCGTGTGTGCAGTTGAGATCTGTTGACAACTATGCGTTAGTGATGTGTCGTTCATAAACGATTTGTTCTTTTTGAAATAATCTTAAATATGACTCGGGAACAACAGGTTGTCTCAGAGAGCAATTCGTCCATTTTGTGTTGACTGTGCATGCGCTACATGCCATCGGTTCTTTACAGGATCTTCTGCATTCAGCCTATGGGGCTGTGAGTTGGTGAACGAATGACTCGAACCTGAAGACTCGAGAGGTGAACTAATCAATTCTGTTTTCGGGACTGCACGCATTGCATATGGGGCTGTCACGGCCCAGATCAGACACTGATGACAGAACTAAGGACTCGAACCCGAAGACACGAGAGGTGTACTCTTTCCAGGGAACAGACGTGATTAAATGTGAAGTGACAAAAGAAAGAATGACTGGGATTCGGAGGTGAGGTTAACTAACAGACTGCATAGCCTGAAGACCCAGCTAAGCAATTAATGAATCATTTTTTTCTTAAAGTTTGGTTTTGGCTGCATTAGCTTATAATTTATTTTTTATTCCAAATGTGATCAACGTTTGCATAAGAACTAGATGTGTTGGGGAATTTAACATGTGACATTTTAATTATATTCTGCTGACTTGAAAAAAGATTTGTTCATTTTGCTGAATGAGATTCAAAGATCCGAGTCCGTAAAATGATCCGAACTTCCCACTACTACTATGCGTCGCTCAACGTACGTCACTTACTCCGTAGCTCTGATTGGTTGTAGGTCTATCCAATTGAGTGCAGAGGCATTTTCTTTCCTGGTTCGGTTGAAACACGCCCCATAATCACCGCCCACCAATGGAGCAGTATCAGACTCATATTCTGAATAGAATTGAGTATGATGACGTCAGGCTACTCTGTCACCATTCCTAGTTTCTAATATGCACTCACCACGTTCGGCGTGGTCTTGCCGCTGTCAGAGCAGAAACGAAAGCTGCTGCTTTACGTGTGTTTTTCTGTCGCCTTCAGTGCATTCATATGTAAATTGTGTGAGCTTATTTCATCCATTAGTTTGAAAGATCCAAAAAAGCCCATACATTTACCCACCCATAGACACTCCCTTCAATCAGGACAGAAGTGGTCAAAAGTGGACAAAAGAGAATGATTAAAACACCAGGTGTAAATGGGAATGTGTCCCCCTTGTCTACTTGTGATCCGAACGACCAAAACGCATCTTAATACCAGGTTTAAACAGGGCCTAAGAGTGAATTGTTTTTTTTTTGCTAGAAAAAGTATATCAAGGTTCAAGGTTCTTTTTATTGTCATTTCATGCTCACACATTGAACAGAATTTGTTCTCAGGCCCAGCAGCGTACAGAAACCCCAAAAATAATCATAAATAATATAATATATAAATATAAATAAATAAATAAATAATAAAATAATATAAATCTTGTGCAAATGTAATGCTTCTCATTTAAACCAAAAAGTTTTTCGATCTATCCACAAATCATTCTTCCAATAGTTTTCTGACTCATCCATGTGGTATTTGGCAAACTTGAGAAGCACTTTTTTAAGAGCTGTGGCTTCTTTTTTGCTATCCTGCTATGCACATTATTCTTGTTCAGTGTTTGTCTGATGGTGGGCTCATGAAAACTAACCTAAGCAAATAAAAGAGAAGCCTGCAGATTCTTAGATGTTCCTCAGTGTTACGGTTGAGCAGGGTAGAGAAGAGGCAAGGATCTAATTGCAGCAGTTTTATTTAACAAACACAGAAAAAAAAAAAAAAAAAATCCAAACAGGGAAGAAAGATGGCAATAATTCAAACTGGGAAGAAGATGACAATGATCCAAACAAGGAACAGAAACGCAACATCAGAGACACAGGGGTATTATATACACAGGATAACAAGAGGCTAACAAGGAACAGGTGTGAGTAATAAATCACCATTACACTTTATTTTAAGGTGTCATTGTTACAGTGTACTGAGTAATATTCATTAACAACATGTACTAATAGGGTTAGGGTAGGAGTAGGGTTTGGTTGAGGGTTAGTTGCATGTAATTATGTATAATTTACTGTTATTACTATGGTAAGTACATGTAAAATATGGTTCAAGGACACCTAAAGTGTTACCTAATCACTATGGAGTAACAAGTGTAACTATGGAAACAAACAAGGCATCTATGGAAACAAAGGCAAACAGAAACTAAAACAGGAAGAGAAACAGCTAAAAAAAGGAACAGAAAATACACTTCAAAATAAAAGTCCTAGAACACAAAAAAAGCAAAACACGGGGAAATCATGACATAACTCTTCTCTCCACTAGGTGACTTCTGGCGCCGTAAACAAAAAAACACACAAAATACAGTTCAGGTGGTTGGTTGAGCAGTTCAGGTGGCAGGTGGATCAGGGCGAGGGATGGAGGCCCAGGTCCATGAGGTGGAAAAGGGGAGAAAGACTGGGTCAAAGCAAGGC
This sequence comes from Rhinogobio ventralis, assembly GCA_039654625.1. Taxonomy (NCBI): domain Eukaryota; kingdom Metazoa; phylum Chordata; class Actinopteri; order Cypriniformes; family Gobionidae; genus Rhinogobio; species Rhinogobio ventralis. The sequence goes on along the minus strand of CM077206.1, from coordinate 29,407,063 downwards.
ACCAAGGCGATGCCAGCAGAGCAGGGAGCTAGGGTGGAGTTGGCATAACAGGAGATCACCAAGACGCTTAAAGCCATGGTGGGGCTGGCGGAATTGGAAACCGTGGTGGGGCTGTCGGAGCTTGACACAACGATGAGGCCAGCGGAGCTGAGTCAGGGAGCCCAGAGACAGCCTCTATGGCTGTAACAGGGAAAACAGCCTCTATGACAGGGAGTAAAGAAAATTCAGAGACAGCCTGGAGGGCTGTGAAGGCAGATGGAAAGTTCAGGGACGGCCTCCTTTGTCGTGAAAAGGGAATGGTGAGTTCAGTTATGGCCTCCGTTGCCATGATGAAGGAGTTGGGAATGGCCTTCTTGGCCCTGACTGGAGGAGCTTGGAGGAACTGTTGCCATTACAGGGAGTCCAGCCGACAGTGGGAAGAACTCGTGAACTCGGGATTTGGACTTGGGCCCACTTGGCTTGAGAGTGCTGCGACCGCCGGGCTTGGGAGCGCAGCAATCCCTGGGCTTGGGATACTGGTCGTGTTAGGGGTAGTTTAAACAGTGCAAGTAATTAAAGCAGGTACTTTAAGTGTAAGTACAATGTAATAACATGTATGTATACAATAAATGTTTTTTAAAATCCATTTTGTATGTTGAATCCTTATGTTTCATGCAGTCAAGATAGTTCAAGGCAGCTAAAATAGATTTGTAACCTTTCCAGCCAGATGAGCATCAACAACTTGATTCAGATTTCTTTAGCAATATCTTTTGACTGAGGCATGGCAAACTTACATACACCTGTGCGCAGAAGAGAAACTAGGGTCAATGATCTTTTAGTGCATAACTTACTCTTGATATTTATCTGATTAACTGAAACATCTCCATTTAAATAAACTGATAAATCCCAATCTAACAAAGATATACTTCTAGACCATTTTAGTATATTTTATCTCTTTATCTCTACTTATAGGACTTTAAGATGAAGATCTAACCATGTATGTCAAATGTATACAGAAATACAGCAAACGCGTAATGATTTTTAAGTGTTGCTTTTCCCTCAAACTAAGAAAAAATTATTCTATGAATTAAACTATTTGAAAAAATTAAACTATTTGAGGCACAGGGTCCAGAACAACATCCTCATGTCAATGGTCCTGTCAGTGTATATTAGGCTTGTAAACACTAGAAACTAGTTACATTTTGGGATACATTTCTCTTGGCTTCAATGCAGAAATACTCCATACTGATTCCCTTGAGTCTGGATACTCAAGAAAAAGTCTTTCACAACTTGAAGCACAACAACAACGCAGGTCTTGGTGTTGGTGAACAAATTCACACGTTCAATAAAACTTTGCCAACAGCTCTAATGATAAAAGCAAACAGGTACGCAAGGGCCTTAAAGGCATGTGAAGAGCGCTCTTCTGTTCAGGACTCTTCATCTCAGGCAGCTAAGAGCCATTAGGTCTCTTATCTCAGCTCCACGCCTCTCAAAACACTCGTCCGTCTCTCTCGCTCTCTTTCAGTCCCTCTCCAAACATCTTTCCAGCCTCTCCCCCTCTCCAAACGCTCCTTCAGGCTTTTAAGACGAGTCTTCATCCTTCTCCAAGGCCTCAGAGTCAATGCATCAGAAATGCAGCAGTACAAAAAAGAAGAAAACCGAAGACAGCATTCATCTGCCCCTTTCTCCACGTCCTTCTGAAGAGCCCTTTAGCTCACAACACAGACATAATGTGAGACTAGAGCATTAAGAAACTGTCTTTCATTAAAGGAGGAAGATTTTGATGGAGGGATGAGAGGGAAATGGACATTTATGTTTCCGAATGTCTCTGTTCTCCTTGATGAAAAAGTTTCTGCACTAAGAACAGGAAGACTTTTTATATGTTCTTAGAAAGCATGGTCACTTCTGTGTCAGATCTCTGCACTCTTGAAGATCAGGAATGGGCAACAAAATGGACAGTGAATCTTAAGCTAAAGATATGAAGAATCAATATTTATTTCAGTTTTTTTTTCCTCTATAAAGAAATTATTTCCCTTGAAGAGCTCAGTATAGCCAGAAAATTTTTTTACTGCTCTTTCATAGCTCAGAAGTATTCATCGAGTTCTCAGTTGTTTCATTTAAATATCATCTTCTCAGATGTTTCTTTGTTCCTTCAGAGAAATAAAAAGAGACCCAAACAAGTCATTTGCTATATCTTTTGTTCCCTGTAGACTTTTACCTTAATGGCTCCAGCATTGCAAATCTAATATTCTCTCCACAACACCAACTTCAAACAAAGTCTAATAGCAATCTTACCGAAAAGTATGTGTTATGGTCTTTTGAACTCAGAAAGGAAAATAGTAACAATATGAAACTCTGAAATAATGTGATAAAAACAACAAAACTCTACCAAATATTTAGAAACATTGTATCACAGTAGCTTCTTTTTTAACTGTCCCCACAAAAGATGAATAGGAAGGATTTAAGCAGAGTTTATGAACGGCAATCTCTCCCGCTAAGACTCATGGGAAGTCTATTTTTATTCTGTATTTTTCCATTTTATTTGTTTATGTATTTTTACATGTATTATTGTATTTAAAACAATCATTTAATATTCAACAATTTGCATTTTAGCAGTTTATTTAGAAAACCAAAACTTAAGAACTGAAAAAAATTATATAAATCCAATATAAGATTGTGAGGACAGTTTAAAACCGTCTATTTTAAAAATGAGAACAGGCATTATTTTATAGACAAAAGCAAAACTTACATTTTTCTTGGTATCAAATGCTGTCTCTCTGGTCTCCCCCTCCTCTCTCTCTCTCTCTCTCTCTCTCTCTCTCTCTCTCTCTCTCTCCATCTCTTTCGATCATAGCGGTTGGCTCTTATTGCATCAGTGTTATAAATTCGGGTTTTGCTCATTGATCAGAAATGGCTCCTGCAAATAAAATTTCAAACGTAAAAGCTAATGCACAAAAAGCTTAAAAATCAATTTTTATCCCACTAAAGCATCCCATATTGCAAGAAAACAGACAGAATCAAAGGTAATATATACATTTTCCTGTGGAATCATTACTTTTTCCTTTCCTGTAACTGAGTTCAAAAGAACATAAAACACATACTTTTTGGTAAGATTGCGATTAGACTTTGTTTGAAGTTGGTGTTGTGGAGAGAATATTAGATTTGCAATGCTGGAACCATTAAGGTAAAAGTCTACAGGGAACAAAAGATATCACATTAAAAATAAATTATAGTTGAACGAACACTTTACAGCATGATGTCATCTCAAAAACTCTGGAAAAGCTGGAGTTTTTTGGAGAAGAGACGCAAAATAAATTTAGGGGTCTAAAGCGTGTGCCGAACACCTCACACCTCTGAACGGCGCTTGGTCTCTGTGGACAGGGTTGGGCTTCCTGTCTTCGTACATGCATTACTCTGAGAAAGCTGCGAATCTGAAGGGAACTGGAGCAAAACTGTGCCGCCCCATGCTTGAGTGATCCGTACAAACCGCCGTGTGCTTGAGAGAAAGGTGTGCTCTCCCTGTAGACCGCAGCACCTTAACCAAGCCACCGCATTTCTGACACTGCAGGCCTTTCTAAAACTCACATTAACACTGTGAGGAAAAGATGTTTACCACATAACTTAGAGTAAATGTTTTTGCTGGTGTTTTATCGAAGTCCATATTCACATGTGAGGCACCATCTCAAACTAAAGATACAGTGTTACTTTTAGGGTCAAAATAAAACACACATTTGATTGCAGAAATGTGACACATTTTTGAGTGAAAATATATTGAGTGTGAAATAATGTAGAGGCAGGACTATTCATTGGGATTTAATCATAAAAGGTGTTATTTTCATGTGGGGAAGAAAAAACATCTCTTTAGTACAAAGTCCCTTAGAGGAAAAATATTAGATGGGAGGAAAAATTATGTTTCAATGATTTTGCGTTTTCTCGCAAAACTTTTACATTCCCCCGAGAAACTTTACTTTGGCTTGCAAAACTTTTGTGATGGATATAATAATAGGTGGGAGGAAAAACTACATTTTAGTGCTTTTGCGAGAGAGTGCAAAGTTTCTGGTGGGAATGCAATACTTTTGCGAGAAAACGGAAAAGCATTGAAATCTATTTTTTCCTTTCTCTCGAAAAAATCTATTTTTTCCACAATGTCCCCTTAGTTAGTACCTTAATTGTTTGTCCAGATTAAATATCACATGCATTTCTTCTAGAGTTTCAGATGAGATCTCAACAATGTCCCTAACTGCACTTTCAAGACCAAATAATGAGCTGTGATATCCACATTCATTTTATAGCTTTATTGTCTTATATCTATGTATTTTAAGCATTTTAGGAGAAACATTTAACACAAAATTTATACTTAAATGAAGCATGACTGATTGTGTATTTTGAGTTATGAAAGAGCCAACTCTGAGCAATACAATACAACCTTTAAGACATTATTTTTCCACAGTCTGCCTGGCTTTGGTTTACCAAAGTCATTTCGGAAAATGACAAGTGGAAAAAGTTATACATTGATGAAAGATTTTGAAATAACATTCACTGATGAATCAGGAACCAGGAAGTAAAGTACACTTTGATTTCATGTTGACTTTAAGATGTCCTTTGTCTTTGCTGGTCAGTCAGATTGTCTGCGGGTCAGGTCAGTGGGGTAGAGGCAGTGGTAAATGACATCTAGGTCTCTCTAAGTGATTATGAGGAGCGAAGTAAAGTTCTTCAGTAGAGGATAGTGTATCTAGGAGTTTGGAGGCATCACTATGAGAGGGAATCGTTTTGCCGGAACCCTGCGTGTGTCGTGTTTTTTTTATTGATCCATCACTCTTGCCGTCAGCAAGACCAGAGGTGGCCACAGATCCTTCCTCCTGATTCAATTTTCTGGACCTGCAGACGCCTTCCTTGAGATGTAAGTGTGTGAATATATCAGCATAAAAGAGTTCGGTCCCACTTTATATTAGGTGGCCTTAACAACTATGCACTTACATCAAAAAAATAAGTACAATGTACTTATTGTGTTCATATTGTGTTGCCAAACACATTTGCTGATGTTGAGGTGGGATACGGGTAAAGTTAGGGACAGGTGTGGTGGTATGGGTAAGTTTAAGGGTAGGGTTAGGTGTAAGGGAAGTGTCAACAGTGTAATTATAAATGTAACTACAGAAATTAATTACAGATGTAATTACATGCAGCTAATTTTTAAAATGTAAGTACAATGTAAAAACATGTACACTACCAGTCAAAAGTTTGGAAACTGTACTATTTTGATTGTTTTTGAAAGAAGTATCTTCTGCTCACCAAGGCTGCATTTATTTGAATCAAAATACAGCAAAAATACAGTAAAATGCTTTTTATTTCTGTGATTCAAAGCTGAATTTTCAGCATCATTACTACAGTCTTTAGAGTCACATGATCCTTCAGAAATCATTCTAATATGCCGATTTGCTGCTCAAGAAACATGTATTATTATTAATGTTGAAAACAGTTGTGTAAACATTTTTTTAGGATTCTTTGATGAATAGAAAGTTCAAAAGAACAGTATTTATCTGAAATATAAAGCTTTTGCAACATTATAAATGTCTATACTGTCACTTGATCAATTTAATGCATCCTTGCTGAATAAATGTATTAATTTCTTTAAGTTACCACCCCCCCCCCCCCCCACAAAAAAAATTCTTACCGACCCAGACCTTTTGAACGGTATATGTTACAAAAGCTTTCTATTTCAGATAAATACTGTTCTTTTGAACTTTCTATTCATCAAAGAATCCTAAAAAAATGTTTTACACAACTGTTTTCAACACTGCTAATAATCATAAATGTTTCTTGAGCAGCAAATCATCATATTAGAAAGATTTCTGAAGGATCATGTGACACTGAAGACTGGAGTAGTGATGCTCAAAATTCAGCTTTGATCACAGGAATAAATTACATTTTAAAGTATATTCATATAGAAAACAGTTACTTTACATTTTAATAATATTTCACAATATTACAGCTTTTTTGTATTTTTAATAACATAAATGCAGCCTTGGTGAGCAGAAGAGACTTCTTTCAAAAACAATCAAAATTCTGAACTTTTGACTGGTAGTGTATGTACACAATAAGTGCATTGTATCAAATGATTTATTTAAATGTTAGTAATTAAGGCCACCTAATATAAAGTGGGTCCTATTTGGTTACATTTTATTTTAAGGTGACATAGTTAGATTGTGCTTACGCAACTAAGTACTGAGTAATATTAATTAACTACATGTACTTACTATAGGTACGGTTAGGGTTTGGTTTAGGGTTAGTTGCTAGCAACATGTAACTACATCACCTTAAAATAAAGTGTTACCAAATGTTTTATTTGGCATCACTGAATCAACCTATATACATTAATTTATACCATCAAAACCGCTTTTTTGGGGGGTTAAATCAGGTAAATAGTTGCAGGTTACCATTTTCTTTCTTTTCTTTTTTTACTGTTTTCAATAGATCAGGACTATGCAGACCAGAGACTCTGTTTAATTAATTGGATGTGGGTTGAAACCAGTTTTATCCCATATTTAAACACCCCATCATAATGAATTCAACATTAAAACTCAGTGAAGGAAAACAGAAGGAAATGGGGACAGAAAGTGAACAAGAAACAGATAGAGAGAGAGAGATAGGGAGGGAGGAGTAGCAATGGAGGTGGTGATCTCTCCTGGCAAATTGGGCTCCCGCTTGGTCTAATTCCAGTCCAGGCCTGTTCTGCTCCCTCAGCTTGAGATGAGAGGAGAAAAATCTATGCAGCCGAGCAGCCAGAGCACATCGAGTCTGCGCTGGTTGGCTTCCATGGGCCGACAGCAATCAATAAATCAATAGGAAATGTTGGTTGGTTGCAGAGAGAGCAGGGAGGCGGGCTGCAGATGTACGGATGGAGGGATGGCAGTCAGACGAGAGGTCAGAGGTCAGCCTCACCTTCAGTAAACAGAGAGAGTACACTTTATGATGAAGTGAGTAGACCAAGACCGCTTTAAACTCATCTTTATTTCTCTCCATTCTCTGTCAGTCCATCTTTTCTCTTGAAGAGAGAATATCTCTTTCCCAAAAACCTATCCATAGAGGAGAAAATTTTGTCTACTCCCCTCATTCTTTTTTATAATGTAGAAAATAATTGAATATGAGATTTTGGTTAATGATGCATTGACACCTATAGGGTTCCTTTTGGAGAACTAGGCCCGGTTTCACAGACAAGGCTTAAGCCTAGTTTCAGACTAAAATGCATGTTTGAGCTGTCTTATCTGAAAGCAACTTGCACTGACATATCTTAAAATATGTCAGTGCCATTGTTTGGTCTCAAGATGTACACCAATAAGGTTTTTTCTAAGGCACATTTATAAAAGCTACTTTTTTTAAAATTTTTTTTTTTACAATTGCTAGGACACATTTCTCAATAATTAGGTCACTTTTTCAAAACTCTTCCCACAGTTCTCCTATCCAACTTTCAACTTGGAAACTGAAACTCCCTGTTCAGTCCTCTGTTGGTTATCGTCTTTATTTAATGTGTGGTTTATCTCCTGTGTACTCCAAGTGATCTCCTGCATTTATTATTAAAAACTAAAGTATTGCTTATTCATGCATGTTGCTTACCACACCACATGTGACAGAATTGACCTAAAAGAAAGGATTTAAAAGCAAAGAATGGACTTAACCAGCAGTCTGTCGTCTCCTCCTCGAACAAGAGGACCACTCCCTCGAGGACCATACAAGTGATTTTTTAGTTTTGGTGTGTCAAACCGACTAACCTGACCGCTCCCTCTGTGTTTTCTTTTACACTGGCCTCAACGAGCAGTCCAAGAGATGGTCCTTGAGGGACATTTGTGGATTATGTGGAGTGAGTGCTCCTACAATGTGCTTCCCCTCTCACCATCTGAGAGGCAGGGGAGGAGGAGAACATCAGCCCCACGCATGTCACGGACCCAGAAACAGAGACCAAGCCTGCCACAGAGCCTGAGCCCGTGCCTGCATCCACACCCGCCACGGACCAAACGCTAGAGCCGACTCCTATCATGGAGCCGGAGGTAGCTACCACGTCTGTCCCGCAGCCAGAGTCGACCGTCATGTCAGTCCCGGAACGGGAGCCTGCCACCTGGGTCATCCCGGAGTCTACACACACTGCCCAGTCCATCCCAGAGCCAGGTGCAGACTGCTGCCTTATAGACCTGTGGTCCTCAGATCCACCCGAGTCTCCACCTTCAATCTACGCCTTCTCTGCTGGTCCCGTCTGGCTGTTTGGAGGCTCCGGTCCCATCTGGAGACCTTCCTCCGATGTTTCCGCCCCACTCCATGGTTCCATCTCCTCCACTGGTTCCATCCAGTCCCCTGAATGTGCCGTCTCCACTGGTGTTGTCCAGCTCCTCAGCTCCGCCCCCGGCGCTATCTCTGTTCAACTCTCTGACTCTGCTTTGGGCCTCTCAATCCCCAGCTTGGCACGATGATGCAGATTCCCAAGCTTCACCTCGGTTCTCCAGGCCCATGACTCCACCTTGGCCTGTCAGCATTATAATCAGATGTGTTGTAGTCAAGTGCACTTTTAACTTTTTTGAGTTGATTTATGCTATGTTCACACTGTCACATTTGTGTATCCGATTGGAATCTGATCTAAAATTATTGATGTCCACATTGTGTATCGCAACTGTTCAGATCCGATTTGTGTGTCCATGCCGCTCTTTCGTTTTCCGGGATATCTGCATTGGTTTCTATGGCAATGACATTGAGTTGGTAGGCACACAGTATTAGCTGTTTTATTTATGTTTTATTGGGTCATCTCCCCCAGTTTCAAAACATGTCTCCGTTATATCCTATTGTTATTCTGCTCGTCCAGCAGAGTGGTCAGACTGAAACGGATTTCCAGAAATGACATTTAAATAGGATTTCAAACCACATATGAATGTAGGATTTGTAAAAACAGATGTGTAAAAATCGCATTTCTGGCTGTTCAGATTTGTAAAATCGGATATGCACAAAAATCTGATTTGGAATGACAGTCTGAACGTAGCCTTGGGTGTTCCTGTTCATGTACAGTATGCCAGATTTGAATATTGTTTACAAGAGATGTTAAAAACACCATCTCTGAATAAATGTGAATCACATGAAAACAAAAGTAAGTAAGGTCCACCCCTAAACATAACCGTCACTGGGGCGTGAGCAGGTCATACTAAAATGTACGAATGAGATTGTACGATTTCATACAAATTAGCCAACAATTAGTCAAAACAAAAAAATTACGAATTTTCATGAGATTATATTGTTTAAAATTTAGGTTTTGCTTTCACAGGTTCCAGTCAAGTCAAGTCACCTTTGTTTATATAGCTCTTTATACAATACCGATTGTTTTAAAGCATCTTTACAGGGATAAACAGGTAAATAATGATTCAGTGATGCAAACAGAATTCAGCTGAGGTCAGTTCAGTGTTGATTCAATTCCATTCAATAACTGTGTAAACATGCGAACATAACCAGAGTTCTCTAACGCAAATGAAATGGCATTTGACGCATGTTCCTCTTGCTGCTGCTTCATGATAGCATCGTTCTTGAAGAATTTGGAAGAAATGTTTTAATCAAATGAAACATGCCACTGCTTTTTACTTTTACTTTTTAAACTAAACTTAATTTACTGTGTTAATCTAATTTAACTGACTAAATTATTTGAATTGAAAAGTAAAGCTTACTTAAGCCCAATGCATTTTTTTTTACAGTGTATCTGCACTTAATCTCTGCACATTTCCATCTGCTCCATACTTTCCTAACTTCCCAATTTTATTTTCATGCTGTTTTTTCCACTCATTTCACTTCCAATTTCTATTTATCTTTCCAAAGCTTTCGCAATAATTCTCTTCTCTCATTGAAGTCTTTGCTTTTTTTTCAATCTTCCTGCATGTCTGTCTCTCTCAGTGGCTGTAGGGCTGGTAGTGGTGTGTTCTACCCCTGCTGCGCTCTGTGGCTGACCCATTGAGGCAGGGGTTCGACGGGGCAGCTCAGGCTGCGTCCAGCCTTCTGAACGCCTCCCCCTGCGGCCGCATCGATTCTTGCGCTCTGGGCTCCTCAGCCTGCCGCTGGGCCCTCTGTCTCTGTCTCTCTCCTTCTGCTGAGGAGGCAGATAAATTAGCACAGGGGTCTGATGTTTCTCAAGGCCTTTTCTTTGTTACAGCACAGTCCTGCAGTGCAGATGGGACTGGAATTTACTTGCACAAACATATTATGTGTTACAATTACTTTAGTTGTACACTGCTATTCCATTTTTTAGAAAAAAAGAAAGAATATTATTTAGTTTGACAGTAAAGAATCCAGATTTCCAGACATAAAAATAAAAATTACATTTGTTTGTGTGTGTGTGTGTGTGTGTGTGTGTGAGAGAGAGAGAGAGAGAGAGAGGATTTAGTGATTTTAAGTAAAAGGAGGAAATTGTCCTGTGGTGTGAATGTATTCATCATAAACTGTGAAATACATAAAATGTAAAGAAATGAGAAATATAGAAATGTAAATATACTTTTTTTCCCCTATTTGGGATATATTATATACAATTAGGATGTACTTTTAAAATGTACATAAATTACTTTAACATTATATATTACCTTAAAAATGTAAAACATGTCTATACATTTTCAGAGTCATAAGGATTATTTAATATGTTTTAGTGGGCATCTCTTGGCCTCTTCTGGCCTCTATTAAAGACCTCAATAGAAAGTAAATAAGATCCCCCACCAAGTTTTTAAGTTACAGAAAGAGGGAGGGTTTTACCTCCTTCTGTAACTTGTTATGCCTATATGGAGTGACTTCTGTGTGCATTAGCTTCCTGATTTCCAGCATTAATAAGCATATCGTAAGCATATCATGTTACTGTAAAGCTTTATGTATTTGTGTGGATGATAAGGTGGTCTAACTGTTGGGAACAATAATGAAAAAACTTGTATTCATTGTGAGAAACAAATTTATACTATATATTCATACAAATGTTTTTATACCTTTTCAAAAGTTTAGTCCATTACATGTGAACGAATAAAAAATAAAAAATAATAATGTTATGATCATTTTTCAGTAATTGTACAGTTAAGAGATGTAACATACAAGTAATTAGGCTAGATTGGTCATTCAAAGACTTTACAAAGCCATAAGGATAAAGACACACACACGCACACACACACAGTGTTGGTGCACCTATCATTATGAGGACATTCCATAGGCGTAATGGTTTTTATACTGTACAAACTGTACATTCTATCCCCCTACACTACCCCTACCCCTAAACCTACCCATCACAGGAAACATTCTGCATTTTAAAATTTTTAATAAAACATTTAGTATGTTTTTAAAGCTATTTTTATTATGAGGACACAGGAAATGTCCTCATAAACCACGTTTACGCTGTAATACCAGTGTAATACCCATGTCATTATACAAATTTGTGTCCTCATAAATCACATAAACATGCACACACACACACACACACACACACACACACACACACACACACACACACAAATCACTTTTAAAAGGAAATTAGAATAAGAAATACAAATGATAATGGCAAGTAAGAAATTAATGAAAATAAATGAATATCACCTTTTAAAAAATAATACAGTGCAATTAGTAATACAGTTCTCAGTTAATGAATGCACAGCTAAACATATGTGTTTCAGTCTAGATTTAAATGTGGCTTTTATAGGGCACATTTGACTTCAGCTGCAGGTGGTGGGAATGAACCTTAGTCCACTAAACAGTTTAAAAAATAGTAATAGTTTTTCATTCAATTCTAAATGTGACTGGTAACTGCTGAAAAGGTCTGAACATAAACAAGTATATCACTGATTGCAGTGTGTAAGGCATTAGGATGCATTAAAGGCTTCAAGTGAATAGATTTTTTAGATGATGTCAGTATCTTCTTTCTTTAAGATGTAGAACAGCATGTAATTATTTCTTACCTTTTGGTTTTTATAGACCACGTACAGACTTTTGATTGATGTAGAATACACTTGTGTAGCGATTTCAGGCATGATGGCTGCTCTGTCGATCTGCTGGTGTAAAGAAAAGTAATGGGAATGCTCACTGAGGATTCTAATTTTCACCTAATTTATTTCAGTCCAAATTAATGCCGTGCTCAGAGTCAAATCCGCAGCAAACGGAAACTCTATATTTTGAGTAAACAGAGAGATGTCCGTGTGAATGTGTGGATGAGAGATGGGCCCTGGAGTGTGTTCATTAGATCAGCAAGAGCGAGATAACAGGGCTGGCGGTCCACACGGGGCCGACCCCTGCATCCTCATAATTAAGATGCATGACATCAGAGCAGAGGAGAGATGCACTTTTCAATCGAATTTAAGCACACATTCATTTCACTCTCTTCTGCACAAAACAAATCGCTTTCAGTCTGTGCCGAGGTTGCAGGCTGTCTGCTCTGTCTATAGAAACGACTATAAATCTCTAGTTTATCATTTTAAGTAAAATCTTCAAATCAAATTTTCTTGAAATATAACGAATATTATAGCTTCAATTAGGAGGAATTTAAAGGGACAGTTCCCCCCAAATGAAAATCATTTACTCACCCTTTTTTCAAATTTACTTAAACCCTTTTTTGTTGTTCAGTAATAATCATCATTTCACCGATTAATAATATTAATAAATAATATAGTAATAAAGTAGTAATACAGTAGTAATAACAATGAATGGGTTGGAGAGTCCTAACTTCTTTTGGATGGTATATTTGAGTAAATATACTCAATACTCAATATACTCAAATACATCAACTGACATTGCAATATAATCCTTTGATATATTAACCAATAGAGTCCCTTGTGTACATCAGCAATACAAATCATTTTCATTGATCATTTCATGGAGTGTTCTCTATTCTAAATGCCTTTTTTTCTCTTGAAATATAGCAAATATTTTTGCTTCAATTATAAGGAATTTAAAGGGACAGTTCCCCCCAAACTGTGCGGAACACAAAAGATATTTTGAAAAATATATTTTTTTGTTTTTCAATAATAATCATAATTTCACAGATTCAGTGTAATAATATTTACAAATAAAATAGTAATAAAGTAGTAATACAGTAGTAATAACAATGAATAGATTGGAGTGTCCTAACTTCTTTTGTCTGGTATATTTGAGCAAATATACTCAAATAGCTGACATTACAACATAATCCTTTGATATATTGACCAACAAAGTGCCTTGTGTACATCAGCAATACAAATTATTTTCATTGATCATTTCATTGAGTGTTCTCTATTCTAAATGCCTTTTATTCTCTTGAAATATAGTTAATATTTTTGTTTCAATTATAAGAAATTTAAAGGCATTTACTCACCCTTTTATTGATCTAAACCTGTGTAACTTTTTTGGTGCATAGAATGAACCACGTTGATTTTCATAATACAGATAAAAACAATATCTTCTTTTGTGCTCCGTCAAAGAAAGAAAGTCATAAATGCCTGTAACAACATGAAGGTTAGCGATGAGACACTATGTTCAAAATTGTTAATTTTGGGTGAACTATAACTTTAATTCACTATTTCAGTGTCATAAACAGTAAATATTGTAATATATTACTTACACTTGATAATATGATATTGATCATGTACATTAAGAACATCTTTTCAAATTACATGCTTGCGCATGTGGCGCTCATTTAATAACTGTGATTTCATAGTAAAACTATCATCCACCCTCCCTGAATTAGTCCAAATATGATATAAACATTTTAGGGTGTCTCGACTGTACCGCCTGAGACATTTTTCACCATCAGAAAGCCTTTAGTCTGGGTCCACTGTCTAGTGCAAACATTAGTCTTGATTATCTTTAAGAACATGACTAACTACCCGAGACGAGCTAAAGAGAGGAGTGACCTTTAAGCCCCTTACAGACCTTTCCTTACCTGCTTCCTTACTGTATTTCTGTTGGTAATTGTAAAATGATTTAATATGTTTGTCTGGGAAAACACTGTCTGTCAGAGGACTCACTATAAGCTCATGAATAATCTACATGCCAATGAACCGAGAAAACACGACACGGTGAATATATCATCCATCCATGCATTTTACAAACCGCTAGTCCTATCCTGGGTCGCGGGATGAATATATCAATACAAATAATGCTCCAACAAAATCATAAAAATATACATAAATTATACATAATAATAATAATGCAAGCCATTTTTGTAATGTTTATAAAAGGTCTTAATGCTCAGAATTTTGCAGAATGAATTCACAGACCTCAGAACAAACCTCTGCAATATGAAACAGACTCCATTTTGTATTGTATCTGAAATAGTACAGCAGAAACCTCCTCAAAATGGTCTCCTCACCCGAGCGTGATCCGTTATGCCGAAGCTGGATGCAATAAATGATGATTAACATTTGCACAGAGGACCAATAAAGCAAACTTAATTTTCACTCTTTGCAATAAATATTTTTCTCAATTGCTCTTTTGTGCGGCTGCCGTTCAGGCCGTCTTACAGCAGATTACCCAGTTAGAGGCTAAAAAATTTCTCCTATTGATTGGATACATTGATTTTTCACAATCTGTTCATTGGTTCAGCTAGCGGAGGGGCGAAAGGTGAAAGTTCATGAGCTTAGTCTAAGATTTTTTTTTTTCTACTCTCATGTGTGGAATTCTCGGAGAAGTGCTTTGTGGCAAATCTCATTTACGGCCTGATTGGTCCCGTCATCTCAGAGCGGATTCCCTCAATTGCCCTCTTCTCTATACTCTCCCTCTGCCTCAAATAGCAGAATCATATATTCGGCTGTTTGCCATTTAGATTATGACTTTCTCAAGCATACGTCAATACTGTTCTTTAATATTATTTAAATATCATCCCAGGATGTACCTCATGAAGATAGATGGTCACTACACGTTCCTATTCGCATAATTCCATTTTATGTAATAATAATAACCAATATAGTAATACTATAGTAGTAATAAGAATGGGTTGCTGTTTCCTAACTTCTTTTTGGCTTGTACAATATGTCAAATAACTTACATTACAACATAATCATCTGATAAAGTGATCAATAGAGTCACTTGTGTACATCGTGTAACGTATACAGCAATAAAAATCATTTTCATCGATCACTTAAATCAGAAGCAGCAACGTTCAAGGATTCTCTTTTCCCTCTTAATAGGGCAAGTTGTGCTATTGACATGACATCAATGTTATTGACAAGCCAGGGCATCATCATTCAGTATTTATGACACACCAAAAGGGAAGTGGAAATATTAATGTTACTTAATATTTACAACAAGCTTGCAAAGATCGACTATGGATGTCATGTGAGATAAAGAAGCCTGAGCTGTCTGTCTTGTGGCTGTCTGCATGCAGACAGGACAGAAATGTTCTATTGACTCCATTCAAAGACCCCCAAGTGGCAACATGAGGCCGACGCCCCCCACCACACACCCTCCCGACTCGGGCAGAAGGGGTAGTGGCGACACAAACAACCAGACAGGCCCAGGACACATTTACACACATACACACACAGACACACACTAACACACAGGGTGTCACTCAGATGGAGAAAATTGTGAAACTGTCCGGAAAGATGATCATTTAAGGCCTGTATGTTTGGGCAGGGATTCTTGACCAATGCTGGCAGCTGTCAATCAAAACTCATCATCCAATGACAATCAAGGTCATGTACAACTACTGGGATATTGTGTACAGAGCAAACTGAAAAAAAAAAGCCAAAAGTGCTTCAGGGGATTTTCATTTTTCAAGAAAGAAATTGTGAAATTGGGGAGGGTTGGCTGGAATGAAATAAAATAACAGAAATTCAAAAATCGTTGAATTACAACATGGTTTCTGGTTAAACATGATGTTAAATAAAGCACTCATTTGTCTTACAAAGCTTTTAGCGCTGGCCTTGTGCTCACTGCCTTGGAGTATTTAACATTGTGGAATTTTTTAGAAAGATAAAACACTTTTGTGGCCAGATTACTCTGCAATTATCTTTTCTTTGAAGACCCTTAAATAATCACAACATTGTTGACAGATTCCCATGATATCAACCAACATAATGTCATCATGGAGATAAACAGGAAAAACAAACAAACTGGACAGGTGAGAAAATAAACGCACAATCACTTCACAGATAAGCAGTTAATCTGTCTGTGATTCACACTTATGCTGATAATGATTCAAAAGGTAAAATGGTATAAATAAAAATAATATGCTTGCACATATGGGTATAGTTATATTTTTACTTATATTCTGACCCCAGAAGAAGGTAAATCTGACAAAACCTGTCTTTGGGAATGTCTTAAAAGGTAGTTAGGTAAGTAGAGTTGGGGTTTAGGTTAGTCATAAAAAATCTTCTTTTAAAAGAAATAGATGAGTGTGGAATCTACTCTTACCGTTCACGTTCAACAAGAAATATATAAACTTCTTACAGGTGCACCTTTTACAATGGCTTCAAATGCAGTCTAGAATTTAGAAATGGAACTATCCATTTAATATAAAGATATGTAAATGTGTGCGTAAATGTTTTTTTAAGATTAGATTCCTCTCTGATCTCACACACATGCGTTGGATTTCCATGTTTTATGGGGACATTTCATAGACATGATTTTTATACTGTACAAACTGTATATTCTATCCCCCAATCCTACCCATCACATAGAACTTTCTGCATTTTTACATTTTCAAAAAACATTCTGTATGACTTATAAGCTGTTTTCCTCATGGGGACCAAAAAATGTCCCCACAAGGTAGGGTTTACCAGGACCACACACACACGCACGCACACACACACACACACACACACACAGAAAGGAGTAGAATATGCAGGCTATCATTCTATGTAATTCCACAGTCGGGACGCCCTGTTGGATCAATGGGTTATTGACTGTTTCAGTATTCTGCTCTTTGTGGTTCGTTTGACGACACCTGGTTAGGAATGAGTCTTTAAGGATCATTCTGGAACATACAGCAGCTCCTCAAAGGCTGGTATGGATTACAGTTTCCCTATAACTGACTATTGTGACTTGGTGTTTCACCTCCACTCACTGTGATTGGTTCAGCTGTGCTTGCTGTATTTATCGGTATAATAGCGCTCTTTAACAGATCTGAGAGAAAGAACTAGCTGCAAAATAGAATGGTACATTAACACTCCTCAATTTAAGACCATTCAAAACGCTTTATGTTCAGAAGTGCTGTTAGTTTTATAAGCAAGGTTCTACAGTTTACATAAAATAACATAAAAAAAGCATCTTTCATATTTTTACTGTCCTGACCAATTTCTTGTTTTATGTATTAGGTCTAAGATTTCCAAACTTTAATAAAAAAAGGTTTTACTTTTCACACTAAATGAAATAACTATATTAAAGTGTAACTTCGTCGACTTTCAACCCACTTTGTACAATGTCGGTAGTATATGTAAATGAACAATGTTTACTCATTCTCTATGTTACCGGGACTAAGAAATTCACATGTATTTGCCAGCAAAAGTTTGACAGCTCCAGGGCTTTTGTGAAAACTAGGTTATACTTCCGCATTTTTGTACCCCTGCCCAAGTAGATTAAGGATAGGTTTATCAGTACTTAAGTTGTTGGTAAAACACTATGGCAACAGCTTTCTTACCTGTACCCAACAGTGTTTTGCTTTTGGGGGGGTTAGGCGAAACTGACAATTTTTTTTATTTATAGCTGTCGATTTGAACTGGAATAGATAAGATTAATTGGTTCCAGGGCTACAACTCTAGTAGTTGGAGTGACTTAATTTTTTTGATTAATCAACCCTAAAAATGTGTGTTTATGCTACAAATTATTATGTTCCTCTAACTCAGTTAAGGATACATTTATAACAAGAAAGGACTGAGTAATATTAGGTAACTACTTGGACTTAAAGATGCTCTATGTCAGTTTTTGACTGTACTAAAGCATAAAAATACCATAATTTGTTTGCAGATATTTAGGAAAAATGCTAAGTTCACATACTCGTTTCTTTGAAAAACATTATTTTAATTTGAAATGTGTGTTCTGTGTCGGAATGTCTGTTTTTGTTTTGGTCTGTGCGATACCGCACGTTGCCAGTTGGCGGAAAAAACAATGTATCACTGCCATGGAAGCCAGCAGACAAACTGGGTTAGAGATCGTAGATTCTATCCGACCTAAAAAGCCTCTGCATCCATCAAAAAAAACAAAAAGCACATTTAAAATGCGGATAAATCAACTCATCAACTTAAAGTGTGTAAGTCTCCTCACAGTTGCGCTCGTTCCTGTTGCGTGTCCTCAACCTGCAACCCTCGTTAGGAGGAGGGGGCGAGGCAAATTATAGTATTTTGAATTTGGGCTGCAGTACCCATTTCAACCACTAGCTGTCATTCTTACATACAGCACCTTTAATATAGGTTAAAGTTTAAGTTTAGGGTTAAGTTTAGGACTAGTACCTGGTTATTTAAGTACATGACATGAAGTACATGACATTATAATTTACTCATGCTCATGTCTTTCCAAACCTTGATGATTTACTGTATTCTGTGGAACACAAAATTAAATGTTTCCCCCCCTATATTATAGCAAGATCATGCAGTGACCAAGGGCTGTCAAGCTAAAAAAAAAAAAACTCCATAAAGGCACCATAAATGTACACTGTAAAAAATGATATGACCAATAAGTTATGACAACATATGTTTTTACATTGCTTTAACTCATCAAAATAAGTTGAGTAATTTTCAAGTTTACTCCAGTTCAAAATTCAACAATTTTTTTTTTACGTCAGTATAATGTAATTTAGGTTGATATGGCTTAAACTTCCAAGTTGATTGTACTTAAAAATTTAAGTCAACTTTTTATTTATTATTATTATTATTATTATTTACAATGTAGTTAATATGAAGTCTTTAAAGCCAAAGGATACTTTTGTGCAAAATCATCAAAATATATACAAAAAATTCTGAAGTGTCGCTTGGAACTGTGAAAATATTCATATCCACTGTAGCTTTCATATCTCATTCACATTTAATTCACTTATGACAGCTCATTCCAGGTTGTCATTCCATGTCCATAACATCCAGCACCATTGGTTCTCATCCATCCCATCATTTACATCAAATCTGGCATGACATGAGGGTAAGTAAATAAATGGAAGAAAATGACAAAACTACACATCGAAAACTGAATATATTAGATGAGCTGTCACTTGTGCCACAATTAATTTTGAGCCTAAAACTCATTATTTCTTTTTAATCACAAATATTATGTTTAGGAATACTTCACCAGAGTACATGAATCAAACGTGGGTGAAAATCTTCCCTGTTCTATGTTTGGAGCGATGAGCTGCCAATAGCAGACACAATTTATACTCTGAAAAGTGGCAAGTTGGCCAATCCAATCTCCATTAGGTAATTCGGCAGTACGCGGGGCTGTTTAAATGCGATGTCAATAGTGATTGCGCAATTAAGTGCTTTTATTGATGCCCCATTAAATTACCCTTTAGAGGGACATGTTATAAACTCCAGTCCTTCCAGCTTGTAGTGGCACCAAGGCTCTTCCAAAACATCAACCACATGGCTAAATGGACTAAATAAGCTGCAATAATGAGCAAAAGATTTCACAGCTTGTTTTGTGGAAATCAGGATAATAATTTCTGTCACTCAATTTTTATCTTGGTTCCAACAACTGCGGTGAGCTACTTTCTTTCTCTGCACTCAGTATTTTTTGGCTCAAATAGGCAGCTACATTCTAATCCAGCATTCTGAGTGACTGATTTATAATGCTGTACAAAGACAGCAAGTGTATACCGTATGTTATATAAAAACTGTTTGACTCTCAACTGATTTCAATAGAGTTTGACATTAGCATGCTCCTCAAATAACAACATGGTATTACATCAAGCATAGAAATACACAACAGACACAATTGTTGGGTAAAATAGATTAAGTTTCTTCAACATATTTATTTTAGGACATGTTATTAATTAACACCTTTTAATAGCACAAGATTTTAACAAATCATCTCTTAAAGAAATAGATAAATTGTTTGTCATTTACTCAAACTTATGTTGTTTTAAACCCATATGACATATATTTACCATGGTACACAGAAGGTAAAATACTAAAGCATTACTTGTTGCTCTTTTCCATTCAATTATTATGAATAGACAAAAACACCAGAAAATATCTTATCCAGGACAGTACTAAATAAAAAATAACTTATTTTGTTAAAATTATTTACACTTTCACAGATTCTGCAAGGGGTTCACATAATTTTTCTTGCCACTGTATATATGGTCCATATGACTCTACATTCCAAGTTCTTTTGAAGTTATACATTGGAATTATGGATTGGATTCTATTGACAACAAGGAAAGATAGCAGGGTTTTATAGCATGAAGAAGAATTATTGATCAGGAGTTTTCATTTAGCTTGCTATTGAAAAAGTTGTTTTATAAAAAAATCCTTTGCATTAAGGGTCCCACTTTATATTAGGGGGTCTTAACTACTATGTACTTACATCAAAAAATAAGTACAATGTACTTATTGTGTTCATATTGTATTGCAAAACACTTTTGCTGATATTGAGGTGGGATACAGAAAAAGTTAGGGACAGGTGTGGTGGTATGGGTACGTTTAAGGGTAGGGTTAGGTGTAAGGGAAGTGTCAACAGTGTAATTATAAATGTAACTACAGAAATTAATTACAGATGTAATTACATGCAACTAATTTTAAAAATGTAAGTCCAATGTAAAAACATGTATGTACACAATGCATTGTATCAAATTATTAATTTAAATGGTAGTACATAGTACTACCAGATGGAGTGCCATCTGTATATTATATTCAATACATATCTATCTGTAAATTATGTTTATAGTAATATCCATCTGTATATTATATTCAGTACATATTAACCTGTAAAATTCTGTTTATAGTAATAACCATCTGTATATTATATTCAGTACTTATCTATCTGTAAATTCTGTTTATAGTAATAGCCATCTGTATATTATATTCAGTACATATTAACCTGTAAAATTCTGTTTATAGTAATAGCCATCTGTATATTATATTCAGTACATATCTATCTGTAAATTCTGTTTATAGTAATAGCCATCTGTATATTATATTCATAGTACATATTACCTGTAAAATTCTATTTATAGTAATAGCCATCTTTATATATATTCAGTACATATTCATGTCCTGCACTTATGAAACCACTGTATATCCTGCACTTGCTGCTATTGCACTTCTGGTTAGACCTAAACTGCATTTCGTTGCCTTGTATCTGTACTTGTGTAATGACAATAAAGTTGAATCTAATCTAATCTAATCTAATAGTAGTTAAGGCCACCTGATATAAAGTGGGTCCACATTAAGTGTGATTTAACACTGGGACTTCTTGTTCTCGAAGCAATTCTACTAGTGAATCCTAACACACTTTGCTATGCTCAAAATACACTTGCATACATTCACACACTCCAAATGAAAAGCTGTTGCATAAATGAATAGTGAGGTGGATGAGGGTTGAATCACACAGATACAGACAGACACAAAGCTTGTGACTCAGAGTCTTCAGTGTGTATGTGTGTGAGTGAGCAAGTCTTCGGTTTCATCCCCAGGAGTGGCATCCCTCCACATCCCAGCCTGTCCATCGACCAGTGTGCACAGGGGTCGCCGTGACGACCGGGCTCCAGTCGCCACGGAGACGGACAGACGACCCCACCCCAGCCCTTGCGCTTTCTCGTGTTACAGCGAGGCACGACCCCGTGCCTGCCATAAGGTCACAGGCCGCCCGGTCCCTCCGGTACCCCGGGAGTGGCCAAATATCTACAGCTTTGCTCGCCTGCCAATCTCCTCTGCTCCACAGATGGCTCCATATTTCAGATTTATAACCGAAAAGCAAAGCCCTTCTTTAAAGGTCAGCCATTTAAAAGCCGTCCGATCAATGGGACTATTCCTGCAGGTGTGGTCATGTAGAGCATGTGTGTGAGCATGTGTGGTTGCTGTGTGTGTTTAGTGCTAGTCAGATTTTTTATGGTGGATAAATGTTGTTGTCTCACTGATGTGCCTTGAGGTGCTGTATCTTTATAATCTGCCTGACCCCTTAGCCCATCATCTGACCGTCTTCATGGCCTTGTGCTACGCCTAGCTACTAATAATATAATAAATATTTTAGAACGTCATTAGCTCATCAAATTTATGTATATTATCTCAAATCCTCTGGGTTTTTTCGGTAGGCTTGGCAAGAGTTATTTTTCAGATGATCAATAACTGAATTGCTTTTAGTTTGGTGCAGTCATGGGTGACATCTGTTCGCAAAAAAAAAACTAAAAAAAAAAAACTAACACGTCACGTCACTGACACAAAATCGCTTGAATTTCACCAGCTACATTTATCATTGAAGGAATTGTTCACCAAAAAAATTAACATTCTGTCAGCATTTAATCTCCCTTGTGTCAATCCAAACCAGTACTTTTTTACCTTCTGAGGAACACAACAGAAGAATTTTGAGAGCTGGTTGCTCTTTTCCATGCAATTATAATGGTCTCCTTTAGACATTATGTTGACTATAAGTAACGTTTCACCTACATGTCAATTAACTCTCATTAGTAGACTGTCTGCTTACTTTGCAAGTACATGTCAACTTATTCTACAACCCCTACCCCCACCCCTAAGACCGTGTGTCCACCAAAGCATTTTTTTCCCGAGGCTAGTGTATTTTTTCTAATGTTTTTAATGGGAGTGCTGCATTTATTCACTATTTTGTCTATTTTAAAACGGCGAGAGTTAATGAATGTTCAACTTTGGGTAAAACGCAGCGCTCATCACTGTCACTTTTTACCCAGCCGTCCAATCACAGTGGAGGAGGGGCGGGACAAATACCACACTGACCAACTGCCACATTCTGCTTGTACAAAGTCAACAGATGACAACAACAAACATAATAACGGAACAAAATAATTTAAAACAAGAGCCAGAGCAAATACTTTACATTGTATCAACATTTTTATATAGAAACAATACAGAAGCTATCTGCGAACTGAGATATTAGTAACACTTCCGTGGATATTCCGTGTCAGAGCAATCAAAGCGTCAACTGAAAAAAGAAAAACTCAGCAGCCACAGGCATTTTCAGCCGAGTGCCTAGCGTTTCAGCTGGCTAAAAATGCTTTGTCAGACACGTGGCCAAAGTCTTTATAGAAAGACGGTGCACTCCAATTACTTATAAATGGGAGAAAATGTAGCGCTAAATATGCCGAACAATCCCCGCCTTCTAAATGAAAGAGCCAGTTGTTGATTAATAAAGTCATCGCGTCACTGCAGCTGCCGTTAAAAGCTCTGGTTGCTATAGAAACAGGACGCATTAGCTTTGTCCAGGCTGAAAAATGCAAAAATAAATTTCATGATTTGAGCGTTTCGAAACAAAATTTATGAGACAGTTGATGTCAGATTTCATTGGTGATTTCAAATATGAAATTTAATCGTAAGCTTGGCGAACAGTTTTGGAGAATTTCCCCATTCAAAGAGATAGGAGCTGCACTTGCATGCCCGAGAGGCATTTTAAAGATGGCCGCAGAGTGAAATAAAATAATGTCTTAAAGGGACTTTGACGCGGCCTAACAGTCTACAAATATTAAACTAATACTGAGAGTTAGTTGACATGTACACTACCAGTCAAAAGTTTGGAAACTGTACTATTTTGATTGTTTTTGAAAGAAGTCTCTTCTGCTCACCAAGTCTGCATTTATGTTATTTTTAAAAAAAAAATGCGTGTGAAATATTATTAAAATGTAAAATAGCTGTTTTCTATTTGAATATATTTTCAAATGTAATTTATTCCTGTGATGCAAATTTAGAAAGCGTAAGAGTAAGAGTATAGAAAGCTTTTGTAACATTATACTACTGTTCAAAAGTTTTGGGTCGGTAAGAATTATTATTATTATTTTTTTTATTTTTTTTGGGGGGGGAAATAACTTAAAGAAATGAATACATTTATTCAGTGAGACAGTAAGTGACAGTATAGACATTTATAATGTTGCAAAAGCTTTATATTTATATTTCAGATAAATGCTGTTCTTTTGAACTTTCTATTCATTAAATAAAAAACTGTTTTCAACATTAATATTAATAATAATTGTTTCTTGAGCAGCAAATCGGCATATTAGAATGATTTCTGAAGGATCATGTGACTCTAAAGACTGTAGTAATGATGCTGAAAATTCAGCTTTGAATCACAGAAATAAATTGCATTTTAAAAATATAAATTATTAATATATATAATTATTTTAAATTGTAAAATAATTTCACAATAATGCTGTTTTTGCTGTATTTTGGATCAAATAAATGCAGCCTTAGTGAGCAGAAGAGACTTCTTTCAAAAACAACCAAAATAGTACAGTTTCCAAACTTTTGACTGGTAGTGTAGGCGCAACGTTACTTAGTAAACAGAAGGTCTAAAGGGGACCAACAAAATAAACTGTAACCCAATGAATTTCAAGTTTAAAAAAACTCACAGAGCACCTGGCCTTTCAAGAGAGTTTCATGAGAAAAATACTGGTATTTCTAAACTAATATTTCTTTTGAGTAGAATATTGCTTAATGATTGCCTGAATGATTTGCTCATAAACTGGACTGATCCGGTTCTCGAATTTAACTTACTGATTACTGAGCAACCCATTTTATTGGTTTACATGCAAACCAATAACCTGGCAATGCCAGAAAATCCTTATTTCCCCATGGTGATGTCAAAATGTAAGCATCCATGTATTCCACTAAGAGTATTGTATTTATTATGTGATTTGTGATGTTAAATAAAGCATTTAAAACCCTCAGAGTATTGCAAAATGTCAGAGGGAATCTTACTCATATATATTTGCAGTTTTTAGCTGTTCGGTTTATTCATAAGTCCTTTATGACCTTACGCCGATAATAAAAAACGGTTTAACATGTTTACATGACCATATGCGTTGTCTTCTTGTTAAGCATATGTTTCAGATCATGAAAATCTGATTATCAGTGAATACATTTCTCACACAAATTTATCATATGACTTCAGAAGACTTGGAATATATTGCTCAAGTATGAACAATATTGTCATACAGTATGAACAATCATTTTTTTTGTGCTTTTGGAGTGTGTCCAAATGTCTTGTGTGTATATGACAGTGATACATATTGAGTAACATTTTATCTTAAACACAAAAAAGGTGAAGAAAACCATTCAGGTCATTCAGCCGTTTGTCCTGCAAGATTCACACAGATGCTGTTTGTCAGAATTATGTTAGACCTGCACGTCTAAACATTCCTGTAACGTTACACTAACCCTCCTAGACAGGGGCACAAAGGACATATAGAGTACTGAGTGGGAATTTGGATTCAAAAGCCCTTCTAATTGAATTTCCTGTCCGAACATTCAGGGAGCCGCTCTCTCTTTTTCTCTATCTGTCTTTCTAGACGTCTCAGGCATGGTCACAATGTCATGGTAGTACGCATTCACCATGGGGTTAATTTGATTGGTTTCGTAAATGCCGTAATGGATTTGTTCTTTTAAGCTTTTTTAAAGTTTTTTTTTTTGTTCCTACAGGAATTAAATATGAACTCCACAATAGGTTAATACAATAGTACAAATATATATGGCTGTTTTAGGGAAGATACACAAAAGATGCTGTCAAACTAACCAACTGAATTAATGCAAATGTTGTGTTTATACTGTAGATTTCAAATGACTGACAATATGTCTTTCTGTAATCTGCTCCCTTGGCCAACATATATCTCAATAAAGCAACTGTTTATTGAATATATGTTTTAATTAGACCTTTTTCATTATAATTCCAGGCTTACCTGTCAGTGTTTAAAACTACAGGCCCCATTGAAAAAGAGTTCAGCTAGAGTTTAAAGAGAAACAGCGCATACTACACAAACACAATAACACACACTTACAAGAAAATTACATCATACACAAGGGATGAGTGGATGCTGATTGAAATCATGTTGTTTAAGGTCAAGACAGTAACCTCAACAGAAAACAGAGTGTCCATCTGTGAGAAACTACTCCTTTCCGATCGCTAGACATAAATAAAGAGAAACTACAAATTTTATAGTAGCTCTCAATGGAATTACAATGGAGATATTCAGTTAGAATATAATTTTCCAGTGCTCTGGTTAATTTAAAGGTGATTTGTGCAATATTTTTGGATATTAACATTCACAAGTCATGCTGAGGGATTCATTCATAAATCAAACTGTTCCATTTGCAGCTGTTCTCGAGTCAACGAGTAACTGATTCAATGATCTGGTCAGAGTGAGTAACAATTTACTAAAAACTCAAAATATGCCAAGACACATGAGATCCTCGGAACTTAAGCACATGCACAACTGAAGCCAAATCTGCACCCACTTTATATTAGGTGGCCTTAACTACTATGTACTAACATTTAAATTAATCAATTGATACAATGCACTTATTGTGTACATACATGTTTTTACATTGCACTTACATTTGGAAAATTACCTGCATGTAATTACATCTGTAATTAATTTCTATAGTTTATGTTTACATTTATAATTACACTGTTGACAGTTCTCTTACACCTAACCCTATACCCTTAAATGTGCACTGTGTAAATTTTAGCAGCATCTAGTGGTGAGGTTGCGAATTGGAATCGTTCACCGCCCACCCCTCCCTTTCGAAGCACATGAAGAAGCTACGTTGTCGTCGGAGACAATATAGAGTGCCTAGCGCTTTGTAGAGCAGTTTGTCTGCTTAGGGCTACTGTAGAAACATGACGGTGCAAAATGGCAATTTCACTGTAAGGGGACCCGCGGTGTTTAGAGAGAAATGGCTCATTCTAAGGTAATTAAAACATAACGGTTCATTATGTAAGGTCTTTATACAACACTGAAAACATAGTTATGTATCTTATATTGCATTTCTGTTAATAGATACTCATAAATACTACACACTGCACATTTAAACCTACCCATACCATCCCTAACTTTACCTGTATCCCACCTCAATATCAGCAAATGTACATTGTACTTATTTTTTGATGTAAATACATAGTAGTTAAGGCCACCTAATATAAAGTGGGACCCCAAATTTAAATACAGATTAATGTAAATCAAAGGGAAAGCTGTTTAATTGTATGAAATGCTTGAATATGGATATTTGTGGTGCCCGGTAGCCTACTTCATACGGGGTAGTCTACTATTCTGTGACAACTAAAAATATGGCTGTCAATTGTGTTAATTTAGATTGATGAAAAAAAAAAAACACAATTAAAAATATCTACAGTGTACATATCTGTACAATTTTCCTACAATCAAACTTTATGTCCCCACTTTCAAAGGGATCTCTTTGTTGAATCTAGTCATCAAAAAAGTTTGCAGTGGTCAAGGGATTGCAATATAAGACATTATTGTTTTAACATACAACAGATTTCGGTAACACTTTATTTTGATGGTCCCTTTAGAACATTCTGTTGACTAGAAGTAACGTTGCAACTACATGTCAATAATTTTCATTAGAGTATTAATAAACTGTCTGATTAATATCTGCTAACTCTTGTGATGGTCCCCCAACAGACATTCTACTGACCAAGTAACTTTGCAACTACATGTCTTCTTATTCTAACCCTACCAGTCTACTAATACTGTATTAACACTCTGAGAGGTAGTAGAAATTTAGGTGCAACATTACTTAGTCAGAATTTGTTAAAGGGACATCAAAATAAAGTGAAACCCAGATTTCAGCTGGCTGTCATGTTTGATCCGGATCAAAACCTGTAAAATACAGGATCGTCCAGTATTTAAAAGTAAAATGATGCATCCTGTATAAATTTGTCCATAGGCCCATTCATAGCTGAATAAAGACAAAAGGATTTTGCAGTGTGGAGAGTAATCATAGCAAATATAAAAGAAATCATTAGTAGAGAAGATTCCTGATTGCATTTGAGTGTCTTTGTTTCCATAGTGTGTAAACCTGCGCATGTCAAGCTCAAGTCTGCATGTTAAACACAAGAAGTTCTCCAAATATTGCTGAAGTGAAAAAGAATTCTCAAAGGGCCTGTCCAGTAACTGATCATAATTATGAGGCGAACAGGTGAAACGTGTCCCTCATTTTGCCACACTGAAGGAGGCAACCCTGATGAAGGCCTCGGATATATAGACAACACATCTCATTGTCAGGACTTCTGAAACGGAGGACCCAGATGCAGAGTTAACAAGACAGTTCTATTGACAGGACAGTTAACAAGGCGAAAGGTAGTGGAGAATTGACAATTCAAACAGAAGGGCCAACAGGGAACAACGACAGGACAGATGAGGGTAACTGCTGGAACCAGCAGGGCAAAGAACCGCTGAGGACTTGACCAGGCCAGGCAGATGGTAGTGGAGAAAACAGGGCAGGGCACAATGAAGCAGAGGTCAGGAACTTGCTGCTCACAGACTCAGGCCCAG
Organism: Rhinogobio ventralis; assembly: GCA_039654625.1. NCBI lineage: Eukaryota > Metazoa > Chordata > Actinopteri > Cypriniformes > Gobionidae > Rhinogobio > Rhinogobio ventralis. The sequence continues at coordinate 29,378,670 of CM077206.1, read as the reverse complement.
TCTAGCTGCCAGGCAGATGGAACCAGCAGACAGAGAATCCCAGGGAGTAGGCAGGAACCAACACGAGACTACACTCAAGACAAAGATAGAAAACCAAAACCGGCAAAACCAGAAAATGAGAAACTAAATAACTGAAGCTAGAAAAGGAGAAACAAAAGAGTAGCTAACAAAGAAGAAATAAAGAGCAAAATAAAGACAGACTAGACTAAAAATTCAGGAACAAAGAAAACACTGCAAAAATGAAATACAAATCTAGAACCGACAGAGACACTAAATCTTCAAAAGGACTTGACAAGATATGAAAGCAAACACTGAATACGTACAACGAACCAGCAAGGACAAGAGGGAAAGGAGCTCAATAAAAAGGGATCAGCACATGAGGATCAGTCCAAACTGGGCAAAGGAAACTGAGGTGGCAACAATTGTGGACAAAATTTGGTGTCCTCCTGGGAACATGGGTTTGCCCCAATGAACAGGGCTTGAAAATGGTCTGTGTCAGGAATGGTCTTGGGGATGAATTTTTGGTTGGGGAAGGACTTGGGAATAAACCCAGGAGCCATAACGGCACTGGCTGGTAATGAGGACTGCTTTGACGACTCACCGACAAACGTGACGTCAGGAACAGCTTCAAAGGCTTCATTGGACAAAAGACCTACACCCTGCTGAAGACTTTAGAGTTGAAGCAGACTTCTTGGCTGTGTCGAGAGTGGCAGAAACAATCTCAGTGGGCATGACGAGACTGGCAGGAAATTTCTCATTAGGAGAGTCATGGCTGGTGAGCAGCTCAGAGGTGGCCTCTGTGGCTATAGCGGGCAGATAAAGACGCCCTGAAATGGCCTCCGTGACCAGGTCAGAAGCAGCTTCTGGAGAAATAACATGACTGACAGGGTCAGTTTCTGTGGGCATGACTTTACCGAATAATATCCCAGAGAAGGTCTCCGTGATTTTAACAGGAAGACATGGATGCTCTGGAAAGGCCTCTGTGGCTGGAACAGGAACGGTTTCCAAGGACATTACAAACTGGAATAGTCTCGGAGAACATAACAGACATCAGTTTCTGTGGGCTCAACCGGGCTTGCTAGCTGTTCTGAGGTAGCCTCCATTGCCATAACAGGCAGTGTGAAATTTTCTGGAATGGCCTCCAGGGCCAGGTCAGGAACAGTTTCTGTTGAGGTAGCCGTACTGATTTGAATGCCAAGCTTGGCCATGACAGGACAGGACAGGAACAAAGAAAACACTGAAAATAATGAAACACAAATCTAGAACCGACAGAGACACTAAATCTTCAAAAGGACTTGACAAGATATGTAAACACTGAATACATACAATGAACCAGCAAGGACAAGAGGGAAAGGAGCTCAATAAAAAGGGATCAGCATATGAGGATCAGGTGAGCACAATTAGTGGAACAAGGACTAGACAAGGACTAAACAAGGGGGCGTGGAAACAGGAAACAAGAAGGCAGGACAAGAGGAACACATGACAAATACAAGTAAAGACAGAGCCATGTGCTTAGACACAACACAAACATAGAGACATTAAACAATGACAACACAGACAAGGCTGCCAGGGCAGAACCCTGACACTCATGGCAATTCATAACTATTTTACTCTCATTAGTGCATTGTCTGATCTGTTTACACCCCAGTGATGGTTATGTTAAGGGTGGACCTTCATGCTTTCCTTCTTTTCCTGTTTTCATGAATTCATATGAAATCGCCACCTCTTAAAATAGTTACATTTTCCAGTGAGATCAGAATTTATATAGAATTCATTTTTTTAGGACTTTGTTACCTTTTTGAGGGAGGACATGGGACGAAGGAATGTGGCAATGGTTTCTCTGATTGATTATTGGCTATTTATTTATTTAAAGCACAACAAAAGTTTATTAAAACATAATGATTTAAAATGTATTTAAGTAATAGCGTTTAAGTAATAGTGTTTATTACAAGGTGCACTTTTCAAAAGTGTGCTCAAGTGTGTTAAGAAACACATTCATGAAAGTGTAAGTGGCCTTTTATTTCATTAATATATTACACTGTTTTTTTAACAATATACTTTCACTGCAAAAAATGCTTTTTTTATGTAGTATTTTTGTCTTGTTTCCAGACTAAATATCTAAAAAATCTTAAATCAAGATGCATTTACTAGATAAGTACATGCCCTCTGATATAAGATATTTTTCTTGTTTTCTGGAAAATCAAATCAAAATGATATTAAAAAAAGCAAAATTATCAATGAGGTAAGAAAATAAATCTTGTTTGGGACAGAAACAAGATTATTTTTCTTACCCCATTGGCAGATAATTTTGCTTGTTTTGAGCAAAAACTCACTTCATTCTGATTTTATTTTCAAAACATTTAGATTTTTCCCCCCCAGAAAACAAGCAAAATTTTAACAATTTTAACAGTTCTTTTTCACAAAGTGTCCACCGACACATTTTGTTTTTTTAAAAGCAATCTTATATTTAGAATAACAAGCAAGCTTTTATATTGTAACTCATTGAGCTCCAAGGCTGAAATGTGCGTGACTAATTCACACAATAATGTTTGCTATCGAGTGGTCTCTCCTCCTGCTTCCTGAGAGGTCCTGCTACATTACCTCCCTTGTTAAAGGGTCAAAGTTCACCTCTTTTTAAAAGACCTTGTAAAATCAACAATTAATTACCAATATAATGTGGACTCTACAGCTAGACCGCTGACTGGTTATGACTGCATCTCTTAAGAGGTGAGTAATATGTTGAGAAGCTGTGTGTAACACAGATTTTACCATGGTTTAGGGGTTAGGGTTAGAATAGAACTGTTGTAAAATCACTGAAAAGCATTGCCTCAAATTACTTATTGCTTTAAAGGAACACACCGACTTTTTGGGACTTTAGTCAAGTCAAGTCAACTTTATTTATATAGCGCTTTTTACAATGCAGATTGTTTCAAAGCAGCTTCACAGTGTTAAACAGGAAAATAATGCAACAGAATTTGATTCGGCTGTACAGCCGCTCTGGAGAAAACGGTGATGTCATCAGCTCATTTCAATTATCATATACATTTAAGTAATGTAGTTGATATAGTTAATTTAGTTTAGTAATTAAATTTATTTGGATATTTATTTGAAAATTTAGTGTCCCCAACTGAGCAAGCCAAAGGCGACTTTAGCTTATTCAACGTATCCCCTAGAGTTAGATAAGTCCATACATACCATTTTTATCTCAGTGCGTGCCATAACTCTGTCTGACGCACCCACCCACCGCTAGCCTAGCTTAGCACAAAGACTGGAGGTAAACGGCTCCAGCTAGCCTACTGCTCAACAAGTGACAAAATAACGGCAACATTTTCCTATATATATATGTTGTGATGTGTATAGTTACATTGTGTACTAAGACCGACGGAAAATTAAAAGTTGCAACATAACCAACGTGACAACCTGCTTGCACAGAGAGCGTGCTGGGGACTATTTTCAGGCGCTGCGTAATATCATTGCGCCGCTGCACCCATGGTACGGCAGCAAAGTTCCTGGATTATTACGCAGGAATGAGAGTATAGTCCCTAGCCATATCGGTCTAGAAAATTGCAACTTTTCATTTTCGATGTAACTATACACATCACAACATGTAAATAGGAAAATGTTGGCGTTATTTTGTCACTTATTGAGCAGTAGGCTAGATGGAGCCGTTTACCTCCAGTCTTTGTGCTAAGCTAGGCTAGCGGTGGGTGGGTGCGTCAGACAGAGTTATGGCACGCACAGAGATAAAAATGGTATGTATGGACTTATATAACTCTGGGGGATACGTTGAATAAGCTAAAGTCCCCAAAAGTCGGCGTGTTCCTTTAATTAATACATTATTAAGCGATTTGTGTTCGCTTCATATCTTTTTTTAAATATATTACTCAGAAAGCAATAAAAATAGAAAACACCATAGTTTAGGTAACTCAAATAGCTTACTCAAAGTCGAATTTACCTAAAAAAATTCCGTACTATATACGGTGAATAACTGTAATAGATCTAACCTTACATTTAATGTTTTTTTTACAGTAAAATACCGTTAAATTTACAGTTTTTGGAAGTGAAAAAGAACAAGTTGTTGTGTAATTTACAGTGAAAAGCCGTAAATTGACATTCCCAAAATTCCCTGCGTGACACTTCACATTTGATGTATTTTCGTTGAAATAACTGTTTAGTTTTTTTCTAATCAGTTATGTACATTAGGGTTTTATGTTACATTTATTGTTGTTAAATTAATGTTTATTGCATTTTTTTTAATTTCATGTGTGTTACCATGATGATGTTTACTGTGCACTTTCTCTATATTAGTATTGTCCTCCTAAAAGCTTTGATTCATCACGTGACTCTCATCACCACTGTGATTGGTGGTTGTCAGTATATATCAAAGGTACATAACAAATATTAGTATTTCAACAGGTTGGTAATTTAACATTATTTCAGCTAATGAAATACGGTTATATACTCTGAATTTAACTTAAATCTGTAAAACCTAAAATGTTGCTACCGTATTTTTTACGGTAAATTTCTGGCAACCACAGCTGCCGTTTTTTTACCGTAAATTTTACGGGGATTTTTTTTACAGTGTACATGCTATTCTTGTCATGAGCATCAAGGTGTGGTGGCGCAGCAATGTAAATTCCACTCATGTTTAGTACATGTTAACTCAAAGATTTGTAGAAAAAATATAAACGAATATCCACTTCTTGGATTTCTGGACGAACAGCAAAGGAAGCTGACCCCAGGCCTCTGTGGTCAATTCTGTGTTAAGGTAAGGCATGTTATTCCCAATTATGTGTTGTGGCTGGGTTGATATAGGTCTGCGTGACTCTCGATGTCCTAGGCCTAATTGAATGGAGGAATTATAGCATTCTTCTGTAGCCTGACGAGTAACTTTACCCGTTGTTCATGTGAACTCAAAGACAGCCGGATGCTTTGTTTATAGACTATATTTGTGGGTGGCTGTTGACCTATCAATTCGTGTCGATACAGTATAATAGGGTAAATCCTGTATTGTGATTTATCCCATATAGTGCTTGCATAAAGCAAGCAGTGCATACGCTTGAAGCTGTTATGTCTTTGTAAGTCCTCCCCAAAGGCCACGGTATAGTTCGAACACTGATTTTACTGGAAAATATATTTCTAATTTTGCTATACAAAAGGAATACAATAACATTCAGCTTTCTATCATGAGAAAATAACTCTCTCTCTCTCTCTCTCTCTCTCTCTCTCTCACACACACACACACACACACACACAGAGAAGCTGCATCTTCTCTCTTCATCAGATCTCCATTACAGCACTGCAGTGCTTATTCGTTAGGACACATTTAAAGCAGCCAATAAAATAGCAACTAATTGGCAATCTGCTTAATTAAAAGCAGCCTTTGTTGTCACTGTTACTAAGATAAATGAAATAATCAGCTTAACACTAATGAGAGATTATCTGATTATGGGCTGCTATATATAACAAGCCGACTAATGTTAGAAGATGGAGACAAAACTGTGCTTGTGTGTATGTGTGTGAGAGAGAGACTTTCACAGATTCAGACTGCAAATGAGATAGTTGAAGCAAGTTAAATCAAGACAAACGTTTTTTAAAGGTTTGCGTTGATGTACGTGTACTAAATCACAACTTCGCTTTTACAAATGTGTAATTACAAGTGTGTTTAAATAAATGAAATACAAATTTCAATAGCATTAAAGTAGCCTATATTTTAGCTTGGCATAATTGCTTGACCGTACATACGGTAGTACATTTTAAAGGGGTTATGAACTGCACTTTTTTATTCTTTTATAATGTTTCCTGAGGTGCACTTATAATTAGGTCCCGAGCATCGATGGTGTGAGGACCCTATTGGAATTGCTCTGTCTATTATTATTCTTCTCTGAAATGAATCGCATTTTTGAGGACCTAAATATGCTCGAAAACTCATGAAACTTTGCACACGCGCCAGAAGTGGTGAAATGTATGTCTGATATGGGTTTCAGAATTAGGTGTGGAAAAATGGCTCGATAGCGCCACCTACAATATTTCAATTAAGCGCCGTTCGCGCTATGTTTCACTTACAAGTATGACATTTGGTATACCCATGTAACAGCCAAATACCTACAAAAAAGTCACTGGGAGCTAAAATTGATATTTTGAATTTGCTCTGCAAAATTTTAGCAGTTTTTGCCATTTCCAGACATTGTCCAGACATAGTACAACGAACTCTACCTAGAGATTTTATCAGATAAACATCATCGTTTTCGCTGAAGGGTGTGTCCGTGGTGGCCTGACAAAATGAGATGTTTCGCCATGAAACAGGAAGTTGTTGTAACTTGGACATATAATGCCGATCTGCCCCAAACTTCACATATTTTATTAGAGTCCTGACCTAAAGACATCTACATGCCAATATTCAGTTACAGTCATAGCGCCACCTGCAGGCAACAGGAAATGGTATGCTTTACATTGTAATTTACTCCCTGAAACACATTTAAATATGCCATGAAGTACCAAACTAGATGCTAAAAACATGTTAAATCATGCAACACTTGGCTAATGTATGCGATTAACTCCACGAAACAGGAAGTTGTTGTAACTCAGGCATACAATGTCCGATCTGCCCCAGACTACACATATTTGAGAAGAGTCCTGGCCTGAATACATCTACATGACAATATTCAGTTATAGTAATAGCGCCACCCACTGGCAACAGGAAGTGACGTATTTGACACTATGATGCACTACTACCAACATACTAAAATATGCAATTACTAGAGTACTAAACATGCTAGAAACATTCAGAAACATGCTATCAACACTTAGCTGAGTGCTAAAGCATGCTATTATCGTCATGAAACAGGAAGTTGTTGTAACTCACACATACAATGTCCAATCTGCCTCAAAATTCACGTTTGAAAAGTGCCCTGGCCTGAAGACACATACTTGCCAAAATTTTGTATAGTCATAGCGCCACCAGCTGGTAGCAGGAAATGTGGAAAGTACAAATGACTGACGTAGTCCTCCTATTTTTATATACTTAAATGCATATTGCCCACCCATGGTAGGTTTTCATAAAGCTACCGGATGGCGGTGGCATGGGTGCGAGGGCCCTTTCATTGCTGCTTACAGCTTTAATGTTATTATGATTTTTACATAAAAAATTGTCATCATTTAGAAACAAAGGCCATTTTCTATCCTGATTTTAACCCTCTGATTTGCACACTCTGTTGGAAGGGTCGTGTCTGCTGTGAGACTTCAATGTAAACGCCCACTGCTGTGATTGGCTAACATATTTGCATATGAAATAAGTATTACATTTGGAACTCGCTTTCACAACTTTTACTACAGCTGTCGAGATTAACTAATCATGAAAAGTGTTGTTTATAGCATTATATTTAAATCTACTCCCGTCGCATCAAAAGTTGCAGCGTAGAGCATTGTAGGCAATACCAGACAGTCTGTTGAGCACATGAATACAGCGATCTTGTCTAAATTTAAACTAAATTTCTGCAACATTGATTATAACGGGAGTTTTTACGAGAGTCCCGAACTCAGTCAAACTCGCGCTGTGTGATTGACAGCTCCAGCGATTATAAATAGAGGGTTATATGATTGCTTTCTGTATAAAATTTAATCACAATTTAAATAACACTTTATATTTAAGCTATTGAGAGAAACAATGTGAAGTTGACCGTTTAGTCAATGGCTTGATTTATTGATGCATAAACAGCGATAAACGATTTGGAGACAATGAATGTCTGACTGTACATGAATCATTACATATCAGAAATCACTGATCACAGATTAGGCATTAGAATTTACACGGTTACTTATATGTTGTGGCATTACTGCCGGGTCTATTTCTTACAATAAAAGTCTGTTTGCAAAGCCTGTGCCGAAATTGAGACTGATTTACCAAAGAATCCACAGTGCAATGTACCGAACAAACAAATAATGCTCTATTGAAACATTTATATAGTTGAAAATAAATAACCACTTTCCTAGAATTAGGATCCTTTGGAAGGTAATGATATTTTTAGTCCAGTGATCCTGTATCTCTCCTTTCTCCTTCTCATATGACTATCATACCAGTGGGCATGGCCAAAGACTTGATGATATAGAAGTAGGCATTGATCTGATTCTGCAGAGGCGGTCTTTCGTCGCACTATTACATCATAATGTGACAAAATCAAAAGAGAGTTGTTTTTAGGGCTTGATTTCAATAAAAGCTGTTTTTGGACTAACAAAGAAAGAAGTTTTGAGTTCTGAAAATTGCAGGATGTTTTTATAGTACAATGACCTCTTACATGGCTCTTACATTGATTTCTCGAATAATGACATTACATAATAATGTACTTAAGTTCTACTTAAGTGTGTCAAAAAGCACTCTGGTCAGCTACCTGCATTTAATATTAATTTAAACAATAATACATTTTTATTTTTATTTAAAATAATAAAAGTATATTCTTTTAAAGCATTGTTTTTGTTATAAACATGTTTTTAAACATATGCTAAAGTGTACTACTTAGGCTTACTACTTAGTACTACTGTCTTTTCACTTTTTTATATTTTATAAAAATATGTCAGATATTTGTGCAATACACACAAACAAGTATTGCATTTTTAATTATGTGGAAGTGTCCACATATATAAACCGTTTTTTATATATTATATTTATAGTATAAATTCATATATGGCTATAACATGCCAAATTTATTTAGTAAAGTTTATTGTCAAGTTTAACTGACCAAAAAATCTGGTGCATATGTTGTTTTAGTTGGATATTGACGCCGATCTATAAAGATTTTTTTAAGCATACAGCACTTTACTGAGAATGTAAAACTTTTCATGTTGTCCCAGTAGTATCGAGACTGCACTTTTTTTTATGACACTATTTGTATCATATCTTTATTCTGCAAATTAGTGTACGAATTTCCATGCAGTGAACGCCTTAAATGTGTGCATGTTTACTGTACGTGTGTGCAGTACAGATTGACTGGCATGAGGCTCTGCTCTGATACACTGAGCTGTTGCTTTGATCAAACTTTCATCAAAAAGCTTTAAACCCTTCTAACAATCAGAGCTGCTAAATATGGAGCCCAGTCATGTACTTTAAAAGGGCAGATACACTCATATGAACATCCAAACACACACACACACACATATATCACAGTCTTCTATTACAGCACACTACGGTTGATGAGGCCCACATCACTTAAGCAGCGCAAAGTTTGGTCGCGAACTTGTTAACAGTTTAAGATGACATACGGATCCCATGCAGTGGTTTGTAAAGAACAGTCCTTTAAACCTCAAAGAAATAAAAGAAAGTGAGACTAATGCAAGGACTGTGTAAAGAATACAAAAAAAAAAAAACACTTCAAAGAATCTGGATCAAAATGATCCATCTGTTATTTAGCAGGTCTACTTTTGAAGATATCCATTATGAGAGGGAAAAAAATTATAATTATAACACATTAGCCCTTTTCTAAAACCTATTGAACTGCCCATGTACACAGAAGTGCACATATCCTGTGCAGTGAATGTAATTAGGGCCTAAAAAACGAATGGTTTGAGGACCATCTTGGAATTGGTCCATTTCTTCTCCTTCTTCTTCTTCTTTGAAATGAATCGCATTTTTAAGGGCCTAAACACGAAACATGTCAGAACTGGTGAAAATTTACATCTGATATGAGATTCAGAATTAAGTATAAATGGCTCGATAGTGCCATCTACAAAATTTCAATGAAGTGCCCTTGGATTTACATGATTTAATCTTGTATATCGGTTCCACATGAATCAATTAAGTTAAACAAGCATCATTTGTTCATGTAACTTCAACATCATGGAATGAAGTCATTTTAAGTGACCCAATTAAGTAGTCTCAAAGTGAACTTTATATGGCTCAATTTCATATACTCATTCATCCAATTCAACTACATATATTTTAAATTCACACAACTGAATTATAATACTGCACTAGCTAGTTGACAAACTTTTAGCTAGCAATAGCACACATTAGCATCTTAAATGCCACACATTAAAAGCTCCTTCAGCAAAGCAGTTATGACGTTAGCTGTATCAATCCACAGCCTAAGCAAATGCTCCACTCTTCTCCACAATGGTAACCCACTGTATTTAAATTGTTCTAATAACTCCAACATAATTGAACATTAAACACTATTACACACTATCAAGCCTTTTCTCATCTTGCTCAAAAATACATAAAACAACACTTTTACATATAAAATAGCAACATTTACTCTCTCTTGATTTAGCCACATGCAAAGCATGCTGGGAATTAACAAGCCCCGCCCAGTTTCAGTTAATGCAACACGAATCATTCATGTAATCTCAACACATATTTAAGTGGATTGAACACAATCATATTAAGTTAAGACACAGTGTATAGAAATTGTGTTGCTTTAGCTCATTTTAATTAAGCAATTTGAACAAGCAACAACATTTTTTTTTTTTTTTTTTGTGTACGTTTCATATGGGCACGGAATTCGATACATACATGTAAGGTCCCAATACCTACACAAAAGTCTCTTAGAGCAACGCCCTATATGCAGCACATTGCCAGCAAGTGCTAAATAGGGGTGTGTAACACAGTTCGTAGTTATGGGAAGAAGGAGACAGGAACCGGCGAACGTTCAACAAACTTTTAATAAATAAATAAATGAACTGAAAGTAAAAACGGCAGCCTCCTCACAGATGACTGCCGCGCACATTCATAATAAAACGTAAACAAAACACAACATAAAGTCCAGGCCTGGTCCTCTCTCGTCCTTCACTGTCGTCGCTCCTCCTTTTATGCTTCCGAGTTCCTCCGTGAGACATGACTGGTGCGGCGTGCAGCTGGCGCTCATTATCACTCACCACTCGCGGTCCCTCTGCCTCGCTGCTTGCCACAAGGTGCATTTCCCGTACGACGACGTAACTCGCTGCTTAACTACCATAGTACAATGCATCGTTGAAGAAATCAACTAGCTAGTCAAGACTGTTTCCCAAAACCGTATTTGTCGCAAATTTGTCGTTCAAACTTGTTTTCATGCAGGTGGTGGAGTAATAACTTATTTGAATTAATCCGTTTGAGATCGAATTAATGCTAGATTTTTTGCTATAAATTATAAACATGGTATCTAAGGACTATTTCTAATTTTGCTTTATTTCCAGATTCAATTATAGGCTCGTTCTTACATACTAGAGCATGTACGCACATGCACACTCTTCATAAACTAAAAGACGCAAATTATATTTGTATGTATTCACAATTCGAAAAATATAGATTGTAGCCTACTGAAACGTACATGCAAATATTCAGTTACAGTCATAGCACCACCTACTGGCAACAGGAAGTGACATGTTTTACACTGAGATGCACTCCTAACAACACATTAAAATATACTAGCAAGTGCTAAACATGCTAGAAACATAATAAAACATGCTAGCAACACTTAGCTAAAGCATGCTATTATCGCCATGAAAGAGTCCTTGCCTGAAGACATGTAGCCTACATGCCAAAATTTTGTTATAGTTATAGAGCCACCAGCTGGCAGCAGGAAGTGTGGCAAATACAAATGACCTTGACGTAGTCCTTCTATTTTATCCTCCTAATTTAAATTGCCCACCCGTGCTCTGTTTTCCTAAAGCCAGCGTGGGGGGCTCTATGACCCTTATATATGGTTGTATTTGAGGGGCTCTGCAGCACACCTACAGTAACCAAACTTCATACACTTATAAATCTCATTGGACCAAACAACATTCGCACTCTAAGTTATACTTCAGCCCAAAAGGAAGTTGGCTATTATTGGTTGTTTGAAAAGTGCGTGCTCTGGAATTTGATATACTCCTCCTAGGGGATTCATTCGATCCCCACCAAACTTGTTCAGCATGAAGCGACATTGAGGATGCTAAATTGTGAGCAGATTTTTGATGAGATCTCGAACAGTTTGGCCATGGCAACAAATTTATGGCGAAAAAGGGGAATCAGGAAGTGTGTTACAACTTCTACACATTGACTGGTTTTTATGAAACTTTAACTGTGTGTTCGTTGTCAGAAGCTGATCACGTGGATGAGACTATTGTGAGCCAAAGTCATAGCACCAACTAGCAGCAGGAAGTGTCACTTTCAAAATGCTTTGAATTTGCCCTCTTGTTTTTACCTGATTTATTTCAAACTTCGTCAGAGTTTGAATGTCAAGACACAGCAGATGAACATTTTTGAAAGGATTCTTGATTTCTTGAATATGGTTGCCATAGCAACGTGTCAACATTTAGTTTAGTTTTTGAGACTCTTAGAAACACTGCTTCAAATTGCATGAAACTCGACACACATAACATGTAACTCTGATTAACAAATTAGTAAGTATGAGCACAGTAATAGCAGGTAGTTCAATATTAGCTAATCAATAACTACTATTTTTTCATACCTCCCAGACAAATTACTATACAAGTTCATTATTAATGTGAAGTTAAGTGAAGATCATGGTAACCCACTAGTAATGACTCAGGTATTACCAAATCCTTCAGAAGGAATTGCAAATAATATGGAACAGTATTATAAAGTGAGTGAGTGAGAGAGAGAGAGAGATGGTGATATTGGTTTCCAGAGTTCAGTGTAGTTCGGCACAGAGTTTTTTTTCGGTCAAATTTACCTACAGTAAATCAAGATCAGTTCAGCTCTGCACCACCTCCGTCAAGCTTGCATATTTCTGAAAACCATTCATTACAGCGCTGCTTTGTGTTTCTGAGCGAGAGAGACGGGTGGAAGGGAAAAGCTGTACTCAGCTAAAAGTTTCAAAGTTTTTCTGGGAAATAGAAATGCAATCGCTCATCCTCGTTTCATACATCTTCATTTATCTTTTTGCTCTGTGATTTATCTTATCCGTTTTGACAAAAAACTCCTGACACAGCACCACTAGCCACATAGCCACTAAAAATTCAATCCAAACAATGAAAAGCATCATCCTTATGAAAAAAATTTGATGCTTTCAGTAGCCCTGTTTATAAACCCAAAAGTTTACCATAGTAAATTTAAAATAGCATAATTACTACTAAAACAAAATGTGGTAATATTATTGTTATCAAAGAATAAATAAAAATAAATATATTGATCAATAAATGAAAGATTCTGAAAGGTTCTTGGCTTAATATATAAAAAAAAATACAAATACAAATACAAATAAATCAGTTATACAATTTATTGTGGCAGCAAACTTCTTAACAGCTGCAGGATTTGAGGTATAATGCAATAATAATGGTGCTTGTCTTTACAAACTAAAAGTGTGAGAATACATTTTTGCACTATCACGAACATGCTGACAGGAAATATTATCTGACACATTGTCACATGACATTCATTCTTTTAAACACACTGATGATTATTTTAATATTGAATGGTTCTCACTGCTTCCGTATCCTATTTCAGGGCTACAAAGCTAAGCAATGTTAGACAAAAGCAGGCGGAATTTTTGATACAAAAGATTTATTTTGCTCTGGAAGTCACGTGGACTAAATATTGTAATTGACCCCTGGTGTATTGATTTTCCGGGGTGCCTTGGAGCACGTCAGGCTGCTTCCTGCGATATAATAGCCTTAAGGACTCAGAGTCTGAGCGATACATCATCATCTGGGGGGAGGATGATGAGGACCAGAGGGGCTTTTCCTAAACAAGGGGAAGAAGACTTGTCATTTTAGTAATATCATGTATTTATTTCAGTTAGTAAGGAATAAATCACTTTTCTAGATCAAAAAATGAGAAAGAGAGATAACGATCAGCACTGCAAAGATATTTTGTCATGTAAAAATATCTAAACATCCTTAAAACAAGAGAAACATGACAACTTGAGGAGCAAAATCGCATAAAAAATAAATCCTTATATATACAGTCACGATGTGGCATGCGCACGGCGATAGGAGTAGATTACAAAATCAGTCTTTATTAAATCCACACAGAAAACTCAGGAGATTGCAAGGCGAAACAATAAACACAACCACGTTTATCACTGACGATACCGGACAAATGAACTGAGGAAACTCAGGGCTAATACATGGAGAGCGTAATCAAGATAAAACGGAACAGGTGAGTAGAACTAATTAACAACCAAGGAAACTAACTAGAGAAAACAGGCAGGTAACAGGGAAAACAGAGCACAGTAAAAGCTAAACAAAAACAGACCATATGTTTACATATATATATATATATATATATATATATAATTTTTTTTTTTTTTTTTTTTTTTTTTTAGAGAATTGCTTTTAAATACCATATAACCAGGTCATCACAATATCTCTCCATAACTACAGTTATGACCACCTAAGCAGTCGCACACACTCACAGCTTTACGTTTCCCTCAGGGGTTTAGTGTTAATTGTATTTATTGGCCTTCTCATTTTCAGAGCGTCTAATTCAGCAGCGTGAGATATATCTACACGCTCACACATACTGCAGGATGCTGGGATGTGTCTCTGGCTTTTTTTTTCTGGTGAAAACACAACTGCTTTGTGCAGGAAGACGCTAAAAACGGACACATGTACACGCTCGCGCACAGCCTCCTCAAAACCAGCTGAGGCTAGTTCAAGATCAATATTCCTCTCCCAGCCCAGCATCATTTAAAGAACCTAATTCAGAAATCCACCTTTCAGCACATGCAAGCACCATTCCCCCGTCTCTCTCCCACTCTAGTTCATGGGAAGTGTATTTTGGGTTCTGTTGTGCTGTGCTGTGGACATGCACAGAGCTTAGGTCTCAAACACACACCGCTCATGCAAACCAAACACACACTGAAATGATCCTGAGCACAGATGCTGTAATGTTTTGGTCCATTACGCCGTGATGAAATGAAATGTGCATGTGTTAAATTGAAAGAAAAATAATGCTGAGTGGGGCTGTAAGAAAGTAAAAATTCATACATTAGATTAGTTGTTTATCCTATGTTTATATATAGATTTCCCATCAAACTATTTGTTCATTATATTCACTTCATAGCTGTATTTTCTAGAATTGTCTCATTTGTGCACATTACATTTTTTCCAAATAAATTTTCGGAGAAACATCTGGAATATGTGAGACATAACTGAGAACTTTATTAAGCTATGAAAAAGCAACATCTGATTTGCCTGACAGATATGAGAAATGGCTTGTCAAGAGGCACTGACAAAAACATATCTGACTGTAAAATGAAAAGGAAGCAATGTAAATAACCATCAAAATACTTTCAAAAACCCTAAAGCTACAGAATAAAAACAGACACACACACACACACACACCTTTCGTTTGTTTTTCTGGATCAATTTTTGTATTCGGAGGCCACCTGCGGTCTCTAAGAACAGCGGCTCTTGAAGGCCACGGAGTGTCCGACTGACAGCACCATGACACTGTGTCCTGTCACACACACACACAGTTAAGGATGTGTGGAAGATGGTCTGTTCATCCTTTTGTTTCCTTTCACTAACACCCCCCCCACCCTCCTGTTCTCCTCCTTACAAACCCCCACCACTCCTTCTCTCCTGTCTTTTCTGCAAGGCCTCATGGGACCAGTCTCTATCGCTGATGACCGCCATGGGCTGGAAGGGGCCTTGCCCCCTTGGCCCTATCTCTCTCTCTCTCTCTCTCTCTCTCTCTCCCTATAGCTACACTTTGGTTTAGTGTTATTTATTAAGGCAAAAATTAAACTTACCTGAATAGCCGTAGTAACTCCTTAGCAACCACCCAGAACAGCTCCTCAACCTAGCAAAAAGTGCTTTTATAATCTGTTGTTGGTGGGTTTGAGTGTGTGTGTGTGTGTGTGTGTGTGTGTGCGTGTGTGTGTGTAAAAAAGCTGGACAACTGGGTCTGAGAATAAGAGGAGAGCTCCCTCTAGCCATAGTACACATACACAGCAGGAGTCTCACCTTAACACTGCAAAATCAATACACACACACACACACACACACACAGGTTATTTCTCACATTTACTCTTTACAGTAACACACACTCTGAGCAGGACACTCGTTTTGTCACATATGTGGCAATAAAGATCAATTCACACAAGCACAGAAATACACTTAACTATATTTAAAAGTAAGATGTGTGTAAAAAAAACATGTTTAACCATGTTTAAAAAAAACAACCACTTCTTATACAGTCTTGTATAGCCAGATGTTTGATTATTGGCATGAAGTCTGGTCCACTGTCCAGAGCTGCATTTCCCAAAAGCATCGTAAGCCTAAGCAGATCGTGTAGACTATTGGTGGCAATGGCTCTACGATCAACTTAGGCTTACGATGCTTTTGGGAAATGCAGCCCAGAATTATTCTGGGCAACAACTGTCCACTTAGACAGGGAGCATCAGACTGATTTGCGACCAAGAACAGTTCACTTCATTGACACAGCTGAAAAAAAAACTGGACTTACCTATTAACTACTATGTAATTACATAAAATGTGCATTTGTTTTAATGTACTTATTGCAATTGCATCCATTCATTCTGCATAAGCTTTTCTCCAAAGCAACTTACAAATGAGGAATGTTACACTGTAAAAGACATTCCAACTTATCAACTAATGTTGCTGCCTTCATTTTTTTTATTTTTTATAGTATAACCAAATTATATGAAACTGCCCAATTTCAAGCACATGCTAGATTAATTATTGTTACATTGTACTTATATTTAATCTGCATGTAATTGCATCTGTACTTATCCTGTTGACTTCATACAACACATCCTCTAACTCTGATCAAGAGAGGTTGATTTTGGTTAGTTTTCGTTGGTCAGTTATCTGGTTTTGGGTCCAATATCAATATCCTCCCAGACCACTATGCACAGTTAGAAGATGGTTAGAATGTCCTTAACATTCTATACCTGCTGCTGAATCCATCTCTGCTATGTCTGGCCCAGGTGTCCTGAAGAAGGCTGCTCAGTGAAAAGGGCATCCTGCTGAGAGTAATGCCTGATGGGAAAGCAAAGCTATTGCCTGAGGCGGTTAGCTGGGCCTATAACCGAACAAAGACTCCAAAGTCTCGTTTGGCCAGCACTTTGCAGAAGGAAAGTGACATGGTGGGAGGGTTGGCATATTGAGATGTATTTGCAGTGTGTTTTAGCAAAATCTCTAATCCTAGAGCTGCTTCAGGTGTCAGAAGAGATCTTTTGAGTCCTCTAGCCTGCGGCATGTTCATTACAGGACTGCAAGACCCACACACTCACACATACTGCCAAAACAAGCCTGAGCTATTCACTATTTGCCATTAAGTGCTTATGCTGGCAGATCCTGACGAGTTAAGACTTGAGAATACATGAAATCAATAATTCTACCACATAGCATATATTAATCTATATATATCTCAATGTGCACTAACAGAAAACTACCAAAAACTACCTTGGGAACATGGCACCATTTTAATACATTGTAATAATTTGTTTTTAACATTTAGCATGGTATTACCATGGTATTGTTTGAGGTACCTAGGAGCACAAAATAAATACCATGGTATATGGATATGCTAATCATTCAGTAACCAGGTATATGTAAAATCCTGGAGAAATTCCCAAACAAGGTAGAAAATACCATGTCTTAATCTTGTGTTGAATCAACCAAATTGAATGAATTTGGTTGATTCAACAACCTTTTTTTTTTTCAAGCGAACTCTGCAACCACTGCAGTTTTGAAATATCTAATTTGTTCTCTTAAAGGGAGGGAGATAGAGAGAGAGAGAGAGAGAGAGAGAGAGAGAGAGAGAGAGAGAGAGAGAGAGAGAGAGAGAGAGAGAGAGAGAGAGAGAGAAAGAAAGAAAGAAAGAAAGAAAGACTAAAATACTGCAGTCAACCAGCAAGAATACTTTGGTCAACCATCTTCACCAGAAAGACCATTCTGGTCAACTAGCTTCACCAGCCAAGTGACTAGCATGGATATACTAATTCACTAGCCTGTGCCATACCAGCATTAACCAGTATAAACCAGCATGCAATAATAATGGTCTAACTGATCTTTTCAGCAAGAAGGTAGAGAAGGAGAGAAAGACTCTACCTCGAAGGAAAAGTGCTGGTGTTAGTGCTTAAACTTAATCCCCGAGAGACATGTAGGACATAATAGGATAATCTCCGTCTTTCCCCTCTCATCCCTTTCTCTGGAGGCCTCTACTGTACAAGTCCACTTAGATTTGCCACAGTGAGGACACTACAAACAAAATGGCAGCAAATACAAATCCCCATTCACCCTCTTTTATCTAATGGCTCTGGAGGGGCCCTGTGTGTCTCACCTGGATTGAAAACTCAATTACCAGCCCATCAGGCATTGCTCAGAGCGACTGATTTTGTAGTGCTGACTATGACTGTAGTTCGACTGACTATAGTGAACCCTTCTGAAAAATCCACCTAAAACCAACTCAAGGTTGTAGTCGTATTATAGAATGTTTCTAGTTGTTCCAAACTGGTCATTACTTTGTACAAGCTGGTTTAGGTGCTTAACAGCTGGACTACCAGCATGTGGGTACCAGACTTGGCTTGAAGACCAGTTTGATAAAGGGCATGTTGGAGGGGAAAAAAGGTCATACCATTTTAAGGTAGTCAAGCAGTTTTTTAAAACATGGTGGGTGGTTTGTTGCTGGTCAACTACAAGCTCTGCCAGGTCCAGCTAGTCATTCACCTACTGTATATCAGCCACCTAAACTTGCTAGAAAACTAATACCATTCCTAAGACACAGTTCCCTTAATTTTGATTAAAATGTGTTTAAACTGTTCTGAATAAATTGTATATAACTTTCTAAACTGCTTTCATGTTTTAACCTTTTCGCAGGTACGATCACACTGGTGTGATTAGAACATTCAGTGCATCATGTGATCAACTGCTAAATTCAAATGTGCTTTTGTGCATTGGCTGGCGCTGAGCCAGAGGCAGACGCTCTCAGCACTTGTCATATACAACAACTGTTCATTGTTTTCAACCACTGAACCAGCATTTAGAGTTTGTAAAATACACACTGATGTCTACTTTTATTCAGATCAGATACACATTGTGTAAGTAACTTTAAAGTTTATTCTATTCTTCTCCCAGTCCACCGGCCACTTACTTTCATGTATTTCGGGAGAAGTGGATGAATTCACATGTTGTAAATCCAATAGATCCGATTCTCTGAACATCTGCACAAACTAAAATGGTGCATAGCCCATAGCACATCTCTCAACTAACGCGACAAAAAACAAAACACACCCACAAGCACATATTTGACAATCGGAATATCAGATATTTCATGCTGTAGTTAACAAATTTGTTAATATTTTTAATAAAAAGGAAAAATTAAATAAAAGCAGATCATCAGTCATACAGCACTATTGTGACTGTGGTGCGTCATGTGACAAGCAATGACGCATCACCATGGAAACAATAAAGTGATACGTTCTAAATAACGGTCGCCTTGAAAAACCCACGCTGGTGTTACATGTCGAGTCTGTTTTGCTTATCATTTAGCTTATTCCTTTGTTCAGTTTTCCCGCCATTGTCATTAGTCCATTCCATCACCTGTTAATTAGTAATGTCTATCACCTGTGTCTTGTCAATTACCTCGTTTGCCCCTGTGTATTTAGTTCTCAGTTCTCCCTCAGTGTTTGTCGGTTCTCGTCTACGTATACTGATGTTTTTGAGTGTTCCCTGTGAGTTTGTTCATTAAAAGTTCCTGTTCCGAATTCTCCTTCGCTTTCGTGAGTTTCATCTACACCAAGTTTGTAACAGCTGGGGGGTCAGCCAGAATATTTTAAACTTACGTGTGAAAGGGTTAAATCTGCATGGTCATAAGTTCTAAGGCCAAGCCTAATGGGTCAGCTATTAAAACGAAAATACCAACTTGAAAAACGATATAGACGTAACAAGGGCCAGATTTTTGAGGAGACTTACTGTAATCTCTTATTATAAAAGTTGACACTTTTCCACTGGTGCCAGCTTTTGCAATTACCTCAGTAATAGATGATCTCGATCTCAAGATGGAGGAGCATATTTTGGATCTGCAGGTTTTAGTGAAGAGAATCAAAAGCCCAAAGCAGATTGAGAGAGGATATCCATGCAGCAGGTTAACTGAACTCTATCTCTTGCGACTCTGACAGCAATACCAAGGCTTTAATTGAGAAATTGATAATTGATTTAATTTGTTCACGTAGATCCAGACTGCTCAGCCTGAAAGTCTGGCAAGGAGCAAAATAGGATTTCCACAAGTGACTCCATTTTCTAAATAATCCCTAGCAATCATCGCAGGAGTTGCTTTTCATCGAAGGGCTTGGTAGTGGACTGAACAAGGACTATATATTTCAGCTCTTTAAATTAGAGGTGCTTGACCAGCACACTGAGAGATTCATATCATTGAACAGCACAAACATCACTGCTTGAAAAACATCCAGCTGACTAGAAGCTGCTCTTGTTGAAATTGGGATATGGGCACTAAACCCCTTGACATAAAAATGAGCTCTCCACTGTGAGTTATCTGAACAGAGGATTTCTCCATTCTCTCTCCATCTACCACATACAGGGGGTCAGACTGTGGGTAACGGTAGGTAATGGTGAACCTGAACCTACTGAAGGGTCCCCACAGAATAGTTATTTTGGTAATGCAATCATTATCATGATTATAACATAACACATTTAACAAAACATGTTTAATACTTGGTTTAAGGATTTGTATGAAGACCTAATCCTACATACTGTATGAGCAATGGTAATATGATATGTGATGCTGGTAACACTTTACAGTACAGGTGCACTAATATGCATTATTTCATGCTTAACTAATGCACAAATAATCACATGTTAATGTATGACTCATAAAGAACTAAACCATGAATTAATGATTACTGCATCATCAACTAATAAAGATTCTATATGATTAATAGATTAAGTAGTTTATGAATTGCTATTAATTAAATGTGTCATAATGTATTAATTCCTTAATAACATACACCGATCAGGCATAACATTATGGCCACTGACAGGTGAAGTGAATAACACTGATTATCTCTTCACTTCATCTCGGCACCTGTTAGTGGGTGGGATATATTAGGCAGCAAGTGAACATTTTGTCCTCAAAGTTGATTTGTTAGAAGCAGGAAAAATGGGCAAGTGTAAGGATTTGAGTGAGTTGGACAAGGGCCAAATTGTGATGGCTAGACGACTGGGTCAGAGCATCTCCAAAACTGCAGCTCTTGGGGGGTGTTCCCGGTCTGCAGTGGTCAGTATATATCAAAAGTGGCCCAAGGAAGGAACAGTGCTGACCCCTGTCCATCGCCGAAAGTTCCAACAGACACGTGAGCATCAGAACTGGACCATGGAGCAATGGAAGAAGGTGGCCTGGTCTGATGAATCACGTTTTCTTTTACATCACGTGGATGGCTGTGTGTGTGTACGTCGTTTACCTGTGGAACACATGGCACCAGGATGCATTATGGGAAGAAGGGAAGAAGGCAAGTTGGCAGAGGCAGTGTGATGCTTTGGGAAATGTTCTGCTGGGAAACCTTGGGTCCTGCCATCCATGTGGATGTAACTTTGACACGTACCAACTACCTAAGCATTGTTGCAGACCATGTTCACCCTTTCATGGAAACGGTATTCCCTGGTGGCTGTGGCCTCTTTCAGCAGGATAATGCGCCCTGCCACAAAGCAAAAATAGTTCAGGAATGGTTCGAGGAGCACAAAGAGTTTGAGGTGTTGACTTGGCCTCTAAATTCCACAGATCTCAATCCAATCGAGCATCTGTGGGATGTGCTGAACAAACAAGTCCGATCCATGGAGGCCCCACATCGCAACTTACAGGACTTAAGGTTCTGCTGCTAACATCTTGGTGCTAGATACCACAGGCTGTTTTGACAGCAAAAGGCAGACCAACACAATATTAGGAAGGTAATGCCTGATCCGTGTATAGTATTAACTAATAGAGTCAATTAATGTGTTAATTACTACAATTGGTCAAAGCCATGTACTTCAACTTCGAGTTGTCTGCTTTAATTAATCATAAGCTAATGATTTGAAAATGTATCATTATGTTATGACCTTACTTTTTGAGGCACATGACTGTTAACTAATTGTTAGTAATATGTCATTATGGTTATGAGTTTTGCCACCCCTCTAAAGATCTGTGGGGCAGTTGCGCAGTGAATGTACTGTCAGAGAATGTGTTTGAATGATGAGTAAGTTGGGCTGCACACAAATATCAGCACACCAGAATCTGAACTACTGACTGCTGTTACACTGTGTTTAAACCAAGCGGCAACCTCCCCCAGTTTCTCTTGAAGCCAATACGGAAGTGACTTAAGCTGCAATTCATCGACTGGCCGCTAGAGACAGGCTCCAAAATCTCATTGAGCCCTATGTTAAAATGCCCAACTTTACAGCAGAAAAAAACATGTTTACAGCCTGGTACAAATTGTGGTTTTCGTCTATATAGCTAATTTTGCCCTTCATGACAACTGTGAGGGGGGTGAATTTTTTTTATAACTCATTCGTTTACATTATATTAAGCCTTAAAGTTCTGCATAATTAAGTGACAGGTGGATTGCCGTTTGTCTGCTGTCTGTTAGTCATCACGTCACCTCAGCTCCAGCCACGCGTCCCGCCTCTTGGCTCATTTTCAGTTATCCGGGAGTGACGCACTGCCAAGATGGCAACGGCCAACTTTGAGGCTTTAAAAAAACTCTCTTTAGAAACCTATGTGTGACGTCATGGACACTACGTCCATATTTTTTTACAGTCTATGGTTTAAACTGGACACGACCATTATGCTTCATACCACAACAGCTGTTTACACTGGACATGACAGACCATTGCAATTCCATTTGACCTTCATAACAGCGCAAGAGCTTGGAGTACATCAGAAATAGAATGTGGCATCAGTTTACTGTCAGGGTTTTGTTGTGTTGTGTAGCGTTGCGCCGCATCCAGTGTATTATCACTGACTATAATGGGATCTATTTTCTTTGTCTGGTCTAGACACAGTGTTACGAAATAGCAGTGCCTGGCCGCATGTTCTCAGAGAATCCTAGACCTCAAGTTTAACCTTACATATTCCTGTGGCATGAACAAGGTACTGGATGCAGCAGTTCATCTGGCACAGTGGAATCCCGGTTGTAGAGGGCTGGAAGTTGAAATCCATGGCTTGGTGTGGACGTCAAAACCAAAATGACATATTACTTAACAATTAGTTAACAGTCATGTGCCTCAACAAGTAAAATCATAACATAATAATACCTTTGTAAATCAATTATTAATTAAAGCAGACAACTGGAAGTTGAAGTACATGGCTTTGACCCATTGTGGTAAATAACACATTAATTTACACTATTAGTTAATACTATATGTTATTAAGGAATTAATACATTATGACACATTTAATTAATAGCAATATAATAGCATATATTACTTAATCTTTTAATCATATAGAATCTTTATTAGTTGATGATGCAGTAATCATTAATTCATGGTTTAGTACTTCATGATTCATACATTAACATGTGATTATTTGTGCATTAGTTAAGCATGAAATAATACATATTAGTGCACCCGTATTTTAAAGTGTTACCGTGATGCTTTCCTTAGAAAATTAAAGGGACCATACAGGTGAGGAAAATGGCCATCTCCAAAGATTTGTTTAATTCTCATGTTGTCACCTAAAAATTAGATGGAAAAAGACCTGTTTTATTACTGCCATAAAACTAGCCTTTATCTGTATTGGACATGCTGAACCATGCTGTCCGCAAATCACCCCCCCCCCCCACACACACACACACTTTTTTATTCATAATCTTTCATCAAAATTAAACACGTCTATGCTTTTAAAAACAAGTTTCTATATTCTGGAATTCCCTTTTTCCACCCAACCCAATCAATTCCTGGTAGATAAAATCAAGTTTCATCCTGAAATACTTCACATTGTGGAAGTAAAACAGTTTGCAAATTGCATTTCACATAGGTATAGGGGTCCAACACAGTATAGACTCAGGGGTACCCAAATTCCTTCTACCTGGTATAGTAACTTTTTATTTGTGACCATATTTATTTAGCCTGGCTCAGTTTTTCTTTAGCCTCTGTATAAGCATGTCTGCAGGCTAGAGAGGAAAAGAGAAAGACTGCCAACATAGAACACAATGGACCCTTTCAAGGTATGGGAGTTTCTCAGACATTCAGTGATTTCCCCTAAGCAGACGTGGGGTTTATCTGTTTTGTCATCTTTTTTTTTTTTCTCCCCAGAATCATCTACACAGAACTGTAAGATGACAAAACACTCTGAAATGCCACAGTCAGACTGATGTGTGTGGTTTTCCAGTATCAGTAAAGGCCTTTTGAGTGCTCTGCGAGCGTGTGAAGAGTACTGTGGCCCAGATACCCTGAGGTGTGTGAGATGAGGCTGTTTGCCTGCAGCCACTCGTAAATAATGTACGTAAGAGGAGAGAAGTCAACGCCAAGATCTTCTCTTTCCTCTTTGCTCTGACAGCCACAGCCAATCAGAAATCATTTGCTATCTCCCCTCCACCCTTGGCAAGCCACATCCATTTCACTATTGGACACCGTCAAGGGCTGCTCGGCTATCTGATGTCGAAGACTCAGGTTATTAATAAGTGTCAGGGAGAATTGATGCGGTGCTTCTGGAAGGATCCGGCCCATTCCAGAGCTTTGGGGAGACGTCCTGGGATATGCAGAATGCAGAATAAAGTCACGACTGCTCCTAATGAGAAGCTTTCCATCATTCTGCTCTGTGCCATGTAGAGAGTGAATATTTATTTCTGCAAATGAAAGATACTGCTCATACAAAAAGCATGAGCGTGAGAGAGCGAGAGAGGACCAGAAATCATTTCTGTCATTTATTGGGACACCTTTTTACTCCCCTCTACAAAAGCCAGTGCCAAGTATCCTCTGCAGAAATAAATTTTATAGTTCTCAAATAAAAAATGAGTCATTGGTATCTCCAATGTGCATTATTTAATAAAGCCCAAGTGTTTTTTGCCCAGCATGCACTGTCATTTATCATAAGTCTTGACTCTCCTTAATTAAAGTACATATCTGACGAAGCCGCTCATGGCCGCTGATGGACACTGCCAGTTTCACATTATGAAGATTTTCATCATTACAGAGCTTAAAGCTGGAATAAAAGCACTCTCTACAGTAGTAGTACTCAAAGAGTCTTGAGCTGAAGGCAGGGAAGTGCCCAGGATGGATGGCAGTTTATCACACACAGACATACACCTTCAAACAATTTAGCATCTCCAATTCACCTATCCTGCATGTCTTTGGATTGCGGAGGAAACCGGAGCACCTGGGGGAAAGACCAACAGACTAATTTACTATAATTATTTTTTTATGTTTTTATGTTGGAATAGTGGCATTTATCCTTCTTCCCATTCACTTTCTGAACATTGAATAAACATTTATGTTTGTAAATGTGCATGGTCATGTATTGATCTGTCTGACATCAGTAGTTTTATAAATGCAATGGGTTTTTCTTGGAAGTTTTTCACTCTGTGCTTGTTCTAAATCCCGCTTTTAACCCAGAGTAGAGGAACATAGGTAGAGGAAAACTTGTAATTTAGAAGCAGGGTTAACACCGTTTTTACCCGGGGTTATGAAACCCTGCTCCATGGCAGGGCTAGCACCATTTTGTAGTGTTAACCCTGCACTGCTTCACAGTGTTAAACAGGAAAATAATGCAACCGAATTTGATTCGGCTGTACAGCCGCTCTGGAGAAAACGGTGATGTCATCTAGCTCATTTCAATTATCATATATATTCAAGTAATGTAGTTGATATAGTTAATTTAGTTTAGTAATTAAATTTATTTGAAAATTTTGTGTCCCCAACTGAGCAAGCCAAAGGCGACAGTGGCAAGGAACCAAAACTCCATCAGGTGGCATAACAGAGAAAAATAAACCTCGGGAGAAACATTCATTCATTAATGAATTACTACACAGGAACAAATGAGTAATGTACTATTAACATTCTAGTAACTACTTTTACCTAACAAGAAACTCGGATTAACAAATGAGTAAGTAATAGCACTCAGTTGAAGGTGGTAGTTCGCTATTAGTTAATCAATAACTACTATTTTTTTCCACACCTCCCAGAGGACTACTAAGAACTACTATATACAGATTCATACATGTGAAAAATGCATAATATATAATTAATTCTAAAGTGAAGGTCATAGTAACCCACTAGTAATGACTCAAGTATCACCAAATCCTTCAGAAGGAACTACTAATTGGTAACTCTCTAGTAATGAAGTCATTGTAAGCTTTTAAGGTTTTTGTAAAGTTTTGGATAGTAATGACTTAAGTGTTACTACATCCTTCCAAAGGAACTACTAATTATTTGGATCAGTATTCTAAAATGAAGATCATGGTAACCCATTAATAATTACTCAAGTGTTACCAAATCTGTCAGAAGCCATTACTATCCAAAAACTTACAAAAACCTCAAAAGCTTACAGTGACTTCAGCCATTACTAGAGAGTGGTAATACTTGAGTCATTCCTAGAGGGTTACCCTTACCTTTGTGTTATCTGATAACTTAGAATTCCATTTACCTAGGGTTTAGAATGGCCCTTGGTTAACTATTTCAAGTGTAAAAAGCTCTTCACTATTCTTATTTAATGAAAATTTTGATTTGTCATATATGATTAATTTAAAAACAATTTACAATATGTAATTAAATTGGAAGAAAACAGCAGATACACTTTCAAAGTGCACTCATAAGGTGTCTTAACTATCAGCGACACTAAGCCAAGCACGTCGTATCAGTCAAATGCTGAAAACATCGATACACACTTATATCAACAGACAGTAAAAATAAACCTCTCTACTGCCTCAGAGAGGTTCCCATCTCTATCCGTACTATGAGCTGTAATATATATTTAGAGATGAAGGATCCAGTGGTCGCATTGGATTGGGTTTATCAGTGAGAGATCTCCAGATTTAATTGGGTTTGTGAGCAGATTGAATGGTGCTCCATTACTTCTGAATGGAACCTGGGAACTGCAATCACTCTGGCAGCAGAGAGAAGCACTAACAACAAGTCACAAACCACACAAGAATCACCCACACCTTTATCCCTGTAGTGCTCAGTGTTTGCTTTGAAACTGAACAAGTAATGCAAAATAGACTTGCAAACAAGAACATGGACGAGAGTGAACGTAAGTAAACGTCTGACCGCTGAGTGCCATGACTGAAAACCTTGACAAACATTATAACTGGCTTCAGGGACAAAAATTAAATGCTACAAAAATTGCACTGGAACTCAACTGTTGATGTGGTTTAGTTCAGGTGTGTGTGTCCACATGTTTTCGTCTGCAGCTGTCTGGAAAAGG
This sequence comes from Rhinogobio ventralis, assembly GCA_039654625.1. Classification (NCBI taxonomy): domain Eukaryota; kingdom Metazoa; phylum Chordata; class Actinopteri; order Cypriniformes; family Gobionidae; genus Rhinogobio; species Rhinogobio ventralis. The sequence continues at coordinate 29,351,372 of CM077206.1, read as the reverse complement.
TGTCTCACATCAGCATGGTGAATATCCAGCAGCCTTGGACACTTCAGGAGGAAATCAATGCCTGTGGCGTGCTGACATTTCAATCTAAAGGTCCTGCATATTTGTTTTTCAGGATTTTGGAGATGATCTCCAACATAAAGTACACAGCAGTGCCCAGAGGAGGAACGACCACAAAGGAATTTTTCACTCTCATTTTCTCTGACCATAACACAACCCAGCCTCCCTCCTTCAAGCATCCCCCATTCCCCTTTTTTCTTCTTCCCCTAACATCCCCTCGCTAAGACAATCATCAATTACCCTTATCCAGCAGCACTATCTCATCCCAACTCATTTCTGAGATGAGGTTTCTATGCTGCATGGTTACTGTCCAATCCTCTTTCTGTCCATCACCTCTCCTTCTTCCTCTCCCCACACGGCCTGAGATTGACAGCAAGTGAGCAAATCAATAATAATTATGGAATTGCAGTGGCTGGTGTTGGTCATGTGACTGAGCAAACAATAATTTGAATATGTAGTCAAGTACACATTACGGCTAACATCAAACATGAAGCATTAATGTCCCAAGTGGATTCATTTATTATTGCCACTGTGAGTGCTTTGTTTAAAAAAAACAAAAGTGCTGTTAGGTGTCTGATCAATGTAAGATTACATTAATTGTGTTGACTTTGTGTTATAGGCAAACAGTTAAAAGCTGGTCGTTGTATGCACACACACACACACACACACACACACACACACACACCTTTGTTCACATACATTCGTATCCGAGATTACACCATGTCCCAACCAGGCATGATGCAATACGTTTCCAACGTCAAGTAGCTCATGTCCATTGGCGGCTGGTGAAAAAGTGGAAAAAGTTCTCGTGTGGCTGTTTGTGTGGGGGGTCTGGGGGTCCTCCCCCATACAATTTTGAATTTTGTAGATGTGATTTCCTGCATTCTGGTGCATTTGAGGCCATGTTCTTTGCCTATACCAATAAAAAAACTCAAACCAGTCAATACCAATACACTAAAAAGACCATATTAATTGAACAGCCATGTAGAAATCATGGTAATGAGATAATTCACAGGTAATGATAATGAACAAGTTGCATGTTTATTATGCTCAGTGTCCAGACAGAAAAAGTGCAAACGCATAACAATAAATTATAATGGGGAATACAACAATCTCGTTCTTTAATTAATCCCCAGCTGAGAGAGAGACTAAGATATGGTGTCTGTGACAGTTAGATTTGTGTGTATAAGAGAGGTAGATGGAGTGAATGTGTGAGTGAATGCGGGGGGTTGGGGGGTGGTGTGAGTGAGTGAAGGGAATGGAGAACTCTTATTTGTACAGGAACTTTGCTCGTCTATCTTTCTGAGTGGCAAATCTCTCAATGACACTTGTGTTGAAATCTGGAATGTCCTGTATGAGTTTTTTCTCATTAGAGAGCATAGCCAGAGCGTTGAGGCGACCTAGTGTTCCTAGGGAAAGTTTTTATCCTCTTTAAAGTAGAGAAGCACCTCTCTGATTCTGCTGTTGTCATTGGTGTGGTGATGAGGATCTTGAGAAAACGTACAGTTTCGGTGAATGTGTCTTGAAGGTTATTTTCCATTAGAACCTGAAAGAGAGCCAGCCACTGCAACCCTGGAAGTCCTCATTTCTGTTCTGACAGTTCTGTTTTAAGTCTGGCTTTTTCCAACATGGGATAGGCATCCACTGTAGTCTCTAGTGCTGAATCTGGGAACTTTCTGCTGTATTGTGGGAACAAGTCTCCTTGCAACAGAGTGGCACTGATGAGATGCTTGGTGAAAGAAAACCTCTCCTTGGCATGGCTCATAATGGTATCACATACATATGAAATGATACATAAATGTAGAAAAGTAAACACAGAAAACATTAAGTTTTCACATTTCTCAGTTCAACAATACAATAAAATCAGCATATTTATAGCAGTTACAATTTTGTTATGAGCAAGTACGTTTTATTAATTATACAATATAATTAATAAATTATATATATAATACACACACTAGCTGTCATTCTCTTACTCTCTCACACACACACTATCTCAATTCAATAAGCTTTATTGGCTGTCTCTGTCACTCTCTCTCACTCATTCACTCACTCACACCATATACAATAACTATTAAAAGCATAAATGTGAAAAATCATATAATTTCTGCATTCTCCAGTAGATAGATATGTCTAATAATGACAATTCAGAATACAAAAATGTGCAACCAAACACAAATACATATAGGCTAATAAAATACAGAAATAGAATTTCCGTTACTGCTTACCTCTACTGCCTGATTAGGTTGCGTTTCTTCTCCCATTGCCCTCCGTTTCATCTGGAGTGGTTCCTGTACTGGTCCCCTATACTCCTCATCATCAACTAGAGAAGGAACGGGATCCAAAACAAGGCCCTTATCCAAAACAAGTTTCACAAGTCACTGTCCACCCTGAAATTACTGTAAACCAACTTGCTGGAGATATAAAAATATTTTTTAATAAAACTGTATTAAAATATGTGCTATTGTTGTGTTGGGCCTAGTCAATGTTATCTAGATTCATCACAAATAAATTCACTAGTCTAACACCTGATAGCCTGTATGCTGTGAGTGAACCTCTGTGTGATCCCTGTGATGAAGACAGAGTCTATGTTCCTCTTCTGCAGATGGTTTAACAGCATGTCTACATGTGGCATGATTTTGTGGAATAACGCCAGGATGAAACAGAAAACCTCATCTTCCAACATTCTCATACAACCCCCCGGCCTCTCTCTTCGATATGGCATCAAAGTCTCCTCTGTCTCGAATGGTTTGGAAGCACTTAACCAGTTCATCTTTGTGCTCATCCAGCACTGCCGTTTGTTTGAATGACTTAAAAAATTTTTTAGAAAACCCCCCCAATGTCTGAAAAAAAAACTGTCCGATCTTTGGGATGTGGGATTTTGCGTGCTGCATGATGAGGGTCAACTGATGCGCATAACAGTGAATGTAGTATGTACTCCCATAGACGTCTTGCACTTTACGCTTCACTCCACCTGTAGCACCCCTCATCACTGCGGCACCATCGTAGGCCTGGGCAATTAATTTTCTCTCTTGTCCCGCAGGAAGGATGGTGCTCAGCCTTTCCAATAATGCAGTGGCAATTGTATCAGCGGTCGCATTTGGTAGCACAATAAACTCAAAAAAGCATTCTTGAATGTTGTTGTGGCCATCTATGTACCGTAGCACAAGCACAAGCTGACAATGAGTGCAGATGTCGGTTGTCTCATCTTCCTGAATGGCAATATAGTCCGACTGTTTCACCTCTTCCAGAATGTGATCTCTGAGAACTGACAACATGCAGTCTAACAGTTAATTATGCAGGGTCTTCGAAGTGCCTTTAAAAACAGTGCCGTTTTCCAGGTGCACCTCCAATTCACGGTTGATTGAGGCCAAGATCAATTAGACCCAGGAAAATGCCAGGGTTTTCTGATGTGTCACTCTCATCATAACCATGCAAAGCACCACAAAATTTCATGACATCAATGATCTTTGACAAAATATGCCGATTCCTGTCCACCTCCTCGTTGTGCCTTCTTATGGCAATGAGGTGTCCCTCATCTAGCTGTGTGGCTATGCTAATTCGGCCTAGCATGGCTAGCTTTACAGAGTTGTCCATATGCACTCTTGCCCGCTCATGTTTCTTAATGCGTTCTGACATGTTTCAGGTCTGTCACCCCGTCTGTGTCCACAAGCTATCACAAGCACTTGTTTTAAACAGTAAGCAAGGGAAGATTGCATTGGCGTAACCACAGCTAGTTAGCTAAGCCTTTTCGATCGAACCAACCTCGGGAAAAGGTTCTCTTGTAGGTTTTCTCCTTTTTTTCGTGCCTGTTGGGTTATATTCACTTCTTGCTTGTACAAGAACTTTTTTTACAATGAGTTTTTCCACTAACATTCTTCGTTCGAAGGGATACAGGTGTAGAGATTTAACTGAATTTGGGGCTAGCTCAACTCCCACGACTACATTAGTGCTACTCAACATCACCGGCGCCGCCATGCTGCACTCGCACTCCTCTCTGAGGTAAATATCCCGTGGTGCAGCAGGTGCATTGCTCTAATTTTGGTACTATGGGCGATATTTTCAGAGCCCCCAAACCATAAAATTCGACAACGATGATTGGCGAAATATAAACTTTTTTTGCGTAGCAACAGGGGAACCATTGGCTTAAATTCCAGCACTGTAGGGCTGAGCGAACTGGAGCCCAGGGAAGACAGCCTATTGGCTACTACTACACCAACATGATAAATGTAACAACGTTGAAAGTGAATGCAAATATCATTCTGGAGAGTTCCAAAAACATTCTAAAGTAAAACCATTATTAGCATGTAATTAACACAGATTATGTTTCAAAATGAGAGATTATTAAAACAAAAAATAATTAAAAAATTTTTTTTTAAAAAGGCAGGCAGGTATATATATATATATTTAGTATATATATATATATATATATACTAAATATTCCACGGTCAACTGTTAGTGGTATTATAACAAAGTGAAAGCAATTGGGAACAACAGCAACTCAGCCACGAAGTAGTAGGCCATGTAAAATCAATGGGTCAGCGCCCCACTCCAAGCCTGACATCACCAAGTGCAATGCAAAGCATTGGATGCAGTGATGTAAAGCACACCGCCACTGGACTCTAGAGCAGTGGAGATGTGTTCTTTGGAGTGACGAATCACGCTTCTCTGTCTGGCAATCCGATGGACGAGTCTGGGTTTGGCGGTTGCCAGGAGAACGGTACTTGCCTGACTGTATTGTGCTAAGTGTGAATTTTGGCGGAGGGGGGATTATGGTGTGGGGTTGTTTTTCAGGGGTTGGGCTTGGCCCCCTAGTCCCAGTGAAAGGAACTCTTAATGCTTCAGCATACCAAGACATTTTGGACAATTTCATGCTCCCAACTTTGTGGGAACAGTTTGGGGATGGCCCCTTCCTGTTCCAACATGACTGCGCACCAGTGCACAAAGCAAGGTCCATAAAGACATGGATGAGCGAGTTTGGTGTGGAGGAACTTGACTGGCCTGCACAGAGTCATGACCTCAACCCGATAGGACACCTTTGGGATGAATTAGAGCGGACACTGTGAGCCAGGCCTTCTTGATCAACATCAGTGCCTGACCTCACAAATGCGCTTCTAGAAGAATGGTCAGAAATTCCCATAAACACAATCCTAAACCTTGTGGAAAGCCTTCCCAGAAGAGTTGAAGCTTTTGTAGCTGCAAAGGGTTGGCCAACTTTATATTAAACCCTACGGATTAAGAATGGGATGTCATTAAAGTTCATGTGCATGTAAAGGCAGGTGTCCCAAAACTTTTGGCAATATAGTGTATGTTTAATATAAACATATTAATCAAAAGTGCTTCATCTTGAAGGTGGTAGCCATCTTCCGGAAGATGAACAAAATTTGGTCATCACTATCCATCTGTAATCCCGTCAATTGTGTACTCTGGTGAAAACTGGAAGGCTATAGCAAGTATCAGCAAGAAGCAGTTTGGCTATTTTACTTTATTTAAAATATCAGATGACTATGCTATTCCACCAGCAAGACCATCACTATATCAGTACTAACCAGCATAAACCAGCCTGGAGCAACATGTCATTAATACTGATTTTTTCAGCAGGGTACATAAAAGAGACAGCTTTTTCACTTGTTTGTTTATCAATGGTTTATCTGACAAATGCCCAAACCCCTTCTAAAATCAGAAAACCAATCCAGCTAAGATCATCTTAGGCTGCTTCAAGCATTTGTGAATGCATTTGTGAATTCACCCTTACTCACAGACACCTACAAAATCACATATAAGTTCATGTGATTTCTTAGCTTCTTTGTTCTTGATGTATTTGTTGTTTGCTCAGCATTCCGTATGTGTGTGTTAAAGCCTAGCCATAAACGTAGTTCAATTAGCGTAATGAGTGCTAACGTTAATGTCTCTGTCACTCCAGTAGTCCATAAAGACTGGGTGAGATTCAGGTCATCTAAACTGCAGCGCCATAGAGACCCACTGAACATTTACAAGGGAACCAGGTCAGGACCAAACCAGGAAAAAACTAAATGAAATGGTTTAATTGATGCTACTGTTCATAACCTTAGCAATACAGACTCAATTCTACCAATTACTTAACCATTTTATAAACATTCTAGAAAAGCAAAAAAACAACACCAAAAAACAGAACATATTGGGTTTTAAAATATTTATTTAATGTTAATTGTTAAATGTTAACATTTAATGTTAAAAATTTTAATTTCATTTACATTTACACGTTTGGCAGACGCTTTTATCCAAAGCGATTTACATTGCATTCAAGGTACACATTTTACATTTTGTCAGTTCTTGCTTTCCCTGGGAATCGAACCCATGACCTTGGCGTTGCTAGCATTTCACCTGTAGATGGAAGATAATGCGAGACACCATTCAAATGAACATGAAATTAAGCATTCGGTCTACGTAAGTGTAATCTGCCTGGAATCAGGCAGATGTGTATCAATTCAGTATGTTCAGAGATCAAAGACTGGACATTGACCATAAATGTACAGGATTTAGTCTCATGCTGTAGATAATTAATCAGCAGAGAGGGGAAGTTACACCTTTCAATTAAAAGTGTCAGTTAAAACGGTTTTATTGACAAATGCATTATCTAGTCTTTTACGACAGTCCTTAGAACATGCATACACAGTGGCTTAACTAATCTTAAAAAATACAGTTTAAACATTATTTGAAAGACAGAATCCGAATTTATCGTCGCTGTTGGCGGAAACCTAGTATCTCGTCTTTTTTTTCTTTTTTTTAAAAAAATCATTACAATTGGTCACCCTTTAGGTCTGTCTGTGGGTTTTGCAAATATTTAACCAATAAAAAGTATTAAAAAGAGCTTGTGACTAAACTTTGTAATTCCATTGGATCCTCAAACTGTCAGTAAAACCCGCCTCTGTCGTGAATGAATATGTACAGCATTTTCTTTGCTCAACAAACACTATATATAAAGGCTAATGTTTCACAGAATTTTTTTTCTCTACGTCTCTGCAATGCACTCACAGTGTTCTCTGATGTAGCGTAAACTACAGTGTGTAAGCACCCTGAGTGAGTAACCTAGTTGTTAATATTAATGCACACCAGCTGTACTATTCACCCCTCCAACAAATCACTCCACCATGCCTCTCGTCATCTCTTCTCTAACTTCCTGGTGATGCAATCTGGAGTGTTTTAGGGGCAGTAATTAAAAGTCTCTGGAATATCTCTGGAGGAGGTATCTTCCCCACTGCTGGGTCACACAGATTCTCCATGGCTCTGAGCAATCAATGGAGGTGATGGCAATTCAGTGGAGGACCAGAACCAACTCATCGATACATGCTTTGCGTTCAAGACCATCCTGGCGGGAGACATCCGGTGGGATGCTCTCTAGATAATGAGCAGCTAGTCCGACACACAGCTGGTACCACATATCAGACCATGGTACGATATGTCAGAATATTGATTACCTTAATGTTGAGTTCAGTGGAGTGAGGAAGACTAATTTGAATGTATAAATTCTGTTGGGTAGGACAACGCTGAAATATTGCAATGACAATTTTAGTTTTTTTCCCATTTAGAGGAACAAAAGAGCAATGATTTCAGCTTCATTAAAAAAAAAAAAAACGCCTTGTTCGTTTCTTTGGTTTGACGCACAGATCAAATAGGAATTGCAGATCAAATGGAAACTCACAATCGAATCCTATTTGATCTGCAATCAAATCAAAAGCGGCATCTACTGTCCGGGAGTGAATTTGCACGTTCACTTGGTGCATTGCCAATGAAAATCGCTTGGGTATGAACACAAAGACGTGCCGAAAAACATCTCGAAAAACACTGGTGATAAGCGCGCGATAATTGTCCTGGTGAGCACGAGGCTTAAACTCAATGTTCATCATTAGCTGTGTACATCTCTCTGTAATGCCATGTTCAAATAACGTCATACACCACCTTTGTCACAAAATCTGAAACTTACAAGTTTTCATGTTGGAAGTCCAACTTACAGTAGCACTTTTCCAAATTCCTGCTTACCAAGTTGAGTGGAAATCACAACGTCCCAAAATCACCTGGTCTCTCCCAGTTAGAGTTTAGTGTTTTTCCTTTTTGTGTGAAGTGTGAATGCTGATAATACAATAGAACAGTCTGCTAGCAGTGTCTATGAAAAGCAGGAGCGGAGTCCTCAGGTCCATCTAAAGGTCAGGCCACTGCTGAGAGGCATGAAAGGGCTCATGCAGCGGCCCAGTGGCGTCTCAGCAATGGTCCAGCGATGGCCCGGTGGGAGGGGAGCAGGGTGCAGTACCATCAGTGCCACACTAGGTCAATAGCACTGTGGTTTCAAAAGAGTTTGTGTCTGCTGAATCAATGTACTTGCAAAAAGATCAAACCCTGCAGCACAATTGGGGCTTTCCGGTGATCTGGTTCTCTTTCACTCTCTCTATGTGCCTTTCACACTTTTTCTTCTCTAAGAACCAAAACACAAATACATAACTGTCGAATGCCTACAGTACAGCACACAGTTTGTTTTGCTAGTTTTGTTTCGGTCCGGTGTCAGTTGTAATGTGACACACCAATCTTTGTCCTGATATTTTTGCCAAGTATTTGGTAGGGGGATGATCTCTTAAGCCACACCATCTCTTGTATTGATGATCCATGCCCTTTCAACGGTTTCCCTGCTGCTTCAGGTTCCCACCCCGCTGGGGTTCCATCGGACTGACGGACCTGCAGGGCTCTCTATACTGCTGCCCCGTAACTGTGCTTGGATAAAGGTCAGGTATTGTGCTTCTGTACAGGCTAAATGGGCCCCGTAGCCATAGTTTTGCACAGCTTTTAGAAGTCTAAACAAAACAGCCCACGCAGGGGAGCAACTCTCTTGCTCAGATACATACAAAACTGATATCCCTTAAACTGTCTTTTCAAAAGTTTCTCAGTTGCTTAGACAAGCTGGCAAAAACAGAAGCTGTGTTGTAGAGTGCCCACCTGAGCTTTACTTGACCTTTAGACTCAATAAAACATCAAGCTTATCAAACTTTATGAATTAATTTATATGTTGGATTGATTTTGTGGCTTCAGTAGGCATTTTCACACATACTTGCATGGATGTCTAACACTGGGATCCTTCAGAAGGTTATGCAGGTGCTACCCCACAGTGAGGAACAGCACAACATTTTACAAACTAGTTACAACTGTAAACATACCTTCTCTTGGCCTTTATGAATCATGATTTACTTCACCCTGACAATATAATATAAGTTTCTGAATACTTATAAGACAGCGATATGTAAATGTGCTCATGGTTCTGACATCATAACCATAATGATTTCTGAATTATCTGATTTTGCAGCTTAGTTTTCAATAATGGTCAATTATTGCGAATGTTAAAGGGATAGTTCACCCAAAAATGAAAATTAGCCCATGATTTACTTACCCTTAAGTCATCCTAGGTGTATGTGATATTCTTCTTTCAGACAAATACAGTCGGAGTTATATAAAAAAAAAGTCCTTGATCTTCCAAGCTTCATAATAGCAGTGAATGGCTGTTTATGTTTTGAAGTCCATAAAAGTGCATCTATCCATTATAAAAGTGCTCCACACGGCTCCGGGGGCCTAAAGGCCTTTTGAAGCGAAGCAAAGCGTTTGTGTAAGAAAAATAGCCATATTTAAAACTTTACAAGCTGTAATCTCTAACTGTTGTATGCGCCTTCACGAGAGACTGGCGTTCCAGCCTATGACGTAGGAAGCTCTGGTGAGAATATGCTAGTTCTCGCGAGAATCAAGTTTTGTTTTACTCTATCCTCTGCGCTTCCATGTTCATCACCATAACTTACGCCTGCGTCTGCGTCCTATGTCATATGCTGGAACGCGAGTCTTTCGTGAACGTGCGTACAACAGTTAGTGGAAGCTAGAGATTACAGTTTATAAAGTTTTAAATATGGATATTTATCTTACACAAATGCTTCGCTTCACTTCAGAAGGCCTTTATTAACCCCCCAGAGCCGTATGGACTACTTTTATGGTGGATAGATGCACTTTTATGGACTTCAAAACAGAAACAGCCATTCACTGCCATTATAAAGCTTGGAAGAGCCAGGACATTTTTAAATTTAACTATTTTCGTTGTATTCATCTGAAAGAAGAATGTCATACACACCTAGGATGACTTGAGGGTGAATAAATCATGGGCTAATTTTCATTTTTGGGTGAACCATCCCTTTAATGTCTATGAACACACGAAACCAAAAATCACATATCCTGATATTTCTGAAAAAATGGATGTGAGAGCAAAACGAAACCACAGCATTAACAGTTGAAGCCCATACAAATGTAGGATGCTCTGGTGTAAATAGTAAAACGTGTGTTTGTCTGATCCAATCACAAAGTTCTGAAGATCCTGACACAAGCACTGCATTTTAAGTGTAGGCAAAAATTAAGATTAAAAAATGTATTATCATGATTTAGCTAGCTGGGAAAGGGTCATGATGGTCAACTAATCAATGTATGAAGCGACAAATGATACTTTTGACACTTTTGAGGTGTTGTAGGGTTATCTGATGCGTGAGATCCAAAACAAGATGCTTCCAGTCCAGTACTGCATTTATCCACTTTATTTGACACAGTTCCGATGCTCAAACACATTGTAATCCTCCCTTTGCATATCCACTCCTGACACGGTCAAAAATTGTTTGCTTCCCTCATTACACCTGACTTCACTTACTCTCTGGCTACCTATAAACCCATTAAACCCGCACTCCACCCAGTTTCTAACAGTGGAACTACAACAGACATTTAAATAGTGCATAATGGCTCTTACAATGTATACATAGTAAACTGTGTATACTGTGATGTAACTGTGTATAAAAGTGTTTGAACGTTAAACACATCTTATGTTAACTGCTAGGGTGAACTTGAAACTTGAAAGTCCTGTAAAATGTAATGCTGCCTATCATAAATTATCATAAATACAAGTTTCCTAGTTGAAAATTGAACGTGAATGCCCTCTGAAGTCATATTTACTACTGAGATACTTGGCGATATATTTTATACTCGAGTTCTTGATATGGGGCAGCCATAAACTTTAAACATGGTGGAGGAGAGAATGATTGCTGCTGTGACAGTTATGCTTTATTATTGTTTTTCCACAACAGTTATATCGCCTATTCTTGACGTTAAAGTAGTGCATATTTAATCATTTGAAGCGTATTGTGTTTTATAAACAGAACTCTCTCCAGAACAGACTCTCTAACCATTAGGCCATGAAGAAGAAGCCTCCCCGTCAGGGAATCAAACCCCCGTCTTCCACCTGACAGGCGGAGATACTGTCCACTATACTAACAAGGTCATTTTATTCAAAATAAATATCTTTACATTTTTGACTTTAATAAGATTTCCTCAAGAAATAACCAATAATAAACATGGTGTCCTCCATGATTCTTATTCTTTCCAGCAACAAATCCCTTGAACGCGACAAGCTCGTAATCATGACTTCAGAAGTGGGAATCAGGACATTTCCGATAGCATGTTAAGGCAGCATTATGATACAGGGCTTGTTTAGTCAACAAGTTCAGGCAACTGATCACTATATGTAGTTTTTTTCACATCTCTTCTACTTATTTGTGAACATTCAGATTTACATTCATGTTTTTTTAGCTGATTGTGAATGTAAATGTTCTGCAAAGTCTTAAAGTCGAAAGTGCACGATTAATAAATGTATTGTCTCCCAAAAGAAAGAATCCACTCTGAACCACCTAAACAAGTCGTCTGTAATTCGAATCCCACTGCGTTATGGTTCTACGTCACTAGATAAAACATTTGCATAATGCTCGCATATGTTGTATGTTGTCGATGTCAAACAACTTGATCCACCCTTTAATGCGGACAACCCCTTAAATCTCAGCGTTCAATGGGGGATTCGCAAAACGCTTGCTCTTGAAAGATGTGTCATGTATATATTTTCAAAATACTTACTTTATTGTTTTATATTGTGCAAGTTTCCAGCTAACCGGCTAACTCACGTCATTACTGTCTTACTAAAATATAGTTCTACTAAGAAGCTGTTGGCCACTATTAGCTAAAACTGTGTCTATTAATGCAGATTGTCTGTTGTTCTTACTACTTGGAGTAAAGGTAAAGGATAACACAAGATTTGTTTTACAAACGCTTATGTTACATCAGTCATTCACATTAGTGCTTGGCTATGCACTGTTATTGATACACTTCCTGCATGTGCACCACAATAAATTAGACACACACATCAGTTTGTTGATGGACATACACTTTTTAATGCTGATGGCGAGGAATTACAGCTGCAACATCTCAAAATGTACCTCAAAATGAGTAGCGTATCACTGAGAAATGTCTTGCTCAAGTTGTCCTTGCGATGGAGATTCGGGTTCGTTACAGTCTTTAGATTGTGTACAATTGCTCCAGATGGAGCTGAAGTTCAATTATGGTAATGGCCGTTTAGCTTCCGTCAAGCGATGTAAGCAGTAGACCAATCACAACAGACTGGGCCATCTGACCAATCAAAGCAGAAAGGAGGGATTTAGAGAGACTGATTCATCCGAATCATTGAAAAAAGTAGTGATGTGCAATGTATATTATGAAAAATATATATTTATACTATATAATTCCAAAAGTTTTGGGACGCCTGCCTTTACATGCACATGAACTTTAATGACATCCTATTCTTAATCCGTACGGTTTAATATGAATTGGCCCACCTTTTGCAGCTATAACAGCTTCAACTCTTCTGGGCTTTCCACAAGGTTTAGGAGTGTGTTTATGGGAATTTTTGACCATTCTTCTAGAAGCGCATTTTTCCGGTCAGGCACTGATATTGGATGAGAAGGCCTGGCTCATAGTCTCCACTCTAATTCAGCCCAAAGGTGTTTTATCGGGTCGAGGTCAGGACTCGCTCATCCATGTCTTTATGGACCTTGCTTTGTGCACTGGTGCGCAGTCATGTTGGAACAGGAAGGGGCCATCCCCAAACTGTTCCCACAAAGTTGGGAGCATGAAATTGTCCAAAATGTATTGGTATGCTAAAGCATTAAGAGCTCCTTTCACTGGAACTAAGGAGCCAAGCCCAACCCCTGAAAAAAAAAACCCACACCATAATCAAACTTTACACTTGGCAAAATGCAGTCGGGCAAGTACCGTTCTCCTGTCAACCTCCAAACCCAGACTCTGGACTTTCGGATTGCCAGACAGAGAAGCATGATTCGTCACTCAAGAGAACATGTCTCCACTGCTCTAGAGTCCAGTGGCGGTGTGCTTTACACCACTGCATCCGACACTTTGTATTGCACTTGGTTATGTAAGGCTTGGATGCAGCTGCTCAGCCATGGAAACCCATTCCATGAAGCTCTCTACTGTTCTTGAGCTAATCTGAAGGCCACACAAAGTTTGGAGGTCTGTAGCTATTGACTCTGCAGAAAGTTGGCGACTTCTGCACACTGTCCGCCTCAGCATGCGCTGACCCCACTCTGTGATTTTACGTGGCCTACCACTTCGTGGCTGAGTTACTGTTGTTTCCAGTTGCTTCCACTTTGTTATAATACCACTAACAGTTGACCGTGGAATATTTAGTAGTGAGGAAATTTCACAAATGGACTTGACAGATGGCAACCTATCACGGTACCACGCTTGAATTCACTGAGCTCCTGAGAGTGACCAATTCTTTCACAAATGTTTGTAGAAGCAGTCTGTATGCCTAGATGCTTTATTTTATACACCTGTGGCCATGGAAGCGATTGGAACACCTGAATTGAATGATTTGGAGGGGTGTCCCAATACTTTTGGCAATATAGTGTATATACACCGATCAGGCATAACATTATGACCTTATATTGTGCCGGTCCCCCTTTTGCTGCCAAAATAGCCCTGAGCTGTCGAGGCATGGACTCCACTAGACCCCTGAAGGTGTGCTGTGGTATCTGGCACCAAGAACAGCAGATCTTTTAAGTCCTGTAAGTTACGAGGTGGGGACTCCATGTGGGCTGATCACAGCACAAATTTGTTCAGCACATCCCACAGATGCTCGACTAGATTGAGATCTGGGTAAGTTGGAGGCCAAGTCAACACCTCAAACGTGTTGTTGTGCTCCTTGAACCATTCCTTAACCTTTTTTGCTTTGTGGCAGGCTGCATTATCCTGCTGAAAGAGGCCACAGCCACCAGGGAATACCATTTCCATGAAAGGGTGTACATGGTCTGCAACAATGCTTAGGTAGGTGGTACGTGGCAAAGTAACATCCACATGGATGGCAGGACCCAAGGTTTCCCAACAGAACATTGCCCAAAGCATCACACTGCCTCCGCCAGCTTCCCTTCTTCCCATAGTGCATTCTGGTGTCATGTGTTCCCTAGGTAAATGATGCAAATGCACCCAGCCATCCACGTGATGTAAAAGAAAATGTTATTCATCAGACCAGGCCACCTTCTTCCATTGCTCTGTGGTCCATTTCTGATGCTCACGTGCCCACTGTTGGAGCTTTCGGCGGTGGACAGGGGTCAGCATGGGCACCCTGACTGGTCTGCGTCTATGCAGCCCCATACGCAACAAACTGTGATACACTGTGTATTCTGACACCTTTCTATCAGAACCAGCATTAACTTCTTGAGCAATCTGAGCTACAGTAGCTCATCTGTTTGATCGGACCACACAGGCCAGCCTTCACTTCTCACGTGCATCAATGAACCTTGGCAGTCCATGACCCTGTCATAGGTTCACCACTGTTCCTTCCTTGGACAACTTTTGAAAGATACTGACCACTGCAGACCGGGAACACCCCACAAAAGCTGCAGTTTTGGAGATGCTCTGACTCAACCATCTAGCCATCACAATTTGGCCCTTGTCAAATTCGCTCAAATCCTTACACTTGCCCGTTTTTCCGGCTTCTAACACATCAACTTTGAGGATGAAATGTTCACTTGCTGCCTAATATATCCCACCCACTAACAGGTGCCGTGATAAAGAGATAATCAGTGTTATTCACTTCACCTGTCAGATACACTGATCGGTATATATATATATATATATATATATATATATATATATATATATAACAGGTATACTGTCTGCTGTAATATTTTTATATTACACATACAGGTCAGATGCAACCTTGTAGTAATATTGCTTATTTGCATATTCATATACGTATTTGCAAAATACATTTGAATACAATGCAAGAGAACATAGCAAACAACACCATTGGTAATCTGCTTGTGATTATTTTCCATTAAAAGAGAAAACTGATCTGGCTTGGTAACGTCTTGGCCCAATTACTCAAAGAGAGTTTAACAGATGCAGCTCTAGTAAAACTGTGAAGCTTTTTAATGAGGCAAAGCGGAATCAAAGTTTAGCAGAAAACTATCAAGCAGGGCTTTGGAGGCCTGACACTCCGTCCCTGCAATTCATTATGGCTCCAAGCTGTCAGTCCTTGGTTCATCTCTCTAATGGAATTAGCCACTGTCAGCCGCTCAGCCACATGACTGCATTATCACAATGGAAGGTGCAGATATATTTCCCTCTGAGTCTGCACGTACTGTCCCTGGCCCATAAATTATGAAATGTAGAGCTTTAAAGGTCAATGGAGAGATCGCTTCCGTGTGGATGCATCGGTTTGGTATAGGAGCGAAAGCTAATATCATGTTCTATTCATCGATCTTGTTTTTAAAGTTTATTGGAACAGAACCCGTTTGTTTAATTGAAATGCTCATTGACAGCACATGAGGGCACAAGGGAGACAATGAATATTTTTCACATAATCATGATTTTTTTTCTTTGCCATACTGTTTGTTTTCACTACTTAAAAAAATATAAGCCCAATTTGGACGGCACTAGTGTAATAAGTAAATCGCTGAAATATCCGTCCAGTTTGTATTGGACCCATTGTTTTTCTCTCACAACCTTGATAAAAATGACTGCCCAATTTGAAACTGCACAACACTCCCATTATAATCAACAAAGCTGCCCATGGAAACACCCAATACAGCAATGAGATGCGCATTCATTTGACACACATTCTTTTATATGTCAAGTTAAATACAATAAAATGTATATTACCCCATTCCTAGATCTGATGCCTATGAGCTGGTATAAAATAAAAGCAATGACAGTCAATTCCACAACTCATCTCTGTTTTTCTATAAAGGTCTAGTAACCATATATCACTAACGCCTACCCCCCACCTGACTTTCTTTTAAAGGAAATTCAAACTGCCAGAACTCAGTGTTTCTAAAGGCCCCTTGAACCCCCCAAAAGCCCGCAGTGGCCCTGAAGTGCTGTCCCTCCATTAGATTAACCCATGGTCATGACCAGGGGGGGCATGATTAAGTTGCAGCAAACTCAATTGCAGAGGGTTACATGTAAGATAATGGTTTGTCTGCGGAGGAGACAGGCTAAAGCTAACATCAATCGTGCACTAATCTAAAACTCTGTCCCTCCTTTCCTCCATGGGTCATACACAATCATATCCCATTGATCTCTCGTCAAAACATTTCAGCTGCAAATTAGCTGAGGACGGCCCGCTGAGCAGTTGTGGAATCCATAAATTAATGCAATTACAAGATGCTGTTTATGCACAATTATATACAATTTATCTTCAATAAACTGATCATGGATGCTAATGTGACAACACTAAGAGTATTTCAGAGCGAGACAGCATTCATCTTCCATTTGAAGCTTTAGTTAGTGCTGCAAGCTTAAGCTTTAGAGTTAGGAATGTGAAAATCATTTACATGAGTATTAAACTGCAGTGCAATAACTCATCCCCCATTTTGTGGCTTGTTGAGAAGAGGTGTGGTTGAATCCTACAACCCGCCGGGTCACATCACAGGTAGGACAAAGTACAGGAGTTACATATAGAATGTGTCGTTCTGTACCAGCGAGCTCTAACCAAAACAGCGACTCTAATCACCAAACGTTATATACAAAGGTTTTTGAACTTCAAGGAAAGAAAAAGTGTTGTAATTTAATGGAAAACTATGCGAGTGGCATGTCATAATTTTGAACAGCCTCATTGTCAATTAATACAAGTAATGTGAGTTGGGTAATCAGATTACTTTTTTTTAAGTACCTAGTTAAGTAACACATTACTTTTTTCCCATTTATTGACTGATACCTCTCCTGTCCCCATGTTGAGAGAAATCGAGTTGCAGTGCGCTGTGTAAACATGAAGGTTATTGTAGTTCGAGACTAAATATGAGCATGCTTTTATTGCACAAAAAAACAGATTCCGTATTCATCAAAATAAATAAAAACTGTGAAATGCAAACTTGTTACACAAACATGCAATAATTAAATATGTTAAATTACACAATTATACTTTAATCTCACTTTATTAACCAATTATGCTTCAATAATCCAATTCAACCATACAAATAAGCAAAAAATGACTTTAGATAAACATTACATTTGGGTTTCTTTTTGGTGAAGAGTGTTGAACTTTCTTCTCCTGTGTCTTATTCTTCTGCAATCCAGAATGGCAGCACAGCTGAAAGGTTTGTTTGAGCTGCGCCCTCTACTGTACAGGCATGAATTTGCAGTTTCTTCAGCCTTTACATTTGCCAAAAATATAACTTTTTTGTGTGTGTTTACTATGTTATTAAAAAAATAAACAAGCTAGGCCAGCCAAGATTAGAAAAGGTAATGCAGAAATAATGTAATGCATTACTTTCCATAAAACACAAAGTAACACAATGTCACAATCACCAGTGAGAGTGCCCCGTTGTTACCACCAGAGGGCACTCCACCCCGGACTGTCATTCCATCAAAGACTACATTACCCATAATCCTTTGCCCGGACTCATCTCACTCATTGTTTACACCTGTGTCTCATTACCCTGTTTACCTCACCATATATAAACCATGTGACTCTCTCATTCACTGCGAAGTCTTGTTTAGTGTTTCACTGCAATTCTGAGCGTTCTCCCTGATTTCAAGTCTTTTTTTTTTTTTTTTTTTTTTATTACTTGCCTGCTTCTGGATTACTCTCTTGCCTGTGTTCCCTACCTTGTTGTGTTTGTTTGTTTGTTTGGACTGCCTGCCTGTGTTTTGACCTTGCCTGTACTTTTGACTGCGATTGTGGATTACCCTTTAATAAAGCTGCATTTGGATCCTCAGCCTTTGCGTCTCAGAGCAGTATGTTACACACAATTAGTTAAGCCGCGTTTCCACCGCAGGAACTTTCCCCAGGAACTACGGACTTTGGGGTGGTACTCTGTGTCTAAATACCGCAGGAACCGGGGTCTAAATAAAGTTCCAGGTAAAGATTTCCCCCTCAAAACGGCCCTGCTTGCGAGGTAGTACTTTTTCAAAGTTCAGGAACTTTTGGGGGCGGGACTTGGGCGCTGAACATGCTGATTGGTTGAATTCATGCAGCATTTTGATTGGTCGACTCGGCAGCATTTTATTTCAACCACTATTTTTAAAAGTCTGTTGCGGATGCGGTGCGCTGCAGTAAGAGTTGATAGCTATTCAAATCAACAATGGAGTTGTACAATTAATGGGCCGACGACAAGGTTCAGGCTTTATTCAATTTATTTGCAAAGGACGAAATCCAGTGGGAACTGTAAAGTCGACACGCACAGTCCTACATCACCGGACTAAACTTTAAGGTACTTTAGACCGCGATGGAAACGCAGACAGCAGCAGGTCTGGGGGAAAAAAAAAGTTCCTGGGATAAATTGTTCCGGGTAATTTCGGTGGAAACGGGGCTTTTAGGGAGTAGTGTAATATTGTGATGCACAAAGTTAAAATTAACTTTTCCCAATACTGTTGGTTGTAGCTGGTGAGCCGGTGTGCATGCATTTATAAAAACAACAACAACAATGGTTTCAAATTTTAGAACACAAAATTTTTCTTTAGATTTTTAAATTGTGCAAAAGGGATACTTCACCCAAAAATGTAATTTCTGTCAGGACCACTATTGTCAAAAATGACAATTAGCATACAAGCTACGCTTGATTCTTTCTTCAGATGAACACAAAGATTTTTAGCTGATACGGGCAAAGTTAGGGACATGTGAGTGCGCACAGCGACGTGCAAAACGGCAGGCGTAAAAGCGTCATTTTTTAAAAAACGCCTTGGGTTCGTTTTTTTTTTGACACGGCACGTTAAAAACTGGCCGACCAATGAGATCGGCGCTTTTGTTCACGTGCCTGGAGCTGCTGAAGTTACAGGAAAACATGACTTGGTGGTGCTCAAGCACAAAACGGTCTTGCCGAGCACACATTGATACAACGAAGAAGTAGTAAGTAGACAAAGAAGAAGATGAGCTTCTAATGCCTGTCACTGTGACACCGCTGCTTGCCAGTTAGCAAAAAAGACGCGCCGAAAAACTCTCTCGAAAAACGAGCGCAATATTCGTCCCGGTGTGTACAGGCCTTAACGTTACTTCTAGTTTAAACTCATATGACAGTTGGCCAGAAGTGATGGTTTATTTAACAAAGTTAAAATTTTAATGTTTTTCTTACAAAGACCTATGATTTTGCTTAAGAAGACACTGAGCATGTTTACATGCACACCCATACGCTGATAACTCCCAAAAATTGACCTAATGATATAATCCGTTGTCCTGGTTTACACGTTGACACTACTGAACTGAACTGAGCTGAATCACTGTTTTCCAATTTAAGTTAGAAAGATGGAAGGACTCAAGCCATATCTAGAGACCAAAATATCATACAGTCTTTGTGGTGGCTCTTTTGACTTGGGCAATTAAACAACCACCAAGTACTCACCCAGAACCACCTAGCAACCGGCCCGTAAGATACTCTGGGAATACTCTAACATTGTTGAGGTGAGTTTTATAAGGGGAAACACCACTCACATTTTCTTCAGAAATATCTGGTTATTAATATACTTTCTTGAGTTTTATATATATTCATTATTAAGTACATTTGATTTGTCTTTGAGAGCATTTCCTGGTCATACATAGAGATGCTGGCTCTAATTTTACCTCATGGTCTTGATGTAACCCAGCACTGCACCTCTAACCTGGCCTTTCTCCTCTGCCGTCCTTCCGTTTGCAGGATTATTGATCAGGCTCAGGCTGTGGGCGGCAGGAGATTTAATGATGTTCCCCTTTGTTTGAAGGAGGAGGAGGCCATTTCTTCTTTTGACCACTGAAAAGGCCGCCAAACCTTTAAAAGAGGGGATGTCTCATGGCTGTGTGACTGGCCCTGCTAATTACCTCTGTGTGTGGGTGGGTGTGTGCAGTAAATGAATGCCGATTGCACTATTCCCTCACAGCTACTCAGCAAGTGCATTCAACGTCCTTGACCTTGTGTATGTTTGTGTGTGTGTAGTTTCTCTGAGGTCTTGATATTTATTCATTCCCTCTCTTTCTGCCTCAAGTGATGCATCAACTCAGATGCACACACGTGCAAATGTGCATGCAATAACACATGCCTCATTGTAAAATAAATAAATAAATAAATAAAACAATTGACTTTTTGGAAACGCAGAATTGCTGTAAGCTCATCACTGAGAGCTCTAGAGCTTGTGGTGATTGTCGTGGTCAGCGTTAGAAACCAATTTCAGCTGCCTTTGTGTGAGTGACCCCTGAGGTCAAAGGTCATTGACTCTGCAGGCAATCCCCAATTGCTAAAAGGCCATCTACAAAGCCCCTAAAACACACACAGCACAGAGCAATAGAAAAGGCCCTCTTTGAAGACGAGTTCATGTTCTTGCAGAGCTCATGGTGATGTTTAGGTTAGTTTAAACCAGCGTTTTGTTCCTGATTGGTTTGATTCTGCATACATCTGGACTAATTTGTCCATTTGTCATGTGTTATATTTTGGGCAAATCCCTAATATGGAATGAATCTTCTGTTTCAACTCTTCACTGTGGATTTTGAATGTGGCAATAATTCAGTTTTTCCCATGCAGGTTGTTAAAGCAGCATATAGAACAAGCTGTAACTTACTCATGAGGATGCCCCAATCATTGTTATTTTTGACAATAAGCTAAGCATTTACATAATCATTACAAAGAAATGTCCTGAGAATTGAATGTGGCTTAATCAGAATGAGATTTGAGTTACACTGTTGTATGGAATATGTTTATGATGTTGCTGGTCATTTTTTAGAACTTGACACCCTCTGTCATTATTCACCTTAATAGTGGAGAAAAGAGCATTATGATATATAATGTACTATATAGCCCTGCACATGATGTATAAACTCTGTTCTAAAACATGATATATACATTTTAGACTATGTTCTAAAATTGAGATATTTAGTACTGAGCCCAGCATATGTCATGCAAGGAAAAAATATGTATATTGTGGCCATGAATTAAAATTTACAATTTGTTCCCATGATATCCTAATATGTCAGCACATTTTACTAATTTGTTCCCCTGTTTTTAAGCTTTAAATCCATATATATATATATATATTTATTTAAAGCTTAAAAACTGAGTCACTCTCCCAAGTCGATACAATTTTTAAAATGAGGTATTTGAAAAAGATGATGCTTGTTTAGTCATGTTGTATCTATAGATATCTGTGTTTATACTGCCCAGCAAGCAATAGCTGTCATTTCACCGTCTCGGTTAACTATAGACCCGGCTATGAGTATATAGTCCAATTATAGTCCGGCTATGAGTAACCCACTTCTAGCCACATGCCGTTTTTGCCAAAATAACTTAAGAGATGTATGATATTCCAACATGTAAGCAGTCAACAGTGATTACAAGGTGTTTGGTTTCTTTTCGTTGACATGTTCATGTTCTAGATGACTAGTCTATTCTTGGGCTATGGTTAGACGTCTATTAAATTTTCACTGACAGCCCAAATTTTGCCTTGTTTTAGCCTAGATGTCAGGGCTGTGTTTGGATGGCTATTAGACGATTTTAAATGCAAAATTGCTTGCTGGGTGGTATGTGCCTGCTGTGTGCTATTCACTTTCACAGTGTTGCTAAATGTAAATGTTACTTTGTGTCTTAATATTACATTCCTGCAAATGACAGAAAATGTGCATGCAACTGCTTTTTCATGAGGGCAATTGCGTTTTAGACCATTCATGGAACGACGATTGAGTGCAACCTGGCCACACCAGTAAGAGGTGAGATATTTTGCCAATATAATGATCATTCCAGAAGAACAGCGTGAGAACTTTATTATATCTGGACTGATTTTATTATGCTTTACACAAGCACAGTAATATTATTTTTCCGAAGTTTCAGTGTGGACGAGAAACTTTTGGACAATGCTAGTGTGGACGTAGAGCATTTTGAAATGAAAACAATATTTTAAAATGTATTAATGTAGAAGTAGCCTGAAGGCCCGTTCACACCAAGGACAATAACTATAATGATACAGATAAAAATATAGATTTAAAAATCTTTCTAGTTGTAAAAGAATAGCAGGAGTCCACACCCCAACTATGATGATAACGGCACAAAGAAAAAATATAGTTGGAATCACTTTCACAACGTTTTTTTTTTCCGCTGATGAACCATAAAAAGATTGACAGCCAATCAGAATCCATCCTGCTTTAAGAGGGTTGAGTATTTAAAGTGGCAGACATCAAAACTTCAGCGCTTGCTTATAATAAACAGAACGACATTGTGCGTTGGTATGGATGCAAATAGAGTTATTGTTATAGTTATCTTTAGGGTAACACTTTATTTTGATTGTCCCTTTTAAACATTCTGTTGACTATAAGTATCTTTGCAACTACATGTCAACTTATTCTAACCCTAACCCTACCAGTCTACTAATACTCTACTAACAGGTGCAACGTTACTTATAGTCAACAGAATGTGTTAAAGTGACCATCAAAATAAAGTGAAACCATCTTTACTTATTGTTCTTGGTGTGAATGGGCCTTAAGTGTGAGTAAATGATGGCAATTTTTCATTTTTAGGTAAGTATTCCTTTAAAAATGAGCCTGTGTGTGAGGGTCAAAGGAATGTCTTCTACTGCTAGTCAATAGTGTGATGGATGGCTGATGGCTGAGTTGAAGTGCCTCTCACACACACACACACACACACACACATGCTCCTCCCAGTCAGACAAGGACACACTCCTCACATTCAACACACTGCTGTCAGTCTGAGGCAGGAAATAAACAGCACAGAGCTTCAGTATTCAAACAGAGATTTCCTTTATGCAGATGAATGAGGTGGAGTAGATTACCGGCGCTAAGACGCAGCATGGGTGCACGAGAGGGGGCTGCACACATGTGTCTGTTTGTTGAACCACTGTCAAAAAGCTAAACTGTTCAAATAACATATCCCATGTGCGCGGAGGGATATTCCTTTGCTCATTTTACCTCACACTTTAAAAAAAAAAATTAGAACTGATACTGGCGCGTGCTGAGCAAACAGCAGCATGTCGAGGGGAAGCTGGCTATGGGGTCCTGGGACTTTCGTCCGGTGTATGGCCTGATTGAAAATCATTCTGATGTGGCAGCTGGAAAGGTTATCTGTGAAATGGGTTCAGTGCAGGTCCCTATAGCTCCCTGTACAGGGCCAGGTTGTATGTGTGTGTGTGTGCTGCTTAAAGTGTGTGAAAGAAACTCAGCATTAATAGTGAAGGAGAGAATGTGCAAGCATGAAGTAAAAAAGAGATGCAAGCCCACTACATTTATTTATTACATATACACCCACACTACATTTGCCTCAGGGAGTGAGTGTGTGAGGGTGGGTTGTGTGTGTGTTTACCTGCATTAGTTGTGCATGCATGCACTGGTCTGCCTGTTTGTTTGCTTACGTAGCTTTGTGCACGCAGTGTATGAGAGTATGGAAGGGTTGCGTGTAAGTTAGTGTGTGCAGTACATGTGTGTATTGGTCTGTAAATCTATGCAGGGCAGAAGTGCTGTCAAATCGATTAATCGCGATTAATTGCATCCAAACTAAAAGTTTGTATTTACATAATATATGTGTGTGTGCTGTGTATAATTATTATGTATATATAAATACACACACATGCATGTATATGTTTAAGAATATATATATATATATATATATATATATATATATATATCAGAATATACATATACAATTTTGTATTTACATAATATACAGTATGTGTGTGTACTGTGTATAATATTATGTTTATATAAATACACACTCATTCATGTATATATTTCAGAAATATTTGCATGTATAAACTATATATATATTTATATAATTTATATATAAACCTTTTTTGGATTCAGTGTGCGGTCAGCCATTTTTTTCTGTTTTGCTCAAGTACCTTGCAATCCCCCAGTGGTGAGTTTTGCCATGACAAGCGCCACTCACATTTATTTAGAACATTTACTGTACATATCTAGTTTGAATTTGTTCATTTGGAAATTTTATGTACGTAAATGAACAAAATAAAACAAAAAATGATTCAATGATTCAAGCACTTGGATACTTTTTGACTCGGTTATTTAAATTGGGGCATTTTGTTGAATATGGCATAAATTCACTGATATATCAGGTGGTGCAGATATATGTATTATAGTACAATGTAAAAACATTGTATCAAATTATAAAAAATAAAAAAAACATACTAGACACTGGATATAAAGTGAGCACAATTGACTTGTTCTGGTTTGATACTCTCACTCTAATTATATGTTAATTTAACCCCCCCCCCCCCCCCCTTTACTTTTTGTATGTAGCTTGTAGTGTAGTAACTACTGTGCTTTCTTTTAATAGTATAGATTGCAGTTTAACTGCATAAAATTATTATTAGCGTGTACCTTGGCAAGCTATAGCTTCAAAACAGCTTCTCAAACACTGGTTTTAAACCCATTACAATAAGTACTAAACATCTGCAATTAAATCAGCTGCTCTTGGCTATCCTTCGGATGAGCCGTTAAACGAGGTCCTGACTCTCTGTGGTCATTAAAAATCCCAGGATGTCCTTCGGAAAAAGAGTAGGGGTGTAACCCCGGCATCCTGGCCAAATTTGCCCATTGGCCTCTGTCCATCATGGCCTCCTAATCATCCCCATATACTGATTGGCTTCATCACTCTGTCTCCTCTCCACCAATCAGCTGGTGTGTGGTGGGTGTTCTGGTGCAATATTTTACATTAGTGGTGGTTGAGGAGATTTCCCCCCTTCTATATATGTAAAGCGCATTGAGTACCCAGAAAAGCGCTATATAAATGTAACAAATTATTATTAATTAATTATTATTATTACTACAGTAGTTAATGTACAGAATACAGATATTCACATTTTTGCTTTATTTTAATTTTATTTTCAATTTATGTAATTATATTATATTTTCAATATGTTATTACATCTTTTTTTTTTAAAAACATTATACTCTAAGAAATTTAAGATTTAAGTTTGAACATTTCCCATTGACTTGATATTGATAGACAATAATAGAATGTTAGCATTCAAAATTCATCATTGAATTATTTGCCTGCTGAATTGCGATCGTTCCTTTTTCATTTCATCTGAGTTGTGTTTGGTCTTGTCTTTCTTCAACATATTTAGCTAGCTATTGCACTTATAGTTAGAAAAATATAATTACTAGTGGCTATGGCACTGTGCACGTTTATTTGGTTCCATCAGCCAATAAGCAGTGACATGATGCTATTTTCCTGAAACTCCAAAGTAATTAGTCAATTACAGCTCAGGCAGTTATTCGTGACATTGGTCATGCACTAACCGAGCAACTGCCATTAGGATGAAAGGAAATGTTAACCGAATAGCTCTCTCCAGGTACTATGCATTCTTTGGTCATGTCAATAGCAAAGCAGATCTGATGCAGAATTTTATCCACATAGAACCAAACCTTTTATTGCCGTAAAAGCACTGCTATTTTCTAGTTTGCTTATACTATAGTTGCTTGTGCATTTGAGTGTACTGCTGTAAATATACTATATGTATTAACCAGCATAAGTTAATCGTGCATGCATTGGTGTCTTTATGCATGGATACGTTTATTTGTGTTTAAGGTAGGTGTGTTTATCCGTTTTATTTTTTAGGTCTGTTATCTCCTGGATGCAGCTTCCCCTGATTGGCCCGTGGCTGTGAGGTCCTGATCCTGCCTTTGAATAGCATTGACCTCTGTCACGACCTCCAGCCGGACCTCATCTCTGCCTCTCTGCTCCTGTCCTATTTCTATACGTGTGTTTGCAGGAAAAGAAAAAGAGAGGGGGATTGTGTTGTCCAGCTGAGAAAGGTTTAATAGAGGGGGTCACCGGGCGGGTGGGTCACTCATAAAGCCACGGGTCCAGCCAGGCTGAACAATGCATAACCCATACGACCTCTGACCTGGCACATGTGCTCCATTTCTGCAGCTGTAGAACAAAAGGTGTGTTTTGACATAAAAAAGATCAAATCCATGATCCGACATAACCTTTATGAGAAAAGATTTACTGTAATCAAATGACTATTCATGTAATTTAAGATGCATTCTCTTTCTCAGGAAGCAGTGTCAGCTGTGTGTGTGTTTCCATGATTTACTACTGATATAATTAAAGGACAATGTACTTAGCTACAATATCTGTTTACTGTGTAATGGTAAAAAACTTAATTTGAAATGTAAGCCAATTCACATGTCCCCATTTATCACCATTACGATGTAATTGGTTACATAGACAACAAACAAACAAAATCAAATCAAAATCAAAATCAAAGTGTCCCTGCAATTTATAGGGTTGACATTTCAGAGTTTCTGTCTTATATTTCAGGAAGCAACATAAAGTTTCAGTATTCCTTTATGTTTACGTTTATATTGGCTTTGTCAAGCTCAATAGTTCAACTCTGTTATGGGAAAAATGTCAGTTATTAATTTTTTCACAGAAAAATATTGTTCTTGGCACAAAGAAATGGAATACTGCCTGTAAATTATGTGTTGTGGTGCAATCATATTTGGTAAAAAAAAATAAAAAAAAATGAATTAATTAATTAATGAATGTTTCACCAATCATTATTACATATTCAGGTCTTTAGTGACCCGGATCTATATCGAACACGGCTGGATCTCTACCTGTCGCAATAAAATAAAATTCTCCTAATATTAGAGTAACAAATACAGAAGAATAAAATAAAGCATATTTTGTTATCTTTTGAAGCTTGGAAGGGTTCAGTTTGAGCAGATGTTTTATACCATCATCACTGTCCTCGTCAGAGCTCATTTCCCAGTACATTCAGCATCTGGCTCATATTCACCATCTCAAACATATTCTCAAAACTATCATTTTCAATATCTTCAAAATCAATATTTTAATCACTTCCTCACCAGATCCACCATCAAGTGACAGTGACACTAATATTTGATTTGGTTCAGTACTTGATCTGCAGGAAATCGCTGAGCCGTTTCAAGTTTTGCTGATGATACTTCCTATTCTTTTGTTTTCTGCCTGCGGTAACTGTGAGTGAAACGTCACTTCATCATTGTGTATCAGACATTGCCACCTTTTGGAATAAGGGTGAATTGCACTAATTCAGTCATCAAAGATTCAATTATTGTTGTGCACACACCTCGGGTCGTTAGCAACCCTATACAATTTTTTACAAAATAATTAATGGGAAAACAGGCATACTTTTTTTTTTCTTGTTATATTGTTTATAATGAATTTGAAAATACTAAGAAGGTTGATGTCCAACTTTAAAAAATGAATGATGAGGAGGGTAGTGAATGACGTCCCGGGTCATTAAAGACCCGAGGTAAGGGTTAAAGTGCTAAAGTGCTAGCCTATTGTCCTATTTTAAAGATTCCTATTTTTTTTTTTTTTCGTATATCTCCTATAACAAGTTTATATGCATCCAAAAAAATCTTTAATTTCCACACATCACCTCATTTTTCAAAGAGTGAAAATGGTTTCTTCAAAATTAAGTCTCTCTAAATCCCTCCTTTCCCGATAGCCCATACTCTGCCCTGATTTGTCAGGTGGTCCAGTCTGTTGTGATTGGTCTACCGCTTACAGCACTTGGCAAACAAAACGTCTATTACCATATCTGAATTTTAGCTCCGGAGGCTTCCTTAGCACTTGATAAACAGTGATACGAACGATGGCGTCAGTTTTTAATTAATTCCAGCGTGAGACCTCATCCTTTTAAAGTGCATGCAAAGTGGATTCGCAGCGCTGAAAACAGTGTCTTCTCGACACCCGAACAACACGAAACAAACTCTTCCAGGCCTCTGCTACAACTACCGTGTTCGAGGGCGGGTCAAAGTAGATGTTGTTTGTGGGCAGCCAATGAAGACCATAGGCTGGTATTATGCAAATCGGTTACATTGTTATTTAGGTATATAACAGGAAGTGAGACTGGAATTGCTGACGGCTCGTTTCAGCTGTTCAGAATCTATTCTTTCTTTTGGGAGACAATAACTGTATTTGTCAGCTATATTACAAACTGCATTAATATTCAAAAAAGCATAACAGGGGCACTTTAACTCACCAATTCCAGTATATGATATAAATAACAAATTTACTGTGACAGGGTTAAATAATTTAGCACTTTAGGTTAATCTTAGGATTATTCACAATAAATGTAGTAAGAAAAAAGGACGGCACACTGTTATAGTGCTGCTCACAAAACATTTTTAATAATAAATAGGACAAACATTTTTGGACAAACAAAATAAAAAAATAAAACTCTTCAATGTCATAGAAAATAAACATTTCTGTACACCTCCAGAAAACGTAACTATGCAGTAAAATGAAACCAAGCCTCTGCAATCTGATATAAAAATTGATTTCTGTAAAGTGTAAACATTGCTGAATAAAACTTTACCAGTGCCAACACTGGATTACAGGAGTGCCAAAATACAACAAATCATTTTTTTATGAAACAATAAAGTGTCAAAACGAGGCATACATAGTCCACACTTTAGATGAGCTCACAAAAATAGTTCACTGACAACTACTAAACATTTTATAACTACCTGAATTAATCATGAATTACGGTAGGAATACATGTTAGTAAAGCATGTATTAACACACCTAACTGTTACTAAATGTCTAAATAAAAAGATGTATAAATGCATCTTATTAAATAGTAAATAAATAATACATTTAAATAATTTCTAAATGATCTTATGAACCACTGACAACTCCTACATAACTGTTTTGTAAATAATGTAATACTTAATTTAGAAATTATAAATTGATCATCAATAAAGTATGAAAATACATTTAATGAAAACACATTATAGATATGCTTATAAATAAAAAATAAATCATTTATAGCTGTATTTATAAACTGCTTATTAATGTCTATCAATGCTTTATAAATGATGAATGAACTATTTACTAATGCTTAAATAATGATTCATAGCATGCAGTTATTATAAAGTGTTACCGAATGACTTTTATAAAGTCCAGTACAGTACCTATTATAATTGAGCTGCTGTTCTCCTTGTGGTCTTCTGTAAGGGGTGAGAAGCCAGGGTGGGTGTCCCGAGTCACCCAGCAGATGACATTCAGGGCGAACATAATTTTGTTCGAATAACCCAGTGAGGCCACTGTGTTGACCATTGCCATTTTGGCACAAGATCCAGGATCATGTAATTGGCATCAAACACAACTTGAACATTGATGCTGTGGAATCATTTTCTATTGATGTATGTCTCCTCATTTACAGTTGGAGCAGTGATGCGAACATGAGTGCCATCGATGGCTCCGACAACTCAGAGGAAGCCTGCAATCCTCATAAAAGCCGCTTTTATAAGTTTGACGGTTGGGATGTGAATGAACTGCTTTAGTATGTCTGGTGTGGTTAGTGCTGGAAAGACCCTGCTAACTGTGGACTTTGATGGGTTGAAGTCATCACTGGTGCATTGCTGCATTTTTCCAGTCACCAAAAAAATGCAGAGTCATTATTACTTTCATTTCTGTAGTTAAAGCATTGTTTTGTAGAGTGCAAGAAGTTATTGAATTTCTGACTAGGTCAGTAACAAAAAGACAATCAAGCCTATACTATCGTTTTATCCCTGTCATCAATTTCGCTGTTGGAAAGTGCACGGTCTGCTTGTTACTCCTAACTAGGTTAGGATACCTTCCCAGCACTCTTAAATAATTTAGGAGCTGAGACCTAGTCTTAACACTTAGGAACCTTTATAAATCACACTCATTCTAAAGTCTAGGAAGAGTGAAATTATGCCATTCATAGAATTTTGAAACACTTAAGACAAAAATTTTACTTTTTACGCTTTATACATATGGTCCCCAGATGTCCATTGCAAACTTTTAAAAAATCTTGTTCTACAACTCCGAAAGACCTTCCATTTAACTGAATATTATTACTTGATACTATTAATGTTATAATAGCTGATGATGCTACCATGAACATAAATTAGCATACAAAAGATACAAAAGGTGCTCAGTTATGTGAGGCCATATTAAGTCAGATTATTTTCATTGTTTTTGTGGTTGATAAGGGACCAATCAGTGACCAGGCAGTACTCATATTATAAAAAAAAAATAATTATTGGTTCAAAACAAAAACCATGTGATGTACAATCCAGTGGTCGCAGGGTCTGAAGGAGACACAAGTTATAAGATGAGGCCCGTTCACATCAATAACTAAAAAGATAACGATATAGTTCTAAAAATCTTTCTCAATATTAACCCATTTGTGCCCAAATTTTTCTAAATGGATTCAGTCATGTTAATAGTGAACATTCTGCATTTATTTTCCCCAGTTTTTTTTTCTTTTCTTGAAAATCGTATGTGAATGTGTGGCAACTATAGTTGCCGGTGGGCAAATATATGCCCCTTCAATGTCAAATTTGAATAGGAGGAGAACATTTGGCATCTAACTCAAAATAACTGCTTTCAACAGATTAATCTTTATTCATAAACAAATGTATTATGTATAAAAGTCAAAGAACATTCGATGCAAACTCAAAAAAGCTGCATCTATCTAATAATCTTTTGAATATGAAAACACGACAAACAACAAATACATTTGTCTTAAAGTGGTGGAACATACAGGGAGTGCAGAATTATTAGGCAAGTTGTATTTTTGAGGATTAATTTTATTATTGAACAACAACCATGTTCTCAATGAACACAAACTCATTAATATCAAAGCTGAATATTTTTGTATCAATATTTTAAGTAGTTTTTAGTTTTAGCTATTTTAGGGGGATATCTGTGTGTGCAGGTGACTATTACTGTGCATAATTATTAGGCAACTTAACAAAAAACTAATTTATACCCATTTCAATTATTTATTTTTACCAGTGAAACCAATATAACATCTCAACATTCACAAATATACATTTCTGACATTCAAAAACCAAACAAAAACAAATCAGTGACCAATATAGCCACCTTTCTTTGCAAGGACACTCAAAAGCCTGCCATCCATGGATTCTGTCAGTGTTTTGATCTGTTCACCATCAACATTGCGTGCAGCAGCAACCACAGCCTCCCAGACACTGTTCAGAGAGGTGTACTGTTTTCCCTCCTTGTAAATCGCACATTTGATGATGGACCACAGGTTCTCAATGGGGTTCAGATCAGGTGAACAAGGAGGCCATATCATTAGATTTTCTTCTTTTATACCCTTTCTTGCCAGCCACGCTGTGGAGTACTTGGACGCGTGTGATGGAGCATTGTCCTGCATGAAAATCATGTTTTTCTTGAAGGATGCAGACTTCTTCCTGTACCACTGCCTGAAGAAGGTGTCTTCCAGAAACTGGCAGTAGGACTGGGAGTTGAGCTTGACTCCATCCTCAACCCGAAAAGGCCCCACAAGCTCATCTTTGATGATACCAGCCCAAACCAGTACTCCACCTCCACCTTGCTGGCGTCTGAGTCGGACTGGAGCTCTCTGCCCTTTACCAATCCAGCCACGGGCCCATCCATCTGGCCCATCAAGACTCACTCTCATTTCATCAGTCCATAAAACCTTAGAAAAATCAGTCTTGAGATATTTCTTGGCCCAGTCTTGACGTTTCAGCTTGTGTGTCTTGTTCAGTGGTGGTCGACTTTCTGCCTTTCTTACCTTGGCCATGTCTCTGAGTATTGCACACCTTGTGCTTTTGGGCACTCCAGTGATGTTGCAGCTCTGAAATATGGCCAAACTGGTGGCAAGTGGCATCTTGGCAGCTGCACGCTTGACTTTTCTCAGTTCACGGGCAGTTATTTTGCGCCTTGGTTTTTCCACACGCTTCTTGCGACCCTGTTGACTATTTTGAATGAAACGCTTGATTGTTCGATGATCACGCTTCAGAAGCTTGGCTATTTTAAGACTGCTGCATCCCTCTGCAATATATCTCACTATTTTTGACTTTTCTGAGCCTGTCAAGTCCTTCTTTTGACCCATTTTGCCAAAGGAAAGGAAGTTGCCTAATAATTATGCACACCTGATATAGGGTGTTGATGTCATTAGACCACACCCCTTCTCATTACAGAGATGCACATCACCTAATATGCTTAATTGGTAGTAGGCTTTCCAGCCTATACAGCTTGGAGTAAGACAACATGCATAGCGAGGATGATGTGGTCAAAATACTCATTTGACTAATAATTCTGCACTCCCTGTAGTGCAGAACAAAGTGCAGTCATTAAGTTGCCCCAACAGGGCATTGTGTATCGAAAAGTTAAATGAAAATAAATAAATAGAATGACGAAAAAATGACATCTATCTCTATATATATATATATATATATATATATATATATATATATATATATATATATACAGTACTGTGCAAAAGTCTTAGGCACGTTGGTATTTTTACACGAAAAATGTTTTTAAGCCAGTTATTTATATCTTTTACTGTAGTGTGTCAGTAGGAAATATCAGTTTACATTTCCAAACATTCATTTTGCAATTAATGTGATAAAAAAACATTGACAGCCAATCAGAATCCATCCTGCTGTAACGAGCTCGAGCATTTAAAGCGGCAGACACGCTTAGAACAAACAGAACGATATCATCCTCTGGTGTGGACACTAATATAAGCCGCTTTTCCACCGTCGGGCCAAATGGTTCTTAGAATGGTAAGGAACGGTTCCAGTTGTGTTTCCACTTGAGCCTGATATGGCACGATTGCAAACCGTAATTCTCAGCACAGTTAGCTAACTAGAGTGTAGTGACGTCGCCACTCAGGATTGGTCACTTGTCTGTTGCCTGGCTACCAGTTTCTCTGTAGCTGGCTAAGCGTGTTATTTGAGCGACGTAAACGCAGATTAATAATAAAATGAAAAGAAATACCTGATCGCCCTCCATAATGCAGTCACTATTTACACACAGTCTTAAACAAACTTGTGTTACCAAGGCTGTAAAAGGCGCAAAGACGGCTGTTATCAGCCCCACAGTGGAAAATGAAACTGTAACCGTACTGGTTGGCCCAGATAGGCACGGAATGGAATGGTTGCGCAATGAGGACCATTCGGCCTGACGGTGGAAAAGCGGCTATAGTTATTGTTCTTGGTGTGAACGGGCCTTTACTTCAGTGCATAATCAAATGACTTTTGTTGAACAATATGTAACCCTGGACCACAAAACCAGTCATAATGGTCAATTTATGTAAATTAAGACCTGAAAGCTGAATAAATAAGCTTTCCATTGATGTATGGTTTGTTAGGATAGGACAATATTTGCCTGAGATACAACTATTTGAGAATCTGAGGGTGCAAAAAACTTTTATATTACTACTACTAATATTTTTTTGATATATTTACGTTAGGAAATGTACAAAATATCTTCTTGGAACATGATCTTTACTTAACATCCTAATAATTTTTGGCATAAAAGAAAAATCTATAATTTTGACCCATACAATGTATTGTTGGCTATTGCAAACCTGTGTGACTTATGACTGGTTTTGTGGTCCAGGGTCACATATAATTCGTTCTTTAATACAAGTCATAAAGGAAACATTGATATACAGTACACTGATGCATTGTTGATATACAGAACACAAGAAAAATACACAAAATACACAAAACCAAATGAAAATAACATACAAACCTGTGGTGCAAATTACAAAGACAGGCTGTCTCATTTAAGATGAGCTTCTGTGATGATGGTCAGGCTGATTGGGGCAGTTCTGAATTGATCTGTGTGTGAAAGAGAGCACTGTCACACAACGGCAGACCTGTGACCCACAGACGTGACTATGAGAGTGCACAGTTGAAGGGAGAGACTGTTCTAAAGATGCATGCATATGTTGATTAACTGTGCTTGTCCATATGCGCATGTGTGTTTGTGTGTTGGTGCCTCTATCTCTCTGTCTCTCTCTGTATCTCTATCTCTATGTGTATGTGACTGCACTGTTGATTTGTGCTTTGAACCTGCAAATCCACCTACAGGGAAGGTGAGGTGAGAGAAATGGCAGGTTTTAGGACACTGAATCACCTTGACAGTTGCATGCACTCTGGTAAGAACTACACACACACACACACACACACTTTTGCCTTAAATGCATCACAAAATCCTGCATTCTCTCTATTACCATTCCATCTATTGGAAAAGTGGAAACCGATGTAGTTGGTTATTATGAAATGAAAAATAAAAAATATTTTATACATGACAAAGATAGTATAATACCCTAATTATGAATATTTAATTCAGT
The DNA here is from genome assembly GCA_039654625.1 of Rhinogobio ventralis. Classification (NCBI taxonomy): domain Eukaryota; kingdom Metazoa; phylum Chordata; class Actinopteri; order Cypriniformes; family Gobionidae; genus Rhinogobio; species Rhinogobio ventralis. Next base: position 29,316,830 of record CM077206.1, on the reverse strand, counting down.
AAAAAAAAAAAAAAAAAATAATATATATATATATATATATATATATATATATATATATATATATATATATATATATATATATATATATATATGGAAAAAAAAGAATGACATTGCATTTCTTGACAAAATATCAAATAAAGTGCTATTTAAACAAACAAAAAAAAGTTAGTACTAACTTCAAATTTTATAAGCCAGTTATTAAGCTAGAATTTATATGAATGTAAGGAAAGATATAGTCCTATAAACAACAGACAACAATTTTATGTTTTACTTGAATTTAATGTCTGTTTGTTTTTGGCCTGCAATGTGACAATTTAAAAAAATATATATGCCTACACATATTTCATATAGTCTTGCATTTCATCTAAGCTCATTAATTAAGGTGCCTAATAATATTATTAATAACAACAATAAAGTAAAACAATTATCAAAATGTGACCCTGGTCCACAAAACCAGTCATAAGTCATGGGTTTATTTGTGGCAATAGCCAACAATACATTGTATGGGTCAAAATGATTGATTTTTCTTTTATGCCAAAAATCATTAGGATATTAAGTAAATATCATGTTCCATGAAGATATTTTGTAAATTTCCTACTGTAAATATATAAAAAAATTATCATTATTAGTAATATGCATTGCTAAGGACTTCATTTGGACAACTTTAAAGGCGATTTTCTCAATATTTCGATTTTTTGGCACCCTCAGATCCAGATTTTCAAATAGTTGTATCTCGGACAAATATTGTCCTATCCTAACAAACCATACATCAATGGAAAGCTTATTTATTCAAATTTTAATTTAAAAAAATGACCGTTATGACTGGTTTTGTGGTCCAGGGTCACAAATGTTTTTAAAAATAATTTATTTGTTAGATCCTTTGTTGATCAAATGTTTCACTCTGCAAATTCATAGGTCAGATCTTACATGTGGCTGAAGTGTCGAAATATTTTATAGCATCACTGTAAGAATACAAAAACCTCTGCACATCAGTACTCTATAATCAAACATTGATACTGCAGTGTCCTGAACAGTAATTTTATGTGCAGTCCATCATTGCAGGTTGTACAGGCTGTTATTCATGCTGCATCCCGCTGATTTCTCCTCTGAGATGTAAGTCAATCTGTCTCTCTCTAACCACCTTTAAAATGCTCTGACAGTTTCCAGCACTGCAGCTGCATTTATTTGCGACAGGGTCAAAAAACAGCTTTAGCTGAGTTCAAATGGAGGCACAACGAGGACCAAGTAAAAGCATCTTATCCAGGAACGATTACAAATATTATTGACTGAAATAAATCCCAAATCACAACTGATGTGGTTGGAACTGCCCCCACAGGACCCTCCTGAGATGGCCACCACAATTAACCATCACAAATGCACCTGTTTAACTGAAGAAGGCTGGTTACCCATAATCCTCTGTCTAATGACATTCTCTCTGAGGAGCTTTAATGAAGACCCTAATGAAGAGATAACCAACACGGCTCATGGGAAAACAGCCACCATTATCGGTCCAGGTAGACGAGAAAACATGTACCTCAGCGTTAATTTTGTCGCTATTTTAAGTTGGTGTCACATGAGAACGGCTAAATGAACCATGGGCATGTCCAGTGCCCTTGACTGCCTGCGTGATGGATGGGCCTGTCAGCCAATGACAGTGGCTAGATAATTTGCTGAGATGTTTTTGGAGGGCTATTTTGCAGTGACACAGGGGCAATGGGGCATGTTATTGGGCAAAGGCGAGGAGTGGGACTGTCATGCTCCCCTTTCGCACAAGCCAGTGAGAACAGAAACCTCTCTGGGCGTAACTTAGACAGCCGTCATGGGGAGACCATGGTAGGGTCTCTGGATGCTTTCTTAAAGCTACAGCTATAAATATTGTATTTCTGAGCTCCTAGTGTTGTCCTGCTTATGACATTCATTATGATGGTTCAGCTGGATCTCTGGGTTTGATAGATGTGTTGACCGTGTTTTAAAGGTCTTTCTCCTGTCTAGGGAAAACTAAAGCAATATTTCCACTGTCAGACTTTGAAACAAAACGAGACTTTTACATTTTCAGAAAGAAAGTGTTGCTTGCCCATGCACAAACTGCTGCCAAAATGTTTGAGTTGTCCCATCAACTTTCCCACTATCTGCAAATTAGTTGTGCTGTAAGTGGTTGCTATGGGGTGTTGCTCTGTGGTTGCTAGGGCATTATTTCGGTGGTTACTAGGATGATGCTGAGCAGTACTGTAGCTTACTGTCCCAAGTCTAAAGAGCCCACCCTCAAGCCTCTATGATGTTCTGATGCCTACAGTGGCAGATCCTATTATTCATAATGTACGTTATAATGCATTACATCTCTTCATAAATAATTGTAACCAAAGTAACTAAAATGCATTATAATATTTGCAGATTCCTTGTTACATCTGAAATTGGTTGTTTGTCATGTGTTTTAATGCATTATACTTTCTAAAGGTGTGTTACATGAATAGATAAGTATCATTTATTATAACTTTGGTTATAATTATTAATGAGAACATACAAAGCATTATATATATATATATATATATATATATGTGTGTGTGTGTGTGTGTGTGTGTGTGTGTGTGTGTCTGTCACTTAAATGCATACCTCGGGTCTTTATTGACCCGATACATCATTAGACATCAACCTTCTTAGTATTCCTCAATTTATCCTCAATCTCTTCTTCTTATATTCTAAACGATATAACAAAATATATAAAAGAATGTCTGTTTTCCAATAAATTTTTTTGTAAAAAGTGTACACTCTCAAAAAAAGAGTACAAAATTGTACCTTTTAAGGTACAGGTGGCCGCCACTGGGGTGGTACCCTTAAGGGTACATTTTTGTACCTCTAAGTCAGGGGTAGGCAAGTTTGGTCCTAGAGAGCTGATGTCCTGCAGAGTTTAGCTCCAACCCTACTAAGCCACCACAGTATAAAACTCATGGCTCCCAGCATGCATTGCAGCATTAAGTATGTCACCATTGTTGAGATTCATATGTTGATTCTTGATATCTGTGTGCGTCTAAACTTTTTTCCCCCTAGAAGTATTTAAAAATCAAAATTCAGAATGCAAGAAAGTATTCTTAGTGAATATTATTTATTAACATTTTTAGTCAGTGATGAGTTTAGTCAAACATTTTTCTTCATGATCATTTTTGTTTATGGCTTCTTTTGATTTGAACAGATTATGTGTTCTGTTAACACTATAACAAAAAACACAAATTCAGATAAAAAGCCAAGAGTCAAACTGCCCAACTAAAGGAAACACTGATCACCATAATGGTGACCCAACATTTTCAATAAAAATGCTGAATGTATTTGGGAAATGATCTCTAACGATGACAGTGATGATGGTAAAAAAGCATCTGATCAGTTTCTAAAAGGTAACAAAATATGTTTTCTTTTGTTGTTTTGTAATTGTAATATCAGAAGAATTTTATATTATTGTGGCAGTTAAATATCCATCTGTGTTAGATATAGATACGGGTCGCTAAAAATCTGAATATGTAATAATGATTGGTGAAATGTTCATGCATTTATTTAATGTGAAAATGCCAACTGGTCTCCTGACGTGTGGAATAATACCTATTGCCCTGCATGTTTGAGCTGCAGCATGATGAGGGATCAGTTAGTGAAGGTGACAGCAAGGCCTCATGGTCAGACAGGGATGCTTTGGGAATAGGGTAGTGTTGCTGGCCTCTAGAGATCCAGGAAAAAAAGCTGTGGACATCTGCAATCTCACTTAAGACATGATAAGAGCACTCCATATAGCACTGCAACCTTAAACCGGTAACCCCACACTTGGGAGAACAAGAGAGAGACACAAAAGATAGAGACTAAAAAAGATCTGGACATGCAAGACCACTGAGGTAAACATCAATGGGCAATGTTTAACAAATCCTCAATGGTTTATTTAAAAAAAAATAAAGGCCCTGTCCCAGGCCTTGAAAATGGACCCATGTGCTTTAGTTGTGACAGCCTATAACCAATTATGAACTTTTATGGTGCATCATTAAATCTGAAATTCATTCATCATTTACTTTAATTCAGTTCAATAATTGTTACTACTCATAACTGAATATAGGTCAATATAGGAATCCAGATATAAGCCAGCCATGTGTTACAGTAATTTTACCACGAGTAAGGAATCTCAAGGAATTTGAGAATTTGCTTAATTCCACAAAAGGCAATATGATAAAAGACACCAATGACCAATGCAACCACATTTATTATTAATGATAATTATCTCAATTGCCCTTTTTAAGTAATATAGTTTTTTTGTCTAACTGTAGGCTGTTAACTGTTTCCAAGCAATCCAGAAACTTTGGTGCATTAATATGGAATGTAGAATCTCAATTTACTCAATCATATTATTTGTCATATATACAACAAAATTCTGTTCATAATGAAATGGGTATTTCAACATATACAGGCTAATAACTTCCTTTGTCCACATAAACCAAATGGCTTAAAAAACTAAACTGTCAAAAGTTTTCCGTGATGGGTAGATTTAGAGGTAGGGTTAGTGTACGGGTATAGAATATACAGTTTGTACAGTATAAAAACCATTACGCCGATGGAGAGTCATCGTAAACCATATATACAAGTATGTGTGTGTGTAAATGTGTATGTGTGCGAGGTAAAAAAAGAGTTTTAAATCTGTCTCATGTCAAGGTCATGTCTTTTATTGGATGAGTTTGTGTGAGAGAGCTGTCCAGCGTTGTGGTGTAGTGTACTCGTGGCCTTCAGTGAGTCCTCTGATCTGAGAGTAAATTACCGTTCAGTTTTTATGTGTTTCACCTTGGCTCAGGAAGAACAGCTTTTGACTTCACACTTGAAAGAAGACTTCAGGTGCATTTCAGGTGCTTTATAATTTTGCCTTTCTTGATTGCAAGATTTGTACAGTTCAATAAGTTCAGTGTGCGAACTCTATTCAGAGTGATGGGCTACCAGTTTACCAGTTTTTTTTATATAGTATGTGTAATATAAAATTCCTGAATGTACTATGTCGGACCTGCATTGTGGCAAACTTAAAAAAAGTTGTTTTTTTTAAATCCTAGGCAGGCTCCCAGAAAAAAAGGCTGTTCCACAAGGTAGACTGCTAAATTATTCTGACTTCTGACTAAGATGTATGTACAGTATGTACTGGTCAAATTCCAAGGCAGCATCAACATGTATCCCTTGCAATCCCAGAGTGCTGACTATATAAATGTGGACTATTTCATTTCCTGTGCTGTTTATAGTATTGTGTCTTTAACTTAGCAACATCAAGATCTCACATTAAACCCTTTTAGTGTTTCTATTGTGCTTCATGTGAGGAGCGCAACTGTAAGTGGTCACTTTTTATATAAAGGAAGACGGTGCACTCCGATTACTTATGAATGGGAGAAAGTGCAACGCCCAATATGGCGAACAAGCCCCGCCTTCTAAATGAAACAACCAGTCGGGTAACACTTTATAATAACATTCAGTTAACTTATAAGTCACTAATAAGTTATTAGTTAATGATGAACTAATCATTTACAAAACATGACTATATGTTCATAAATGATTAATAGGTGATATGCTAACATTTTATAAATGTTTTGTTAATTTAGTTATGTCATTTATAAATTATTAGTTAATGATGAACAAATTTTTTACAAAACATGACTATATAAATATAACATATTAATAAGTGGTATGCTAATGATATACAAATGTATGAGGGGCCGTATAGGTCATAATTATTGAAAAGCCTCTTACAAACACTAGTGAAACGAACATGTTGTTCAACCTTAGTCAAATTCTTTCACACTCATAACTGAAAAGCCTCTTACAAACACTAGTGAAATGAAAAACGTTGATGAACCTTAGTCAAATTCATTCATGCATAACCGAAAAACCTCTTACAAACACTAGTGAAACAGCATTGATCAACCTTAGTGAAATTCATTCATACACATTACTGAAATGAGAAAAGATTTCAGTAGTTGATGAGAGCTAATTTCACTTGAAAAGGAAGCTGTGTCTGCACTTCCGTTTAATTTGCCGCATCTCACAAAATATTTTAGGCAATCGCGGTTAGTCGAGTTTTTATAGGAAGCCATTCACAACGAAGTTGGGTGAAACGCGCGATCACAGAGCTTGCGGGCCGCGCCGCAGCGCTGACGTCATCGGCGTGGCTCAACAGACCAAGCCGTGCTACTGACTTGACATCACATGTTTGACAGGCAATGAAGAAATCAAGGTACTAATATTAAAGATAATAAGCATAATGTGGTCAGCGTCGCGCTGGTGAGATTAGTTCGCACTGTGTTGTACGTTCGGTGGCGGTACGTGCTAGCAAATAAGTAGGGATGTTGAGCCGCGCCAATGACATGTCAGCACTGCACGAGCTCTGTTACCGTGCCATTTCATCCCACTTTAGATGTGAATGGTGGGAAGAGCTTATTTGCTAGCACGACGCGACGCTGACCACATTACGCTTATTATCTTTCATATTAGTATATTGATTTCTTCATTGCCTGTCAAACATGTGATGTCGAGTCGGTAGCGCGGCTTGGTCCGTTGAGCCACGCCGATGACATGTCAGCACTGCGGCGCGGCCCCGCGAGCTCTGTGATCGCGCGTTTCGCCCCACTTCGTTGAGAATGGCTTCCTATACAAACTCGACTATCCGCCATTGCCTAAAATAGTTTGTGAGACGCGCCAAATTAAACGGAAGTGCAGACACAGCTTCCTTTTCAAGTGAAATTAGCTCTCATCAACTACTGAAATCTTTTCTCATTTCAGTAATGTGTATGAATGAATTTCACTAAGGTTGATCAATGCTGTTTCACTAGTGTTTGTAAGAGGCTTTTCAATAGTTATGGCCTATAGGGCCCCTCATACAAATGTGCTGTAAGTTATCTTAAAAAAATGTGTAAATCATAAAATAAATCAAACAGATCAATAGTAAATGGTTGATTCGTTATTGGTTGATACACTATTTATCACTTATAAATCATTGAAGTATTTATGTCAAACTTGTTTCAGTATCATCTCAATAAACAATGATTAATCTTGAACAAATTATAAACAGACCATTAGTAAATGATCAGTATAAACTGGTCTGTGTTCAAAAGCACAAATATGCAGGATGCTAAAACAGCATTTTTTAAGAAGAGTAATTTATTTGTTTTCAAGGGGATAAACATTTATAAATGGCTTACAGTCAGGGGCTTCCAGTGGGTTTAATAAATACTTTGATCTGTGATAATGTGAACCAGTTCCACCCTCCACTGAAGATCACATCAGCTGCACAGCGGTTAAAGAGTCCATGTGTGTCAGAGAAGACAGTAGTCTATACCCTCAGCAGTCAGCACTTACACTGCAGTACACACTACAAAGTGTTCAACACCTGTTATAGATGATGTGTAAATCATTTACAAAGCTTTCTGCATCCCTTAATATAGTGTAAACGTGTATATATATATATATATATATATATATATATATATATATATATATATATATATATATATATATATATATACGGATATACAGTATAGCATATCACTTATTAATAATTTATGAATGTATTAACTAATAATTTATAAATGACTTATAACTAAATTAACAAAATTTTCATAAAATGTTAGCATATCACTTATTAATCACTTATGAATTTAAAGTTGTGTTTTGTAAATGATCAGTTCATCATTAACTAATAACTTATAAGTGACTTATAACTGCACTTTATTATAAAGTGTTAATGCCAGTTGTTGATTAGTAAAGTCATCGCGTCAATGCAGTTGCCGTAAGAAGCTCCGGTTGCTATAGAAACAGGTAGTGTTCTGAGATGCGCGTTTAGGATTGCGCATGCGTATTAGCTTTGTTCTGGCTGAAAAATGCAGTTTTTCAACAAAATTCATGAGACAGTTATCAGATTTTATTAGTGATTTCAAATATGTAATTTAGTCGTAAGCTTGGCGAATAGTTTTGGAGAATTTGATGTTTCCCCATTCAAAGGGATAGGAGCTGCACTTGCATGGCGATTCAAAGATAGCCACTGTGTGAAGTGTCTTAAAGGGATTTTGATGTGGTGTGCATGCAATTGAACATTGATAGAAAATATTAATTTAGTATGATAACTTATAAGGCAGCTCAGTAGGTTGTTTTATTCAGCATTAAAATGTACAGGAAATGTACGCGATCGGACCGAAGTGGGGCCCTGCTTCCGCTACCTCTCACTGGGCCCCACCCAAGCTTGAGTCTGTGATTTTTCCACAATAAACACCCTCAGAAACCGCCAAAGTCCTCAGAGTACTGTATCTGAATGCTTTGTCCAAGAGGTTTTACAGTCTTCCCAGAGGATCTCAGGTGTACGGCACCAGTCCAGTGCAGGAGAAAGAGGAGAGATCAGGCCTGACCTTCAGGATCAGATGGGGGGATGGGAAAGGACCTGTCTCCATGCTGCAATTAATACACAGTGTTTTTAGCGCTGTAGTGTCAGCGTTGTCCCCAGGGCCAAGAGCACAGAGCAGGACTTTCATATTACACTACATACTTCCGCTCTCTCTAAAAGGTCACGGATCTGATCTGTATTCAGAAAGCTTTAGATCTCGGAGCTGCCACTGTAAACGGCAGAAAGTGAATCTTCAGCGTGAGGTGGAGGACGAGGGGCCGTTTGTGTCAAGTGTGAGGTCAACAGCATTTAAGAGTCCTAAACTGGACGTGATGCCACAGAAAATGAGTGTGTGTGTGTGTGTGTGAGAGAGAGAGAGAGAGAGAGAGAGAGAGAGAGAAAACAAATAATAGAGCTGTGACTCACTTGACTAACAGTCCTTTTTCTATTTTGACCCTTTTAATTAGAAGAAGTGGTTCACTGCTCTCAGGCTCGAATGAAAGACTGTGAGTGCTACAGAAATAAGAAGTAATTTTGAATAGAAAAAAAAACAAATATTAAACGAGTCTGAGTCTGAATAGAATACAGCATAAGGCATGTTCTTTTTCTGAAGGTGTCAGACTGGGCTGTGAAATATTTCTTCTTTGATATTTTCTAATTATAACCCCTTTTTCCAGTCCATCAATAAATTGTTTACCGTAAGACCAGGAATGTCCCAATTTAATAGGGTTGATTTGGATTTCATTGCGTTTTTTCATTCATGTCACTACAGAAATATGAGTTGAAACAACTTGATCTCCTGAGAAAACAATTATTTTACAAAGTGGCGATTTTGTATGAATTGACATGCTGTGATTCGTACAGAAACAACAATAAAAAAATGTGAAGATCCATTCCTAACCTCACCCCTAAACCTAACCATCAGTGCGACATATGAATGAGATTGTTCGAATTCATATGAATTAATTTGCCAAAATGTTACAGTTAAAAACTGCCAGTAACTGATGACAGATTTGTTTCTTTTTTGGTGAACTTTTGGGTGAATCCATTTAAGACAGTGGAAAATATTGAACAAACTGTATTTTTGTGACTCACAGCCTTATTTGAGTCAAATTAAATATGTTGACTATTCTGACTAAAGTCTGGTTCCTATTGTTTAATAAGCTAAAACTTTTTGTGACATAATTTATTCTATGACACATGCACATGAAGGATTGGGTTGAGCCCCAGTGTCATAATCTAATTCCTGCCAGTGAAAGGAGAAATACATGCCCACACACTCATAACAGAGTTACACAGCAGCTCCGACTGTCTTAATTCAATACACATTACATCGACCTGGGGACACCATGGAACCTGGAGCAATTACAGGATTGCTTGTGCAAAATCTAGTGGGCAAAATATACACTTGACTGTCATCAAAGTGGATTAGAAAGGATTATGGTCTGCATTGCAATAAAATCAGATGAACTACATCGCTCAAATTATGTATGTTAAGAAAAAAAGTCATGTGCTTGCAAAAAACACTACAGCTAAACATTTGAAAAAGGCTATTTCTCCCACACACTGGACAACTTTATAACCAAATCTGCTATGACAGACAAACTAATATTATTTCTGGTATTTATATAAGATCTATGTTTTTTTTTTTTATTATGAGAAATGCTCTCATGATATTACCATTTTCCAGATTTTAGAACAATAATAAAATGTCATAAAACTATTAAATAATGCAAATAGATGTAGGGAAATATGTAGTGATTAAAAATAAATCATTAAAACCAAGTTGCAAAACTAGCTTATGTTTTAGGTTCTTGAAAGTGAACTGGTCTAGATTTCAGCTCAGCACACTTATTCTCTCAGTTTACACAACAACAGTGTAGTAATAATGGAAGAGTTTTCCCTTAGCGTTTTTCCTGTACAGATGACAACGTTGTCCAAACGATCCCTGTTTACATGGATCAGCGTAAATGACTAAAAACACTGTATTATTCATGCCAGGCTAGTAGTTGGTGATGTCACTTTGTAAAGAAACACTACGTGCCTATAGACTGAACACGTAATACACATGTATGACTATGGGTGTAAATCGGACGGTTCATCGCGATACGATATCGATTCTCATAGCCAGCAATAAGATATTTTCCGATACCTTTCTGCGATACGATTATGATATGATTTGATTCAGGGGTATATGAATCAATATTTCGATATTATGATATTATGTGCCTATTTTACACAACTAGTTATATTTTTATTAACTCACAACTGCAACCAACATACATGACATAAACATTTATTTCAAAGTTTCACATCCTGCACCCTGATTGGGACATCCACAAATAAAAAATTCACACAGTAATCTAATGACAGCTTATGACATGACAACAGTCAAGAAAGTAATTCTGTGCTAAAATGTGTAATGTCAAAAATCTGATAAACAAGGGGGAAAAAATTAGATATAAATACTATACAATTAAAAGACATTTCTTTTAAATGTATAGTGCAGATTTTTAATGAAGCAACAACATATTTTTGTAGGATAGAACAAGATATGCTATTAATATTCTTTAACTGTACAAAAGTATTATAATATGAAAGGCTCCAATGCAGAGCTGCACAAAACGCTTATGCACATCCCGTGTGCAGAATAATGCGCTTGAAGCAACACAGCTTCACAGCGCTCCTATGCAGCAGTTTATTGAGCATTTTCTTTTAACGGTTTTAAATTTCAGTTACTGTGTGTGTGAAGAACGATTCATAGCGCTCTATTCTCCTTATATGCAAAACCATGGACTTTATCTACTGAAGCACAAAAATAGGTAAAGTGTAAAATGTGCCTCTTAAATATATAAATAGCCTACAGGTATACATTTTTAACCTGTTGCATTGATGCATTGAATCATTAGACATTAGATCAATGTGCCAATCTATATCGATGTATAGTTACACCACTATTTATGATGTCACAATTTTCACAAATTCGTATTTGTGTAGTTTACATGGAGACGGTAACGATATTGTTTTCAAAACCTTGCTCTTTGACTCTCATTTTCAATAGTTTGCGTTTTCAGGCCCCCAAAACATGTCATAATAACACAAAACATTTGACACTTTATCTTGGTTTTATATTCACACAGGTTCCCCTAGTAAAAACACACAAAGGTTTTGTCGGCCTCATTTCACTCAACCGGAAGGCCAACTAACACACTTTCAATAAATAATCACACAAAAATAACAACATAACTAGGATGAAACATAAAACAAAGTGTAGTGTGTTTGAAATGTCCAGGGATGTGGATACAGATGGAAGGGGAACAGATAATTCAACATGTCCATGAGCTATCGGGATTACATGTGCACCTGTTTCTCTGATGGCAGAAACGGCAGTGGTTTGTGAATGAGGTAAGTATATGATTGAATGTGTGTGTGTGTGCCAGTGGTAACGGCGGTAGCAATGAGGTCAGCTTTGTCAAAGATTATTTTTGCATCCAATTTTTTGAGTAGGCATTGCCTCCCTTGCCTCCATGGTGTCACAGTGTGGTTGTGATAAAACACACAATGAAAATAGTAGAGCACAAAAACAGTCTTTAATGAATCCAACAAGGTAATGCTCAGGAGGTAACCAGGAGAAATGTGACCCGTGCTGGCAAAAAGGAGTTTGAATGCGCATGGGATCATTTCGAGCTACAGACAAAACAAGTGAAAAATGTTGATTTTGGTCGATTTTGAGGTTTTCACAAAAATGAGTTCATTAAGCTCTCGTCTAGTGATCCCAATGCTCCAAATAGCAATTAAACATCTAAAAGTATCTTTATTTGTACGTTTTCTGAGAGGAGTACCTTTCCTTTGTCCATGAAAACGATCTTACTCACGCTGACTGATAGATCCGATGCGTGTACACTAAGACGCCTCAGACAGTGTGCAATCCTGATATACACATATACACAGAAGTACAGTACTTCAAAATATCTGTCTTTGCGAGTATTCATGCAAAGATTATCTGTTATGTCTTATGTGAGCGTTTTGTTAACTGTCGGGGGAAAACATCTGATGTGTTACATTATAAAACGTCCGTGCGGTACAGTAGGTCTTAATATATAGGCTGTCTGTTTCATTAATTTGTATCAAACAATTGTGGTATCATGGAAAAAGTTGAATATATATTTTTTCTATAGATATTTAGTTTTGACTTGATGTGTGCCAAATTTGGTGTTATTATCAGGGATTTTAAGGTATGGTTGCTACAGTAGGTGATTTTGTTTTGTAACCTTCAAAAAACTTTAACTTTAACTTTGACTCTATTGACTTCAAACAGGTGTAGCTTAATTTTTTGTCTGATATACATCATACATCAAAAATACAAACCATACATAATTTTGAAGGTTTTTAATAGACAATTTGAAAATAACAATAACAAATTTTAGAAAATTTGCTCATTATGACTCATTTTGCCAGCACAGGTCAAAAATACACACAACCACGAGTCTGCCTAAAAAGGGTGTTCTGGGGTATGGTTTATGAGAGCTAAGTTATTATTCGCTGCTGAAAAGAACTGATGCGAGCTGATACAAGCAACTATATCAATTTTGGCGCTTTCTCCTTGATAGCTATTACCTAGCAGCATGGGTACGCGGTTGCAGCTTGATGATGCAAGCATACCGCAGTTCAGAGCCCAAATAATATAATGTGAACAAAGACCAGCGGGGGAAGGGGGAGGTGAGCAATCGAATTCCGGGTCGGATCAAGCAATCAAGCCAAGTGTGAAATCACCCTAAGAGAAATCCAGGAAACTATGTGCAGTTTCTTTAAGGTTTGCTCTCAGAAATAGCAACACCCTGCAGTCAAATTACAGATCTGTGTCCAAACATACCCTCTCTCTCTCTTTCTTGGATGACGATAAATGCTGCTGGTACTTTAAGACTAAAACTGCCTTTTCTGTCCATTTCACTACAGATCATGACCTCTCACATGGTGTGCTGTAAATAGGTTAATCAGAGGTTGAGACATACATGCACAGACACACACACACACACACACACACAATGTGTGCTGGTTGACAGTCTGTGTGCATTAATGAGCGGGTAGGCTTGTGTGCCAGGGGTTGGTGACCTTATGTCCAGCTGCTGTTAGGTGCTCCAATGAAAGAAAATAAACACTGGAGGTCTCAGCTGGGCAGGGATGGCGTAGTGCGGGGAAAAATAAAATTGTTCATGCTTCATGTAACCGGTCCTACTTGACCCGCTCCGAGCACGATTCGAACCGGGGTCACGTGGGAGGTGGGCTTGCTAACAAGGCCGCTAAATTCTGCAGCCTCTAGCGCGGTTCTTGGGGCCAGGGGAGTGAAGATTATATGCACAGCTCTTACTGGCCTAAGTTATACTCACCCCCCTAAACCTTAACGCCCATCCCGGTCCCAGCACCAAATAACCTGTCCTACTCGACCCGCTCTGAGCGGGATTTGAACCAGGGTCTCCGGCGTGGGAGGCAGGCGTGCTAACAAAGCCGCTAAAGACTCGATAATGCACTGCTTCAGGCCAGGGGAGTTCTTACTGGCCTACGTTACAATATTTAGAAATCACGGTTGAAAAAAGTTGCAATGATGCAGATTCCATGGCGGTCCAGACTTTTTTTTCAGTTTTTTTTTTTTTTGTGCTGTTCTGGTGCTGGTCTAGTTGGTCCACTAGGAGTTATTCGCTAGTTAAGATGGTCGGACTATTGAAGCAGCAGGGTGTTGTTGGTTAATCTGGCCTACTTTTGTGTTTTGCTGACTAAGCTGACTAAGCTGGTTAACTGATGAGGTCTTGCTTGAGAGGGTTTAGCAGGCAGTTGTCTTTTACAAAACAAGTCTGTTTTTTGGATTCTACAGAAATATTTGGATACATTAGTTAGCCTTTTATGGTTGGGTGATCTTTAGGCATGACATGAAGCATCACTAAGATGATAAAAGTCACCAGTGCTCAATAAACAGCTTGATTTATTAAAATGAATAATAGTAGGATATTACTCTCGCCATAGACAATAACATCCTAATGATGATCCAACACTTTCACCAACAGCAGATATGAGCAAAACAATGAACAACCTCAAGTGTGATACAAACAAGACTTTATTAATTACACTTAACACCAACACACACACACACGCACACACAAAAATAACTGTGTCCACGCCTTTTTAGTGCTAATTTAGCACTGCGTGTCTTTAGTAAATCTTGACAGTAGTTTTTTAACGCCAAAAGAGGGTTTGCGCTGGCACAAGCTGTTTGTAAATCTGGCCCTAAATGTATTGTTAATAAGACTAAGATACTTGCATGTCTCGCCCATTTGAAAAAGATACTTGATGCTGTTTGTTGAGGCTCCAGCTGATATTTGCAGAAGTTGTAATGATGAGAGAAACCCAGTTTGATACAGAAGGTCTTTGAAAAAACAAGGACACAGCCTGGCGCAAACTTAGGGGCCCTTACGAAGACTTCTAGCTTAGCATCCTCATCTTCACATCAAATTTTCGAATTCTCTAATTGTGTTCTTAAGCAGTTTCGAAGGGAACGTTTAAGATCCTTTTTCTTCTAGTAGGGTGTTTTGCATATGAAATTGGATGTTAAGAGAAAAACCTTCAAGATTCTTATAATACTAATATGTAAGTTTTGTAAATGAACATACAGGGAATTAAAATTGCAGCTCATAGATACCAAACATCTTGGTCCTGGTTAACTACAGTATGCAAATATAAAGCATTTATTCAAAAGAGTTTGAATTGTTACATATAGGCAAAATCTACTTTCTATCAGTTGCCTCGTGTCAATCTCCTGGCTTGTGAATTTGTGTCCAGTTGATTGGATGCTAGAATAGTCGGTTCTGCTATAAGGCACAGATGTAAGGTGCACTAATTTGGCACCAGCACTGCTAACCAGCAGACTAAACCAACCAGAAACCGTCATGAGCTGAGGTCTAATCCTTCATGACTGCTTTAGACCTGGGGAGATGGAGTTGGCTGTCAGTCTGTGCTGTACCATGACCACAGATGGCAGCTCAAGGAAGAAAGAAAGAAAGAAAGAGAAAGAGAGAGAGAGTAAAGTGAGTCAAAGAGAGCAAGAGAGACAGCCAGGGGTCAGTATATCAGCATGGCCGGCCTTTCTTTTCCTGTGGTGGTCAGATGTGGAGAGAGAAGCCTTTTTTGTCCCTCTCAATGGGGGATCCATTCTGCCTCTCATCCTGAGTGCACCTGCTCGGGCTGTCACAGCGGTTTGCTCACAGCTCACTCTAGCCTCATCGCTGGCTTTACCGCAATACTTTATAGGAAACAATGGCTTTGATTGAAGTCGCTTGGCTTGATTTTACATCCTCCTACACTAGGAATTTAGTTAAACTGATTTCTTAGAGTAGCTTACCCCAGCCAATTCTGTTAATAAATATACCCATTTGTGCTGATCTGAGATCTGCTTAAGTTTTACATACCCATTTCTAAGAAAACAGAAGAGGTCCCAAATGAGCAGGTCACAGTGAAGCATCTCCCTTCACCCACCACCTGCCTGTCAGTGTGATTACACAGCTGTGAGCATCTTTAATTGAAAAACATTACCACACATGCATAACACATTTTTGGTAGCTTTTCACTGTAAAAAAAATAAAAAATAATTGCTACTGTAAAAGCCTGTTAAAAAAAGCGTTAATGGTACATCCCCTTACTATATAACAGCACATTTCATGTAATTTTACAGTAAAATGCTTTAAATCATCTTATAATTTAAAATGAAAAACTGTAAATTACCATTCACTGTTTTTTTTCCATATCAGTTATGTGCATTAGAGTTTTATTTTGTACATTCAGATTTTTTTTTTTTTTGTTGCAAAACTTACCGCAAGTTGTCACTGGGGCACTACCCTTAAAGGGACAACTTTTTACCTTATCAACCCCTAAAAGGAGCACTTTAGTACCTTAGAGTAATAATACCCTTAATGTATATATTAAGATATAAATGTTATGGGTAATTAAGTTATGAAATAAAATAAAATGTCCTTTTAAGGGTACTGCCCCAGTGACTTTTTGTACCAAGATTTTATACCCCTCAAGGTACAAGTTTTACACATATTTTTTTTTAAGTGTATACTGTATATTAGTAATTACCTTCCACAGCTTGTGGAAAAGATGTGATGAGCTTTGATGTGGCTTTCTCATTATCACCTGTGTTTTTAGTGGTTGGTGGTTGTCAGAGTATTATAAAGGTACAAAACTGATTTTAGTACTTCAGTACGTTGGTACTTTAACATTGCATCATGTAATGTTAATCATAATATTTATAATAATAATTAAATATATGTTTTTTTTTACTGTAAAATTAAGTTATGTCCACAAACCTAAAATCTATTGTATTTTTACAGTAAATTTCTGGCAACCACAGCTGCCATTTTTTCCTGAAAAGTAAACTTATAATGGTAAACTGTCCACTGAAGTAAAGGTACACAAATAATGACAGGTGTTTTCTTTAGTAGACGGTTGTCACGGTCGGTGGCTGTAGTGAAGCGCACGATGAAGGAGATACTCAAAATAAATCTTTAATCCAAGAATCAAAACAATAAACAGGAGAAAAACTCGGAGGAAACAACCATGGAACTAACAGAAGGTGAGGGCTTAAGTACAAGGGCAAACAATGGAGCTAACGAGATAATTAACAAAAACACACCTGAACTGAGGACTTGAATCAATCTGCAACCATAAAAACAAACAGGCAGGGAATGGAGGAGAATTAACTGTTAACAAACTAACTTCAAACAGAAACAGAACACAATGAAAACTGAATCAAAAACAGAATATACACGTGACATTACACCGGGCTGGAGAAGGGGGTGGCTAAGGTGGCTTAGACGGTCAGGAAGCTTCCTGGGCAGTACCGGCAAGAGGAAGCCACAGAGGTGCCGGTAGATCAGGAAGCCAGAGAGGGGCCAGCTTCACAGGGGCGGGTGTCATGGGGATGGCCTCCGTAGCCGTGTCTGGGAGAGCGGGCGGCTCTGGGATGGCCTCCGTGGCCGTGTCTGGGATAGCGGGCAGCTCTAGGACGGCCTCCGTAGGTGTTGACCGGTAAAAATGTTCTTGGTTCTTTGGGGGGGGGGTGCTAACCACACACACACAATATGGCCGTGCCCATCATGGTCAGCGTTGCACTCTTTGGACTTAGCTCTGGGGCTGGAGTGGACTCTGGAGCAGACTCAGGAAGAGTCCTGCACGCGGGCGGGTACCCGCTAATATTTGATGTAACGGGTGGAATAATATTTACGTGTCGGTGCGGTGCGGTGCAGTGCGGGTCGACCGTGCAGTAGGCACGGGTGGGCTGCGGGTCCAATAGCCAAGATGTGATAGGCAGATGCTTCCAAACGGTGCCGTGATTGTGTTCACGCTCTGTCTGCAGACCGTTAAAGGCATCTGCACGACTTGCCCCTTTAAGCACTGCCAGTCGCGCTGCATCTGATTGACAGCTGTAGTGATTATATTAAAGGGAGTGCGCTTTGCTTGCTTTCTGTATTTAATCTATTCACAATATGAATAAAAGTTTTAGCCTATTTTTCATGCTGGTAAAAAGAGGATCAATGGTCACATATACACTGCAGAAGAGCGCCGTTTAAATGCAGAGTGAAAATATATACATATATTATGATATATATACAATATAGTTTACTCGACAGATGTCGCTTTCTCTCTCTCTCTCTCTCTCTCTCTCTCTCTCTCTCTTTCTTCTTCTTCGTTGTTAACATGATGGGCTGCGTGTCTATTTATTGTTCTTGCATGAACTCATAATGCGGAATGTTTATTGTTTACGTTACATGAAAAAAATAAATCAATGGTTTTTGTCTACTTTGTGTGGGAAATTTAAACCCTCTATGGCATGAATTTTTATTTTTTGAGGAAAAAAATATTTCACCCCATTTTTTGGGAGCTTGGGGGTCCCTGATAATATATCCATAATAAAATGTGTGCCCCCCCCCAGATATTGGTTTGTTGCCTCAGGGCAACAATGTGCTATGAGGGTTTGAAAACTCCAAGGTTTTCTACATAGGTGGAATAGGGAAAACAAGCAATATGTGCATTAGAAAAAGTTTTATTTTGACAAACATCAAATAATACAAAAAAACCTACTACTAATTACATTGATACATCGATCAGGCATAACATTATGACCAGGAGAAGTGAATAACACTGATTATCTCTTCATCACGGCACCTGTTAGTGGGTGGGATATATTAGGCAGCAAGTGAATATTTTGTCCTCAAAGTTGATGTGCTAGAAGCAGGAAAAATGGGCAAGCGTAAGGATTTGAGCGAGTTTGACAAGGGCCAAAATGTGATGGCTAGACGACTGGGTCAGAGCATCTCCAAAACTGGAGCTCTTGTGGGGTGTTCCCGTTCTGCAGTGGTCAGTATCTATTAAAAGTGGTCCAAGGAAGGAACTCAAGGTAGTGGACTCAGGGGCTGGAGCGGACTCTGCTCAGGGGCTGGTGTGGATCTGTGTGTGGCCCAGGCACACATAAATGTTAAAGCCATTATGGACAATGCAATGCTCTCTGGGTTGAGCTCTGGAATTTCCCTCACTGGAACGGACTCAGGAATTTCACACTCAGGAACGTATTCGGGAATTTCATTGAGGTGGGAAACAGGTAAAGTTAGGGACAGGTGTGGTGGTATGGGTAGGACTCGGGAATTTCACACTCAGTAAAGTATTCGGGAATTTCACTCACCGAAAGTATAGTGACCATTTGTATAGGCAATGCTGCAGTCCTTGGATTTGGAGACACTGTGACCATTTGCATTGGCAGTGCTGTTAAATCCATCTGAAGTATGGGTCTTGCATTCTGTCACGGTCGGTGGCTGTAATGAAGCACACGACGAAGGAGATACTCAAAATAAATCTTTAATCCAAGAATCAAAACAATAAACAGGAGAATAATTTGGAGGAAACACGAACACACCGACTTCAAACAATGCAAGACAAGTAACTAACAGAAAGTGAGGGCTTAAGTAAAACGGCAAACAATGGAGCTAACAAATTAATTACCAAAAACACACCTGAACTGATGACTCATATCAATCTCTAACCATAGAAAAAAACAGGGAGGAGAATGAACTAATTAACAAACTAACTGCAAACAGATGCAGAACACAATGAAAACTGAATCCAAAACAGAACATACACGTGACATTGGTTCCTGTGCACTGTTTGGTGTAAATGCTCCCAAGGTGCATTGTGACTGGATCACTTAAACTACATATGGAAGTAGTCAGAAAACCATAATAAAATATTGTAAATAATAGATGTATTAATATATTATTAATAACATATTAATAACCAGTGTAAACCGCAATCTGTCTCAGCTGACCACTTGTGATCAGATCACCCAAAGCAGATGTCAATAATAGCTTTAAATAGGGTATTTAATTTGAATCGCATGTGTTGATTACAGGTATTATACATATTCTATGTGATTTCCATATCAACATTCATTAACTGATCCTAATCAAAGACTTTTTCGCTTCCACATTTCAAATTTCTAGGGTATGTTTGTCATTGAGCCCATCCATTTATAACCCTGCTTTTTTAGACATTTATTCCGACGCAAGTAGACACAAAATTGTTTATTTTTATTTGTTTGTTTGAGAAGTACAGGCCAAAAGTCTTCGATGTCCCCAACTTCATGTGTCGCCTTGGCCACTGACTCTGTTTCCACAGGACAGGCCTGAAATCAATACTTCTCGCACTGTCATTTGTCACATATTTACAAGGCTGAGAAGCACTCCATTTTAGGACAGTGTAATCTATCAGTTCAGAGTCTCTGGTTTCTGTTCCTCCCTCCTTCTCTCTCTTTCCCTCTCTCATTTCTTCTCTCCTGCATTGACTGTCCCGTCTGACAGATGGGATATGAATGCCACTGGAAAAGGATGAAACCCTTCAAGTTTGAATGTTCCTTTACTCAGAATGGTTTATCTATGCTGCTCTGTATTGGACTGCATTTAAAACAACTATTAATCTCAGTTTGAACTAGATTAAAATTTAGTTTTCACTTGACATCTGGTATAATACATAGCGGTTCTTTTTTCACCACTACCTAGAAACCCTATGGCCATTTACAAACAAATTGCAACCAGGAGAAAAACATAACCTTTTCACACTCTAAGCTATGAAATAAGCCAGCAACACAAATTGAAGGGTTTTTGAGGCACTTTAAAGGAATATAATCAATTTCCCCCATTTGCTGTAGAGCACTTTACGAAGGGCTTGATATCGTTTCATTCAGAGTGTCTAGCCAGCATAACACGTCTTA
The DNA here is from genome assembly GCA_039654625.1 of Rhinogobio ventralis. NCBI lineage: Eukaryota > Metazoa > Chordata > Actinopteri > Cypriniformes > Gobionidae > Rhinogobio > Rhinogobio ventralis. The sequence goes on along the minus strand of CM077206.1, from coordinate 29,296,149 downwards.
AAGGAGGAACATTCTGCCTTTATGAGATTTCCCATCACTTGAGATGATAAACTTGATCTCTTATGCTCCCCAATAAGAGTAGGGGAGACAGAGACCTTTTTGCTTTGACATCTAATTCATTGTTTTTGCACTATTAATTACAAACTACCACATTACAAATTATAAATAAAAGTTTATCCAAATCTTGAGACTTGAGTGTATGTGAGTATATCATTTTAAACTATTTTGGCAAGAGTTTTATTAATTTATTTAGATGTAAAAATTATTTTAAAAAAAAAGTCTGTTCCCACTTTAAATTAGGTGGCCTTAACTACTATGTACTTACATCAAAATATAAGTACAATGTACTTATTGTGTTCAAATTGTATTGCAAAACACTTTTGCTGATATTGAGGTGGGATACGGGTAAAGTTAGGGACAGGTGTGGTGGTATGGGTAAGTTTAAGGGTAGGGTTAGGTGTAAGGGAAGTGTCAACAGTGTAATTATAAATGTAACTACAGAAATTAATTACAGATGCAGATATTTTTTTAATGTAAGTACAATGTAAAAACATGTATGTACACAATAAGTGCATTGTATCAAATGATTCATTTAAATGTTAGTACATAGTAGTTAAGGCCACCTAATATAAAGTGGGTCCAAAAGTTCCATAAGTCTGGTTTAACTATGTTCATATTTCATACTTTTATATTGTGTTAGATAGCCTGCAGAACAAATATATTTACTATATTACTATATTACTGTATTTTCCAAAGTTTGCACAATTTATGGCAATCTTATTTAGTTTCCTATTGTTTATTTTGTGTTTCTTTTATTATGTGCCATTATTTGTGGTAGTAACATTGGTGCACACTGGATTATTGTGGTGCTCCTAAACATAATCCTGAAACAAAACAAAATGAAAAAAAATAATAATAATAATAATATTCTTTTTTCTGTAATTCTATTTAGGTTTCATTTAGTTTGTGGTGCCTATTTATAGTTCCTGTTTTTGTCATATTTGTACTCCTAGTTTTTGTCTTCATAATCATTTGCATTTACAATGACAATCTTGCATTAGATTGGTGCAATTTAGTAATTTCCATAAAGCATTAAGTAGTTAGCGTGGTGTGAATTTCTAGTCTGAATCCAGGCCTCACAGGTCACACCAGAGAAAGCAAATCAAGCAGTTCCAGTAAGTATTTGTTCAGTAAATCACATGTGGGAGGAGGAGCAGAGATGTGACGATATCCATTAACACTGCTGCAGGGGTCAAATACCGCACATACGCCATCCCAGCATTCAAATGAGGATGCACGCCTCTCCCCTCTTCCTCCCCTCATTGTCAACAGACCCACGGGCCTGTTTGGTGTGACCCTACACCCCTTCAGCCATTACGGCCTAATTGAAACACATCCACTGGGACGTAAACACACACACAAACACAGACAGATTTACAGGAAACTTCACCACTTACCAAAACACAGGATTCCGCTACCAGAAACAGCAGTGAGTTCCAAGAAGAGGGAATCCATTAATAATGGATCAGTTTAAAATCACATCCGAAACGTATGGATTTTCTGTTGTGAGGTGAACGACAGGCCTTGAGTCAAAGATCTCTTGCTGGAGACCTGGCTGGAGAGAGTGAGCTAGCATGGGGTGAGTGGTGAGTTTTGAACATCACTCATTGATTGGCAAAAGCCTCGTATAACCCTGTTATAACAACATGTTCGACAGGGTGGAGCACAAGGGCCTACTTCTTGTCACCAGTTTCTAAGCTCGGCTGGGCAGAGCTCTGTTAAATATTAAAGATTAACCACAAAGCATCTGGCTTCTAAATACAGAACACGAGGAGTCACACCTAAAACCTGAGGGAGTCCAACTGTTAGCTCCGCAACGTTCGGGTTTAGCGGTGCAACAAAGGGACATGTTTTCTCCATTTATGTACATTGATTTTGTCTATGACTCGTGTATTGCGGCTGTTGTGATAAAAGGTTGCCCTTTCATAGATGACATCCTCTTCATTTTAAATACCGAAAAACCCTATTTGGACCAAAACCTTAAATACGTAATGAGTCATTTCTGCACCACTAGTGCCACCATGCAGAATATGAAAATAATGAAACATTTCAAGAAGTTAATACTTCAGAAAAATCATGGATGGATCCGATTCCTACAAACAGTAATGCTATCTATAAGGATATGCTGCCGGCAAAGTTAAAGTCATCATGAAACCATTATTAAATATGTTAGTCTTACTGTTATCTATAAGCTAGTGTGCTCCAAAACAATGACAAAATTCACATTTATAAGATATAAGCATTCAAAATGTACAGTCTCATTTCCGCCAATATGGATCAATGATGACATCACTCTGCACTACAGCTTCTCATCAGATTTTCTGTCAACCTGGTCTCATTGGAAAAACGTACCTGTGGCAACGTTTTTGCAAACCCCAAAATACATACCAATACGTACATATCACTGCAGTTTCCAACAGAAATGAACACTAGAGGCAGTACAACAGCAAGCACTTTGTATCGTTTTCATACACACTTATGATTACAGGGGCAGATTATGGATCAGTGACATGTTTTCATGCGGCTCCTTGCACAATACTATTTTATGACCTCAACATTTTTTTACCATAGTGCATGATTTGTAAACGAATACATTTTGGAGTAATAAGTCACTTAATAAGCTCCTTATGTTGGGCTTTTCTGAAATACCAAGTTTGCTCGGTAGCTCAGCTGGTACAGAACTGTACTTACATTTATGCATTTGGCAGACGTTTTTATCCAAAGCGACTTACATTGCATTCAAGGTACACATTTTACATTTTGTCAGTGCTTGCTTTCCCTGGGAATCGAACCCATGACCTTGTTGCTAGCGCCACGCTCTATCGTTTGAGCTACAGGAAAGCCTTGCAATGCTGAAAGCTCGGGTACGAATCCCGTGAAAGACGAGTCACGATAAAAGAGCTCAAAGACAAGAGTTCAAAACACAAGCTAAAATGACATGGTTACAATTGTGTTTTTGTCACATTTGCTTTTGTTAACACTATCAGGTAGGTTTAGGGTTTAGTGTAGGTGTACGTTATTTAATGTGATGGAGCATTAAGCTTTTAGCGCCACTCATCGGACATTTCAATCCAGAACTGCAGTGATACGTACAAAAACCAACGTAATAAAACGTTGCCAGATTCACACTCATCTGTTCCGGAAAAAAACTAAACATGCTTTTAGCGCCACTCAGTGGACATCTCACTTTGAAACTTTCGCAAAACGTGCATGATGCAACGTTTTTTGGGGATTTGCAAAGCTTCCCACCCCCTACACTATAAATAGACGCTGAAGCTGTGGCTAAAATTGGTCACTTGTTCACACATTTACTATTTTCTACATAGTGAATGGCACGTAGTGGACTATATAGGGGATATGGAACGATTCAGACAGTGTAAATATGATTTCCATTGGGGAGAATGAAGTCTGATTTCACGTTAGTGTCACATTAACCACCGCAGCGCGCGCACAGTCTGCTCCTGTCCAGAGACACAACAGCACAGAGCGGATCATATGCCGGCGCATACCAGAAAACGTATAGGACCCATTTGAATTCTGCACAGAATGTTGTATTTTAAAGCGATATGGAGGAGATGAGGAGGAAAGTGTTGCTTTACCGAGCTCAGCGGCTCTGGTCGAATTGTGATGTAAATGAAATGCTATTGGCTATTTTAAAAGGGGGAGGAGCTGTTTGATATGTCCCGCCCTGTCTTCCTGTTTCAGTAGAAATTATGTCAACATTTTGAATAATGTTTCAAGTCATTTCAGTGGGCTTTTAAGATTAGGTTTTAGGATATGGTTAACTCTTTCCCCGCCAAACACAGAATTTTCTGGGTTTCAGTGTTTTCACTGTTATACACTATGGGGCACTATTACACATCTTCTGTGTAAGCAGATGCATATGTAAAATAACGTGATCGTCAAACTTTTAAACATCATATAAATCAAAACTGCCTAATGTTACTGAATGAAATGTCGACCCAGAATGACGTATATGACTGTGCAAGCAGTAGGGGTGTTGATGGACTCGATCTACTCCATCTGTGTTTGACCATCGCTCTGAATCTGATCTAGATGTAGTCTTTGACAATGATCAAAAACCCTGGCGGTGGCTGGCAACTTTTTAAAAAAAAAGCTAGTGGGGAAAGAGTTAAAGGTTATTATTTGTTCCAAACTTACGCCGTTGATACTCTTTTTCCTGAGATGTTCTGAAAACTTGACTTGGTGCTGATGTTACCCCACCACTTTGACGTTAATGGTTACCTTTTCTGTTGTGAAAATACATGGAATGACTCCAAATTTGACTCCAGCACCCTGCTGTTGGAAAAGAGACTTGGTTGAACCAATGCTGTTCTCTCCAGACCTTTTAAGCAGCTCAAACAGTTTGCAATTCCATTTGGTGGCGCTAGTAGCAAAATCAGACACTTAACCTTTAACAGAACCAGAAAGAAAACAACTATAGGTCAAACCAGCAAGGCCAGATTTTAAATGGACCCTTCCCAATACCTCAAAGTACAATCTTATTAGACAAGTCTCAGTGCTCTGAGTGCTGTATATTTATAACAAGTATTACTGCTGACTCTAGTCTTTGCTTTGTTTATTCCGATTAATCAAGACCTTATGATTCAGTTGAACTTTGAGAAACCTGCGCCAACATCTACAGACATCAAATAATGTCATCTCTCTTTGCCTACATGTTACTGCAATTAACCTTATAGAGCTATATTGAGAAAAGTGGTTGCGCTCAACCTAAAGCGCTGTATTGAAATGTCATAGTTTAGAAAATGTCAGCCATGGCAGTTATATCTCTGATCCACATCTATCCTTTCAGAAAACTAGGCCCTTAAAATGAGTTCCCTTCAGCTGAGCTGGTCTTAAATGAACCATATGAAGGCTGTCTCTCCACGCTTGAGTTGAAAAAAGTCTCTTTGGGCTGGTTTGGGCCTTCACTGCTCACTACCTCAGATTCATAAAAAAAAAATCTTGCAGTTCCTTAGGAGGTGAATGTTCATGATCAAGAGCCTGAGATGCTCATTGCCATGAGTGCGATAATGGTCGAAAGTTATCCAGAGCTAACAACTCCAATAAAAGCCAATTACCCACAATCACCGAAAATACTCAACAGGCAATTTATGCAAGGCTTTCTTTTCCTTCTTCTTTCACTCCATCTTCTGTCTCTTCAACTGCTGTCTTTTCAAGCTGTCATTTGTCATCATTAAACAACAATGCAAGCAGCTGTCTCAAAAGCCATTACCAAAATTGCCGGAGATGATTTCTAGTGTCCTCTTCATATGGCGGGAAAAAAAAAATAATAATTCCCCAATGGAGGCCTTTACATCCTTCTCTTTGGATTCTCAACATCATGCTCCTTAAATTGAGAGAGTGGAGCACTGGGCTCTTTTGTTTGGCAGTTCGAACTAACACAAATGCTAAACGATCAAAACTTCCTACTTGACTGACAGTGGGAGGTCATTGGAACAATCAGGAAGCTCCCACCTCTTGCAGAGTGAATGAATGAAAAAGTCCTCTCAGCTGAAATCTCAGCAACTCCCCAATTGCTCTTTTCATATGGCATTACTTTAAGAGGACTAGTAGCTGACAACTAGAATCCTCTTTATCGTTTAAACAAAACCAAACTAAACTAAGTATTAAACTTTAGAGTGTAACTCTATCCACAATGTTTGTGGACATGAATGATACCTCAAATCATGTAACTTATTGAGGAGAAGGGGTGCTAATACTTCTCAATCTGACTGATGAAAAGCGATCTGACTTTGGTAGACCACAAATTAGCAGAAAAATCCCATAGACTTTCACTCACAGAGGGACTTAAGCCATAAATCGGGATGAGAATATTGGCCCAGTAACTGTCTACACTGTAAAAAAAAATGCCAGGAATTTACAGGATTAAAGAGTATTATTTTACAATAAATTACTGTAGTCAGAAATTTACTGTGAAATCAATGCATGCTGGGTCATTTTCTTACAAATTACTGTTAATCAACAGCAAAATGATGCTGACATCACAGTAACTTACTGCTCTTGTTTTAGTGTGAATTCACATAAGTTGTCTTTAACCATGCCACTGTAAGAAATTATATATAGTTACTGTAATTGATTTAAAGTCAACATAATAGTGATTAGTGTTCCATTTGCTTGGGACTTTGGACCTTGTGTATTCATATTCAAATGTCTGTTCTAGCCAAGTCAGAAGTGTGACAAATGAAAACATTTGTTAAAACAATGACAAGCTAGAATATAAAATAAGATAATTGGCTGATTTTAAGTTAGTCAAACTGCGTTATTCAGCATAAAGATTTACCAATGTTTCAAATTGATAATTGTTTGTAGATGGATATTTTACAATAGTGAAGCAGCTGCTGAGATCTATCTTTGAAAGGTGTGACATCATCTTGCAAGATTTTTTTCTTCCATTACCTAATGGTGCACATAAATCAATACTCGACATACGAAACACAACAATGGTGACACTTAACAAATAATTTTTTTTTTTTTTTTTAAATCGGAACATTACAAAATAAACAACAAAACAAAACTGCTAAAAGTGAACCAAAAATAAGTTCAGCAGCACAGATAAAACCAGTAAGAATCAACAAACAGTACAGCATAATCGATTCATGCCGCACTGCATGCTGGGTACCTTCCTAGTACATATGCACTGTAGAAATACAGTATGATATTGTAGATTTTACAAGAAATTTCCAAGAGTGCAGTAAGATGCAAGAGAAATCCTACTGTGGAATTACTGTGAAAGTCATGAAATGATTAACCTGGAATATACTGTAACTTGGTAGGGTTACACTTTATTTTAAGGTGACGTAGTTTCATTGTACTTACTGAACTGAGTAATATTATTTAACTACATGTTAACTACTAACTACATGTTCTTACTATAGAGTTATGGTTAGGGTTTGGTTTAGGGTTAGATGCTTGTAATTATGCATAATCTACTGTTATTACTTTAGTAAATACATGTAGTAACGTGTAACTGCATCATTTAAAATAAAATCTAGTAAAAACACCCTAGCAATTGCATAGCAACATCTAGGCAACTATCACAACATAACATTACCCTAAATATGTCTTGGAGGGCTGAAAAGGGTACAGTTTTACATGAGAATACCATGTGCCCAACCCCCTGTAAATCCCCAGTTTTGTGTAATGACTTCCATAGAGGAGCCCCTGGTCAATGGTGTGATTACTCAATCCTAGTTGAATGCAAGTAGTTTGGAAGCAGTCTAGGCTCAACAACATGAAGACATGGGGCCACATCTTCACATTGATTTCAGATCAACTGCTGTAATGAGCTTTAATGTCACTCTGCCCCTTGTTGAACATGATAAAGACTCGGGGATCCACCCTCACTTTCCCCACGGAAATCACATCATTTCATAACAAAGTAAGAAAAGGATGCGGTAACACTTTATTTTAGAGTTCAATTCTTGCTATTAACTTAAGCATGCATATTACAAGGATATTGGCTGTTTATTAGTACTTATAAAGCACATATTTATGCCTTATTCTGCATGACCTTATTCTACATCTCTGAATCCAACCCAATACCTAAACTTAAATGCTACAAAAACTACCTTACTAACTATTAATAAGCAGTAAATTAGGAGTTTATTGAGGCAAAAGTCATAGTTAATAGTGAATGGGTTCCCCATACTAAAGTGTTACCAAAGATGTTGAATGGAATGTGATTATTACTATTTTTCTGTCCATTATACTACATTTCATATTTTAAAACTGATCAATCATGGCTCCTGTTATTTGTCACATCACCTAGGAAACTTATCCATAAATTACCATTATGTCCCTTTTGTGTAGTGATAGTATTTCAAGGTTGAAGCATATATCAAAGACAAAAGTTTAATGGTTTTAATTAACCTTGTGCTGAACCTTGAACTAACTGTATTTTCAAACTGTATTCAGCTCAGATTCACATTTAATTGGTTACTTTTGCTTACCGCCATGTAGAGTAGCTTCAATGTTCTCTCAATTGCTATTGTTTCACATTTGATCTGTCCTCATCTCGGACAATGACTCCCAAGTAATTTTGGAACTTGCTGACCATGTGCGCATTTGTGTCAGTGTTTAAAAATCCTGCACTGGCCAGTTTGCTGACAGATGAGTCTGAATGAGTCTATCTGTGGTGTGAGCTCTCCGGCCATTGGCTGAATCCTCCATGGTCATCCTACCTGCCTGACACCCAGGAATCATGATGAATCGGCCCCAACTGCAGCCGCAGATTGTTTTTTAACATTTAATTCAGTTTCTTCCTGTGCTTGGATGAACATGGGCCATGTTATGGATTTCTGGTCTAATGTACTCCAGCAGGTTGGGAGAAGGGCCCCAGTAAGCCATGGAAATTATGGAGGCTTGGATCAATACTCAAGGTCATCACCTCCACACAACCCCTACACCCCCCCATCCTATCTGTGGTCGAGCCTTTGATTCAGTGCCGTGCCCTATGATTCTTCGTGCTTTGGTCACTCTCGCCAGTACCAAAGAGCAAAGACCTCCTCTATTCAGGAAACAGAGAGAGGGGGCGCGATGAAAGAAAGAGAGAGATCTGAATGGATTTAATCCACCCCCTCATTTCATGCAATCATTGTAAAATAAAAAAATTATAACTGAACGAAAGAATGAACAAACCCCATTATTTCACGTAGTCATTAATCGTCAAATAAATATATGACGTAAGGCTCCCCCCTTCATTCATTAATTCCTTACATCATATATTTATTTGACTATTTGTTTTTTTATTTATTTGAATTGACAAATAAGCTGAAAAAATATATAAACAAATCAATAAACGTATTACGGAGCCCCACACATGACATGCGTATGACAGCACTTTTTACTCATTTGTCGTGCAGATGATATAATTTGTTATTTTGGTTTACTAAATCATGGTCACATTCGTTCCCTTGTTTTAGTTAAAACAAAACCAGGGAACAAATTAGTTCATGTGGCCACGATTTACTAAAACGAGGGAACAAATTAATAAATCATAGGACCGAATTCTTAATTCATTGAGTGAAACAAATGAGTAAATCATGGCCACAATTTATTAAAACGAGAGAACGAATTCTTAATTCATGGCCATTCTGAACATTTTTTTTTTGTCCGTAACAAATAAATCAGCATATGTACAAAAAACAAACTTAATTTCATGCAGGCATTGTAAAACCAAACAAACAAATAAATGAACAAACTAACAAACAGGCAAACAAACGTCATAGTTTCAAGCAGTCATTTTAGGGGGGGGGGGGGGGGGGGGGGGGGTTTGGGGTCTAATGCTATTTCATGGATTCTGACTTATTTACACTGTTAAAGAGTTGGATTCTTATGCTAAATACTTATGATAAACAAACATTTCTAAAAAACAAATTGGACGTATTCTGTGCCAAATACACTCCATCAGGATTCGGAAAAAAAATTTTCGGAAAGTTTTTTCCAAGTATGGCCCTGTATGACGTCATACTCCCGGATGAGCATGTGCGCACGTCAACCAGAGGGAGAGCAAGAGCACATCCATCAACAAGCTTTGTTCGGGTTACGGAAGCCATTGGCAGCGCTGTCATTTTGTTTGTGGTTGTGAGGGAAAGATAACCTTGTTCAGCTTCCCAAATAACCCAGCGTTAAAGAAACAGTGGATGCAGTTTGTCTTTCCGGAGCAGCAAAGTTCTGCAAGTGTGTTTGTTTGTTCCCGGTCATGAGTTGAAACCGCAGGCGGTGAGTGAAACTGCATCAAATGTCTGTGTTTTGTTGGCAATCAGCACGTAAGTGCATATAATGTCAACAACACGAATGTATAGTTAATCCAGGGATAATGCCATGATGTATTGTGTGTGTGTGTGTGTGTGTATGTGTGGCCTGGTAAACCCTACGTTATGGGGACAAAATGTCCTTTGTCCTTGTGGGGACATTTTTTGGTCCCCATGAGGAAAACAGCTTATAATTCATACTAAGTGATGTTTTTTAAAAATGTAAAAATGCAGAAAGTTTCCTGTGATGGGTAGGTTTAGGGGTAGGGTTAGTGTAAGGGGATAAAATATAAAGTTTATACAGTATAAAAACCATTATGTCTATGGAAAGTCCCCATAAAACATGAAAACCCAACATGTGTGTGTGTGTGTGTGTGTGTGTGTGTGTGTGTGTGTGTGTGTGTGTGTGTGTGTGTGTGTGCTCATGACTCTTTAGCCTGACCCACTGCATGTCTCCACAAGCTTGGCTGTTTTCGGAAAGAATCAGTACAGCATATATGATAAAACTAAAAACTCTTCTGAGATATGAAGGATGCAATAGGCCTCTATAGGTACTCAAGATTAACTGGAGATTGGCAGTTATGTACCCTTTAAATAAAAACAAACAAATGAATGAATAGTCAAATAAACTAATAAATGACCAAACAAACAAAAAACAAAAAAAAAAGAAGGACGGAAGGAGCACACACACACTCACACTCAAACTGGCATATGTGGTTTACTATGACTCTCCATAGGCGTAATGGTTTTTATACTGTACAAACTGTATATTATATCCCTGTACACTAACCCTACCCCTGACTTTCTGCATTTTTTGCATTTCATTTCAATGTTTTTTAAGCCACCTTTACGTTGTAACCATGTTATTATACACATTTGTGTCCTCATAAACCACATATGTCAGATCATACGCACACAAATTAATGAACATGAAATAAAATATAAATATCTAAATTGGATGCTGTAAGGATCAATAAGCCTCTTCACTTATTCAAACATTCCAAAGTCTTGAGCATCAGAAATAATATAAAACAACAGATTATCTCAACTATACCACATACAGCAATTCTTTGCCTGAGAAGATTATAGACTGATTTACTGTATATTACACTTTATCTGCACTGTTTCTTTTTATATTTATTTCATTTATTTATTTAATAGTTTTTCTAAAGAAGATAAAGGATAAAGAATAAAGGAAAACCTCTTTTCACTTGATGTCTGAGCCTCTCCGATCGCTGCATTTGAGCGACATTAAACCCTTTAAACCTTCAGCGAGAGCTGTTGTGTTTTGTATTGTGCCCAGTAAACTATCTGAATTACAGTGCATTGTGACGCCCTCTCTGGCCTGCCTGCAGGACATTACCCAAGTCTGTTTGTCTGACTGTCTGTCTGTCAGTCAAAGTGCCACCTCAAAACCCTCATCATCATCATCATCATCCACATGACTGTCCTTCCACAAACTCTCCCTTTATTTAGCTGCTTTTTTTCTTGCCCCGTTTATTTCAGAGTGCTGCTCTCCTCCTCTCTCCTGGGGCAAGATTACCCTTTTATTTTGTTGTGGTGGTAAAATGACTGGCTTGGGAAGATTGGACCGTGTTTGCTGTTGAGGAAATCAATTTTCTTTCTCCCGTATATGATCAACATGTCAGAGCCATCAGCTGGATAATAGCAGTGTGGAGATCAAAATGGCTGCTAATACAAGACTACAAGGGGGATGGGGGTGCGCAAAAAAATAACACGTCCGCCCTGCTGGACACAACACTGTGGTTATGGTGAGGCAATAGCGGGCTGGTGTCACAGGGCAATCTGCCCCCCGGCCTAATCCAACCCCTGTGATATCAGGAAATGCGTCCCTGAAAGATATTTCGGGATGAACGAGATGGTGACCATGGCGAGACTCTTTTGTTTGGGTCGTTTGGATAGCTTTCAATCAACCTGTTAATGGGCAAAGGAGGAGTCCAGGGGGAGTGTCCCAGAGGCATGATGGGAGTGCTGGAGTGTGTGTGAGTGGGTCTTAATTTGTCCATCACAAACAGAAGGAAACATCCCAGCGTGACCTTGGCGCTGGTGTTAATGGTTCCTCTGTCCATCAGTAGAGCCTGTTTAGCGGTCTGTCTGCATCCTGCACTGAGAGTTTACTGACAGCAGACAAAAGTACTTATTTACAGCCACCAACACACTTAAACAAATAGTTCAGCCAATACGAAATTATTACACCTCATATCATTCTAAGCATGAATATTGTTTTCGGTCGACCACAAAATGAGATTATTTTTTATTTCATTCTTTTTGTATCTTCACACTGCTGTTTTCCATACAACTGCAGTTTATAGTGAATGAGTCAATGCTAGTTGCTGAAAGTCAGAGCCGGCCTTATGATTTTAGTTGAAAGTTTTATCATAGTCACATACTCTAATTATTTAGCTTTAGAATATGATTCAGCAGAGGATATCAAACATGTTTATTATTTTGAGCCAATTTTAGAACACATTTTGTTTTCATCTGTCATCTTCTAGCAACGAGGCATGTATTTCTGAGTGAGTTTGTTGTGTTTGGAATGACCTGAAAGTAGCTGTTTAGTGTATGATGCCCAGCTTTTCCTCTGTCCTTTATCTAAACTGACCCACATTTATGTAAAATAACATGTTTAACCTAACATAATCAACAAATTAAATAATACAATTGAATATATTATGTTTTTTGTTGTATGAAATTATAATTTATTATTATATTAAATCTATGCATTAGAATTAACATTTTATTTTTCTGTTGTCACCTCCGTAACCATCAAGCGTCACAACATTGATACCAAGGAATTGATTAAAAAAGATTGGAGCCTCGTTGATACTATTGTTTGTTTGCATGCATTGTTCGCAGTGTTTTGGCACTAAAATCACTCCAAAATCTAATCTTAATCTTGAGAAATTTGACTGGAAAACACTATTTTACTTTTATGTGTTTACTGACTGATCCTGGCCTTTCTAGGATAATAGAGACAAAGATGCAACATGATGGATTGCTGCTAATGCATACTGTGTATTAATATTATTCATATTGTCTTGATTAACTTGTTCAGATGTATTTTATTAAGGTTGGAATTAAATGGGCAAACAGCTCTGGCTTTTTTACATAAGGTACAATACAAAATCTAATTTAAAGTCTAATTTAATACAAAAATAAGTCTAAAATAGTAATAAAAATAAAGAAGAAAAAATTGGAAAAAAATTGGTATTCTGTGGAGAGTTGTACAAATCATTTTGACTACAGGTCGTGCTGTGTATGATTGTGTATGTTACCAATAAAACTTAAAATGGAATTTACATAGAAATGTTTTTGCTGAAAAGGATGACAATGACTTAATTTAATTTCAGCACATTTATGTTTCAAATCAAAATCAAATCAAATCAAATGTATGCTTGGTTAAACTAGTGAATAGTACATTTTAATTAATAAGATAGTGACTTTGCTCACTAATATACATCATTATAGATTTAAAACATATTTTTGTACCTTGTTTTTAATACTCCCTATAGTGAAAAAAGTTATTTAATGATTTACATCAAATATTATTTTATATTGTTTTATTATATTATATATTATTTATTATATAATATATTACATATAAAAGGGCCTGGATGAGAATAGAAGTGTCAGATTCAGTGTGGTGTTTGCTGTTAATGCTGACAACTAAATCACAGATCTGTGTCCCAGTAAGACATGGGCCTCATTCAACTACGGTGTGAACATAGCTATTATAGTAATCACTTACCGCCCGCATGCGCGCACACACACAAACACACACACATTGTGTTTTCATGTTTTATGGGGACTTTCCATAGACATAATGATTTTTATACTGTACAAACTGTATATTCTATCCCCTAACCCTATCCATTACAGAAAACAAAAAGGACAAGAACTTCGGATATTGCCATATTTGTGGGGACATTTTGTCCCAACAACATAGGGTTTACCAGGATCATGCACGCACACACACACACACACACACACATATTACACTGACAGCACTATGCATTCACCCCATAAGGACAAAAGCTCTCCTTAACACTCATCATATATATGGTGATTTTATGTCAATGCTGTAACCTACTCTTTAGAGAGACATCTTACTGTATCTTACTGCTTGGTGTTCAAATGAGAAAGGCGATTCTAAACACCTGCAGTTCAGTGCAGGACATTAAGTAATGGACAATGGCCTGCCAATGAAAAGAGAGGGAGAGAGAGACAAAGAAAAAGAGGGAGAGAGGGGTTCAGGGTTTCTGTTCCGTTTGCCTGACTGAAATTGAAATGAAAGGGATGAAAACCTATAAGTGAAAATCAATAGTAGAAGACAGCAGAGGAGAAGAAAAGGCCATAAAATACAATACAGATAAATGCAGAAAGCCGGAGAGAAAAGAGGAGAGAGACAGGGATTATTTCATAGCATCAGAAGATAATGCAAATTGTTTTGTTGTATTCACTGAAACGGTTTTCTCTCTGTACAATCTGCTGGTCATCAGACAGAGAATGAATTTTGAAGTTTTTTGCAACTCATTTTACTTCCGTAATAGAATGCTTCAGAGTGAAACAGGATATTGAATCTTTATTAAGTCACGGGGAATTGATTGGATCATGAAAAGTAGGCGTTACATAGCAGGATGGAGGCGGTTTGAGGGGAGGAGTTATAAAGTCATTTGCGATGTCAGCAGAAGTTACTACTTTTTAATTTTCTTTTTAATTATTTATTTATTTATTTTACGTGGAATAATGTGCACTGACAGTAAGTCTGTTTTAATTCATTAGGTAAGTTTTGTCTCTGAGTCTGCATTTAATATTAATAAATAATAAAATGAGAGGAAATTATGCATAGCGTTCTGCATATTTAACATGGATAAACAAAACATAAATACTGGCAAACTATGACTTTTATATACTACAGACTGTATATTAAGTATGTAGATACATAGGTATACTGCAAATAACCCACAAACATACAGAGGACAAGCGGATGGATGGATGGATGGATGAAATATGGATTCATGGAATATGAGTAGATAGATGGAAAATGTGTAGCAGCAATAAACTTACAAGACACACTAAGCAATTTTTTCCACAAAAGTTTTGGGACGCCTGCCTTTACATTCACATGAACTGAAATCCCATTCTTAATCCATAGGGTTTAATATGGAGTTGGCCCACCCTTTGCAGCTATAACAGCTTCACCTCTTATGGGAAGGCTTTCCACAAGGTTTAGGAGTGGGTTTATGGGAATGTTTGACCATTCTTCTGCGCACCAGTGCACAAAGCAAGGTCCAATAAAGACATGGATGAGCGAGTTTGGTGTGGAGGAACTTGACTGGCCTGCACAGAGAGAAGTCAGGCACTGATGTTGGACGAGAAGGCCTGGCTCGCAGTCTACACTGTAATTCATCCCAAAGGTGTTCTATCGGGTTGAGGTCATGACTCTGTGCAGGCCAGTCAAGTTCCTCCACACCAAACTCACTCATCCATGTCTTTATGGACCTTGCTTTGTGCACTGGTGCGCAGTCATGCTGGAACAGGAAGGGGCCATCCCCAAACTGTTCCCACAAAGTTTGGAGCATGAAATTGTCCAAAATGTCTTGGTATGCTGAAGTATTAAGAGTTCCTTTCACTGGAACTAAGGGGCCAAGCCCAAGCCCTGAAAAACAACCCCACACCATAATCCCCCCTCCACCAAACTTCACACTTGGCACAATGCAGTCAGGCAAGTACCGTTCTCCTGGCAACCGCCAAACCCAGACTCGTCCATCGGATTGACAGACAGAAAAGCGTGATTCTTCACTCCAAAAATGGACTTATTGCACAGGTGGCAACCTATCACGGTACCACGCTTGAATTCACTGAGCTCCTGAGAGTGACCCATTCTTTCACAAATATTTGTATAAGCAATCTGCATGCCTAGGTGCTTGATTTTATACACCTGTGGACATGAAAGTGGTGGAACACCTGAATTCATTTGATTTGGAGTGCATGGATGCTCCAGAGCAGGTGGGGGCAGCAATGAGGCCAGTGTGGTTTAGCATGACAAACTAGAGCTAACAAAACACTAACAAAAAATACTTAAGTGCAGCTTTAAGGTAGTCTCAACCTCAGACATCACGCCCACAGACCGTTGGCTAAATGTCTGATGCATATGGCACACTTAATTGGAAACACTTCAGAACTTTTAGAAGTCGCCATCTGGTTGAATTCTAGAGTATGTCCGGGAGACATGTGTGTTACGTTCTTTAACGGTCCACCTGAAAACAAAGCGATCGTGAAGCCAAACCCCCTTATGGAAAAAGAACATTGTGACAATGGGCGCTTACTAGGATCAATTAAATGCTGGATTTTCAAAAGTATGTGAAGTTCGTAGCTCCATTGTACAGTTAACTTGCAAAACCTTCTTGAATGAATAATTTATAGATGCACGCCGGTCTGTTATTGTAGGGACATCGACTTTACATTTTTTAACTTACATTACAAACACTAACTTTCATACATCAATAATAACAAATACATCAGTCTAACAAATGTTTAAATAGACCAACAATTAAAAACCAACATTGATGGAATGCACAAACACATTTTTTCACATTTTTTCACAAGTCCACCAGACAGATTGACAAAATCGCTGCTAAATAGATTGCTGACTGCATGTGGGCCAATAATAGGTGTATGTTGTTTTGCAGCAGTGTTTTTCAGATATCTTCATTTGTGAGGTCTTCTCTGCAAATATTGATATTTCTACATGTGATTATCTGCAAACTTATCATCATGTAATATGATGTCATTCAATTAAACATTTTAAAGGATTAGTTCACTTCAAAATGAACATTTCCTGATATTTTACTCACCCCCATCTCATCCAAGATGTTCATGTCTTTCTTTCTTCAGTCGAAAAGAAATTACGTTTTTTGAGGAGAACATTCCAGGATTTTTCTCCCCATCACAGACTTCCATGGCAACCAAAATGTTGAAGGTCCAAATCAATGCAGATTCAAAGCGATTCGAAGGGCTTCAGAGGCTCTGGGTCTGGGAGATATAGGGTCTTATCTAGCGAAACGATTGGTCATTTAAAAAAAAAAAAAAAAATGAATATACTTTTTAACCTACATTGCTCATCTTGCGCTGCTCTGCGACGTGCCAATGATTGCGCAATCACGACGAAAAGGTCACGGTAGACGTAGGCAGAAGTACCACCCCCGTGTTTGCAAAGTGCACATGCGAAGACTAATACAAACGCCCTTTAGCAAAAAAAAAAGGTAAAACAAAGATTTCGGATGATTTTGAAGTTGAAGATGAAGTGTTTTTTGGTAAAGGGCATTTGTATTAGTCTCGCGGTACTTCCGCCTACATCTACCGTGACCTTTTCGACGTGATTGCGCAATTCTTGGCACGTACCAGAGCAGCGCAAGATGAGCAATTTAGGTTAAAAAGTATATTAATTTAAAAAAATTAAATTAAATGACCGATGGTTTCGCTAGATAAGACCCTATTCCTCGTCTGGGTTCGCGCAGAGCCTCTGATGCCCTTCGAAGCGCTTTGAAACTGTATTGATTTGGACCTTCAGCATTTTGGTTGCCATGGAAGTCCATGATGGGGAGAAAAATCCTGGAATGTTTTCCTCAAAAAACTTAATTTCTTTTCGACTGAAGAAAGAAAGACATGAACATCTTGGATGAGATGGGGGTGAGTAAAATATCAGTAAATTTTCATTTTGAAGTGAACTATTCCTTTAATCCACTGACAGCCCTATTAGTGTTATTATTGAAACTTGGCATGTTGAGTTGATAATGGAAACTAGAATCCAACAGTACTTCAACACCAACAGAGGTCCGGTGGTTTAAACAACAAAGTTAAGTGCTACATCTAATGCTAGAACACCTGGCCTCCCTCCTCTCCCACCCTGAAGCCCATCTGTTGGAGTTCCCTTTGATAAAACACAAGTCAATGCCTGGCTGTGTGTTCAATGTCTCTGACTGTGCTGAATAAGACAGTTTAATTGTATTTGAAAACAGAATGCCGGATGGGTTCAACGTGAAGTCCATTGATCTGTTTACACAGTGGCATGCCTGGAATATCGCATCCCGGCCGTGAGATATTTAAAAACGCAGTTATTGATCAAAAATGGGAGTGAGCTCTGATCACATGACCTCTGAAACGATTACATGAAACTCATTCTGTTTTGTTTCTTTTCAGAGGATAGCTGCGGTTCTCTAGGCATCAAAGAACAGCATTCTTCGTTGTCAGAAAAGTGTCATATTGCAGCGCGGTCTCAACGTTTCCTGTGTTGTATGATATTACAATTATAAGAATCGTTGTCAAGTAAACAATCAATGTCAAGTTCAAATGTCTGTAATGGTTTGTTGACTGAAATGTGTTATTTTTACACTTACAGATGTCAGGCTAGCAGAAGGTGTCAGTCATAACCTATAGAGCTCTCTCTCTCTCTCTCTCTCTCTCTCTCTCTCTCTCTCTCTCTCTTTCTCAGAGAAAAAGGACATGTCATTTGTTTATTTGAAAGGTTAGATGGTTTTTACCTCACATCTCAAAACTCGGCATAGAGAAGAAAATAAAGACATAAAGGTACATTCTAAGAGACACTAAAACAAAAAACAAAAAAATCCTTCCAGCATTACTCAGATTTGAATGATCCATTAGCTTTTGAGTGAATGTCTGCACACATTATTCACTTTCCTTTCTGGGAGCTTGTGCTCTGTTTTTGAACAATTACAATATCATTGAAAATGATTCAGTCAGACTCTGAAAAAAAGAATGTAGCTTTGCTAATTCTTTACTAAATCTGTACTTTAGCGAGCGGAATTGAATCTTTCCCAGTATTTACTAATCCATTAATATGGTTTTCTGGGTGGTTTCTAGGACAAGCTATTGTCCTTATTGGTTGCTAGAGGCCAGAGGCGGACAGTAGTTAAGTATTTTTACTTTCCAAGTAATTTTATTTTTCAAGTATATTTACTTTATCAGTGTTCTTCTTTGGTTTACTTCACAACATTCCAAAACATAATATTGTACATTTTACTGCACTATGTTTCACATTGAATATCATTTAATACTTAATTACATAAAAAAATTAGTATTGTATACATTTACTCAAGTACAAGTAATTAAAATTTTACTTGAGTACAAGAAAGTACTATATTTTTAATGTAATTAAGTATTAAAGATTAAAAAAACTACTTTTATTTATGAAATGTAGTGAAGTAAAGTTTTCCGAAAAAAAAAAAAAAAACTGATAAAAAATATACTTGAAAAATGTATTTGATTAGAAAGTAAAAATACTTCACTACTGTCCACCTCTGCTAGAGGCATACTAGGCGGTTCTGAGTAGCTTCTAGTGTGTTGGAAAAAATGTTCATAGGTGTGTTTCCCAAAAACTTTTTTAGACAATTAACATAAGTTATTACTTCATCACATGTGCATGACATTATCAACTAAAGCTCTATATTCTTGAACCAATATGGCTCAAACAACAGAGGTACGACCAAGTTTTTAGGAAACAGTGGCAACTAGTAAATTTCTCCAATTAACATTAACATTACTAGATAGTCGCAAAGGTACGTGTGAAGCTCTAAAACAATAATAATTGACGGAAATACAGCTAACTGTTAATAACTAAAAGAAAAAAGTGATGATTATTTTGGTAATGTAAATTGTTTTATTTTGTTTTATTTATCTTGAGTATTTCCTTTAGTTTTTCCAGCCATGAATTCTAAAATGATTTTCAGGAATGGGCTATTGAAAATTATTACAAACTTATTCGTTGAGGCATGAAGTTTAAATGAGAAGAAGGGTCACATTTACACCTAAATGCGGAACTCAAACATCAGAGTTCAGACTATCATCTGCTTAAATCTTCATTCAGATTTATTGAATAGAAACTTGTTTGCATGAGGAACTTGCATCAAACCAACAGACATATTTTTTCAAACAATAGGAGAATAGTTTGCTCCATTACATTAGACATATTGTAAAATATTGTGTGGATAAACAGATGTACAGAGCATTGGAACAAGCATGCAAAAAGCAGAAAAATAGTGTTAAAATGACAGAGATGTTTTAACCCTCACTCTATTCACACAAAAACACACTCTCATCCAGAGGGGGAAAAGACAACAATATTTAAACAAGATTTCAAGATTTCTGCTGAGTATACTCAGGTGATAAATTCTAGTAAACCTAGTTTACTAGATAAATCACATTGTATCCTCCTAGCATATCCCAGCATGCACCTGTGCTTTGGGCGGCGTGCAGGAATGGCTCCAAACAGAGTACCAGCACTTATTACATTTGTGATTCTTCAAAGAGTTTTGCCTAGTATTGATTTTGTGTCAAGGTTGGGTGCTGGTTCAGCCAGAGAACTCTGCTTTTTAAAGCTACTGGACCAACTTGAAACACACTGTGCGTAAATGGAGAGCCGGCAACCTTGAGGTGAAGAAAGAGAAAATAAAAAAAGGACAGAAAAGAAAGGAGAAAAAATAGACTTGAAGCACTGTGGGACCTTGTCTTGTGCTAAGTTGCGGAGCTTTTCAACATTATATACAAAAAGGAAGTAGATAAATAAATAAATTAATGTTGATTATAATTCAGCCACTGGTTGGGCAGTAATCATCCTTTTCTGTGGCACTGGCAGAGCCTGATGGGAAGGGGTTAAAGGTGAATGCTGCAGGGCATTCTTTTCTGTCTGTCTGACTGAAGCGGGGAGATTACCGCATCATGTTCATCTGGGATGCTGGGGCTGCAGTGCTGCTTGTGTGTGAAGCATTTTCTTGCCGTTTGAGGCCTTTTGGGGTTCGTTAGGTTTTCCTGCAGAAGATGAAGCAGTGTTGGTTGCATGTGAATCAGCTGTGTTTGTATGAGACAGGTCCCAGATCAGTGCAGGAAACAGCACGGCCGGAGGCGCTGACCTGAAACCTCATCAACTCCCTGCCAATGCCAACCAATGCTCTTCAGCGGAGGAAAAACAAAGCTGAATGATTCCTTAACACAGAGGGGTTTTTCCCAACAAGATAAAGAATGAAAAAAAGGGCCTTAGCTTCCAATTATATACAAAAAAGCAGAAAACATAACAGGGGTAATACTACGCAAATGGTGGAATAATTTGGAACAATCATTGGTTGCATCATTTGATGCTTATAAGCTTTGTTGGGTAAAAAAATAGTGCAAGTTTTATTGGCTTAGCCAGGCCAGCAGCCACAGACTGGAAATGGGAGTAGAGTTATTGACAGCGGAACAAGCATGTCAGAGAGTATGATCTGTGATATTTCTGTCATAATGATCTAATTTAAATTAAATGTTTATTGACTTAAAGCTGGTATACTGTATCTATTGTTATATATAATATGGACTCTTTATCAAATACAGACAGATGCTGAGCTCTCAATACTTTCTCACTACTTTCTAATTAATCAATAAATATAAGTAATCAATCAAATGACCTTGAAAAAATAAGCAGAATTAGGTTTAACTTAAACAACATAACACACATGATGGAGAATATGGTGAGTTGTCTGTAATATTTCTGTTATGATGGGAACTAATTTATATATTACTGTTTATCTGGTAAAAATAGGCCACTGAATCTGTGGACATCTTTCTCCTGTACACACATTTTGTCATTAATTACTTACCCTCATGTCATTCCAAAGCCGTAAGACTTTCGTTTATCTTTGGAACATGAAGAGCTTTTTAATGAAACCCTAAAAGCCTACGCAAAGCAACTACCACTTTCAAGCCCCAGAAGGTAGTAAAGACACCATTGCAAAAAAAAATTTAAATGACCACTTTATTAACAAAATTTTAACCTCCAACGCACGTTCACAAAAGCACCACAATGCATGCACATGTTGGAGATTAATATTTTTTAGATAAAGTGGTAAATTATGGGGATTATTTTTACGTAAAGCACCCGTGTAGCTTCATACAATTATTGATGTTAAACCACTGGAGTCACATGGATTACTTTTATGATGTCTTTACTACCTTTCTGGAACTTGAAAGTGGTATAACGAAAGAACGAATGTCTTACAGGTTTGGATTGACATGAGAGTGAGTAATTAATGACAGAATTTTCATTTTCAGGTGAACTAACACACTTTTTAAAGTGCACTTTTAGAAAGTAAAAATGTCAAATTAAAATGTTTACTTTAGAGTACATTTTAAATAATAGTTTTAATAATCTTGTGTCATGCTTTAAAATAAGTACACTTATTCGGATATGTTGACAAACATACTAAAGAACATGTAAAGTATTTTATCATAATTTTAACTGTAGTGTTGTCACGTACTGCTCCGAGACACGAAGGTTGAGGATCCAAATGCAGTATTTATTAGAAGGGTAATCCACAATCGTCGTCAAAAGTACAGGCAAGGTCAAAACACAGGTAGGCAGCCCAAACAGGCAAACCAGGCAGGAGACAGAGGCAAAAGGGTAATCCGGGACACAGGCAAGAAATCCAACAAACCAAGAGACATGAAACCGGTGAGAACGCTCAAAAGTGCAGTGTAACAACAAAACAAGACTTAGCAAAGAATGACAGGGTGAACAGGCTAGATATAGGCAGAGGTAATAAGGTAAATGAGACACAGGTGTAAACAGTGAGTGATGTAGTCTATGATGGAATGACAGACCGGGTTGGAGTGCCCTCTGGTGGTGATCAGGTGCACTCACACTGGTGAATCTTTACATAGCCACCCCCTCAAAGGAGCGGCTTCCAGATGCTCCTAAAATGGTGGAGCGGAGGCGGACCCGGAGGTGGGATGGAGGGCCAGGCCCATGGAGCGGAAGAGGGCCTGGAGGAGGCAGCCAGGGCGGAACAGGCCGGACAGATGACCAGTGTGGCGCAGGCCGGAAAGATGACCAGGGTGGTGCAGGCCGGACAGATGACCAGGGCGGCCCACACAGTTCAAGAGGCCAGGGCGGCCCACACAGTTCAGGGAGCGGAGTCCTCTCTGGACCTGAAACAGGAAGCGAAGTCCTCTCTGGACTCGTGACAGGAGGCGGAGCCGAAGCCCTCTCTGGACTCGGAACGGAAGGAGCCGAAGCCCTCTCTGGACTCGGAACGGAAGGAGCCGAAGCCCTCTCTGGACTCGGAACGGAAGGAGCCGAAGCCCTCTCTGGACTCGGAACGGAAGGAGCCGAAGCCCTCTCTGGACTCGGAACGGAAGGAGCCGAAGCCCTCTCTGGACTCTGGTCACGGGCCGAAGCCCTCTCTGGACTCTGGTCACGGGCCGAAGCCCTCTCTGGACTCTGGTCACGGGCCGAAGCCCTCTCTGGACTCTGGTCACGGGCCGAAGCCCTCTCTGGACTCTCTGGCCACAGCAGTGCAAGGCGTCTAGGCGGCGCGGACAGAGCAAGGAGCCTGGGCGGCACGGGCAGAGCAAGGCGCCTGGGCGGCGCGGGCAGGGCAAGACGCTGGGTGGTGCAGGCAAGGCAAGATGCAGGAGCAGCGAGGGTAGGGTTAGACGCCTTGGCGGCGCGTCTGGGATGGCAGCAACCTTCTGGAAGGTCACTGGGCCTGTGACCACCGGACTTGGGACAACTGGACTCGGGACAGGAGCCATCTCTGGCATGGCGGCCATGACGGGACGAGACTCTGGGGTGGCGGCCATGACGGGACGAGACTCTGGGGTGGCGGCCATGACGGGACGAGACTCTGGAGTGGCGGCCATGACGGGACGAGACTCTGGAGTGGCGGCCATGACGGGACGAGACTCTGGAGTGGCGGCCATGACGGGACGAGACTCTGGAGTGGCGGCCATGACGGGACGAGACTCTGGAGTGGCGGCCATGACGGGACGAGACTCTGGAGTGGCGGCCATGACGGGACGAGACTCTGGAGTGGCGGCCATGACGGGACGAGACTCTGGAGTGGCGGCCATGACGGGACGAGACTCTGGAGTGGCGGCCATGACGGGACGAGACTCTGGAGTGGCGGCCATGACGGGACGAGACTCTGGAGTGGCGGCCATGACGGGACGAGACTCTGGAGTGGCGGCCATGACGGGACGAGACTCTGGAGTGGCGGCCATGACGGGACGAGACTCTGGAGTGGCGGCCATGACGGGACGAGACTCTGGAGTGGCGGCCATGACGGGACGAGACTCTGGAGTGGCGGCCATGACGGGACGAGACTCTGGAGTGGCGGCCATGACGGGACGAGACTCTGGAGTGGCGGCCATGACGGGACGAGACTCTGGAGTGGCGGCCATGACGGGACGAGACTCTGGAGTGGCGGCCATGACGGGACGAGACTCTGGAGTGGCGGCCATGACGGGACGAGACTCTGGAGTGGCGGCCATGACGGGACGAGACTCTGGAGTGGCGGCCATGACGGGACGAGACTCTGGAGTGGCGGCCATGACGGGACGAGACTCTGGAGTGGCGGCCATGACGGGACGAGACTCTGGAGTGGCGGCCATTACGGAACTGCTACATTGGTCCTCTGCGACTCCCACAGTGAATGCAGAGCAGCTTACCTGAAGGGCATAATCAAGGAACTTACTCAGGGACCCTCGAGGACCATCACGGACGAGTTTGGTTTGTAACTGTTTGTTGAGTCAATGGCAAAAAAAGTCAATCAACATAAAGTCCGGGAGGTTGGTGATGTTTGCGATGTTCAGAAAGTCTCTGATGTGGTCCTCGAGTGAGTGAGTTCCTTGGCATAGACGGACGAGACATACTGCTGGATCAATGCTGGGCTAAGTCTTCTGTCACGTACTGCTCCGAGACATGAAGGTTGAGGATCCAAATGCAGTATTTATTAGAAGGGTAATCCACAATCGTCGTCAAAAGTACAGGCAAGGTCAAAACACAGGTAGCCAGTCCAAACAGGCAAACCAGGCAGGAGACAGAGGCAAAAGGGTAATCCGGGACACGGGCAAGAAATCCAACAAACCAAGAGACATGAAACCGGTGAGAAAGCTCAGTGCAGTGTAACAAAACAAGATTTAGCAAAGAATGACAGGGTGAACAGGCTAGATATAGGCAGAGGTAAGGTAAATGAGACACAGGTGTAAACAGTGAGTGCTGATGAGTCCGGGCAAAGGATTATGGGTGATGTAGTCTATGATGGAATGACAGTCCAGGTTGGAGTGCCCTCTGGTGGTGATCAGGGGCACTCACACTGGTGAATCGTTACAAGTGTGTTCTTTGATATTTAATATATGTTAAATGCACTAAATTCCAACTTTATCATTACACATGTGTAATTACAATTAAACATATGATATTCAAGTTTCAATAGAAATAACATTAAAGTATATTTTAGTTTACAATAAATGTTTGTCAGCATATTTGGCAATATACTTTAACCAGTAATAAGATTACATATAAAGATGTACTTAAGTCCTATAAGAGAGATAATTGTGCTCTTTAATTGTATTTAATATAAATGTAAACTATACAAAATTTTCATGTAATTGCAAGTGTCCACAAACGTTACATTCAGTTAGCATTTAAGTATACTCTTTTAAACTATATTATTGCGTATGTATGTTAAAGTGTACTTATTTTTTCACAAGGTTTGAGTGATCAGATCATAAAAAAAAAGGAAAATATATGGATCCTGCTGACACCTGTATTTAGCACCCTCCACTTGACGTGATCAGATTGTCCAAGAATAATGTTACTACCAGGAAGAATTTGGCCCAATGATGATGTGTTTCTCTCATGTGAGCTCACAGATAAATAAAAACAAGATAATTGTGCAACAAGAGCTCTTACTATTAGCTCTTATGACTATTGCGTGTGTGTGCTGTTATTGACGTCTGGTGAGGCTAAAGTCACCCTGAATATCAGACAGTCTGTTTTGACATGGACCTTCTGCTGGACTGAAAGACCCAGAAGCCCTTATGGGCACATCTGTGTGTGTGTTCAATTATTCATGTCGTGGAAGCTGGTGGTGAGTGTGTAAAAGGAACAGGGGGGTCTAACGGATGACAGCAATGTCAGAACAAGCTCCACAGATACGACATGACAAGCAGCTAACACACTTCTGCTGCTCTGAAGACTGTGTGTGACCGGCCGTGTGAGAAGTCACATGACAAATTCATGAATTGGTGAAATGTTGTCAATGTGCACGTGTTACGCAAAAAAAAAAAAAAAAAAATACAATTTTGACAACACAAAGTCCACTGGTTATTATGTTTGATATGATGTTGCAGAGTTGCTTATTTCACAAAATTTTGACACACACACACATAGGCAAGACATGGCACATAGCCTAAATGGGCATGCACAACCATGTATACGCACACACACACAAACACACACCTTTTTTTTCTCACACTTGCTGGGTCGTTCACGCTTGTCCATGGATCAATATGAGCAATTCTGGGAGAACTACAATGTTGCCATGGCAACCGAGCCACAAATTTGGCACAGAAGGCAGTAGGAGTGTGTGTGCAGTGGGGCACAATAGCTTGTAGTATTTACATTGTCAGGAAACATAAAGCGGTTGATGCACAGGGATATCACATACACGCAAGATCACAGCAAAAAATGTCATAAAATAGACCATAAGGCTATAGTCTCGCCTTGTGAAAAAGTACACGTTAGCATAATTTTAAACAGAGTACTTATTACAGAAATAGTAAACTGTAAAAGAATATACTTAAGTGCCACCCGGCTGCTAAGTGTTCAAATACTTAACTGCATGTTATCTGAAAATACATGAAAATGTATAGTTTAAATGTATATTAAATGCAATTAGTTGAGCTTAAGAGTGTGTTTTTGACCTAATTAAGTAGGTCTTACATTCATATTATATATAATTTCATAATTAATTGTATTGTCTTTGAAATATGCACTCAAAAATGTTTTGCCTCTTGTTTAGTTTAATTAATTCAAATGAGCTAAAGTAACATGATTTTGTCACAACTTAATTTAATTGTTTTCAATCAACCTAATAGATTTAAAACGGAAATTTACTTAATTCATTTGTGTTAAAACTATATGAATAATTTTTGTTGACATAACTAACTGGTCAGTGGATCTGTAGTTCCCAGCATGATTTGCAAGGGACTGCATTAGGAAAGTAAATTTAGGGATTAAAGTGTTATTTTATGTGTTTTTTAGTAAAGGGAAAGATGTTGTTAGCCAATGTTAGTGTTTAATGTTCAGTTATGTTGGACATTTAGAGCCCTTTCTGTAATGTTTTTGAATTTTGTTGTTACCATTATGCAGAAGTGTGGCGCCTGTGTTTGGACTGTGGGCAATTCACCTTTTCCACATTTTGTTATGTTACAGCCTTATTCCAAAATGGATTAAATGCATTATTTTCCTCAAAATTCTACAAACAAAACCCCATAATGACAAAGTGAAAGAAGTTTATTTGAAATGTAATTATTAAAAATAAAAAACGCAAAAATCACATACATAAGTATTCACAGCCTTTGCCATGACACTCGAAATTGAGCTCAGGTGCATCCTGTTTCCACTGATCATCCTTGAAATGTTTCTACAACTTGATTGGAGTCAACCTGTGGTAAATTCAGTTGATTGGAAATTATTTGGAAAGGCACACACCTGTCTATATAAAGTCCTAGAGTTAACAGTACATGCATTAAAGGTCCCAATGAGCACAGTGGCCTCCATCATCCGTAAATGGAAGAAGTTTGGAACCACCAGGACTCTTCCTAGAGTTGAGCGATCGGGGCAATCGGAGTGAGTGAAACTGAGCGATCGGGGGAGAAGGGCCTTAGTCAGGGTGGAGAGAGGAGAACCTTCCAGAAGAACAACCATCTCTGCAGCACTCCACCAATCAGGCCTGTATGGTAGAGTGGCCAGACGGAAGCCACTCCTCAGTAAAAGGCACATAACAGCCCGTCTGGAGTTTGCCAAAAGGTACCTGAAAGACTCTTAGACCATGAGAAACAAAATTCTCTGGTCTGATGAAACAAAGATTGAACACTTTGGCCTGAATGGCAAGCGTCATGTCTGGAGGAAACCAGGCACCGCTCATCACCTGGCCAATACTATCCCTACAGTGAAGCTTAGGGGTGGCAGGATCATGCTGTGGGGATGTTTTTCAGCAGAAGGAACTGGGAGACTAGTCAGGATCGAGGGAAAGATGAATGCAGCAATGTACAGAGACATCCTTGATGAAAACCTGCTCCAGAGCGCTCTGGACCTCAGACTGGGGCGAAGGTTCATCTTACAACAGTACACTGACCCTAAGCACACAGCCAAGATCACAAAGGAGCGGCTTGAAGACTTGAACCCGATTGAACATCTCTGGAGAGATCTAAAAATGTCTGTGCACCCACACACCCCATCGAACCTGATGGACCTTGAGAGGTCCTGTAAAGAAGAATGGGAGAAACTGCACAAAAATAGGTGTGCCAAGCTTGTAGCACCATACTCAAAAAGACTTGAGGCTGTAATTGGTGCCAAAGCTGCTTCAACAAAGTATTGAGCAAAGGTTGTGAATCAAATTCTGTTGCATTATTTTCCTGTTTAACACTGTGAAGCTGCTTTGAAACAATTGGCATTGTAAAAAGCGCTATATAAATAAAGAAGACTTGACTTGACTTGACTTATGTACATGTGATTTTTTTTCGTTTTTTATTTTTTAATAAATTTGCAAAGATTTCAAACAAACTTCTTTCATGTTGTCATTATGAGGTATTGTTTGTAGAATTATGAATTATGAATTATGAAAATAATGAATTTAATCCATTTTGGAATAAGGTAAGGAAAAAGTGAAGCGCTGTGAATACTTTTTGGATGCACTCTATGCTAATGTCAGGAGTAACACCAGTTTTTTCTTATTTGTTCATTATATACATTGTGTATAATGATGAATGAAACTGCTTGTAATTGATTTTCTAACTAAATGTTTTATTTTATGTACATATTTAAGTTTGACAAGCATAAAAAGTCATTTAATAAATGTATCAATTTCATTTAAACTGTATTTGATCAAAGTGAGTTGGACCATTTGTTGTTACATTTCATTGCATGATTTTGTATTTAATGAGTTGGGGCTACACATATTTATTGGATGGAAATCCTTTCCTCAATTAAATTGAGTTAGTCCAAAAGTTTTTTTTTAGTGTGTAAGTATACTGCCAAATGTACTGACAAGCATTTTTAGTGAACAAAAATATACATGAATGTAATTTCTATTGAAATTATGGCATGTACTGTATTTAAAATATATGTAATTACACATTTGTAATAATGAAGTTGCAATTTTGTACATATAAGATATAAGTGGTATTTTAAAATGTAATTTCAAACAACACACTACAGTTAAAATTATAACCAGGTTCTGTAGTATGTTAGTGAACAAATAACAGCAAAAGATGTTGTGCTTTATTATATATTAGCACTATAATTATCAATTATCAAAAGAGACATGTTATCAGTTTCAAGGTAGTCACATACTATTCATTTTAGATTAAAGTAATACTATTATTATGTACTATATAACAGGGCCTGAACAGGGTGCAGGATTGTTTTGTCCACCATTTTACTGCTATTTAAGAAATCTGGTCACCTTAATTCAAGTGCAGAGGATGATTTACTAGAAAACAAAAGAAAATACAAAAACCTTAACATTTGGAACATAATAATAACATTATACGGTAAAACTTTACAATACGGGTGCACTAATATGCATTAATTCATGCTTAACTAATGCACAGATAATCATGATCATAATCATTTATTAATGATTACTGCATCAGCAACTAATTAAGATTATATATGATTAATAGATTAAGTAATCATTAACTTGTTATTAGTTAAATGTATCATATTGTATTAATTCCCTAATAACATATTATATTAACTAATAGTCTACATTCATATGTTAATTACTACAATGGGTCAAAGCCATGCATTTCGACTTTTAGTTGTCTGCTTTAATTAATCATTAGCTAACGATTTGCAAATGTATCATTATGTTATGACTTTACTTGTTGAGGCACATGATTATTAACTAATTCAAAATTAATTAAAAAGCCATAACCACAATGACATATTACTTAACAATTAGTTAATAGTCATGTGCCTCAACAAGTAAAATCATAACATAATGATACCTTTGCAAATCGTTAGCTAATGATTAATTAAAGCAGACAACTGGAAGTTGAAATGCATTCCTTTGACCCATTGTGGTAATTAACACATTAATTTACATTATAAGTTAATATAATATGTTATTAGGGAATTAATACATTATGTCATATTTAATTAATAGCAATTCATATATTACTTAATCTATTAATCATATATAATCTTCATTAGTTGCTGATGCAGTAATCATTAATAAATGTTTTAGTTCTTCATGAGTCACACATTAACTCATGATTATCTATGCATTAATTAAGCATGAATTAATGCATATTAGTGCACCCGTATTGTAAAGTGTTACCCATAATACAAAGGAACTATGAAACACTCAGGAGCTGACGAGAGGAACAGGAAACAAGAAGAGAGTACAAACTCAAGTCCAAAAAAAAGAAGACATGGAATAGCTACATTACAATATGAATGGAATAAACGTGAGTGTAAATCAGTTATAACTAACTGTTCCGTTAGTTGTGTAAGAACACAGGCAGCCAAGCTTTGTGTGTATATCATAAGGAATGGTGAGGGAAATAAAGAGAAGATTATAAAACTGTGGATATATGATGGACTAGTACTCAGGTGTCACAATGGCACATTACATTACATACTTGTTACATCCCGTCAGCATGACGGCAGAATCGGGGCAGATGCTGCCACATTCATTTGCCAACAATTACAGTTGGCTCTGAGTTTGGGCAGATGAGCCAATTGCACATATCCATCTCAACCCACTAGCTGCTCAGGCAGAAACCCAAAAGGAAATAGGTTGAAAATCAAGCAATTTCTCTTGGAAAGGCCTCAGCAAACACACAAGCTGGACTTTTGCTTCTTGAATGACTGTTGGGACTCTGCCATCACACTGTCCTACTAATGTACAGGCATTTTGCCAGGTAGAACAAAAAGGACATAAAATTTAATCGAAAAATGGAAGATCTGATTAGCTGTTGGTGTGGTTGTGTATCATCAAAGTCACAAAACCAGAGGAAAGGACTCCTATTAGATCCTGCTTTCTTATTAGACAGGTAGGTTACACTTTATTTCAATGGTCCACTTTAGACATTCTACTAACTATAAGTAACTTTGCAACTACATGTCAACTAACTCTCATTCGAGTATTTATAGACTGTAGTTGACTGTTAGGTTAGGGTTAGGTGTTAGGGTTCAGATTATTAGAATAATTTGACATGTAGATGCAAAGGTATACTTACAGTCAGTACAATGTCTTTTGGTGGACCATCAAAATAAAGAGTTAGCCGATATTAAGCAGACAGTCTACTAATACTCTAATGAGAGTTAGTTGACAAGCTGCAAAGTTATTTAGAATGTCTAAAGTGGACCATCAAAATAAAGTGTTAACGCCAGGTACATCGATTTTGAGTATATTGAAAAGTAAGACAAGGAATTGACAACAGAGGATGGAAGAGGATAAGGACACAATGCAGGCCACATTCAGATCTGCATTTCCCTGCATAGAAAATACAGTAGGCCCTATATCTATAGAAGCATATGGGTAGCAATATTCAGTTTGCAATGCAATATGCAAAATGGTATTACAATATGTAAAATGGCAACGTATTTCAGTATTTAAATTTACATTTTCCATACCATGTGCGCAACATTTGGAGCAAAATGATAATTCAAATTGAATAATATAATTTACATTAGCTATTTCCTACACTAGTTTTAACATATAATTTAAACATATATTTTATCACTTTATAATTTGCAAAGTTGAAATTAAAATGTATTACAGAAATGATTAGATGTGTTTAACAAAACGATCATGTTATTTTTCTTAATTGCATTTACAGTTAAGATACTTGTGATTGCATTTTCATTAAATGTCCCGCAATGAATGTAGCAAAATTCAATGTGGAATTGAAAATGCAATCCGAGCCGATCAGTCTCTGCCCCGCCCTGTCAATCATTGCATCAAGGCGGAGCCAGGTGTTGGAAACATGGCGGCAGCAGAGCTATTAGAGCGAGGCATTAACTGGCAGATGAAGTGGAGCAAGAACAGAGAAATGATTACGCGCGTCTGTCAGTGACAGTTCTGTTAGCCCAGTACGT
Organism: Rhinogobio ventralis; assembly: GCA_039654625.1. Lineage (NCBI taxonomy): Eukaryota > Metazoa > Chordata > Actinopteri > Cypriniformes > Gobionidae > Rhinogobio > Rhinogobio ventralis. Next base: position 29,264,124 of record CM077206.1, on the reverse strand, counting down.
TATTAGAACCATAGATATTTATGGTTAGAAAGTCTCGCAGAGAACGCGCCTGGTGTTTGTGCCCCTTAACATGACCGCGGTCGCGTGTCTGCTGATGTGCTGAAACAGCAACAGGTTATTTTACTCTCAAATAATCTTAGACAAGCTGCCCAAGATTATTGTTTGCTATATCAGTATGGTTGTATTTTTTCTCTCTTTTTACCATTCTGATTGTTGTTTAATGCATCAATTATATTAATAAAACGATGTATAGTCCATCTGGATGGTAATGGGTGTTATTTACAATAATAATAGGCCTAATAATAATAATTTTTATTTCCAAAAATAATGTTGCAAGCGGGATAAGTTAACAAGGTCTCTGAGGTCATAAAGGGATGGACATGGCCAGCAACAATACTAGGCTGTGGTGTTTAAATGATGCTCAAATGGTAAGAGGCCCAAAGTGTGCCAAGAAAATATCAATCACACCACCAGCACCTGTTCACATCAGACCAAAATGCTTAGATGTGAAAGATGGGTTTAGACACCATTTTTAGGGAACAGAAATTATTAATTATTATTATTATTATTATAAATAACACCCATCACCATCCAGATAGACTACACATCGTTTTATTAATTGATTTAATAATTGATGCATTAAACAACAATCCGAATGGTAAAAAGAGAGAAAAAATACAACCATACTGATATAGCAAACAATAATCTGTAACGCTTTAGATTACAGCCCGGAAAGTACTGCGCAAGTGTAACTATAAAGTAAGTATGTGTAGGTATAAGGGAACAATACGTAATATTTGGGGAATAAAGGGGTAACTATAAGGAAAATTAACAAATTATTTATTCTGTAAGTATTTTTTAATTATTCATGTAGTTACAGGGTAAGTGGTGTTTGTTTACCTCTTGTTTCGTGTAGTTACAGGGTAAGCATGAATCTGTGGGCTGTAAATTAAAGTGGTGTTTGTTACCCTCTTGTTTTGTGTAGTTACAGGGTAAGCATGAATCTGTGGGCTGTAAATTAAAATGGTGTTTGTTACCCTCTTGTTTCGTGTAGTTACAGGGTAAGTATGAATCGGTGGGCTGTAAATTAAAGTGGTGTTTGTTCCCCTCTTGTTTCGTGCAGTTACAGGGTAAGTATGAATCTGTGGGCTGTAAATTAAAGTGGTGTTTGTTACCCTCTTGTTTCGTGTAGTTACAGGGTAAGTATGAATCTGTGGGCTGTAAATTAAAGTGGTGTTTGTTACCCTCTTGTTTCGTGTAGTTACAGGGTAAGCATGAATCTGTGGGCTGTAAATTAAAATGGTGTTTGTTACCCTCTTGTTTCGTGTAGTTACAGGGTAAGCATGAATCTGTGGGCTGTAAATTAAAGTGGTGTTTGTTACCCTCTTGTTTCGTGTAGTTACAGGGTAAGCATGAATCTGTGGGCTGTAAATTAAAGTGGTGTTTGTTCCCCTCTTGTTTCGTGTAGTTACAGGGTAAGCATGAATCTGTGGGCTGTAAATTAAAGTGGTGTTTGTTACCCTCTTGTTTCGTGTAGTTACAGGGTAAGCATGAATCTGTGGGCTGTAAATTAAAGTGGTGTTTGTTCCCCTCTTGTTTCGTGTAGTTACAGGGTAAGCATGAATCTGTGGGCTGTAAATTAAAGTGGTGTTTTTTCCCCTCTTGTTTCGTGTAGTTACAGGGTAAGCATGAATCTGTGGGCTGTAAATTAAAGTGGTGTTTGTTACCCTCTTGTTTCGTGTAGTTACAGGGTAAGTATGAATCTGTGGGCTGTAAATTAAAGTGGTGTTTGTTCCCCTCTTTTGTCGTGTAGTTACAGGGTAAGTATGAATCTGTGGGCTGTAAATTAAAGTGGTGTTTGTTCCCCTCTTGTTTCGTGTAGTTACAGGGTAAGAATGAATCTGTGGGCTGTAAATTAAAGTGGTGTTTGTTCCCCTCTTGTTTCGTGTAGTTACAGGGTAAGCATGAATCTGTGGGCTGTAAATTAAAGTGGTGTTTGTTCCCCTCTTGTTTCATGTAGTTACAGGGTAAGTATGAATCTGTGGGCTGTAAAATAAAGTGGTGTTTGTTCCCCTCTTGTTTCGTGTAGTTACAGGGTAAGCATGAATCTGTGGGCTGTAAATTTAAGTGGCGTTTGTTCCCCTCTTGTTTCGTGTAGTTACAGGGTAAGCATGAATCTGTGGGCTGTAAATTAAAGTGGTGTTTGTTCCCCTCTTGTTTCGTGTAGTTACAGGGTAAGCATGAATCTGTGGGCTGTAAATTAAAGTGGTGTTTGTTCCCCTCTTGTTTCATGTAGTTACAGGGTAAGTACAATAAAACACGTACAAAATCTGATATCACTCTGAAACATTTATTTGAAAAAACTTTCAAAACAGATTTACGACACATTAATTTATTCATTTTTTAAAATAAACTTTTCATTTCAAATAATAACGTCCTGACAGAAAGAGGCACGTTTTGTCCATTTTTTGTTTCTCTTGCTTGGCTCCTCTTGTTCCTCTTCTTCTTTTTCGTTAGTCTACAGTCAAATGTAAAATATTGGTATTTTTCTTACAAACACTTATCGTTTCACTTCAGAAGACATTGATTCATCCATTGGGGTCGTATGGATTACTGTAGTTATTGCTGTATGTGCTGTTTGATGCTTCAGCTTTTAGGAACCCAAATGTGTTTTAATTAGCATGTTCATCTGAAGAAAGAAAGTCGTATACATCTCGGATGGCATGAGGGTAAAAGACGAGTAAACGGTGAGGACATTTCTGGGTGAACTGTATTTTCTTTTAATACATAATACAGAATAGCTGGAGACATGGGATTCCTTCTTAAGATTCATCTGTGGCAAGAATGAAAAAGAAGAGGAGCATGAAGCCAAGCAAGAGAAATGGATAAGAAGTGTTAGATGACTTTTTCTTTGAACATTCGACCTGGATTACCATAGTAACACACATGCTTTCACTTATTGATGACATCATACATCATGCTGGCACAGCAGATTCCGCCATAGTCGTTACACCTAGGTTACATATGTGTGGGGTGGAGCTATCAAAATAGGGGCGTGTTTGTTTTGGTGATTTGAAATCAACATCGGTTACCAGAAAGCACTTACCCCACCTTTAAGGGGCGCGAGCACCAGGCGCGTTCTCTGCGAGACATACTAACCATAAATATCTATGGTTCTAATAACGTACTGGGCTAACAGAACAGTCACTGACTGACGTGCGTAATCATTTCTCTGTTCTTGCTCCACTTCATCTGCCAGTTAATGCCTCGCTCTAATAGCTCTGCTGCCGCCATGTTTCCAACACCTGGCTCCGCCTTGATGCAGTGATTGACAGGGCGGGGCAGAGACTTGATCGGCTCGGATTGCATTTTCAATTCCACATTGAATTTTGTTACATTTATTGCGGGACATTTAATGAAAATGCAATCGCAAGTATCTTAACTGTGAGAGTAAATGCAATTAAGAAAAATAACATTTAAATGTTCGTTTTGCTACAATTTTTGTATGTTAAACACATCTAATCATTTCTGTAATACATTTTAATTTTAATTTCAACTTATAAAGTGATAAAATATATGTTTCAATTATATGTTAAAACTAGTGTAGGAAATAGCAAATGTAAATTATATTATTCAATTTGAATTATCATTTTGCTCCAAATGTTGCACACATGGTATGGAAAAAGTAAATTTAAATACTGAAATGCATTGCCATTTTGCATATTGCATTGCAAATTGAATATTGCTACCTATATGTTTCCATATATATCAACCTATTTTCATTCCCATGGCGTCAAAAACCGAAGCATGGTCGAGCGCTTTCACTATTAAGATGCTAAAGGTACCTCTAGACATCGCTATATCAACAATTTAGGAACTCCATTGCTTTCAGTGAGAAACCTTTGGTGTCAATACACAGACACAAAGGCATGGACTCCACTAGACCCCTGAAGGTGTGCTGTGGTATCTGGCTCCAAAATATTAGCAGCAGATCCTTTAAGTCCTGTAAATTGTAAGGTGGGGCCTCCATGGATCGGACTTGTTTGTTCAGCACATCCCACAGATGCTCGATTGGATTGAGATCTGGGGAATTTGGAGGCCAAGTCAACACCTCAAACTCTTTGTTGTGCTCCTCAAACCATTCCTGAAAGATTTTTGCTTTGTGGCAGGGCGCATTATCCTGCTGAAAGAGGCCACAGCCACCAGGGAATACCATTTCCATGAAAGGGTGTACATGGTCTGCAACAATGCTTAGGTAGGTGGTACGTGTCAAAGTAACATCCACATGGATGACAGGACCCAAGGTTTCCCAGCAGAACATTGCCCAAAGCATCACACTGCCTCCGCCAGCTTCCCTTCTTCCCATAGTGCATCCTGGTGACATGTGTTCCCCAGGTAAGTGACACACATGCACCTGGCAATCCACGTGATGTAAAAGAAAACGTGATTCATCAGACCAGGCCACCTTCTTCCATTGCTCTGTGGTCCAGTTCTGATGCTCACGTGCCCACTGTTGGCGCTTTCGGCAGTGGACAGGGGTCAGCATGGGCACCCTGACTGGTCTGCGGCTATGCAGCCCCATACGCAACAAACTGTGATGCACTGTGTATTCTGACACCTTTCTATCAGAACCAGCATTAACTTGAGCAATTTGAACTACAGTAGCTCGTCTGTTTGATCGGACCACACAGGCCAGCCTTCACTCCCCACGCGCTTCCCCTCCCCTTGGCCGCCCATGACCCTGTCAGTGGTCATAATGTTATGCCTGATTGGTGTATATGTTGGGGTATGATTTTCAATTAAATCAGAAACAATATATATATATATATATATATATATATATATATTTTTTTTTTTTTTTTTTTTTTTAAGTTTGGGATCGGTAAGTGTTTTGATGTTTTTACAAGAAGTCTCTTATGCGTACCAAGGCTGCATTTATTTGATTAAAAATACAAAACAAAGTAATATTGTGAAATATTATTACAATTTAAAATTAAGACTTTTGAATGTATTTAGCACATTTTTTAATTTAAAACTGTTTTTTATTTGAATTTATTTTAAAATGTAATTTATTATTGCGATGCAAAGCTGAATTATCATCATCATTACTCCAGTCTTCAGTGTCACAATCATTCTAATATTCTGATTTGCTGCTCAAGAACATTTTTACATTTTTGATTTTATATATATATATATATATGGCAAAAGGAGATTGCAAAAAGTATTTAATTAAAGGGTGCCAATAATTGTGGCCAACGTGTTTTGGAGAAAAGCATTTATTTCATAATGTGATTTACCCCCCACTTTCAGTTCTTTTACTTCAATGAAAGGTTAGATTTTTGTGATTTTTTTTAATAAAAGATCAAAAGGATAAACAATGCAGATGTATTTTTTACAGCCATATTTGATCATATTTACCAGGGGTGCCAATAATTCTGACCACCACTGTATATATATATATATATATATATATATATATATATATATATATATATATATATATATATATATATATATATATATATGGCTTTGTCCAGCCATATATATTGGTAGTATATACCCCATTCGATATGTTTCACATGTGAAATAGCTGTATGTTACCAGTGATTTTGTATTTGCTTGATTGTGCCATAACCGGAAAGGACAAAAAAAATATCCTTCCAGCTATATCCACACTACATCAGAGAATGATGGACAGAGAAGTCCTCTCCATTCTGGGCTTATATGTCAGGTTAAAACTACTCATTAAAGTTGCATGGCGCTGAATTGGATACAGGAGGCAGTAAACAGCAGGCTGAGGATCTGCTATGAGAGGTCAGCAAACCCTAGAGTCCCAGCACAGGTTTGAAGACTCTCCAAGCTTTCACACTCACTCTAGAGCTCAGTTTCTGGGCTTTGAAGTGAGCCAGGACCCCAGCGCTGCTTTGATTCTCCGGCCTCTGTCAGACTGAGCCAGAGGGCAGGGGTTTTTCATAACACACGGCAGATAAATGCATCTCTCACGCTAACCTCTGAGAGACTGACCTATGGCAAGAAGTAGAACATATCTTGCGCATAATACCGTCTGTAACCATGCTATATACATACTCAGACAAATGAAAATGCCCCAAAATATGATTTGTATTTGTATTCATAAATAAATACATTTTATTAATAAAAAGTGTTTATTTACATTATTTACTCACTAAAAAAAACACCATAAAAGCACCATCTTCTTATGCTTATATGTCTGTTCCTCACATTAAGCTACTGTATGACATTTTAACTGTTTCCCTGCCAGCATTTACAACAACAAAAAAAAGTTGCCTACCAGCACTAGCATTTGCATAATCACAAAATTTCCATGTGTAATTTTTTTTTTTTAATCTAGCGTTATTCTTTATCAATGCTGTGGGTAAGTTTCCATAAAACAAAGCAATATTTTGAACAAAAAGCTGAGAAAATCATGTTTTCCTCAAAGACTTTGTCCGGATTGAATTCAAGACATAGATCGAGTTGTGGGTTCACCATTTTCCTCTGTAACTTAAAGGCCTGTTCACACCGTGACGATTTCCGTGCGCATTTATCGCCGACGTTTAACGCCTCGTGACTAAACAAAGGGCGCCAATGTTATTTTTTTATTTTGACGCGCGCGTTAAAAACTGGCCGACCAATGAGATCGGTGCTTTTGTTCACGTCCCTGGAGCTACTGAAGTTACAGGAAAACATGACTTGGTGGTGCTCAAGCACAAAACGGTCTCGCCGAGCACACATTGATACAACAAAGAAGTAAGTAGACAAAGAAGAAAATGAGCTGCTAATGCCTGTCACTGTGACACCGCTGCTTGCCAGTTAGCAAAAAAGCGTGTGAATGGTTTGGCAAGCTCGTAAATCCTGTCTCACTTCTTCTTCTGCGTGACAAGCGAGTGTCAGGAGCATAAAGTGCCGCAACACCACCTTGTGTACTGGGAGCGCCATCTACTGGATTTGCGCGTTCACTCGGCGCATCGGCAGTGAAAATCGCTTGGGTGTGAACACTCAAGACGCACCGAAAAACATCTTGAAAAACGCTGCCGATAAGCGTGTGCGATATTCGTCCCGGTGTGTACAGGCCTTTAGGCAGTTTTGATTTATATGCTTTTGAATGTTTGGTGATCACGTTAGATTGCTTGTGTGTGAACAGCTTCTATCTGCTCCTTCTGGTTTAAGGCAGATCTTGTTCGCTTGATTGTTTACTCTTTCAGAAGATCTGTAAAAGTGCCCCTACCGTGTAACATTGAAAACAGGGATTTCTGGGAAAAAAAACACGTCTTACAGTCAAACCAAAATTTATTCAGACACCTTCAACATTTTCTCACATTATCACAGTTTATTCGCTATACTTTAGAAAATGATAATAAAATATGACAAGAACGTCTCGGTTACGTATGTAACCCTCGTTCCCTGAAGGAAGGGAACGGAGACGTTACGTCAGTTACTGACGGAATGGGGGTTTCGCTTAGAAGCCAATCGCCTTTGAGCTCTACAAAACGAGCCAATGGCATGAAAATGCCATGGGTCTGCGGAATTTGCATGCCGCAACCCCGCCCCACGGCGTGGGTATAAAGGGCGTTGCGTGGCAATCTCGCATTATGTTTACCTGCTAAAGAGCCGAGGCATGAGCGCCCGGCCAGTTCCAGCGGTACAGCGGACATGGCAGGGGGACGTAACGTCTCCGTTCCCTTCCTTCAGGGAACGAGGGTTACATACGTAACCGAAACAATCCCTTTCAGTCAGTACACTACGAGTTACGTCAGTTACTGACGGAATGGGGGTCCCAATTCAATCTCGCCATGACGGCTGTCTTCCAGCAACACAACACAATGCCAACCCAAAGGGGGGGACTTGAAGAATACACCTATGACCCGAAGGAGCTGCATGATATGCCAGGACAATGGCGTCCACTATCCAGTGGGACAACCTCTGCTTGGAGAGAGCCTTCCCTTTCTGCTGCCCTCCGTAACAGACAAAGAGCTGGTCTGAGGTCCTGAAACACTGCGTCCGGTCTACGTAAGCGCGAAGGGCGCGTACTGGACAGAGCAGTGCCAAGGCTGGGTCTGCCTCCTCCAGGGGCAGCGCTTGCAGGTTCACCACCTGGTCCCTGAAGGGAGTGGTGGGAACCTTGGGCACGTATCCAGGCCGGGGTCTCAAGATGACATGAGAATTGGCCGGCCCGAATTCCAGGCACGCTTCGTCAACCGAAAATGCCTGCAGGTCCCCTACCCTCTTGATGGAGGCCAAAGCAGTCAGGAGCGCCACTTTCAATGAAAGGAACTTCAGCTCGACTGACTGCAATGGCTCAAAGGGAGCCTTTTGCAGGGCACCTAAGACCACTGCTAGGTCCCAAGAGGGTACCTGAGGTGGGCGAGGAGGATTTAACCTCCTCGCACCTCTGAGGAACCTGCTGACCAGGTCGTGCTGTCCAACGGTTTTAGAATCCACCAGGTCATGATGAGCTGAAATAGCAGCCACATAGACCTTCAGGGTGGAGGGAGACAGCCTTCGCTCCAACCCTTCCTGGAGGAAGGAGAGCACGGACCCGATCGAGCATTTTCTGGGGTCCTCTCGCCGAGAGGAGCACTAGGTGACGAAGAGGTTCCACTTCAATGTATAGGCCTGTCTGGTAGACAGGGCTCTAGAGGAAGTGATGGTAGCCGCCACCTGAGGTGGCAGGGTACTCAGGTTCCACAGGTTGGGACGCGGGTGCCATATGGTGCCCCGTCTCTGAGACATCGACCAGGGAGGTGCTGTCGCAAGAAGTACCAGTTCTGAGAACCAGGTCCGGCCGGGCCAATATGGGGCGACCAAAAGGACCTGCTCCCTGTCCTCCCTGATCTTGCACAGAACCTGTGCGAGAAGGCTCACTGGGGGAAACGCATATTTGCGTGGGCCCCGCGGCCAGCTGTGCGCTAGTGCATCTGTGCCGAGGGTCCCCTCGGTCATGGAATAGTACCAGCGGAAATGGGAAGAGTCGCGGGAGGCAAACAGATCTATCTGTGCGTCGCCAAACTGTTCCCAAATCAGCTGAACCGTCTGGGGATGGAGTCTCCATTCCCCCTGGAGCAGCTGGAACCGCGACAGCTCGTCGGCTGCGCAGTTTAGGTCTTCCGGGATGTGAACGGCACAAAGCGACCTCAGACGCTTCTGACTCCATAGGAGGAGATGGCGGGCGAGTATGTCCCTTGCACATGGCGCCCCAGCCCGTGGAAGAGGCATCTGTTGTGACAACAACATGCCTGGAAACTCGTTCTAGGGGAACACCTGCCCGTAGAAAGCTGAGGTTCAACCACGGGGTGAAGGTCTGACGGCAGGCTCGGGTCACTGGGACCTGGAGGGTGCCGTGTTGCCATGCCCATCTCGGGACTCGATCGCAGAGCCAGTGCTGAAGCGGTCTCATATGGAGCAGACCAAGCGGGGTCACCGCGGCTGCTGACGCCATATGCCCCAGGAGCCTCTGAAAAAGTTTCAGTGGAACTGCACTCTTGCCCTCGAACTGGCAAAGACAAGTCAGCAGAGACTGCGCGCGCTTGCTCGTAAGCTGCGCGAACATGGCAACCGAGTCGATTTCCATACCGAGAAAAGAGATCCTCTGCGCTGGGGAGAGTTTGCTCTTTTCCCAGTTGACCCAAAGGCCCAGACGGGCGAGGTGCTGAAGCACCAGATCCCTGTGTTCGCAAACCTGATCCCGAGAGTGGCCTAGAATCAGCCAGTCGTCGAGATAGTTCAGGATGCGAACCCCGTGTTGCCTGAGCGGCACAAGGGCTGCCTCGACAATCTTCGTAAAGACGCGAGGGGACAGGGCTAGCCCGAAAGGGAGAACCGTGTACTGATATGCCTGCCCCTCGAAGGCAAACCGTAGAAACGGTCTGTGTCGAGGAAGAATGGAGACATGAAAGTACGCGTCCTTCAGGTCGATCGCTGCAAACCAATCCGAGGGACGAACGCACTCGAAAATGCGTTTGGCTGTCAACATCTTGAATGGAAGCCTGTGCAGGATTCGGTTCAAGACGCGCAGGTCCAGGATTGGCCGTAACCCACCGGGGCCGCCTTTCTGCGATGTCCTCCACGCCTCGGCCCGGGTGAAGGCTGCTGCTGGGGCCGGGCAGGAGGGTTGGGAGTCGCTGGGGGGCGGCCTCGGCGGGGAGCAGACTGAGGCTTCTGGGCCGGCGGCTGGGTGGAGGCAGCAGCTGGCCGCCGGGGCAGAATGTGTTTAATTGCCTCAGTCTGCTTCTGAGCGGTCGAGAACTGTTGGGCGAAGTCCTGGACCGCCCCGCCAAATAGCCCATCCTGGGAAATGGGAGAATTGAGGAAACGTGTTCGCTCAGATTCTTTCATATCAGCCAGGTTGAGCCATAGATGTCGCTCCTGGACCACCGAAGTGGACATTACCTGACTGAGAGAGCGAGCGGTCACCTTCGTAGCCCGTAGAGCGAGGTCGGTGGCCGTCCGCAACTCTTGCATTAATGCCATGTCGCAGCACTCTGCATCGCAACAGAGCGCTCAACAGGAGGAACCCCAGTGTACCCTTTCACCGCGCCGCCATCGAGGGCAGTGAAGGCGGAAGTGGTTGCCGAGCAATCGCGAAAAGTCAAGGGAGACTTCCACGATTTCGACACCTCTTCATGCACTTCCGGGAAGAAAGGCACTGGGGGCTGACGGGCGCCTTCGGCACGGGCCACCCCCAGATACCAATCATCTAGCAGGGAATGCTCGGGACATGGCGGAGGGTTCCACACAAGCCCAATCGTCTCGGCCGCCCGGGCAAGCATGGCTGTGAGTTCCGGATTGGACTCTGGCAATGCTGGAACTCCCGAAGGAGGCAACACAGCCGAATCGTCATCTCCGGAGGAATCCAGCCCACCTTGTGATGTGGCGATCGACATAGCATCCTCCGCAGGTGCGCCAAATGAAACGCAGGGCCCCGAACGGGAAGCCCCGGCGCCCTCATCAGGCAACACCACGGGTTGCAGTGTGCAGAAGGGGGGTGTGGCCCGAGGAGGATTCGTCGTGTTGTTCCACACCGTAACCCTCAGATCACCCTGACCACCAGCCGAAGTACCCCCTCCAGTGGAGGAAGTAGATTGGAGTGTGTGCATCTCTTTTAGAGAGGAGTGAAAACTCTGCAGAATGCCGAAGCACCCAGGGAGAACGCGCACGCTGTGCTTGATCACTGCACAGATCAGACAGGAAATGCGGAACTCGCTGGAACGTGCCGTAACACCAACACTCTGGAGAGAAACTCGTCTTGAAGAGGAAAGCGCTCAGGCAGTAAACTCGGCTCTGAAGCAGAAACATAATGCGAGATTGCCACGCAACGCCCTTTATACCCACGCCGTGGGGCGGGGTTGCGGCATGCAAATTCCGCAGACCCATGGCATTTTCATGCCATTGGCTCGTTTTGTAGAGCTCAAAGGCGATTGGCTTCTAAGCGAAACCCCCATTCCGTCAGTAACTGACGTAACTCGTAGTGTACTGACTGAAAGGGAAAAGGTGTAAAAGGTCGCATTAGCAATTAAAGAAAAAAACACTTGAGCAGAACATGGTCAGGTCAAAGTGGGACATTACTAGTGTGCATCTTTAGACAAAACAATAGCACTGACATATTTTATTGCTTTCGGTTAAGACAGCTCAAACATGCATTTTACTTTAAAAGTATTTCTTTAAAACAGCAGAACGCCAGAGTCATGGTTTGTTTAAAACACACTAAATCTGAAAGACAATAAAGTCCATCCCTGAGGAACAGCCACCCTCTGCTGACTGCCCATTTATAGAAACGCTTCAAAACAATCTAGTTAAGACTCACTTTAGCACTGAGCATATCTGGAGAGCAGAGAGAGAGAGAAAGGGAGGAGGAGGGCCCCCGGGGTCCCTGAGGAGCCGCCCCGTAGAGGTGAGGTGCTTTAGAAAGCCTGTAATGCCTTGATGTGGTTTGAGCTCCAGTGATTTGAGATTAGCTCCACTGAGAAATATGAAATATGTGCTCAGAATTGTGATACCAGGCCAGGAAGTCAATCAAATCGGCCAGGACTGTTTGACTCATATAAGAGAGGACGCAGTTAATGCTGAGATTTTGATCAAAGCCTCCTTTTTATAGTTTTTTTTTAATGTGTATGATTAATCTGAAGGATGTTCAACACCATAACACCCCCACCTCCCCAAAGAAAAACAGTAAAAAATTTACTAAATTTGCTATGTGTATGATGGTTATGTACTCTGTGTGATTTGTGCATTTGACACTTTTATCCAAAGAATTGGATTTTATTTACATAAATGATTAAATGTATACATTTTTATTAGTTCATGCATCTTGCCATTGCTAGCAATTTTGTTCTACTGTTTAAGATTTAGGAAAGTACACCAGAGAAATTCATTTCACACTTCTTCAGTTAAAATGTGTTTATAATATTCACAGTTTATTTTAAAATAAATTGTTGTTAAATAAACTTTTACAAATCATGTGTTCTGATTCTTCTTCTTCTTCTTCTTATTATTATTATTATTATTTTTATTATTATTATTATTATTATTATTATTATTATTGTTGCTGTTATTGTTATTGTTGTTGTTGTTGTTTTTATTTGTAACGTGTGAGAAGAATTCATATTAAAGGTTTGCTGTTTTACCTGAATTTTCATAGTGTGATTTTTGGTGAATTGTATTGAATCTAATTCAATTTCACCCCCACCTTAAAATCATTACTGCTGTAGATTATTATTGTAGTATTAATGAAAAAAAAATAAAAAATACAATCAAACTAAAATAAAACAGAAATATAGCAAATAATTAAATGTTATAAACTAAAAATGAATAAAAGCAGACGAGTGCAAAAAAAGATTCCAAGGTTTAATAAATTAATACATTTTAATAAATTACTAATTATTACATGATTAATACTGTACTGTGTAAACAAATAATCATCAGTTTGTTGGGTAAAAGGTTTTTATAATTTTTTTTATAACTAAAATAAAACAAAAATATTAATGAATTAAAATAGCAAATAATTAAATGTTATAAAATAAAAATGAATAAAAGCAGACAAGAGTGCAAAAAAAGGTTCCAATGATTGAGGAATCAAATTAAGAACCACACTCTTTTTTCTGTCTCTCTCTCTTTCTCTTTTCTCTTCCCCCCCCTCTTCACCCTTCCTGCTGCACTATTTGTCATTGTACTGTTTCTGTAGTGTATGGCTTTAAACGACTCTCACCTGTACCGTCAGTCTCTTCAGGGGTGCATCCGTCACACACACACTCACACAAACCTACTTTCTGTTACACACACACTTCCTGTCGGGTTGCTGGTGGAAGGCCAGTGTTGAAATACTGTCATGCTCGACCGAACCGGCGACTCGCTGTGAAGGATCAGTGGACAGAAAAGCCGCATAAAATATTTGCTGCTAAATATAAACCTCAGCCCTTGTTCGGTCTCTCTTTCTGACTCTCATTCTCTCTGTTCTACTCACTCCTTCTAAATTTATGTGCATTTACACACACACTGTGTTTTACACACGCATTGTGTTTTCATGTTTTATGGGGACTTTCCATAGACATAATCACATAATGATGTTTTACACTGTACAAACCCCAAGCAAAATCCCCTAACCCTAACCATACCCCTAATCCTACCCATCACAGAAAACTTTCTGCAAAAAACATCACAAGCCGTTTTCCTCATGTGGGCCAAAAATGACAAGGATTTCGGATATTGCCATTTTGTGGGGACATTTTGTCCCCATAATGTAGGGTTTACCAGGATACACACACACACAGAGAGAGAGAGAGAGAGAGAGAAACTCATAGGCTGTTGAAGTAATATGGCCAGTAAAGGCTAAGGCCCTTGGTCCGTTATTATTCTGTATTCCATGGTTAATGCTTTATTTATTTATTTTATTTATTTTTATTTTATTTTGTTTGTTTGTTATAAGCAATACAAATCAACATAAAAATATTATAAAAAAGAAAAAAATTAAATTGAGTAAAAAAAGCTAAATGAAGATTGTGAATACAAGCAATTCAGTGACACACACACACACACACACACACACACACACACACACAAATGTTTTGAAATTGGAATTGTGCATGCGATTTTTCTGGCTATAAAAAAATCAACCATACTAGTAAATATTTACATTTGTTTGATGTACTTTGATGTTGATGTGATAAAAATACATTTTGTTCAAGATAAACTTAAAAGCCAGTGTTATTAAATTTTAAGCTTTACAAGTCTTGGTGTTTTTTTATTTACAGAACATGACCTTAATCCCGAACTCTTGTTTTGGATTTAAGAAAGTTATTTACACAAAAACTCTGTAATAGAAAACATCAAGAAACGGCACAGTGGCAGAAACACAGAAAACAACATCCTGCAGAGATCTCACAAAAACAGATAAACAACTAAAACTTTAATTGCAAAGACCTTTTCTTCAACAACATGGATAAGGAAACATTGAGAAAACATCAAATGGATCAATCAAAGATACCCTGCAAGGATATAAACAATCACATTACAATTTCTAACAATACCATTCCTACAACCACCTGTCAAGCACTGCCCCTCCCAAACCATTCCAAGTCTGTTCTTTTGCCAAATATACAATAGAGAATTACTGTCGATTCAAAACAAGCCAATAAATATATATAAGCAAGACAGGCCAAGCAGATCACGCTTATGGTCGATATTATCAATAGCACATTTATTACAGCTAACAAAAATATTCAACCTTTCCCCACAGTCATCCATCCTCTAAATGAAGAAATATATCCATTAAAGTTGGCTAAACACTTATTCAGCATGTAGCTGCATGTTTGCCAATGAATCATGATGTTGCAGATATTTTCTCCCCCACCGAGCAACAGAGAAAACATCTACTACTTCAAAGCATTTCCTCAGCAGGATGTGAGAAGACTTTGCAGATGTGTATTTATTGATCTGATGTGTAAGTGTAATAGCAACTGTTTAGGCAGTTGTTGGTGCTGCGTGAGTTTTGAAATTATTTGTTTTAAACAATCATCTTAATATATCATTTCGATGGTTATACCATCCTCTAAAAAAAAAAAGATTGTTCAGTTATTAACTTAAGGAATTATTACTACCAAAAACTTTGTTTAAAGTACTTTATTCATTAATGAAGCACTTTATTGTTGGTCACCTGACCAAATTTTCCATGGCACTTTTATGTCCCACATTATAAATGATTAATTATTGCATGATTACTGTACTGTGTAAACAAATAATCAGTGAGTATTCTGAAACAAAATAAACATAAACCATCTCAATTTGTTGGGTAAAAGGTTTTTATACATTTTATATAAATCATGAGAAATTAAGAAAAAAATTCAGAATTATCCTATGATTGTTACTGTTGTGTTGGTAACACGGTTGACGCAGATAAAATGAGAACAAACAGGAGAATCTCAGGAGTAACATTAACGCAATCCACACATAACTCAAAGATGATGACCGACAGAGAACTGAACAAAACATGTTGTATAAGGCCCTGTCCACACCAACGCGGGTATTTTCAGAACTGCAGCTTTTTCTATGCGGTTTGGCCATTCGGCCACACGCAAACGCAGTATCCGGTCACTGAAACTGAACCTTTTTGAAAACTCCTGCCAGGATGAAGATTTTTAGAAACTCGGGTTGCAGTGTTGTCGTGTTGACGGTGAAACCGAAGATTTTGGCTTGTCACATTGGAGTGCACATTGTTATATCCTTCAGCTGATTGAGTTTTTATAGTTTTTTTTTTTTTTTGGTTGAATTTTTTTATGTCACCATCATGGTGATTAGTGTTTTCTTTAGTTGGGCAGTTTGACGACTTTTTAGTGTTTGGCAAGAAAAAACAATCAAATGCTGTCAGCTGCTCAATGATAAGAATATAATCATTGTGTAGTGGATTAATTCACTGATTTTATGACTGTGTTTAATATGAGCAATATACTATTAACTTTTTATTATTGTGCTCCTAGAAAAAAATGGTTTTAATCAGAAGAGCTGACTAAGGTTTAAAACGGATTGTGCATTTTGACCTCCTTTGAGATTTACTCCCACAGACATCAAGAATCAGCCTATGAATCTCAACAATGGTGACATGCTGATGCCGCAGTGCATTCTGGGAGCTATGGATGAGTTTTGCATAATGCACCCAGAATGCATTGTTAACTTGTTGCAACTTGTATGCTTGTTAACTTGCATTTACAAATCGAATTTACAATTAATACTAGGTTGGTCCAACGATTGTTGAACCAACTTCTTTTCACTAGTTAAATTGTCCAGTTAACTAAAACATAATTGTTAGTCTAAATTTTTGTGAGTTGGACTTTTTACAGTGTACATGAGGTGAGTCTGTGCAATGGCGGACAAAGCCAAAATATTGCTGCTAATAACTGTGCTAACAGGGCTCATCACATGTATACATGCACAGTTCTCCCATTATATTGCGGAACAGAGGCGCCAATACTACGCAGGACAATGCTTATGACAATAACCTTTTTTCTGGATTCCGATTGGCCAACATGGCTTTACGGTTAGGGTTAGCTATATTGTCACCTGTTGGTTTGGCATGCTCTTGACAGCGCTTCATAGTATATTTTTGCATTTTCATGTGGACAAGTTTTATTTTCTGAATGAAGGAGGAAAAACTCAATTTCCCATGTACATGTGGACTAGGCCTAAATGCACATCAGCAAACAAGGGAACTAAAGGAGAGACAGATGTAACTAATTAGCAACCAAGAAAACTAACAAGGGAATTAACAAAACTAAACTGGAAGGAAACACAAGAACAGGCACATGAACAAAAAGACAAAGAAACACAACAAGACCCTGACAATGATTATTGTCCACAGTTGAGAGTGTGAAAGTCCACAAGGGAAAACCAAAATTAAAACACAAACAGATTGAACATACAGTTGACATTGATTTGTATTGTATTAATTATATTGAATTTCAAAGAATACCGTGGCACCATAGTAGTGGTACCATGTCCAAAAAAGGGTTGTACCATTGTTGTTAGAGGTGTTCAGTATACTGTGTTCATTATTCACACTAATCTGAACTATTCAAAACATATAACAGACATAGATTTTCAGAAGAAAGTGTACATGAAATCAATCTGACAAAGCTGCTAAGATGTTTTTAGTCAGTTTTAGTGCTAGGGTGTTCTGGGTGGATGCCTTCAGGCCCAAGTCAAAAGAGCCCAAGCCCCCACATTAGATATGGCTTGAGTCCATCCTTCAATTTCTTTTCATCTGTTTTATTTTTGCTCACCAAGCAAGTCTGAGAAAAGTAATAGTACACCTCTTCTAAGCAAGATGCAGTTACGCCATACTACTTTTTAAAAAAATCCATTATCCTAAGTATGAACAATATGCTTATCTTAGCAAACACCACTAATAAGAACATTGTATATATTTGCATATAAGTATTTCTGTGTCTCTTTCCATCTGCAGGCCTAATCATTTGTGAGGACAGCCTCTCTCCACCCTGCTGTTATGAATTTGCTGGCCGGGCGATTCGTCATGGCAACAGAGAGAGAGAGAGAGACAGACAGAAAGATCCCAGAAGAGATCAATACTCTGGCGCCCATCCCCCTAACCCTTACCTGCACATCTAATCACAGTTTAACACAGGACAGCACCGCGTGAACCGATTCATATACTCACACAGCTAATATCACCTTCAAATGCTCTTTTACGGAGAGCACACATGGTTTTGATATATCCTTCACATTTCAGTACTCAAGGCCTCGAACAAAGAAAATCCAGCCAAATTATGAACACAGGCCTGGTTTACGCAGCCATTTTATGACAGAGTTTTTCTGGGGTCCAGGATCACAGACAACACACACACACATGTTGTGTTTTCATGTTTTATGGGGACATTCCATAGACATAATAATTTTTATATTGAACAAACTGTATATTATATCCCCTAGCCCTAAACCTACCTATCAAAGAAAACTTTCTGCATTTTTACATTTTCAAAAAACATCACATAGTATGATTTATAAGCTGTTTTCCTTATGGGGTCCAAATAAAATGTTCCCACAAGGACCAGTATTTCGGATATTGCCATCTTTTTGTCCCAATAATAACATAGGGCTAACCTGAAACACACACACACACCCTTCTATTTCTTGATTCCTAATCTGTAAACCAGGCATTGTATATTACGGATATTGTTACCTTTGATCCTCTTTTGTAAGTCACTTTTGGAAAAAAGTGCCTGCTAAATGCATACAGTAAACCTGGCAAAGTCTGGATGTGCTGTTTTAACACTCAATTTATTAAATAAATTCTGCAAGTCAATGTGGTCAAAAATAAATATATAAATAAAAGTCTTGACATTTTCTAAATACTGTATTTTGAATCAGATTTGAGTTCCGTTGTAGTCCTAAGGCAAGGAAGACGACCACACAAGGCCTAAAAGCAGGACAGTCTGTGCCCTGATCCCTAGAGGTCAGAGTGCACGTGTGAATAATGAATGAGATATACTGACCCTTTGACTCTGGAGCAAACAGGGGTCATGAACACATATATAAACATACAAACACACACAAGAGAAAATGCACCCGCAAAATGCATGACATGGATCTTTTCCACTGAGAATTTTACGAGAGTATAGCAGAAAGAAAAGAATATATTAGGGCTGGGGAAAATAATTTGTTAATTTATGTTAAGCGGTCACACTGATCCTCATGTAGTTACAAATTTGCATGAATTTATTCCTCTGTATAACACAAGAAAATATATTTTGAAACACCTGATTTTGTCCATATAATGAAAGTCAAAGGTGACAAAACAACACTTGAAAATAAAAATAAGCAAACTATCTACAGACCAAAATTAATCGGGGTTTGGGGGTGAGCTTTTTTGACTTAGGTCTTTATGCAACCATCCAGACCACCCTAGCAACAATGCAGCAATTAGCTAAAACCCACTGGGAACACCTTAGCATCCTGGCATACATCCTGGCAAATCCTCACGTTTTCTGTGAACATGTTGGTTCATTGTGATTTAATGTGTTTTTCAGTTTATGTTTTCTACTCAAATTCTTACTTGTATAGTATTACAATTTATGTTTACCATTAAAAAATAGTAAGTGTTAAATAATGTAATAATGGCTTTCTGTTCAAGGGTGTTTAAGGGTGTACTCACACCAGGCGCTCTTGACCGTGCCCGAGCGCATTTGACCCCCAAAGCCCGGTTCGTTTGACAAGTGTGAGCGCTCCGTTCCGTGCCCTGGCACGGTTCGTTTGGCCGGCCCTGGCCCGCTTAGAAGAGGTGGGCCAGAGCGCAGTTCGGTTGGGCTCGGGCGCGGTACGCATGTTGTGTGAGCGCTAACCGCGCCAGAGCATGGAACAGCTGTGCGCTACTGTCAACTATTACTACTTGGATACACTTTTCAATTAATTCAAGTATATTTAGGTTTATAACGGTCCTGGTTCTCACCTTATTGATGAATATGAATTGTATTTTTGCGAGTAAAGCTGCAAATTCCTCCATCAAAGTCAGCTGCCTCCGTAATAATCTTCTGATACATGCAGCACAATCAAGTGAAAATCGCTGCGCGGCATAAATGATAAATCTATTAGGCAGTCTATTAGCGAAAACGCTTTTCTTCCAGTCTTCTTTAAAACAAAAAGCTGCATCGTGTATGACGTAAGCGTGCTCCAGCCCGGTGCGTTAAGTGCAATGTGAGTGCAGGCCAGCGGGGGAGTGGGGAGGGGGGACAATCGCGCTCTGACACCGTACAAGGCAACCGTGCCTAGTGAGTACACCCTAAAAGACTCAGTTTTTTCTTCACATTTCCTATGTTTATTTCCTGTTCTCTTGGTTTCCTTGGATCGACTATTTATCTATTTATCTGTTTATCTTTACCTTGTTTAGTGCCTTGTCTGTGTATATATAGCCCTGTGTTTCAGTTCTTCCTTTGTTAGCAGTTGTCTTATCCCCCAGGACACACCAAGCCAACGATCGGGCAACGTCGGGCCGTTTTTGAGCATCTGTGTTCTGCACCGTTGATTCTAGTCTGAAGCCGTCAAATTTTTTTGGGCCGATTCAACATGTAGAATCTGCATCGGGCCATCGGTGAGAGGGAGAACTCTGATTGGCTGTTCAGCTTAGTGAACGAGTCAGTGCACGAGAATAATAACAAAACAGCGAGCAAAGAAGTTAAAACGGGACAGATAGAAGGCTGTTCTAATTTTACGTCATCTTCCTGGGTGAATATTTTAATATTAACATGAGCGGAGTGGAATAAAGAAGTGATCAGCAGGATTAATATTCAAAATGTTAAGGACGTGCTTCTTTGTTTACGGTTTGTGTATCTGCAGCCTGCAGTGTTGGTTTCCCTTTTTGAATGACAAATATCTGCAGAAATAGACAGTTGTCTCATTATACGCGTGAGCAGAACGTGCATGCTAGTTGACAGTTGGCTGTAATTCTCTCGGTGTGTTCAAGTGCAGCTTTTTTGCACCGACACAGGTGACAATACAGTCGGCTTTAATCAGCGATAGTTCTGTGGCGTCGGTTTGGTGTGTCCCTACCCTTAGTTTAGTTACTGAGCTGTTTTGCGTTTCTGACTCACATAATGGCTCTAACAGCAGTCCAGTTAAAATGTCACAGACAAGTGGAATATTCCCTTGAGGACCACACACGGGACTTTCCACACGTGCAGAACATGGTACATTTTAACAATCACTATCTAATCATATTTTTTATCAGGATTAGGTGAGCCACTCAAGCCTCTAGGTCAGGGGTGTCAAAGCTTCTGAAGTGCCACTGTCCTGCAGGGTTTAGCTCCAAGCCTAATTAAACACACCTGAACCATCTAATCAAGGTCTTTAGGAGTACTAATAATGTCGAGGCAGGTGTTTGGTAGCTGGTTGGAGCTAAACTCTGCAGGACAGTGGCTCTCCAAGAGCTCAGTGTGAGACATAGATGACACTACAGTAGATGTCCTCGAAGGAGCCCTTGTGAGTTTGTGGAACTAGGGGGAGCATGATATCGCCACACCAATCCCCGGAACTAATCACTGGCCATACACACGCCTGCCATAGAACTTGAGCCAGCGCACACAGCTGCTCCAAACCCCGATCTTGCACACAATCCTGTCATGGACACTCAGCCAAAGGTCTGATCTGTCCCAGAGCTAGTGCCAGCCAACTTGTTCATCTCAGAGCCAGCACCAGCTGCTCAAGCCCTCTTAGAGCCAGCGCCCTTGTCAGTAGCCAGTTCCCACACTTTTGCCCACCTCTAAGGCCCTGTTTGAGGTATAGACACTACACTCACTACACGTGAAAGTTGTTTCTCCTCTTCCACTGGTTCCATCGGGCTTAGTGGATTTCCTGGCTCCGGCCAGCATAACTAACTCCCTGGTTCCATCCAGTCCCTTGTACAGTACCTTCCTTCTCTGCTGTTTCCATCCAGCATTTATGAATACTTGGTTCAATCCAGTTCCCTGGCCCTTCCTCTGCTGGTTCGATCTGGAAATGATGGCTTCCTACGTACATAGCCCTTCCTCTATTGAACTTCATTGGTTGCCCTTAGTGCTCATCCTCCTGCTCAACCTACTACTCTGGCTTCACAGACGTGACTTTGGTCTCCTGGCCTATCACATCTACCTGGTCTTCTGAGTCGTGGCCCAAGCCGTGAACTTTCTAACCCTTTGGCTCCACCTTAGCCCTCTGAGCCCTTGACTGCACCTTGACACTGTCCATGTGACGCTGCTAGAGGGTTGAAATCTCTGATCTCTAGCTTACAGCAGTCTGTCTGTTGCAGGGTAAGAGTGAAGGATGTTTTGCCCAAGTAGTCAACTGACGGATCAGAAAAAGGAACATAATACCAAAAGGGAAGCCATCTTTACATTTTGAGCAAAATTATTAACTTGCATGGATTAAAGGTTTACTACAAAACTAGCAACTTGCGCTACAAAAAGGGTCAAATTGGATGTCATGTTGACCTCAAATTATTTCATGTTATCAGCTAAATGCTTTTTGCCTAAGACTTCTGATGGTTATTGGTAATATGTATGTGGCTTAACAGCTCAGACACACCAGTGACAAGAATCAACCATGGTTTACTTTTACGTTGCCTGCATCTGGGTCAAGTTGTGCTTGAACACAGTGCAAGACTACAGCCAACAAGCATGCACATCTGCACCTGCATAAGAGGAAATAACTGTCCACACCAGCAGATGGTAGTAGCATTCATCACTCAAAAGAAAATTGGAACTTGGAATGTGGACATATAAACCATAAGCAAGCAGCACTTGATAAATATTGATCACTGAATCTTTACTTTCTTTCATTCTGGTCAGCATGTCGTTTACGGAAATATTTCATTGGAATGCTAAGAAGAAGGACCTTTCTGTGTGTGCCTTCTTGACTTCGATGTTTGCTTGCTTAATCACTTGCTTTTTTCTTCTTGTGGCTTGCTAAGCTGAAGAGTCAATCAGAGTGATTTCTCTCTCACCGACAGCTCTGATGCTGATTCAGCATGCTCAACTGGCTAAATATGCTTGTTGCTTATGGCTTATACGGGTATTGGCAAAATGCTAGTTTAAGTCATATGGGTAAGGGCAACAAGCTTGTTCCTTAAGGGTTTCCGGTTATTGTTGGCAACATGCTTGTTGCTTAAGCTTTTAGGGTATTAGCAACATGCTTGTTGTGTTAAGCTCATTCGGGTAACTGCATTTAAACTGGCACGCTGCTCTTCTCAGCTGCTTGTAGGAGAAGAGCACCCCTTCACTGCTACTCTCCTTCTGTAAGGGGCACCCTGCCCCCAGTCTCTGCTATTTCAGAGGGACATGCTTCTCCTTTCCAAAATGTCCTATTCCCCTGATGAAAGAAACAGCATATGCTGGTTAGGTATGTTTTGAAGCATGGCAGCTGGTTTGAGCTGGTTTAAGCTGGTCCTTAGTTGGTCATGAGCTGGTTTAAGCGGGTCAAGTGCTGGTCCTAAACTGGTCCTAAGCAACAAGCTCCAGCTCAGGACCAGCATAAACCAGCTCAAACCAGCTGCTATGCTTCAAAACATACCTAACCAGCATATGCTGGGTTTTTTTCAACAGGGTCTTGTCTGTTCTTAGCCTGGGTAAGAAAATAAAACAGTTTTGAACACTAATTTTTTTAAATGTACTTGCTTAATAATTGATTTTTTATTTTTATTTTTTTTTAACCAAAACACTTCTGTACTGCAGCTTTAACTTTCAAATTTTAATTAATTTAATGTCTCACCCTCCCCCATTTTCCATAAAAGATATCTGAAGAATACAAGAGCCTATGAGATGTGATGTTCAATAATGGTTTATACCATTATCTATACCTTTATACCTTTTTTATTTAAAAAGGATTTTACCTAAAATTATTAGAAAAAAACATATACTGATTGATACATATTTTAATTATTTATTCTAATAAATGTGATTCATTATTAGCATCATATCTCATTGTTTCCTAATTGCTTTAAACTCACTCAGCATATAAGAACACACACAAAACATAGATTCAATTAAAAATGTGGAAAACATATGAAACAAAACTTTAAAGACTGCCAGCAGTGACATTTCTGAAACATTATCTCTCATACAGTTTATTTAAAAACTTTTAGATTTTTTACTAGAGTGGTCCTTGATTCAAAACCAGCCTCCATGGTGCTAAGGTGTTTTAGGTGATTTACCTGGCAATTCAATAGGGTGTTCTAGTTGGTTGCTAGTGGTTACTTACTGACCCAAGTGAAAGCTCTCTCCCAAGTCTCATCTGTCTTACCCGCCCTCCCCATCAAGGCAACTCTGAAGAGCTGCCCAAGCGCATTATGGAATACGAGGTGCCTTCGAACTGTTTGCTAAACATAAGGTGTAGAAATATCATTGGTAATCCCATTGTAAGTCTTTTAACAGAGAAACATGCAGACTTCGTATTGAAATATTGAACCAGCTGCGATGATTTGAAATGCCTATCTGTAGCAGCTATGGAAGCCGAGAGGATGCGCACACTCCAAGGCCTTGGCATCAATAATGAAAGCAAATTTACTTTTATTTGATATATCACAGGATACTTCATTCATAGCAGTCTATTCATCATTGCCAGCGTTTGCACTCTCAATGTGAGCAGAGAGAGGTGCATTAGAAAGATGGAGGCGGTTATTAGATTACGCCGGGCCTCTATGTCACCCCACTCTTCACAAGCTCACAACTTCTCCTCTATTAGGCCTGCATGCATTTATCTGCTCTCGTTCACACACACACTAACACATGCTTGTTTTTTCTGTCATGGTGCGGACTTCGCATTGACTTGTTTTTGCAATATAACGATATTTAACCTTTGCATTTTGGAGTTTTCATTAAGATATTATTGGGTTTGTTTATTCAGCTGTTTTCCTCATGGGGACCATTAGCTGCTGCCCACAATGTAGGTGATTTCAGGTTTTGCTCACCTTATCCACATTATTTTTAATGTAAAGTGGATGCGGCCACTTGTAACTTGAATGTGAGAGGCTTCCGGTGTCTTCCGCTTCCAGTTATTTTAGCAGTACAAAAACAGTCTGTTAAGCTTATGGGCCCTATTTTAATGATCTAAACGGATGGCCTAAAGCACATGGTGCAAGTGCACTTAGGGCATGTCCGAATCCACTTTTGCTAGTTTAACAGCGGGAAAAATGGTCGCCGCACCCGGTGCATGATCTAAAAGGGTTGTCCCTATTGTCTTAATGAGTCATGGGTGTGTTTTGGGCGTAACGTGCAATAAATCAATCAGAGTCTCGTTTGCCATTCCCTTTAAAAGCCAGTTGCGCTTGTACCATGGCAGATTCTCTATTTACATGGCGGAATTTGCAAGCAGAAAAACTGAACGCTTCTCCAGAGAGAATCCTTTTAGTTTTAAAATGTAACAATGTTTGTGTGCTGCTGCGCGTCCCTGTGTGTGTAATAAGCAGAGTGTACACGTGGTGTGCACCCGTCTATAGGCGCATATTACTAACGTGCTCTTTAAATAACACAAAAAATTCTGCGCCATTGACTTTAGACCAGGTTTTTGTTGGTCAATGGTGCAGTCGTTTTCAGTTGCCTAAAAATAGCAACGCACCAACAATGCACCTGAACACACCTCGTTTTCAGACCAGCACGCCCATGGGCGAACAGATGTGCGCGAGTGCATTTGCTATTTAAACAACGTGGCGCTGGACGTGAAAATGATAACTGCGTCTGGCTGAAACTAGCAAAAAACATTTGCGTCGCGTCTGGCGTCGCATTGCGCCGATTGTATGATAGGGCCCTATGTGTTGATATTGCAAACTGGTATTTTTCGTCATATTATTTAAATGTATTAATGTAATCATAAACATGCTAGTTTTCAGTTAAAATAGTTTACCGTTTACTACAGTTAGTTATTCTTCTAATTATTTACCTATAGTGACTAATGAATTGGCACTCTATCAATGAAGGCAAAACCTGACACACACAAATGTTTATATCTAAATGAGGACATAACATTGAC
The DNA here is from genome assembly GCA_039654625.1 of Rhinogobio ventralis. Lineage (NCBI taxonomy): Eukaryota > Metazoa > Chordata > Actinopteri > Cypriniformes > Gobionidae > Rhinogobio > Rhinogobio ventralis. The sequence goes on along the minus strand of CM077206.1, from coordinate 29,238,612 downwards.
TTCTATTGCTTTTGTATACATTTTTATATTTATATTTAATTTTATATTTACATAAAAAAATATAACGATTTTTAAAACACATCCTTAAATGTCCTCAAGAGGAAGTTTTGTCATATTCCTGCTACTTTTTTGTAATCTAAATAGGGACATATCATACACACACGTTTGACACTATCTATATACACACTATCAGAGCAATGGGTCTGTGAGCTCGCTAATATCCTGAAACCCATAAACAGCACATATCAGAGTATGAGACTTAATAACCCATCGAGGCTAATATTTCTCCTGCTGCTAAATCACAAACAACAGCCTTTAATTCACTTCTAAAGAGCTTGATCCTGTCAGATATACCTCTGCTGAGTTAAATCAGTGCTGATGTGAGTGTGTTTTCATGCTGTCTGTCTGCCTGGGCATCTCTCTCTTTCTCATCGTACTGATTGCCTGATGCAGTGGTGAGCAAACCTAAGTGAATTGCACATCTTCAATCTTCTCCAATCACTTAAGGCTGCAGCGCAGCGATGGCCATCCATCATCTGTGGCCTGAAACATCTGGTGGATCAGCAGCGTGGGACCCACAACTAAATGATAGTAAAAGGTATGATAGCACTCAGGCAAAAGAGATCCAAAAGCACCAGAGAAGAAAAACTCTGGACTCTGGGCCAAAGCTCTGCACTGAACCACTTCAACATGACCCAAGTTCTGCTAATGAATTATGTTCAATATCATTTACAGTATAGTGGCTCCAAAATTTATTTGGACACTTAAGGGACACTTTGGGTCAGATTTACTAAACAGGCGTAAATTAGTGTGAGCACAATCCCATAAAAGTGCTGATGTCAGTGGAAATTTCTGAAATTTCTTTAATTTGCGCTTGATCTACTGACGGCACGCAAATGAAAGAAAACAGTCACAGTCGTATCATTCCCATAATGACCAACACAATCTACCAAGAGCAGTGCAAATTAGCATCTGGTTTAAGACATGCTTTTTTGGGGCGGTAAATAATGGCGCAAATACTAGTAAATTGACCAGTGCAAACCTTAGTAAATCACCTTGCGTGATTATTTAAATACTCTCCTCTCATAAATTTTGCGTCTGAAAGGAAAACTCCAACAAATGCATATGCAATACGGTCAGCCGCAAAAATAACCCTGTCCACGTCTTTTACCCGCGCTATTTTTTCAATGCGTGTCTTTAGTAAATTCTGACAGTACTTTTTTAACGCCAAAGGAGGATTTGCGTGCTAGCGTCAGTTTTAGGAGCATTTTTTTTTTCTGTGACTTTTAGGCAGCTGGTCACAAGGTTATTTTTTCACCTCAAGTTCACACAGGTGCCCTCATATTAACTATGAACATGATCTACTAAGATTTGATCACCAAGTGTAACAATATTTACTGCCTTCCTTTTGAGCAGTGCATTGTTTAATTATTCATCATCAATCACTAAATCATTTCTTTTCAATCTTAACCCTTTCCCAATAAATTCAGTTAATTGATATTTCCGTCCAAATGCTCTGACCACTAACAAATCACACAAATTTATAATAAGAAACAAACAACGAGTTTTATCGTGTGAGAGACATGAGTTGTGGATCACCTCCACTGACTGTCATTGTTTTATAGATCTCTGTCCGAGCACAGGCCCTGATACAAGGTTCTTGTCCACATGACACTAGGACTACAGTGGCTTATTACTAAATGCTTGACCTGCTTCCAACCCCTTTTACAGGGTGCAAAGAAGCTATCTGCTGATAGCTTACTCCTCATTTCATGATGGCAGCAGCATAGTAGATTAATTTGTTCCATAAAAAAAGGAATGAATACACCTGACATAAAGCCGATGAGATGTAGTTTAGTTTAAAAAAACTAAACAAAAAAAAAAACAACTAAAGAAAATAGGGAAAGGTGATATTCAGCTGATGTTGGACAATTAAACAAATATTTTCGAATGTTTTTACTGTATATGTGAATGAATCTTCAGTATGTTTGACAGCTGTTCTGCAATGAGAAATACCAATAAATTCAGTTCTATCCAAACACATTTCCTTTTATGTGTTTAATTTTTTTAATACACTATATTGCCAAAAGTTTTGGGACGCCTGCCTTTACATGCACATGAACTTTAATGACATCCCATTCTTAATCCGTAGGGTTTGATATGGAGTTGGCCCACCCTTTGCAGCTATAACAGCTTCAATTCTTCTGGGAAGGCTTACTTCAATGGAAGAGAGTGAAGTTGCGTCGTCCATCTTTTATTACAGTCTATGGGAAGAACAGATATGTTACTGACCTGATGCAGTCTAATATACACATAGCTGAAGCAGATTGATGTCGTCTTGGTCTGGAGCAAGGTTTTCGTAAGGTAACCTGGAAATAAGAGCGCACTGCAGTTCAATTTTTCACCACAGATTTACATTGAAAAATTGTGGGGTGCTGTAGAGCTGGGGAGAGCTCAGAGACCAGCTGCCCTGCTTAGAATCATAGTACACGCTTGCTGAAGCCACACATTAAATTTTAATATACCCTGCTCACTTAAACTTAAAATCCGAAAAATATTTATTGCAGAATGCTGCACACATTTACAATTTATTATTGATTCCGTTTATATAGAGGTCTGTGTTTTGGATTAATAGTTTATAATAGTGCCCATACAGATGAGCCACGGCTGGGTACTAGATCATTTGTCATTTTTAAAACTCACAAGTTTTTGTCTACTGAAATGGAATTTTATCAACTGAACCACTGGCATGTTGTTAAACAAAGGTACAGCTGGACACTGTTTGTACACACTGTACTCATTTTCATTCTGTCAAAATTTAAATGACAATACCCTGACTAGCTACTGTATATCTGACAGTTTTTGGGTCTGAATACAACTCCTGATTTGTGTGATTTTGTTATTTTCCAGTGACTTAATTAAAATAATTGTCTCAATCAAACTATATGTTTATTATTTAAATTATTTTAAATTATGTAAAAAAAAAACATGCAGTCCAAAATATGTAACTTCCCAAATGTCACTATTTTAAGTAATGTTATATTTTATTTAAAGCTGCAGTGCATTTTTTTGGTTAAAATGATCCAAAATAAATTTTTGACCAAGTACACAACAAGCCAGTATTCAAAACTATCTCCTTACCTTAGCCCCATTCACAACGGTAAGCTTGTAATAATGTGTTATAATTTGAGCGGTACTGGTGGAGGTGAAATTCAAGCATATCTTTGCGTCATTACGTCATGTCTGTATACATAAAGAAAGAGTCCAGCTAGTAGTAGTAACGCACGTGAGGAGCGAACCGCAAGTTCTTCAGCCGATCATTTATAGCCTTTTCTCACAGCAGCTGGAGTAATTAAATGTATTATTTTGATGGCGGATTGTAATCCAGAAAGGCCCAAATGACATCATCAGTGACAACTGGAGATTCACCCATAGTCAAAAGCAAAAGAATAGACTGTACAGAAATTAAAATATACAGGTGCCGCTAATAAACACTAAATACACGTAGTCACACAATGCTAATGCTGTTAACATTAACAATTTGAGAACAAAGTATACATTTCAGGCATGCAAATGAACAACGTCTCATTGATTAGTGTAGGTGCACACCAAGGCATGCAGGTCAGCTGTGTCTCCATGACAACGGCATTCACCTCATTATTTTTGACTTGTTTGGAAGGAGCTAGGCAGCCATAGATATCTGGTTTAGGCTAACGCTGAGTAGTCAACTATACACTATACAACCCCAAAACTAAACATTTAGCTTTGGAACAAAACTTGTCCCATGCCATTTGTCCTAATACCCAGAAGTGTGTGTGTGTGTGTGTGTGTGTGTGTGTGTTTGTTTATGTATATGCATATGCATATGTATTTTTTTTTTAATAATAATGGATGAGATGTGTGGGAAAATGCATACACAAAATCTGCCATTTTTAAATATTGTCTAAACTTTTAGTAAAAAAATATTGTGTCTGTGGGAAGGAATGGAATGTCAATGTAATGTAATAAGAAATGTACTGAAATAAAGGTACATGAGCAGACTAACAATTTTCACCTGCAGGATGATAAAACGGGCAAAAATCTACAGACCAGAATATAATAGCAAAATCCAAGCAACACCATAGAAACCACCCAAAACACACTAACAAGTAGCAACACCCTGGCAACCAACACCCTAAATACAGCATAGCAACTACCCCCATCACTCTGTTTTGCAAGGATTTACTTAAGAAGAGTAAAAATGTAGTTCTTTTTACGTTTAGTGGCGCTATAGTGGCAGAGCAATTATATAGCAGCTTTGATTGTACATATCCACTCACATGTAGCACACATAAAGTGATTCTCTAGTCAACCGTTGTAAGCCACCATGTGGTCCTCTGTCAGACACAGTTAACACAGTTACAAAGAGCTGACACACTCCTGGCACCTGCACCCACACTGACCCACATTCAGACACTCATAGCCCAGCCCTCCCTTACAAACCCAACACGGGCCACAGCGCCTGCTCGCCCCAGCCCGTGCCTGGACACAATGGGGTTAGTGGCAGCTGCTCCGATGTAAATCTTGTCAGAGTCAAATGGCAACTGTTGAATAGCGAGCAGGCTGGTGGGGCACGAGCTTGGGGGTGTTGGGGGTGTTGTGGGTGGGGGCCGGCCGCCCCTTAACACTGCGCCACAAGCAGTTCATGTTCTCCTTCTCTCCAAGAGCTTTCAGCTCGTGCTGCTCCAGCACAATAGAACATAATAGCTGGCGTCCGCCAGAGAGCCAAATCACTGTTTCCTAATCTCCCTTCATTAGGCCCCTCTAGTCCACCACAGGCCTGCTCCCTTTCATCCTCCTATCGCTTCGCCCCGCAACCGGACAATGCTGGAGCTTCTGTCCTCACAAAGGGCCCAGCGGAAGTTCAGTTAATCTCGCTTCCCTTCCTGCTTAATGAAGAGAGAGAATGTGGCTTTATTCCGCCTATAGTCACTTTATAGATCAAAGGATATTTTATTCTGACTTCACACACACACACAGATGTCTTCCTTGTGTTAGAATACAGATTATAAAACAAATAAATGTATTGGTTGCTGATTGGTCAATACAGCATTCTAGAGGAGCTCAAATTCATAGTAACAAATATGATGCGAAACACCTGACCCATAGAGATTTTAGTTTAGATGTCATGAACATTTTAACATTTATTTGTGTCTTTAATAGTTTGATTATCAAGTAACTGGTTTACAAAAGCAAAAAAGTACAGAACATATCAATCTACTGTGAGTTACTGCTGTCAAGTGTGTGTAATTTGTGCAGCACCAAACAGAATAGCAAAAAAACTAAAAATGTATATACTTTCTGAGTATGTACTTCTTTTGAATAGGTAAGTACTTTGCGACGTTAAATAAGTATGTTCTATAGTATGAATTTAATACAGACATACTACATTTGCCATGGTGTCATTGTCATGTGACAGTTGTGTAGCTTCACTGCCATTCACAAATTGTCTGCAATGGTGATACTAAAGTGTCCATTGGATGTGTACTTCAGAATCTCGTTGGAGGTAGTAAGTCATCCAGGAACTTTTCGCCTACTGTTCTTTTTTTCCTACGCCCCAAGACGATTTGCGTGAATATTGGGAGTAACTTACGTTAAACTGTATAATTAGGAAAAGGTCCGCTCTATGGAAGCATTTTCAAAAATTAAGTACAACGAGATGCCATTATTCTACTCATACTTCAACCGTCAAACATTAAAAGGACATTTAAAAGTCTAAAAGCATTTACAACCACAGACCACGAATAACCCTCGATTATTTATGCAGCAATATTGCGGACGTTAAATATCACTGTAGTAATATGTCTGTATTATGTAACACGTTGCCTTAATCAAAAATGTGAATTAACTGGAACATTGATTGATAATAATTTTGTGATTTTCATCCTTGTGGCAAACAATAAATATAATATTTACCTGCTTTAGAAACATTCCAGTAAACAATGCTAATAGGGATTAGAAGTGAAAAGGGGAGACATTACATTTTAAAGCATCCATGTGAAAACAAACCTGGAAAGAGAAGTGAGGATTTGGGGAGAAAAATGAGATTCTCAGTGCATTCCAGTGAATTATTAATGGGATATATTGTAAATTAAATCGGGAGAGCAGACCACAAATGTGCAGTATATGTTGTCCCTTTTCATACTGTTACAGCGGAATACAAAGGAAAAAAGAAAATAATCAGGAGGAAAAGAATGCAGTGACTGAAAATAGCTCTTGCCATAGATATTCTTGTCATACCATGTCACATTAAAATACCAAACGTTACGTCATTCTCTCGAAGTCTGAACATTAGAACCTGAAGGAAATTTTACAGCCCATTCAGTCAAACTGAAGGAATATTGTAGCGCAACTTTGTTTTAGTATTTTTGAGTGGAGTCATTTTAGTCTTTAGCTTGTTAGGAAAAAGGTGGATAGTAGGCAAGTATGAGATTTCAGATGCAGCCACTGCTTTCAAAACAGGTTTCACAAAACATCTTTCATTGGCTGAATTAATTGATACAGTAGTCCCGTTCCCAAACTCACACCATTGGCTAAGCCAGTGTTGCTATGTCAGGCAGACAGGGATTCTCAAACAAACAGAGCAAAAAGTGCATCCATGTTTATGTTTTTCACGCAAATCAACCTACAGATCTCAGCATATTAAACAGGGAAGAAAGCTTACATTGAGAAAATTACAGATGAACCTTTAAATAAAAGCCAAAGTCACACACAAAATATGCTGAGGACAACAAACCTTTTTTTATAAAATGATAATAGGAAGTCCAGAACTTCCCAACTGCAAAAGCTTCCATGAATCCTCATTGAATACTCTCATATGTGAGTGTTTGGATATAGGTGAACAGGAAAAGAGTCTGTGCGATGTCTTCAGCTTGCCCCCTAGTGTTCACTCCTGCACACAGCATGCTTTCTAAAGGCCTTGTTGGGGCCTCAACAAACGGTCACTTGAGCCACACAATAACCGGGACAGGCGAGGCGCCAGATCAAAAAGCACCCTGTTTGTGTGTGTGTGTGTGTGTACATAATTAGACCCCCAATAGGCATGACTGACTGAAAGAAGTGTCAGTATGTAGTCCATATGGGCAGATAACAAGATGAAAATATAGTGATAGGAATATGCACTTTATGTGATTTTCAATCAATTTAATAAATCAGTTCAATCAAGTTAATACATTTGAATCATTGGCTTTTTACTATTTTCATCAAACTAAAATCTGTATTGCTATATTTTGGATCTGTTACATTGTTCGATTTTAAGTTTAGTTTAGTTTAATTTAGTTTAATTAGTTGTAACTTGTGTAAATTTACAAACTGTTCACTTTAGTGATGAGATTTGAGGTTTCATTGCTTTTGCATTTTTTTTGTGCAAAACTGCTCTGATTGTAAACCATTAAAGATATCCCTTACGGAACAAAAATATATGGAAATATATTGCAAATTATAATGCGATATATTACATAATACCTTTCCATATATGGGAAACTAGTGCTTATATTTGTCAATATACTGCAATATATGCATTGACCATGTATGGCTATATATTGATTCATATAAAATATTTAGAAATGAAGACAAAAATAGCATTACATGTAATATTCATAAACTTAAGGTTTTATCCTTTATTGTGTACATATATTGCACAAACATATTCCCATATAATTGTGAATGTATTGTACACATTCACAGAATGAGTTACAGCAGATTTCTCGTTCCCAGCATGATTTGCTTCTGACTGTTAAAGGAGAGTAAATGTTAAAATTAAGTGTTATTTCATGTTTTGCTCAATATTAATATAGGGGGAGATCTGTTAGTGTTTTAAGTTGAATTATTTAGTAATTTAAAAGGTTTTCTTGTATGTGTGAGTTTTTGGGGTTAAGAGTAGAGCCTGTGGCTAGGCTGACGATTGGACTATATTATTATATAGACTATATTATTATATTAAAAAAGTAACGGCTCTGCTCTCTTCAGACAAGGTGCTACTAGCTTGAAAATATTAAACATTTATCATGTAAGTAAATATATTACATTATATATTTCTCTATATGTTTATACTTCATGAGTAAATATATCTGCAATATATTATACACATGCAGTGTGTTACTTCTATATATTATGACATGTATTACTTAATATAAAATTACATTCATTATTATAAATAAGTAAATATATAGTCAAATATTTTTCAATGTATGAAAAGTGGCAATTCCTTATGTATTATTCAATATATTTTAATATATTAACACAGTATATTATTCAGTATATTTTTAAATATACTGTTATATCATTTAATATATTGATCATTCATGTATATAGGGAAATATATTTTCTTTCCGTAAGGGATAAATAGAGAGTATCTTGGGATGCTGCAGTTTCAAAGTATATCCCACAACACAGGCAGTTAAGTAAGAAGCATTGCTACAAAATGTGTTGTTAGTTACTCACCGACTAGGTCAATGACTGCAAAGGAATCACCACATACACTTACACACAAGTCCTGTTCTATGGCAAAACAGTAAAGCATGAAATGACCTTTTACCCCATTTTTAATCCTATGTTGCTTGCAGTTGGTTCTTATGGACTCCAGGTAAATCAGCTGGTTTATTCTCTTTCATCTGCTGAATTTGCACTCTCCGCACTCTTGTGTTTCTGACTCGCTGAAACTTGACCAGGATGCATAATTAAACACACACACTCTTTAATGTTCAAAGACTGATTGATGGGGTGAACAGGACTTTTTGGATGGACAAATCTACTGGGACAAGTCAAATCAGAACCCAGAGACATAAAAGAGCTCATCTCCAGCAGGACTCACCCTGAGCTTTATTAAAGATTCACAGACAATAGCACGGATTGGTAGAGAATAACAAAGAGAATACACTGGCTCATCATTACTACACACGTTCAGCAAAGCCACATTTTTATTCAAGGTGTCTGCAGACTGCTGTGTCAGATCTCTGAACGACCATTTTTAACATTTCGTTTAACAGCGCAAAGGTTTCTCATTTGGACGGCAAATCTGGCTTTCGCTGTGCATGTGTAATTACTTCTGGCGGGCGAGTGGAACAGTATCCTGGTCCCTCGGTCAGAGAGACAGAGGTGGCGTCTCTACAATGTAATTTAGTTTAAAAATACACCCTAAATCTCATTTACCCTGCATTAAAGGATCCCATGTTAAAACAGCCTAGAGAACAGCACTAAATCATCTCTCTTTAACACGCTGCACATAAACAACTGAACATTGATGATAGTAAAGTAATTCTTTACTGATTTTTGATTTGAATTATGTTTTTTACAGCAACATGTAAAATCTCTTTATTTTGGAGATTTCTAAACATTCACCGACCCAAGGACCAAGTCGGATGGACTGTCATGGACCTCCTATTTAGAAAAGTTAGAATTTCTCTGTTTATAATAACATTGATATAACTTTCATTAATACATATATTGCACAGCAAATGTACCACATTGACAAATAAATGTTGAATTTTTTTTTTTTTTTTTGTCAAGAAAAGTGGTGGCTCTATGGACCTTCATAAACCCCCATGGGTTTTATAGTTGTTGTTTTTTTCATTTGGACTGTTTTTTCGATTTTTTTCTTCTCTGATTTTAAGGAAAAATCTGTGGAATTCTGTGGAATAAACTTAAACATGGTCAAATGTGTTAAGTGAAACAGAGTACTACACTCTTACAGGTACCTGAAAGCATAACCAAATTAAGTAAAATATTTAACTTAACAAACATGCAAGAGTCAGAGAACTTATTTAATGACACTTTATTTACAGGGTTCTGCTTTATAGCTGATTAATTAATTTTTCTTTGCATTTATGAGGACTGTTAGCAGATATACACTATATTTCCAAAAGTTTTGGGACACCTGCCTTTACATGCACATGAACTTTAACCCTCTGGACCCTAAGGCTATTTTGTGGCCCTGAAGAAGTTTGACATGCTCTGACATTTGTGTTTTTTTCAGTTGCTTTAAAGCATATTAATGGCTAAAGTCTGATTGGCATCCCATTCTTAATCTGTAGGGTTTAATATGGCCTTTGCAGCTATAACAGGCTTTCCACAAGGTTTAGGATTTAGGTTAGTGTGTTTATGGGAATTTTTGACCATTCTTCTAGAAGTGCATTTGTGAGGTCCGGCAGTCTCCACTGTAATACATCCCAAAGGTGTTCTATCGGGTTGAGGTCAGGACTCTGTGCAGGCCAGTCAAGTTCCTCCACACCAAACTCGCTCATCCATGTCTTTATGGACCTTGCTTTGTGCACTGGTGCACAGTCATTTTGGAACAGGAAGGGGCCATCCCCAAACTGTTCCCACAAAGTTGGGAACATGAAATTGTCCAACATGTCTTGGTATGCTGAAGCATTTAGAGTTCTTTTCACTGGAACTAAGGGGCCAAGCCCAAGCCCTGAAAAACAACCCCACACCATAATCCCCCCTCCACCAAACTTTACATTTGGCACAATGCAGTCAGGCAAGTACCGTTCTCCTGGTAACCGCCAAACCCAGACTCGTCCATCGGATTGCCAGACAGAGAAGTGTGATTCGTCACTCCAGAGAACACATCTCTCTGCTGCTCTAGAGTCCAGTGGCAGCGTGCTTTACATCACTGCATCCGACGCTTTGCATTTGCACGTGATATAAGGCTTGGATGCAGCTGCTTGGCCATGGAGACCCATTCCATGAAGCTCTCTAGGCACTGTTCATGAGCAAATCTAAAGGCCACACAAAGTTTAGAGGTCTGTAGCTATTGACTCTGCAGAAAGTCAATTATTTGTATGGGTGTCCCAATACTTTTGGCAATATAGTGTATCTTATATATTAAAAACATCACATTCTCAGAAGCCAATTGCTTCATGAACCATTTGACACAATATTAATAAATGATGCATGAAAGCTTTGAAAACTTGAATATGATCAACCCAGCAGCAGATGGTTATAGATGATGTGTTCTTTGTGTTGAGTGACTGGTGGTTCTCATTATATTCAAGCAGTTCACCACTGCACCACACACCTAGCTATCATCACAAGACTTACATTTTATAATTTATGTATAATTAGGCCTACTGACTAACACAAACCTTAAGCCTACCCCTAAAAGAAAAGGGGAACTGTCCCTAAAGTGTTGCTAAATAACCTGACACACACACACACACACACACACACACAAGGGATAGTTTTCAATATCAATCATACTATAGTACATAAAGCGTTGTCACTGCTGCGAAATAAAAATATAATAAAATATAATATCATTTTAAACACCTGCCAAAGGGTGAAATTTACCAGAGAACTACACCAGATCTAAAGCTGCAACTGAAAATATAAACCAAAGATTTATTAAGAACTGCAAGAATGTGTTCATACAGTACAGCCACCAAATATACAAGATCTGATGCAAACAAAAGAGAGAATGTCATACGTCCGTACAGATAGGCCTTTAACAATACACTCATCCACTAACACGGCTTTCAAAAGAACTTTGAACAAGCTCTTTTTGACACTGAACTGAGAGCGTCCATTAAGAAATCTTCTTTTTAATGATTTATTTCAGTTTTTTCTTAGATTTCATCCTTTCAGTCTCACTCTGTCCTTGGAACAACTGCTCCATCACACACTTCAGTCCCGTCTGCTTCATGGTACCGCGGTCGCTACTTTGAGTACAAGGTTATGGTTCATGGACAGCTGGAATAGTGAAAAATCCAACATTGAGCCCCACAGGCTTGGGGGGAACACTCATTTTTATGTGTTGCTATAAAGGACGTTCATCCTCAAAGGCTTTTCGTACAACCCCAAAAAACATCCCCTACACACAGGCTCAAATGAGGCCTGACGTGAGATCATTGTGTAATGCATTTCTCAAGGCCAGCAGATTTAAGTGATGATCGGAAATGAAGGGTTCCTCTCTGCCCTTGCCAGCTTCATTATTAAAAAGCGAACAATATCTAGTTATCTCTTCTTTTGAGGTGGAGCTACCTGTCATTACCAGAGACAGACTACACAAGGTAGACTTTAAAATGACTGTGCTGATCGTTCTTTACAATGGATCTACAATGAGTTAGATACGGGCAGCAGCGTTTTTAATTGCAGGTATGGTTTTATAAAAGAGAGATGTGTGCTTCATTATTCAACACCGAGCTTCATTATTGTTGATGAAACTAGGTGCTTAGAGCAAAGCCTCTGGCTATAAGCCAACAGCTTCTGTCCCACAGTCTCAGAGAGACTTGCAAATAGCTTCGTGCCTGTGAGAAAGCAGTTTCTGAGACCTGTCTAAATCACTATGTATTATCCAAGGAACTCTGAAATACTTGGGGAAAGCTGTCTGTTAGCAAGTCCCATTCATCTCAATGGCAGTAGCTTGGCTGGCACATATAGCCCTGGAAGTATTCAACCTGGATTCTTTCATTCTCAGTTCTGGAAATATTACAATTTTATGCTCAATTGTAAATGCTATTGGAACATGTTTAAATATCACTTATAAAAATTAGGGTGTTTCCAAATCTTGACCATCAGGTATAATCACCTAATCAAAAATAATACACAGCAAAATGTCAACGTTTGATTGATTTTATCAGTTTGTACAGAAATATTTAGTTTGCTGCTATTTAGTTGCAGCCACTGTTCTATGGCTGTGCTCTAAAATTGAAGATATGTGCACACAGTTAGTACTCACAGCTGTAATTACTAACAAGCCTGATTCTTAAAAAAAATACCGTTCATGCAACTGCTTACATTGGCGGCTTGAGTACTTTTTGTATAAATGATTAACTGCAGTCAAGCTCCTTTTATTCTTACAATAGGCATAAACAGGGCAATAAGGCAAAGTAAGCAAAGTAAGCAACAATCACAAAATCCTGTTCAGTCGATTTTTTGATCGTTCCAATCGCCCCAATCTGCAATAAAGTCCGGGCACCCCCCACGCCCATACATCACCATCTATTACAGATAAAGCACACTCAAGATGCGTGTATAATGCAGAATGACTGCAGATTTGTCTGGTAAGTTGTATGACATGACAGTTCTTTTACTGTTACTTTTACTCACTGTAAACCTAAATAACTCATGTTACATCAATGTTTTTAAGTTAAGAAATTTAAAGTTCAAGTGAGCAGAACTTGCATATTTTTATTTTGTACTCATTAATTTCTCTTAACTTGAAATATTTGAGTAAGCTAATTCATACATTTAACTTAAAATGATCAACTTAAAAATGTTTAGTAGTGGAAGCTTGGCTAGCTTTAACTAGCTAATTTAATAAATGCTACCTTGCTAATTGGTAACACAATACTTTGATAGCATTAACACAGCATAGCACTTGCTTAATGAGTACAGCAATATAAAACATTTAACATATATCTGTTCTCAAACTAAGCTCATGCTCCACTCATCACCCCTCCCCGAAAAAACCCCCAACATAACAGAAACTCTTCTGAACTAGTATAACAAAACATTAAACACTACTAAATCTCCCAGTTAACATTATATAACACATCATTTTAGCATTTATTCTCCCTTTTGAGTGTCATGACAAGGCATACTGGGAAGTAGAGATCCCAGCCCAGCCCAAGTTTTTCTAAATTAAAAGAAACAAGTTTATAAAATGTAAAACAGATTACTTAAAATGTGTCAGTTTTGTGAACTCAAAAAAAGAAAGTTCTAAATACTCATAAAAGTACATTTGTTTGAACTAATTTGTTTAATTTAAGTTGGCTCTACTCAAAAAAAATATTATTTTAAGTATTTGGGTTTACAGTGCTGTTAACTACACAGGTTTTATTATTCATTTTGTACCAGATAATTACTGCTCTTTCTGCAAAATTATATGTGACCCGTGCTGGCAATATGAGTCACAATGAGCACATTTTCACATTCTCCTATGTACAATATTGTTCCTGCTGTACAACTTTATGAAATCAGATGCTGGATGAGCAAAGCTTCATTTGTCTTGGTTTTTAAGCTTCAAAATGATGTATGATTTGTTTGAATCAGACAAATGACTGAGCTACACCTATTTGAAATCAATAGAGTCAGCATAGTCAATTTTGTTAGCATAGTCAAAGTTTTCTGAAGGTTCCAAAACAAAATCACCTAGCAACCATACCTTAAAATCCCTGGTAATAACACCAAATTTGACACACACCAAGTCAACACCAAATATCAATAGGAAAAATATATATTCAACTTTCTTTTCATGATACCACAATTGTTTAATTAACACTTATGAAACAGACAGACTATATATTAAGACCTACTGTACCGCACGGATCTAAAATAATGTAGCACATCAGATGTTTTTCCCAAACAGTTAACCAAATGTTCACATTAGACATAACAGATAATGTTTGCGTGAATACTCGGCAAGACAGATATTTTGTATATATACTGTAATTCATTGTATATATGTATATCTGGATCGCGCGTCGTCTGAGGCGTCTTTGTGCACACACGTCGGTCTGACTGTCAGTCAGCGCAAGTGAGATTTTTCATGGACAAAGGAAAGGTACTCCTCTCAGAAAGCGTACAAATAAAGATACTTTTAGATGTTTAATGGCTATTTGGAGCATAGGGATCGCTAGACGAGGGCTTAATGAACTCATTTTTGTGAAAACCTCAAAATTAACCAAAAATCGACATTTTTCACTTGTTTTGCCTGTAGCTTGAAATTATCCTGTGCACATTCCGACTCCTTTTGCCAGCACGGGTCACATATTATGTAATCTGCAAAACGCTGAAGATAAAAAGATACTAAAGATTAGCTACCTTAAATTATGAGCAGCTTGTAGCTTGAGAAGCTACAGTTCCAAAGTATTCATCATAATGTGAGGTAGGGCCTACTGCTCTAGATGGTGATTTATTGACTAAAGAAACATAATAGAAGCAACAATTCAACAAATCAACAATTCTACAAATAACCAAACAATCAATCATTAAAAAAAAAAAAAAAAATGGATGGTCAGTGCCTGAAATATCCTGCTTTGACTGAGGAAGATGAGGTCCTGTACATGATCATGCATCTTGTTGCAAGTGTTGGTGTGTTTCGCTTGTACTGAGTAAGTAAATGTGCATTATGCCATTTCACTGTGACAGTGCCACACCCCTCAAGCACATTAACAATCTGCTGGCCAGGTGCCATTCGGCCCTCTGAGGCCATGACCTCCCTGCAGCCTACTGTATACTCCAATCAAAGTGCATTAGGAAAATACACAGTGGACACAGCATTCATTAACATAAATCTGATGTCTTCACAGAAATAAGTAGTATGCTTATAGTTTAATATAAAACTGTTGTTTTTTGAAAGAAACTATACTATATATCAGCTCCATCTAGTGCTGATGTTTGGATGCATCATGATAATCAGTGCTATCTGCTTTAGTGTCTACGTATCTCTCTATCTTGCAGATTTGTTCATTAATCAGTGATTGTTCAGGAGTGAGCGAGCCAGTCACCCAGCTAGCCCTCACAGACACATGCAAACACACAGTGAAATGGCTAGGTTATCAGTTAACATGTCAGCACCCCTCAGACTCCTCTCTGAAAACTGCATTTGTTATCAGCTCCTCCATATAAATACCTGTCCAACTCTGCAAAGGCTAACGCTAACACCCTGGCTTTGATCCAGTGATGTTAATAAACTGGCTGTAACCCAGCTATGCTAATGCTAACATGCTGGCTTTAACCCAGAAATGATAATAATTAAATTCTGGCAGCACATTCTTTTTCGGTCTCTCTAGTTTTGCTGTCAAACATATTCTGTAGCATTCCACATTTATTACCAGAACACACCATGCTAACATTAGCTAATTTCATAGGCTATTTAAACATTACACTCTGAAACCTGGTATTATATTGTCCTGTATAAATAAATAAATAAAAACTTGTCTAAAGGACTCATAGTAACATTTAATTTTTATCATAGTACGCAATTTGTTATTGTTTTACAGTAGGAACAATGAATGTAACAAAGGTATTTGAAAACACTGATTATCATGGTCAATTTTTGTAAGTTAGCTTTTTTTATCCATAACTAGAAATACTGTGAACATTTTCAAACTGTAACTATGAATAAATGAAAATTAACATCAAGGCACTTATAAATGACAATTAAATCACATTAAATCATTTCTGTTATAGATATATGAAAATGTAATGTAAAGCAGTTGCATTATACAATGTGTTTCATGTATCAAATGATCAGATCCACAATTAAAATAGGTGTAATGGTTAATAGAATAAGAATCACGTCTACAGTTACAGTCCATTACCCTACCAAGGACATATTGCTCATAAAAATATGACACTACACTTTCAAATGAGTTTCTTTTTTATCTTGCCCCAAAAAAAAAAAAAAACGGCGGAAAAAATACCCTCAGCACGTGGCAGACCATATTGTGTATGTGTATTAGCGATGGCTGTGCCCAGATGTCTACTGCACTCAACTAGCGGCCATAAGGTCAAGGGTCAATCTGACCTTTGTCAGTTAGGATGATCAGTGTGGTCACTGCTTTAGTGCCATATCTGGGGGAACAGATGGACAGAACGACTCCCCCTTTCCCCCTCAAAATACCCCACCCCACTTAAAAACCAAGACTAATGAAGCTTTGCTCATCCAGCATCTGATTTCATAAAGTTGTACAGCAGGAACAATATTGTACATAGAAAAATAAAGACCATGCTCTATAAAGCTAACTTCAAAGTTCATATAATATCAATATGTGACTGATTCAACATATGGGCCACTTTGACATTATATTTTATTACATTGTATATTTGCACTTAAATATGTATATGACCATATAAATGTACAAACACAAGGCACCAATACAAAATGTTTAAATATTACCACATGTGTACAATTAACCCAGAAAATGTGTAAATTCAAGCCACATTTCATGAAATACAACTTGGGATACTTTTTTTCTTCTCTAAAATAATTAACGGGGGGAAAAAATTTTTTTTTTGGTGAAAACAATGTCATTAAGCGTGTAAAACTCCTTTTAACATGTGCATGCAGCAACATTTTATTAAACTGTAACATTAAAAAAAAGTATATATACAGTTTTTCTGAGATTATATTCAGAAAACATAATATCATTATTCAATCAATAATATAGTATTAAATTAGTATTTTCTAGTCTCTGTATATTGTTCAATATTTTGGTAACTTCTGAATTATTAAAGATTTTATATGCTTTAACTAATTTCAAACATATTAGTTATTGTGTATTACAATAATAATGATAATAATAATTCTGCACAAAACGTACAATTTTCAGCTTTCTTAACACTAAATCTCACATAAATATATGAGGCAAGCATTTCTCTATAGAATTTCTAGCATTACACTTCACATAATAGTAACAATTCATTTTGAAGATAAAGATCTTGATAGCACGAACATGAGCTTGGTTGGTGTGTTTGTGTACCGTCATAGACAGCCGTCACAGAAATACTGTATGAGACCTGTGAGTCTTTCACTCTGTTATTAGTGGAGTGTGCAAGACAAAACTATAGTATAAGTGACAATTTAACCAGTAGGGTCATTATCCTCTCACTTTTAACCCGCTTGCAGTGTTTGTGTGTGTGTGTGTGTGTGTGTGTGTGTGTGCACCATCCCCCTGGCCTGATAGCCATTGTAAAGCCTCAGGGAACAGTTCAAAATCAATACTGTTCCACTCCTCCATTTCTCTCTTCATTTAATAACTTGCAACCTTTGTATCATTGTTCAGCTTATCTTTCTTCATCTTCAAAAACCTCATTGTCTAAAGTTTATCCTTTTCCCATTTTGACAGAATTTTTTTTTCTTCTCTCGTTTGGATTATGCTATGATCATCATTTTGTGCCTAGTTATTAAATTACAGCATATATTGACAGTAGTTGAAATATAACGTGTATGCACATTTTTTTTATCAACACAAGTTCAAATTTATATAAATGTTTTATGAAAATTGTGTTAAAACTTAGGTCATGTAACTTAGGTCACAAAGTTTTCTCCTAAGTCCATTTAAAATGTTCCTGAAATGTGACAAATTAATTTTTAAAAACTACAAATATTCAGTTATTTACAGTTAATATGGGGACATAAAAGCTAAATGCACAGTAATTGAAATTTTTTTGATAGAGTAAGAGAAAGCGATGAAAATTTAGATCAACGTGACAGTATAATATATAAACTTCTGTTTAAAAATATAAAGAATAAATTTTGAGGTACAAAATTAAAATTTCACTACATGTTAGTACTAAATGACAAAACTGGCATCACATGAATCAACAGATTCGCTTGTTTATTTTGATACATAATATCCATGCATGCTTTCGGTAATAATAATAATCATAATAAAATGATTAAGAGTGACTACCACACGTTTATGTCTTTTTAATTGTTAGCCTATGTTTTATTTGTTTCTAAGAATTTGATTAACACAGTAAATTAATGCACAACATGTATTTAACATAGTTTAGGCATAAATTATATATTTCTAAACTACTGTAATTTGTAGCTGATATATGTGAGGGAAAAAAAATATTAATGTTTAAGATACATAGTTAAAAATATAAAGCTACATATTTTTATATAACTCAAAATTTAAAAGAGCATCAGGTTAGTTGAGAAGCAAAAAATGACCTTCTTCTGAATAATCTTGGGCTATTTTAAATTATTATTTTTTTTTCAGAATTTCTTTTGATATTGGATTCATATTCTTTTGATAATGCACATTTAGCGCACAAAACAATCTGAAGGCTTCTCAATGCAGCAGCTCTTTAAAAAAAAAAAAAAAATCTCTAAAAGTCTTTCAAGTCATACAGTTTTAAGCATCTCATGTTTGGCCGTTAGGAAGAAAAAGCTTGGACTAATGTAGGAGACTAAATGCATTTACTCAGTTTTTTGAGGTTCTGGTGGGTGAAATCAATAATGAGACACACAATTTTGAAAATTGTGCGAATACATCGTATTCATACCCTTTCACTGCAAAACCCTTTAACGCAGTCTATGTTGTTTTACAAAAATTTAGGCAGAAGGTTTCCGAGAACTCATTTTTAAAAAGCGTTTAAACCTTTCTTCACACAAATGTAAACGGCTGCATTCTTTCCAATGGAGAGCCCAAAGGTTTTCTTGTATAAATCAGGGGAGGGGAGAGACGCAGGCTGCCATGAACAGGAGTCCAGTATTGATTTCTTTTTGTGGTGCAGTCCTATTTAGCTGCTGTCAAAGCTACTTTCCACTAGCCGGAGTCAAATTGCCGTATTTACAGCAAGAGCCCTTGTGGAGTGGACTGCAAGCATTCGAACAATAAGCCCTTTCAAACGGCATCCTGGCAGACAATCCAGAAGATCTGACAGAAAAGCACGTAGTACAAAAGATTTTGCTCCAACTTTCTTCTAAACAAGTGTATCAGTTAATATTATACAAAAATACAAGATAATTATACAAGATCGCAACGCACACCCATGCACGTGCCAGGCCGAGCAAATTCCCGGGCCGTGTGTGTGTCAGATGCTCTGAAACTTTACACAAAAGGATATGTGTGAGGAGGAGAGATTTGTCACACTGCGTGAAGGGGCTCCTTATTCTTCTCTGACACGTGTGAGGAGAATAAGACACACGGAGGAAGGCGTTGAGTGTGAAATCCCAGCACTCGTCCATTGTGTGTGTGATTTATTCTGAAGAGAGGCACCCCTTTTACACACACACACACACAGGGGGTTGTGGGGTGGTGGAGGTCATTGTCATGGACACACACACACAACTCTTTTAAACACAATTTCGGGTGTATTACTAAAAAAAAAAAAATCATATGACATGTACAGCTAAACCAGTTACAAATAGTTAATTATTTAAAATATACAGCCATATAATAGTTTAAAATCAATATATCTATCTTTAATTATTAAATCTTTACTTTGGAAAATATTTATTTTCTTCAGTAATAATTTAAGGCCAGTAAAACTGGTTGTTGCCTTTTTCTTAGAATTATCTATATAAGTACTTATTGTTCCGCTTTATTATTATTGCTATTAAATAATAATAATAATAATAATAATAATACATTAATGTTTTCTTTTTCATCAATTACATTTTTCTGCTTGTGTGTGGAAGATTTTTCTGTAATTCTTAGATTTAACTCTTTTGGTAAATTTATTTAATATTTTTAATATTAATGTAATAAAAATGTTTAATATTTTAGTGATTTTACTGCATAAATAACCCCTGTTTGTGTATTTTAATCTCTCTGCTCCTGGATAAAGAGGATTATAGAAGTAATCATTATTTATTTTAAAACATTTCTTTATTTCTTTCCTTCTGTTGTCTGATAAAGTACAGATTTATGAAAATACGCAGCTGCTCTTCATCAGCTCTTTGTGTTTGTTATTGATCTAGACATATACAGAGTTCATTGTTTTGCTTGTTTATCTGTTAGATGTAATTATGGAATTTCAAACTACTGTAATTGTGTTTTAATAGTGCAGTAATTCTATCACTGTATAAAGGAATAGACAGACATAACATTTAAATAAATGTATTGAGCTATTTATTTATTTACATTTTTAATTATTTACTTGATGAATCCTGAATTTTTATCTTTAAACAATGTCTTTCACTGAACAAAATGTCTCATGTATTTTATTCAATTCTTCTAATTTCATAGAAAAGCATAATCAAATTAAGAACCAATAAACGTTAAGGGTGAAATACTGAAAATCTATTTTTTTTCCACCCTAAAATAGGTTATTCTCATTTTAGTACATGAAACTGCCGTATAAGAATATAGTATCACTGTGCTATGAACTGCACAAAGAATAGTGAATACACACACACACACACACACACACACTATAAGCTCACCTCATAAGCTGCACATTTGGCTCCTCCCCTCTCAACAGCATCACAGTATGTTTATCTCAGACACACACACACACACACACAGACAGACTGCATATCGCATCTGCAAATCCTGGCTGATTCATGTGTTGATGTAAGTCGTTTTGATTTAGTGTGCATGCTACATGTTTAGAATGTATTTAATATGGCAACAGGCTTCTACATCACAAACAGAAGAATAAATATCCAGCACTCTTACCTGAGACCGTAGACTGGAGCTGTGTGATTGTTCCTGTCGCCACAATCTCCCGCATATTGGCTCTGTTTCTCTGCTTCGCTCTCTTTCAGTATAATGGTGTGAGCCCACCAATCAATTAGCCCAGCCTTTGATTGATCAGGCCTTGTTTTGGTCACCATTCATTCAGCCACACACACACACGGTTTCATCACTCTGTGGTTTCATTGACACAAGGATGGGATCAATGCATCTTTGCAATTCTGTGGTGTGGTGAAGGGAAAATAAAGAGGGTGTAGGCCTACTTAAGACAATGACAATGAAACTTCACACACACACACACACACACACTGAAACACACACGTGCACACCCACACACACACACACACAAACACGCTTGCATTATTATAGCATACAGACAAACAATCTTAAACACGAAACCAGTTGCTACGAAACCAGTCCAAGTGCTAAAAAAAATGCAATTCATAATGCATAATTTTTTTTTTTTTGGTTTTGAGCCAATCACTTCAGCCATAAATACAATGGTAGTAATTGGTAAAAGCGACACAGCTTTAAATATACATATATATATATATATAAAAAATTATATTTCTGTAATTGTGACCAGACTGAACAAGCTCAGCCACTTTATTAATTACAGCTTGGTTATAAACAATGGTAAAATATTAATAATAATAATAATAATAATAATAATAATAATAATAAAAATACAAACTAAATGGCTTACAGGATGAAAATTAAAATCTAAAGTGTCAAATTTTGACACCAATTTTTATTTTGTTTAAAACATTGAATGTTTTAAGGTGAGACAAACTAACTACCTCTGACAGAATATATTAAAAAAAATTCACTGCAAATGCTTACTGATGTTTCTGCTGTTGTTTAAAAAAAAAAAAATTACACTTCCTGAAATATCATCATTAAAGACCTGGTGTGTTAGTTAATGGGATTATGTATTAAAATTATATTCTTGAGAAAACAACAACAGCTCCATAGAAAGATTGATTTACATTTTACATTCCATTTACATTTCTCAGTGTATTTCTATTTTATTTATTCTCTCCATACTCTTCTCCTTTCTCACTTTATTGTTCTGATCCCACTGTTTCTGGCCATTAATTGATCGTGAATGAGAACAATATCCAGCTATTCAGGACACTTGTGGTATTTTCCAAATGTATGGTGATGCTCATTCATGAATGAATGATATATCATAATGCAGCAAGCACCCACTTAATTACATGGAGCTAAAGAAATTCTGATGCTTTTGGAGAGATGATTTAATCGTCTCCTTGATGAGTAGAACATGATGGAATTTTTCAACATTCATCTTTTTTTTTACTTGAGCTGGATAAATAAAACAACTCAATTCTTTTCCTGTCATTGTTAGGAATAGGAGATGATTCCACTCGTTGCTTCTCTAAAAAAGGAAACAGCAAGAAGGGGACAGAGGGGGTGGATGTTCTCTCAGTGTGGTCAAGCCTTTGCAGTCTTCTGTGCTAGACAATGACTGCTGTGGTCCTGATAACCGTTCCATTACAGAAACCTGACAGAACAGTGGATCTGCTGCAGTTCTGGGTGGTTGCAAATCTTACAGTCCTGTTGCATCATTTTTACAAAACAAGAAAGTGTTTTTCACCGATTTTCAGTGCCACAGCTTAAAATATATATTTTCTAAAGAATTGAATGTTGAAAGTCATATCAACTTCAACAGCTCAATATGTCAGAGAACAGGTTTCACTGGTTATAATTTCAAAACAGTAGTATTGCCCTTTTAATTTTAAGCCAGTGGTTCTTGATGGGTTGTAACCAAAAATGTCTCAGGTTACGACTGTAACCATGGTTCCCTGAGAAGGGAACGAGACGCTAACACTATGTTAACACTAGGGTTAACACTATGAGGAAAACCTCAGTGTGACTGAGTCTGAAGCATGTGTACAACGTCACCCTGTGATGCGTGATGGCGGAAGCTATAAAGGATACCCAAAACAAAGCAGCATCAGCTTTTGTTTGGCTGAATCAAGCCACTGACAGGCATGCAGGAAATATGGCAGGGTGACAAATATTACTGTCGACGTCAGGCGCAGCAACTCTGGTTACAAATGTAACCATGGTTCCCTGAGACTGACGTCTGACTTTGACGGCATGGGGAATGAAATAATCACTGTGCCATACTGACAAATGCCTGTCCTAGTGTGAATTCACTAAGAGCACAACTTAGGACGAGAGCATTTCTGAACCTGGCGTGTAGTCCAGATTCAGATCCTGGCGAGTAGTCCAGATGTTAAAGCTCAGGGATGAGAGAGGAGGGAACTGGCGAACATTCAAACAAACTTTAATCATATAAAATAAACAAACAAAAAAACTAAAGTAAACTGCTTCACTGTCGTCACTCCTCCCGGAGCTCCTCCGCAAGAAACTCGAGGATGGTGTGGCGTGCAGGTGACGCTCATTAACACTCGTGCCACCGGCCTTGCTCTGTTTTGGCTATGCCCTGTTTGCCACACTGCCATTTTCCTAGTACAGTGGGCCCTCACACGCAGAGGCGAAGGCAAATAACGCACCACATAAGCTCTGGAGATTGCCTCGACAATCAATTTACTTATAGTCTGCTTGGAAGCTGAGGAACCCCACCTGGGTGAACCAAAGCAAACCAGCAGCTGG
The DNA here is from genome assembly GCA_039654625.1 of Rhinogobio ventralis. Lineage (NCBI taxonomy): Eukaryota > Metazoa > Chordata > Actinopteri > Cypriniformes > Gobionidae > Rhinogobio > Rhinogobio ventralis. The sequence continues at coordinate 29,214,829 of CM077206.1, read as the reverse complement.
TCAGTCTTATGCTTCTGGGCAGTCTGGTGGATGTAAGTGTCAAGGGCCCTAACTGGGCAAAGCAGATTGAGTTTCAACACGTAAGGAGGAGGATGAAAGGCCTGCAAGATAGCACAACGGGTAATATTTGTAGGTACTTTAGACATGTACCCTGGTCTAGGGTGTAAGACGGTCTTGATCCTATCCGGGGCAAACTCTAGGCAGGAGGAGGCAACAGACAGGGCCTGCAAATCTTCTACCCTCTTGAGAGATGTAACCTGCCAAGAAAAATTTAATTTTTAGAGAGTGAGTGAAGACTCTCCACTTTAGGGTATAAAGTTTCCTTGTTAAGAATGGTCTCAACAACCTTGGCTGAGAGACCATAGTTCAGGAGTTGACCCCCCTCAGGGGCCAAACCCAAAGCTTCCACAACTTCAGCCAGAGATGGTAGATTGTGCCCCCGGCTTGTGACAAAAGGTTCCTCCTGACAGGAATTTCCCACAGAGAGCCATCCAAGAGGGAGGGGCTGAGGCCTGGCAAGGTGAAGGCCCCGAGGTGGTGGAGTTGATATGAGGGAATCTCAGTTGAGCAGAAGTGGACTTGTTCGCATCAGAAGAAATTCCTCACTGGTTTTCCCTGATCGCTCTGCTCCCAGGAGTTCTAGAGAGGGTTTGCTGGGACAGGGTCAGTCTACTCCTAGTATCCCCGTTCTGGCCAGCCCTAGTATGGTTTTTGGACCTAATGTCTCTCGACAGGATGTCTGCACCCCGATTCTGCTCTCAAGGAGTCTGTGTTGACTGTCTGGACAAGAACATAATAGCCTCTGAGATCCGGGAGGAAGTACTTTAGTGCTACAAATACATCTCCAGGCAGTTTATGTGCCAAGAGAGATGATGCCCTCTCCACAGACTTTGAGTCGAGCGGCCCTTAAGGATCGCGTCCCAGCCTGTGAGGTAAGTGCCTGTCATAAGCATCTTGTGAGGACAAGAGGCCCCGACCCTGGGACAGAAACCAAGGTTTCTTCCACATCATCAAGGAACGAAGGCATCTGCACATTACCTGATCAGGCGAAACGGGTTGCTCCTCAGGGAAAACCCCTTGGTCTGGAGCCACTGAAATGGTCTCATGTACAGAAGGCCAAAAGGAATCACGTTGGATGCACTGTTTCACAGTGATGGCCTGGCCGAGCCTGATTCTGCAAACTGCTGAGAGAATCAACTCGATACGAGCAGGAGACAGACATGCCTGCATGGTAACCGAGTCCCAAACTATTTCTAGAAATGTTGTCCTCTGAACTGGAGAAAGCATACTCTTCTTAGAGTTCATTCTTAGCCCCCAGCGCCTTATGTGGGTGAAGATGAAATCTCAATGCCGAACCGTAATCTTCTGCAAATTATGTCAGAGTCATCACATAGCCATCATGTAAATTATACAGAGTATTACATATACATTATGTAATATATATGTACTCTGATGCTGATGAGAGATGTTGACGATTACACTATAGTAAAGGTAAAGTTAAATCACTGTTAAACTGCCTCCTTGTCGTCATTACCTTTAACTTTTAATGTTACAGAATTAATTGAAGTCATTATAGACTAAAAACCTTAATGTCAAACCCTACTTCTTTTTTTTTTTTTTGGCTGCTGCTGCTGCTTTTATGTCCCCAGCAATGCCAAAATCAAACCTATGCCCTTGGGTAAAATATACAAATGTTAAAATGTAATTAGAGGTTTACATGTTTGTTAGTGGCATTATTTGATTTAAAGCACACACAGAGCGTGCTGAATTTGTGAGTGTTTGCTCTCCTCATGGCCCTGATGCAGTAGTGTACATCAGTAAATCATCCTTGTGTATTGATCAGTCTTAGCTGCTTTATGGCCTGATGTTGTAAATGTCATGTTTTAACTGTGTGTGTTTGATATCAATCTGATTAAAGCAGTTACTTCCATAAAGAAACTGTACACAGCAAATATTCTGAATCTGTCATCAGTGATTACCCAGTGATTAATAAGCATGTAGATTACTATATGACCATAAATTTGTCAAAGCAAACATTTCTCTGCCTTTTCTGTTTGTACTGTTTCAGTAGCAAGAAAAGGAAAGAATCAATTCAGAACAACGTGCTTCTGTGCACATGTTTTCTTTGCCTTAAGACTGGACTAGGAGAGACTTTTTACAAATGTAAAAACAATTCTGTTGGTAAAGACAAACTTTTGATCAAACACTATGTTTAAACTCATATAAAAGAAAAATGTAGAGCTCTTTAATATTTCAATTGTAATTTCTACTGCAATGAGATTAATGGAGAAAAAATAAAAACCTTTGTTATACACTGTGCCTCAGATTTGTTTTCTACATCTTTCCATTCTGCCTGTTGGTTGGACTAAATGACTTTCTTTGCCGAACCACAAGTTTTCTGAATCTTGATAAGCAGTGCAGCAGCTTTGTTAGTATTGTATTCCTAAGAAATAATAATAAAAGATTATGACAAACTACTTAAAGATTAATATGCAATTTAATTATTTTTTAAGTCTTTATATGTGTCAAACTTTAATACTCATGGTTAGGGATTTGTTCAAATCTCTAACCCCAAATGTGAGCAACAGTAACAGTTATGCTTACCTTAACAAGAACCAGTGGCATGCGGTCCAAGCTGAATGCTCTGCATACCCAAGCCATTCATGGACTCTCTAATTAACATTAACACTAAAAAAGTACTATAAATTCCCTTGTTTCGGGTCTACCATAAAACTTACATGATAAAATGATGGCAATACATATGTAACTCTGTCATTTATTTATTTGCCAAAAGACTGTAATTTTCTTCAAATCTGCCTGATGCTCTGTTTATATCGTCATCATTGTCCCGCGTTGTCATTGGTTTGCTGGAATATGGGGGATTTCATGCGCAGGGAAAGCTTTCCACGAATCGCTTGCCCAAGAGGAAAAATGTGCTGTTACTGCCAGATCTCGATCAACGAAAATCACATTGTATTTGATACAAAACTAAATAGTTGATACAAAACCTTTCACTGGAACTAAGGGGCCAAGCCCAACCCCTGAAAAACAACCCCACACCATAATCCCCCCTCCACCAAACTTTACACTTGGCACAATGCAGTCAGGCAAGTACCGTTCTCCTGGCAACCACCAAACCCAGACTTGTCCATGGGACAGAGAAGACAGAGAAGCTTGATTCGTCATTCCAGAGAACACGTCTCCATTGATCTAGAGTCCAGTGGCGGTGTGCTTTACATCACTGCATCCGACGCTTTGCATTGCACTTGGTGATGTAAGGCTTGGATGCAGCTGCTCGGCCATGAAAACCCATTCCATGAAGCTCTCTACGCACTGTTCTTAAGCTAATCTCAAGGCCACACTAAGTTTGGAGGTCTGTAGCTATTGACTCTGCAGACTTCAGCACACTGTCCGTCTCAGCATGCACTGACCCCGCTCTGTGATTTTACGTGGCCTACCACTTCGTGGCTGAGTTGCTGTTGTTCCCAATTGCTTCCACTTTGTTATAATACAAAGTTATAATACATAATAGTTGACTGTGGAATATTTAATCATGAAGAAATTTCACAAATGCACAGGTGGCAACCTATCACGGTACCACACTTGAATTCACTGAGCTCCTGAGAGCGACCCATTCTTTCAGCAGTCTGCATGCCTAGGTGCTTGATTTTATACACCTGTGGCCATGGAAGTGATTGGAATTCAATGGTTTGGGGGATAAACTGCAATGTCCGACAATGCAAGACACCTAAAACAGTGCTACAGAGAGACAGGAAGGACAGCTGATCGTCCTTGCAGTGCCAAACCATGTGTAACCATATGTACCCCCAGACATGTTCCAGAACTTGCAAGTGCCTTGATGGAAGAGTGGAGTAACATCTCACAGCAAGAACTAGCAAATCTGTTGCAGTCCATGAGGATGAGATGCACAGTAGAACTTAAAGCAGTTGGTGGCCACACCAGAAACTGAATGCTACTTACTGACTGCTACTTTTGATATTGACCCTCACTCTGTTCAGGGACACACAATTCCTTTTCTGTTTTTCAAATGTCTGTGAAATTTGTTCAGTTTATGTCTCAGTTGTTGAATCCTTTTATGTTCATACAAATATTTACACATTATGAAATTTGCTGGGAGAAAAAGCTAAATATTAAGCATTCTGTAAAGAATCACTAAAACATTCAACTAACTATAGCGAGAGTTTATACTAACACACCTTAAGGCACGCCACTTTAGGTATAGCGCTAAACACACATACACAAGCACACACACTCATTTTGTCCCCATAACATAAGGTTTACCAGGACCACACACACTGTACAACAGCTGGTGTGCTCAGTATGGGACTGATATGAAATCTCTGCAAACAAGTGGCCGGACTGTTATTTAGCAAATGATCCTTAAACAATACAAACACATATATTAACCATTAGGGGCTCTCAGGGGCTCCTTCACGCTTAATAGGCTCGCTTCATTTAGTGCTTATCATATTAACATTTCCAGGTTATGCTCACCAGGCCTTGAGATAACAGGCATGAAGCATGAGCACTATGTCAACAAGCTCATAGTGGCCTTATCATTACAGCTTAGTGGAACCTTAATAGGGACAGTAAATGATCAGCAGTACTTCAGCGTTGCATTGACACACTGAGTCTGTAGTAGAATGAAGAGGCTTTTCCAATAGTGGTGTGAATGGAGCACTTGGGCTGTCTCATTTGGGTTATATTCCAGCTAATGTCATTCTTCTCCACATCATTTTCTTTCCATTATCTACTGTCAATAAAAAGGCCAAAAATAAAGTTAAATCTTTTTTATTGAATTACCATTTGCTCTTTCATTTACCTGATAGATTAAGCACAATCATTTCTCTTTTCTAATGTTTAGTTTAGTCCATGTTCTTTACATTTTACAAGTGCACTGGATGAGTAAAGATCACATGCACATTTTCACCGTCTGGGGTCAGTTTCATCAAAAATAAATGAACGGCACAGCGAGAAGGAGACCTGGTGACAGCGGCTCGTAAATTAGGAGTCCAGACCAGGACAGCGTGACCTGAGAATCTGTCACCAAGAGGGACGGATGGCAAGAGGTGCAGATATATTCTGCTGAAGGCCTTGTTTAGGTTCTCACTGACCTTGTGTTTGCGTTTGGGTCTGACACTTTTATTGATTAGTGCATGGCACTGAGGTTCTGCTCAAAAGACCCTTACGAACACATCATGGAATAAGTGGTGTTATATGGATCCTTTTCACAGACTGTGATGACACATTTTCACAGTAAATCTAGCAAAGTTTTTTGTATTTCCGCTTTTTTTTTCTCATTAATATGCATTTACAACTCTGTACTTTGTGAAAGTAGTTAATGCCGCTTTGTGGGTGTTTCTAACACAACATGGGAAATTTGGCATATTTCTCTCTTCTGACCAATGCAATCAATCTCTCAATTTTTTTTTCCTCTTTTAGAAAGTCATAGAAACGCTATCATGGATTTTTCTTTTTCTTTAGCTACTGGAGCAAAAAAATACACTATATGGACAAAAGTATTGGGGCACTGACCATTGCATCAACAGGGACTGCAATGACATTGCATTCTAAATATATAGACATAAATATGGGCTTGGTCCCCCCTTTGCAGCTATAATAGCTTCCATTCTTCTGGGAAGGCTTTCCACCAGATTTTAAAGTGATTATGTGGGAAAAAAACCTCTGCGCATGTGTCAGTTCAGTTGTTATTTTTCGCTGTCTGCTGGAAGCTAGTTATTTGTACTTAAATATGGATATTTTTCTCACACAAATGCATCAATTCGCTTCAGAGGGCCTTTATTACCAATATATATTTTTCTGATTAATTCAAGTACTAACATAAAATACAAAATTCCCTGAGAAAAAAAAATGGATACATTATGTTCTGTAAATCAACAATGTGCCAATTAGCTCAGAAAATTCCTTTAAATAAGACAGCTAACATCGTGTCACATTTATTCAGAGATATGTGCGCTCACTTGCAGTTGGGGTGGTGGTGGGGGTGTTGAGAAATAGACAGATGGTTTTGCTTCCTGTGGTCAGGGAACACTGGATCACTGAACAGAACACAGGTCACATGTTCTTATTACAGCACTCTGGCACATGCCTGACATAAAGGAACTAATTAACAGTTTGGCGTTGGTGAAGAAGACTAAATGGCAACAACAGTCAGAGTGATAGTAATGGCATTGTGAAATAGATAAATACATTATTTTCCCCCTCATGTGATGCAGATCACTTTTGAACAGCAAAACAGCAAAAATCACAAAGCGTCAGCTGGCCAGACCTGTATCTGATACAGGCCACATTTAAACATTTAAAAGGTCACATAGTCAGCTGGAAACTCGACACTGGCTTACGATGCAACTATAAATCATACATTGTCTGTTATTGCTACTGTTAACATGGTGGTTCTGAGTCCCACTGAGAGCCTGAGTAGCTTGAATTGTTTCAGGCTGAATAAAAAGTTTGCAAGAGAGGATGTCTCACATATTTCTCAATTTCCTCTTTTGTCTCACTCCCTCTTCCATATTTAATATAATATTTAATTGCATAAATATAATATTTATTGCACATAATAATATTGCACTTTTTTTTCTCTCTGATAGATGCTCTACATCAGGGGTTTTCAAAGTCAAAGACAGTGGGCCTCCCTTCTAACACAACATACACAATGGCACCCCACACTTTTGTAGACCTCTGCTCTACACCTTGCTTTAGAGTCTATTGTATTTTACAAGAGCGGTTTTTCAAGGTATTTGAAATCTGTGACGTAGGATGGTGTTTGTGTGCCACCTAGTGACACAAGTGCAAACCCACCATTAGGTATTACAGTTGTATTATTTTTTTTCTCCTGACTAATAGATGACCGAATCTCATCTCAGCACTTTTGATGAATGGTTACGCTATTTTAATTTTGTCATTTCACTTTAATCAACATTTGTGAGATCTAAACAGTTTGGAGGTTAACTGATTTAATTTTGTGTCTGGAAAATAGTGATCTATGACATTGTGTAATGGTAAATATCAATTTTGTGTGTGTGTCTATTTGTTAATGAGGGATTTGTGGACACATTAATGATTTTAGATTTGTGGAGTAAAGGTTATAGTTTTTATTTTGAAGCAAAAAGATAAAATTAGACCCTTGGGGTAAGGTAACCCCACAGAATTGGCACAGAAGGTCCCAAGTGGCATGTTGTTACTAGTGTTATTATTTTTAAATTTCATAATTAATGTAATGGTGTTATTATTTAGTATTTTAATAAATTAGATGTACATTTCAGACATCTTTGCTTTCTTTAAAAAAAAGTGTAATCATTGAATTTGCATTCATAGTGTTGCTATTATGACATTTCTTCAATTAAAATATGGGCAATTAAATACAAAATATTTGTAGCAACCCATAATGTAATAAGTATTACATTATTATTGTATTAAAATGTTTATAATGTAATAATTTTCTCAAAACATAATAAAATATTGAGCTCATAATGTAATAATTACATTATAAACGTATAATTGTCATAGGCTGTTTAACATAAAAACATTGGTTTTCCCTTACAGTATATTCGTAAAATCTAAGTCTTAAACTACCTACGAAATGCACCAGATATTGTGATGCACCAGAAATACGAAATGCACCAGATATATTCATGCAATTATTATTATTATTGCTATTATTATTATCATGATACATTACTTCTTATATATACATAAGCCAAAGACACTTAGGCTTTAGTTAAAAGAGTTTTTTTTTAATTCAACAACAAAAAATACTGTTAAATGGCAAACAGTGTACAATAACAACACTTAAAATATAACTCAATATAGCAAAAGAAAAAAAAAACATTAAAAAAATGATGCCTATAAAATCACTAAATAAATAACACTGGTAGCCTACAGTTAAAGCAGCCACATCTATGGTTTAAAGGATTAGTTCACTTCAAAATGAACATTTTTCTGATATTTTCCTCACACCCATCTCATTCAAGATGTTTATGTCTTTCTTTCTTCAGTCGAAAAGAAATTACGTTTTTTGTCACGCAAGACGTAGGCGGAAGTACCGCCCCATGCAAACGTGCGAGGACTAATACAAATGCCCTTTACCAAAAAACACTCCATCTTCAACTTCAAAATCGTCCAACATCGTTGTTTTACCTTTTTTTTTTTTTTGATAAAGGGCGTTTGTATTAGTCTTCGCATGTGCGCTTTGTAAACATGGGAGCGGTACTTCCGCCTACGTCTACCATGACCTTTTCGATGTGATTGTGCAATCATTGGCACGTAGCAGAGCAGCGCAAGATGAGCAATTTAGGTTAAAAAGTATATTCATTTTAATTCTTTTTTTAAAAATGACGCTAGATAAGACCCTATTCCTCGTCTGGGATCGCGCAGGGCCTCTGAAGCCCTTCGAAGGACTTTGAAACTGCATTGATTTGGGCCTTCAACATTTTGGTTGCCATGGAAGTCTGTGATGGGGAGAAAAATCCTGGAATGTTTTCCTCAAAAAACTTGAGGAACATGAACATCTTGGATGAGATGGGGGTGAGTAAAATATCAGGAAATTTTAATTTTTAAGTGAACTAATCCTTTAAGAACATAGGCTACAAACATTTCTTGGGAGTCCTGAAGAAATGCAAGAAAAAATTTTCAGAACTACATCTTTAGACAAACACTATAACAGTCCAACCTTATATTCAAAGTAAAAAAATGTTATATGTTGAAATGCAACATTAAAGAGTGTGATGTTTATTTCTTACAGTAGATGTCCTTTATAGTAAACCATCCAAAGAACATGTGTCATTACAATCCATGCCCACATCCAGCGAACATGCTGACCAAACAGCTTCTTCAGTTTTTGAGCAAGGCCACCTGTGCGTCCAGCTCCTTTGTACAGCTTCATCATGCTAATGCAACAGTCCTCGTACATTTCAAGTTGCAAAAGATCTACCAAAGCTTCTCTGATATATATTCTTGGCAAAAATGGCTGGGTAAGCTCACTGAAAATGGCAGAGACTCTATTAAAAGTGTGAAGCATAGACATATCCATGGACAGACAAATCTTAATAATCGATGAAAGTATGTTCAAAGGCAAATGGCTAACAGGCAGAGAGTCAAGACTAAGATTAGCATTGACACAAGGATATCTGTTCGTGGCATTGCTAGGATTATGACCAGGGTCCATATCTGAATCCAAAAATCCATGTTTGAGTCAGGAATAGGGCCACAGTCAGACTAGGGTGAGCATGAGGGTCTGTGTCTGAAAATCCCCAGGATCAGTGTTTGAGAGAGGATCAGGATCAGGTTGAGGACCAGAGTCCATGTTTGAGTCAGGAATAGGACCACTGTCAGTGTTGGAAACAAGACTATGCTCAGGATGATGGCCAGGGATAGTCTGTGGGTCCAGACTAAAGCCAGGGCCAGTGTGTGAGTCAGAAGAGGCAATATCATGCACAGAATGGGGGCTGATGTCAGAACCAGAGGAAAACTGAAGTTGCAACTCTGCCTCCTTAATAGATTAAATGAATAGAGATACTGGCCCTTGAAGACTAACATAGTGGTCCCCATGGCCTTCCGCAATGTGGCCCAGAATTGACCTATCGGTAAGCCCCGCCCCCCTTAGTTACTGTTGCTAACTCGGACAAACAAACGAGTTGCCAACTGTCTTACAATGACAGCTGTCAGTGTGAAAAACTTATCCCATAATGTTTTTGGACACAGAATGTAGCAAACCCCGTCCGATTGATAGCCAAACTTTACTGATGGTTTATGAAGTGTATTGCGTCCTTTTTCACCGTAAGAGCTGAACAACCAAAGCATAAGAAGTGCGCATTAACGTCTCATTCACAAACTCTCTCTCTCTCTGTTACATTATCATTAACATAGGCTACACAGCATGAGTGTACAAAAATACAACTAACAGTAAACAAACCTTATGACCTTATGCCTTTTCGGGGGTGCTAATAAATTGTAAACTTTTAATCTAAAAAACAAAAAACAACTGATAAACTGCGAGTGCAAGCTCCCTCTTTTACTACCCATAGACTATAACACCCATCAAAATAAGAGTCCCTCCTCAGTAAGACAGATAATGCAGACCTTAAACATATCAAAACTCACAGAAATGTCAAACATGTAAACAAAAACAAAACTAGAAAATAAATCACAATAAAGTCTGTGACACAGAAGGACCACCTCTCGTCGAGGAGCATTCAAGTGGGACTTAAATATGCCACGGAGGGATATATAAAAGATTATTAAAAAAATATATGGTGAAATCTTCTCAGGATACCTGGAAACAGTGTTACAGTACCCCAGGTACATCGTTTTACCATTTTTGTAGCATAAACGCCATCAAACCGATGAGAGCTTCGGACTTTACAATGTTTCTCTATGGCGCTGAAACCTAAAGATGTCCGAGTTCCGGTCCATGTGCAACTGATACTCAACTGCCATTGGCTCATCTGCGTTCGAGGGGAGGGGCTTACCGATAGGTCAGTTAGCAATGGTAGACCTTCACTTGAGTGACCAGATGAGGATATTAAACTAGTTGCTTCTACACCAAGTGTTGATACAACGAGAAACTATGAGTTTTATGGATACTCTTTGAAGTGTTAAATGGTCACCATATGTATGCATGTTCTGCATGCTTTGAATGTAGTCACCCCATGATTCATCCACAAAATTAGAAAGGCGTGTTCCATCTGATGCATATGGGTGCTGAATTAGGTGAGACACAATTTCTTGCCTTAAAGATGCTGCTGATCGTAAAATTCAAAGAGTAACTAGTTGGTCAGCCATAGCGGCAAATTGGCAGCTATTATCTGGGTCAGGATCTAAACGAATTCTTAAATCAAATAATTCAAAAGTATTCAACCTCTCCTCATGAGTTAAGGGGATTAAGATCTGCATAGTGTGTTGTGTTTTGGCAATTTATTTGGAACGCTGCTTCTCCTGCTCTCTTGTGATACTTGTCACATCACACACTGAAAACCACTTAACTTTTGAAGCAAGGTTATTTGGCATTTGGAACTTTACTTTGTACCTGGCCAGTCTTAGATTCCTTTTAACAACTCTGCCTTGTACCACAAAATACCGTTTTGACAGTTTGTGATTTTTGCTGAGCCTGACTAGAACCTCGTCATTGATATTGTAGATGGATGGCGGTTTGCCCCTAGCTTTAAGTATGTTGTTCATGCTGCACTTAGTAGCTTTTGCTGCCATCTGTCTAATCTTTCGCTGTCTCATTTCAAACCACTGTCTTATCTGTGAGGCCTGTTCAAGGATAGTTCCAGCCTCTTTAGTATGATCTAAGTCATTAGATGTTTTTCTTCCGCCCATAGTAGATCTCAAATGGAGACATCCAGTTTAGAACCTCCTTTTTGTCCTCATTCATAACTCTTGCATAAACTTGCATATGCCCAGTTGACACCTCCTCATTGGAAAGTCATACATAATCTTTCCCCCGTAAAACACGGTGTGTCCTCTCAACTTTGCCTTGACTTTGAGGATGGAAGAGCTCTGCATAACTCTGACTCTAAGTTGTCTCATCAGCTTTTTCACCGCACCTTTGAATTCTCTGCCTTGATCATTCTGCATTATCTTGGGTGTGGCATGCTCATTGTAGATTTCAATGAGATGTTGAGCCATCTCACTTTTTTTGCTCTCAAGTGGGCGTAACCATATATATCTGCCAAACACATCAATGATTGACAGGATGTATCTATATGTGCATTTGTTCTGCCTAACCTTCCATTTCCCCATGTCAATCAGATCGATTTGGTGACGTTCTTGAGCTTCTCTTGCTTTAATAGGCTTGGGAATGGGTCTGTTCTTAAATGTTGCTTTGCGAAGCTGATAGCTCCTAGACTGGTCAAGAAGTTTTTGCACATTTTGTGTTCTTATGCCAGCATATTGATCTCTCAATTATACATTTAACTTTGTTGCACCACAACCTTTTGTCTCGTCAAGGCCTTGTTTCACAATATTTTTAATGGCCGTCTTCTTTGCTACCAATTTGCCATCGTAGGTTAATGCCTGACCCTCCTTAGTGAGGGCAAATAGATGCTTGTTCCTCCATAGGCGTACAAGGGCAGAGCGTTGGATAGTTGATCTTTCATTAACAGGAACATGAAATTCTCCTCTCAGTACTCTCAGTAAATTACATGGTACATTACATCATTGCTCGATTTCCCTTGTACATTGCTAAACCACAGGGTAAAGCACAGTACCAACAACAGCAGGGATGCTCTCATCGTTTTTTATTGTTCAGATATCAAAATATTCTGGGTTCCAGAATTCTCTTGTAAAATTCTGTTGTTGTTGGAACATCAGAGAAAGGAGAAAACCCACCTAAAAATATGAATATGAATTATAATAAAGAAAAGCGAGTATAATAGGTGTAGGTATAATAATAAGACTTGTTCAGTATAATTATAATAAATAGCTACAGTAATAGTATTATAGTGAAGAATGAGCCAAAGGCAAGTTTCTTTTTATGTTATCTGAAGCAAGGGCGTAGGTTGGATTTTGACATTGATGGGGACATAAAAGCAGCCCAGTATAAGGGACACTCAAAATATTTATGCTGTTATATATTTTGAGTGTCCCTTATACTGGGCCGCTTTGCTTTGCTTTTTTTTTAATTTAAATTCTGAATGCATTACAAATAGCCTATAATGCGCACAAAAAGTTATAATTTCAAATGCACTGAGCCTGTCACTCATCTTAGTTCATCAGTTCAACGGATGTGTCTGTGATTGGCTACACTTCTGAAATAGAAACATTGAAGCTCTCCAAAAGCAAATATACAGTACACAGAAGCGTTTGCCAAATATGTTTCACATAGCCTATATATGCTATTGTTTTTTTTTTTGAGTGTTTAGCTCCCTGAACTGGGCCTGATACGGGATGAACAGCGTTCTGTATGGATTTAATATTGAACAGTTGGCAATCCCTACTGTGCATGTTGTAAACACTTAGGTCTGGATTATGTTCTTATTTTTTCCATGCATTAAATCCACGTCTTTGAAAAAGCGCAGTTTGCTAATGTATTTAACTTCTCAGGTAATGTCAATGATGTGATGACAACAACAGTGGTACTGTTATGTATATATTTTAATTGTTTGATCAAAATTATTTGATCAATTCAGTTGCGCCCCTAATAAATTCTACACCCTTGAATTGAAGGCAATTTTTATTACCAAAAAAAAACAACAACGTTTCCAAAGATATATTGTATTCAATGTAGTGTGTGATATATCGCGTTATCTGCCTAAGCCAACGGCAGCAGGGAGCACGAGTTAAATGAACATTTCTTCACTTGAATACAACATGAATGTACATCAGAGGATATGTTATATGTAACATCAGTATAACAGCCTGTGAAGAACATGTCAGCTACGTGACATTTACCTCAGGAAGATTTGGCCAATAATGTGATTAGCTTGTTAGTTATCTAAAAAAACACTGTCTCTATACAGAATCATATCACCAAAATTATAAATACATTATACATTTGTGTAGAATATAAGCAAGTTTTTATAACCATTTAAATGACTATACCTCAAAAATATATATTTTTTTAAAGTACATAATTAGAGAGTGAAAACTTTGTTTTATTATTTAATGCATAAAACTTCAAATGTGTTTCTGGGTCAAAGCAACTCAAAATGATGGAGCATGTCATAATCACAAAATTAGTAAGATTATTATAAAAATAAAAGTTCACAATGTAGCCTAATAAGCCTAATTTTCCTTTAATGTAATATCTTATTTTACATAAACTTCCTATTTTATATAAACTATTATTATGTTTTGTGCTCAAATGTATTATATTGAAAGATAATTATTATATTGTAAACACTGTTTTACATTATGTGCTGGTATTACCTTGTGAACCGTGATTACATTATAAGTTGCCACTGTGTTCATAATGTAATACATTTCTCATACAATAACCTATTACATTATAAAAATTACATTATGAGCTCAAGATTTCATTACGTTTTGAGAAAATTATTACATTATGAGCATTTTATTATAGTAATAATGTAATACGTATTACATTATGTGCAGTTTTTACATTATGTGCAGTTATTACATGAGTTGCTGCAATATTCAAGTGCCTGTTTATAAGTCATATAATAATTTTACCTTGATTAATCTATTTTACTGGTAGTCTGCTTTGTCTGTCATAAGTTATTCAATTATCAACTAAATTGTCAAAATAAAATTTTAAATACAATAGTTTATTTAGTATTTTACATTAATGACAATTTAAATATATATATATATAAATATTAATAGGATTTATATCAAAAGTCATGATACATTCTGTAAAAGTTTATCCAGGGGGGCTTCTTACCCCAGGTAGGGGGGCAACTTACCACAGTAGGGGCCATCTTACCCCTTTATTATTAGCAAATGTATTTATTTATTTTCTATAATAACACATTGGCTGATGCATCATCACTCTGCATGCTAAAGAGATATATATTATAAGCACTTCACGTGTTCTCAGCTGGTCAAAATACCATCATAGGTAGGCTACGCACATACAACAAGTGCATTTAGCCCAGCATGCCTTCCCGTTGAGGGTCCTCTGGGGAATTTTGCCACGTTTGTGGAGTGGGTGCTGGAAAACAATAGAGCGGCTAACACCATCTGCCCAGACGAGGATATTTCAAGCCCCACTCCGAGCCCAGAGCCCAGCCAGCCATCACCCCGCTGCACGGATACGACACTTGAGCTCACAGCAAACGAAGAGAGCAAGCCTGCCATGATGTAATGAGCCAGAAACCAAGACTGAGCCAACCATCACCGGGGAGCCCGAACCCCACAATTCTGATCAGGTGTGTGAGCCGGCAACATTGTTCATCATCGTGGGACTGCCAGTGGAGTTTGAGGGAATGGACGAAGACTCCGCTCACAGTCCCACCACTGAGGGTGCGCTGCAGCTGCTCCAGATCAGAGTGTCCTGCGTTCTCGCTGGTTCCGTCCAGCTCAAAGTCTCCAGAGTTCCCACCCAGCCTCCCTCTCCCACATCCTCTTCATAAGTCAGCCAGTCCATCAGCACTGCCTTCGCTGATTCCCTTCAGCCCATCGTGTTCTCCAATAATACCACTCCATTGTGTGGATTTACCTCGGGTCTTCAGGTCTCCAGCATTGCCCAGGCTCTGCCTCCAGCCGCTGATCCTGTCACTACACCTCGGCCTGTTGATCTATTGGCTCCATCAGGCTCCCTCA
Source organism: Rhinogobio ventralis (assembly GCA_039654625.1). Classification (NCBI taxonomy): domain Eukaryota; kingdom Metazoa; phylum Chordata; class Actinopteri; order Cypriniformes; family Gobionidae; genus Rhinogobio; species Rhinogobio ventralis. Next base: position 29,199,559 of record CM077206.1, on the reverse strand, counting down.
TCCCTCCATCTTCGCCTTGGTCAGATGTCACCCTGCCTGCGCCACAGACTAATGAGCCATCCCCTGCGCTCTGTCTCGCCACCCCTTTGGCTCTGTCTGGCTCCATCTTCATTCCTCAGGTCCCACTGGCTCTGCCTCAGTCCTGTCACCTCCAACGCTCCACCTCGGATGCTCGTCGCTGCAGCTCAGCCTCCAGGACCATTTGTGTGGCTCCACTTCCACTTCCACCACCCTCATCTCTGTCCACCATTGCTCATCCCTCCCACGACTCTGTCCTGGCTGTCCTCTGGGTTTCCGCCTTGCTACTTCTGCTTCTTGATCCTCCCTGGCTCCTTCCACCATCATCAACACTCTGGTTTTTCCCATCACTTCAAGCTCCACGTCCTCCTCCAGAGACCTCTCCCTCCTCAGTTGGACTTTGTTACGGCACGGGGGGTGTAATGTCATGTGTAATCTGTTTTGGTTTCGTTTTCTCTGTGTTCTGTTCCTGTTTTCGCCACCTGAATTGCTAGTTAGTTTCCTTGTTTGTTAATTAGTCTTGCACACCTTGGGTCATATTCACAAAACATTTTATCTTACCACTAAGAGTTAAAAGGAGTAAAAGCAGTAAAAGTTCTTAGTTAAGAGTTTTCTCTTAAAACCTATTCACAAAGCTGCTGAGACCAACTTTTACTAAGGAATGAAGAGAGGTTTTAAGCCTAGAGTAAGGGCGGGGTTGACCTCGTTGCAATGGATGATGTCATCACGCTTACTATGACCACAGTGATTTTTTTAATGACAGCAAGGATTACATATAGGCTAATTCCAATAATTCCTCTTTAAACTAAACTGCAGATCTCATGTTATGACAAAATATTTTTAGCGAGAACGATGATCAGTGATGCACACTTACTTCGATATTACAAACACTGTAGGATTCGGTGGTCGAGCGGTCCATTGTCCAGTTTGAATAGGTCCAATGATAATGGCTTCCTGTACAACCGCAGCTGCATGGAGGTGTTGATTTCGTGTAAAGGCGTCTTCACAAAATTATGAAAAATACCACTGTATTTGAAGGATACAACTTGAAGAAAACGGTAAGATTTGCAAGTTTCCTTTTTAAAATACTTTATCAGTGACGCTGAGTCAGACAATTGTATTTACGCTGCAATAAATAAGTAGACCTATCTGTTTCCATTAAAAATAGCCTATACATCCTAAAATATATGTTTACATTACCAGCAAAACTGCATTTGATTTGATTTGAATTGTTTAAAATGAACTAAATATTTTGAGTTAAAATACGATTTGGCCCGTGGAAATGAATGAATCAGCTCTATTCTAAAAACTTTATCTGTGAAGTATTTTATACAACTTTGTTTTTATGGATATTTTGATATATTTATTCTAAAACATAAAAAGAATATTGGATTTTCAGCAATGTAATGTGTAAGGCACAAATGGCATTTATAGTCCGAATCTAATATTTTTTTAATGTCTTGTACCTTTGACCGTGTTAAACATGGTGTCACGTGGATGGAAATATGCATGGAAAATTCAAAATTATATGCAGATGAAATTTTGTGCTTACATATACTTTTAGGATGAAATCTACAGAAAGGTTTATAAATGAGGCCCCTGGTCTCTCAGAACATGATGTAAAAATCTTAAAGTTACATTTCTGATTATCAAACTGTCACTCTGCTGATGTTCTGGTAATGACTTGCTTCTATTTTATTATTTTTTACATTTTTGCAGCTACTATAAATGTCTATTGTGACAGCCATTATTTCTTCTTCGTTTTGCCTTTTTTGCCACCTTTAGCCTTGGATTTGGCTGCTTTCTTAGGAGAACCCAGTCCTCTGCGTATGAGAGTCCCCCGCCACCAGGCCTGGATCTGAAAAGAGATACATGAAACAAAAGGGAATTAAGTATATTAGAGATTAGATATACCTATTTTTTTTTTTTTTTCTTTCCCATATTGCAAATGTGTGGATGATTCTGCTTTTAAGGGGCCAAGCACCAAAAGTGTGTAGGTGACTATTGTAGCTAAGTTTTTTTTTTCTTTATTATTATTATTATTATTATTATTATTATTCAGGGATTAAATTGAAATTCTCAATTAAATACTGAACGATACTCATTCAAGCTGCACAAACTCCATTCTCTTTAAATGGATAGTTCACCCAAAAATGACAATTCTGTCATCATTTACTCTCCCTAAAGTTGTTCGAAACCTGTATGAACACAAAAGAAGATATTTAAAAAAATGTCTGTAACCAAATAGTTGATGGACCTCATTGACTTACATAGTAAGGAAAAAAATACTATGGAAGTCAAAATATCTTTTTTTGTGTTCAGCAGACGAAAGAAACTCATACAGGTTTGGAACAACATGAGGTGAGTAAATAATGACATGTTTGTCATTTTTGGGTGAACTATCCCTTTAAACAATATAATGAAGTTGCTGGAAAAAATTTGGTAACAACATTATCTACTTCAAAAGTAATGAAGTAATACAATGATATAGCTTCTCATAGCCAATATCCTTTTACCTATTTTCCTAGAATGAAGCTTTATGTTACCTTAGTTGCTGCATCTCTCTCTTTCTGCTCTTTCTCTTGCTGTGCACGCAAATGTTCCTTCTCCATCCTGTCCTCAATGATAACCTCTTGCATGTCTCTGCACTGAGGAATAGAAAGTTATTTTACAATTTGCCGCTTATTGATACTTTCAAAAGGAATTTTTAAAGGAATGAAAATTAGGTGAGAGTAAACACATAACACCGATGCATTTCATATAAAAACCTTTCTGGACAGCTCTTGAATTCGTGCCTGGCTGTTGTTTCTTTTATTCTTTAGAGCAGTGATCTCTTGCTCCTTCTCCTCCATGTCTTTCTCATACCGTTGGATCCAAAACTGGAACTTTTCCTGTGAGTTCTTTTAGACACAAACAGTTCAGTGGCAGCAATTAATCCTGATGTGTTTGCACCAGAATATGCTTAATTAAATTACAAACAGAGCTCCAAGCATAACCAACAAGACAGTCAGTCAGTCAGTCAGCTTCATTACTAAAGTTTCAGTGGTGAGCAGCATGGCAATTCTGTCTATGTTGAGACTGCAACATTCTGGGGTGCATTTCCTGTATTATCGTTAGCCAACAATGGTCACAAGTTCCATTATTAGCAACATACACTATATTGCCAAAAGTATTGGGACACCCCTCCAAATCATTGAATTCAGGTGTTCCAATCACTTTCATGGCCACAGGTGTATGAAATCAAGCACCAAGGCATGCAGACTGCTTTTACAAACATTTGTGAAAGAATGGGTCGCTCTCAGGAGCTCAGTGAATTCAAGCGTGGTACCGTGATAGGTTGCCACCTGTGCAATAAGTCATTCATGAAATTTCCTACTAAATATTCCACGGTCAACTGTTAGTGGTATTATAACAAAGTGGAAGCAATTGGGAACAACAGTAACTCAGCCACAAAGTGGTAGGCCACGAAGTGGTAGGCCACGTAAAATCACAGAGTGGGGTCAGCGCATGCTGAGGTGAACAGTGTGCAGAAGTCGCCAACTTTCTGCAGAGTCAATAGCTACAGACCTCCAAACTTCGTGTGGCCTTTAGATTAGCTCAAGAACAGTGCATAGAGATCTTCATGGAATGGGTTTCCATGGCCGAGCAGCTGTATCCAAGCCTTACATAACCTATAGACTATAGAGCAGTGGAGACATTTATCTAGAGTGACAAATCATGCTTATCTGTCTGGCAATCCAGTGGACGAGTTTGGGTTTGGCGGTTGCCAGGAGAACGGTACTTCCCTGACTGCATTGTGCCAAGTGTAACGCTTGGTGGAGGGGGGATTATGGTGTGGGGTTGTTTTTCAGGGGTTGGGCTTGGCCCCTTAGTTCCAGTGAAAGGAACTCTTAATGCTTCAGCATACCAAGACATTTTGGACAATTTCATGCTCCCAACATTGTGGGAACAGTTTGGGGATGGCCCCTTCCTGTTCCAGCATGACTGCACATCAGTGCACAAAGCAAGGCCTGCACAGAGTCCTGACCTCAACCCGATAGAACACCTCTGGGATGAATTAGAGCAGAGACTTTAAGCCAGGCCTTCTCGTCCAACATCAGTGCCTGAACTCACAAGTACGCTTCTAGAAGAATGGTTCAAGAAGAATGAGAAAAATTCTCATATACACACTCCTAAACCTTGTGGAAAGCCTTTTCCAGAAGAGTTGAAGCTGTTATATAGTTGTATATATACAACTCCATATTAACCTACCGATTAAGAATGGGATGTCATTAAAGATCATGTGCATGTAAAGGCAGGCGTCCCAAAACTTTTGGCAAACTGTCTTGTATAGTAGGTATATTTGTTTTGAAACTTATTTCATGACCATTAATAAAGTATATAGTATAAATATGGGTAGTATGAATGAAATTTGGACTTACTACATCCACCATGTTTTTACGGTCACATTAACTACTAGTGTCAGTTGCGTGGCTTCATGGCTATTCACAACTCCTCTCCGTGGCCTCATGGGATAGTACAGTGTTCATCAGATGTGCACTTTAGAATCTCACCATAGTCAATCAAGTCATAGGTCATCTGGGTAATTTTAGCTGACTGTTTTATGAATATTATGAATACGAGCGTACTACTCGTCTCAAATACTGTTTTTCGCCTACTATAAAGTAGGGAAGTATACATATTCAGATGCAGGGATAGTTCCAAATAACATTTGAAAACAGCATTGTAAAGTCGCGTGGTTGAAACAACAACTCGCCTTTGGTTATAAGCATAGTTACATAGTTAGCAGGAGCACAATAATGAGGGGATGGTTAGGATGATTTCAGGGGGCCTTATCAGAGAGAAGAAATGGAACAGAAATGGCCATTAATTGCAATCTTGAATTAACTAGCCAAAGTTATTATTCCATCACCTGTTCATGACATCATTAACATCAGTCATATAATGTTGAACCAACATCAAACAACATTATTGCTAAGGGCGCATTTACACTGCAGGTCTTGATGCCCAATTCCGATTTGTTGACTATATCCGACTATTTTTTTGATGACCAGCTTACATCTTCTTTTAAAAGTGACCCATATCCGATATCTGCATTCACACTATAAACTTGGCGAAACAACCCGAGGTAGACATACTAACCTGGAAAAGCTTAGGCTAAAAAGGAAGTAAAAATGGCGCAATTTGCAATGGACGCAGAGGAAATGATAATACAAGCTTTAGCCTTCCACACCATCTTCTAAACCATCACCATCGTCCTCCATTGCGCCATTGAAAAGAGTCATGATCACAGCTGGTGTCCACTTATGTTGACATCATTTACCACAGTCACTTTTTCAATGATGTATGACTTGCATTGACAGGGGAATATCCGATCTGTCCACTTACATGGCAGACACAAATGCATGTTTCCGATTCATATCCGATTTTTTTCCACATATGAATGATGCCTGAGACCGATCTAAAAATATCGGAATCCATGTGTTTTTTTCCTGCTTACACATTCATGGGTCATATCTGATCTGTGCTAGATGGGAAGAAAATATCAGAATTGGGTCACTTGAACCATGAAATGTAAATGCGACCAGTTAGACACTATACTATTTAATGAAACAGCCTGGCTAGGATGCATCCTTCTAATTGAAAAGCACCTAGTAATCCTGAAGACCTTGATTTATTTGTTTAGGGTTGGAGCTAAACTCTGCAGGACAGTGGTCCTCCAGGAGCAAGACTGGACACCCCTACTCTATACCAATTGGGGTACAATTAGTTCTTAGAGGTGCACATCCCTGCAAGTACAATTCTAGTTTGTTTAACAAAGCTTTATGAATTACGCTGCATAAAATAAAGTTGTGCTTCACTCACTGCATGTTGTCTTTTTAGGAAGATCTCCATCTCCAGGTGAACATTCTTTTCCTCTTCAGTTTTCTCTTGCAGCATCTGAGAATGCAACCAAAAGTGGAAGTTGTGAATAAAAATATGATGGTATGTGGGTTTTACAGTATGTGTGGGTATCAGAATTATTAGAATTACTAATTATGAACTTATAACTTAATTGGAAACACTGAATTTATAAAAGTCCTGACTTCTGTCACTTGACCGTATTGATTTAAAAATGACAGTTAATGTAACTGTAAAAGTGGCAGTTAAAGTAGTTGGGTAGCAATATCCAAAGAAGTGTAGCTTAAATGCACTACCAATTGAGCTACATCCAACCACACATGCACAGCTACACACAACCCTGCATGAAAATTGAAATGTTGGCTTATCTGAAAGTTTAAAAAGTTAAATTTTATATTCTAAAGAGATAGTTCACTTAAAAATGAGAATTCATTCAACATTCACTCGCCCTCATGTCCTTTCAAACCTGTCAACACAAAAGAAGATATTCTGATAAACGCCTCCTGGACATCAACATTCGTCTTTTGTGTTAAATGTTGTATAAATATTCTGGGTGGTCACTAAGACTTTGAAAAGCAGTTGCCTGCTATAGTGTTCTAGGTGGTTTCTAGGACACAAAATGATGCAGCTACATGGAGGTGCAGAACAAGTGATGTGCAAATGGGTGGAGCTTACGTCTAGCTCCTCCTCACTGTATTGTGAATGTAATTTGGGCCTAATGGGTGGAGCTAAAATATCCAACCACACCCTAACCCTACCCACAACTCTATCCCTCCACCCCATTAGACGTCCAGAGCCGGTCCTCCCTATACATTTACATTTATTCATTTTGCAGATGCTTTTATCTAGCTTTCAATCTAGCTTTTATCAAATGAGGAATACAGGAAGCGATTCATCATGAAGAGGCGAATAAACACAAAAAGTGCTCAAAATACAAAGTTTCAGACATTGCTTAGAGTAGCATTAGCTAGAACAGGGAGGGATTAAAGGAAAGTGAAAGCGTCATTTTTTTTCCCTTTTTTCTTTTACGCAAAGTATGCAAGTTGCGTAGGTCCCCCGAACCACCAGGGGGCCCCCTTGCTCTCAAAAAAGATTTAGGGCTGTGTTTTAGTTTCATTTTTGATTTTGGCATCCAACGATTATGAAAACATAATGCCGCTTTCCTTTCCTTAAAAGCGATGCGCTGTCACCATACATAAGATCCAAATCAGTCGAATCATGTAAAGTCACGTGTAAAAGCGTATTCAGCTGCGAGAGAGATGCTGTTCCATAGGCAGCTTTCTGTCCGCGCAATCCGATATGGAGAGAAACACGGACAAGTACAGGCTACTTTGGGCTTCAGTGTGCGCTTAAACGGACAAATATGCTCAAAAATACGAACATAACAGCTGGGAAAATAATCGAATGCTTGTCAGTGTACTAGGTCTGTGCATTTGGTCGTAAAGTAACAGCAGCCTATAAACCTGTCGCTCCCTCTGTCATTTAATGTTAATCAAACAACAAAAGAAAACAAGAGAATCATTCACTGCTCTTCCCTGAATAACATTAGTAACTTTAATAAGAATTAAGGGTGTAATGGTACACAAAACTGATGGTATTGAACGAGGTACGTACCTCGGTTTTGAAGTCACGGTTCAGTACGGGTTCGGTACAGCAGTTTTACAAAATTGCTTTTTATTTCTTTTTATTAAACAGTGGTTTACTGAAAAAAATGTGTCTGTCCTTAAATTAATTCTTTAATTAATTTCTTTATTTTCTTGAAGATAATGCTGTAAACTATAGGGAGCCCTTACTTGCACGCTACTATAATATTAAAGGTTAACAACAGAGGAAACTATTAGCCTAAATTCAGTTGCTGATTAGCTGGTTCAGGTGTGTTTAATGGCTACGGTTCAGTACAGTACAGTACACCTCGGGACGCTAAATCCTGATCCCGCTTGTGTTTCCACTGCCAACAGCACCCTTATAATAGGCGAGGTGTAGCAATCGACATCATTCTCGCGCGAAGAAGAAAGCGACACAGTAAACAACAATGGACGACATTCAGCAGATCTTGTTCTTGCCTCTCGGCATGTGGCTGTTGTCACATGAAGAAGACACGCTTTGTTTGAGCCAAGGCTGCAGGCTGCAAGGAAAAACTTCGCAAGTTGCAAAAAAAGCATGCGCAAGTGACGATTCTCTGTCAAACAATCAACGTTCTGCAGTGAGTCTAGCTCGACCCTTTAGTACTGGACTACTGTACTAGGTACCCCAACAGAAGGGTGCCAAAAAAGTGGTACGGTTCGGAATTACAGTACCATTCACAACTTCTGACAATGGAAACGACAAAAATTGGATACCATACCAAACTGTACTGGGGCCTCATTTATAAAACTTTACGTAGATTTCATCCTAAAAGTGTACGTACGCACAAAAGCTAGATTTTGTGTACGCACAAAAGTTTTCAGATTTATACAAAAAAAAATGTATAAATGCTTACGACAGAACCGGAAATCACCATAAATGGAGCTTACAACGCCTAGTTTTACTATGCATAACCTCATCTGCATATAATTTCCATGCATATTTTCATCCACGTGACACCATGTTTAACACGGTCAAAGGTACAAGACATTGAAAAATATTAGATACGGACTATAAATGCCATTTATGCCTTACACATTACATTGCTGAAAATCATCCAATATCCTTTTTATGTTTTAGGATAAATATATCAAAATATCCATAAAAAATAAATTGTATAAAATACTTCTCAGATAAAGTTTTTAGAATAGAGTTGATTCATTCATTTCCACGGGCCAAATCGTATTTTAACTCAAAATATTTAAATTCAAATCAAATCAAATTCATGCAGTTTAGCTGGTAATGTGAACACATCTTTTAGGATGTATAGGCCTTTTTTAATGGAAACAGGCCTATTTATTGCAGTGTCAGCGCGTCACTGACAAAGTATTTTAAAAAGGAAACGTGCAAATCTTACACGTTTTCTTCAAGTTGTATCCTTCAAATACAGTGGTATTTTTCATAATTTTGTGAAGACGCCTTTACACGAAATCAACACCTCCATGCAGCTGCGGTTGTACAGGAAGCCATTATCATTGGACCTATTCAAACTGGACAATGGGCTGCTCGACCACCGAATCCTGCAGTGTCTGTAATATCGAAGTAAGTGTGCATCACTGATCATCGTTCTCGCTAAAAATATTTTGTCATAACATGAGATCTGCAGTTTAGTTTAAAGAGGAATTATTGGAATTTGCCTATATGTAATCCTTGCTGTCATTAAAACAGCGTGTCACAGGAAATGTGATCAGTAGCACATCCATGTCTATCTAAATTCATATCATTTTTGTTTAATTTCTGAGTAATGACACTGTAGTTTCAGTGCTTATCGCCATTAATGAAACTGGAACATTAATGTAAATGTGTATATCAAAATGAAAACGTTAAAAACTTTTAAATTGTTCTTACTTCATTTCTTTCTAAAAGAGTTTGTACGCATGGGTCACAGTTTGCATGCAGGTGCGCACATTTTCCTTTCAAGTTTGTTTGTATAAATCACAATTTATGCATTGGAAGTGGCAAACGCCTCTTTCAGGGCCTGTTTTGTGCGTACGCAATGGTTATAAACGAGGCCCCTGAAACAATTGGGGTTGAAGCTAAACTCTGCAGGACAGTGGCCCTCCAGAACCAAGTTTGGGGACCCCTGGATTAAGGGGTTGGGGGTCATTTTGAGGTTTTTATAAATGCACTGACAGACTAAGTTTTGCTTAGGGCCCCCAGAAGTATAGGACCGGCACTGGACTATCCCCACCCCATTAGACGTCCAGAGAGGTGGAGCTGGACATCATTTGACTTTGCAGTAAGTACCACTTGGAACAAGTTGTCAAACACACCCCAACTTCATCTTCTAGTTCGTTCTCCTTGTGACTGTTGAGTTTCAGTCCCTGGAAGACTAGCTGTTCGGCACAGCTCTTCACAAATTTCTCTTGCCGGTTTGTCTTCACCCTCATGTTCTGTACCTGCTCCCTCAGGTAACCCTCCAACTCCTGAAGCCTCTGGGAAGAAAAGAGTATTTTGAGCCAGAGTGCAAGCTACATGTGTATTTGTCCAAAACTTTAGACCAAAGTTCAAAAGTAAAGATGATGCAGTACTTTTGTGTCTTAGCTTTTGTTAAGGATTAATATTCTTTGCATTGTGACATTGTTGTAATGACAGCTCACTTTATGCTTTCCAAACACCAGTGAATTATGCACAGTAAAATCTGGAACATCATGGTGTGTATTCAAATAACAGTGTTCAAATAAAATGACATATTATTAAATGAAAAAGCTTTCTGTGTAAAATGACACAGATGATTACCTCGCACTCCTCAGTTTTTTGCTTGCGAATGTCAAGTAACTGTTTTTGCAGTGCTTTAATCCTGAGACGACCCTCTTCCTCCCTACAGTTCATGTACAATGTGGTGTAAGTTCACTGATTGAGGCTACATAGTATAGTACATGATATTTTGGGGTAAATAATTTGTCATTTCATGTTAAGACCTGTTTATTATGTCCAGAAGTTGGACTTTCTTCTTCCGCTCCTCTGCTGCTGCTGAAAGGAGACTTTGAAAAGTGTTTTTCTTCTGCAGCTCAACGATTAACCCATCTATCACGTCTGACACAAACTGCCTATGGGATCATAGATGATGTTGAAATGGTTTATAAAACATTATGAAATGATCAAATGTCAAATAAAAATACAATGAAATGCATTTCAATTTTCAACTTGAAATTAAAAACAATAGCTAAAACTGATAATTATATATAATGTAGGCCTAATAGAGAAATGTGCACTCATACCTGTCTCTCTGCACTTTGGCCAGGTTGTCAGGAGTAAGTAGACTCTCCTGAATATTTATTTGCTTTTGGGATTTGTATAATTCTCCTGTGAAATCAGGCAAACTGCTCCCAGCCATCAGTCGAGCTGGTTTCAGATGCAGTTCGGTCCTTTGCTGCTAAATACATAGTGATACAGAATGTGGTACAGAGAAAAACATGATTGGGAGATAAAACACAGCAATGCTGGCATGTGGACAATGATGTGTTATTACTATTGTGTGGTGAGCTGGCAATAAAACTGACTTATTTACAGAGTTGGATTCTCATGCTAAACATGGCCAAAATGTCAAAAAATTAGTTGGACGTATGACATGTCAAACGCACTCCTTCAGGATTCAGATTTTTTTTTCGAGTATGGCCCTTTATGAAGTCATAAAGGGCAGAATTCCTTGTATGGGCACTTCTCCCCCGGATATGCGTGTGCACCACTGATCTATATAAATGACTGGATTGCTCATGATGACGTTCTAAACTGCTATCAGGCGTTGAAGCCACCGGAAGTGTTCGAGCAGCCATTTAACTATTCACTACCAACAGAGGGCATCATTGACATACAGCCAAAACATTGACCTAAAAATCACACGATTTGCATCGTATCAGTCTCACAGGATTAGTTTTATGATACATGTATGTAAATTAATAATTACTTCAGTTGCTATCTGTAATGTTTATGGTCTTTTCGGAGAGGATGAGTCATATATTGAAACTGTTAATGTGGGTGTGTCTACTGCACACTGCCGACACAGGCAACGTAACTGAACTAACACAAAAATATATTTCTTTATTTACATATCTGTGTTCAGCTGCAGAAATTGATTTCGAATAGCTTATACAATAAATATTAACACAAGCCTCTATTACTATATTGCACTCCATTCAATTACAATTCAAAGTTTGCCATGCATCATCTCAGAAATAAATCAGTCAGCGTTATTTGTTTGAATAAGTTATGATAAGTGTATTTTATTTCCTGATTGAGCAACATCATTTTCAGACTCTTAAAGACAGCGCAAATGTATGCCGTTTACAGTTTCCATATGAGTAAAGTGTTACGTATGCCATGTTGTTGAATTAATTATTAATTTAACCATCGTTTAAATCATTAACTGCTTCTAAATGCATAACGAAATCATTGTTGAAACATTTGTAGTTAGCCTACTGTATGAATAAAAACAATACTACAGCACAACATAAATACATAAGCACAAAAGCACAAGGCGATTTCAGGTTACAAGGCATAAATCTTTTTTCCGATTTCAAAATGCGCACTTTGACATTTGTAATACATACGCTGAAATGTCTCGTCCGCCCGCTGAGCTGATGTTCACTACTGTAATAATGAATATGAACGTAACACGGGAAATTCCTGACTTTAAACGAATAACCATTTCCCTGTTCAGGACGTTTGTGCTGTAAGAATGTACAGGGAGACTTCAGATATAAAAACGGTGTCTTCCTAAGGTGATGATACACGGGGCAACTTTTTCGAGCAATGTTTTGGCAGGCAATATTGCCGAGCGATGTCGCTTGGGCACCTTTCCATTGAGAATGGCCAACAAATTTCTATCTGGATACTTTAGATCGGTCGTGGGCCCTGTGTCTCACCTGGTTGCCCATTGACGACAACATTGCCCACCAACATTGCTCAAAAAGTTGCCCTGAGTATCATCACCTTTAGGCAATGTTTTCTCAGTAAAATCATATAATTTCCTATTGATTCAATAGAACACGTGAGCTTACCAATATGGCGGCGCGGCGGCTTCACTTTTTATGACGTCATGAACAATCCAGTTCTCTATATAGATCAGTGGCGTGCACACATCAACCAGAATTAGAGCAAGAGCGTCAACAACGAGTTTCGTTCTGGTTATGGGAGCCGTCGGCAGCGCTGTCATTTTGTTTTTAGACCACGAAATCAACAATGTTACTAAAGAAGTGTGTTTCTGGTTGTGAGGGAAAGATAACCTTGTTCAGATTCCCAAATAACCCAGCATTAAGGAAACAGTGGATGCAGTTTGTTTTTCCGGAGCAGCAACAGAGTTCTGCAAGTGTGTTTGTTTGTTCCCGGTCATGAGTCGAAACCGCAGGCGGTGAGTGAAACTACATCAAATGTCTGTGTTTTGTTGGCAATCGGCGCATAAGTGCATATAATGTCAACAACACGACCATATAGTGAATCGAAAGTTATCCAGGGAGTGTGTGCGTGCTCATGACTCTTTAGCTCCGCCCACTGCACGCCTTCACGAGTTCGGCTATTTTCGAAAAGAATCTGTACAGCGTATCTGTCTTTTATAAATATGATAAAACTAAAGACTCTTCGGACATATGAAGGATGCAATACTACTCTATAGGTACTCAAGATTAACATGAGATTGGCAGAAACTGTGCGTGTTATGCCCCCTTTAATAAAACAAATCAAACCTTTTCAGTTTGCACTGTATTTTCAAACTTCTATGTATTTTCAAACTCTTTATTCAGACCACTTTATTCATCATTCTTGAAGTTAACTTTTTCTTGTATACTAGTTATTAGATTCCACTGTTTTGGACTGCCACCTTGAACTTGAGAAGTACAGAATGACGCACCTGGTGTGCGATACCTGTGAGCGCTTCGGGCCTGACTAAGGTATAAAAAAGAAAGGTGTTGTGTGTATTTTAATACAAATCAGTAAGCAAACTCAGTGACTGGAACTCAGAGCTGTCTTTATTCATCTCCATACTACATGTGTGCACAACCTTACCCTACTCTTTTTATTTTGTCATAGCCCTCATTCATACTAGAGCTCCCTCTTGTGGTAAAATATAGAACACCACAAAAGGATGATCTTTTATAGTATAATCACTAAAAAGCTGTCTCATTCACGCGATCTCACCATGTTCCATTATAATTAATGAAGCTGTCTACATAATAAATAAATAATTTTAATGACAATTTAACACATTTTACCACCAATACTTGCTGCTTGCTGCTAATTGTGATATATTACATAAATTCTTTTATTGATGGTGCAAAATGTGACCTGGACATATTTTTGTAAAATTGACCTATTATAAAAGGTCTAACCATGAAAAAAATAGATACAATTATTTACAGACAAGTAAAATAAAACTGGGGGATACAACAAGGAAACAACAAAGGTTGCATCAAAAAAGATGAAGTTGAAAAAAAAAAGTTTATCTAACAATTCTGTTGCAACTTTTTACCATGTTTAAAAATAATCCAATGCCTACACTCTCAAATTACATGATTTTAAAATATAATAAAATTATTTGACAATTAAGATTAGTTTGAATGTGGTTTCATGAAAATAGCACATTTAAACAGCAAAGCTGAGCAAAGTGCTTAACAGAGTAAGGTATTTTAATTTATAAATTATAAAACAAGCTGAAGTGGAAAAAGCAAAACAGAGGAAGCTGTTCCAGCAAGCCTTCACCTAAAAAGCAAATCCTTTATACTTCTTTCCCACAAGGAGCAACTATGATTATATCAGTGGACCAGAATATCTAATTTCAAATGGCACAAGAAGGCTGATCCCCTCTTGCCCCTCTACATGACCAACGCGTGCTGTGCACTCTTGTAATCTCAATATCCTCACCCGCACTAAGGGTTTGCCTATGCAAGAGGATTATATCTACCTGCTTCATAACTTGACAAACAGAATTTGTAAGTGGTGTTCAATTAGGTTGTGTGGCCTATTGTGACAGTTATTAAAGAAGCGAAGCGGTAGGTCGTATAGCCTGTTTGACAATCTGTTACAGGCGCCGACACTGCTGCCACTCTGCACAAATGAACGCCCTTTTCAGGTTAGATCTATGTGCATTAACAGCTTGAGCTATTTCTGTGCCCCTGGGAGTACAGTCCCACATATGGGATTTTAGAATGTACATATTTTCGGTTTCAGACATTTAAATGCTAGCAAAGCAATACATTTATAGCTTGTAAAATACACATTAATGTCTATGGAAGCGGCAGTAACAATCCATTCAATTATATTCACTCTAGTCTTCTCCCAGTTCCAACTTACTTTCATGTATTTCGGGAGAAATTGATGAATTTATGTGTTGTAAATCTGATAGATACTATTCTGTGAATTGCAGCGCAAACTAACATGGCGGCACCTATCGCATGTTATAGATCAACTAACAAGATCATTATAAAGATTTTTTAAACAACAAAAGACATTCACTTACACGTATTTAAGGTACAGTAAAAACAGGTAATAACTTTTGCGGAAAAAACATATACCAGGTGTGCTATGAGCACCTATGCATTTTACATATTCTCATTAACAAAATGTTTTCTCTCTTCACATGTATTGTCTGTGCGTGAGGAATCAAATCTAGCTGTGACGTTGTCGGCACTCTCACTGTGAATGTCACATAATCTAAAGCCGGGTGCACACTGTGAGATTTATAATAGTCCTTTACGATTGTTCCTTGTCAGACTGTACGAGCATGATCCCCGCTGTAAGCCATGTCACACAAGATCTAAGTTGTACGATAGTCAAGGCGTGCTAAAAACGGACGCACGCAAGAAAACTCGTCCGGAGTTTTACATCATCAATCAATGACGCGTTTGGTGACAGTGAGCTGCATACACGTGGGATTGAAATGGTGGCTTCAAAGAAATTTCTAGCGCTCATTTTTCAAGGTTTGTCTTGAAAAACGAAGATAATTTGACCGTCGTAGGAGAAGTCACACTGCAGGACTGTGCGCCAAATCTTCTGACACTGCCAGAATTCCTTCTGAGGTCAAATTTGATCGCAGCGGTCATTAATCGGCTGCCGGTGAACATGTCAAACTAACAATCAAAGACTTCCGATTTTAGCCTATGATCAGAGGAATATTTTAGGACTTGCAAAATTTGTCTCATTTGGCTGCTGTTTATGCCGCCTCTGGAGGCAAGCAAGTGTATGGTTAAATCAAGGATGCCGCCGAGTCTGCCGTCTTATTACTCTGCAATGTGTTTGCAGCAGTCTAATGCTTGTGCAACTTGCTCTTATGGCCGCTATGTCACTGAGCTTATGAAGTCTTACGTTGCATGAAGCTCTTTTTAGCAAAGGCTTGGCTTGCAGCTGAGTTTTATAAGATCCCCAGAGTGTCAGCAACTGACACAATGTCGAGTGAACCAAACTCAAAAGGGAACGTCTCTGGTTCCCTAACATAAACTCGGTTCCCTGAGAGAAGAGAACAAGACATTGCATAAACTGCCAAGTTACATAGCTCAGAGTCTTTGCCAGCTACACTCTGCTTCAGTCTAAAGATTCTGAGGGAATGACATTCTTATAGAGAAGCCCGCCTCTATTTTGCACGCTTGAACGCCGTTTCATAGGGCTTTAGTATCCTCTTTAAAAAAGGTGTTTCACCATAGTGTCAGCTACTGACACAATGTCTCGTTCCCTCCTTTAAGGGAAACAAGGTTACGTTAGGTAACCAGAGATGTTTTCTACTCTGAGTCATCTTCTTTGTGCGTGTTGGCTAGCAACCACACCACCTAACATGTGTGGGGCAGGGGTAAAATAAGCTCAATTTGCTGTGACTTCACAATTGTGTTGCATTGTGGTATATGGAGCTGCATGAAGTGTACGAGTAGACTCACACCCTTGGTCAAAAAAAAGGGGTCGAGGGTCTGTCCATATAAACTTCCCTAGTCCACGTATAAATGCACTTCAAAATGGTGGTTGAGAGTGTTTAAGAAAGGTGTGTGTCAAAAAGTAAAAAAATGCAAGGAAAAAAGTTGCTCAGAAATGGTTCTGATGTGGTTTTGTTCGGAACTACATATTTACATATTTTTTGAACTATTAAAATCAGTAAAACAATTGGAATGTGTAGATATTTTTTGGGAAAAGAGCCCTGTTTGTGTGATATTACTGAAGTATATTGTTATAAACATAAACATCAGCAACTCATTATTGGGGTATTTTTTTAAATTAATATACATTTGGGGGCATTTTTTGTTGATTTTTTGTAAAGAAAACCATGTAAAACAAAACAATTTAATGAGAGCACAGGTTTATAGCCCAATTTACAGATTTATATTACAATTTACAGATAATTCCCTGAAAGTTTACTGATTTGTTAATTTGAAAACTGCTTTGTAAAACCTGTTCCAAAGTTTTTCCCTTTCCCTTTAAGACAAGTTATTTCACTCTGCGGCCATCTTTAAAATGCCTCCTGGGCATGCAAGTGCAGCTCCTATCTCTTTGAATGGGAACTGTTCACCAAGCTTACAATTAATTTTTTTATATTTGAAATCACCAATGAAATCTGACTACAACTGTCTCATAAATTGTGTTTCTAAGTGCTCGAATCATGACAAGAAAATGCATTTTTCAGCCCGGACAAAGCTAATGCACATGCGCAATCCTAAACGCGCGTCTCTGAACACTACTGCTGCGTCCCAATTTGCCTACTTATACTACGTCTTAAAAGTATGTACTCTTTTTGTGAAGAAAAAGTACATACTTTTGAGTGTGTAGCAGAAAAGTAGGCAAGCTTTGGGACATACTACTTCGTCATCTTTAACGGACGCTTAGTTACGTGCATCCTGTCACCATTTAAACTGCCCTGTCAATCATCTTGCCACAGCTAAAACCCTCCACATTCAATTTAATTTAATTAAAGAATTGTAGTAGCACATTGATCTGTCAGTCATGGGTCTTTCATGCGGAGACTCCCCTCATGTGTTTGCAATTTGAATATGATGATGTATTAAGTTAATGGCCAAACGTATCATTACAAAAGTTCTCAATGCTTTTGCAGATGAAATATAATGTGGATAACACTGAATAAATGTATTTTCGTCAGGTTAGATACTAGGGATGCACCGATAGGATTTTTTGGGGCCAATACGATACTGATTTTAACAAACAATTATTGGCCGATTACGATATCTGATATCTTATTTGAAATTTTGTCATTAAAATAGATAGGGTTTTAAACAAAAGTTTTAAATCAGCAAAGTAAAAAAAAAAAATTTACTTATAGCCTACTAGCTAGTTTATTGCTGCATTATCAAATAATTTCTAATGAACATAGACTGGATCTATTTAACATTCATACAACAGAACAAAGATACATATGAAATAAACAGTGCTTTTTAGGTAGGTTTAAGTTTCCAGGTACAGAAATAAAGTAAACAAATGTTAAATAACATTGCATATTCTTCACTGTATAAATTAAAGACATATATTATTATTACATTGAGAACTAGCTAAATTCTATTGTACAACATTAATATATTTCTGTCACAATTGCTTTGTTAAACTGAACTTTTATTTTGACGGGTTGTCGTGAAGTTTCTGTGTGTGTGTTTATGATATGACGATAGATTTTGTCGAATAAAACGGTAAAATGCTCATGAAGTGACTGGAGATGAAGTTCATGCATTCATGTCCTCATATATCGAGGCGGCAGAGGCTAAAAAACACTGCAAGTTTCAGTGTGTGTGAGGTAACATGCAGAAACATGCAGGATTCATATTTAAACAGTCTTTTTGCGTCTTAATATTCACAGACACTAGTATATATCGCAATTTGATTTAAGTGTACTGAACTACGTTTTATTTATTCATCAAAACTTTGACAAATTCCATGACATTCCACGTTATGCAGTAAATTCCGTTTTTATGACTGGATTTACAATTTACTGATACAATTAAATATAATTTAAAACAGGATGGGAAAATAGTTATAAGAGCATTGTGGGTCTTCATACTGACAGGGCCCTACAGTAAGAGGAGTGCCAGGGAGCCCTCATAGTCTAACCCTTACGAAAATTAACCATGGTTTTATTATAGTAAAAGTGTAGTAACCATGTTTTTTTTGGCTAATTTATTATATATCCACATTGATTTATATAACCACGGTTTTACCACAAATACCATGGTTAAACTATGGTTAGAGTAGCAAAGCCATGGTTATATGGCTTTTGCTACATGGCTTACATGGCTATAATAACCATGTTTTTTTTGTTTTATTTGTAGTAAAACCATGGTTTATTTAAGAGCCTTGTTGAGGCCTTGTATTGTCTATGGGGCCTACATATTCAATAATAAATTTGTTTTAATTGGTCATGAGTTTTCTGTACAACCTGGATTGTGCGGCCCTAAAGCCCAGGGTTACAAATAAAAATCCTTCTCTCTATGTAGCAGATTTTAAAGACAGTTGACATTTTTACAAGTTTATTTCCTTTATCTGCAAGAGCTACTTTATATCAGAGAAAGAATTTCTGGTAGTCAATCAAAAAGGAAATGAAGTAGGCCATTACTGACAGGTTAGAATTTTAGTCCCATTCTTTTTTTAATAATATGTGTTTTAACACAACTCGAATTAAAATAAAACCTTGGTCAACAAATCCTTGATTAGCTCTACAGACCGCTTAATTTAACCCTTATTGGTGTAATCCACCAAAAATAACAACAGAAAAAGAAAAGAAAAAAACACTGAACATAATGCTGCAAGATAAGCATGTCAAACATATGCTCTGTAAGAAATAAAATATGCAAAAATAGTACCTGTAGGCGTACAACAGCTTCAACTGGGGCAGTACTCTTCAAAGGACAACTTCGTTCCTTTTAAACCCCTAAAAGGTGCATTATAGTACCTTAGAGTAGTACTTTTAAGTTACCACTATGACTTTTTATGGGTAAATAAGACACAAATATGTCCCTTTAAGGGTACTGCCCCAGCGACAAGCTGTTGTATCCCTAAAGGATATAAACAGAAAACAATTCTGAGATTGAAGTAGGCCTAAGTGTGATGTTACTCACAGTCTCCGCTCCCGGGCGTATAATGTTTCCTAACACCGACAGCTGATCCGCGTGGTCCTGCAGCACAGCACACACTATGAGCCCATCCACAGACATCATGCTTATTCTGACTAAACATATGGGAAAATAAAGAAAATAGCAATTAACTTTGGATGCAACGGGTTCCTTTCTATCATCCTAAACAAACAGGCAACTCGTCCATGAGGAAAAGACCCTTACAGGTGCTGCCGTAGCAAACGGCGTCCGTTGTCATGACAGCACGTCTTGTACACAGATCCGCTCCATTTGTTGGGTATTTTTCCACACCAGATTGAATTCATTTTAGCGATAATGCACAACATATTTGTACTACTATGTACCTATTATTGTCTATTCGCAGCGTAAAAACTGAACGCATGGCTCTCTCACAGGTGACGTCATAACGTCACGTCATTGATGAGTCTTTTTATTAATTAAAAGGTATATACATTATATGTAATTTGTACAAAATACATTTGACATACTTTTAAAAATTGCATTATATGTAATTTGTTAATAGTATGTAGCCATTAACGTAGGCATTTATTATATGCTATTTCTTCGTGTTTTTATTGTAGGCTATTATTATTGTTTTTGTTTTCTATTTTTTTCTGTACCTCTTTGTATTGTATGTTTCATGTAAAGAACAATTTACAACGTTTAAAACTTTTAGAATATCTATTTATTAAATTTTTCTCATTCTCATTTCCATTATTTCTGCATTCTCCATTACCAGTGTTGTGTAAACATTCAATACTAAGATATTTTATTTAATCTCCCTTTAAAACTAATTTACAACCCAAACAAATTGCAAATAGCGTTGACATTATCAGAACAGTGGTTTTCATTACTTTTTCGAACAGCAGAGGGCAGCAGATCGCGCAATAAAGGGCCTCCCATGTCAGGCTGTACTAAAAGAACCCAGAGTTCCTCAGAAGACGAGCACGTGTGGCTGGGTTGGATACACTGCACACCAATAAAATGGATACAAACAAGTGTACTGTAAAGCAAGTGGAGCTCTCTAAAACTTGTACTTTATTTCAATTCTTAAAAATGTCCTCGAATTAGTTTGGACATGTTTAATCATCATGATCTCCATGACCATGTTCCTGACAGGCTAGACCTGCTACCCACAGGCCACAGTTGAATCACAGCTGTGCTGATATTGAACAGCACTCTTGCTCTTGTGATATAATGCCTCTCACAAATGTCTTTACCATTTGCAAAGCTGCCAGAATGACTAACAAACCAGCAGGGTATTTATATGGTGAAGGTTTACAGCCACACCTGTCAAAAGCAGATAGATGCGTTTCCTCTCCACATTCAAGGCAAACAGTTGCCCGTTATTAACTAGGAAACCAGTTCTGTCAGGACCACTATCGTCAAAGATGTTTGACTATTAGCATACAGTTTGGATTGGCGGTATGGTTCTGTTCTGGGCAAGAACTCCCTGCGCATCCATGCAGCCTAGCTTTTGCCTAGCAGCAATAACCCCCCTTAGGGTAAACAGAACAGAACCAACATAATGTATTGCAGATAACATTAATGTCGATTTTAAATGTACAAAATCATTCGGGAATTTAGTCTGATTCAAGGGGAATCAGAATACCAAATCCTGACTGGATGAGAGGAGGAGCTGGGGATGGAGAAGGGTAAATGAGCTCTGGAGAACGCGATCGCTGCTGATAGTACCAAAGGAGCTTATATATGTATGCTGTGATAGACGTCATATTCCTATAGGTAGACGTGATCAGCTGACAGTCAGCTGATGCAAGCTTGACTAACGTGACCTGCCAGAACTGACACTACGCTTGATGTTAACAGCATAAGGCTAAATGGTGAACTATGAGGATCCTGTATTATTAGTTTTGTTCATTGCAGAATTTCAAGAGTTAGGGGGTTAAAATAACCGTTAAAGAGAATGTGGGAATAGCATTACAACTTTTCTTTAACAACATTAACACACTGACATTACATGTTTGTCACAGTGCTTGCAAGGCAGAATAAACAATAAAAAACAAATAAACAATAAATGTTTAACTGTATGCAAAACAATCTAAAACATTTTTAACCCCGGTGAAAAAGAATTGTGCTTAACCGTAGCTATAAAATGTGTCCTTGTAGTGTACTTCAAATCTTAAAAGTATGGACTATATTTAAAAACAAAAACTGTACTTGATGGTAATATAATATAAATGAAATAAATACCACTTAAGTGTACTATCATGACTTTTTCTTAATACACTTAAGTTCACTTAAAATTGCACTTTGTAATAATGTCAAGAATGTTAAAGTACACTTATTTTGATGTGCTGAATAACATACTAAAGCATATGCAAGTACTTGATTATAATTGTAAATACAGTGTGTCATTGACTTAACCTATATGTTTAAAGTTAATATAGTTTAGATGTAGGTAACTTTACTATAATTACAAATATTTAAATACATGACATTGTGTAATAAACTGCTCTGACATGGTTGAGGATCCACATGCAGCTTTATTAGGGCAATCCAGAATCATAATCTATTAAACAGGCAATAGGTCAAAACACAGGACAGATAAACCAAAAAGACAACAGGGCAGAAAAACAGAAATCTGGGAAACCAGACAGAAAGTCAAAATAAAAACAAAACAAAACCAAAACACCGGTAGGGTGCACTCAGAAATGCAGTGTGACATTTACAAGACTTTGCAAAGAATGAGTGAAAACACAGGGCTTAAATAGGCAGGCATTAACAAGATAATGAGACACAGGTGGAAGCAATCAAATGCAGTTCATGAAAGTGAAGGAGATAGGAGAAGTGCCCTCTGGTGGAGATCATGGCCACTCCAGCTGGTGGATCTAAAGGCCAAAGTATACTTCACTTTTTACGTGTACGCAAGGGTCAGCGTACAGTGCACGTGACGCGAATTCCGTCATCAGAAGAGTACGTGCTTACTTAATATGCACCGCCGGATTGACTTTGTACGCACAGTTTGCACATGCACATACTTTTTTTTTTTGCAGTATTGACATGATTTGTAACTCGTGCCGAGCGATTGCTCAAAACTGTGCATTCCACTGTGCGCATACGCTGGTGTACGCGTAAAAAAAGGAAGTATACTTTTTGGCTTTACACATACAAGTGTTAATAGTAGGCTATATTCTATTTGGCCATAAATGTTTGTCAGTATATTCAAAAGTACACTTTCAAACACAACAGAAGTAATTATGAAACTACATAATATGTACTTAAGTACTACTTAAAGGAACACTATAGGCTCATTTTCCAACTCCTCGAATCCATTCAGCCGATCTCCGGATCTGGCGATAGAATCTGATTAGACTATTTGCATCTCGCTCAAAAATGACCAAAGACTTTCAATATTTTTCCTATTTAAATCTTGACTCTTCTGTAGTAACATCGTGTACTAAGACCGACGGAAAATGAAAAGTTGCGATTTTCTAGACCGATATGGCTAGGAACTATACTCTCATTCCTGCGTAATAATCAAGGAACTTTCCTGCCGTACCATGGGTGCAGAGGCACAATGATATTATGCAGCGCCTGCAAATAGTTCCTAGCACGCTCCCTGTGCAAGCAGGTTGTCATGTTGGTTATGTTGACAGAATTTAGCCTATTTTCAGGTGTTGCGTAATATCATAATTACCACTTTAAAGTCCCAGAAAGGTAGTAAAGACATTGTTAAAATAGTCCATGTGACTCCAGTGGTTCAGTAAGTGCACTCCGTACTCCGTGTATCCTTAAATTATTTTTACAACACCGGCAAAGATCGTTTACACTCATCTTCTTCTTCTACTTCTTCCAGCGTGCGTGCAGTTGAGTTCTGTTGACAACAAGTGGCAACCTCCCCCAGTTTCTCTTGAAGCCAATACGGAAGTGACTTAAACTGCAATTCATCGACTGGCCGCTAGAGACAGGCTCCAAAAGGGAGCAGAATCTCTTAAGTAAGAGTACAGTACAGTAATGTGTACAGTAAGAGTACAGTGTACAATAATCTGGTGAAATTAGATTACTGTACAAATTACACTAATCTAAATTAGAGTGAAATTAGCAGTTCGCTCATGCCCTTGCATGGCCTTCATTGATCTTTAGAACTTTATATTGATTTTTCATTGCAATTGAGTGGCTCCACATTTACTGTGGGTGTTGTGGAAGAAGAACACTGCACTCCCGCAGTACCTGCCAGTCCAGAGTCTAGTCCCGTCATAGTCACCATCCAGGGTCCAGCATTGTCTCCTGTCCACGTCCAGGGTCCAGCGACGTTTCCCGTCCACGCCCAGGGTCCAGCGACATCTCCGGCCACTGACCAGCGTCCAGAGATGGCTCCAGCCACTGACCAGCGTCCAGAGAGGACTTTGTCTCTCGTCCCTGTCCCGAATCCCGAGGTTACATCGTCTTCCGTCCAGAGTCCCGAGAGGACATTGTCTTCCATCCAGATTCCCGAGAGGACATCATCTTCAGTCCCGAATCCTAAAGGGGTCCATCTCCTGTCCTTTTGTTTTCATTGTTTCCATGTTCTCTTCCTGTTTGGTTTCTGTCTCTCCTCATTGTCATATCAGTTGTTATGGTTACCTTCATTGAACACACCTGCAGTCAATTATCTACTCATTGTTCTGTGTATTTAAGGTCTTGGTTTTCAATCATGGTTTGCTAGTCGTTAAATGTAGGTATTTGGATGTTTCTGATGTGTTTGTGTTTGTTGTATGCTGTTCTCTATTATGGATTGTGTTCGTGTTCTGGATCTGATGTCCCTGTAACTTCATGTGGAGTGTTGTAATTAAAAATGTGCGTGCAAGTGGATTCTCTCAGCCTCTTAAGTCAGCAATTCATAACACCAATTGAGTGCAGAGGCATTTTCTTTCCTGGTTCGGTTGAAACACGCCCCATAATCATAGCCTAATGGAGAAGTATCAGACTCATATTCTGAGTATGACGATGTCAGGCTACTTTAAGCCTAGTCCCAGACTAAATTGCATGCTCGAGCTGCCTTAACTGAAAGCAACTTACACTGACATCTTAAATGTCAGTGCCATTGTTTTGTCTAAAGATGCACACAAGTATTATTATTATAATTTTTTTCTAAGACATGTTTATGAAAGCTACTTAAATATCCTAATTTAACTATAAGGCCTACTCCTGGCTTAATCTAAGCTCTGTCTTTGAAACCTGGCCTATGACTGTTAATTATAATGATATAATATAAACAGTTTTTTTCAATGCATATGACAATATTGCAGAATTTCCACTGAGTGATTCAGAGATCACCTCCATCCCCCAGTTACATCCTGTTACCAGAAACAAGCCAGCACTATAGGAGGGAAAGATTACCCCATAGCCAGCTGATCAAACATGACTGACCAAATGGCTTGAGATGTGTTCTCTTACACACACACACACACACACACACACACACACACACACAAGAAGCTTCTTATGCCATCTCACTGATACTAAAAGCAAATTGAAGTACCTTACTGGAACGGCTACAAGAGTTGCAGCTGTTCTGTTTCTTTTCAGTTGATGCTTTAAACATACAAATGCTGTGTCAGCAACAGGTTTAAACCAATTAGTGTCTTTAGTGAAAGCATTAAAGCACTATCCAGTGTAATCCAGTTTAGTTTCAATTTTAGGTCATTAACAATCATACAAACAGCTTCTCTGCAGTGGGCGGCTGACATTTATAGACAACACAAACATGCATTCAGGCAGACAGCTGGAAGGCATGAGGTTAATTCGCATTAACCACTTAATATAGGTTATGGTGTTTTTTTTTTGTTGTTTTTTTTAAGATTATCATTTTAAAATCTCCCATAGACTGCAGAATTCAACATGAATTGACTGCTGCTTTTTATGTCACAGCTCAGGATAGTATAATTTAAAGTATTAATTCATTATCTGTATTCAACATGCTTCAAAAAGGCATTTTATTGAAATGTGAACTTAACGTAAGTCATATTTTACTACAAAAAAAAAAAAATATATATATATATATTATAAAATTGCTATAATTGCTATATTATAAAAAAAACTAGGGTTATATTAGATAATTTTTTACTTCAGAAACGTGATATTAGCCATCACGGTCATAAATACCCATGTGAAAAAGAAGTACACTTTAGCATACTTTTAAAAAGAGTATAGCTAATTTCTGCAGAAATAATATATGTAATTTTATAATCTTCATAAAATAATATATTTTTTTAAATACGGTTAAAGTTTACTGTGAATACTGACAAGCATGTTAAATTAAAATATACTATATAATGTAATTTAATTTTAAACTTGTGTCATGTATTTAATATATATTTTTAATTGGGTCATTGAGAAATAAAGCTTAAAAAAAGGTGATTAAAAAAAACAAACATTTAAAGTTTTTAAATTACTTTTTTTGACTATTATTATGTCAGGCGGTACAACCAAATAGTTTTATGTATTTATACTGTAGTTGTACCACCTGACATGTAAAGTGTACCAACCTTGAAATTAGCATTTGAGAGAGATCAGCAAACCTTTTCACTCTGCCACAAGAATCAGTTGGGCTCCTCTGGATGATGTATTATCATGTTTACTGTTATTGCCTTGTCAATTCATAATAAAAGAGCCATGTTTGCAGTTGTGCCACCCTGACATTTGCGAATATACAGTACAAATTGCTAGACAAAAGTTTTTTAATTATCTCAACAGCTTTAAAACTACTGATATTTATACAAATTTGTTTATATGAAAGGTTTCAAATCTAAATTAAAATTAAATTTTAATTAAATTTTAGTACGGACAGTTGCACCACCTGACATTTTGGGGGTTTAATATAACAAAACATTATTTAAATGTACTAGAAATGAATGAAACTCAAAACTAAACTTAGAATAAAGTGATATATATGTCATGAATTTATCAAAGTATTTTAAAAGGAAATAATGCACTTGGACACAAAAAATATGCATGTCATGTCATTGACCTAATTACACATTTGTGATGATGATGTTCCAATTTAGTACATTTAAGAATTTAAAAAAATTGTCAAATACAACAATACAGTTCAAATGAATCAAGTACTTCACATGTGCTTTAGTATGTTAGTCAACACATCAAAATAAGTGTACGCCTTTAAAGCATGACAAAATATTACTAAAACAATGTATTTTATAGTAAAACTTTTAATTTGACTTTCACTTTTTAAAAGTGTACTTAATTGTGAATGACAGGATTGGACTAATTGCACTTAAGTGGACTTTAATAATCTTTTGTAAGTAAGTAATTAGTTAGTTAATTTAATTACTTTTCCCTTGAAAAAGTAAAGTAAGGGATTACTCTTATTTTTTTCTGTAATTTAATAACAGTTACTTCTAATGTAACTGAAATAAATACTGTGCAGACTGTAGAACAATATATAATACAATAGTGGAATTACCATAAACATTTACAGTCTAACTGTTTTTATGTATCCTTCACACATCTGTAATACTTTAGTCAGTTAATAAGAATAATGTATGTTGTTTTCATATGATTTATTTGAATGAATTAAAAGAGCCATTTCATGTATATCCTTGAATCACTTAACTAGTCGAGGTTGATATAGGATTTATTAGTAATTAGTAATTAAATACTTTTTGGAGAGAGTAATTTGTACAGTAATCTAATTTCACTATTGAAGATGTAATTAGTAACTAGTAACTAATTACTTTTTTAGAGTAACTTATCCACCACTTCTTTTAAGATTTCAAGTAGGCCTACACTATAAACATCCAATATAATTAAGCACACTTCTTTTGCAGAAGGGTATAGATAAAAAGAATGACTCTAAAAGTATCAGAATTACAGTATTTTAAGGAGATCTCATGTATTATGTTTTTACATTAGCAACAATAACCTGTTAAATCTGTATTGTGAATCGCTGTAACTAAGGCTACAGTGGTATTTTTTTGAAGGGTTGGCGTCATGTTTGCATCGAGCGTTTTGTTTCTTTCCTCACTCGATTAGTTGGGCCTGACGCAGTGTCATAAGCAGCAAACATTCCTCGCGCAGCTGAGAGTGAGTGTGGAGGGACATGATATCGACTGTCAGTGCTGCTCTTCCCCGCACACAACATGGGCTCCACCGCCCATACCACCAAAACCAGAGCTCGAGCATCACTGCAATACCCCGGACTCGGTTCTGTGTCGTGGATCGCTTGTATTGTTGAGATTTTTGAGGTGTAAAATGTGGGTGATGGTGCTGTGGACAAGATGGCAGCAGTATGAGACACACACATCTACATGCTGTGAGTTCAGTTGAAGTGTGTAAAATGATCGGAGAAGACCTGGATTATATCTACTGTTACTTCGTGTGAAAGGTGGGCCTTTTTAACCGGAGTGTTTTTTTTCTTACTGTTGATCGTAAACTAACTAGGGTTGTTTATGGAGCACAGTCAACAAAAACGGATGATCGCATTATTGTGTGTCAAATCCTATCGAGTTGCCTACATAAACAGCATTTTGGACCTAGGTGCTTTGCCAATTCTAAGTTACAATGTCACATTGCCTGTGATTTAATACGAACGTTTTTTTAATTCGATTTGAATTATGGGTATCGTTCGTGTGTTTAGGTAGACAGCTCACTAGGATTTGACATAGTCAAGTGAAGTTCGCTCTAACTCTTGTGTGTAACCAGTAAAAAAAGGACGTTCGTTTAAACTATATATCTTGCTTTAATTATTGATGGTAAATATGATTATCTGGTCCTCTACGTCATTGAATAAGTAAAACCTCCAATGAAGTTAGTTGGATTAACTTTAAGGATAAACTTGTACATTTGAGAGATTTGCATTTGAATTGTGCTTTTTACAGATATTAAACATGTATAATTTTAAGTAAACATTGCTACGTTATGTATGTAATGAAGTCTTTAACAACACACGTTGTTGTTGACCAAATCGACACAAACGAGTTATACCGAGTTTAGAGGAAGTCAAATAGTCAGTGTTGACAACGTGATTTACTTAAGATATAAATTGTACATAAGATGGAAATAAATAAATAAAGCCACCAACGACAGCAGGCATTAGGACACTTTTTAAAAGTGCTAATTGAGGTTGTTTTGAGGCAGCATGTATCTGCAGTGGAATAGGTCAAGTGTTAAATAAAAATAGACTCATTTACTATGCATGAGAAAAACTCATGTGGGGTGTTAACATTACCCATAGTGCTTTGCCAGAAACTTTTAAGTTCTGATTAAAGTGATGGCTGTTTGTCTTGTCAAAATAAAGTAAAACACTATGACGCTGATTATTTCGACAGTAGAAATAAAAGCGATAGTTCACCTAAAAAGGAAAATCTTAAGCAATTCGTCATACCATAACCAAATGACACTCCTTAACACAAACGTTGAATATTTGAAGAATATCCTGGCTATTTTTTGTTAATTTTGAAATGTAATCAATAAGAACTGGGGACGTTAAAGGGATGTTGTTTACTCGCTCTCAAGTTGTTCCAAACCTGTATGAATCTTTCTTCTGCTGAACACAAAAGAAGATATTTTGAAGAATGTCAACCGAACAGTTGATGGTCCTTATTGAAGTCTATAAGGAAGTCAATGGGGTCCATCAGAAAAGTCAGATTTGTAAGATCTTTTCAATGAACCTTTCGATCCACTACACTGTGTGATTCAATTGGTTTACGAATCAAACTGTTCACAAGTTTAAAGGAACACTCCACTTTTTTTGAAAATAGGCTCATTTTCCAACTCCCCCAGAGTTAAACAGTTTACCGTTTTCGAATCCATTCAGCTGATCTCCGTATCTGGCGGTAGAACTTTTAGCATAGTTTAGCATAGATCATTGAATCTGATTAGACCAAAAGCATCTCGCTCAAAAATGACCAAAGACTTTCGATATTTTTCCTATTTAAAACTTGACTCTTTTGTAGTTACATCGTGTACTAAGACCGACGGAAAATGAAAAGTTGCGATTTTTCTAGACCGATATGGCTAGGAACTATACTCTCATTCCTGCGTAATAATCAAGGAACTTTGCTGCCGTACCATGGGTGCAGCGGCGCAATGATATTACGCAGCACCTGAAAATAGTCCCCAGCACGCTCCCTGTGCAAGCAGGTTGTCACGTTGGTTATGTTGATAGAAGTTAGCCTATTTTCAGGCACTGCGTAATATCATTGCGCCTGCTGCATCCATGGTACGGCAGCAAAGTTCCTTGAATATTACTCAAGAATGAGAGTATAGTTCCTAGCCATATCGGCCTAGAAAATTGCAACTTTTCATTTTCTGTGGATCAGCCCAATTACCAGTGAATAATAACTTAATACATCAGTGCTTGTGCTCTTGACCAGGATAATCTGCACAAACTCACTTTACGTGCTCCACAGAAGATTGAAAGCAATATCCGTTTGAAACGACTATGAATAAATCATGACTTTTTAGGGGTGAGCTATGTCTGTGAGTTTTTGCAATCAGCTAGTTTTTGTTTTAAGGCAACCCCAGAGGAAGACAGAG
Organism: Rhinogobio ventralis; assembly: GCA_039654625.1. Classification (NCBI taxonomy): domain Eukaryota; kingdom Metazoa; phylum Chordata; class Actinopteri; order Cypriniformes; family Gobionidae; genus Rhinogobio; species Rhinogobio ventralis. The sequence continues at coordinate 29,169,476 of CM077206.1, read as the reverse complement.
CGTTGTATGTTCCTTGTTGTGTGGTGGGTAAGGCTGTTTTCATCAGCAGGGCTTTGCTTTTTCTGAAGAATGAGCTCATTTAGTGGCGGGGGAAGTTCAATAGAGGAGTCACACGATAGCCTGGCTGCCATTTGAGTTCTGCTGAGTGCAGAGACATGTCCACACCAACGGCCCACTCCGGCCTGTGTTACTCACTGTGGTGAGGCTTGCGACCAAAATAGACCTGACTACAGTACGTGCTATGAATCCATGGAATTTACATTTTAAGGGATGGCTCAGAAATGACCTTCTTTGTTGTTTGTCTCTAGCCCCATCTGCACTATATTGTTTTTGATTTGAAGTATGGGAAAAGATGCAAATCTAAACTTGTTTTTAATATGTCTCTTGCTTTATAGCCTTGCATTCAGTTCAGATCACTGATTACCTTGCTTTTTGACCCTTGGTATGAGATTCAGCCCCTCCTCCCACTATAAAGTAACACAAACATGCTGTTACCAGAGTTTCTTAGTCTCGTCAGTTATTAAAGGGATAGTTCACACAATAATTACAATTCTTTCATTATTAACACACCCTCTTGTTGATCCAAACCTGCATTACTTTCTTTTTTCTGTGGAAAACAATAATGTAATTTGAATGTTTCTAATTCTTTTTGTCCATGCAATGTTTTCAATGGGGTGTAACATTGGACCCCACTGACTTTAATTATATAGAAAAAAGCACTAAACATATATCATATTCAGATATCTGTATTCCACAGGACTCCATTCAAGTCCTAGTTTCTTGAGTTGCTTTATTATTGGTTTTTGCCAAGTATCACTGTTACCATTGCTTATACTTAGGGTTAAGAATTTGAAGAAAGCCCTGAAACAAAATATTAAACTTAACGGTAAACAAGTTATGCTATGGACATCAGTGATTTTAAAAAATAAATCATAAAGCTTGTTAGGAGACACGTGCTATTATTATTTTTTCGGACCAATTGTATGTAGATTATTCACCCGGTATTTACACGTTTTAAAATGAATTTGTCCCACTGCAGGTGAACTAGTAAATGCAAAAGGTGATGTTATAAAGAAAAAGTTAAAGGGGAAGTTCTCTTGAAAAGGACAAAACATAAACACTATCTGGGTCATTTCTCAATATATATGTTTTATATTCCACAGAAGAAAGAAATTCATATGGGTTTGGAACATCATGAGTATAAGAAAATGATGCCAGAATTAAACATTTTGGGTGATCTATCCCTTTAAATTGTGAAGTTACATTTCTTGATACACAGCCTACCGTTTAAAGCCTGGCCTCCACAATTGTGATGTTCCTCTATTCTCTGAACTCTCATAAAAAAATTCCAGAGTTAATCACGTGTCAAGTTAAATTGTAACCATTAAGTTGTTGGTTATTGTTTAGCAAGTGTTTGGAATGGGTCTCTTGAAGGACTGTACAGGTGGGAATTGTAACTTATTGTCAGATGAAGAACTAGTGATTGGTTACGCTGTGTCCTAACCAGGCACAGAGACACAAGATGAAAGATGTTTTTCCCATGTTATTCAGAGTTTTTGTCCTAAACAGCCATGGCAGCGATAAGTGACGTGCGACAGGGGATTCTATTCTTAGTAGGGGTGTCAAGCGATTCATTTTTAATCTAATTAATTACACGATGTGGCGATTCATTAATCGCACATCAAATTTGGCTGAGAAATTACTCCAAAAAGATAGTCATTATTGTGTAAAAAATCAAACCGACATTACAAAAAGTAGCTTCAGAAATAAATATTTTTGGGTGAACTATACCTTTAATGTTTGTTTTTATTAATATGGAAATATGAAATTATTTTTAATGAAATTATACTCTAAATAAGAAACTAAAACTGCCAGTAGGTGGCGGTAAATGTCTAATGAAGTAAGTTATTGAGTCATTCATACATTCAATTCGTTCAAATGGCTGATTCAATTAGGAGTGAAGTAAAAAATGGTAAATATAAATGGTTACTCTTTATGGTCCATTGAATCATTGGTTCACCCGATTCGTTCAAAACGCGGATTCAGAAATGAAATGCCACTGTGTATTGCTCGGAGTTGGAGACGAACAGTTTTGCTTTGTCTTTATAGGCCGCTTTAAATGTGAGGGTGTTTTCACACTGGCAGTTTTGGTTCGAAACGTGGCACGGTTCACGTGAAACATTTGTAATACGGACCCGGGAGAGCTGAGCTCAGGGGTACCGAATTCGAGACTCCCTGAAACAGATGGTGTGAGTTTGGTTGCGCAACTTGCGCTCAAACTGTGCCGTGATTCACGTGAATGTGAAAGCAACACGGGTGCGCAAGGAAAGTAACCTGCGCATGCGTTTTATCAGATGACTATGTATTTAGTTCAATAAAACACATGTAAGAGATGATAGTGTTGATGATTTACCTTGTATACGAGCGAGAGTGAGCCTGCAGTGTATTCGCGCATAGCACCGGTGGGAACAATCGTGCTTTGAAGCGGACCACAACAAATATGCCCAGTGTAAGAGACTAAAACATTTTTGCCTCATATCTTGAATTTTAGGGACATTCTAACTGCATTCTAGGCTTCATCACACAGTGAGTTGTTGCCCTGCATCATATTCTTCGTCAATAAACTGTATGAAATGTAAGATGACCTAAATAAGTCCGGGGCGGGGCAAGTGCGTTAAATGCGTTAATAATTTAAATCGACAGCCCTAATTTTTAGAATGACTTCTATTCAAGAACATACAAACCATGTGTCCATTGTCACTGATCATCTCAGGTACTGATTATTGCTTTTTGTATCATCTTTGACTGTTGCACTCGTGTTTCACACGAGAGCCGCATGTTTAGAAAGCCATGTAAAGTGAAAAGTTCAACTTTTTTATGTCTTTTTCTTCCCATTCCACTGCTTCACATGTTTTAAAATGGCGCTTCGGCTCTTTGCATTTACTATACATAAATGCATGCTACGGTTTTGTTTGTAATTTATGCAATTTACGAAATGTATATTTGATTTATAAATGTTAGTTTAAACGTTATGCACATTTTTTTTTTGTACAGAAAGTCATGTTATTTGTTTTGCCTTAAAAACAATTTAGGGCCAGATTTGCTAACAGCTTGCGTCAGCGCAAACCCTGTCAGGATTTACTAAAAAGACACGCAATGAAAAATTAGCGCTGAAAAGGTGTGGACACTTTTTTTTTTTTTTTTTTGCGCGGCTGACCTTATTGCATATGCTTTTATAGGAATTTCCCTCTCAGACACAAAATTTGTGGGAGGAGAGTATTTAAATGAACAATGCAAGGTGATTTACTAAGGTTTGCGATCGTCAATTTACTGTTATTTGCTCCATTATTTACTGCCTTTGTCTTCTTGTGGGCTCAGGTGACAGGCCAAAAGCTTTTTTCTCCTAACTGAAATTATGCCTTTTAAATTATTTAAGTTAAATTGGAATTTGTTTTTTTAGCCATTTTGACAGCCTTATCCCAGACCATACACGTGTCAAAGTAGCTGGAGCAATTTCTTTTTGATATGACGAGACGTGCATGGACAAGTGACGCATTTACACCAATTCTTGCGAAAGCGATTCCCACTAGGTCTAAAATATAAACATTTATAATAGGTTGGAAGTAGGATTGATGGTGTATTTATTATTGAAATTTTGTTAATTTTAAACAAAAAAAGTTACATACTGTACCTTTAAAAATGTCATATTATGCTTTTTCAACTTTAGTTAGTGTGTAATGTTGCTGTTTGAGCATAAAAAACATTTGCAAGGTTAGAAGAGTACCTGCTTTAGTAGCGTGTTGTTGCCATGTCGAAGAAACACTGTTTTTTTTTTTTCACCCCCGTGGAAAACAACTTTAACTTTAAAACCATATTTGTTTGGCCTTCCTAAGGCGGATGATTCGGAATTAACTTAAAAAAAAGCTTCTCCTGAAAGAACGAGCAGTTCCCACATTGTCAGGACAATCAGCTGTTTATGGATCACAACCTGCAAACATGTTTTATTATTTGTGGCTCCGCTAGCCTGCTACCTATCATTACATTGTTGATGAAGTGTTTAGCTATGGGGCTCTCGCTTTTGTAAGATTGATCTTTAGGAACTTACCACTCTAAAATGTCCTGTAAAATCTGTGCTTGCAAAGGTTGTTCCTTTTGTTCGATCCTCTTGTTCGTAAACATTCTCAGGTTCTGAATCGGGCTTGAATTAGTATGGAAAAATTGACAGCATCATTAATATTTACAGATGAAACTCGCAGTTATGGTAAAGGGTGTGACATTTCCAGAACACGCTCCAAGCGGTTCGCCAATTACAACACAACCAATCAGAGCACATTTAATATTTCGTAAGGAGGGGCTTCATTGAATCAGGAATTAAATTAATTTGATACTGACTGGAAACAGGTGCTGCAATAATGTAAAATATGTGGGAATATAATGTTTTTTTTTTTAAACAGTCAAGCATGAAAACCTATTCTAGTACAAACCGAAAACAAAAGGGCATAATAGGACCTCTTTACATAAATAAATCTAACTGAATGCTGTATGAATGCTACCGTATTAAACGCCGTTGCCATACTAGCCATTAGCATCTGGTCTTGTTTTGTGTGAAACGGCAGCAAATTGGGGATGAAACGGTGCTAGAGTTTCCATGCATATTGACATTTGATGTTGATGTTATGTTACGTAGATGCATTATTTCTGCCCTAGTTTTAATAATGTTAATTGTAATATTTTTATTAATTTGACTGTGTAGTACTATGTAGATCGCAGTGCGCTTGCAGAGAATGCCCGCACACACGGATTGGCTATGATTTTGATTGATTGTTTTTATCGCATCTCATTGCTGTCACGTTTGGTGTGGACAGACAAATTGGTTGTCACTGGAAGCACTTTTAGTTAGGACACGGTGTTACACTGATTTTGTGAGAAGTTCACGCTATAACTCATGAACTTGTTGACTGATTGTTTTTGACTGATACATTAAAAAGGACAACATCATTTACATTTGTTAATTTGCGAATTGGACTGCACTGTCACGCAGTTTCTGCCCAACTATATATATTTTTTTTTACCTCAAAACCAAATGATTCATAGGGTTTTCCCAGGAATTTCACTGCATGTGGTAGGAGTGTGTAAAACAAGGGATCTTACAAAGTTTCGCCATTTCAATGAACACAAACATTAGATGGTGAGATTAGAGTACTGGGATTTAAATGGGGTAACCAAATAATTAATTTGTATCTGCATACTACTATATGATGTGTTAAGTATTGATATTATATCATTTGATTGATTTGATTGATTATTAAATGAACTGACATAATAATTATCATGATTATTTTTGTATTATTTATTTGGCCATGCGTGTTCCTAAAACCTGTGGTGGTTTACAAATGTTATGCTCTTTGTGACCTACCTATCTACAGTAAAAGGTAAAAAAATACTGAGGCTTTAATAATATTTTTAAAGGTAACTTTTTTTCCCCTTTTTTTGCGCTTTCACCCAGCCCTGCTGCATACCACTGGCTTCCTCACTTATTGTCCCCAAATAATTTGTTTACTTGGATTGTGGAATTTTGTGACTATGCATATTTGGATTTCCTTGAAAACAGGGGACTTGTTAGATATAACTTCCTCTTCCCTTTTCTGTTGCATTTTGTTTTTCTCAAGGAGGAAAAATTTTTTTTTTTTCACAAAGGCTATAAACAAATGTCCTTACTAAAGCACTGACTACGCACTTGACTGCTGTCGCCACCATAATCAAAAGATCAAACCTACTTTATGGGTGATCACATACTTTTATTATTATTATTATTATTATTATTTATTATTTTTTTATTTTTATTCCCCAATCCAGTTAAGCGCAAACATATTTCATTGGTCAGCTCCATCATGCAGTCGCCTGTCAAGAAAAGTTCTGTAGGCAATGAGCCCTGTGATTGTCACACTTTTCACACTGACGACCATTTGCAAGGACAAAGTGAAAAGACTTCATTAATTTTTGAGAGTTCTTGAGATCTGGCAACATGAGACTGTTGGTGGTTAGAAGGTTTATTATGAGGCCCACCACACGCAAAATTTAATCTAGATATGTTAAGTGCTTGACTGCAATTCAACTACTTTTGGCACAGTTTTGAAGCTTTACACTAGAAACACTGGAGGCCTGCAGTTGTTGTTTTTTACTAGTTGGTTTGCTTGTGATATTTACTTTTCCACTGCCGTGTGTTGCTTTTCATTCACTAATTTACACCTTTTGGCTTGTGACAGATGTTGTTTTGGTTTGTTTTTTGTGTTAATTCAAACCTGTTTCAGGAGGTAGGTTACACACCAATAAATTACTTTAGGTTGTAGCTTAAAGAGGGTAAAACTTAAGTTCATTTACATTTATGCATTTAGCAGATGCTTTTATCCAAAGCGATTTGCAGAAGAACAAAGCATTCATCAAAGAGCCAACTGTCGTTGTAGTACACAATGCCAGGTTTATTAGGGTTTATTATTTAACTAGATTAGGAAACCAATCTAGTGTGTGTGTAAGTGAATTAGTTTGAGCGTGAGGTCATTGAGTGTTAGCGTAAGAGGTGCGTCTTCAGCTGCTTCTTAAAAGGGGTGGTGTTCTCAGCAGTTCAGGTGGAGGTTGGCACCTGAGAGGAACAGAGGGAGTGAAAGTTTTGGAGTGACTTTTTGCCTCATTGTTAGGGAACAAGATGACGTTGCTCATTCAGTGACCTGAGCTGGTGGGAGGGAGCATACATTTGTTATAGTGGGTTGAGGTAGGGGGAAGCTGTTCCAGTGGTTGTCCTGAAAGCCAGTGTTAGAACTTTAAACTTGATTCTGGCCACAAGTGGGGACCAGTAGCGTAAGATCAGGAGGGGTGTGGCGTGGGTTCTCTTGCTGATTGAAGACTAGGTTTAATTTAATCTAGATAAATAAAACGGGTTATTTTCTTAAATCAGGAACACTAAGCTACACATAACATTTCATGTTATATAAGGACAACAGAAAGAAGTTATCTAAGGCCCATCAGTTGAGACAAGAGACTGTTCATGTGTAGGCATGTTTGGATTTGGGTCTTTTCAGTTTGTTTGTATATGCAACTTGCTTATTCACATCCTGTAACAGATATGTAATAGGCCTAGTTATTGTTTTCAATTTTTTGTTTTTTTTACCCATAAGTTTAAAAAGCTGAGGTGCCTAGCCTAACTTATATACATTTCAAATATTGTTAAAGACAAGTAAACAGTCAGTAATAAAAAAGAAAAAAATAATAAAATTATGAGCAATAGCACAAATAAATACAAAATATCATATAAATAAAATAAACAGTGCTTTTCAGTTTTTTCAGGTTGATCTAACAGTAGTTTTCAGGTACAGAAATTGAATAATGTAAAATATCACTGCATAGTATTCACTGTATAAATTAAATCTAGATTAATCCTTATTAAAGTTACAAAAGTTATTCAGTCAAGTGCAGTGAGCGACTTTTTTCTTTGTCTTGTTGTTTGATTAACATTAAAAACATAGTCCTTATTGTCGAGTACATATTTATTGTATGTCGTCCAACTGCACTGGCAGTTTAATTTTCAAAATATTCTACATTTAAAGGAATAGGTTTTTCCGGTACGCTACGCTTAAAAACCCCACAATTCTGTCCTCACATGATACAAAAAATCGAAATCTAAATCAGCCTCCTGATTAGTGAATAATTCTGTAATTACAATGATAGTTGCATAAAGCTAGCCAGCATAAATTTGTAGTACTTTTGTGGAGTAAAAGTGAAACCAAGGCCGCATTTACACTGCAGGTCTTGATGCACAATTCCAATTTGGCATCCATCCATCCATCCATCCATCCATCCATCCATCCATCCATCCATCCATCCATCCATCCATCCATCCATCCATCCATCCATCCATCCATCCATCCATCCATCCATCCATCCATCCATCCATCCATCCATCCATCCATCCATCCATCCATCCATCCATCCATCCATCCATCCATCCATCCATCCATCCATCCATCCATCCATCCATCCATCCATCCATCCATCCATCCATCCATCCATCCATCCATCGCAGATTAAATGATTATTCAATGTTTTACTTTCCGCACTATCTTTAAAGGTCAGCAAAACATTGCTCTCGTCTTCCATCGCGCCATTAGTGTCATGTGATCGCAGTTCATGTCCACCTGAGTTGACATCATTCGCCTCCGTCCCTTTTTCAATGATGTACGACTCGCATTTGCTGTGGAATATCCGATTTGACCGCTTACAGGGCAGACGCAAATGCAGTTATCGGATTTATTACCATGTATGAGTTAGGCCTAATAGATCTGAGGATATCGGAATTCATGCGTTTTTTTTCCTGCTTACACGTTCACATGTCATATCCGATCTGTGCCACATGAGAGGGAAAAATCGGAATTGGGTCACTTGAACCATGCAGTGTAAATGGGGCCCAAGTTAACAAGAAGACAGGGCCGGCCCTGACCAATTTGCTGCCTTAGGCAAGATTTTACTTGGTGCCCCTTTTATCAAGGTTTAGCACTACACGTTATCAGTCTAAGTTGTGGAAACAGTGGTACTGTTTTATTTTTGTAATGCATTGATGGTGGTGATAGTTAAACTATACAGAAATAGCACCTACGCCACATTACAGCTTAAGCACAAATAGCAAGAGTAATTGCATCTAGCATTCATGCACAAACTATTCATTAAGAACTAGCAAAAGTGTTTGTTTTCCAGTAGATGGCAGCGATCGTCCACTAAACTATGCACATTAATGTTTTCACCATGAATTAAACTGAGAAATTTAGATATTTAATGTGAATTTTACATAAAATGTTGCTATTTTAAATAAACTTGTATATAAATATCATTACTAATTTCGGCAAATACATTTTAAAACTGTAGAGTAAAAACATTAGGCTACTAAAAAAGTGATATTACATGCGTTTAAAAAAAAAAACGGATATGATTTTTATTTTCTTCAAAATGACACTGGCTGTGGCCTCAGGAGAAAATAACTGGAATTAATTAGCGAACATTAGTATTTTATGCAATTAGATAAACTGATCACTCATTACATCACTTTACCTCTGTCTTTATCCCTTATCTTCCCTGCATCAAAGGGCTTCTGTCTTTTTTGACACTACAATTCGGCCATCCGTCATAAATAATCAGGTGTCTACACCTGGCACGAGCGGCTAAAAAAATGAAAGCAATCCTGTCTACGTTGGATGCGGCGAGAGGCGACGCAACAACAAATTTCCAACGTTAAACTGATCGCGCGTTCAATTTCTGACGCATTTCAAGTAGCTTACTCGCTGGGCGGGGGGAGAATCACTCATTTTGGCGCCACTATGGATGAGTGGCAATATAATCTATATAATTATAGATGTAAATTAGACAACTGAAACTAAAAACATCTAGAGATCATCTGTGATATGGTTTGTGTTGGCAGCAAGATTCATTTTGGATTGTGTTCTTTTTTTATTTATTTCTCTGCTTGGAATTGCCTGTTTTTCTTATGTTGTGATTTCTCACATTATAGCCTACCCTTTCTAACTTCGCTATGCCTCTAAAGTTGCTCTTGAGATTTTTAAGAGCTTCAGCCCTTAACTTGAATTGGACAAGCCACAACGTTTGCACAGGATGTCAGCCAAATGAATGTAAAATTGGCACTGTTTTTTCAAAATTGCCTGCTGCAGAAAGTACACTCTTATCTTGTTCCCTTTCCTTTAACACTTTTTTTTTTTTTCCTGGTGCACAAATCAAAGATAGGTTTGACCCCAGAGCAGAATTCAGTGTAAATAATTGAGTTCGAGTAGTACCACAACTTGTGACTCAAAGACGGCAGCTTTCCTTAATACATTTTTGCATTGACCATTAACTCAATGTGTAACTTATTACTGGTGTTTGTTTGCTAAGAAAAGCATCACTTTTACTGCTTATATAGACAGTGATTCCTAAATTTGACACTTATTGAGAATAGAGAAGACATGCAAGCACAGATGATGCTGTTCCTTTGGTGTCTCTTTCCTCCCCAAACTAATTTTAAAACAGCCGTTGCCTAGAGACCTTGATTCATGGAAACTGATATGAAAAGGTCATTTGAACCTATGAACAGTTAGTTGTTTCTCTTTAAAGCATTGATGGAAGGAGGCTTGGTGGGTGTTGGAGTCAGGAACTCAACCTTCTGCTGCAATATGTTTTTTTCTTGGCCTGTCATTGGCTGCTCAACGCAGCCTGCTGTTTGCTGCTGTAGCATAGGGGCAAAGGTCAAGTATGATGTCAGCCTGATGATGCAAGCCACTGCACTCAGTAGGATCAATGACCAGTCACAAGTTGTTTACATTAAGTTCATGGACACTGATGAGGTCACATAACAAATTCAGGAAAACACCTCTACATACATTAGTCATTTTATTAATGATTATTGAATAGAGACCAGGGATGTCAATTTTCAGGAATTTTGAAAGATGAAGGCTGATTAATTGATCGAATGTTACCGTCATTGTGTATTGTGTACCAAGTATTAAGGTCTCTGTGTTCGGGTGGGTACCGTGTTGCTTCTATTATGTAGATATGGTGTCTAAACAATATCTATTGTATTTACTTGGATGTTTTTAAATAAAGCATACACTTTAAAAGTGTGGTTTAATTCAGTGTTCTATTGTTTGAGTAAAAATAATTGCAAAGTAAACTTAAACTAAGTAGAAATTACTCAAACTTTTACTGGCCAAGTTACAGACACTTATTTTTTTTGTTAATTTACTCAACTTAAGTAAATTAAGTAAGTAGAGTTTACTTAATTCCATATGTGAAATTTACTTAACTATCGCAAGTTTTTGGACGCAGATTTAGTGTACTTTTTTTACTGTTTTTCAATGTAAACACGCTAGATGGATGTATTTAACCATTGCGCTTGCATCTCACATCTTTTGCAGTGTCTCGCACATGATTAGTAGGGCTGTGAATCTTTGGGTAGGCAGCGAATCGATTAGATTCACGATACATAGGTTTTCGATTCAAGAACGATTTTTGCTAATTCAGAATGATTCGAGATGATTCACATTAAAATTCGATTCGGTTCTGCATTTTTTTTTATATGCATTCATAGGAATTATGAATTATTCCTATTGGAATATGAATTATTCCATGGATTTATTAAAATGCTTCCCCCAATGTATCAGGATCTGAATTACACAGCGGCCCTCAGGGGTCCGAGAGTGGGCAAAAAAAAACTTTTGTCCATTGTTAATGTTAGTTAATTTTATTACTTCATTACTTTTAGTACACACTTTATTTTAATAGCCTAAAATAAAAAAAATGGCATTTGTAGAAATTTACATAAGCCAACATTTAAAAAGGCTTTAAAAGTATTGTTAGTTCATGCTAATTATTGTGTATGATAGTGTTAATGGCTACACAACCTAATAAAGAGTTCTCTTTATATGGAACATTTTCCTTATGATGGTTCTGATAGAAAACGCACCAGGAGTCTACTGTTGCTATAGTAACGAACGCAATCTGGGGTGCGTTTCCCGTACAATGACGTTACTGCTTAACTACCATAGTACGTTGCATTGTTGAAGAAATCAACTAGCTAGTCACGACTGTTTCCCGAAACCGTATTGTCGCAAATCTGTCATTCAACCACGTTGGTTAATGTCACGCAGGTGGTGGAGTAATAACTGCTTTTAATTAATTATTTTGAGATCGAATTCATGCTAGATTTTCTGCTATAAATTATAAACATGGCATCTAAGGCTAATTCTTATTTTTCTCTGTTGTTTTGCTTTATTTCCAGACTCAATCATAGGCTCGTTCTTACGTACTAGAGCACGTACGCACATGCGCACTCTTCAAAAAAGGTGCTTTAAATCTCTTGACAAACTAAAATACATAAATTACATTTGTATGTATTCTAAATAAACGATATAGATTGTACTAAATGTCAGCTTGCTTATTTTGCTCAAGATAAGGATTTATTAAGTCCACATGTCATGCAAACAAGAAACTATGCTTCTAACCACAGGTCGAGAGCTGTCATTGCAACCACACAACTTTGCGATGCTGTTTGCGAATATTCATTGGAACGATGGTTTCGGGAAACACAGACTCGTTGAACTATGTTGATAACGACGGAACTTGCGACCATAGTTGGCATAGTTCCTTTTGGGAAACGCATCCTTGATTGATATATAAACCGCGCGCTCTTATGCCGCGTTCCAGGCAACCCGTAACCTGTGTAACACCTTCTCTCGGTGAAAGTGCACTGGAACCACCTGTGAACTCGTACTAGATCGATGTACTCTGTTATGCGCTCTGACGTCACATAGCTCGCGAAACAACAATGGCAGCCCCTACGGATGCGGTGTTTATGAAAGTCGTACATTAAAAACCAAATTGTTTATTAAAATAAGGTATTGCTCTAATCTTATTTATCCGCCAATGTTATGCATTATCAGCAGCTTTTCTAGCGTTAGCTAGTTTTCAGTCCATTGAGTGCAAGAATAAATTAATACCAAATACATTTCCAAATATACAAATAACGTAAAATAAAAGGTATAACAGCTTCTCTTGCCTTATGTGCCGTTTTTTTCTCCTCCGTTTTCCTCAAATAAGCAAGGAGTAAGCACCTTTGGCGATTAGAAGTGATAGTAAATGAGCCTAAGCACTGTACAGTCCGCCATGCTTTGTTTGCATCTAGCTACCACAATTCCTTGCGCTCAGACAGTTTGCCGTGACTGCCTGGAACGCTACAATGTTGTGAGTCGTGGTTTGAAGTCGTAACTTACGGGCTCAAAAACCTGCCTGGAACGCAGCATTATTTCATTGTTAATGTTGTGGTTATTTCAGCAATTTCCTTCATACATTCAGTTAAACGACATTAAGTTAAATTTCATTTATCATTCATCAGAACTGTGCGTATGCATTTTAGACACTTACATTGTGTTTGCTCCATCCATGCAACAAATGTGCATCCTTGAATAAGCAGGGTTTTACTTCAACTGCTCAGGTATTGTATGACCCATTTCGGTTAAACTTCAGTATTTAATTTTATCTAAATAACGGGGACGTTTCCACGCAATGAAAGCGTTTTATTTCAACAGTAGTGACCTCGGTGACTTGGTAGTCGACTGGCTTGAGCGGTTTGACTCAGAACTAGAGAGCTGTCATCTGCTCATGTGATAGCAGTGGCCATCCTGATGAGCGCTCAAACGTGGGCTGCAGTGAGGTGTACTTGGAAAAATGTGTCAATGAGAGCTACGGACGGAGCGCGAGCAATCCAGTGAGCAGTGCAGTCCGTGTCTGTGAAGGAGAGCTGTGAGGGCGGCGCAACGTCTCCTTTAATTTACGCATGTAGTATAATCTAATGTTTATTTTAAAGCACTGAATCACTATCGTATTGCGATTAATTCAATTCTTAGCATTTTAAATCGATTATTGACCGAAATCAACGATTCACGATTAAAAAATACATGTTTCAAGATCGATGCATATGCATCGTCAGGATTTGTAATCGATGCATCGAGAAAACGAGTAAATCGTTACATCCCCTAATGATTAGGGATGTGCGCGACTTTTCGACTAGTTGATTATATGATACTGATGCTGCTAGTCGACTTGGTACGGAGTGTCTTGTACGGAACCATTTCCACTCTCTAATATGTGGAAACAAAGTAAAGAGAACAGAAAACAAAGTAAAGAGTGCTCCTTTTATAATCACTGAAGCTGTCGGTCAGTTCAGTATGATACTGTAAAAGAACAATGGTACATTTAATAATAGTAGAATATTTAAATTATTCCTATAAACATTTTATTTTTGCACATTACTGTTGTTAATAATAGTTAATTTTATCTGCATCTCAATTTAAGCTCAGTGCTTTACAAACATGTAATATTATTAGTAATGCACTTTAATAATGCAAACTGATAGTAATTTTATAATTAAATTAACTTTATATCGATAGATGAGCCATAATCGAATCATTCGGCACAGATTTCTAAAATAAGGGATGGGCCACAAATCCGTGAGTACGGTTTGCGAAAGCGTGTGCACGGATTATTCATTTTTTGATACGGTTTACAAATCTGAGCGCCCTGTTTGAAAATTTGTGAGTACAGTTTATTAATCCATGGACGCGATTTGATAAACCGAGGGAACAATTTAAGAATCTGTGAGTACAGTTTATAAACTGAGGGAACAAATTGCAAAACTGGCCACAGATTTGCGGGTCTTGTTTTTTTTTTTTTTTTTTCCTCCTACAGGTGACCTCCCGGGTTCCATAACTTAGATATACTAGTCGTTTACATATGTATGTATTTTTTACTAGTCGTGGTAACTAACAACAATATCTGAATATGCTGACTTATGTGGACTAACTTTTATTTGAGAGAATTTGTTTAAAATAGGTCAATTTTTCCATTTAAACGTTATTGAAATTATATGAATTAGTTGCGCACATCCATACACCGCGCGGTATTCTAAAAATGCTTAACACTCAAGTTAAAAGAAGTTGTACTTTCCATTCTACTGACCTGTGTCTTGCAGTTTTAGCAGCAAAAACGTGTTCTGTGTGAATCAGCCCTAAATGTGAATTTTTCTTTGAAAATGAAAAGTGTTACTTTGAAAACTGTTACAATTATTATTATTATTATTATTTTTATTTTTTTTTACATTGACCGAAACTGAAGTATGATCTTGATATGGTTTTCTTGTGTTCACAGGTATGGCCTCACAAGTCTTGGTCTACCCACCACATGTTTTTCAAACTCAGACAAGTGCCTTTTGTAGTGTGAAGAAACTCAAAGTCGAGCCCAGGAACTGTGTTTACCATGAGAGGGCCTACCCACAGACTTACTTGAATGGTAGAACCCTTGGCATTGCTTACCCGACAAAACTCACTGCTTCGTTGAAGACACGTGATTCTGTGATTGGCAGACACCGCGGGCAGGATTTTCCTTTGCAGACGGCTACTGTGCGTGGCGTGCGTCGTCAGGATACCACCACAGCGGCACAGCAGCAAAAAGGGGGCATCTCCTCTCAGGACAAGGGGCCAGAGCACCAGGACAAAAGAAGGGGTTGCAGCAGTGGAGCTACAGTGGCAGTTGGAAGGGGAAGGGGAGAGGGAAGTGGCAGTCAAGAAGGAGGTGGAGGACAGGGTGGAGGTGACAGTGAAGGTGGTGGAGGAGAGGACAAGGGTGAACGGAAAGACTGTGGAGGTTTTAACTTGCAAGACAGCTCCCACAGATGCGGGCTGAAACGTAAGAGCGGGGAGCTTGAGAACTTGGGGAGCGCCATGCAGATTGTAGAGGACCTGTCAATGTTACCTGCGATGTTGCAATCAAACGTGGGAAACCCACCGGTTGCAGTGCCAGCGGCGGCGGCCGGTGGAGGGCCTTCAAAGCAAGGTGGAAATTCCAGAAATGGGGATGGAGACTACCAGTTGGTGCAGCATGAGTTGCTTTGCTCGTTGAAGAACACCTATGAGGTATTAGACTTCCTCGGCCGTGGTACTTTTGGCCAGGTTGTGAAATGCTGGAAAAGAGGCACCAATGATATCGTGGCAGTGAAGATCCTAAAGAATCATCCATCATATGCACGACAGGGCCAGATTGAGGTGGGCATCCTGGCCCGCCTTAGCAGCGAGAATGCAGACGAGCATAATCTTGTGCGAGCTTTCGAGTGTTTCCAGCACCGCAGCCACACCTGCCTTGTGTTTGAGATGCTGGAGCAGAACCTATACGACTTCCTCAAGCAAAACAAATTCAGCCCGCTACCTCTGAAGGTAATCCGTCCCATTCTTCAGCAGGTGGCCATGGCACTAAAAAAATTGAAGGCCATGGGACTGATTCATGCGGACTTGAAGCCTGAGAACATCATGCTGGTAGACCCTGTAAGGCAGCCCTACCGAGTGAAAGTCATAGACTTTGGCTCGGCCAGTCACGTCTCCAAAGCAGTCTGCTCAACGTACCTCCAGTCACGGTACTACAGGTATGTACAAACAAAAGACTGAATTAGTGCTCAGCTGAAAATTGTTTCATATTCCTAAGCAATATAATGGTTATCTCACAATGGCCAATTAATTGCACTTGCTAATATTTTGGTCACTATAATGAATGTTGAAGTTTTCACCTGAAGTTTTGAACGGTCTTCACTTGAGTTTGGCAGAGTTGTTCTGTTTGTGCATTGATTTGTATTTTCTGCAAAAAATATTCAGAAGCATAATTCCTTCTCACCAATAGATGATTGAAAACATTCTAAAATCTCTAGCTCTCCGTGTATGTTATACAACTAAAGTCCTTGTGGAATTACCAGTCAGGAAACGCCACTGATGTAAAACAATTTCCCTTGTTTTCTAAAGCTACGCTGACCCTGTAGAATTATTTGATCCCACAATGCAACAGACAGGGGCTAAACCATTCTTCTCACATCGCCATGGGAAAGGAAGTGATGATTTGAAAGTACTTTGTACAATAGGGTAAAAACAACTGGTAATGGAGTTTTTAGAGCCCTGTTGCATATGTAATCAAATAATAACTTTTGAATGCAGGGAACCTTTGTAAATATTTTCAAACTGAAATGGTGGCTATGTTGAAATGGTGGCTAAATTTGTTTATTTTTATCGCAAGATCATCATGCTTCATCTTGTTTCCTGAATGCATCAAAGGAAATGCCTTGAATGTCACATTAATAGACTGCCAAATTTAAATAAAACATAAATAAAAACATTGACAAAGAAATAACTTTGTCTAACTAAAACTAACAATATTTAACTTTTACTTTTGTGCAGTTCTATTTGAAAACATGCATGGTGAGTAACAAATCTGCTATAATAATATGGGTAAACCTTAAAGGGATAGTTCACCCAAAAATGAAAATTAGCCCATAATTTACTCACCCTCAAGTCATCCTAGGTCTATATGACATTCTTCTTTCAGACGAACACAATCAGAGTTATATAAAAAAAATATCCTGGCTCTTCCAAGCTTTATAATGGCAGTTCTGTTTTGAAGTCTGTAAAAGTGCATCCATCCATTATAAACATACTCCACATGTCTCCGGGGGGTTAATAAAGTCCTTCTGAAGCGAAGCGAGGCATTTGTGTAAGAAAAATATCCATATTTAAAACTTTACAAACCGTAATCTCTAACTTCCCCTAACTTAAGTTACGGTGACGAACACTGAAGCGCAGACGATGGAGCAAAACAAAACTTAGCATATTCTCACCGGACTGTCCTACGTCATACGCTGGAACACCCGTCTCTCGTGAACGTGCGTATGACAGTTAGCGGAAATTAGAGATTACAGTTTGTAAAATTTTAAATATGGATATTTTTCTTACACAAATGCATCGCTTCATTTTAAAAGGCCTTTATTAACCCCCTGGAGCACTTTTATGATGATAGATGCACTTTTATGGACTTCAAAACAGAAACAGCCATTCACTGCCATTATAAAGCTTGGAAGAGCCAGGACATTTTTTTTAATATAACTCCGATTGTATTCGTCTGAAAGAAGAATGTCATATACACCTAGGATGACTTGAGGGTGAGTAAATCATGGGCTAATTTTCATTTTTGGGTGAACTATCCCTTTAATCTCCTGTTGAGGCCCTGTCACAAACCCCCATCAATTTGGATTTTTGACCCTCCATTAGATCTGTTTGTTTCTTCACCTCATTCCTTCGACTATTCTATGGTTTATGCAAAGAACAAATCCTGGAACATTCATATAGAGTATTACTGCTACTAGGAGTACATGAAAGTAGTGTGCATTTATCATCTCGAAATGAAGCAGGGTACTTTTGCTATTTTAATGTAATTTTGTGTAACTCGTCAATTTGATTAAGCCAAAAAGGAGAAATCGTGACTACTGATTAATTCGTCACACTGAAAGGATCGGGCATTGCATTGCGGGATGCACGCTTCCTGCAGTGTGCTCTAGTTGCACTGCACAAATGCAGTAGTTCATCCAGACATTCCACACATACAAACAATTTGCAAACTCTGCAGTGTAAACTGCAGAAGTGGAAAAAAATATATAGTATGCTATTCTGAACAAAGCCATTGTGTGCTAAATACTTTTAAATATGAATTATTTTTTTTAAACATTCAGCACTACTGTTATGGTAGGTAAATCTTTCCATGTGACTGAAGAGCCATTCTCATTTTAATCAGTACATTTGAAGCTAATGCGCATTTGATTAGCTGTCGGTTCGGCCTGTGTCTGGCATGAGGACTGGTGTAATCACTAGGTGTGGGTAACTAATCCACTCAAGCTCCTGCTGTTGCCTGCCGGATTACGTTTTAAGTCATATTCTGACTAAGGCAGTTCACTTCACAAGTTCGTCTGTGAATCCTATACTTCTGCCTATACTTTTAGGTACTTATGCACTTTTAACTGTTGACATTGAGTTAATAGAAGCATGACTAATGGAAATTGACTTGAACTGCTATAGCGTCTGTTTTTCTTTATACTATCTTGGTGGAGGTTGTGTCATCTTTGGAATCCTATTTTCAGCCATGTCTCTTAAGTAAGTGTAAACATGCCCATGCTTCTGGAAATCATTTCCATCTCAGATGTTTGATTAAACTCTCACACATGTGTGTGATATTTCATGTGTACGTTTGTAAGTGCTCTTCATGCAGTTCTTCGTTGGTCCAAATTTCTTAGACTTTCTAACTTTTCAATGGAAATTGGATTAGTTGTACAAAAAGTGTTAGAACCCTAAATCTAAGCCACTGATAGCTAGGCCAACACAGAATGTTTATATTTCTTTACAGATTTTTCACTGCCAATCAAACATTGTAAAATGTGTTCAATAATGTTGAAAGTAGGGGTGTGTGACCTGATTAAAATGGCTCCACGATCTGCCTTTAAAGAGAGATCGTAGTATCTATTATACAGTACGTATACAGGCGCTTACATCCCAACATACTGTACAATGTGACGTACATGTTCGCATCATGTTTAACAACGTAGTGGTAGGGTTACATGTGACATTTCAGTTCTTCACCATCACACATTTTTTTTATTATTTGCATGTGTTTTAAAGCCTTGCCATTTTAAAGTTTCACACGCACACACACTAGGGATGTGACGGTGAGGAAATTTTCCCACTGGTTAATCGACGTGTGACAACACCGGGAATACCTGTATCATCGGCGGGGGCTTTTAAAACGCTAATTCTAAACCGAAAGTAAAATGCGCATGGCCATTCATAACTGAGTGGAGCAAAGCGAGTGTTTTCAATGAATTGAATGAACTGAAAGCGCCAGTGGACACGCACAGTGAATGACAGTGAGGCCATAAATGCTTGCATACTGCGTGGCCGTGAATGAATGACAGTGCGGCCATGCTTATTCCACTTTCGGTTTAGAATTAGCGCCAATTCGGGGGCGGGTTGCTTGAATGTATTGTTTTGTTGTTGTGTTTTTCCATTAAGAATAATAGGCTAATGAACCCACCAATGACAAACGTACTTATATAGGCGCTTTTACATTTCACTTTGAAACCAAATCTTCCGTGATCATCTTGTCATTCAGCTCTTCACTCTCATGATGAATGAAATCTAACTCCTGCTGCTGGTCTTTGCTGCGACTCTTGGTTGGCTCACGTTTTATTGAGAAGACTTAAGTTTTCATTTGTAGTGTCTGTTCTCTAACTGAACCTAAATTATTTTATTACTGTAAATTTTTTAAAATATTTTATTAAAATATCAAAAGGACGGTGGGGGCGGTGCTGCGGTGGGCAAGTGATGTAACTGGTTTTGTGGCTGAACACCGACACCGGCAACACGACTATCGTAGCCCCACACACACACACTAGGGATGGGCGATATCTTTATCGTTTGTGATATACCGGTAAAAATGATCCCCACAATAAGAATTTGTCCTCCCGCAATAATAACGATAAAGCCTAGTTGATGACGCGACCCATTCACATCTCGCATGCAGAGCGAATCCAACTATGGTGGAAGCTGCAGAGGAGTTTATCGCTAAACGAGGGGCTAGCTCTACAATCTGAAACCTGTACACACTGATATATTTTCCTTCGCTGAGCACTTGGACTGAGCGCTTGAGAGATTCGCTCTTTGCCAAGCGATCGGTAAAGCACGCTATTTCAGTTCATCTCAATGAATGCACAGTGTATTTGACGCACAGTAAACACTAGACTGAGAGCTCTGTGTTTCTCACACACTCAGAGAGAGTGAAAGAGTCTTACATACCACACAGAATTGACGTGCTATATGTAAACAATATTCTTTGTTGTATTTTCCTGTAAAATAACGGCGTTCATTTGGAATTATTCAGCCTTTATGAACAAGAAGAAACTAATGCGCAAATGTCAATCTCATTGGCTGGCACTCACCTATTACTGTACCCTTTTTAATTTCAGCAAATCAGCTTGAGTGAACGCAGACAACGTGATTTAATATTCATGAACCCAGCAGCTCATCAATCCTTAGTGTGGTTTATATTTATTAGTAGTAGAATTCGTAGTATTATTATCTTATCAGTATAATGTTTATTTTATTTTTTTTACAGAAACACTGAATGACCAACCATGTCTTACAGGAACACGCCGACTTTTTGGGACTTTAGCTTATTCACTGTATCCCCCAGAGTTAGATAAGTTTATACATACCATTTTTATCTCTGTGCTTGCCATAACTCTGTTTTACGCACTCACCGCTAGCCTAGCTTAGCACAAGGATTGGAGGTAAACGGCTCCAGCTAGCCTACTGCTCAATAAGTGACAAAATAACGGCAACATTTTCCTATATATATGTTGTGATGTGTATAGTTACATCGTGTACTAAGACTGACGGAAAATTAAATCGTTCTAGAAAATTGCAACTTTTAATTTTCCGTCGGTCTTAGTACACGATTTAACTATACACATCACAACAAAAAATTGTTGGTGTTATTTTGTCATTTATTGAGCAGTAGGCTAGATGGAGCCGTTTACCTCCAGTCTTTGTGCTAAGCTAGGCTAGCGGTGGGTGCGTCAGACAGAGTTATGGCACGCACGGAGATAAAAATGGTATGTATAGACTTTGGGTAACTCTGGGGGATACAGTGAATAAGCTAAAGTCCCAAAAAGTCGGCGTGTTCTTTTAAGCACCACCACCAGACCTGAGTTCAGTTAAAATGACAAATATGCATTCACACGTTTTCATTCGCACATGATTACCAAGTTTTAGTTAAATTACTAAAATTCTATCATTAAGTCATTGTTTGCAATTTTTTTGTAATCTGAAGGCATGGTTGGGATTATTACTTTTGCCACTGTTTGCACTATTTTTGCCACTGTTTGCACCATGAGAGCTGCATGCTCTCAAGAATGCATGCAGCTCTCACTTGTAGCCAAAAACATGGGTAATGGTACTACATTTATCATCATTGATATCGTTATCACAATAAATATTTTGTGCGGTAGCTGGTATTAAAGTGGAGGAGATGATCCGTTCATTGAGCTGAGCTGAGCTGCGCTACTGTGTTGTGTCACACCACAGTGCCAGAACGGTTTATTTTTTAAATAAATTTCATAATAAAATGGATGTAATTTGAAATCTGAAACTTTGTTTTATATCAAAAGTAACAAGGCACAAATATTATTGCAATTTATTGGATAGGAGGGGCTCTACAAAGTTCCGTTCATTCATCAACTGGAAACAGGATGACTAATTGATTCTTGGGATTTAAGAATCAATATCGGTTCATAAAAATGAGAATTGATACAAATCGAGAAATCAAAATATATATATTTTGATAGGTTTGGTTTATATTATATACATAATCATTAGGGCTGGGTAAAAAAAAAAAATCTACACTCACCTAAAGGATTATTAGGAACACCTGTTCAATTTCTCATTAATGCAATTATCTAATCAACCAATCACATGGCAGTTGCTTCAATGCATTTAGGGGTGTGGTCCTGGTCAAGACAATCTCCTGAACTCCAAACTGAATGTCAGAATGGGAAAGAAAGGTGATTTAAGCAATTTTGAGCGTGGCATGGTTGTTGGTGCCAGACGGGCCGGTCTGAGTATTTCACAATCTGCTCAGTTACTGGGATTTTCACGCACAACCATTTCTAGAGTTTACAAAGAATGGTGTGAAAAGGGAAAAACATCCAGTATGCGGCAGTCCTGTGGGCGAAAATGCCTTGTTGATGACTGAGGTCAGAGGAGAATGGGCTGACTGATTCAAGCTGATAGAAGAGCAACTTTGACTGAAATACACACTCGTTACAACCGAGGTATGCAGCAAAGCATTTGTGAAGCCACAACACGCACAGCCTTGAGGCGGATGGGCTACAACAGCAGAAGACCCCACCGGGTACCACTCATCTCCACTACAAATAGGAAAAAGAGGCTACAATTTGCACAAGCTCACCAAAATTGGACAGTTGAATGCTGGAAAAATGTTGCCTGGTCTGATGAGTCTCGATTTCTGTTGAGACATTCAGATGGTAGAGTCAGAATTTTGGCGTAAACAGAATGAGAACATGGATCCATCATGCCTTGTTACCACTGTGCAGGCTGGTGGTGGTGGTGTAATGGTGTGGGGGATGTTTTCTTGGCACACTTTAGGCCCCTTAGTGCCAATTGGGCATCGTTTAAATGCCACGGCCTACCTGAGCATTGTTTCTGACCATGTCCATCCCTTTATGACCACCATGCACCCATCCTCTGACGGCTACTTCCAGCAGGATAATGCACCATGTCACAAAGCTCGAATCATTTCAAATTGGTTTCTTGAACATGACAATGAGTTCACTGTACTAAAATGGCCCCCACAGTCACCAGATCTCAACCCAATAGAGCATCTTTGGGATGTGGTGGAACGGGAGCTTCGTGCCCTGGATGTGCATCCCACAAATCTCCATCAACTGCAAGATGCTATCCTATCAATATGGGCCAACATTTCTAAAGAATGCTTTCAGCACCTTGTTGAATTAATCCCACGTAGAATTAAGGCAGTTCTGAAGGCGAAAGGGGGTCAAACACAGTATTAGTATGGTGTTCCTAATAATCCTTTGTGTGTGTGTGTGTGTGTGTGTGTGTGTGTGTGTGTGTGTGTATATATATATAATATTTTTTTTTTTTTTTTTTTTTTTTTTTTACCCAGCCCTAATGATTATGAATATAATATAAACCAGAATTGCGAAAACACTTGTTTAATGCATTTTCTCCACCCTCTAAACCCAAACCTACCCATGTCACGTGAAAGTGATCCAATCTCACCCCCGTTTTTGCTGCTCTAGGGAGGGTTCTCTCAAACTCACTGTGGGGGCTGCACTCGGGAGACTACTGCCTAAAATTAGCTGATGGGAGGACTGCCAACGCAGTTTGACTTCTATAGATGGTGAAGTGCGCTGGCAGTCAAAGTGAAATAAGGCAGAGCAAAATACTAGAGATCACTTTAGCACTCAGTCAAGGTCACTGTCTTCCAGCGTCAGCTGTTTTGTTGCTTTTAGCAGCGGGAATATAGATAGACCTGAATTTAAAAAAGGGGTGTGTTCCAGCAATCCCAGAAATTGTTAATTCACACTTCTTCGTTAAAAATGTAATCAGAATTTTAGGACAATAGCAAACAATTAAATGTAATTGTCTGCAATTTGAATGTATTTGCTTATGTTGAAATTATGTAAATAAGCTCCAAAAAAAAAAAAGCACTACAAATATAGTCAGTATGACTTATAATTTCGATTCTGTTGTGTTAAGTGGCGAACAAAATTTCTGGAGCCAGTGTATGAGATACAGGTTCTTGTCATGTTGGTGGTTTTCCATGATGGTTTGGCATGAATAGCCATGGACTTGGTATCTCTTTGACCATGTTCTCTTTGAGTTGGAAACTTCACCTCATCAATCATTTATCTGCTAACGTTGGCAACATAGCAAACAAGGGCAATCAAATTGTGTCCCGTAAGAGGAACAATGTAAATTTGTTCAGTGTCATTTCATTTATATTTCATCTAGTGTCCCATTGATTCTGACCTCATCTGCTTTCCTCTGCGAGTTTAAAGGTGAAGTAGTAGGACATTGGATGGGTTTCTATAAACATCTGAATGACTGTTCAATTCTATGTGTTGTAACCAAAGTCAAAGTTTACAATTCAAAATAAATAAATAAATGTTCCAAACTTACCAAACCCAATGTATTATATCCAGGATTTTTAGTGTTGTCAAGGCCTGTTTGAGATGTGTTATCAAGGATCAGGACTCAAGGACATTGGAGGCAAAAGTTATTTAGATTATTATTAGTAGATTGTTATTTTGACTATTGGATGTAATAGAATAGGTTAACATGGTTTGATGTTCAAAAAACATTATTTTTCACATGCTGTGCATTTATTGTAGTTCCTCTATTCCCAGTCTGTCTGAAACCCACTGATTTCTACAAAGCCCCTCCTTCCGGAAAGCTCAGAGTGCTCTGATTGGCCAGCTTACCCAGTGTGTTGTGATTGGCTACCTCAAGCGTGTGTCGGAAATGTAATGGCCCTTGCCATAATCGCATTGTGGAATTCCAGGGAATGAACAAGCTGATTTTGCGGCTAAGGAAACTTCATCTTCAGAGAAGTTTCAGAGAAAATGCCCAATTCCACCTACAGACCTCAAATCTATTATACACACTTATATCCGCAAGAAATGGCAAGCTGAATGGGATCAGTGTCTAACAAACTAAATTTTACTAAATCAATCCTGTGGTTGGTGTAAAACGTTGTGTCCATTTTGAAAATTGCTTGGATCATATTACCTACACACGTGTCGAATAGGGCACTCCAGACTAACTCATATGTTTGTTAATGGGTGAATATCCTCCTCTATGCCCCTCATGCTAGAATCCATTATCACTGAAGTGTATTTTGATGGACAGTGATACATTGAACTCTGTTAGACTTTTTAATTTTTCAGTTGACACTTATGAAAAGATTTTTAATAAAGTTAGACCATATCTAGTTTAGAATTTTGATCTAAGATAAAATTTAAAACCTATTTTAATCGTTCTTTTTTTAAATTTCTTTCTCACCATGAATATAGCCGGGGTGGCTGGCATGCCGTTAAAATATTAACACACACGTTAAACGACAGACAAAAATAATCAGGCAAACTAATAAACTTTTGTCTAATTTCGCCATTTTGATTGGAAAATAGGCCTGTATAGTACGTGAGTCATGTAATGTAATAATTAGTAACTGTTAATGTGACAAGAAACATTAACAAAGCTGTTTCATCATATTAGGCATAAGATTAATATTGAATGTTGTGAATACATTTAATAAACTCATTTAGCTAGCGTTCGTAGCCTTCAGTAAATAAACTTAATGAAATTATTAATAAAACATATAGGCCTAGGCTAAATCAGTTGAGCTTGTTTACTTCACTGACACAGACGTAAACAAAAAGACTATAAGTCAAAGCTCCGCTTCAGGAGGGGAAGAGACAAGGCTAGATAAGGGGCTAGAAAAAGAACGAGTGATGTAGATGAGGCGAGAGCAGGAATTGACATAATCTACTGCCCACTGACATGGTTTTAAAGCTATTTCTTATCCATTCAAACGTCTTAAAATGCATGTAGATCAGAGAAATCAGCATTTTCTCGGGGGAGCATTTTATTGTTTTGTTTTTCTTACTCCTTGACTTGAAAAGGATAAATGAATTTGACCATTTGTTAATTTGTTTCGGGAACTACTACAGAATTGTATTTGATGTTATTCATTGAATCTTATTAAATATTAAACTACATAAGCAGTAAAATTCTGTTTGTTTACCTGCAGGAATTTGTTGCAATGAGAGAATTTGCTAGTTAAATCTATTTATTTATTTTAGAACCCTAAATGTTTTTTGTTTGAATATTTTATATTTGAAGCATATCATTTTTCTTCGTTCTAGGACTACTTGTCTCTTTACTCAACTAATCTTGTTTGACCTCTACCCACTCAACTGGGAACAGTTTGCAACATGTTGTTTAGAACTTGGCTTGTCCTGTAATTCAGCATACTGAAAGTAAACCACAGATGTTAGGATTTTATGGGAACCCCTTTCACAAGGTCACCGAGTTAAGAATTCATCCCTCCCTCTGGGATCAGATTCTTTATTAGTCTTTTAGTTGCACTTCCTAAAAGTGATATCCAAAGAGAACTAGGATGTGAGTCTTCCTCCGTCATTGTAGCTGTAAGCTAGAATAAGGAAATAAAGAGTAGGTGAATTCATGGATTTAGGTTTTTATAAAATGTAAGGCCTTTTTTTAGTCCAAACTCACAGACAAACTTGTAGGTTTTCTGAGATGAACAGATGACAATATTACTGCAAGATGTTAGTTGAATCTTAATGATGCACCATGACTTCAAATTACAGTGCTGTGATGAAGGGGGTTTCTGTCTGTTTGCTTAATCTGGACAGGTAGCCTCAACATGTTGAGGCATGCTGGAGACATGAAGGGTTTGTCTTGGATCTGCTCAGATGCAGTAGATCTGGCTTTGGTTTGAGTTTGAAGAAGATGCTTCATCTCCAGGTGTTTTTTTTTATTTGTTTGTGTTGTTTGATTTTCTTTCTGTATAAAGATCTAACTTCTTTCTGGAAACTTTACAGAAACAATCTGGTGGGTGTATTGTTTAGTGTCCTATTTACTTCCACTGAAAGACTTGAAAGTGGCTGTATGTGACGGAGTACCAGGGAATTTCCTTTGGTCTCTGCGGAATACTTTCCCGGCAGGGCTGCCGTCTAGTTTCAACCTGTCTGTCAGACTGTATTATCAAGAAATTTGTTTCATATTGCATATTTTGTGTAATTGCATCAAAACTTTCTCAATGGTCTCACTATGATAATGTTATAAGTTTTATCTTTTTAGGGCTTTATACATGACAATCTGGGTGTTTGGTTTCAAAAGTTCTATGTTATCCTTAAGTAACGCACCTCCATGTGAGATTTTAGCTTGTCATTTCTTTCTCCCTCTAAATATATTATCATAACCTTATTGCTTTTAAAAAGTGTGAGCTTTGTAGAAAGATAGTCTTACTCTTATGATGTTTATGTGGTTGTCAATTTAAGATCTTGCATTCGACAGAGCTTTTGTGGTTTCCAGTTACTGTCAGCCTTGGTGACATTTGATAGATTTATTTTTGTTTGAATTAAACTAAAAGCTCTTTACCAAGAGAAAACTGAACATTAGAATGACCATGGACTTTTCCTTAAAGTTTACACACCCACACAATGTTCATGCCACCTAGCTACTTATCAGTGATCACGTTGAAGTAACACATGGGCGTTTGGTTTCACAGATTGCACGTTAAGACCTCACAATACTGGGTTTCACATTAATGCAAGAGGACCAAAACAACAGTGGTGAAGTGAGAACTGTTTCCCTCTACAAACCAATGTTTGTGTAAAGAAAATGTCAAATTGGGTTTATCTTGAAGTTCACTTTTGAAGTGTAAGTTCAGACAAAAATATCTTTTTTTATAATTTCTTAATGTTGTTTGAAAGATGTATAATTTTGAATGTGCTATACAGATTGTCTACTGGAGAATTCTGTGAAATATATGGCTCTTGCACTGTTAATATTTAGTAAACACACATCACCATCTAAAAAAATAGTCTCTTTATGGTGGAGTTTAATCAGAATAAGAGTGACGTAATCTTGAAGTGTGTATGTGTATAAATATTTGTTGTAATGGCATCTTTTTATGAATGAAGGCCAGTATCACTAATACTGGTACAATTAAAAGCTATCAATTTCAACATTTATTTGTCTTTAAAAAAGTAACAACTTTTAATTTAAGTGAACTTAAAACAATCTTCACATAAACCCATTATAATAAATGTCATATTTACCTGTGGCCTTCATATGTAATCAATATACAGAAATTGAACAGAAAGTTATCAAACTTTACAGTCTTAACAGCATAAATTATAAATTAAATGTAGATTAATCCTTATTAAAGCTACAATTTTCTCTGTTAGCTTTGTTCTTTGATTAACTTTAATGACAGACACTGGTTTATTAGGCTGCTGTGACTTTAAGATTTGCCGCTGCCGAACTGTCACTCGCATCTCATTTTCTCACAATTCTTTAAGTTCATTTAAGATGTTAAGTAATTTAAGACGGCTCTTATGAGAATACTCAATAAAACTGGAATTTCGGCATAATTCTGTGTGTTGTTGTTTGTTCAAGCGCGAAAGACAACTCGATTCTGGCGTGCTGTCTGTGCTGCCGCGCATCTTTCTGTGTGTCGTGTGTGTGTCAGGACAGTCACAGATAGCGCATTCTCTTTTATCTTGTAGCGCTTCAATGGTTTAAAAGCATTTGCATGAATAAGAGTGTGATCATATAATGTAACGCTAGCCAAAGGACGATAGGAAAAACAGATGCTGCGTTAAAGGTGATGGATTTTTCACTTTACTAAAGCATAAAAATACCATGCTTGCAGATATTTCGGAATTTACCTACTTGTTTCTCAGAAAAAAAATGCTACAGCCGGTTATTCTACTTTGAAATGTACGTTCCGTGACGGAAAGTCTGGTTTTTTTTTTTTTGGTCTGTGCGAAACCCCATGCCGCCAGTTTACCCAATAGTATTTCGACAGCCTAGGTTGCCAGTTAGTGGAAAACGCAGCAAATTGCTGCCATGGAAGAAAGGTTCTACCCAACCTAAAACGCCTCAGCACCCATCTAAAAATCTCTATGAGCAGGAACATATTAAAACATGGATAATTCAACTCATCAACTTACAGTGTGTAAGTCTCTTCTGCTTTCATTGTCAATTGCGCTTGCTCCTGTTGCGTGTCCTCAAAATGGCAACCCGCATGAGCTTCAAGTCTGAGGAGGGGGAGGGGTGGGGGAAACGACGGTCTCCAATATTTTAAATTTTGGACTGTAGTACCTATTTCTACCACTAGCTGTCAATCCTCATACAGCACCTTTAATTGCGTTAAATATTTTTAATGCGTTAAACTGAAAAAAATGAATCGCATATGTTAATGCGATTTCATATATATATATATATATATATATATATATATATATATATATATATATATATATATATATATATATATATATATATATATATATATATATATATATATATATATATATATATATATATATATAGTATTTAAAAGCAGTTTCAGTGTGTATTGCGTTACATGCATTGCCTTTACATTTAAAATAATTGCAATTTATCTACTAATTAATTTTCCATTTTCCGCTAAACAGACTCCAAGGAGTCTTATTACTTGTTTATTACTTTGACTGTTTTTCATTACCAGACTTCAGTACATTTTCTGGGAACAGGCCCACAGGTGCTGTGTAGCTATGATAGGACAGAAGCATGTTTCTTTGAATGTCCCACTGTTGGTTTAATTAAAAGTAAGCCTGTGAGGCAAGAGGATATTTTGAATGCCAATGCAAAAATAGTTTGCACTGATGGCATCATATAGGCCATACTATATTATAGCTGTAAGTTCATGGAGCTGATTTTAGATCAGCATTCGGTTTGAGCTTTCTCTCTTATGAAATGAATGTTCTTATTTTTTTCTGATGTTATTTCTGGCTTAAATATGCAGTTGCTGTTGCCAAAGTATTGATCATAGTTAAAAATTGACGTTATATACGGACATATTGTGTTAATGTGTGGCCAAAAACAAAAGTAGATTTTCATGAAGTAAATGATAATTATATTTTATTATTAACAGCTTCCTCACTCTTGAAAAACACTGACTGCCACTGCTTGAAAGTGCTTGAATTACACTCTTAAAAATCTGTACCTTTGTCCAGCAGGATTCTAGCTACTGTTCTTGTTAATTTGAGCCTGCAGCTTTCAAGACTTTTTAAAAAAAATATTTATCACTCTGTCTACACCAGTGGTTCCCAACCTGGGGTCTGGGTGTCAGAGTTTGCAACTGGTTTTATGGGTAAAGGTCAAACATGGATGCAAAATAACTTTTGTTTCTAAATTAAAATAACAGTTACAAAATGTGTAATTCAAACCACTTTATTAAACTGCTCCCAAACCGTAGACGTTTACAATAGCTACTCTTCAGTCCACATTCTTTTCATTAAATCTTTAAGTGAAGGGTTGCCAGATATCACAAAAAGCAACCACGATCCTGTATTGTGCTTTGGGTAAGAAATGGGGATGTTGACGATTAATCGATGATCGATTAATTGTCGATAATACATTTAATCAATAAAACGTATCGATCATCGATTAAGCAGGATCATGCGCGTGCGTGCTGCTCAACCGCGAAACATGTAAAGCAGACACGAGGAAAAATTAAGCGAGCACGCCAGAGTTATGTATGGGACCATTTTACAGCTGGAGTTACACCTTCATCATGACTATAAATGTGCGTGTGCATTTGCAGCCTTTTGTTTTGTGCAAATGTAAAATGTCTATATCTGATGTATCTCATAGGATGCATTTGGTTAAGAATTAACGTGGTAGTAAAGCATGCCGGTGATCGGCTTCAGTGCGCGCAACTCAAACAGCACTGCACAACTAATAATGACTATGATTGGGACTGTCATATTACATAACATTATAATGAGAACACTATTGTAATAAAACATTGTGAATTATTTGGGTTTAGTTTGCTGTTTCATCGCGTTGCTCCAGGAAGAGCACGTGCACAACATGAGTCATGCATTCTGAATGGCTTAATTCACGTTCACTTGTGCATTTGCATCATTTTGTGCAGATATAATTTGTAATATTATGTTTATTTTGTATATATCTGATTAATCTCATATAGGATGCATTTCTTTGAGCTAAATATCGCGCTAGCAAAGAACTTAAGTGTACCGGTGTTCATTCAGCGCGCACAGCTCAAACAGCAACACACGACTAATAATAACTTTGATTGGGACTGTCATATTACATAACATTAATGAGAACACTATTTTATTAAATCGTTGTGAATTCATTGTTTAGTTGCCACGTTCAGCGTGTTTTGTTTCAGGAAGAGCGCGTTCATTCTGAATAACAGATATGAGGCGGCATTGGTGATGCGTTGTATTAAAGGTTATATTTGATTATTAAATAAGTAATTTAATTAAATGATCAATCGCATTGACTCATTTTACAATCCTACTAGCCCTTTATTTAGACTAAAAACCCTTCTCATTCATTTGGTGTTTTGAGCAGCATTTGCACACCCCGTCATGCTGTCGGCTATAAGCCACTGATGTAGACGCATATTGCAGTATTAAGGCTAATGATTAATCGATTAATTGATCGTTAATTTAAACGACGATCGATCATGGGAATTTATGTAAATTGACATCCCTAGTAAGAAATAATATTCTCAAACATGGCCCTTAAAGGGATAGTTCACCCAAAAATAAAAATTCTATTATCATTTAGTCACCCTCAAGTTGTTCCAAACCTGTATGAATTTCTTTCTTCTGCTGAACACAAAGGAGGATATTTGGAAGAATGTTTGTAACCAAGCAGATCTCGGCAGCCATTGACTAGAACTTGACCGTGACTAAATGATGACAGAATTTTCTTTTTTGGGTGAACTATCCCTTTAAAATCTCAATATAATAAGCTGACATGACAACTGTACCAGGAAAAAAATATATTAGAGAACAGGCAGGAAACTGTATTATGATTAAAATATACTATATTTAAATATTATTGAATAAAAACAATAAAGTAACATTTCCTTATGTAAGAAGGGGGGCTTCAACAACAAAAAGTTGGGAACCATCAGTCTACTCTGAGGTACAACCCACCCCCTAATCCTCCAGTTTTCATTACTGTATGCAATCACTCTGGGCAGATATTTTCACTACCGTGATTATTTAGTGCCGCCCCTCAGAGACAGATCAGATCTATGGATGGAGATGCCATTAATAGATTGGCTCTCACCTGTTTATGAGGGAGAGACGATATATGAGGCCTGCAGTGGAGCATCACCCAGTGAATATTGGAGATTGAGCTGCTTTATGCATGGAGACATCAGGAAGCTCTCTAAATTCCTTCTTTTGATGTAAGGAAGTTTGTAGTAGGACGCTTAATGTAGAGTTTTTTTTTAACAGTGTTATGCATGTCTTGTGTCAAAGACAAAAAGGGGGTTTCAAGCATCAAAAAAACAAATGTGTAATACAGCTTTACATTTTTTGTATTTCTTGTACTTTAGAATGTGTCCTGTTTAATTTTATATTTTTCTGAGCAAAAAAATGACTATAATGCTTTTTTTTTACCATGATTTACAGAAGACACTAAAATATCATTGTGTAACAAAATATTTGTATCAGAAAATCTTATTAGGCATATTTAAAACAGGAATCATTTGATGACATATTAAAAGACTCTATTTAAGGATCACAGTGCAGCCACAAATACTAATTCATTGTCATTTTTAAATCTTATACTTTGCTAATATCCTTCAAACCACTAGGTTTTACCCATTTATTAGCAAGAAGTTTTTGTAAGGAAGTGAAAATCATTTAATTTTATATGATCACATATATTCTTTTATACATTTTAATAACTACAGGTCAGAATAAGTTTGTTTCATTTTTACATAAATATATTCGTTACGCTAAATTACCAGGTTTGTTACTCTGAATGACATTTTGCCAAAAGAGATAACATTGTCATTGTTCCCATAATTGCAATGGTCTTAATTTTGGGGATGGAAAAATCAAGATGCAGCCTAATGGGATTATTAAACTTCAAAAAACTGTGATTTTATTAAATGAGCACTGCACAGTTGAAATAGTTAGGCTATAGCCCTCAGCTGTACTCATGAACTAAGCATTCACACCAAAACTGATGAATATTTCGGCTTCAAGTCAGCACAAAATCAGAATTGACCCCCTTTACTTTGTTAGTGCACATTACTAGTCTTAGGGTGCAAGTTGATCCCACCCCCCCAATAAAAAAGTATTTTGTAATCTTTAAGCAAAATCTGAAAATGTACTTCCCCTATAGAATGGCCTTCCATCTCTGGTGACGTCAGTTTGACTTGCTTGGGTAGAACATCCCCTCCAACTGTCAGTCTGCTGCGGGCTTTGACGACAAGTTGAATGGAACATGCACTTCTACATCCAATCAATTTCCAGAATGTCTCAGTTGAGCATTATTTTTTTTGTATGCGGTTAATTTCACTTTGGATTCTTTGGTAAATCAGCCAGATTCAATTTCAGCGCAGATTTTTGCAAACAGACTTTTAAGATATGGACTCGACAGTATTGCCACAACATGTAACTAACCATGTTAATTCTAATGCCTGATCTGTGACCAGTGATTTCTGATATGTAATAAAAGATTCACGTACAGTCAGACGTTCTTTGTCTTATGTGTCAGTAAATCAAACAAATGTCTAAATGGTCAACTTCACATTGTTTCTCTTAGTAGGATAAACTGTGATTAAATTACAAATATATTATGTATTAAATAAAACAAATGTAGAAAGCGATCAAAGAATGCTCCCTTGGCAATCGCGGAGCTGTAAATCAAACAAAGCAAGTTTATCAGTGACTGAGTTCTGGACTTGCGCCAACTCCCATAATAATCTCTTATTTACATTGTGTTTGCACTGTTAGTTATGATGAAAGTATTCGTTAGTGTGCAGAAATCGAGTTGCAATGACGAGATCACTGCATTAATGCACTCAACATGTCTGTGATCGGCTACAATGCTCATCACTGCAACCTTTCATGCCACATTCTACAGTGCTATAGATCTAAATATAATGCTATAATCAACACTTTTCACGATTTGTTGACCTTGAAAGCTGTAATAGTAAAAATGTGCTAAAAGTTTTTGAGGGAGTTAAGCATGTAAAACTTAGCTATTTCATATACAAAGTCTCACATTGTAGAAGAAAGTCTACATTGAAGTCTCAAAGCAGACACGGACCTTCAAACAGAGCGTTCATAGCAGACGGCTAAAACCAGGATAGGAAAAATGCTTTTTATTTCTAAATGATGACAATTTTTGATGTAAAAATCATACTATCATTATAAGTGCACCACAGGAAACATTCTAAAACAATAAAACAATGCAGTTTATGACCCCTTTAAACAAGCTTTATTGACGTTAGCATGTTGCTAAGCTAAAGTCTTGGTTTTCCAGTAAACAAAAAGATACCTATGATGCCTAAAAATGTTGCCTATGTTGGCAGCTCACTATGTTTTTAGACAAAGCTTATATTTCTGTAATACAAGTGTTTGTCCTTGTGTAGTCTGAGTGACAGTAATCTGTCAGACAGATTTACTGAGGTGAGTGCTGACTGGAGCAGCATCACGTTTTCAGACAAAGACCTTAATGCCATTCAATGAGATCACTGTGGTGATTCGTTGCTAAGCAGTCACTGGGCTTCCTGCGTCACCATGTCTACACTTAAAGTAGCGCTCTCTGACCTGGTAACCCACGTGAGACCAAGCCTACCCTAAACTAACATACATTGCCTTAGCCTTTACAAAAGCAACATGTTTATACATATATGTTTTGTATGTGCCATGTGTGTTTTTTTTGTTTTTTTTTGTGTTGTGGTTAAAGGGTTAGTTCACCCAAAAATGAAAATTCAGTCATTAATTACTCACCCTCACGTCGTTCCAAACCTGTAAGACCTTCGTTCATCTTCGGAACACAAATAGAATTTTTTTGGGATGAAATCCGAGGGCTCTCTGACCCCTCAATGGATGCCGACTCACCATTGGCCGATGCTGTTCACGTGAGCACCATGACGCATGCGTGTGATACTGACGCAGGAGTTAGCCAATGGCGAAGAACTAGGAAGAGATGCACTTGCTGTAACAATGCAAACTGCGTAGGACACTGACACAGACGAGAAAAAACTGTTGCATAAAGTTGTTATTTTTGTTTGTTTTTGCACTTTAGGGTTGAACTACTGTAGTCACGTGGACTTTTAACAATTACCTTTCTGGGCCTTGAAAGTGTTCATTAAATAGCTGTCTATGGAGGGGTCAGAGAGCTCTCAGATTTCATCAAAAATATCTTAATTTGTGTTCCGAACATGAACGAAGTTCTTGCGGGTTTGAAACGACATGAGGGTGAGGAATTAATGACAGAATTTTTTCGGGTGAACTAACCCTTTAATGGTCTGTGCTGGTGCCTGAAAGGTTTAATGTTGATCCATTGAATTGAAGATTAATCTCTTATTTAAATACTCATGTTTTGTTTACTCGTATTTTGAGTGTAGTGTGCACCCCTTTAAGGGCTAGGTAAAAATATCAATCTTTATTTGTATGATTTGATATTGATCTATTTATGAAAACCCTATGAAAATGAAAAAAAAAAATTCACTTTTGGAAATAGGAATGTCTTGCAGTCATAATGCATAATGCACTGTTGCGATCAAGCAATCATTTATTAACTGAAGTAATAATTAAGACAGGCTTATGGACATTGTAACAGATATATTCCAAAATTAATCCAATTGAGAGTTTGCGCTAGGGCTGGACGATATGATTAATTGAACACTTTACCTCAATTACGATTAATGAACGATTAATTTTTTTATTAAAGGTGGGATATTTCTTTTTTAAATTAATTGGCACCGTGAGAGTAGTTAATTGAGTGCATTAATGAGAGAGACTGTGTGTGTGAATTAGTCATACCATCTCTCTATTATTTGTGAAGCTGTGCATTGTATGTAGCTACTTCAAAAGTAGAAAAATATGTGCTATAACTCCTGTGATGCATCACTGGACAGCGTTGACAATAAGTTTCTGCGCTCCTCTCTGTTTGCACGATCTTCACGTGATGTGCGAGCTACTGTCTGCTCTTTATGAATTCGCCTCTGTTTTGCTTCCATGCCATTGACTGGATGGGGCGGAGTCAAGTGACCACGCGGTAGTATGTTTTTAAGGGGAAAGTACTAACAGCATTAAAAACCGAAATAACCGACATGGAAAATGTTTGTAGGTTACAGGTTTTGAATTTTGGTTTCGATTACTTTTCGATTAATCGTCCAGCCCTAGTTTGCACAATAGAATTGAATCAAATCAGGATTTCCATACTGATACAAAGGCCTAGTTCTCACTTTTTGTATTCTGAGGGTGAAATATGTAGATAGATTTTGTGTGTGTGTGTTATGGTGACCCTGTTTCTCATATTGCTGTTTGTCGTCTTCAGGGCTCCTGAGATCATTCTTGGCCTGCCTTTTTGTGAAGCCATAGACATGTGGTCGCTGGGATGTGTGATTGCTGAGCTTTTCTTGGGCTGGCCCCTCTACCCAGGAGCCCTCGAGTTTGACCAGGTAACTTTTCTAAAACACCTCTTTCCTCCTGCATCCACCTTTCTTTCAGTATCTCTCATCTCCTGTCTAAACAAATCTCATGAAACCTGCCCAGAATCAGATCCTGCCTCATATTTTACCACCAAAATCACATTTGGTGTTTTTCATACTACCTGCTTTAAGCCATTGGTCATAAAGTGCTGAAAATTTTTTAATTGTGTGCTTTATGCAAAATATTATTTGCATGTTATAAATTCAAAAAGGGTGAAATGTGATATAGACATGGTTTCGTGAGATTCGGCCATATCTATCAATATCTCTTTCTCGGTTTCAAATCTTGTTTTATAGTCTCTTTGATACTCACTTACTCACTTGCTCTCTCATTCTCTCTCTCACACACACACACACACACACACAGAATGTCTCTTCTTGATCGGGAGTTCTCCATATTTCTCCTCATCTTGACGTAATCTGTTTAGCACAGAGCCATGGTATGTGCTGTCAGGCCCAAACAATCTCCAGAAGAATTTTCACGGCTGCTTCTTAGCGGCTATGTTGGCGTACGAGTGTCAGCATGTGGGTGTTTTTTGTGTGCGCTCCTGCTACTTCTGTTTGAGTGTGCATGGTTTATGATCTAAGTGTTTTCTAGTTTTCGGGCCGTACTCCTCCTGCTGCTGGGCCCCTGAATGCCCCGGGGTGAAACTGAGTGGAGGGGGCATTACAGAGACTCGGTGTGTCTGCATATGTGATTTATATGCCGGAACAAGCCCAGATTAGAACACTGTTTCTGGGGAGGGTTTGGAAAGGAGAGTCCCAGCAGCTCCTGACTTGACACAGCAGTTGACGGCAATAGCTTGGGGTTTGATGGGTTTTCCTCCTCCTCTTGGCCGGGCTGTTAATGCAGCTGGGATATGGATCTCAAGATGCCCGAGGGTGCCATGAGCTCCAGTCAGTCTTAAAGCTACATGCCCCTTACTGACCATATATAACTGTATTATGCCAGGAAGGCCTTTTAAGCCCATGAGAATTTGGTCGGCATAATTCATCTCTACTATCACAACACTCTAGCTTTAACTCAAGAACACATGTGAGAAGAAAAGTCAGAATTTGCCCATCTGCTAAAAATGATTCTCTTTTTCAGGAATGGCAGATCATAATGTACCCATTCCTGATGTCAAATTCCACTACTCAATGTCTCTTGCTTCATTTGGATGACTTTATTTTTCTGATCTCCAAACTGGATGGAGCTTTTGTGTTTCTCAGTTGTTTTTTTTGGTGTTCTCTTTTTTTTTTTTTTTTTTTTTTTTTGTTTGTGTGTGTGTGTGTGTGTGTGTGTGTGTGTGTGTGGAACAAAATACTGACCAGCTGTCAAACTCCAAAAGCACCATAAAAGCACCATTCTTATCGTGAGTGTCGCATACTATGTGAGTAGGTACTATATTTGAATTTGAACGAACTTGGCGAAGTATGTTCTATATAGTATGAATGAATGTAATCCGGACGTACTACATCCGCCATGTTGTCATTATCATGTGACCTACCAGCGTCAGTTGCATCCAATCACCTCCATTCATAAATCCTCTACCGTGGCCTAATGGGTTCGTAAAGTGTCCATCGTATGCGCACTACAGAATCTCGCCGGAAGTAGTTGGTCGTCCTTTTCGCCTACTGTTTTTCGAATACTTTGAATTCGGACATACTACTCTGTTGGCATACTACTCATACTATATAGTAGAGAAGTAGTCGATTTCGGGCGCAGCTAGAGGATTATTAAATGAGTCCAATCGAGGTGTGAGTTCATCCATCAGATGTTTTAACCCTCTGGGGTCGAAGAACACTTTTTACCAAAATCAGGCTCAAATGGATTTACAAGGTTTTTCAGCAGTGAATGTCGGAGATTTGTGTTTTGTCAGTCATTAGAAGGCATCTGAGGCAGTAATAAATGCATCACATTACATTTTTATCAACTTACAGGTTACAAAGTTTATTGTAGCTATGTTGGCGCTTTATTACTTCATTTAATACATTTGTCCAAAATCTTGGACAATGCACAGGCTGTATTGGCTATGACTAGACAGCAAATACCAGACTAAGACTTTCTTATCTGATCCTCAAATACATAAAACATTAGCCTTTACAAACATTGTGTTTTTTTTTTTATAAAGAAAGCACTATATTTATTTAAACAAACAGTTATTTATTTACCTTTGCACTGCACAGAAGCAGAGACTGTCTCTAAAATGTGTGTGGCACTTCATTTTAAAACGACGCAGGTGGAGCTACTGTAGGGGGCTCCGTCAAGCGTGCCGCACAAGTCCTGAAAAGAGAAGCCAAAACCAGGTCCCAGTATAGTTCATAAACCCCGCCCTCTCCGTTTGATGTAATGGGACGTGGGACAAACTAAACAATCAAATTATACTTAAAATAATTTTTTTTCAAAGATTGATTCTGTCATTTTAGGTAGTTTTTATCACGCTGATGTAAGTTCAAGTGTTTGTTTTTTAAATAAGTTTGGTTTTAGTTATTTGATGCTATAAAAACGGGGGATGTGATGTCATAATTGACAGCTGTGATTGACAGCTTCTCTGAGTAAATTAGTCACTGAGGCACTAACAGACTTTTTTCGGGAGGAGATTGAAGCTTCAACTTTAATTTCTACATTTCCATAACTGTTTATTTCACACCAACATGAGTTGTTCTGCAGTGAACTATACTAACAGATACTGCGGATGTGTGGGCGCGGTTTTGATCTCTACTTCTGCTCTCTACTGCCCAGACTCGGGTCCCGCGTTCACTATTGCGCAGACTCAGGTCCCAAATCAGCGCAAGATGTCAGCACCATATTCGGACATTGGCGGCTTCACTTTTCTTTAGTGGAATTCACTGCCATATTTTTTTTATGGTCTATGGGCTCCATCCACTAGAGTTGCAAGGTTTAGGCATAAGCTTTTTTTAGTATAAAGTTCTATTCAAGCTTTTGTATAAAGTATAGGCAAAAAAAGTTAAAACAACGTTATTAACCGGTTAAAAAAATAACATTATCAAACTGTTTTCGGAATGGTAATGTTACAGAAGCAACGCTTCTAAATAAACGTTAAAATACTGATTCTGCTCGGAGTGAACAGATTGTTTTTTCCCCCATTTTTATCCCCTGCTTTGCTGTCATCTAACAAACTAACTAAAGGTATTTTTTAAGATTAAACAAATCTAACACTGTTAAATATATTCTTCAGGAAATCTCAAAATACATGTCTATTTTTCATACTATTTTAATTAAATTAAGTTTTAGCATTTAATAACATTTGTTTTCTGTTTGTATGTTTTTTTTATTTATTTATTTAGGCGAAATAGTATAGAATTTTAATATTTGCCATTTATCAGTTCTCGGCAATCCAATCTCTTGAAAATTTGTTCAAGTGTGCAGTTTTGAGAGTCACTAAAAATGTATGATTGGTACATAAAACGTCACCATGAAAGTCCACCCTGGAAACCTAACCCTCAGGCAACATGATCAGATCGTACAGTAATGGATTAATAAGTACACTCAGCGTTGGTAGAAGGCATTGGCACTGCCATCTTCTATAGGCAGTTTTCTCTTTCAGACGACTGAGCAACAGTTTGAAAGAAAGTCAAGTTGAAGAAAGTTGCTGGAAAGTAAAAAAATAAAGAAGTTGACATGTTTATAGCTAGGTACCTGACATTTGATGCTGACACTATCGCCACCTTGAGTACTGAGGTTTGTTACCACCACGGGATAGCAATGCAAGAGCACATAAAGTATGTTTAACAGGACTTCATCAAATCACGTGTGGGGTGTCACCTAACTGCCTAAGGTGTGATTCCAGTCTAGGGACTTAAATGGCTTGTGGGGGTCGTACTCCTATTCCACGTGCCTCCTTCACTGGGGTGTTCAATTTAAGCTCACACAGCAAAAGATATTTATAGCATAAATGAACGCCCCTTTACGGCACCAATCGTAGGGGCTCATCTTGCAGGCATGTGGAGCCTTTCGTTTGACACTGCCGATGTATTATAGCAAGTGGCTATTAGACCTCTTGAATGTGAAAGAAATGCATGTTAGCAGACTGCGGCCTTGGGTGCAGGTTTGGACATGTAGGCATATTCTTATAGTACTAAAGTGATACATCCCTGTTTGAAAATAAAGCCGTTACTCTGAGAGGCTGAAACACCCAGAACACATACACAGTGTGCAGAATTAGCACTCACCATGTGCCAAATGTGTGTAAAAATAAAACTGACTTGCTAGCCAGTTGGCTGATATCATCTTTTTTTAAATGAATTAAAATGTTATGCATGATTTAAATGGCAATGAAAGAATAACAATAATGATCTGGCCCGAGTGTTGGGTGTTTATACTTATAATAACTTTTACCGTAATGGAAAGTTACCATGAGAAATTTAGCTAGGAAGCCAAAAGTTACAGCTTATATTGTTGTTACTCCTGTGTTAGAGTTTTGCCACAGATAGACAGACAGCATTGACGAAACCTGATGAGCATGCTATCTAACATTATTTGTTTATTTGAGAATGTTCCAAAGAGCAACCGGTGCCTCAATGGATGGTTTGGCAATGGAAGCAAAATCTGACCTTTTGCCAATGGTCCTTTGTCAGCTGGGTCTATGTCACAATATTAGACTGACCTAAAAAATAGTGCTGTATCTTAAACATTCCTTGTTCACTTTACGTTCTAAATTTGTTTTTGTAACTTTTATTTCTGCTAGAAAAAGTGGCAGATCTATAAGAAATAACTTTCTATTTTGTAAAGAACTTTGTTGCAACAACCACAACTTTTCGATTGCACTTTTTGAATAATTTTCTTTTTTTCTTCTTCTTAATTTCATATATTTTGGGGGAAAATTTTAGTACATATAATTTTTAAATGTTCCTTTTGTGTTCATTGAGTGAAAAGCATTTAAGTGGTCATTATTTCTAGCTTATTAATATTATTAAAGTTATTATTTTACTAGTGCTGATTTTGCAGTAAATGATTTGTATACTTTGTAACTAACAATCGGCCCTTTCACACATACAGTCTTTACTGGTAAATTACCGGTAACAGATCATGTGTGAACAGGACCTTTTCAAAAATACCGGTAAATCAGTTTCCGGCAATTTACCAGTAAGGGAAGTTGTAACATTAACAGTAAATTACCGGTAATGTGCTCTGTGTGAACGCAGAATGAAGATTACCGGTATATTCACGAATGAAGTCAGAACGTGCTGACAT
This sequence comes from Rhinogobio ventralis, assembly GCA_039654625.1. Taxonomy (NCBI): domain Eukaryota; kingdom Metazoa; phylum Chordata; class Actinopteri; order Cypriniformes; family Gobionidae; genus Rhinogobio; species Rhinogobio ventralis. The sequence continues at coordinate 29,127,991 of CM077206.1, read as the reverse complement.
AAGAAGTCTGATTTAGGCCAATCATAAGTTCTTATGGAGATGATGTGATGACAATGTAAATATGTGCTAAATGATCAACTTTGACCATTGCGCAGTGTCTCGCAGCTTTTTCAACGTGTCGCGCTCGAGACCCTGCCTTCTTTTCCATTCATCAGTGCTGCAGCTGGACAGTATTACGTGTTCTGTTTGATCATCCGTTATGCCTGTCACTCAGACGTCAAAATATGTTGTCAAATTGAACAAATAGTGAAACTAAAGTGCTTCTTCCCGTGCGGGCGAATGAAGACAACAGCGCAGCATTTAAAGATCACTTCCGATGACTGATATCACAGAATTTACCGGTATTTTGGTGTTGATTTATGAACGGTCTCTTACCGGTAAAAAGCCAGAACACTGTTGCTTGTATAATATTTTTTTATTTACTGGTAAAGTCGTTGTGGTAATTTTCCGGCAATTTACTGGGATTGCTGTGTAAAAGGGGTTAGCTGTTCTATCCAGATCGTACAAAATATTTTTTTTTATGGGGGGCAAAATAAGATCACATTTATTTCATTTTTTTTGAGAGCAAATGCAAATGTATTGATGTATATCATGTATCACCAGAATTTGGAAAATATACTTTATACTTATATCACCCAGTCCTACTACAGCATCCAAAGGAGCCAGTTTAGGTAGCTCAGCCATCTGGTCAGGGTGCCTCTCAAATGCCTTCCGGTTAAGGTGTTCTGCGCATGTCTAATTGGGATGAGACCCAGGACGCGCTGGAGGGACTTTATCTCCCAGCTGGTCTGGGATGCCTTGAGAACCCCCAGGAGGAGCTGGAAGTTGTTAGGAAAAAGGACATGTGGGCACGTCTACTTAGCCTGGTGCCACTATGACCCTGTCCTAGATAAGTGACAGGTGAATGGATGGATGGAGAACATATATACTGGAAGTCAGCCATGCTGAAGCTGGAAACTTATAACCAAAACCACTGAAATATACTATTACAGGAATTTCTTTATTCATCATCATGGACTGCTATGCTATTTGATGTGCCATTAGATGTGTATATCTCTGACTCTGATAGATATTGGAAATCTAATTAATTCTTAATATTTAAGTCTTGCCAGATCTTGCGTAGCCGTGTTAAACAACATATCTTCTTACTTCCTGTCCTCTGTGCTGACCCAAGACCTGTTTTCCCCCAGTCATATCCACATTGACCTTATGTTGACTTCCTCTCCAAATGTCTTCATTTATTCCCATATCTAGCCCTTAATTTCATCACCCAGAGGTTAAACAAGTTTTCTCTTCCTTTTTCTCACGTGTTCACGTCTGAACAGAATTTACAATGTTCTTTGTCTCTTTTGCGCATTGACTCCGCATTTATGTGTGTGTGTGTGCAAAGAATGTGTGTAATGGTAGCTACTGTTAACTTGCTTAAAGGTACAATGCAGTACAATATATTTTGTCATTAGTAAATGATTACAGAAATGTCATTATTGGCTAAACTACACTTTTAAGTGTAACGTTTCAGTCTAAAGGGCATGACACCAAATCGGCATCAAACTAGTGATATTGCCTTGTATCGCCTGTGTCTGGGCCAAAAAAAGTCTAAGACTACAGCACAAAGACACAATGACTACAGCAACAGCCAATTGGCACGTACGTTTTGCACCTGTGTGAGGGAAAATAACCGTCTATATCAGTGGTAGTAGTTTATATTCGTCATTCAAAAAAGTAAAATCAAAACTACGACTGCGGAAATACAAACAAACAAAGCTGTGCTTGCTCACCATTTTAAATATGAATCATGTTGGTCAGTTGGTCTTCACTTTCTTCATTCCAGACGGCCATGTTGAAAATATTTGCATATTGGAATGCTCCGGTTACATGTTAAAAAAGTTTTTATCGGTGTCTGCCCTTTTGACTTTGACATTTGCTTGTTTTCATCACTTTAGTTTTTTCTTGTGCACTGGTTTGCTAAGCTAAACAGTTCAATTGGACAAAATTGATTTCTTGCCAAGGTGTCACAAACATGTTGGCCCAGTCTGGGTTGAGAGGTCAAAGGGTCATGTAATCTGATTTTAAGATGTACCACTGCAGCACTTGCACCTCTGCAGTCCCCATGTGACACTGAGTATCTAATAGGCCTTTCTCTCGCACCACAGTGCTGTTGACGTAAGAACTCGCACAAAACGGCCACACACCCCCTCCTATTGGTTTCACACAAGCATGACTCCATAAATCGGCCCATTTCAGTGTGTTTTTCAAAACACGTGCTGCGTAGTGAACGTGTTTTTGAGAACACATGCTGTTTCTAGGCATCTGCCGGTCTTTTTTTTTTTTTTGATGGATCCATTTACATTGGACTGTGTTAAAACATTAACAATGATTGAGTTCAGCTAGCTCTGTTTCACTGTTTCCCATCTGTCTCCCTTCAGATTCGCTACATTTCTCAGACGCAGGGTCTGCCAGGGGAGCATCTGTTAAATGTGGGGACGAAGACGTCTCGCTTCTTTTGCCGGGAGTCGGAATCACTGTATGCAGGCTGGAGACTTAAAGTGAGATCAAGAACTAACACACTAACACACACACACACACACACACACACACACACACACACCAGAACACCTGTATCATGTTTATTAATGATATATGCATGTTGAAGAGCTAACATGAATTGTGATTCTCAACACTTCCAATAGTTTTAGGAACTTAGTTATAAGAACTAGCCACCAGGGTGGTTCCCTGAGAACTAAAAGTTCCCCTAGGGCCATTTTCCTGGTTGCATTCACACCGCTAGTAGGAACTCTGAAGTGACCAGTAAGCCACACTTGTTGTTGTGACTTTTATTTTGAGAGCCCGGTGGACATTTATTTTGACAATGCTGAGAACGCCAGGGACTGAGCACACAGCGCTCACATTCACTATCTTCATTAGTTTACAATCTGTTTAACTGTCCTGTCTGATACGTTATTAGATAGAACTGTTATACAAAGAAAGTAAACATTAAATGAAAAAGTATTAGCTTTTTTTTTTATCAACACAAGTATTAGTATTGATGCCCAATGTTGCTAGCTGAGCTGAAATGCATAATCATGTTTAGCTTGGTCCCCCTCCAAACTGCGTTGAATTTTCTCCTTGGAGTATATGGAGTATATGGAGTATATGGAGTATATGGAGTATATGGAGTATATGGAGTATATGGAGTATATGGAGTATATGGAGTATATGGAGTATATGGAGTATATGGAGTATATGGAGTATATGGAGTATATATATAATGCTATATTTTTTTGGACTGAGTAAAAATTTTTTTATCATAAAAATAGCTGTGCAGCATATCTTAATATAGCCATGGAAAAAAAAAATTATATATATATAATTTTTTTATTTTTTTTTTTGTTCTCAAAAATATGTATCTTTGGATTTTATTGTGGGTTATGAGGTAGACACTTCTACCATTATTATTAATCCATTATTACATTTTAATGAAAAGACTATGAATACAAATATGTTTGTGCACAGTAATGAATAATGCATTATAAGACCAGGAACATGTATCAAAGTTTAGAGGGTCTATTTGATTTTGTGATGTCTTTTAATATACATTTGTTTCAGTCCACAGAGGAGCACGAGACAGAGACGGGGCTAAAATCAAAAGAAGCCAGGAAGTACATCTTCAGCTGTTTGGATGACATAGCGCATGTATGTATATTTGGATTAGGATCACAACACAGAAAATCCCACTTTTACCACAGTCTTCAGAATCAATCACAACTCATTCTCTCCCAGTGGACAATCCCTGCAAGGAGAGCTGCAGTTACTTTACAAATGCAAAAAAAAAAAAAAAAAACTAATTTTGTGCTGCGCAAATTAAAAGTCATATGAACAAATCACGTCTATTTCCCAGCAGGCACCTTTCAATTCACTACTGACAGGGAATGTGTGTCAATACTCTATTTTATTCAGTAGGACCACATGGAATCTCTTCCAAGCTTTATGTAAGTCAAATCTGTGGAATGGTTTAGGTGAAATGTTTCCTAATAAAAGATTTTACTTTATTTTTTTTAAACCAGTTCTTTTTTTTTTATTGAGGGGATGAAAGATTTAAGTCATGATGAGCAGTCAAACACTACTGTTAAGATTTGTTTGGGATTGATTAATATTTTTTTAAGAAGTCTCTTATGCTCACCAAGGCTGCAAAAATAGAGTAAAAAGAGTTTGTGTAATATTGTGAAAACGGTTTTATATTTTAAGTTTTTATATATATAAAAAAAAATTATTCCTGTGATTTAACAAAGTTGAACTTTTAACAGCCATTACTCCAGTGTCACATGATCCTTCAGAAAGTATTCTAATATGCTAATTTGGTGCTCAAGAAACATTTCAAAGTGGTCCAAGGAAGGAACAGTGGTGAACCAGTGACAGGGTCATGGACTGCCAAGGCTCATTGATGCACGTGGGGAGCGAAGGCTGGCCTGTGTGGTCCGATCAAACAGATGAGCTACTATAGCTCAAATTGCTCAAGAAGTTAATGCTGGTTCTGATAGAAAGGTGTCAGAATACACAGTGCATCGCAGTTTGTTGCGTATGGGGCTGCATAGCTGCAGACCAGTCAGGGTGCCCATGCTGACCCCTGTCCACTGCCGAAAGCGCCAACAGTGGGCATATGAGCATCAGAACTGGACCACAGAGCAATGGAAGAAGGTGGCCTGGTCTGATGAATCATGTTTTTTTTACATCACGTGGAATGGCTGGGTGCATGTGCATGGCTTACTTGGGGAACACATGGCACCAGGATGCACTATAGGAAGAAGGCAAGCCGGCGGAGGCAGTGTGATGCTTTGGTCAATGTTCTTCTGGGAAACCTTGGGTCCTGCCATCCATGTGGATGTTACTTTGACATGTACCACCTACCTAAGCATTGTTGCAGACCATGTACACCCTTTCATGGAAACGGTATTCCCTGGTTCAACAGGATAATGCACCCTGCCACAAAGCAAAAATTGGCCTCCAAATTCCCCAGATCATAATCCAGTCGAGCATCTGTGGGATGTGCTTAACAAACAAGTCCGATCCATGGAGGCCTCACCTCACAACTTACAGGACTTAAAGGATCTGCTGCTAACATCTTGGTGCCAGATACCACAGCACACTTTCAGGGGTCTAGTGTAGTCCATGCCTTGATGGGTCAGGGCTGTTTTGGCAGCAAAAGGGGGACAAACACAATATTAGGTCACAATGTTATGCCTTATCGGTGTATATTGTCACTACTACTATGCAGGCCTCAATATGAGTAACCTAAGCGAGTAACTAAATATTTGCTTTTCTTTGTTGTTTTTTTTCAGGTGAATCTAGTGATGAATCTGGAAGGCTGTGATTTGTTGGCAGAGAAGGTTGATCGTGCAGAGTTTGTGGGTTTGCTGAAGAAGATGTTGTTGATAGATGCTGAGGAAAGAATTGCCCCAAGTGACGCCCTTAGCCATCCTTTTGTTACCATGCAGCACCTGCTAGACTTCCCCCACAGCAACCAGTGAGTGGATTTTCATTCCTCAACCTTGTTTGCGATTTCATTCCTTCTGACTGACAGTTTTTGTGTTCTGAATTTTCTCTTTACAGTGTCAAATCCTGTTTTCACATTATGGATGTGTGCTGCTCAAGACCAGGCAGTTATGAGTCCCTCAGCCGGACCAAGGCTCAGTTTGTCAGGGCTGTCCCAAGCACCTTCTGCAAGGTGACTGGCATTCACACTCAGGTACTGAAAGAATCACCATTACAATGCTGCTAGAAAGTTTGTGAACCTCTAAGAATTTTTTGCAATTTTACATGAAAATCAGCTCGTATTTCTGCTCAGGAATCTCTTTTGACCAAGGCAATGGCAATTTTCATTTGCTTTCACTGCTTTTACTGTTTACTTTATACACTTCCCGCTTTTATTGTTACTTAGCAACCTTGTAAAATTGTCTTCTGGAATGCTATCTTTAACACTTTTCATGTGAAGGTCAAAACTGTGCATGACGCATGTGCTGAAGGCCACGGGAAGGCCTCAAAGTTTTGCGTTCCTCTAGCTCAAACAGTAGAGCATAGAATGCATGAACTACTGAATTGAATATCTTTAGTGTAGAGCAGTGGTTCTCAACAAGGGGGGTGCGGAGAGATCGGAAGTTGTTTTCAAGAAAAATAGCAGTGACAAAATGCAAAGAAGGCACGTCACAAATATAAATCCTTTTTTATGTGGGATTTAGTATCATATTTGGATAATGGAATAATAAATTAAGTATTTTAAATGAATCACACATACACACATTACTTTTTTCAATTGGGTCAAACTTTTTTCAACAGTCAAAACTAGAATTATGAAGATAGGCGCGTTGGTGTGTGTCTTGCAGGCTGTTAACGTCACGTAGAGCGGAAAAAAACATTTTAAAATTGTGGCTGTTACAGATTCAACCCCTGGAATGAACTCATTCTTCCTAAAATCACAACATTTGAGACCAATTCAGACAGAAACCCTTTTCACTACATTCAACAACTTGGCGTTAGCTGCTGCAGACCATGCCTGACGATAATGAGACAGCGTTGTTTTATTCACAACCAATTTATATGTTGACATTTTGAGAATGTATGAACCCCCCTCAAACCATGTGTCCCATCCTGTCACACTGATGGTACTCCAAAAAAAAAAAAAGAAGGTTGCCAGATCTGTTATTGCTACATTTTATAGAAAGTAATGCATTAGTTACCTTTCTCACAGTTAGTTGACTTTTTCTAATAGATGAGAATCTCATTAAAGGGTACATAACACGCACAGTTTCTGCCAATCTCATGTTAATCTTGAGTACCTATAGAGTAGTATTGCATCCTTCATATCTCAGAAGAGTCTTTAGTTTGATCATATTTATAAAAGACATATACGCTGTACCGATTCTTTCCGAAAACCGTGGGGGCAGAGCTAAAGAGTCACGAACACACACGCACACACACGCACACACACGCACACACACGCGCACACACACACACACACACACACACACTCTAATGTTTGTTTATGTGAATTGTGGGGACATTCCATAGGCGTAATGGTTTTTATACCGTACAAACCGGATTTCCTATCCCCCTACACTACCCCTACCCCTAAACCTACCCATCACAGAAAAACATTCAGCATTTTTACATTTTTAATAAAACATTTAGTATGTTTTTAAAACTATTTGAAATATGAGGACATATGAAATGTCCTCATATTTCACGTTTACGTTGTAATACCCATGTCATTATACACATTTGTGTCCTCATATATCACAAAAACATAAGCACACACACACACACACACACATACATCATGGCATTATCCCTGGATAATGTATATTGATTCACTATATGTTCGTGTTGTTGACATTATATGCACTTATGCGCCGATTGCCAACAAAACATTTGATGCAGTTTCACTCACCGCCTATGGTTTCAACTCATGACCGGGAACAAACAAACAAACACACTTGCAGAACTCCAAGACAAACTGCATCCACTGTTCCCTTAACGCTGGGTTATTTGGGAAGCTGAACATAGTTATCTTTCCCTCACAACCAAAAACACACTTCTTTAGTGACACTGTTGATTTCATGGTCTAAAAACAAAATGACAGTGTTGCCGACGGCTTCCATAACCCAAACAAAGCTCGTTGATGGGCGTGCTATTGCTCTCGCTCTGGTTGATGTGGGCACACGCTCATCCGGAAGAACTGCCCATACAAGCAATTCCGGCCTTTATGACGTTATATAGGGCCATACTCTAAAAAAAAAAAAAGTTCCCAAACTTGTTCGAATCGTGAAGGAGTGTATTTGGCACAGAAATACTCTGTCATACGTCCAACACGTTTTTTTAAATTTTTCATGAGAATCCAACTCTTTAACAGTGTAGTCAGATAGAAGTCAGAATGCATGAAATAGCATTAGACCCCCCCCAGCCCCCCCTGGAAAGGAAGATGGTATATTTTATAATCCAAACACAAAAGTATGTTTTTGTTGTTTTAATAAAATACATGAAGTTAATATGTAATGCCTGTCTGCGATTCTGGTGTTTCACAAAAAACAAAACGTTTAACGTTGCGTTAAATAAGAAAATGCCCTGAGATTTTCTTTTTCCTTTTATCTGTATGGTTGCTGTTATGGTTTGCACACATTTTCATTTTCATGTGCTGGATCATTTGCCCGACAGATACAGTATTACATAATCTATCCTTTAGTTTTATGCTTTTGCTGTCTTGCACTCCTGTCACTTTGTTCCTTCATTGTGACTTCTGTGTCTTGCCTTTTATTTTGTTAACATGTTGAGAGTCACGTTGACTCATTCCGCATGACATGTTCCATTCAGTGCAGGTGATGACAGGCTGTCACAACAGGACTGTCACAGCACACTCTGCCTGTGATTACATTCATAATAAGCCTCAATGGCTGTGTTCACACTGTAAAGTTTCATGAGTGACAACCGCATTTAAATGCGGGAGTGAGTCCCCTAAATTATCATTCCATGTGTGTACAGAATATGACACGCTCCCGAAACTGGGACACCGTGGTAACCATAGCAACGCTCTGGCTTCTCACATGCTTGGTAGCCGCTATTCTGACCGAAGAAATATTACAGTGACAAAAGACCCGTTGTGTTCAGCAATTTTAACTAAAGCACAGTCGACGGAGGCATCGTGTTTTGTTAATGCTTAAAGGCACAGTATGTCATTTTCGCCGCTAGAGGTCACACATTCAGAACAGTAACAAAGGGGTAGCTTGACGCTGTGTAGAAGCGTGGAATGATGGGAGTTGTCATTATTCACCTCTACTGCCGATGGAAAGCAATCCGACGGGACTCACAAATCATGTTCATGGATGAGGTAATGAAATAAAGTTTTATAACTGTTACGTTTGATCACATGATTTTATTTCATTCTAATGAATTAGCCACAAATAACGTAACGTTTAATGCTAAATTACTACTCATACATGTCACTTTGTTTGTCGAATTAAATGGTGGGGTAACGCAGTGCAGTTTTATGTGTTGAAAACAATCGTACTAAAAGTACATTTTTAACAGCATTTGCAAAAAGGCTGACTTTCTATTTATGTATAACACATACTGTATTTAATTACACTGCCATAGCATAGCAGAGGGTCAACCAATATTGACCCTCATTAAGTTGGCTTGCGAAAACCAACTTACTGAAAAGCGATTTACCCTTATGGTAACACTTTATTTTAAGGGTCCAGAATAATGCATTAGTTAAGCATTAATTAATGATTAACTTGTTCACAATTAAGCATTAGTTAAGCATGAACACACTGGTAATTAATGATTAACTTTACATTTTAAGGGTCCAGAATAATGCATTAGTTAAGCATTAATTAATGATTTGCTTATTCACAATTATGCATTAGATAAGCATGGACATAATAGTAATTAATGATTAACTTATTATAGTAAGGGCATATTAATTATTATTAACAACTTAAGCCATATATTATTTTTGTGTAGTGATGTAATTATATTTGTGCCATTCTGTTAAGTTAACTGAACAATATCTAGTAATTATGTTTTAATTAATGCTGATTTTGCTGTTATAAATTGCTAAAATAGTGTAATAAAGACAATTTGACCCCCTATTCTAAAGTGAAAGTTTTATCCTCATTAATTATGGCACTTATTGAGTGATATTTAAGTTTATTAACCAGAATAAGCCAATAATTAAGGCTAAACTGCCACTAATTCAGTACAAATAAAGATAATTTGACCCCCTATTCTAAAGTGAAAGTTATATCCTCAATAATGGCAGTTATTTGTTGTAAGTTAATAAGCAGCTTTTACAGAATTGCCTTTATTAGTACTGTATTAATGGTAGTTAGGCTTAATTATTGGCTTATTCTGGTCAAACTTAAAAATCACTCAATAAGTGCCATAATTAATGAGGATAAAACTTTCACTTTAGAATAGGGGGTCAAATTGTCTTTATTACACTATTTTAGCAATTTATAATGGCAAAATCAGCAGTAATTAAACCTAATTACTAGCTTATTGTTCAGTTAACTTAACAGAATGGCACTACACAAAAATAATATATGGCTTATTAAGTTGTAAATAATGGCTAATATGCCCTATAACTCTTATCTCCTCCCATGTTAAATCATGTTAGCAAGGTGTTAAATCATGCTATCAACGTGTTAACTATTACTAACATGTTAAATCATGTTAATGCAGGCTATCATTGCGTTAATTAATGTTAGCAACATACTAATTAATGCTAACAATGTGTTAAAACATGTTAGCAATGTACAAAATAATGTTAAAATGCATAAACGTTAGCAATGTGTTAAAACATGTAGCTTACAAGTTAGCAATGGGTTAATTCATACTAGCAACATGTTAAAACGTGTTAATTCATGTTAGCATAGTGTTAATTCTTGTTAGCAATGTGTTAGAAAATGCAAATTCATGTTAGCATTTTGCTAATTCATGCTAGCAATATGTTAATTAATGCTAACAATGTGTTAATTCATGCTAGCAACGTGTTAAAACATGTTATCTATCTGTCTATTGCCTTTAAAGCCATCAAACGTTAAAGCTTTAAAACTACTTTAAACTTAAAACTATTTAAAACAAACTGAAAACCGTTGAAAACCAAAGCTTTTAAAACTTCTTCAAACGTTCTTCTAAAGTTTGTCTCGACTATCTAGTTTTATTTCTCCTCTTGTCCAACACTCTTGGGTCATTTGATTCGTCCTTACATTTACGTTTCTTGGAGTTATCTTGGAGTTTTTTTTAATGAGACTCACAGGGTTGCCATGGTTTCCACGGCAGTAAAAGTGGAATCTGAGGATAACGCGGACATCACGCCATTGACGAGGGATGGTACACTGGTTAAGAATGCTCATTTTTTGTGATTTAAACATTGTTGGAAACATTTGTTAACATGAATTAACATCTTGCATATTGTGCTTTTAAAGGCTGCTTCACAGAGCACGCTCTTGCAGTGTTGCCATGCACACTTATAAACATATTGGGATTTTTGTTTAAGCTTGGCTCATACAGCGATCTTTCGTCTGTCATCTTTCATATCTCTCGTCATACGTCATTAACAACTAGTTGTTAAGTTCGGTACGTAGAATTTTGGTAAATGCTGTTGCCACTACCTGCATTTTTCAGGAGTTAATTTGGAAGAGGATTAAGCACTAAAAGGTAAGCTGACAACCATATTTAGCTCCAGTGTGTATGTGGCCAATATAAGCTTTCCTCCTAAAAATGAAATGTCAGAAACAAGCATTTGTGCAAGCTGTAAGTTAGTATCTTTGTTGTAGTTTTTTTTTATGCTGTCCATGTAAATGACTCTTGTCAGTTCTGTATTGTGGTCTTTCTTATATCTCACAAATTTAAACCCTTATTGGCGTTGTCACGGCAACATCCCTGACATCATTGCAACATGGAAAGGACATTCAGTTTCCAAGGAGAGACACGGCAGAGAAACTTTCAACCCACACCAAACTGACCTAAGATAACAGATGCAGATTGTTAAAATGCATATTTGATGACCTTTTAAGCATGTTACTTTGTTTTTGTTTTTTTTACAACATATGGCATATAATGTGGCCCTTGTTGACTTTTGTAACTTTCAATTTTGAAAATTGGTAAATTAAATTAAAAAGTAAATGCATTCAGCTGTTCACAGTTAGCTGGAAAAGAAGAGTATTGTCTGTTTAGCCACTGAAGGAGTTGCCTTGGTCACGTTCACACTCTTTGATCACGTTCATGCTGCTAATACACTATTTGTGTTATTCTGTACCCTGGAGTTATGGCTATGTTGCTCAGGAGTATGTGAACTTTGATCCAAAAGCCTGTAAATGTGTATATGAATGGGATATTTATATTAAAATAAATATTTACAGGTACACCGTAGAGTTGAATAGGGTAAACGTATAAAATTAAAATGTTAAAGGTGTATGTAAGTGTTAAAGTTGAAAAAATGAAATTAATTTTGAGAAAACAAATTGTTTTGTAATTGAAATCTATAGGCACAACTATATAAAGTGTTATAAAATAAACACTTTTATGTGTATTTTAGATGTTTTCTTTCCACTACTCTATATACAGTAAAAACAAGTTATGGAAGCAAAATAGACCAAGATCTCAAAATAAAAAAAAAAGTGTTTTTGCCTGTTGTGTTATGCTTTAAATTTATAGCACAATAAAAATAAATTATAAAAAAATAACTCTTTAATAACAAATCATCCTGTTCAAAAGTTGTTTGTTTCTTTGTACATTAGTGACCGCTTGCAGCCATTTATATTTGTAAGATTTTCTCATGATATTAAGAACCAAGCATGTAAACTTTTGTAGAGGAAGATTTATGTAAATCTAAATATTATAGGTCTTGCAGCATATACAAAAATTATGACAAATATCATCATCAGAGCAATACTGATGTTCTGTCTATTAATGTCATGTCGCCCTCTATAGGACATTTAAATGAAATTCACTTTAATGTGTGTCCACAGAAACATTTATCCTTTACTGCAACTTTATTGTGAGGGGGGAAAAGCTACAAAACTATAGAATGAGGTTGCAGTTTATTTTACAGTATGTGCACTTTTAGTGTACTCAAGAATGTACTGAGTAATATAAAGTGACTACATTGGTTAAGGTTAGGTTTAGGGTTAGATTGAGGATTAGTACATAGTTGTTACCCAGTTATTACATAGTATGTACATGCATAAGCGGACTGAATATGACCCATTTAGTCTTAATTATTCAGACTGTATGTTGTGATTTTTCTTTCTCTTCTCTTTCTGTAGGCTTTAGCCTCATCTGCCCCTTCAGTAATGCATCCTGGAATCCCTCTCCAGACAGGAAGTGCGCAGTTCGGTGACTCTTTCCAGCAGGCGCTTATTCTCTGTCCCCCAACCATACAAGGTACTTTACCTTCAGTCATCAGCTAGTGTTAGCTCAACCACAATGTTTGTTAACAGTATAATGATCCTATAATCGATTTCATTGTTCTAATGTAGTTTTTGTTAATATTTTTACATTTTTATTATTTTTTGTCTATAAAGTTTTAGTTTCTAGTTTATTTTAGTACTTCAACTTAAACTAAAAAGAAATGAGAAATGTTATTGTTTTAAGACTTTTTAAAATATTTTATTTTAGTTCATGTTTATTTTATGTCAAATAATGAACACATTATGGATTTAGTTAACAATAATAACCCTGCCTCATGTCACAGGTCTCCCACCCAACCCAAATAAGCCAGCGGGATTCTCTGTGCGCATGGAGAGCACAGTACCACTGGTGACGCAAGCCTCTGCCATCCAGCCTCTACAGATCAGACCAGGGCTCATTACACAGGTGAACGCAGATAGGGATTGACGATAAACAGTTCAAAACAAACTTTTATCGATATTCACACTCTTCCACTTAACTCTTGAAAAAAAGTTGCCAGCCACCACCAGCGTTTTTGATCATTTTCACACAAATTTCATGGCCCCCAGAATATTTAGTTGTATGAATATCTGAACATGCAATAAATCACAAGAAAGAACAGACTCTCTGCTTTTAAACAAACAAAAAAAAAAAGGTTTATTCTAGCTTCATGCATTTTTTTTTTTTTAATCAACACTTGAATATGGGTAAGTTTCATAAAAAAACTAAACAAAAAAAAACAAACAAAAAAAACATTTTGAGCAATAAGCTGAGAAAATCACATTTTTGTCAAAGACTACATCCCGATTCAGAACGATGATCAAAACAGATGGAGTAAATCAAGTTCATCAAACACCTAATGCTTGCACAGTCTTATACCTCATCCAAGGTTGACATTTCATTCAGTAACATAAGGCAGTTTTGATTTTATATACCGTTTAATGTTGGTAATCGCATTATTCTACATATGCATATGATTACATATGATGAGATCGCTTGTTTCTGCATCTTCTTTACCTGTGTTTTGATCAGGAGATTCAGTACTCTTTCAGAACATGTCATAGCACCCCCTAGCGCATAACAATGAAAACACGGAAACACTGAAAATTCCGTGTTTGGTGGGGAAGCGTTGTCTCACAAATAACAGAAAATTCCATGTTTGGCGGGGATCAGTTAATCTGTTCTTTTAAAGTAACTTATTTAATGTATTGTTTTATATGCATTTTGTTGACATGGTTACTGGACTATGTCAGTGTATTAAAGGGTTAGTTCACCCAAAAAGGAAAATTCTGTCATTAATTATTCACCCTTGTGTCGTTCCAAATCTGTAAGACTTTAGTTCGTCTTCGGAACACAAATGAATATCTTTTTAATTAAATCTGAGAGCTTTCTGTCCCTCCACTGACTGCTAAGCAACTTTCAAGCCCCAGAAAGTTAGTAAAGACCTCATAAAAGTAATCCATGCGACTTCAGTGGTTCAACTTCAATTTCGTGTTCACGTCAAGTCAAGTCAACTTTATTTATATAGCGCTTTTTACAATGCAGATTGTTTCAAAGCAGCTTCACAGTGTTAAACAGGAAAATAATTAACAGAATTTGATTCGGCTGTACAGCCGCTCTGGAGAAAACGGTGATGTCATCAGCTCATTTCAATTATCATATATATTCAAGTAATGTAGTTGATATAATTTAGTTTAGTAATTAAATTTATTTGGATATTTATTTGAAAATTTTGTGTCCCCAACTGAGCAAGCCAGAGGCGACAGTGGCAAGGAACCAAAACTCCATCAGGTGTCCTAATGGAGAAAAATAAACCTTGGGAGAAACCAGGCTCAGTCGGGGTGCCAGTTCTCCTCTGGCCAATTAACAAACAGTGTATGTTTATTATTTTGGCAGCCTTATAGGTCAGAAGTAATATTAGATCGGATTATTCGAAAGATCGGAGGCATCACACCGGGTTTATTGAGGATGGCGTGTCAATTAAACAATTACTAAAAAGGAATATTCGAAATATCGGAGTCATCACGCCGGAGATGGATCCATTGAGGATGCCATGTCGATGAGCAATTTCAGAGGGTAGACTAATTGACACGGTCTCTGCAGACACTTCAGGGATGCGTTGGTAATGTCTGGGCGCTGGTCCACCATCTGATCTGGATACGGCCCGGATCCGGCTGACTGCAGTAAACCTCGGGATAAACAGAGAGACTAACATTAGCGTAGATGCCATTCCTCTTATGATGTAACGAGTACATCAGGTGTTATGGGAAGTGTTCCCGGTTCCGGCTGACCTAGTTAATGCAGCCTAACAATTTGAATAAAATATAAATTAAAATGTTTTATGTGTATGCCATAGTAAAGAGATGCGTTTTTAGTCTAGATTTAAACTGACAGAGTGTGTCTGCTTCCCGAACAATGCTAGGAAGGCTGTTCCAGAGTTTGGGTGCTAAATAGGAAAAGGATCGACCGCCTGCAGTTGATTTTGATATTCTAGGTATTATCAACTGGCCAGAGTTTTGAGACCGCAATAGACGTGATGGAGTATAATGCGTTAAGAGCTCGCTCAAGTACTGGGGAGCTAAACCATTTAGTGATTTGTAAGCAATTAGCAAGATTTTAAAATGTATGCGATGTTTAATAGGGAGCCAGTGCAGTGTTGACAGAACCGGGCTAATATGGTCATACTTCCTGGTTCTAGTAAGAACTCGAGCTGCTGCGTTTTGGACCAGCTGCAGTTTATTTATTAAGCGAACGGGGCAACCACCCAGTAAAGCATTACAATAATCTAGCCTTGAGGTCATGAATGCATGAACTAACTGTTCAGCATTTTGCATTGAAAGCATATGCCGTAATTTAGATATATTTTTAAGATGGTAGAATGCAGTTTTACAGATGCTAGAAACGTGGCTTTCAAATGAGAGATTGGTATCAAAGAGCACACCCAGGTTCCTAACTGACGACGAGGACTTGACAGAGCAGCCATCAAGTGTTAGACAGTATTCTAGGTTACTACATGTGGAGTTTTTTTGTCCAATAATTAAAAATTCATTTCATTCACTGCATTCGCGTCAACACAACACATGTGTCATGGTGCTCTCGTGAACACGTATTTTGTATTTAAAACATTTTCTTTGTGCAAACCAGAGTATGTGAGCGGAGTGGAGCGGCAGCAATTTCCCCTCCACGCTCTAAGCATTCAATAATCACTCCGCTCCGGGTTCACCATTTCCCGCTCCCCGCTCCACTCCTCGCTCACTGATATCAGAAACACCGCTCCGTCTCCGCTCCGAGGAAATTTGCAGCTAAAGTATTTAAGTAAGCTCTGAATTATTACACAAGTTCGGTTTATAACATATATTAAATGAAAAAAAAATAAACAATAGGAGATAGTTTCAACATAGTTTATTGGAACACTAGTGTGCAAACATTTTTTTCCTACGACATGCTAAGCTTATATTAGGCTTTATCAGCATTAAAAGTTAATTATCATTGCTGCTTTTGCAGTGCAAATTTTGTTTGGAAAGATGAAAATAGTACGTCTTCATTAGTTATTTTATCTACGGGTCACTACATTACAGATTTCTGCTCATTCAAAATCAGATACAGATAACTGTAGGCAGATAAGCACTGTAAGATTACATTTGTTTGAATGCATTAGAGAGAGCGATTGCGTGTGTGATTAAGTGCTACCTGTTTAAAATGTGCTTTCACCCGATTATATTCAGTAGGCGTAGAAGGTACAAAAAAATTCCTTGAACTATAACATCCCGCTCATGCCCATCGCCGTCATCATAACCTTTACATTCTTTCTGATTTGAGTGATCCATCTGTATCAAGCTAGTTAAATGTGTTTAACGTGTGAGTTCTGGCTAAAAATGCAATTATATTATGGGCCGTTGGCATGAATTGTACTCGTGATGGAGCGGTAGTGGAGCGCTCTCGGAGTGAGTGAAAACCACGACGCTCTGACTTTTAAAAAATCCGCTCCTTACTCAATTCAAAATCACGCCGCTCTGCTCCCACTCCAATGCGCTTACATACTCTGGCGCAAACAAACCACTCGCGTCACTTCATAAAATTGAGGTTTCTTTACTACCTTTCTGAGGCTGTCAATAGAGGGACAGAAAGCTCTCAGATTTCATTAAAAAGATTTTAATTTGGGTTACAAAGATGAACGAAGGTCTTACAGGTTTGGAACGACATAAAGGTGAGTAGTTAATGACAGAATTTTTTATTTTTGGGTGACACTAAACACTAAATCTTTAATCTTTTAAATGCAACTGTAAGGTGCAAACATGGACACCTTTTGAGTTCCTTTATCCTTGTCAGTAAGTTAGCATGTCTTGTTTTTTCTTTTTCTACAGCAGGCGTGGTCAAATCGTGCCCAGCAGATCCTGGTGCCCACCTGGCCTCAGGTGGCCCCTTCAGCAACGACCTTGGCCTCAGACACAGTGGGAGGTCCACAGAGACTAGCAGAATGGGGGTGGGTGAAACAACCCTCTCTGTCATTTTACTTGTGCTGCTATATTCATTTGTTCTGATGTTTAAACACGTTTCAGACTCTTGTGTGAGTCATCTGTCTGTATACACTTTCCTCCACACTGAAATGCTTTGTTTCTCTCCCATCTTTTGCAGGAAAGTTCATTCCCATGGCAACCATTACAGCTCCATGATGCCCCACCAGCCGCTGTTAACAAACCCAATGGCCATGTCAGCTCACCAGCCTATCAGCATAGGGATAGCTCATGTGGTGTGGCCACAGCCAGCTGCTAACAAGAGAAATAAACCATCTTCAAACAGGTTTGTCCACATACCATATCTAGACATGCTGTCAGTGTATGGAGGGCTAGGTGTGCCACTTGAAGACAACAAATGAAGGAACCGATTATACATTTAATTAATAAAAAAATTAAAATCCAATAAATATGCAGTTAAATTTAAAAATAATGCAATTTTTATTTTATTTTTATTTTTTAAATAAAACCTCGCCATTAATCAGTATTTTGGTAAATTATTTGGTTAAAAAAGTGTTTATTTTATATTATATTTATTACTGTTACAAGTAAAAAGAAAGAAATGATTATCAATTTATTACACAATAAAAATTGTAATAAGTTGGTCAGTAAATAGACATTGATAATGTTAAATCAAGTGTAAAGCAAATGCAAATTCCATTATTGATTTTTCATTTTGCACCAGTATATGTTGCAAATATGGTATTTGAAATAAAAATGAAAGTACAGAATTATATTGCTATTTTGCATATTACATTTCAAACTGAACTTTGCCAGTGTTATGCTTCCATATAAAGTTGTTGTTAAGTGTTATGATAAAATAATACATTATTTTTAAATCTAACTTTTAAATTGCAAATTGAATGTTCAAAACACAATCGTGACTTTTACTGATTTAAAAATTAAGTAATTTATTTTGAATTAGTAAAAAATCACTTCAAATTGACAATTTTTTTTATTATTATTAGTCAATTTGTTAAGCAAATTAATACAGTGAAATATTTATTTTCAAATATAATCAATCAATATTAATTTAATGAAATAAATAAATCAATATTCGTTTAAAATATATATGTTACATGCAACTTTTAAAATATAATTTTAAAGAGAATTTACTTTTGGTAAATGTTAGTGAAGACCCAAAAGTCTGTTTATTGGTAAGTTATGTTTACTTTTTTATTTTCAAATTAATTAAATTGAAGTGTCACACTTTGCATTCCATACTGGTGGATATGTCTTGATTAGATTGATCAAACAATTGCCACTGTGCTTTGTTAACATCGGTTATTACATTCTTGTCATCTAATTCATTATTATCATCCCACGTAGAAGTAACAACTTCATGCACAGCACCAATTCCCAAAACTTATCATGCCAGTCCCCAAAGATGATAGACGGTGCCAAAAGCACAGAGGAAGTGGTAGCGGATTGTGTAGTAGAGGCGGTGCCAGAGGAGGAGCCTGCATGCTGTAAAGCAAAACAAGAGTATGAGGAATCGACTGTGTCTCAGAAGCAGAGACAGACCATTGTGATCGCTGACTCTCCGAGCCCTGCTGGCAGCGTCATCAGTATCAGCAGTGGTACAGATGAGGAGGGGCCGGACACTCGGAAACATTCAATAGAGTGAGTTGACTGTCTAATATATGTCTAGACGTTTAGGAAGGAATGTTCAAAGGTTTGTTCACCCTAAGAAAAAAATGTTTTTCAATGGAGCACAAGGTGGAAGTAAGATTTATTTATTTATTTCAGTAGGGGGAGGGGGGGGGGGGGGGTTAATCTTTCCCTTTAAAACCTTTCAGCATGGCCTATGATACTGAACTCAGCTGAATTTGATCAATTGAGGCTTCAATTTTCAACAAAAATCATTAGAGAGATTTTTGCAATGTAGCTAATAAATGGGTTGGAAAGGCAGTGTTAAAGAGAATGCACACACTGTGTTTCAGGTGTAAAGGTAGTCCGGAGTGTGAGGCATGTCAGAGCACACTCAATATGGAGCGTGTGTGTTCCCTGAGCAGTCCCGATTCAACCCTTAGTACCAGTTCATCAGCTTCAGAGCAGTCCAGCTCCTCCCCTTGCAAGAGACCCAACAGGTCCGTATTTCATGCACACACGTTTACTAGCTGTCGGAATGACAGTTTAAGCCCAAAGTATACATTAGCCGTCCTGCACGGGTCCTTTTTGGTAAACCCGCACCCGACCCGTTATCCGACAGCAGCACTAATTTAATCTCGTACCTGATCCGCTTGAAATTAAGACCGCGACCCGAATCGTACCCGCATTAAATCTGCTACATCGCGTAAACACAAGCAGTCAAACCAAAATTATGCATTCTGAATTGATGCATTTAAGAAAAACATTAATAATTCAAAGAAAAAAAGAATGTGCATCCGTCGTGTAAACAATACAAAACTTTCCAAATTGGAAAATGAAGTATACCTGGGCCTTTAAAGGGTTAGTTCAACCAAAATGAAAATTCTGTCATTTAATTACTCACCTTCATGTCGTTCCAAACCTGTAAGACTTTCATTCCTCTTCGGAACACAAATGAAGATCTTTTTAATGAAATCTGAGAGCTTTCTGTTCCTCCATTGACAGCTACGCAACTACCACTTTCAAGCCCCAGAAAGGTATTAAAGACTTCATTAAAGTAATTCATGTGACTCCATCGGTTTAACCTCAATTTTATGAAGCGACGCGAGTGCTTTGTTTGAACAAAAAATATGTAATTTAAAACTATTTACAAAACATGAATCTCCAGTGTTCACGAGAGCAACACAATGCATGCATGTTGTTGCGTTGAACGTTTGTTATTCAGTTATTCAGTCAAGAGCAGCGAGTGATATTCTCTTTTGTTCTTTGATTAGCATTAATGACAGACAGCAGCAGGTTTATTAGGCTGCTGTCACTTTAATACCTGCCGCACATGACGCGGATATTTATTTAACTCATTTAAGACCGCTTACAAGGATACTTGACAAAACGAGAATTTTTTCCCCCCACAGTTAAGGATTCTTTTTTTATTAACTAGGCCTCAGGCATAAATGACAATGAAAGAGACCAAAATGCCTCAAATATTTAAAATATTTGGAGGAAAAATTATTTTTATTTTCTCAATCAGTTATATAACAGATCAATGATTCTGACATTTTTTTAATTAATAGTGATTCAGTATTTACAACCTTAATTTTTAAATACAAAATCACTAAATGTGACATGATATCCTTATTTTTGTGATAAGTAGATGCTACTCACTAAATTAAACATGTTAAGTAAAGAGGCTATGTGACAACAATATAGATATTTTATAGAATGTTTGCCGCATACTGCATAGTTTCACATACTTTGTTCTTTTTTGTTTTTAAATCAGTGCATAGTGTTCCATTCCGAGCACTGTTTATCGGGGAGTATGTTATTTGCTCTGTGTGTCTGAGAGTAATTGATTTGGTCTTTGTTCAGTATGTCAGATGATGAGCGCGAAAGTGGATGTGATACAGTGGACGGCTCGCCCGCGTCTGTGTCCTCCAGTCGAGCTGACAGCCCCTTCCTGGAGGCCACCTATATTAATGAAAACAACCAGAACTGCAAAGCCAATGGAACTACAGAGACTGAGTCTGCCAAGCTGCCCATCCGCACCATGGTGGTGCCGCCCATGCGGGTTCAGAATAATGAGCTGATGGGCCGCACAGGTAACCAATCCCACCAAACCTTTCAAAATACATCACTGACAAATCGTTAAAATTCATATTGTATGAAAAAAATATATAATTTGAAGGGAAAAAATTGAATAACATGCAACAGAAGTTACAATCATATACAGACATAAACAATCATCATGGACAACAGCTGCCATTTGCAATAAAATGTTTAGACCAGAGCACATTTGTTGTGTCACAATGCTTGTCAGTTCTTTGTGAACTGGAGATGAGAAGGAGCTCACTGAAGCCACAAGGCCACCCTACCAACAATTATGTGTATCAGAGATTTCCGTTTTGGTCAGCCGAATCCCTTTGACCTAAAATATATAACGTTAATATTTCAATAATTTAACAACACATTTGCATGGTCGGGGTTCTCTCAGCTAATGGTCACATGACATATAGGTAATCAAATTAAATCTTTTTTAGCAAATGATTTATTTTTATCTGTTATTTTTTTATTCATTAATTTTTCTCTACATGATCTTTAGTCATTTTGCCATCTGTTGTTCTGGATCCCTTTTGCATGAAGTGTAAACATATCTAGCGTTATTTTATGAGGCTTTCAAGGAGTGATGGCTAAGTTTTCCTGCTCTTTCTTTCATTGTAGTTATAGAACCATCATGCCCACCCAAAGGCCGCAGTGGTTCCAACAGACAGCCGCCCTACTCAACATTACTGGTGAATCGCCAACAGAAGACAGCACCGACTTTCCCGCCCCTGCAGCCCTCTCAACAGCAGCTCTCCTTTGGACAGGTCAGTTTCTCCTCCCCTGCTTCTAAACCTGCTGCACTTGTTATTTTATTGGTTGTTGTATAGTCAGATGTTATATTTAGATACTACTGCTATGTACTAATGCAAATAATACATATATATATATATATATATATATATAATATAATATATATTTATATATATATATATATATATATATATATATATATATATAATATAATATATATTTATATATATTATATATATATATATATATATATATATATATATATATATATATATATATATATATAATATAATATTGTGCATTTTATAAATTAGTTTTTTTCTAAATGTATTTAATATTTATTAAAGGGGTCATGACATGGATTTTATTTATTATTTTAATATGTTCCTTGAGGTTCACTTTTAATAATAATAATAAAGTTTTTGCACACAAAGTTAAAAATAAACCATCCATTTGTTCCTGACGCTGGTGTCCTTCTGAAGGCTGTACATACGCTAACTAACATGCTGTTTAAACTGGATGTATCAAAGCAAATTTTCTTTTACTCTTATATTTGTCCTGTTTTCGGGAGTAGCTCAAGCATGTGGAGTAAATCACAAATTGAATGGGCATCTCTATACCGTATCCACTGTAGACAGCGTCACTGATTATAATGATTATATTTGCTTTTGATGCGACTCAGTGCTTGTGTCCGGTGTAAACGGGACAAAGATTAGTTGATGCCTTGCTCTACTAGACTGGGTAAACCCAGCCTTATCTGTTGGCGATTTGATTTCGCCCTGCAGCTCAGGCTGGAAACCTGTACATATTTTTATCCTGCTTCTGTTACAAATTTGCGGGGACCATTCACGCTTATCCACCTGGCACTATTGGCGGGTTTAACACAGTGACGGATAGAGAAGCGATGGATCATTGGTCTGATTGGTTGAAGGACTATCCAATTTCGTACAGAGTCATTTGAACTATGCCAGTTGATCACTTCTCTTGTGCAGTAAAAATACAGAGCAGACTCCCCAAACCAATGTTCAATTTTAAGGCCGTTACATACTCCGCAAGATCAGAGAAAAAAGTTCGCGCTCCCAGGGCTGTGAGAACAAAATTACATCGTCTGAGCAGAACTTTTTTCTTGTGGGTGTCTGAGAACTATTGTGTGATTGGTCAGGAATTTAAAGTGGGCGGGGTTAATGCGGAGAAACGGAGATGTTCGGCACCTGCTTTTCTCGTGAAGTATGGAATGTACTGGCCAGAACGAACTTTGTTCTTGTTCTTGCCACCTCGAGAAAACGAACAAATTTCTTTGTTCTTGCGGAGTATGACCGTTATTTTAGAACGTTTCCCCTTGTTTCCATGGCACCCAAAATAGCGCTGTATGCCAGATGTATCACTTTCACACAGCAATACTGGTAAATTACCATAAAAATACCAGAACTACTTTACCGGTAAATATAAAAATGTGCTGTTCACACAAGCGACAGCGTTCCGGCTTTTTACCGGTAAGAGACCATACACGCAGCAGCAAAATACCGGTAAATTCTGTGATGTCAGTCATCGTAAATTATCTTTAAACGCCACGCTGTTGTCTTCATTCGCCCGAATGAGGTGAAGCGCCTTTTCTGTTCAATTTGACAACACTGGGGGAAAACACGACACATCGGTAGATCTACAATATTAGCCTAATATCAGTTCTTATCGCCATGCAAGTAACATATCAGACTCGAGGAAAAATAGAATTGGTTATCATGTTTTGTCATTGCTAATTTATTAATAACTCTTCATCATCTGTATTAAAGAGAGAAGAACCACTTAATCAGATGTTTAAAGTGAATAAAATAGCCTTAACATCCCTTACTTTAGTTCCACATCTACTGAAGTACTTTCTCTCCCACCAGACTTGTGTGTGTAGGTGAGGTGCGCGGTGGACTAATCCACTGTGAGGCAAGAGAGGGGGGACTCAAAATGTTTCTAAGCTTTTGGCTCAGCGCCAGCCAAAGCACGAAAACAGAGTTTGAATCTGGCAGTTATGTCACGTCACTGAACATTCTAAATCCCATATGTGGTACAGTACGTTACTCTCAGGGGCACAGAAATAAAAATCCCATATGTGGGCACAAAAATGACCATATTTCCTCCCGTTTGTTGTGCCCCACTTGTCATGTCTCTATTCCCCACCAGTGGGGCGCGCACCACACTTTGAGAAACGCTGCTCTACAGGCAGTCATATGCAAATTAGGGATGGGCAACAGTGCTCGAGTACTCGATTACTCAAACGTGACAGCGACGATCGATCATGAAAACGATGATCGCCCTGACTTTAAAAAATATATTTGTCTATTTTTCTGATTGGTTATTTCGGCATTTTGGGCGGTAACTGAGGTCTGATTGGTTAGTTAGACAGCACGCCTTCCAGACCACGCCTTCCACGCCTTTTTCTTTTTCAAAATCATTGATGATATTAATAACGCAGCAGTGGTATTTTGTTCTCATGTTTTTTAACAGTAGACTTATGTTTTATTTAAAGTTGTTTCTCATTATGGATTCGAAAACGCGCAGTGATGTCTGTAATCACTTTGATCATGAAAAATAAAATTAAGTGCAAGATGTGCAGCGCCAATCTGTCATATAGCATTATAATGACAACACGATTGTAATAGTGTCGTAAATTCTCTGTGCTTTCGTTGTCCGTGTATCGGCGTTGTTGTTAAGGGAAGAGCGCATTCAAAATGTGAGTTTCCCTTTTAAATCATAGCCTGTAAAAACTAGCACGGCCAAGTTCAATTGCGCATTTGCGTCCTTTTGTGCTGATGTACCTAAGTTGTAATGGGTACATATCTGCTTAATCTCATTTAGGATGCGTTTGGTTGAGTTATTAACCCGCTAGCAAAGCTCTGCAGGGTGGTGTTTATTCACAGTTTCAGCTCAAATACAATGCCCGATATTATTGACTGGGTTATTTGAGACGGTTATTTTGATTTTAGATGTTTCTTTTTCAAAAACATTTATGCATCATAATCTAGCAGTTATTTTTTCTATGGTACAAAGATGTCTTATATCTCAAACGATTAAGGAAAATTACATTTATCATGTCATGACCTCTTTAAAACTAAATATGGTGGGCCATTTATCAGTTCTCTGCTATAACAAAAATAATTATTGGCTGATTGGCTTCCATATTGGTGTGCATCCTTACAATGACTGACTCAGTCTTACAGTTATGACTTGATTGCCATTTTGTTCTTTCTTGGAATAAACTGATTGGTTCGTGCTTTAGGTCCAGCATTATGGCTCATCCCACCAGGAGTGGAACGGCAACTACAGCCACCGGCGCCCTCAAGCGTTCATCCCGCCCACCATACATGGTCACACCTTCACTCTGCCTCACGGTAGTCCCACCCACACAGCCCACCCTCCTCAATCGCACCTGGGCATCCACCCTCACACCCAGCCAACTTTACTTTCCTACCCCCATTCAGGCCCCCTGGTGACAAATGCCCCCATGGCCCACCTCTTGGCTTCACCTGGGTCCACACGGAATCATGTCTTTCAACCGGCATATGGCCTTTCCCATCCGGCGGGCCACCTCGTGCACCAGGTCACTGTGGGGCTCAACCGCCTCTTGCCCTCTCCCACCCTCCACCCTCAAGGCCAATTCAAGCCCCTGTTCCCGCCACACTCCTTCATCACATCACCCGCATACGCAGGCTTCCCCCTCAGTCCCACCAAACTAAACCAATACCCGTACATCTGAGACTCGCTCTGCAACCCTATGGCAGGCGTAGTGCCAGGCTCTCTGCAGAAACCACAAACCACCTGGTTCTCGCACCCAAAGCCATGGCACAAGAGAGAAAGAAAGCAGTTTCTCAGAGTCACATAGACTTGAGTGCAATTAAAATGAGCTTTAAAAAGGAAACGTTTGAAAGTCTTTAGCATGTAGATAAAGAAAGTGCACTGTTGAGAAGCAAGAGATTGGATAAATAAGAAGAAAATAAACTGTTTTGCACATTTGATCACCTTATCGGATTTTCAGATCTTCAGATTTGAGCGCTCCTCTAATGAATATCAACAATGGTGTCCAAAATCATGTGATCGTCAACTTATTTTTATACATTGCCTTTACCTTGTGTACAACACATCTTTCTTTGTAAAGACAGCCCAGTATGTTTTTCACAACTGATAAAATGTGTCCGTGTTTTCTTGCGTTCCAAGTATTTGTACTTTTCTCTGCGTCTTTGGTGTCGTTTGGAATGGAGTCTCTTAAGAGTCGTTCGTCACATTCTGCATGTATTGCATGATGTTGATCAGAGAGAAGCCTATAGGGGCTCTTTATGTGTCGAGAGGCTCGCTGCATTGTTGTCCCCAGCCATAGTGCCTTATATATATCGGCAGTTGTTTGTGTTCTACTACACTCTTTCTGTGTATATACAATGTGTTCGTGTGTGTACGTGTCCTGGACTGCAGCACTTGCAATTCAAATCAGTCCGTTCATTCTTTGTGTGTGTGTGTGTAATGGTTATACACACTGGTGTATTATTTCCTGCATAGATAGGCATCAATGTACTGCATTGCACAAACTGCAGTCCTTATTTTTGGATCCAATGTATATTTGGGATGTAGTGAGTTACTTTTCGTTACTTCATTGGAGAACGGCATGCTTTTGCTGCTGCGAATGCTTGCTGTTGATTTTGTTTTAATCTAATTTTTTTGTTGTTATCTTGAATTCACTAGTTGTGTAGAGAATTCTTTTAAATTTCTATTCAGAAAAATCTACAAATCAAACAGTATTTGTACTGTTTACTAAAACTGCAATACAATCTATATAGTTAAAGGTTTGTTTTTCTTTTTGTCTGTGTATTTAGTTCTTTGGGTTTGTGTGTGTTTGTGTTTTGTGTGGTGGGCATGGCTTTGACTAGATGAAGACACAAATGCAACTATCGGTCTTTGATTCAGGGTCATGGATTCATCTTAGCCTGAGCAGACCATGCAGTATTTGATGTATAGACACATATGAGTGTGAGTGTGTGTGTGTGTGTGTGTGTGTGTGTGTGTGTGTGTGTATGTGTGTATATATATATATATATATATATATATATATATATATATATATATATATATATATATATATATATATATATATATATATATATATATATATATATATATATATATATATATATATATATATATATATAATATAACATAACATAACAGAGCTAGTTTTTTAGTGCTGAAGCTTGACACGGTTTAAGGTGTGCAATTCTCATTTATGCATGTGTGAATAGATTTTTTTCTTAATTATACCATTATATCATATGTTGAAAGCTTTTTGGTGTCAACTGCATTTTATACATTCCGTCAGGGAGAATAAATATAATATAGTGTGCATTTTTGTTTTAAGTTTGTTCTGCTTGGTTTGTGTTTTTGCCTCTTAAATGAAGTTTGCTTGTGCATCACCAAAGACTGTAATTTGAAGTCTCTGTTCCAGAACCTAGCGATATTTCAAGGGATCGTAGTTAAACTCCCGATGCAAAGGCTGTCAGAGTTTCTCTTAAATAGAAAGAATCATCCTCCGTAGCTCTACCATTGGAAAAAATCCTAACGGTCAACTCGTAAACAACCACATTATAGCCTTGACGTCATTGAATCGCTGTCAGAGTGGTATGATGGCAGGGTTGCCAAGTCTGCTGAAAATAAAAACTGAACATGTCTGCTTAATGCAGCGTGAGCCGAACGAGTCACAGCACAAACTAGCAGCAGGAGTCAGATTTCATTTATCACGAGAGTGAGGAGCTGACTGACAAGATGACAGCAGAAGATTTGGTTTCAAAGCGAAATGTAAAAGCACCTATTTAAGTGAGTTTGCCATTGTACGGTTTTGTTGTTGTGTTTTTCTTTAAGAATAATAGGCTAATGAACCCACCAATTAAGCAACCCGCCCCCGAATTGCCGCTAATTCTAAACCGAAAGTAAAATGCACATGGCCGCACTGTCATTCATTCACGGCCGCACAGTGCGCACGCATTTACAGCTGCACTGTCATTCACGGTGCGTGTCCACTGGCGTGTTTTCAGTTCATTCCTATGGAAGCTCAACTCATTGAAAACTCTCACTTTGCTCCACTCCGTTATGAATGCCAGAGCGGCAGTGCGCATTTTACTTTAGGTTTAGAATTAGCGTTTTAAAAACCCTCGTCAGTGATACCGGTATTACCGGTGTTGTCACACGTCGATTAACCGGTGGGAAAATTTCCTCACCGTCACATCCCTACTTTTGATCTGTTGCTGCGGGTTGATTTCCCCCCGTAAATTATATTTCACTGTAATGCTTGCATTGAAATATTTCATATTCTACTAATGATAAAACCGTGCTAGATGTTAAAGGACCCCTGAAATCAAGTTTTTTAGCTTTTTGTATGACTATGTTAGCCTTAAGGTAAGGAATAAGCTGGTGTGCTCCAAAACAATGACAAAATTCGCATTTAGGAGATATAAGCATTTAAAACTTACAGTCTCTCACTTCCGGTAAAATGGATCACAGATTTTGATGACATCATCGCAGACTTCATCTTCTCATCACATCTTCTGTCCAATCAAATGCTCTCTAGAATCTGAAGCGTCCCGCCCCTACACTATAAATAGACGCTAAAGCTGCGGCTGAAATCGGTCAGCTGTTCACACATTTACTATTCTCTACATGGCGAATGTCACATAGTGCACTATATAAGCGATAGGTAACGATTCAGACAGTGTAAATATGCTTTCAGTTGGGGCGAATGAAGTCTGGTTTCACGTTAGTTTCACGCGCACCACCGCAGCACACACACACATAGGTCTAGACCAGAGCCGTTGACTAGAGACACGAGAGTGCAGAGCGGATCATATGCGTCGGCGCAGACGACAAAACATATTGGACCCATTTGAATTCTGCACAGAATGCTGTATTTGAAAGCGATATGGAGGAGATTATGATGAGAAACGGTTAGAGATTAGGAGGAAACTATGGCTTTACCAAACAGAAAGGCTCTAGTCAAACTGTGACATTAACGAAATTCTATTGGCTGTGAAATTACGTCAACACATTGAATAATGCTGTGTGTTTCAAGGCACTTCAGTGGGCCTTTAAGTTTTCTGAAGGAGGGCCACTGGCCTTTGTGCTGTGTTTATGATCATTAAGATATAGTGGTTTTCAATTTGCATAACAGTAACTGTACAATATGTATTTTAGATATGGGAATAGCATATTTTGAGTTTTAAAATTTGGGATATGGTCATTAAGGCTATTTTTGAATAGGCTAGATGTGTTACGCAGACCTGGCAACCCTGTACGATGGGTCAATATTTTTTTGCGGATACAACATGAGAAGTGCCATAAACGGAATCCTACCGATCACAAAATTGACAGTGACTTCTCTAATAAAATGGTAATCAATCCAAAATGAATTTTTAGTGGTGAACATGTTAAAGATGAGCTGTTAGATTAGCACCATGCTAACATCAAACTCTTTTTGCAATCATTTGTGGGTTGAGCGCCTTCACGAGAAGTTACTGCTTATGTAGAACGTTCTGTGTTGGCTGCGTATGAAGTCAGTAGAACACAAGGCAACTCGCTAGGTTTTGGAACACAGACGTTTCTCTGAGCAAGGTAGCTACTCTCTCTGCATAGACCTCACGTATACTGTAGTAATTATAGTCATGGGGTAAATTTCAAAAATTGTATTTAAAAAAATGGCTGAGGTTATGTTTAGCTTTTTTGAACAAGTAATAAGTCGTATCATCTATCTTGAATGTATCATAGACAAGCTGCTATATATTGATTGCCACTTCAGATAGCTGTGAAATTAGATTAGACTAGTTCATATCTGCATTTGTTTATTTGTATGAGTCTTTCTGATTGCCTAAACTAGAAGTGGATTTTGATTTTGAGTAAATTTTGCTTCAATGTTTGGAGTGTCATTGTAACTACTGTATTGCTGATAATGGACATTTAGAATTTTCCTTTTTTCTTTTTTCAAATCAGTATTGTATCTTCATAACCGTTCTGGCTCATCACTGCATATTAATGGATGTATTTGTGTAACTTAATTTGTGTATGTTTACCTGTTTATCTATGTTTTTGACTTGTAATAGCTTGCAGGACTGATTTAACTTTATCCAAATTAAAAATTATTCTTCTGTTTCAGAAATACAAACATTAGTATTTTTGTCAAGGAATTTTCGGTTAATATGATAAGCAGCCCCATAACCTCATGCCACTGAGCACTTATTAAAAGGCTAGTGTGCAGTAACCACATGGCCATGCTTTGATATGAGAGTACAGTGTTGTGATTTAAATGAATTTAGTGTCCAACTGAATTGTGATTTTATTAATGTTTGTCATTTGAAAATTGAGAACATGTTTTTAAACAAAATGATCACTGATGTCAGCTGATGTGTTATATTTATGTTTGGTCATGTCTTTTTTTTTCTCTTCTTTTTTTTCTCTCCGTTTCCTTGATCAGTGTAAGCAACACTGTGTGTGCCTTGATTGAGATAATGACACATTCACTTTGCAAAAACAATTGTTCAGCTCACCCACTGACCAGACCAAATATGAGAAAGAACAAACAGTATAAGTACCATTTCAGGGATCGAAACGGTTATATACAAGTTTTTATATATCATAGATAATATTAATCAGACTTATCAATCACTAATATATTTCTAGTCAATCTTAACCAACTAATTTTTAAGATTAATTTTGATTCATTTAAGAATGTTAATATATTGCTCTCTGTGCATATGTTTCGATCCCTGTGAAATGGCATTCACCAGCATTTAGCCTCTGAATACATCCCGTGTCAATATAGAAAAGACTGTACTCAACACTTTCAATATTTATTGTGTTCATATTTGAACAAATTAATGGATATGGATGATTTCTGCTGAACTCTTTTCTAGTAACAGTATTCAGTAAACATTATAACAGCATTTTTATTTTGGAAATTGTGTTGGCAAAATTACATCTGGGTCTTTTTACAAAATTTATTTTGTCTAAATTATTTACCATTCAACCTGAAATTCACTTCCCTGTATGATGCTTTTCAGTCGATTGTATAAGAAGATCCATGGTTTAGATCATATTTGTATCATCTGTCATAGAAGTTACTTCACACTGCAAGTTATGGATTTCATGTTTCAGTTAATTAAGAGTTGATCAAATTAAATTGTTATTCACTGTTTTGATATTTGTATACTTTTGTCGCTTTTTGTTTAGCGTTTCGTTTCATTTGCTTTGATCTGGTTTGATGCTACACTAGTTTGTCACGTAGCACTTGCACTGTGCAATATTTAACAGTATGAGGACTGGGGAAATGTAACCCTTTGGATATAATGTCTTTACAGAGTGTAATTGATGTTTCCTCTCTAGTTCTCAGTGAATAAAGATGTGACCAAGCCTTCTCTTCTTAGTCACATTAAACTGAATTTCCAGGTGACTGTTGGTGAGTGAATAAAAATCATGGTGATTTATTGTCAAGATTCACTTTGAATACAAAAGAAAAATAAAGTAAAAAAAAAAAAAAAAAAAATCTATTGTTGCAACCCTTTCTAATTTTATTACTTGGAAATTATGACCGGTATCTTGAAAACTCAGACATAGCATGACATGCTCATCTTTCATCATTTTGTTTTTAATTCATTACACTATATAGGAAGTTGGAAAGTCTGAGTTTACAAGTTGAAGGGTAATAGTGCTCCTTTGTTACCCCTCTGTAAAGTGTCTATATTCAATTATTATTATTATTATTATTAGCATTATTATTAAAACAATTACACCACAGTAGGCGTTACTGGTGGGTTTTTTTCAGTGACCCTTTCTGTTGGTTACATTATTACAGTAGGTGATGAGTATTTTTGATAAAGTCATTAAATCATTCATTCTCATTCATTCAGGAAATGCCACCATTTCTTTCTCAGAGACGCCCAACCTTGATTTGGCTTTGACTTTATTTCTTTGCCAACAAATATATTTTAGAAAAATCTAACGGTATTTTGTCTTAAGAAATATGTTTCTTGTACTCCATATTAACAGCTTATTTTGCTATATGTTGTATAAAAAAAAATAACTCTCGCAGTTGTGCTGTTGGTGGAAAACCGCATTCTCACTCGTGTGAGAGAAACATTGAATACATTAATATTTTTAATGTTTTTGAAAGTAGTCTCTTATGCTCATAAAGCCTGCATTTATTTGATCAAAAAAAAAAAAAAAAAAAAAAACAGTAATATTGTGAAATATTACAATTTTAAAAAATATATAATTTATTTCTGTGATGCAAAGCTGAATTTTCATTAGCTATTACTTCAGTCTTCAGTCTCACATGATCCTTCAGAAAACATTTTAATATGCTGATATAAACTGATAATAATAAATACAGAATATATGTATATATAATATACACCGATCAGGCATAACATTATGAACATATGACTAATATTGTGTTGGTCTCACTTTTGCTGCCAAAACAGCCCTGACCCGTCGAGGCATGGACTCCACTAGACCCCTGAAGGTGTGCTGTGGTATCTGGCACCTAGATGTTAGCAGCAGATCCTTTAAGTCCTATAAGGTGCGAGGTGGGGCCTCCATGGATTGGACTTGTTTGTTCAGCACATCCCACAGCTGCTCGATTGGATTGAGATCTGGGGAATTTGGAGGCCAAGTCAACACCTCAAACTCTTTGTTGTGCTCCTCAAACCATTCCTGAAAGATTTTTGCTTTGTGGCAGGGCGCATTATCCTGTTGAAAGAAGCCACAGCCACCAGGGAATACCGTTTCCATGAAAGGGTGTACATGGTCTGCAACAATGCTTAGGTAGGTGGTACGTGTCAAAATAACATCCACGTGGATGGCAGGACCCAAGGTTTCCCAACAGAACATTGCCCAAAGCATCACACTGCCTCCGTCGGCTTGCCTTCTTTTGCTCCGTGATCCAGTTCTGATGCTCACGTGCCCACTGTTGGCGCTTTCGGCAGTGGACGGGTCAGCAAGGGCACCCTGACTGGTATGCGGCTATGCAGCCCCATACGCAACAAACTGCGATGCACTTTGTATTCTGACACCCTTCTTGAGCAATCTGAGCTACAGTAGCTCGTCTGTTTGATCAAACCACACAGGCCAGCCTTCGCTCCCTATGTGCATCAATGAGCCTTGGCCACCCATGACTCTGTCGCCGGTTCACCACTGTTCCTTCCTTGGACCACTTTTGATAGATGACCCCCTGCAGACCGGGAACACCCCACAAGAGCTACAGTTTTGGAGATGCTCTGACCCAGTCGTCTAGCCATCACAATTTGGCCCTTGTCAAACTATATATATATATATATATATATATATGTCTAATTGTAGTTATGATATAATAATATAATGAAAAGTTATAATAAATTATGATATAACTATTTGCAAATAATTTTATTTTAAAATGTCCACACATTCCCTCTTATTCATGTCTAATATGTTGAAAACGCAAAAGTTTCTTGTCTTGTCACATTCATTTATGAATTAGGCCTACATGAATCATGATATATTTTCAATTCAAAACAGTTTCTTTCGTAAAAAAGGTAAGACATATACTTGTATCTTTCTACAAACTCTCGTTCTGACATTAGCTGCGTTTACATGGACCCTAATAATCCGATTGTAATGACTTGTGTAATCCTGAAATTCTCCTTCCACTCCTTCTGAAGTGGAGCAGGACAACATCAGTCCTTGTTTCGGACTCTTATCCACAGACGCTTTGCTTCGTTTTTACTGTTTGATTAATATAAGCTGCACGGCATAACGGTTCATGTGCTTGACATCTCCTAATTAGGACCCGAAATCAAAGAAAAAAAGCAATTTAGGAGAATAGTATGCACAAACACCAGGAATATTGTGCAGTGTGCGCATGTCATAAAAATGAATTCCGATTTGAAGCTTGACATATAAACTCGCACATCAACTCGATCACTTTATTTAGGGTTCATTAAAAACTGTTTCGAATTCATCAATCAGAATTCATTAATTCAGATTGAAACAAGGTGTCCATGTAAACTCCACTGTAGCTAGTGACAGTACAGTAAGACCCGCCGCCTTTGATTTGATTGGCCATCTAGATCATTTTGACATTGGCGAGCACTGTTAGATCGCTGAGGCAGAGCAGCCTAAAAATATAACTTAAGATATGAATTCTATTATTTTATTGTTTTTATTCATAGCTCAGATAAAATCATTGGCTCTGGTCTGGGGGGCTTTAGCCCATGGATCGTTGGCTGAACGTCTGATGCATATGGCACACTTTTCTGGAAACACTTCAGGAGTTTCAAAGTCGTCATCTGATTGGTTGAATTCTACAGGATGTCCGTGAGATGTGTGTGTTGCGTTCGGTCTGCCTGGAAACAAAAGCTGTGTCGGCAAACTCCCTCGTGGAAGAAGAATGCCATCTTGTTTACGAACTGTGACAATGAACGCTTACCAGGATCAACTAAACGCTGGATTTTCAGAAGTATATGAAGTTTGCGACTCCATTGTTGCAGTAAATTTGCACAATGTTCTTGAATAAATAATTTATAGATGCACGCCGGTCCGTTATTACAGGGACATCGACTTTACATTTTTATGCCCCTAAACATGACACGGAACAAAACAAACTGTGATTGGTTGCGTTACATGTCAGTCAAACGTCCTCTTGGGTGGTCCTTTGCCAATGAAAGCTGCGATGGAGTCAGACCTTCTGCCGTCAGTCTGAAGGTCTGGCCACGTGAGACTAGGTGGGCCTGGTCTGGGCCTATGCATGACAAATAAAAACAAATGTGTTCTAAAATCGTCTGTGTCCATCAAACACCACTACACGGTTTTCTGTGAAATCTGTCAAATGAAATCTGCAGACTGCCTTTGAATTTCGGCAATAGACCATAGTCAGGCTATAGTACCTTATTACATTTTTGGCAGGAATGGAAATGAAGTTGTAAGGAATAGAATACAGTGTGTTTAATGTGCTGTTGTTTAACATACCGATTTTTCAGCTGACGAAACGCCTTTCTGGGGGGAAAAAAACTTTTAAAGGTTGTGAGCTGTGAAAATTATGTGAAATAGGACCTTCATACAGTTCGATCCATTGTAAAAAAAAAAAAAAAAAAAAAAACTCAGTAAAGAAATCCCTCACAGCCTCGTTTTCATCTGCATTAATTCAATATGGCGGCTAAAACCGGAAGGTCTGCGTCAACTCCAGACTAAATCGGGGCAAAGTCTGGGCTAAAGTCGTGTAGTGTATTCCAGCCTTAGGTTGCATAGTACAGTGATTAGGCTATCTTCTGGTGTGAGAAAGACTCTTAATGAATTTGCTTAATAAAACAATTTAATTAAAGTCAGCATAAAACATTAGTTTATAGTATTTTTTTCCCTTTTGTGGGGGAGACCGGGATAGTCGTAACACTTTTTGTTTGAGCATCAGTAACTCTGTTGTTTGTGCTAGATGTCTCAAATTTTGTTACATTGTAGCCACATTTGTCTGCTACAAATATAACTCACTTGGATGTGTACTACACAATCACAGATTATGCGAGTTAATATCAAATACAAACAGTTCTGTTGTTACAATCTACCCCACTGGGGTGAGTTGTAACACTAGCTGGGGATAGATGTAACACTGAGATAACTTCCTGAAATAACACCCACACTATCCAATTTTTGCATAGCAGTCAACATCCATATCTAGGCTACAAAAGTGTTTTCAAAGTATGTTTTTTAAATTATTATTATTATTATTATTAGGTGTATTAAATCCGTGTAATTGTAATATACTCCACTGACCACTAGAGCATGCACATGGCACAAAACTACAGCTCCGCTTCCCTGCATGCGAGCTCTTTTTTTTTTTTTCATTAGAGAGCTACACTGAACAACAGACAAAGAATTACATCCCTTCCAACATCCGATCACAATATGGGCGGTAAGGAGGAGTGTAAGCCAAAGATAAACCAGTAAAAAATGCAGACCTCTCTCGCTTCTCCAGTGTCGCAGTGATGGTGGACTATGGGCATTTCCACGAATGCGGGTCTTCTCTGGCACTTGGAGCGGCGTGACCACCGCACGTCCCACTGACTCACGGATCTGAGCAGATGTCTGGTCCTGTACCGACATCGGGCCACCTCCTCTGCAAACACAAATGGCTGGTCGTGTCGCGGGAATCTGGAGAGATTTGCACAGATTGAGCGGCAGCATCCTGCGCTCCGGAGAGAGGAGGAAAGGATGCTCGTGCACACACGCTTCTGGAGGAATGCGGAGCACTAAACTCTCATCATTAGCAATATTTCTACTTTTATTACACAGCGCACAGGCTTCTGACGGTAAGGCGACGTCTCATCTAGCCTATACTGGCGTCTTAAAATAGTATTTCTGACGCGAGTCTTGAAATTTAGATCAAGCCTAAATGAGTTGAATGATTTTGTTGAAAAGAACAGCCCGATGGCACATGCATTGAAAGTCTGATTATGATTGATTTCTTTACATCCAAAAAACACATCAGATGGAACTTTTACACCATTAGAGCATTAACATATTTTAAAATGTGGTTAAATAGGCAGATCTTACTTTTAGTTGTTTTAGCTCTTTATTTTTATTCTACCCATTTTTTGCACCCGTTGCGTTACAATATCTAGGCTACCTCAAACCCATATGAATATATACATATGTTGTTAGTGTCTATTGGTGATTTGACTTTTTTTTTTGTATGCACTTATTCATTGTATGCGTCTAATAGGCAATACACTACTTGACTTGTGGCTTGACTTTTGTAAACTGTATGTGTGTGATGTAATTTGATCAACCGCACGTGAGTGTCCAGCAGTAACGCA
The DNA here is from genome assembly GCA_039654625.1 of Rhinogobio ventralis. NCBI lineage: Eukaryota > Metazoa > Chordata > Actinopteri > Cypriniformes > Gobionidae > Rhinogobio > Rhinogobio ventralis. The sequence goes on along the minus strand of CM077206.1, from coordinate 29,091,237 downwards.
GTGAAGTGTGTAGGCGCGCGCTGATGGATACTGCAGCTCTACACGAGATTGCAGCACCTAACACACTTAAACCACATCTGTTTCCTGACATTATGCATATCATTACATGCAACATTTAATTGCATGAATTAACTGTAACATACCTGTCCCGAAGCGTCTAATCTAAGGACTAATCATGTTTTGAGATCATATTGCACAGTAGGCGTCATAAATCAATCGGTGCAAAGGAGCATTAAAACTGTCCACAGCAGCACGGTCTGATTTTAGATGCTGAGGTTTGCAGGTCCTGGAAATACTGGAATAGCATCTGCAAATATCCTGTTGTTCTACATTGTGAATGGATTTAGGTGGGGACAAATGTCTACAAAGAATCACCTACATTGTGGAGAGCAGCTAACAGTTTAATAATGGTTTAATATTTTAAAAAAAAGGCAGAAAGGTTGGAAAATGTCTTTAGCTTAGTATTAAAAAAAATGTCCAGTTAAGTGGGGATCTGCTTTAACTGGGTCACTGTGAGTGAGATAGATCTGTGTTTGACCTGTTTGAATATTTCTTCCAAACATTTGGTTCAGGGTTCCAATAGGGTTGGGTTTGGGTTATAATTTGGCGCCGTCACACAAATTAGGCCGTCTTGAGCCACAATGTTTAAATCAAGGCATTTTAAAAGTCAAAACCTGTCAAGTTTATGACACATGCTCAGTTTTTCAGTAAAAAGAAACAAACAATCAAACAAAAAAACATGTATATGTTTTATAAGATTTGGAAACCTGTGATAAATTATGTCTGGCTAACTACTTTAAGAAAAGAGTGCAAATGGGGACAGATGTATACTTGATTTGGGGTTGGTTAATTGGCATATGGAGTATAAAATAAGAATAATTCATAATTCGTTGCAGATCTAAACATTTATTCATTTATTATATCCGTTTGTTTATTTATTTATTTTCTTAGTTGCAATTGAAAATAATGTATGATGCTTTTTAATGTTTTCCTTTAGTTTGTAATGTATATGTATGTGCATGTATAAGATCTGCAAAGTTAGAAAGCTCATAGTCTCCCACAAAAGGGATTTACTAACAGAGAACACTCCTCCGGACCTGCCTAAAATGCGTCGATCAAAGTCCAGATGTTACTTCCGCAAACATCTACATTACACTGTGAAATATTAGCAAAATGCCCACCCAAAGGCATACGCAAAGAAAGAATGTGAGGCTTCAGTGAATATTGTTGTCGCCATTGTTGCCGGGACACTGTGTTTCAATGCGAAAGCAAAACCTCTTTGTTTGGCTTTCCGAATCAATGGTTCTCTTTCGGTCGACATCTCACTATGGGAAACGACTCTTGCGTGGCCATCCGTGAAGCCCTATGCAATCACGCCATCTGGAATCCTACATCTCTTCACTCGCGGAATTCAAACTACAAGTGCTTTTTCAGTATACTTGTTAGTTTGGCAAGACTAAACTGTCCGAAAAGACAAGCTACCAATTGTCGTAGGAGATCAGGCCAAATAAAACAAGAAGTGTAGTGACATTTTTTCCCCAAGCAAATAAAACTTACCAGTTGAACATGGCATATTCTATGAAATCTAACAAGTCCAGAGCACTTTCTCACACTTGTCCTTGGGGATGTGGATATCCCCATTACAGACACCAATCTCTTGTAAGCCGCGCAGCAAACTTTCACCTGGAGTACTGTGCAGGAGAGCGGCGTTTATACAGGATGTGTGTCGCGATCCCTTACAGCAGGGGTGGCGAACGTCGGTCCTGGAGAGCCACAGTCCTGCAGTGTTTTGCTTCAACCCTAATCAAACACACCTGAACAAGCTAATCAACCAATGATGGGTTACTAGGAAGCTACAGGCAGGTGAGTTTTATTCAGGTTGGAGCTGAACTCTGCAGGACTGAGGCTCTCCAGGAGATCGCCACCCCTGCCTTACGGGGAGAGACAGCACAGCATCCCTATAGGAAACAGAATCTCCTATAATGATGACGAGTTGGGCTGACCAGCTTACTCCTTCGGACAAGCTCGGGGAACCAGTCGCTTTCGAGATGGAAATTAAGCCATTCCCAGAAGTCCTACCGGAAGAAAATTACATTTCCCTCTCTGCCTTGGGAGATATGTCAGACAAGGGCTAGGAGGAGAAAGATACGTTTATTCCCCAAAGGGAGACAGATTGTTTCAAAGCAGCTTCACAGTGTTAACAAGAAAATAATGCAACAGAATTTGATTCGGCTGTATAGCCGCTCTGGAGAAAACAGTGATGTCATCCAGCTCAGTTCAATTATCATATAGTGTCAATGCGGGCAGATCAGTAATATAGTGGAATATTTAGTGTCCCCAACTAAATGCTAGAAACGTGGCTTTCAAATGAAAGATTGGAATCAAAGAGCACAACCAGGTTCCTAACTGATGACTGAAGACTTGACAGAGCAGCCATCAAGTGTTAGACAGTATTCTAGGTTACTACTTGCAGAGGTTTTTGGTCCAATAATTAGAATCTCTGTTTTTTCAGAATTAAGTAGTAGGAAATTACTTGTCATCCAATTTTTATATCAGCTATGCATTCCATTAATCTTGTGAATTGGTAAATTTAAGACCGTCTGAATCCTCGGTTGAGTTCGGATTATCCACGATCGCCCCTAAACTGCCTCAAAGATCTGATTTCTCAGCATCTTGTTTCTGAGCAGTGGACGGAGATCCTCACCATGACGGACCTCGTTTTGCACTACTCACGCTGCCTGGCACAGTCCACAGGGTGGATTCTGGGACTGGCGGTGGTTAGCTGAATAGAGCTTTTGCTGAATTTGTCCACGGTGGCGGAAAAGGATATGGCTCACTTCCTTGATCAGCCTGTAGACCCTAAAGGTCTGTTTTGGCCAGCTGTGGCTACAATGCAGCAGCGGTTTGAGGCAAAGAAGAGGGAAGCCTTCAGGTTGTTTGTGCCTCGCAGAGCCCCCTTGCCAATGCAACGACAGGCAAAACACCTAATTTTTACACAAGCGGGAGCGGCAAAAGATTGAGCATTTTGACCAGGGCCAGAGGAGGGGAAAAACACCTGGATCAACAACCTTCCTCCTGGCAACGAAAGTCCTTTGCTTGGGCCCCGTTCCTCCCCCCTTGATTGTAAGGGGCAGAATGTTACAGGCTGTAGAGCAAACACCAATCTTTTTCTCACATTGTCTCCACAAATCCCCCAGAGAACAGTGATGAGAAACAAAAAGTACTCACCAACCACCGCACACACCCCAGGGCCCAGAGAATGTCAGGAAGCACCGTCGCACACTCATTTTGTTGTTAAATCAAATAAAGCAGAGTGTTTACACAAAAACACAGTGTGGCCTCTTGTTTTTTTCCCCTCTCAAAATTCTGACAATTCTCTCATGCAAAATCTTGTGAAGGGTTTTTAACAGTTATACACAAGCACCCTGTAAAACTGAGGTTTTCAGAACACCACCTACAGTACAAGTAAAGAGCCTGATAGCGTAACTGCATACAAAGGCAGTGTTAACATATTTGAATGCTCTGGGGTTCATAGTGAACAAGAAGAGCTCATTAACCCTTACACAATCAGTGGTATTTCTGGATTTAAACCTGGACTCAATAACTTTCCTTGCCACCCTGTCAGAACAGAGAAGGGAAAATGTATGGAACTGTGTGACTCTTTTCGGCTGTGTCTGAGACTACTGGGACTCATGGCTTCAGTCATAGCCTTTGGAGTGCCTGTTTATGCGATATTTTCATAGATAGAACCCTTCTTGAAATTAAATACCTCCAGACATCTGTACAAAAAAGTCTCAGCCCACTGTATCAGGGCTCTGCTTGCTTGGTGAGACAAGGAATCCCTGATGGAAGGGGTGTCAATGGGAGTAATTTCAGACCACAAGGTGGTCACTACAGACATGTCCTCACAGCGCTGGGGAGCGATCATGGAGGGACGCCCTGTAAATGGAGTATAGACAGAACCAGTAAAATTAATTCATATAATTTGTCTGGAGCTCCTTGCAGTATCGTTGGCCCTCAGACTCTTCCTCCCACAAATAAAAGGCGTTAGTCAGGTCAAACAACAAGTGGTTGCTTTGTGCACTGGTGTGCAGTCATGTTGGAACAGGAAGGGGCTATACCCAAACTGTTCCCACAAAGTTGGGAGCATGAAATTGTTCAAAATGTCTTGGTATGTTGAAGCATTAAGTGTTCCTTTCCCTGGAAGTAAGGGGCCAAGCCCAAACCCTGAAAAACAACCCCACACTATAATTCTCCCTCCACCAAACTTTACACTTGGCACAATGCAGTCAGGCAAGTACCGTTCTCCTGGCAACAGCCAAACCCAGACTCGTGTATCGGATTGCCAGACAGAGAAGCTTGATTGGTCACTCCAGAGAACACATCTCCACTGCTCTAGAGTCCAGTGGCTGTGTGCTTTACCCCACTGCATCCAACGCGTTGCATTGCACTTGGTGATGTAAGGCTTGGATGCAGCTGTTCGGCCATGGAAACCCATTCCATGTTCTTGAGCTAATCTGAAGGCCACACAAAGTTTGGAGGTCTGTAGCTATTGACTTTAAAGTTGACAGAAAGTTGGCGACTTCTGCGCACTAGTCGATATTTGCTGTTTGATATCATTCCTTGTTGTTTATACTGCTAAATATAACTTAGTCATCACCATATATTGTCTAATATTGCCTATCACATTAAATCTAACACTGCTATCTTTTAATCTAAATCACTATTACAACGCGTTAACATTTTGTTAGCCTGCCATCCGTGCATCCGGGTCTCCTGTTTTTCTCTCGCGTGCCTTTCACTCGGGTGATTTGGATTAGTCATAAAACATGGTAAGCCATGTCATCTTCTGTTATTGTCTGTTATTCTTTCACTGCCCGTCACATGTTTAGTATAACCTTTTCTGTCAGCGACGAGGGCTTCACATGTGATAAATGCAGGGAGATTTCAGAATTAGAGATCCAAACTTTATTTGAGAATAGTAAGAATGCAAGAGCTTTAGACACTGCTTTGGATGTGATTAGCTTAGTGAACTCTGTACATTGTTTGGTTCCGGCAGTAGAGCTCGAGCAACCGGGCAACTGGGTGACTGCGAGACAGCATAGTCGCGAATCAAAACACAGCTCTTCCGTTCCGATTAGAACATCAAACAGGTTCTCCCCACTCAGTGATGCACCCACTGAGAATCCTGTTGAAAGTGCCCTAGTTATTGGCGATTCTATTACACGGAACGTAAAAATAGAGACACCAGCCACCATAGTTACATGTTTACCGGGAGCTAGAGCGCCTGACATCAAAGCAAATTTAAAAGTGCTGGCTAATGCTGCAGAGTTGTAAATTCTAAATTGTAAATAATAAAAAAATATTATTATTCACGTCGGCACTAATGATGTTTGACTTGGCCAGTCGGAGATCACCAAAATTAACATTAAAGAGGTGTGTGAACTCACAAGTACGATGTCAAGCTATGTAGTTTGTTCTGGCCCCTTCACCGTTTGGCGGAGTGATGAGATACTTAGCAGACTAACATCACTCAATGGCTGGTTGTCGAAGTGGTGTCCGCAGAATAACATAGGGTTCATAGACAATTGGAAAAGCTTTTGGGGCAGACCTGACCTATTAAAAAGAGATGGTATTCATCCCTCCTGGGGTGGTGCCGCTCTTCTCTCTAGTAATATGGCACATAGTCTTAGAGTTGAACCTTGACTAACTGGGGCCCAGGTCAGGAAGCAAACGGACTGGCTTAACTGACCATCTGCTAGCTGTCTCACGTCACAGAAGTCAGATAAATCCCAACACACAGAGACTAGATATTATCACAAAGAGACTGTCTGTTCCCCCGAATTAGTAAATACAAAAAACTCTTGAAACCATTTAAGGGTAAAAATTTGATTGATGTTCAACAAATAAAAAACAGATATATTGTTAATGAATGCGCTTATTGTTAATGATATAATTACAGATCATAACGTAGATGTGCTGTGTTTGACAGAAACCTGGCTAAAACCTGACGATTACATTGCTTTAAATGAGTCCACCCCTCAAGATTATTGTTATAAACATGAGCCTCGTCTGAAAGGCAAATGGGGAGGTGTTGCTGTAATTTATAATATATTCAGTATTACTTAGAAGTCTAGTTTCAAATATAATTATTTTGAATTTTTGGTGCCTTAAGTAATGCTATGTAGTGTAAATGATAAATCCCGTTTGCCATTTGTGCTGGCTACTGTACACAGGCCACCAGGGCACCATACAGACTTTACCAAAGAATTTGCTGATTTTCTATCAGAGTTAGTACTGGCTGCAGATGAAGTCCTAATTTTAATATCCATGTAGACAATGAAAAAGACGCATTGGGATTGGAATTTAGAGACATTCTAAACTCTATTGGAGTTAAGCAACACGTGTCAGGACCCACTCATTGTCGTAATCATACTTTAGACCTAATATTGTCACATGGAATAAATGTTGATGCCGTTGAAATTCTGCAGTAGAGCAATGACATCTCAGATTATTATCTAGTATCATGTATACTTAATTTAGCCAAGGCTGCAATGCCGTCCCCTCGTTTCAAATATGGTAGGACTATCACCACTACCACTAAAGACTGCTTTGTAAATAATCTTCCACATCAGTTCCATCTCCTTAGCATCCCAGATAGCCTAGAGGAACTCGATGTTGCAACAGAAACTATTGACTGTCTCGTTTCCAGCACTTTAGACACAGTTGCTCTTCTGCGCTTAAAGAAGATTAAAGAAAATAGTCCAACACCGTGGTACAACGAGCACACTCAGGCCCTTAAAACAGCAGCCAGATAAATGGAAAGCAGCTGGAAGAAAACAAAACTGGAGGTTTTCCGTATTTCATGTAAAGAGTGCATGATTGCATACAGAAAGGCCATAAAAACTGTTAGATCTGCTTCTTTCTCAACTCTCTTAGAAGAAAACAAACACAACCCTAGGTATTTATTTGATACAGTGGCTAAATTAACAAGAAATAAAGCTTCAACTTCTGACGTTTGCAAACAGCACAGCTGTAATGACTTATGAACTTCTTTACGTGCAAGATTGATAATATTAGGAAGAAAATTATAACTATACAACCGTCTACTACAGTATCGCATCAGACAGTGCATTGTAGTGTCACTGAGAAAAAATTCCATTCATTCACTGCTATAGCAGAGGAAGAATTGGCTAAACTCGTTAAATCATCTAAATCAACAACATGTATGCTCAACCCTATACCGACTAAGCTACTGAAAGAGATGCTTCCAGAGGTCATAGATCCACTTCTTAATATCATTAATTCATCTTCGTCATTAGGATATGTACCGAAAACTTTTAAGCTGGCTATTATTAAACCACTTATTAAAAAAAGGCAACTTGATCCTACAAAATTAGTCAATTGAAGGCCAATTTCAAATCTACCATTTCTTTCAAAGGCAGTCTTTGCTCATACGATTGTGGTTGTATCTCGCTATTAGTGTTACACGATCTTAGCGCTGCATTTGATACTATCGACCACAACATTCTTTTGAATGGACTCTCAAATTGTGTTGCCATTAGTGGAATTGCATTGGCATGGTTTAAATCATACTTATCTGACCGCTATCAGTTTGTAGCAGTAAATGAAGAGATGTCATATCTATCACAAATTCAGTATGGAGTACCACAAGGCTCAGTGCTAGGACCGTTGCTTTTCATCCAGTACATGCTACCCTTGGGAGATATCATTAGGAAGCATGCCGTTAGTTTTCACTGTTATGCTGATAATACTCAGCTCTATATATCTTTGCGCCATGACGAAATTTACCAATTCACAAGATTAACGGAATGCATAGCTGATATAAAAAATTGGATGACTAGTAATTTCCTACAACTTAATTCTGGACAATTATTGGACAAAAACCCTCTGCACGTAGTAACCTAGAATACTGTCTAACACTTGATGGCTGCTCTGTCAAGTCCTCGTCGTCAGTTAGGAACCTGGGTCTGCTCTTTGATACCAATCTTTTCGTCTATTTGTCATATCATCGTCGTCATCGTCTCTAACTCGTCGTCTAATTCTTTGTTCGTGTTCTGAGATTTTAAACTCAGATGTCTGCCCATCCTCCTGGATGAGTTCTGACTAATTAGGTATCATATTTGGTGCAGAGGTGACTTTCCTCCTCCTCTCACCATAAATTTCACGTTGTTTGTGGTCTTTTAACTTCCCGCTCTAAGCAGAGAGTGCAGTTTAGATTTCTATTAATAAGAATACGATACATCTTACACAGATTTCAATCAAGCCATCTTCTAAATTATGAACAGAAATTTACACTCATAACAGACAAGGCATACTTTCAATCAACCATTCAATAGTTCTAATAATTACATGAATTGTGTGTGAGTTTAAGCATAATGGTCACGTGTATCGGTTCTAGACATAATGTAGAATTATGCAGTAGAAGGATGTTTGAATGTAAGTCCAGCTATCATCCTTTTTGAATGATTTGATGCAGTTTATATGTAAATATGTCTCTGTGGGTTTTCCTGTGGATTTCAACTTTGTGTCACTCAGAGTTCATTTAAAGGTTTTTGAGAAAAAGATCTGTTTTTGATTTTTGTCTTGGGGATCAAACAACCTCTGCCGTTATCTTGGTGTGGCCCAAAGCTTGCAAGGTTTTGTTAGATGGTGCAGACTGAATGGAGCCCGCAAAATGAATGGAGCCCACTTACTTTATGGCCATAGATTGTTGATTTGGGGTCTGGAGTGTTGAGTTGGAACGAATCATCTGGAAGGGTAATTTAATGCCCTCAAATCCTACAATTTTATACATCTGTGGCCATGGAAGTGATTGGAACAACTGAATTCAATTATTTGGAGGGGTGTCCCAATACTTTTGGCAATATAGTGTATACCCTATAAGTCTAGGTGCTATAGATTTTGGGATGCCTGAATATTGGGCGTTTTCTATATCTCATAGTGAGATGTCAAACGAGCCTACCGAAAGAGAATGTCTTTGTTTATGGTTGTAACCTCGGTTCTCTGAGGGAGATGAGTAAGATATTTCACCAGAAGGCAGATTATTCATTCACTCGGAAGAGCTGTAAAGTATACCACTTTTTTGGCCAGCGCTGCTGCTAATATAGGACGTTATGATCTATGCAAGAGGCGTTTCCCATAGTGAGATGTCTCACTTATCTCCCTTAGAAAACCATAAACAAATGTTATCATTGTTTCCGATCAGTACAACCCAAAAGTTTGCTCGGTTTAAAAAAGGCATGCTAACGATAAACGCTAGAGGCTGCGGTCTTTAGCGTCCTTGTTAGCGTGCCTGCCTCCCACTTCTGAGACCCCGGTTTGAATCCCGCTCAAAGTGGGTCGAGTAGGATTTGTGACATTTGTTGCCGTGACTCAGATGGGAGTTAGGTTTAGGAGGGTGAGTGTAACGGATGTAGGACAGTAAGAGCTGAGCTTGTAAACCTTACTCTCCTGGTTACAAGAGGTGTGTTAACGATAGATGCTAGAGGCTTCAGTCTTTAGCGTCCTTGTTAATGTGCCCGCCTCCCACGCCAGAGACCCCAGTTCAAATCCTGCTTGGTGCAGGTAGAGTTGGACCGGTTACAGTAGCACAACTTTTCAATCAAATGTGAAGTCTGTGGTTGCCTGAACCATAATGGCTTCTCTGAAGTATCATTGCAGAAGGTTTCATTCAGTTATGTCCTCTCTCATTGATGAGCTGTGAAAGTCAATTATATAAGTGTCTGTTACCTGCTTATGATTATGCTCAGTTCTGAACGTGCATTTTAACGTGCATTTTAACCCTTAAATGCTTGACTTACATTTTTTTAAATCTTTAGCGACCTGGATCTATATCTAACACGGATGGATCTCTACCTGTCGTGATAATATAAAACTCGAGAAAAAATTGAGTAACAAATACAGAAGAATAAATAAACCATATTTTGTTACCTTTTGGAGCTTTGAAGGGTTCAGTTTGAGCAGATGTTTTATACCATCATCACTGTTCTCGTCAGAGCTCATTTCCCAGTACATCTGGCTCATATTCGCAATCTCAAACATATTCTCAAAACTATAATTTTCAGTATCTTTAAAATCAATATTTTGATCGCTGACAGCTTCTTCACCAGATCCACCATCAAGTGACAGTAATATTTGATTGCGGTCAGTACTTGCTCTGCAGTAAATCGCTGAGCCATTTCAAGTTTTGCTGATTATACTTATTATTCTTTCGTTTTCTGTCTGCAGTAAGTATGAGTGAAACGTCACTTCATCATTGTGTATCAGACAAAGATAAAGGCGATTTGCACTTATTCCGTCATTAAAGATTCAATTATTGTTGTGCAGAAAAAAATATACATACACTCTTACACACCTCGGGGCATTAGCGACCCAATAACATTTTTACAAAAAATGAATGGAAAAACAGGCATTCTTTTATAATTTTATGATTTTTTTTATTGTCATATTGTTTATAATGAATTGATTGAGGAATACTAAGAAGGTTGATGTCTGACTTTAAAAAATGAATGACGTTCCGGGTCGCTAAAGACCCGAGGTATGCATTTAAGGGTTATTGTGTTGTTGTTCATTGACTATGTTATGAATGAATATGTTGTAGGATATTAAATTACCAAATAATGAATGCTGGTAAAGGATAAACTCAAAAAATGAATCCGTCAAGAATATGTACCAGTCATATTTCACCCACTATAACAACTTTAAAGAAAATCCAAAACTTAAAATATAAAAAAGAAAAATCCAAAAATAACAAATGTGTTTTTGTCTTATTTCAATCAAGATTTAGTGGGTTAACAGCTTTTATCTGATCACCTCTCAAGGTAGGACCATAGCATGAAAAGCATAATTAGTCCAACCAGTGTGAAATGACTTGAACTCATTTTTTCTTTGTGAATCAGAAACATACTATGCAAACAGTGTGGTGAGATTCAAAATTAATCTTTTGAGCCAGTCAGAGGTAATCCTCGCCCTCTGCTGAACACTTTCCCTTTTACAGTATAACTAATTCTAAACTGCATGATTTGATAAAATACAAATATTTGGAAATAAAACAATGCCTATATATTATACACAAAAGTTATATACACTATATACAAGTTATACTATAAGTTTGTATACACTTTATCTCAACTTTACAGTAAACCAATAGGGTTTGATGAAACCAGTGAGACTGACCTTGCCATTTGAGTTCAGAGAAAGCACTTCCTAGATTTATTCCTATTAAAGCAACACATCTGCATTTTATATTGATGTTCATCCCATAAGACTGTCTCCCCTGAACTGTCAAACCTCTCCACAAACTGTTATAAACAGCACACTGTCCCTCCGGCCACCGCAGGGGTAAATCAGGCCATGCTGCACGTCCCTGTGGCTCAGGAACATTTATCTTTCCCAAGACCTCTCTTAAAATTCTAACTTTGCCCTTTCACTTAATGGAGATAAAATGACAGAATCAGCAACATAGAACAGCAACAGTAGTGATAAATCTATATTACTATTAAGAGGGACCGGTGCAATAAGTTGTGGCTGAACAGGGCAGAGATCTAAATCACTATTACTAAAAAGTTAGTAAATCACAATTAGTGATAGACTGATATACACTGAACAAAATTATAAACGCAACACTTTTGTTTTTGCCCCCATTTTTCATTAGCTGAACTCTGACTAGACTTTTTCTATGTACACAAAAGGCCTAATTCTCTCAAATATTGTTCACAAATCTGTTAGTGATTTGTGAACTTCGCACAGCCATTGAAGAGGAGTGGACCAACATTCCACAGGCCACAATCAACTACCTGATCAACTCTATGAGATGTATTGCACTTTGTGAGGCAAATGGTGGTCATACCAAATACTGACTGGTTTTCATTTATAATTTTGTTCAGTGTATCAGTCAAACTGCTTTGTCTGATGTTTATCCATCTTGATATTATCAACCACAGGTGATAACCATGTCTGCTTGACAGATGTTATACATACATATTATTTTCAGACACTTTTTCCTCTCAAGAATGTTTAGATATTTTCCCCATAGATAGATAGATATATAGTGTGTGTGTGCGTTCCTCACTACACAGAGAGAGAGAACAATGTGAACTCTCGGGTTGTATGAAAGCACTGGAGGTATCTGATGTTTAAAACCACTTTTCTAGTGTACTTACATAGATTGAAAGCAGATTCTCATTGGATTACTAACAGCTTCTGCTCAACGTGTTCATGTGGAGAATGTTGCTTTGAAATGGGATTATCTGTGACTATTTAAAGTGATTACAGAGTATTTGCCACGCGCAGTTTTATTCTCAGGAAAGTGTGCAGGATATATTTCTGCATGTATCTTTTTTTCCTCAACGCTATGAAGACAATTTACTTGCTCCTTTGTGAAATCCTTACAGGAATTGCGAGTTTAATTGCTTTTCATGGTCAGGCAAAAAAAGCTTCATGGGATTGGATGAAATGTAGCCTTGTTGGAATTCTTATCCATGAAATGAGAAGCGAGCTGGATGTGCTGGTATATAGCGGAGGCGTTAGTGTTTGGGTGTGAGAGATGCAGATGGTCGCTCATCTCATCTTTCTTTCTCTGTGCGTGTCATGCTTTGCCACCGCTTATTATTTTATTAAATAGGATAATAGAGATTGGCCAGTAGAGTCTCAATCTCTGTTATGACAGGTTGTAGAACCTGTATCACTATGCAAACTGATGCATTTATTAGAGATAGGGGTGACAGGAGGATCCACAATTGAATGGCATTGTATGAAAATGCAAACAAATCCATGCTTTCAGGATATAACACAGCGTTGTACAGTACGTGTGTAATTGTACTTCATGCCGATACATAAAGGCACAGTTCACCCAAAAATCAATCAAACGGTCGGTCGATAGGTTGATCACCGGTCAAACTGGTCATTCACTAGGACCCATTTCTATGGAAGTAAATAATGCCAAATATTTTTGAAACAAAAAAGCTTGTTGAATTGCACTACTTGAAAAAATATGCATTGCATTAACCATGCTTGCATTTTAATGCATTGTATTTTTAGGGCTTGCATTCTTATGGGCTGAAATTCAACATGATTGTATATTTAAGATGTGAATATTTCAATTCAAAACATTTCACACACATTTTCATTATTAAAAATTCAATAATCCATATTTACTTCTCAGATTTCACTTCCAAAATATTCATTCTGTTTAAAAATACAACCTATAATATTCAACAGGCAATTTTCGGTCTTTTTTATTTCGCTTTACAAATTCGCTTCCACAAATTCGACAGAAAATTCAACAGTTCACATCCGGGAACTGCAGGAAAAGCAGTAGATTACCTTTTAGCTTGGCACAGCAGTTAATTTCACATACAAAATGCACTAAAACACACCGACACTCAAAAAACAATAGGGTAAAACAGTAACCTAAAAAACACTAACAACAGGTAGCATTATACAGTGTTTTCTTTTGTAAAATGTTTTTATAAAACAAGATAAATGTTACATGGTCCATGTTTACATTATAGTGCAAAATTATGCAACCTGGTCTTATTGGAAAAACGTACCTGTGGAAAATTTTTTGCAAAGCGCAAAATACGTACCAATACGTACATATCACTGCAGTTTCCAACAGAAATGAACACTAGAGGCAGTAAAAGCATGTTTTATCGTTTTCATACCAAGTGGCAACCTCTCGTGGTCTCTCTTGAAGCAAACACGGAAGTGACTTAAACTGCAATTCATTGACTGGCTGCTAGAGACTGGCTCCAAAAGGGAGTCAAATCTGTAACTTTACAGCAGAAAAAAATATGTTTACAGCCTGGTACAAAAAGTGGTTTTGGACTATACAGCTAATTTTGCCCTTCATGACAACTGTGAGGGGGGTGAATTTTTGTATAACTCATCTGTTTAAATTATATTACGCCTTTAAGTTCTGAATAATTAAGGGCGCCACTTAAGTGACGGTTTCGGTGTGACGGTGTGGTTTCAGCAACCTGTCACCTTAGCTCCATCCACGTCCCGCCTCATGACCCATTTTCAGTTATCCAGGAGTGACACACTGCCAAGATGGCAATGGCCGACTTTAGGCTTCAAAAATGCTCTTCAGACACCTACGGGTGATGTCATGGACGTCATGTCCATATTTTTTTACAGTCTATGTTTCATACACACTTATGATTACAGGGGCAGATTATGGATTAATGACTTGACCTATGACCTCAAAAAAAAATATTTTTACCATAGTGCATGATTTGTAAATAAATACATTTTGGAGTTTGTATCCCTTAACCAGCTCCATATGTTCGTCTTTTCTGACATACCAAGTTTGCTTGGCAGCTCAGCTGGTACAGAAATGTACTTGCAATGCTGAGAGCTTGGGGACGAATCCTGCGAAAGACGAGTCACAATAAAATAGCTCAAAGACAAGAGTTCAAAACACAAGCTAAAATGCATTTTTGTCACATTTGCTTTTGTTATCACTATCGGGTTAGTGTAGGTGTACGTTATTTAACGTGATGGAGCATTAAGCTTTTTGCGGCAATCACCAGACATTTCAATTCAAATCTGCAGTGATACGTACAAAAACCAACAGATTCACATTCATCTGCTTCGGAAAAAATTAAACGCCACTCACTGAACGTTTCACTTTGAAACTGTTGCGAAACGTGCAACAGATTTAGATTTGGAATATATAGCTTTTTATATATACAGTTCTGTCAGGACCACTATCGTCAAAGATGATTAATTGACTATTAGCATACAGTTTGGATTGGCGTTATGGTTCTGTTCTGGGCAAGAACTCCCTGCGCACCCATGCAGCCTAGCCTGGATAGAGCAGGGAGAGCAGCAATAACCCCCCTTAGGGTAAACAGAACTGAACCAACATAATGTATTGCAGATAGGGCTGTCACGATATTAGATTTTTTACACCACAGTTATTGTGGCCAAAAGAATTCACGATATCGATATATTGCGATATCTTTAGAAACCTTGGGGGGAAAAGTTATCAAATTAATTTTTACTTTGTTTATTTTGTTACCCAATGAACATAATTGGATACTGATAACCACAGGGCACATGCATCTTCTTTGAAGCTCCCTATGAAATAACAAGAGAGAAAATACTGTCAAGTTCAACAGTATGATGAAAAAATGTTTTTTTATTTTTATTTTGTTTATTAGTTTAGATTGTATAGCCTGTTTTGTTTGCGAGCGCCGTTGCGAGCCTGCCTCAGCTTGTCAAAAATGCCTTTTTACTGTGGTGGTGATAGTGAACGTCTAAACTAAAATTGTGATATGCTTGAAGTGTATTATATCTATATAGGCAAGAAAAAAAAAAGTGTTGATTTGAGAGGCTAAATTGATCAAACATGTGGTTAACTCACTGTCGGCCGCTGGCCGCTTGGTCATTACTTTAAAAAACGAAAACTTTAATTTAACAAACAAAAATTGCTCCAAACATTTTTTTCTAAATTAACTTAATAAAGAAACAAAACGAAATATAACTACTTTGACACAAAACTTAAGGACAGGACACTGGCGTATTTACGAGTCATGTTATCATAAGAGTCCTATTCATTTTAAATATTGTGGTTAGCGCCAATACCGGTATATTGTCACACCCTAAATTAACACAATGTCGATATTTCGTGCTTTGAATATCACAATTATCGCCAATACCGGTATATTGCGACACCCCTAATTGTAGACATCATTAATGTCGATATTAAATGTACAAAATAATTCAGGAATTTATTCTGATTCAAGAGGAATCAGAATACCAAATCCTGACTGGACGAGAAGAGGAGCTGGGGATGGAGGAGGGTAAATGAGCTCTGGAAAATGCGATAGCTGCTGATAGTACTGAAGGAGTGGCCTTTTTTTGTGGCCACCCTAAGGCACACCTGTGCAATAATCATGCTGTCTAATCAGCATCTTGATATGCCACACCTGTGAGGTGGATGGATTATCTCTGCAAAAGAGAAGTGCTCACTAACACAGATTTAGACAGATTTGTGAACAATATTTGAGAGAAATAGGCCTTTTGTGTACATAGAAAAAGTCTTAGATCTTTGAGTTCAGCTCATGAAAAATGGGGGCAAAAACAAAAGTGTTGCGTTTATAAATTTGTTCAGTGTATGTATGCTGTGATAGACGTCGTATTTTTATAAGTAGACGTAATCAGCTGACAGTCAGCTGATGCGAGCTTGACTAATGTGACCTGTCAGAACTGATGCTATGCTGGATTTTTAAATTGAGTTTGAACTTAAGTTTAACAGTTTTGAAAAGACTATGTAAACGTGCAAATTTGCCTGTAGGTACATATCATTTTTGCAGTGTTTAAGTGAGAAAATAATTGCGATTTGACAGATATCGTCACTGAATGTATTTTATGCCAAAGCAATGGAAAATTATCTACAGTTTAGCCCAAATAGACTGCTATCTGTAAATGTTTTATGTAGTGATTTTACTTCCATCCAAGGACGCTAAGTAAGGTAGTGATTGATACTCACGTCACCACTGACTTCACTCAGCGTCACTTAAAGGATTAGTTCACTTCAAAATGAAAATTTCCTGATATTTTACTCACCCCCATCCAAGATGTTCATATCTTTCTTTCTTCAGTCGAAAAGTAATTTTTTGAGGAAAACATTCCAGAATTTTTCTCCCCATCACAGACTTCCATGGCAACCAAAATGTTGAAGGTCCAAATCAATACAGTTTCAAAGCGCTTCGAAGGGCATCAGAGGCTCTGCGCGATCCCAGACGAGGAATAGGGTCTTATCTAGCGAAACGATTGGTCATTTTAAATTTTTTTTAAAAATTAATATACTTTTTAACCTAAATTGCTCATCTTGCGCTGCTCTGCGACGTGCCATGGATTGCGCAATCATGGTGGAAAGGTCACGCAAGACGTTGCCGGAAGTATATACATATACAACAATGCCAAGTTCTCTGGAAAGAGGTTTGGTTAAGTGATATTTACATTCCACATGGTTGAGTAAGCAGTCCGATGGTGGTGACTTCTTCCACTGGTTGTGCTGGGTGACAATGCAGTGGGGGAAAGCTGGAATCCGTTTCAACAGTAGATCTGTGGGACGCTGATTTCCTGGAGCACCAAAGGGTCTTAAAATCTGGAACACGCAGATGAGGCCCTGTCTGAAGTAGGTGCAGAAGGTCCTTAATCTGGAACACGCAGACGAAAGAACCTCGAAGTGAAGGCTTGCTCTCCTAAGCTTAACCTTGTTGCAAATGTCTCTGTGTGTCTTCTGCCTCTCTGGGCCAGACACTCAGGACTTGGTCAATCCACCTTTTGTCTCTCTGGCATGGAGACTCGGGACATGCCGTAGTCGTCACTGTCCCCTTCTGATGAGGAGGAGATTGCAATTTGGCGCTTCTCCATTCCAGTGTTGCTATTGGCTGCTGGCATCAGAGGGGACACACAGTGTGGCCCACCCTTCTTTCCCCTGTGGAACTCATTTGCATACTGTACACAGTTAGAAGTCTTTAAAGTGTCTTTAAAGTTTACCAATGCATTTCTTACTTTCCAAACCACCATCAGAATACCCTTGGCAATATTCTAAACAAATAGACATCAAACATGATGGAAAAAGATTGAACTGTCATGCGTTCATTCATTTGTTCATTAACAGCTGAATCTGTGTAAGATGTTGCATTACAAAAAGCTGTCACTGAGAATACTTATCTCTGAATAAGTATGAAATGGATGTGTGTAGTTTTCATCAGTCTTAAGGTTTCCAAACATAGTTATGAATGGATTTGGATGGATCCTTGTGCTCTTCTTTGTTTCACCCACTACTGCTGAGGTCCTGAGGAATTTTTATGGCAGTCACATTAGGGATTAGTCTCTAGATGGGTGAAGGGCAAAAACTGCATGTGGACCAATGATAAGTCCTGTCCTTCCTGGGCTTGGTACCAGAGGTCTTCTTCTTGGCCTCTAAGACGTGTCTGGCTGTTGTCCTAGCATCTTTATCTGATGGCGTTGGACAGTTTGTTTGTGTTAGTCCATCAAGATCCAATCAAAATGTAGCAAACCTTTGTCCACTGTTATGGGCAGAGAGGGGTCCAGCCATAAACTGGGCCCTGAAATGTGCTGTCCACTACAATTGTCATCATATTATCATATTTATTGTACTACTGTATATGTGTAGTGCTTTAAAATATATGGGGTCAGAAAAGGTTCATATATTACATAAGAGGCACCTGCATTCAATATGAAAACATTCACTCTCAGTCTTTTGGAACAATCTGGCATTCTCCCCTCTTCTCCTCCCACACAACTTACTCTAAATACCTCCAGAGCTGCATGTGCTAGCAAAGAGTCTAATATAGTGATATTAATAGATTATAGCTTATATTTCATAGCACTCTGAAAACAGAGCATGCTGACAATGCCTCATTACTGGCCACATTATTGCCTATTTAGTAAAAAAAATATACACAATACTCTAGTTTCCGTGCCAATATTTCTACCAGACCTTTCTTTTAAAGTAATAAAATCAGTAAATTAATTTGTAGTAATATGCAATCAATATGTAATCATGTAATCTACTCATTATATTTAATTAATAAAATGTAGTCTAATTACGAGTAACTGGTTACATAATCCAGGTTACATTTGAAACAATAATGCACAACATCTCATTAGAAAAAAAGGGGCAAGGGGAAAAGTAGCCCAGCACCCTTGAAGTCTCCCTCAGATTTAACAGATAGCCTACGTGTCAGGATTCAGCTCAGTTGTTAAACTCTGCAGTGGTTATGGATATAGGCCTATCCGACACATAGGCTTATCACCGGATATATGACTTCAGGCCTGTTCTCTCACTCAAACTCAGCATGGTACCAAAATAGGCTAAAGTTCTGATAGATTTATTTTATATTATTTAGGTCAGTGTACTGTGGCACAGATTCCACTGTGCTGATGTGCAGTACCTTCATGGAAGAGTCTCTCTGCTGGATTCAAAGTTGAGCTAGTTTCCATCGCAAATCTGTACATTGCTTTCTGATCCAGCTGTCCATCCCCCATGGTGTTTAGAGTAATGAGCTATTACTATTGCTCATATTAGGGATCTCTAACTAAATTTCTTTATTTTATTACTACCAAAGAGCTTTAACATACCCCAAACATCTCCCAAAGGAGGGGAATCTTTAGACAGGCTTTTTGTTCAGTACTCTGGTCGGTGTATTCAGCGCCACTGTTACGGACCCAATTGGTCTAGGGGAGGATCGTGACAGAAATAGATGGCTGGTGGTAAATAAATGTGCAACAGCAGAGTAAACTGTCTCCAGGCCCAGAATGACTACAATAACCAACAACCAGTCAATTGCAGCAAAAGAGAGTAGTGTATTAACAATTAAAACAAAAGAAAATAATACAAGGGGTATCAGCTTCAAAAGGGGGCAAGGCCAAAATAAAAAAAAATAACAAAACTAACTCCTATATCAACTAACTATGTTACAAAAGAAAGAGAACAAAATACAACAGGCTAAGCTAACTCCCTAACATAACCAGGAGAAAAGAGGTAATGCAAAACAAAATGGCACCCACCTTCCTACTAACCCCAACAAAGAAAAATAAAGACATTATGTGAGAAAGCTTAATCAGTATTAAAGCAGAGAAAACTCAAGTTAACAGTCACTACTTTCTTTTAGTGATGGCAATTTCAAAACACTGCTTCATGAAGCTTCGAAGCTTTACGAATCTTCTGTTTCGAATCAATTGGTTCGGAGCGTGTATCAAACTGCTGAAGTCACGTGATTTCAGTAAACAAGGCTTTGTTACGTCATCATTGTTTCGAAACGTTTCGAAACACTTCGAAATGTCAATGGTTCATCGCTAGGGGGCGATGATCTCTGTGAACCCATGAATCATGAGAACCATTGAACAAGTGTTTGTGGGTTTTACCTGATCTCTGATCAGTTTTATACATTTGTAGATGTTTTAATTAGACATAAAAGGAATAATAGTAGCCTAGTTAATAGTCTCGTATTGGCCTGTTTATCTGAGCCATCCATGGTACAAACGAAACAGGCCCTGACAATTGATAAAATAACATATAGACATAAATATTAAATTTTATTAGATGATTAGTTAATTGCATTTGAAAGATTTTATTTTCAATAAAACATTTGCAATAGATTTGTAAAAGGTGTTTTTATGCATGTTTGGCCTGGGTTTTTGTTGCATTTACACTGTTCTGACCAGCAGGGGTCGCCGTGGAGATGGGTGTCGAATTGTTTCGAAGCTTCGACACAATACAGCACATTTGCTTCAACTGTTTCAGTGTTTCACGAAGCCTCAGTCTGCCCATCACTACTTTCTTTGAAGTCTCAATCATAGATGTAAACAATAAGAGAGGTTCTACTTCAATAATCTCAACACAATTGAGATAAAGATACACCAACTACTCTAACTAAAAGGTTGACAACAACCACCAGTCTGGGGATGAAGAAGAGACCTTTGCACACCATCGAGCCACCACCAACACTGCTCTGTAGGTAGCTGCAGTTTAAATACGCTCTCTTCTCTCCCATCATCCAATCACAGCAAAGCTCTAATTAGTGACATCAGGTGGTAATTACTGGTTCTGCGGGGAAAGAGAGACAGGGAGAGAAACAAACAAAGCATAGCTTGGCCCAACAACATAACCTTACTGCACTGGACCTAACAGCCACAGTGCTAATTACTATTATTAATTTAATATTTAGCTTACACTTTTATTCAAAGTGACTTACAGCAATGGTGATAGTTCATAAATCAACCTGTGCCGGGTTTGAACATGTGGCCTGTACCATGATGGTAGTTTAACAAACTCAGGGTTACAGAATTGACAAAACCCAAACCAATCTATTCAGGCTTTGTTGGTCCCATGATGCTGATCATCAGCTTTCTCTGTCAACTCAGGCTTTGATCCTGAGTTTTAGGAGTTTAGCTGTGACATCAGTAGTGAACAGCCAATCATTATCTATAAAATTGTTTATAAAAGAGGACAACTTAAAGAAAAATCGTATACGTCAATGCAAGTAAAAGTTATAAAGTTAGTTTAGTTGATATATAGAGAGAATTGAACATTTAAGCTCACATGTAGTAATTTTTATAGCTCTATTTATTTATTTTAAAGCTTATTTGTAAGACCTTTATATAGGCTATTTATATTCATTTTAACTAAGTGCCTATTAATGATTGATTAACTAAAAATGATACATGTGTAATTGATTAAGGGTATAATAATTACATAAATGATATCTAATTCATTCAAAATTATTATTAATATTATAAATAAGCATTGTTAAAAGCCAGACGATTTAGTCTTTAAAAACCTTTAATTTGGAGTAGAAACAGGGGGAGTGACTTTATTGCATCAGAGGTGTGTCACTTTGCTCACAGCTGGTTGGTTCAATTTCAGTCTTATCCAGAACATAACCTGCTAAAATTATTGAATATATTTTGAGACAAAGGTCTTGTTAATGATTTTTTGTTTTGTTCAAGCTAATTAAAGCAACAGTTTTTATAACGGAAGAATATGTAAAAGTATGGTAATTGGGGTAAAAGGCGCCCCTGCTGTCATGGCAAAAGGCACAATAATAAACATGGTAATAAATAGCTGGCTGACTTTTACATTTGTTGATACAGTATGACATGGGTAGATTCAGAGGGTAAATATATTAAGTTGGGTGTCCACCTTAGAGATAATTACCATATTTATAATGAAACTATCATATTTAAAAATATGATATTAATCATATCATAAAATATGATTTAATGTTACTACTGTAAATCTATATTAAATTATGGGATCTAATTTAATGCTTTCTTAACTTTTTTAAATAATTTTGTTTTATATGATTTTTTTATATAACATTTTGTATTAACATATTTTAATGACAGTATATTTATTGAACAAAAATGAATTATTTTATTTATAAACAAAAAAATTGTTCAAACTTTGCTGAAGTGATTTTATTTTGAACAATGCTGGTGACCCCATGCTGGCAATTTTTTTCTTAAGGTGTGCCTTTAGCCCTGTTGTACCCTACCGTATAAGGTCAACTTGCAGAGTCAAGCTTTGACTACAGTACAATCATAATTTCTGGTCCGCTTTGCATCTTATTCTTTGCATCTTATTATAGCCCCCCAATAACCAAGACTAGTAAGTGCAACCACCATAACATTTATACCATGTTTAATGGAAATGTATGTGGAATTATTATTTAATTACAGTATATCCCGTGTTCGGAGCTTTAATGATAAGTGCTAAAGTTATCATTTGAAACTAACTACGCAGCATGACTGAAGCCCAGTTTATTTAGTTTTGCATAACTGGTGTTTGAATCACCAGCACGCTGCAAGACGTGTATAAGGGAAACAGGTCTGTTTAGCTCAAAGGGAATTATTAATTAATTTATAGGGAATTTTAAAAGAGTCACTTATTTTACGGCCGAGCAAATGACTCATCCAGCATTCATTTGAACGGGCCGTAACTATCAACTCTGCAGCGGATATTAATATCCAAACAACAGTGAAAACACTATTTAATAGCCAGGTAACATAGATCAGCAGTTTAAGACGTAAGCACATAACATGAGAACACTTATCTTTAAATAAAAACGAGACTTTATTGATTATTCTAACACATAAAACTAATATCTAACACAAACACATGCACACACACATTCACACGAGTTGCAGAAAGAAAGAAAGTTAGGAAAGAATTGAGTTTTAAGAGAGTGAAATCTCAAGTTTCTCTTATAAGACATGACCTGTACGAACCATCAATCATTACTTTAACCCTCCTACCGTTTCTTAGGCGGGGTTATTAAATTTGATATCAACGCATCAGTTCAGTTAGAGTCTGGAGGTATTACTTGCATTTGTAGTTCCTGTCTTCTTTGAATGGGGATTCCCTTTGTGGTCCTCGCTGGAGAGGGGATTTCCCAGGTTCTTATTCGCTGACGGTCTTGTTGTGTCTTTGATCGACGTCTTGGAAAGCCAATCACATGGTGTGTTGGCGGATGGATGGAAAGTCTCATGGATGAGGTTTGAAGTTAAAGCCGGCTTTGCTGTAGAAACTTTGCGCCAAAACTTAACTTAGAACATGAAACTTAACGGAAAGAAAAGAACTTAAGTAAAAGAAAGAAAAGTTAGTGAGACGTGAGTATTGTCACAGTTATGTTATGTTTTGTTCATGGACTTCCGGTGTGTTTTCATTTGTCACTTGATTCTTTGTTCTGCTTCCCGCCACTCATCTGTTTCCATGGCCACCGTCATTATGAGTTAATTCCCTTCCAGCTGTGTGTCATCATCCTCGTTTGTGTGTCCTATTTAAGTTCTACCATTTCTGTCACTCCTTGTCCGGTATTGTAAGTCTTATGTTGTGTTCACGTTTGGCTGTTCTACCGTTGTACTCACCTGAGAGATCATTATATATTAAATTCCTTTTTGTGATTTGAATCTGTCCTCCTTCATCTTCCTACCAGCATTGAACCCTGACAGAATACCGGACCTAGAAAAGAGAATGGCAGAAGTTCATCTCCTGAACATCCAGCAGGGTGGTCGTCAGCTGGAATGGTATGTGGAGGAATTCCTTGAGTATTCCCATTTGGTGAGCTGGAAAGATCCCATGGTTAATGCGTGTTTCCGGGATGGACTGGATGATGATTTGTTTGTTCAACTCCTGTCTCCTGATGTTTGCTATAAGTCTGTCGCAGACTTTATTAATTATGTCCTCAACCTAAATGGTTCTGATTTTTTTTGTTGATTCTGTAAATGAGAACATCTCCAAGCATCATCCAGTCCATACCCGCAAGCTGGCGGATTTTCCTGCTCACCCTAAACCAGAGCCCTCCACATGCCATTCCACTGGGACCATCCCTGCCGAAGTGACCACTGCCATACAAGAGCCAGCGGGTTACAGCTGGCTCATCGACTTCGGGACGTCACCAGCCCTCGACCAAAGTCCAGAGATGTCCTCTGTCTCCGACGAAAAGCCCAGTGATGTCACCCATCTCCGTCCAAAGCCCAGAGAAATCTCCTGTCTCTGTAAAGAGCTTGTTGACACTTACTGTCTCTGTCAAGAGCCCTGAGACAAACCCCTGTTTTCTCCCAGAGCCCAATGACATCCCCCGTCTCCAGTCCAGAGTGGACTCTGCCTCCCGTCTCCAGTCCCGAGATGGCCCCAGCCACTGACTAGCGTCCAGAGATGGCCCCAGCCAATGAACAGCGTCCAGAGAAGGCTTCAGGCCGCGACAAAAGTCCAGAGAGGAGGACTTCCTTCACCCAGAGTCCAGAGAGGACTCTATCTCCTGTCCAGAGCCCAAAGAAGACTTTGTGTCCTGTCCGGAGTTCTGTGAGGACACTGGTCTCCTGAAACCCCACCCAGCCTCCCTCTCCCGCCTCCGCTTATCTCCGTCCTTCCAGCCTGTCTTCCGCCACTGTCTGTTAGCCCCTCCGCTCACCTTCCATCCACCTTCGGAGTGGGGTGGTTGCCATGGGTCTGCCAGTCCGCAACTACATCTGGGCTGGTGGATCAATGGTTTCTGCCTCCGGCCCCCACAACCAGGACTCCACCTCAGGCCGTCGAACTTTTGACGCTGCCCTGAATCTTACCTCCCTCTGCTCCGCCATGGACCACCAGTCCACCAGTTCCGCCGTCTCCCTCACCCCTCCGATGTCGGCTTGGTCGCTCGTCGACCTGCCCTCGCCTTGGGACTCCACTCGTCCAGCTGCGCCTCCTCCCTCTGTCCCCTGGGCTCAGTTGGGCTCCTCACTCCCTCCTACTCCATCTCGGGGCTCGGTCGGTCCGGCTCCACAGTGGCCTGCTGTGTCCCCGTTGCCGCCGCCTCAGGTGCCGGAGCCCAGGTCATCTCCAGGCCCTGTCGAATCTTCGGCGTTGCTGTGGTGCGTCGGCCCAGCGACTACACCATGGCATCCACTGGCTCCGCCTCTGTCAGTCGGCCCCCTGGAGACATCAGCCCTATCTCCTCCATGGTTCCTCCCCCCGTCAGCTCCGCCCTGGGTCCTCCTATATAGACTGTTTACCCTTCACCTACTCCTTGTCCTTCACCTGAGTCCCCTCCCTCCCTCCGCTGTTGATCCATTTTACGGTGTGAGGCTGCGCCTTCTGGGGAGGGGCATTATGTCACAGTTATGTTTTGTTCATGGACTTGTTCATGGACTTCTGGTGTGTTTTCATTTGTCACTTGATTCTTTGTTCTGCTTCCTGCCGTCTGTTTCCATGGCCATCGTAGAAACAGACGGCACTGTTTCCATATTTGTAGTTCATTGGATAAGCTTTTTTGTCTGAGTTTGAATATTTGTCTAAAATATTATTTATTATTTTCGATTATATTCATAGCGAATTCTCGATGGCATGAGTCTGAACCATTGAAATGTGATTTTCAGACACATGCTGATGTAAACAAAACTAAACTGTGTATGGCTCCTGTATACACAGGTCTCCATTCTTTAAATCACACTTTCATGAGTCAAGTCTCATAGGACAGGAAAGCCTGCTGAAGTTTAAATAAAACACTGGCCCTTCTGAAAAGGACCCCACTGAGTCTTGGTGACTATAGTATTCATTGAACAAGTCTGACATATCCATACTAGGGTCAGTTAAACTAATGGAATGACTGCTGTTGTGAAGTTAGGCCAGCAACATATGTGACCTGTGCTGGCAAAATGACCTTCAAAATGATGTATGATTTGTTGTAATCAGACCAAAAAAATGACCTGAGTCAGCAAAGTCAATTTTGAGAAAAATCGAGTTAAAGTTTTCTGAAGGCTCCAAAACAAAATCACCTAACAACCATACCTAAAAATCTGGCCATAACACCAAATTTGACACATACCAAGTTAAAACCAAATATATATAGGAAAAATATATTTCATATTACATTATTATTTATAATATATTATTTTTCCATGATACCACAATTGTTTGATTGACATTAATAAAACAGACAGCATATATATATATATACAGGTGCTGGTCATATAATTAGAATATCATCAAAAAGTTTATTTATTTCACTAATTCCATTCAAAAAGTGAAACTTGTATATTATATTTATTTATTACACACAGACTGATATATTTCAAATGTTTATTTCTTTTCATTTTGATGATTATAACTTGGGAAAATCCCAAATTCAGTATCTCAGAAAATTAGAATATTACTGAAAAGTATGAACATGAAAAGTATGAGCATGTACAGCACTCAATACTTAGTTGGGGCTCCTTTTGCCTGAATTACTGCAGCAATGCGGAGTGGCATGGAGTCGATCAGTCTGTGGCACTGCTCAGGTGTTATGAGAGCCCAGGTTGCTCTGATAGTGGCCTTCAGCTCTTCTGCATTGTAGGGTCTGGCATATCGCATCTTCCTCTTTACAATACCCCATAGATTTTCTATGAGGTTAAGGTCAAGCGAGTTTGCTGGCCAATTAAGAACAGGGATACCATGGTCCTTAAACCAGGTACTGGTTGCTTTGGCACTGTGTGCAGGTGCCAAGTCCTGTTGGAAAATGAAATCTGCATCTCCATAAAGTTGGTCAGCAGCAGGAAGCATGAAGTGCTCTAAAACTTCCTGGTATACGGCTGCGTTGACCTTGGACCTCAGAAAACACAGTGGACCAACACCAGCAGATGACATGGCACCCCAAACCATCACTGACTGTGGAAACTTTACACTGGACCTCAAGTAACGTGGATTGTGTTTGCCTCTCCTCTCTTCCTCCAGATTCTGGGACCCTGATTTCCAAAGGAAATGCTCAATTTACTTTCATCAGAGAACATAACTTTGGACCACTCAGAAGCAGTCCAGTCCTTTTTGTCTTTAGCCCAGGCGAGACGCTTCTGACGCTGTCTGTTGTTCAAGAGTGGCTTGACACAAGGAATGAGACAGCTGAAACACGTCTTGCATACGTCTGTGCGTAGTGGTTCTTGAAGCCTGACTCCAGCTGCAGTCCACTCTTTGTGAATCTCCCCCACATTTTTTAATGGGTTTTGTTTCACAATCCTCTCCAGGGTGCGGTTATCCCTATTGCTTGTACACTTTTTTCTACCACATCTTTTCCTTCCCTTCGCCTCTCTATTAATGTGCTTGGACACAGAGCTCTGTGAACAGCCAGCCTCTTTTGCAATGACCTTTTGTGTTTTGCCCTCCTTGTGCAAGGTGTCAATGGTCGTCTTTTGGACAACTGTCAAGTCAGCAGTCTTCCCCATGATTGTGTAGCCTACAGAACTAGACTGAGAGACCATTTAAAGGCCTTTGCAGGTGTTTTGAGTTAATTAGCTGATTAGAGTGTGGCACCAGGTGTCTTCAATATTGAACCTTTTCACAATATTTTAATTTTCTGAGATACTGAATTTGGGATTTTCCTTAGTTGTCAGTTATAATCATCAAAATTAAAATAAATAAACATTTGAAATATATCAGTCTGTGTGTAAAGAATGAATATAATATACAAGTTTCACTTTTTGATGATATTCTAATTATATGACCAGCACCTGTATATACCTACTGTAATGCACAGGTCTACACTCACCTTAAGGATTATTAGGAACACCTGTTCAATTTCTCATTAATGCAATTATATAATCAACCAATCACATGGCAGTTGCTTCAATGCATTTAGGGGTGTGGTCCTGGTCAAGACAATCTCCTGAACTCCAAACTGAATGTCAGAATGGGAAAGAAAGGTGATTTAAGCAATTTTGAGCGTGGCATGGTTGTTTGTGCCAGACGGGCCGGTCTGAGTATTTCACAATCTGCTCAGTTCACGCACAACCATTTCTAAAGTTTACAAAGAATGGTGTGAAAAGGGAAAAACATCCAGTATGCGGCAGTCCTGTGGGCGAAAATGCCTTGCTGATGCTAGAGGTCAGAGGAGAATAGGTCGACTGATTCAAGCTGATAAAAGAGCAACTTTGACTGAAATAACCACTCGTTACAACCGAGGTATGCAGCAAAGCATTTGTGAAGCCACAACACGCACAACCTTGAGGCGGATGGGCTACAACAGCAGAAGACCCCACCGGGTACCACTCATCTCCACTACAAATAGGAAAAAGAGGCTACAATTTGCACGAGCTCACCAAAATTGGACAGTTGAAGACTGGAAAAATGTTGCCTGGTCTGATGAGTCTCGATTTCTGTTGAGACATTCAGATGGTAGAGTCAGAATTTGGCGTAAACAGAATGAGAACATGGATCCATCATGCCTTGTTACCACTGTGCAGGCTGGTGATGGTGGTGTAATGGTGTGGGGGATGTTTTCTTGGCACACTTTAGGCCCCTTAGTGCCAATTGGGCATCGTTTAAATGCCACGGCCTACCTGAGCATTGTTTCTGACCATGTCCATCCCTTTATGACCACCATGCACCCATCCTCTGATGGCTACTTCCAGCAGGATAATGCATCATGTCACAAAGCTCGAATCATTTCAAATTGGTTTCTTGAACATGACAATGAGTTCACTGTACTAAAATGGCCCCCACAGTCACCAGATCTCAACCCAATAGAGCATCTTTGGGATGTGGTGGAACGGGAGCTTCGTGCCCTGGATGTGCATCCCACAAATCTCCATCAACTGCAAGATGCTATCCTATCAATATGGGCCAACATTTCTAAAGAATGCTTTCAGCACCTTGTTGAATCAATGCCACGTAGAATTAAGGCAGTTCTGAAGGCGAAAGGGGGTCAAACACAGTATTAGTATGGTGTTCCTAATAATCCTTTAGGGGAGTGTATAATGTTACACATCAGATGTTTTCCCCAACAATTAACCAAACGTTCACTTAAGACATAACAGATAATGTTTGCTTGAATACTCACCAAGACGGATATTTTAAAATACTGTATATGTGGATATCGGGATTGTGCGCCACCTGAGGCGTCTTTGTGCGCACGGATCAGATCTGTCAGTCAGCGCGAGTAAGATAGTTTCTTACAGCTTCATTTTTAATAAACAGCTGAGCCATAGCTCTTACATCTCAGCTGGTTGAGCTAGCTATCAATCTACTACCTGCTGTCCCAGACAGCAAATAGTGTCGGGCCAGGCCGGATCTGGTACACTATGTTGCTGTCTGGGGTTCACCTGTCATAGAGATTTGGGTTTGTAAAGTTTATCAGTGTGTGTGATCTGTTATAGAGAGACTGAACTCCAGGGTCTCAATGCTTGAGCATTTTCTTGTTGAAAGAAGATGATGATATGTGGGAGAAATACTTTTCGTTCATTAGTTCATTTTCAAGCCAGCAAGCTTGTCCTCCCTGAAGTAATACGAAAGGGATTATGTGTGAGAAAGAAATGCTTGGAGATTGAAAAAAAAAAAGATTTACTGAAAGAAAGTTTTATTGCTCAGAGGTTGCTGTTTCATTACTTAATGGGGTTTTCAGATATATTCCAGTCAGTGATGAGGCCTGAAATCTCCAAGTAGTTGGACCTTGCTGATATAAGGTGGACCTCATTCTTTGTTTCCTTTTAAAGCTATTTTGAAAGTGTAACTTGTCAAGCTTCAAGCTAGAGTACTCATACTTATAAAGAAAGAAAAAAAACTGTACATTTATATGAACCACCCAAACAAAGTGATTCAGCTAGAATTAATTACACTTTCCAATATTGGTTGAGTTTTAGCCACTCACCAGACATTTTAATTTGAAAGTGTTGTGAAACCATTTTGCAGAAATGTTGCCACAGGCACATTATTCAATTACAGTGTAATTATACAAATAAGTAATATTAATTAACAACATGTAATCAGTGGTTGGTAAAGTACACATAGAACTTAAACAGGTTACAGCTAAATCTAACATTATGAATTATTATGAATTGTCAAGTAGCCAGCACTAGTTAACAAACAAATGAGTCAGGACTTACATATGATTCCCATTTACAATAATATATCCTAAAATTAAGCATTAGTACCTTACTTTTTGCGCCATCAGTAGCGTGCACACTCTAGCTTCAAGGATTTCCTGTTCTTAGCTCATTTTGAGTCAGAATTGTGAATTCAGTGAATTGTTAACTGGAGACTCGCCCTGACCGGATCATTTGAATCAGTGAGTTGTTGACTCGAGAACAGATGCAATCGGCTACTTTGTTTTTAAGTGAGAGCACTATATCAATCGCCATTTTTGAGCACAGTCATGAGTTCAGTCATTTATGCTAGCTGAGCAAAGTAGCAATTTGTCGCATTAATATAAAATACAATGGATGTTGCTGTCTAGGAGAAACAATTGAGCAATTAAAAAGATCTCATTTGTCATTTTTCTCCCCTGTGGGTTTTGTCATTATCAGAAACTTTCTGTTAGGAATGTATTTTTCGTTAGCGAGCGCAGTGTGTTATAAACTGCAGAGAAAAAGCACACTCCACAGGGAAATGGAGAAGTGTGTCAGCTAATGGTGTGTGAAGTATGGGACAGAGGGACACCATGACCTTCAGTGTTCTTTAGCGTATGTAACACGAATCTGAGCAATGGAACCTTCTGGGCTGATTGCATAATCACCAACCCAAGCTCTCCAGTCTTCAACTCTGGTCCATTAGCACCTACAGGTGTCCTCTAGAGGCAGTAATTCATCTGAAAATTAAACTGCTGCCAGTATTTACACACCCTCGTGTTGTTACCAATGACATTTTTTTGTTTGTTTTTTTATGGGGGGAATTCATGGGTTATGTTAAGTCCTTTCACTCATCAAGACTTGGGCTCTGTGTGAAATTTGTGGGATCTAGCAATAATGTGAATCTGCAGGTAAAGTTCACATGCAGGTGCATAGCAATTAAAGCTGTGCTTCAGTGGAAGGTAAAACTAGTTCACATATTGCTAGATCCCACAAACTCCACACAGTGCCCATAAGTCTGTGTTGAAGAGTATGAGTGAAAGGATTTAACATAACCCAATGGAATCCCCTGAATGTAAGGCATTTATAAATGTTTATTAACTTGAATAAAAAAAAAAAAGTAAAAAAAAAAAAAAAAAAAATATATATATATATATATATATATATATATATATAAATAGCTTTAGCATAATTGATTTTTTGTGCTTTTTAACAGACCAGCGTACAATTTCACAATATATCAATAAATTTGTCATTTACTAATGGTTTGATCATCATTTGTTTACAATTAACCATTGTGTATTGAGATGATACAACAATTTTGACAAATATTTCAGTAATTTATAAGTGATTAATAATATATCAACTAATAGCTTATTAACCATCTACTAATGATCTGTTCATTTCATGAATTACTATTTTTAAAGATAATTCACAACATATTTGTAAATTGTTAGCACACCACTTATTAATTCTCAGCTTCCCGAGCTGCCATCATTAACCAAGGTAGACCAGTTTCCCAGTCTTTACCCATTTGAACACAGTACAACCTCAACAAGGATTTTAATGTTTGATGAAATCCATCCAGTGCTCCCTGACTTTGGGCATGCTAAGCATTCCAACACTTGACTGAACAAATTAGAAGTGAAATTACTTCCCTGATCAGATTAGATAAACTTAGTGCCTTTACGAATAGTTTTGCCATTACCAGACGCAAGTTACTTGGCACATGATTGTAAGCAAATATTCACTACCTGTTTTTAACCTAGGCAATGGCCCGACACAATCTACAATGAGATGCTGACTAATGACTGGAATTGGATAAAGAGGAGCAGGTTTCAAAGATTGATTTGGCTTTCCAGTAAGATGACATGTGTAACAAGATTTAATGTATTTAGACACGTCACGCTTCAATTTCGGCCAACGGTACATCGGTACGTCTTTTTCACTCTCATATGGCCAGACGTATCATGTGCGGTCTGTAACACTAGTTCAGGTTCAGGCTTTACCTCAGCTTGCGTTTTACTCATAGATTGTGTTATACGACACATAACACATACGAGGGACAGGTCAAATTTTCATCACAATCTGGTTTCAAGATCTTCGGACATGGTGTAACCACTAGATGTGGTGAATCATTCCGCCAGACACGATCACCAGCCAAGTCATTCCCCAGAACTACCTGTATTCTTTCCACAGGCAAGCAGAAACGAACAGCTACTTCCACTTCTCCCTGGATCATTAACTGGTACAACTTTTGTGGAATCTACCATTCTAACAGAACCTTCTGTAACAAAAAGTAGTAAGCGCTGAAACACATGGCGAACAATTTTCCTGCACATTATTCACTGTTGAAGCAGTCACAGCCAAAGCAACAGACTTTACAGAAGACAAAGATTTATTAATCTTAGAATTGTCACCTTTTGCTTTCAAAAATGGACATTCTTTCTTCCAGTGGCCAAACCCATGAAAATAATTACACATATTTGCTCTATCTTTGTCTTCAATAGAGCTATGCAACTGTGTGCTGGGTGAATCACTCACAAATTTGCTAGATTTTTGCCAAGGTCCTTTTGGAAAATTTTCTCCACCAGCTCTGTGTAATGACTTGAACTTGACTTGAACAGACTTGACTTGAAACAGACACTCACCAACAGTGGTTACAGCAAACAATACTCGACCAGGACCATGGCAAATATGTGTTACAGACATGCCAGGCTCCACCATCACCCAATCACAGCGCACTCCTTCACCTGAGTACTGATCACACACACCTGCATCCCATCAGCACAGCAATCACCAGCAGCACTAAAGACACTCTCACGCACTCAGTCATTGTCCGGTCTCGTTCGCATCAAGACATACCTTAATGCTTACCTCTTGGACTCTTTCAGAAGTACTTACCTATCTCCAGCGTGATCCCCAGTCTTCTTCGTTGTCCCTCATCTCCTGTGAAGTGCCTGGTGTCTTCTCCATTCCCGTGGATCCAGCCTGCCTCATCTGTAAAAGACATTGACATCATCACTCCGTTCTTCATCTCAGTCTCCAGGAAAGTTCACGTTTCACTCACCTGCACTGCACCTGCCATTCTGGTTGTTCAATAAATATCTGTTACCTGCATCTCTGTGTCTCCGTTCCCTTCTGTATTGTAACAGAAGAACGGAACCATCAACGCCGAACACCAGAATGAGCACCCCGGATCCATTCCAAGAGCTCGTGGACGCTTTACGCAGAGCACTCACCACGAATCCACCAGCACCTCCACCAGCGAACACCTCCGTCAACACCGCCGCCTCTCCTTGACTTCCTGTTTACGCCAGTCCCATGGCCAAACCGGGCGCCCTTCTCTGGTTCAGCGGAGGATTGCAACGGATTTATGCTGCAGTGTTCGCTGGTCCTGGAGATGCAACCGCACCTGTACCCCGATGACCACTTCATTATTTCTCAGTTAAATGGAAAGGCGCTTTGCTTGACTGAAACTCTTTGGTCTCAGAATAATCCCATTACCCAGTCTCTCTCCAGTTTCGTCACCCACTTCCAGGAAGTGTTCGGAAAACCGGCCTGGGATTCCTCTGTGGGTGAGCAATTATACCATTTAAAATAAGGCACAATGACTGTAAATAAGTATGCTATTCAGTTTAGAACGCTCGCTGCCGCCATTGGATGGAACGAACAGTCCCTGTTGATCACTTATCGACAGGGATTGGACCCATGAGTGCGGTTGCATCTCGCTGCATACGAGGATACCATCGGACTCGGAACGCTTCATAAAATGATTTATTCACTTCGCCACTCGTATGCAGTCGTGTCTCGAAGAGCACCAGGGCTAGCCGCCATTTATACCATCCCTCCGCCGACCAGGATCCGTCAGCTCCCCAGAACCAGCCAGCGAACCCATGCAGCTGGAAAATACGCATCTAACGCTCACTGAACGGCAGAGGCGGCTGACCCAGAATCTGTGCCTATATTGTGGTTTACCTGGGCATTTCATCTCTGAATGCCCAGTTCGTCCTCCACATCCCATGGTGAGAGCCATTCTTCCTTCTCTAAATAAGATGAAACCACTCACCACAATTGTAAACCTTACTGCTGCCAGTATCTCCATTCCAGTTAGTGCTCTCCTCGACTCTGGGTCAGCCGGCAACTTCATCTCTGGCGCCCTCTGCCATCAGCTCAAGCTTAAGACGACAGCCACGCAATCCACCTACCAGATCCACTCGATAACGGGAAGACCCCTCAACCGAAGACAGGTGCGTTCCAGTGTCGGTCCGGTACAGCTTCAAGTGGGCATCCTTCACGTGGAACAACTCCATCTGCTGGTTCTGGAGGAATCCACCGCTGACGTGATCCTAGGGTGCCCATGGTTGAAGCAGCACAACCCCATCCTCTCCTGGAAGACCGGCGAAATCCTGAAGTGGGGTGACAGTTGTTTCCCGAACTGTTTCTCTGCTTTCCCTGTCCTGTTCCTCTCCACGTCCCGAAGATCTGTCACTCTGCACCACTTCCATCGAGAGCCAGGTAGAGAAACGTTCGGTGGACATCCCTCTATGTTACGCCCCCTTCAGTGACGTCTTCTGCCCCAAGCGAGCCTCCAAGCTGCCTCCACACCAGCCATGGGACTGTGCCATCGATCTGCTTCCAGGTGAGTCAGTGCTCCATAGGAGGATCTACCCCGTCTCTACCGGAGGAGAAGGCCATGGAGGAATACATCAAGGAGGCTCTAGCGCAAGGTTACATCCGCCCTTCTACTTCCCCTGCTGCGTCCAGCTTCTTCTTCGTGGCAAAAAAGGACGGAGGCTTGCGGCCTTGCATTGATTACAGAGCACTCAACAAAATCACAGTAAAATTCAACCCAGGAGTGCTAGAACATCCCCCTCCGTATTCCAGGACTTCATCCATGAGATGCTCCAGGAGTTTCTCCACAAGTCCGTGCTGGTCTATATCGACGACATCCTGATTTACTCCCGGAGCATGGCCGAACATCGCCACCACGTTGCGGAGGTCTTGAAACGCCTGAGGGAGTTCCATCTCTTCCTCAAGGCCGAGAAATGCTCGTTCCATCAACCCTCAGTGCAGTTCCTTGGCTACAACATCGATAGCAGTGGCATCTGGATGGACGAGGGGAAGGTGGACGCCATCAGGAACTGGCCCACACCCACACCCATCAAAGAACTCAACGTTTCCTAGGATTTGCCAATTTCTACTGCCGCTTTATCCAAGGTTACAGCATCATCTCCAGTCCACATACTCAACTCCTTCGTGACAAGCCCAAGTCTCTGTCCTGGACCCCAGCTGCCAGGAATCAGCCTCATATTACTCACAGTAGCAAACTTGCACAAACTTGAATCACGATCCAATTCTCCAGTTAAAGAAAGTTTACCCTCTTATATTAAATCTAAATGATAGTTTTCAAGATCAAGTCGTTGTTGTTGCAATTGGACTAGAAAATTCAATATGATTTTGCGCTTAAAACTGCTTTTCTTTCATTTCACGTTGAATTAACAACAATTGCTTTTGTTGTTCAAATGTTAAATGAGACTGTGTTGATGTAGCATTCATAAAAGTTGACGCGTCTTCTGAAGATTGAGACTCAAAACCCCACGTTCAATTAACTCTCTCTAACTCTCTCTAAGGTTTTAATATAATCTTTTAGACGTTTATCTTGACTCATCAGATTCATTTTGTAGTGTTCTGCAAGTTCTAATTGTTGATCCTTGGTCAAATAATTTAACAAGCTTTCGGATGGCGAACTAACAAATTCCTGAACTTTTGAGGTCATTGTGACAAATGTATAGCTACTAAGTTTAAAAAAAAAAAATTGGACAGAAGTTGGAATAAGCAATTCCCTCTAACTACCTAAGCTCATCCCTAGTCTTCATACAGTTACTTGCAGCAGTTTTTTATACACTGCTCTAACTGCTATGCTCTAACTGCTTTCACCGTACAAAAATAATAAACTTTAAAAAAAAAAACAGTTTAACGAAATTAATTATTTAAGCAACTAATGAGTTTCCAAATGGATCACATATTAAACTCCCAAATTTGTCTCCCACCAAACCGAACGGACTTTAAACATATTTGTCAGCTAACAAACAAACCGAACAAACATTTATCAATTAAACAACGGACGAGTCCACATATTTGTCAACTAACAAGCTACGAACAAATCTTTTTCATATTTGTCACGACTGGCTCAAAGCTGTGACAAATAAATGGAGGACATAGTAAGGTTGGTAAGGAACCAAATTCAAAGTAATAGCAAAGGTGAAATAAACAAGAACAAAAAACCAAACACAAGATGAACAGGAGCAAACAACTCTCATGACGCTGTTATGATGACGCTACCAAGCCTCGAAGCTCTCTCTAGTTCCCTCAAAGCCTAAGCTTTTATAAATGAAGAAACAGGTGCACATCATTCTCTCAATGAGACTGCACAGGTGCACATTCTCCCGATAAATCTCCCAGCCACACCCACCGGTCGACAACAGCAGGAATAACGGGAGACCCATCACAGGTTGAACATTATTATTGCATTTTAAATGCAATTTTCTTAGTGTCATTTATAAATGTCCCATAGAGGATTAGCATATCACTAATTCCCCCATTCCCTGTTCCTTCCCATTACGGTGGACGGGAGCAGGCTACAGCCTATAACAAATGGTGGCGACTCCTCTGCTCCCTCTCGGATGGCAGCTGCCCCTCCAGAACCCAGCAGCGAGTTTGTCCGTCCCTCCGGCAAGTCACTCCTACCCACCAACTCGAGTGTCCATGGCGGCAGACTCTGCTCGCTCGATGGCACCGCGGATTTCCCACAGCGGCAAGGGCTCTTTGACAGCACATTCCTCTTTCCTCCCTTGTTTCTTCAACAATGTAACTAAGTTTGTTCATAGGGAAGAAGGAGGCGGGAACCGGCAAACATTCAACAAAATCAAGCATAGCGTTAGTTCTGGTAGTCAGGCTCGCATAAGCTGACTGTCAGCTGATCCACATCAGAATACGACACCTATCACCGCATTCCTATATATATGGTTCATTCAGTATTATCAGCAGCTTTATCGCGTTGCTCAGGAGGTAATTACCCTCCACCTTCCCTAGCTCCACCTGTATAGATCTGCTACGGGGGTTATTTCATGTATGTTACATGTGCAGCAGCAGCATGTCTTACATGCTCAAAGCAGCATGTCTGTGAATGTATTGGCAATAACAAGTCTCGGTTCTTGCTCTGCAGCAGCATAGTAGATCTATTCCACCAAGACCAAATACATTAACATTGCCCTATCCATTACCATGCAAATCTCTCAGAGAGTTGTCATGACATAACTTTATTTAGGGATTGTAACTTTAAAAGCAATTGTGTTTTGTTTTTTAATATAATGTTTATATTTTCGCCCTTTTATGCTAATAATTTATAGCATAGTCTACATGGATACATTCACTATTTTTGCACATTGTTTGAAGCACAACACTGGGCAGGATGAGGAATAACATTTATTAAAATAAAATACAGAAAATAGAATTTGGTGTTCCTTATAAAAAGAAAACTGAACATTTAGCCTGCTTCATAGAAAATACCAAGATATAGGCCTATTTCGTATATTACCATTCAGCTTAAAAATAGAGAGATATGATTTTTGTTCTATATCACCCATTCCTATTGTAAAGGACTGCTGACATGTTATATTACAGCTCTTATTGGTCTTGCATGTTATAGTGTTTAATAATCAATACTGCAATTTTACAGAATTTCTGTCAGTCATTTCTGCCATTATTGTATGCTACAGAGGAACTTTAGCATGCAGTATGTGAAACAATTCATTTTGCTAGAGTCAGGTATTCATAAAGAACTACTTTACACAGTCTGAAGAATATGTAGGGCTTGCAGATTCCTGTGAATGAATCATACTGGCCTCCAGATATTGAGCATATCAGAGTGATTGGGTGGAACTGGTAAAGTAATTGTGGATGGGTGCCAGCAAAAATCCTTTGAAAAGTCTCTGTTCAGTCACCATATAAATATGGAACAACTTCAGAAGTCGACATTTATGTGGTGAAAGTCGAGTCGAGGTTGACTAGTTGCTGATGATGTCATTAATAAAGAACAAATAAGCCTGAACCACGAGCTGAGATTCATTTGTATCAGTTCTTTTGTCTTTGGGTCATTATATTTCTCACAGATTTTGTCTAGTTCTAAATCAGATACAAATAAAGTAGCACAGTAAAGATTACATTTATATGAATGCATTAGTGAGAGAGCGATAGCGTGTTAAGTAATTCTACCTGGCAGCTTCTCTCTGTGGGTTTTAGTTACTAAGAAATATATTCTACAACTTTTCAGTTTCTAAGCTATTTTATTGATAAATCAGAACAGTGGGGACAATCCATTTCTGCAGTACTGAATGTTTATGTGTGTTCGCGCGATCTGTGCGTGATGTGAGCTGTATGTGTGTGCGTTACAATGCAACAGCGCATTAGTTTAGGATGGCGATTAACTTACATGTACACTAAGCTGTTTAAAACGTGCATTTACCCAAACAATTTTGAGCATCCAGATAGTATAATCAAACATATCTTGTGGAGCGCTCTGAGAGTATGAATTTATTTGTAATTTTAAGTGTTTTAAACAGTGTAAAGGTGGACTTTAAATATTTCTTATCCTGTTGCACCCTCTATAGGCCATGACCAGCGACTAGTCGAAGTCAAGCTTAAAGCGTCACGGCAGACCATTAAAGTCGACTAGTCTGTGCATCCCCTAGTTAAAATATTGTTTGTAGTCTTGTGGCATAGAGACAGATTTGATGCAAGTTTTGGGTGTGACTATTTGTTGTGTTTAAGAGACATGTTTTAAAAAAGTGATTATTTTTGAAATTCTGTGAGTAGTGATCCAAAAATTCATTTTAATTTATGAATTTTGCATGCATAGTTTATTGTTTTAGTTAAATTCAACATGCTGGTGTGTAATATAACTGCTCTGGACATGCATCACCCCAAATATATTGACTATCATAACATTTTTGAAACAATGGTTCCAAACTAATGATAACTGAGTAAGTTCTGTGTAAATTATGACCAATTGACATATTTTAATATTTTTTTTATAATGGAATTCTGGGGGAATGAACAATTTCCAGCTTCATGTTACACAACCATGATCTTTATATGAGACTGCAATGTCTTTCTAGTCTTTTCAGCTTTCTTTGAGGATCAGTATATTTATTGGTGTGTTGAAAAGTCTTTTGTATTGTAAAAAGTTTGTTGAGAGTAATTTCGAGTGCCTTAATCTCCCCAAGGAAACTCTTTCTGAAGAGAGAAAATGAAAATTACAGCATGGAAAAGTTTACCTCAAAATGAACAAACTGTGATTCTAAAGAGGAGGATTGGAGTGCCCTGGGACACATTTATATAATTCTCTTTTTCTCTTTTTAGATAACTTGAGTCGTGAAGCCTCTGGATCATTTCTGGATGTGGCCACCTCACCCTCCTCAACCCATTTGTTGGATGGCTTCCTTATGACAGACAGGAATCCAGCCTCCATAGTCCAATCTGATCCCACAGGCTTGTCAAAGGGAAGCAGAGAACAACCAGCATTTTCCTCCATACTCACATTACTTGCCAGCACGGCCCAAAAGCCTTCCGAACACTCATCCAAAATTGTTGCGCGTGACAACAAAACACATCAATGGCCTTCAAACGGGTCTTTGGAGAGAGTGGAGTCATCATTCACTCTTCCATTGTCTGTGCTGGTCAGCAACAAATCCACCAGCTCAGGTTTGTTTCCCAGCATACAGCTTGAGGCCGGTTTCACACTGCACGCGTTAGCATTGCGTAAGCAGCGCATATTTTTTTTTGGTGCCCATGTTAACAGATTAGAGCATTCACACCGCACGTAGATGCATGCGTTACATTAGCATTACATTTAGGGCTGCAACAACTACTCGATAAAATCGATAATAATCGATAATGAAAATCATCGATAACGATTCTCATTATCGATTAGTCGGGTCCGCTCTCTGTACGCAAAGCTTCCACCAGACGCGCCAAATTATAGCACTGAATAAGGCATTTTTATGGACAAAATGTGCGTCTACAAATAGTGGAGTGAAAACAGAGTGAGCTGATGCAGGAAAGATACATGATCCAAGTGCCCAAAACATGAGAACTGTTTATTTTAAGCTTCAAGCGAATGCATTAGCGTTTAACATACTCTGCCATGCACTTGACGTGTGTGTGTACGTCCTCAGCGCAAAACGTTCATTTTACAGGTTATATCCACTGATCTATATAGAGAACAGTTATATCCTCCTCATCTGTAAATGCTACTAATTCACGCGAGTGTTTCCATTTTGCATGAAAGCGCGTCCTGACAGTCTGTGTTAAACTTCAAACTTCACTGAACGAGCGCAGGAGCGACGGGCGCGCGCATGCGCGTCAAACAGACAGAACGCAGTCGAGACTGAGGGACACATTCAACGCAAAAACATTAATTTAGCTGAAATATCTGCTGTTGGACGCCAAATTTAGTTTTAAAAGTCAACATGTAATTCAAGTATTTTATGAGAGTAGTAACTGTAAAGGGACAACAGCGTGTAATTTGAATATAAATGTAAGACGTTTCTACAGGATAAAGAAATGACAGTAACAGTTACTGTTTCCATAGAGAGAGAGAGAGAGAGAGAGAGAGAGAGAGAGAGAGAGAGAGAGAGAGAGAGAGAGCGAGAGAGAGCGAGCCCACATATTTGTCAACTAACAAGCTACGAACAAATCTTTTTCATATTTGTCACGACTGGCTCAAAGCTGTGACAAATGAGTGGAGGACTCATGCAGAACATTCCTCTTATCTGGTAACAGATCTGGAGTTTGTGTTTTTGTTTTTCTTTAATATCATTTTAATGTAGGGCTTTAAACTAATTTTGCTTAGTAACTTTTTTTTTTGCATATAATGCATAGCACAAACATACCCTTACGGAAATTAACCATGGTTCTATTAGATAGTAAAACCATGTTTTTATTATAATATCGATTACCATTTGTATAACCACACAAATACCATATAGTTAAACTATGGATTTGAAGCAAAACTATGGTTAATTTGTGGTTAACATTGAATAACTACAATAACCCTGTTATTTATTTTATTTTATTATTTTTGTTTGTTTTAGTCAATGTAAAACCATGGTTAGTTTTTATAAGGGTAGATATATTCACTATGGATGTTTTCATAGCACTCAGCTGACACATTTGTTTGAAGGACAGCATTGGGCAGGATGTGGAATAGTGTGTTTTGTCAATAAAATAAAAAAATGGGCCTTTTATCCGATTAATCGAAAAAAGAATCGGCCAACTAATTGATTATTAAAATAATCGTTAGTTGCAGCCCTAATTACATTACATTAGCATCTCAGAGAAATTACATTGTGGAGAAAGCTGCTGACTGAATGAACCGCATATGGCAGTAAACTGCACACCAGTTACAAACTGCATATTACTATGATTTTTTTTTTGGCTTTCTGTTGTCCATGTAATTAACTATAATAGCCTGACATTAATTTATTATATATCTCGAATCGATTCATTTTTAAAGTTATCTGCACGTGATGTCATTAACAACAATCTTATACTGTTGAGCCAAGATGGTTCAAACTATGGAGGTGTGACCATGTTACAATGGTTTTGGGAAACAGTTGTGACTAATTAGTTAATTCCTCCAATGATGCATCGTACTATGGTGGTTAAGCAGAGTTAGGTCATCCCATAACTAATCCCAGTTTTGCCAGTTGACGCATTGGGTCTGCACTTGCCACGTTACTCCTATGACTTAAGTTGCACTTCTATATATGGTGGCAGGAGTAGGAAAATTGCTCTGTTTTCAAACTTTGGGACTCCTAGTATCATTACATTGACATTACGTCGAAGTGAGGGACAAATAGGGAACTAGGGTCTCGCACACCCCTGTTAGAATACATCCACTCCTCAAGAAAGTGACACAACAGATTTTTTTCTGGAACACAGCATTTAATATCTTATACATCTGGTCAAGCTCCAGTGTGACATATCCTTCTTCCAGCAGTTTACTTCAGTGTTCTGAAGCAGTTGCATGTTTTTTGCAGGTATTCTACCTGAATCATGCATTCTCAACTTCTCGCACATTCTTGTTGCATTTGCTGTAAATTATTTATTTAGTGACCAAAACAAAGCTACCTGGAAATGCACTTAGAGAAAAGACTAATGGCGAAGCTGATCAGTTTGTTGATTATATCTCTTGTATTCCTGGTAGAGACAACTGTTGGCTCAAATATTCAAAATGGACAGGCTGTCAGGACCAGAGTCAAGTCAAGTCAAGTCAAGTCAACTTTATTTATATAGCGCTTTTTACAATGCAGATTGTTTCAAAGCAGCTTCACAGTGTTAAACAGGACAATAATGCAACCGAATTTGATTCGGCTGTACAGCCGCTCTGGAGAAAACGGTGATGTCATCTAGCTCATTTCAATTATCATATATATTCAAGTAATGTAGTTGATATAGTTAATTTAGTTTAGTAATTAAATTTATTTGGATATTTAGTTGAAAATTTAGTGTCCCCAACTGAGCAAGCCAAAGGCGACAGTGGCAAGGAACCAAAACTCCATCAGGTGTCCTAATGGAGAAAAATAAACCTTGGGAGAAACCAGGCTCAGTCGGGGTGCCAGTTCTCCTCTGGTTAATTAACAAACAGTGTATGATTATTATTTTGGCAGCCTTATAGGTCAGAAGACATATTAGATTGGAATATTCGAAAGATCGGAGGCATCACGCCGGATCAGAGGCATCACGCAGAGAAAGAGAAGGAGGGGTCATTGAACACTCTGGACATTTATGCTGTTTTTTATATCACATCCCAGATCAGAGATGGCTCACTTCATGCTATTGACTAGGCACTTTGATCAGACTGAGTAACCTTTTTTCAAAATACCCCACAGAAGAGTAATAGCTGAGCTAGTATTCAGCATTGCTATAAATATGTAAATTGTTAAATTTAGTTGAAAACGAGTGTGTTTGCTCATTTATTCTAAGATGAACATGCCTTTAACTGATGTTGTTACTGTAAATGCAGCATTAGGTATTCTGAAGTGACACTGAACACTTTGAAAAAAGTCCTATGAAGCCATTTACAGTGATTTTAAAAGGTTTTTAGGGTTTTTAGATGCTGTGCTCTGTGTCGTGCCTAACAACAGTTCTTGGGGCTTATATGTTATATGTTATATCTTTCAACTATATTAATTACATGAAACCAATATTCTATGTACCTAAAAGGATTCAAAAGCATTTGTA
Organism: Rhinogobio ventralis; assembly: GCA_039654625.1. NCBI lineage: Eukaryota > Metazoa > Chordata > Actinopteri > Cypriniformes > Gobionidae > Rhinogobio > Rhinogobio ventralis. The sequence goes on along the minus strand of CM077206.1, from coordinate 29,048,061 downwards.
AGTTGTTCATACATATAATGTTCATGTATTAGATGTTGTCAATAAATTACATTGACATTACGTCGAAGTGAGGGACAAATAGGGAACTAGGGTCTCGTACACCCCTGTTAGAATACATCCACTCCTCAAGAAAGTGACACAACATTTTAGGGAACACATTTCAGTGTCTATGTAAACATATTAAAAATTTATATAATAATTTGAATAAATATTTCGTATTTGAAATATTTTAATGTTGTGAAATATTATCTCAATTTAAAATAACTGTTTTCTATTTTAATATATTTGGAAATGTAATGACCTGTAATGGCAATGCTGAATTTTCCGCAGCCATCATTCTAAAATGCTGATTTGATGATTGATTTGATTACAAACTTTTTACTGGTAGTGTTTGTTGGTAGAACCAGATTTTTACATAAAAGCTATGATTACTAATGCTTATTAAATTAACATCCTTATTACATTTTATAGACTTCGTAACCATTGTTACCACCATCGTCATCCTCACCATCCTCACCTCAATCATTGTCACCATCAATATAATCATCACTTCACATTCACCATCTTCATTGCTCTCTACAGTCACTTTCTCACCTCAAATGTTTTGTTGTTTCAGAGTCTGAGTGGATATCTGAGCTGGTGGAACCTGTGGCCACATCCAGAGTTGCAGACCCTCACCATAAAGCTAGTGATTCTAGCATATACCCATCTGAGCAGGAAAACACAGCTCCACCCAGTAGACCTTCACCTACAGCTGTGAACACACAACAAGAACGGCCAGACATTACAACTACTATCATATCTCAACCTACAACATTTACCAGCAATACTGTTACCACAACCAGCATTCCTTTTACGACAACCCCAGATCAGATTAGCACAACTAAATCATCGGCTGCTAAATGGCACCCTAAAACACCTAGGACCACTATTAGAACTACAACTGCTATCCCAGAATCTCCCAAGACAACATCTAGAATCCCCTCTTCCTCCACCTCACAGAGTGCTAAGTTGGACCCTTCAAGAAGCACTTTAGGTCCTCCAAGAGCTGCTGCTACTGAGGACACACTGCTGAGATGTAACATCACAGACAAGATGTGGATAAAAACAGGTGTGATTGTTTAGAAATCACTGAAAAATCCCCCACTTTGTTTACACTTTAATAACACTTTATTTCTATGGTCCACTTTAGACATTATACTAGCTATACTTTGCAACTACATGTCAACTAGCAATCATTAAATATTAGTAGACTGTCACTGTCTGTTTAATATCTGCTAAAGCTTTATTTTGATGGTCCCCCAACAGACATTTTACTGACTATAAGTAACTTTGCAACTACAAGTTAACTTATTCTGCTTACTTGAACCTCTAACCCTAACCTAACAGTTTACTACAGTCTACTAATACTCTAATGAGAGTTAGTTGACGTAATTACAAAGTTACTTATAGTTACAATGTATGAAATGGACCATCAAAATCAAGTGTAACCATTTTTTCTCATTATATTTATGGTTTGGTTCAAACCCTAAATTTTGATTTTATATTAATCAAAAATATTTTTTCCTAAAAGTGAAAAACATTTATACAAAAAGATTTAACTTTTTCAGTGTTTAGTCGAGACCAGCTCATTCGAGTGAAGGTCAAGAGAGGGTAAAATCTAAGTCTTGGACTGTCTTGTCTCGAGTACAACAATATTTAGTGTAATTTGCTACTGCTCCCATCATTCATGCTTAACATACCTTGAATAAATCATCTGTACAGTTACTGTCAGTTAATAAATAATAATGAATAATGAATACTATTTATTATCATGACAGTTCATGTATGAGCTCAAGAATCAACTTCAAAGAGCATATTTCCATTGTCTTGGTCTTAATATGGATTCGGAAGCATGCAGTCTTGACTTGGATTTGAGCCTCTTCTGGTCTCAGTCTTGACTTGGATGAGCTTTTCTTGATGACAACACTGCTATAAATTTCAGTAAGCACTGCAAATAGGTGTATGCAAGTGCCTTACAGTATTACCTTACAAAAATTTACCATGGTAACCATAGTTCTGGCAAAGTATCACAGTTAATTCTGTGGAACTGTTTTCAAAGACACATAAAATTGGAGAAGTGACCTGGTAGTTAGATTACAGTATATGCTCTGACAGATTGAAATGATTGAAATATCAGTTGATTAGATTAGAAACATAAAACTTATATTCTTCAAAGCAAATACAATAACTCTTTATTTTTCTGTCTATGACAGTGTTGTCCGTACAGTTACGAAGGAGTCGTCTAGACAGTATTTTGAAGCAGAATCTCCCTCGAGGGTTTACTCAAGCTCTGAAGAAGGCCTTGAACGACAGCACGGTTCAGGCGAAGGTTCAGCATCAAATATGCACCAACACAAATTACATTCTACTTTATGTAATGTTTGCTGTCTTGCTATAACTTCCACCAGACCTAGCCACTGAATTGAACCACTCCCCAAATTCCTTCAATCACACATCCCTCTCTTTGAAATCTCACTCTCTTAATGTAAGTAAACCTAGAATAAAGGAGTTTTAATAGACTTGCAGAGTCCATTTTTGAGACATTCACCCTAAGCTATAAATACCATGCAAGTGATCATTATGGAACTGTAGGAAAATTATGTTTTGACACTGATTGGCTGATGGGGTAAGACACATGATAAATTGGGTGGAAACGGAAGTGGAATACAGCTACTAGTTAGCTCTCAGTTCCCTTTCTGTCGGCCATGTTCGATGTGGTGTCGAACCAACACTAAGGGGGTTGTCCTTTGTAGCAGTGAAATTGGAGTGTGAAATTTGCATGCCAAGCCACACCCCCGGACATACAGGTATATAAGGCGCTGACACAGTCTGAGTGTGATGCTGAGTTGGCAGCCATGCTTGCCTGGGCCACCACGGGCATTGGACGAGAATGGAATTCCCCACCCTGTCCTGAGCGTTTGCGGTTGGATGGTTTCTGGGTTCGGGGCCCGTCTCATAGCTGTGCCCCATCCTGGTGCCTTTCTTCCCGGAAGTACATGAAGAGCTCATAAAGTATGGAAGGTAGATACTGACAAAATCTACTTCTTTGCCCTCACGACCCTTGATGCTGGGGCGGCCAGGGGGCACACGGAGGTTCCCCAGGTGAGGTCGAGGTGCACTTATACCCGCAGAGCGCTGCCACATGGTGGAATCGTCTTAACTCCCGTCCATGGCCTGTAAGACTACTTCCTCCCTTGGGATGAAGGCTTACAGTGACGTTGGACAGGTCATCTCCGCCCTGTGTGCCATGGACATCTTGCAGGTCCATCAGGCAAAAAGCTCTGAAAGAGCTACACAAGGGTAGTGCTGCACTGAGATTGATGTGGGAACTGAGTTCAGTGACTGTTGTTGCTCTACATCACGCCGTGGTCTCTCTGCCAGACGATGTCCACATTTGTGGCCTTAGGATACCATCCTTGGCTAACCCTGTGGAGATAGGGAGCTCGACAAAGTGCGCTCTTTTGACCCCTTATCTTGTGGGATGGCCTCTTCGGTGACACTGTTGAGGACTTTTTTTCTCAGCAGTAGAAAAGCTCATCGCCGAAGCCGGCTGCCAGCCCAGCTCCGCTGCTGCCTGAGTCCACTGCCAGGCCGCAGCATTGAGCTGCCCGTACCTGGACATGATGGACGCGAGCCATTGCTCTGCATCACCGCACTACCTCAGGTAATGGCCAGACTCAGCTGCTTGATTCAGTTCGCCTGGCTCTGCCTTGGTGGCAGGCAAGCACGCCCCTGCGTTGGGTGCAGAAGCTGCAGTCCTACGCAATAGAGCCTGTCCCTCCAGCCGAGATGAAGAAGGGGTTTTACAAAAGCTCTTAATTCATCTCATCGCTGTGTGCCATTCACATCCCAGACGGCCTCAATTGCGCAGCCGACGCACATTCGTGACAGGTCTCTCTCCGTGGAGAATGGAGACTCCATCCCCAGGTGGTCCAGCTCATATGGAATTGATTTAGAGAAGCACAGGTGCACCTGTTCTCCTCCCAGGAATCCTCCCATTGTGCTCTATGGTACCTCCCTCCCTTGGCACAGATACACTAGCGCACAGCTGGCTCTGGGGCCTACACAAGTATGCATTTCCTCCAATGAGCCTCATCGCACAGACTCGGTGCAAAATCAGAGGGACAAAGAACAAGTCCCTATTAGCTCAATCAGACTTGGTTCGCAGAGCTCACACTCATGGCATCGGCACCTCCCTGGCGAATCCCCCTGAGGAAGGACCTTCTTTCTCAGGTGCAGGGCACAATCGCCCAGACCTCTGAAACCTCCATGTCTGGTCCCTGGATGGGACAAGGCGGAATTCAGAGGCCTATAACCAGTGGTGATAGATACCATCACTTAGGCTAGAGCTCCCTCTACGAGGTCGACAGTATGACCTGAAGTTGTGCATTTTCACTATGTGTTCTTCCCGAGGAGAAGACCCACAGATGTGGCGTCAGGTCTGTGCTCTCCTTCCTGTCTGCTTCCACCCTTAAGATGTACGGGGCTGCTATAGCAAAATGTACCATGCCCACTAGGAGTGAGAGTTCACTTCACTTGGGGTATTGCCGCCTCTTCAGCTTTGAAAAAACAGTGCTTCACTAGCAGAGCTGCGGGCTACAGCCAACACCTTCGTAAGGTTTTATAATCTCCGAATGGAACCAGTTTTGTCTCGAGTTTTCTATTTTCTCCATCATTTAGCACTCTTACGGTAGTTGAGTTCATTGGAGGAACTCGCTACCAGGCCCATTACTCATGGTATGCCCCTTTTCAGTTGAGCCCTTGTAATCTGGCTAGTGCTCCATATGTAGTGGCTCCCTAATGGTGACCTCGTATGTTTTATTCTTCCACTGTTCAGTTTCTGTGTCAGTGAACCCAGTGTCCTCCCCTGGAAGGAGCTAGCTCCATCACTGGTCACTATGGCAGGTAGTCTCCCCCTTGGAGGAGCCCACCATAGAGACTTTTTCCCTACGTAGTACTCCCCGTTGGTGAGTCCATAGGATGTATTTCCCCTTTGGGTAGCATGTGGACTCCGTAGTGCGCTTCCCAACATTAACAACCAGGTGTCCATAGCTGTACATTTTCCTAAATTACTTCCAAATTAAGAAGAGGCCATAGAGCTGCAGTGACCTCTTTGAGTGAGTAGGTCCCTTGGATGGGAGACCTGAGGTAATTTACCTTGGGCGTTGGTAGGTAAGGAGTGAGTGTTGTTGCACTTGTCATTGGCACGCGGAGGCCCACATTTGCACTGCCTTATCTCGTGAAACAGCACAGCAGTTGTGGTTTTTAGTATAGTGACCCCATAGTTTCGGTTCGACACCACGTCGAACTTGACCGACAGAAAGGGAACATCTCGGTTACGCATGGTAACCCTAGTTCCCTGATGGAGGGAACGGACAGGTGGTGTCCCTCCTGTCACAACTCTGTGCTGATCGCTGAATGGCCGAGACGATACCTCGGCCCCTCAGCACAAACCTGAACGTGTATTGCAAATTCCACACACCAATTTCATTGGCCTCTCCTGATACACAGCATATTCTCCATTATTTTGTCTTTGTGCGTATGTTTTTGTTGTCCATGTCTGCATATTTTATTTTAATCAAGGAGATATATAAAACCTCCTTAAACTGTGCATTAAGAACTGTGCTTTAGATTTTCCATTCTCAATAATAGTTGCTTGGCTGGCACATGGCTATGTCTAAATACCAAACTTGACTGACCTTCTTTTAATTGAACCAGAAAAAATAAATAAATAAATAAACTATTTATTTATCTCTGTGACCTTTAGATTTTGGACTAAGTATTTGAACTTCCTTTTTTGAAAAGTAAACCTACTCTCCTTGAAATAGTGGTGTGCAACAGGGTTCTATACTTGGGCCTATTTTATTTTCGTAGTACATGTGCTGTTTAGGCTACATTTTTCATAAATACAATATTATGTATCATCTATACGCAGACCATTCTCAAGTGTCTAATATATTCCAACAGATCCAAAAGGCTCTCAATCTTTGATTGCACTTGTACAGTGCTTAGGCGAGATTAAAGCTTGGTTGGCAAGCAATTTTCTTCTTCTTAATACTAATAAGAGTGTGTTGTCTTTGGACCCTCTTCTGCCTCTAAGGATAAGTAGGTTGGCCTCTATGTTGATAATTATTTCAGATCATGTTAAGAATTTGGGAGTTAACATGGATTTGGCTTTTGTTTTAGATAAACAGGTCACTAGTGTTAAGGCTGGATTTTATCAATCAATTTTCTCCTTTAAGGACCTGGCGACTGTTATTCATGCATTTGTATCATCACGCATTGCTTACTATAATTCTTTATATTATATATATATATATATATATATATATATATATATATAGGTATCGCTCAGGGTCGATTATCTCGTCTTCAATTAGTGCAAAATGCTGCTGCCAGACTTTTTACTCGTACAAAGAAGAGAGAGAGAATTACCCCAGTTTTGCTTTCTTTACACTGGTTGCCTGTAAAATTCAGAATTTAGTTTAAGGTTCTGTTGATGGTTTTTAAAGCAATGCATGGTATTGCCCCAAAATATATTGTTGACTATTTAAAACATAATCAAAATACAAGACATATGAGATATTTTAGTCAGATGATTCTTCATGTTCCTAAAACTAGATTCAAATCGCTTATGGAACCGTATTAAAATGCACATTAAATCTTCCCCATCTGTGCTTTTAAGTTGTATCTTTTTATTATGGCTTTTAGAACTAATTAGAGTGAACAGGATTTAATTTTGTTTGTGTGACTGTGTGTAATTGCTTTTTTTTTTATTAAATTGCTTATTAATTATGCTGGAAAGCACTTTGGTTAATGGCAGTTGTTTAATATGTGCTATAGAAATAACATTTGTATTGTATTGTATTGTATAAAACAAAGTGAATAAAATAGGAATACATTTTGCTGATAGCAGTGTTTATTTGCATTGACTGTCTGCATTGATTAACTTGATTTCCTAAAGGAATTCTCCAGTTCAGGTAACAAACCAATTTCGGCCACAGAATCCGTGCTAAACTTTAATTTGCACTGTGTAACTCCCAATCATACAGGCTGGTTCTGACTATAGGGTGTGGAGGATGTAGCAAAAAAACACAATCTGGTACACTTTACTGGGACACTTTACACAGCACCACTTCTATCCACACACACCTGAATTGGCTCTTCACTAGCACTCATCTTCATTATTTGATGAATTCCGTCTGTGATGTCTTTTGTAGCCCCTTAACCTGCAATAATTCACAAAAAAGCAGAAAGATGCAGGTTTTACACGAAACATTATGTTGCGACCAGAAAGTTTCAGTCCAAGGATCCAGTAAGCAAATACATTCAAGCAGTCATTCCCAAACAGCACTGATGCAGAGAAAACCTGGCCGATTCAGTTTTCAGTAAATTATTCATTCCATTGTGTAGAGAACATATTTAACTTTAAATGTATTTCTCAATGTATAAAACTTTTTAAATGAGCACCAAACTACTAAATGCACCTTTAATATCAGTGTTTCTTCTAAATTTCTCCATCTTCCTCAGATTGAGAGCATCTCCAGTGTGCCTAACGTGACAGTCGGTTACTATGTGACCCGTGGAGAGATGGTGTACACTGCCTCAGTGGTGGTGGAGGCTCTTAGCATCTATGGTATTGAGAGATTGATGGCGGACATCCGGCAGTTTGTGCCGCTGGTGCATGCGATTCCCATACCAGCAGTCCCCTGGAGACCCAGCCCTGCCATCTCATTGATGCTGAAGACAGGTCAGGCTCACAGCTCAATCTCTGTCATCACACTAATTTGTCAACTCTGCCACGCATATCATTTTCCATATCAATGTAAGAATACAGCCACATCAAAAAACGTTTATGTGAGACCTAATACTAGTGATGGGGGGTGGTGATGATCTATGTGAACCCATGAATCATGTGGATTAACTGAGATCATCCCCAGCAGTGAAACATTGAATGTTGCATGTTCTATGGGTTTTACCTGATCTCTTTTATACTATACTTGAGGTTTTAATTAGACATTAGTATAATTAAAGAAATAAGTAGTTAATAGTCTCCCTGTTTAGTGGAGCCATCAATGGAACAAACAAAACAAGCCCTGAAAATTGATAAAAGAACACATATTATACAGTCACAAAAGGCAGCATAACAGCTTTCAGTTAAACAAGAACAATACCAGACCAAAGACTGAGCAAACCAAGGGCAATAAATACACTGGATAACAAGTAACTAAACAAGATACAGGTGAACAACATAATCAGTAACGATAGAAACAAACTTGGACCTAATCAGAAACCAAGACATCAGGAACTTAATACAGGAACTACATGAATGTCTCAAACAGAATTAGAATATGACAAATTGGTTCTCAAGTGTCTTGTAAATAAAATGTCATGATGTTAAGTTGGCATATTTGATTTGAGAGCTGCAACAGCGGTTGAAGATTTTTAGTGAATAATGATTTTTGGTCTGTTCTTCAAAGCTATCATATGGCTTGGAATATAGCATGCTGGCATGGACCCCTTTTATGGTGGCACCACAAACTTTTTATTTCAAGGTTTATTCCTTTAAGACAGTTTCAAGCTGAAATCACTATAAGAGAAAACAAGACATTTGGCTCAGTACTGTATAGCTACTGATATCTAAACTATCTAAACTAAACTAGCCTCTGCCTCCTCTACTATTACAAATCAAGTTTCATATCATATGATGTGCGTTGCTTAGTGACTTCAAAGCTTGAAAAATGGTGCCTTTTCTTTTTTTTTTTGTTACTCATTACTATATCAATGACTTGCTTATAGATATAATGATAACACTTTAAAGGGGTCATATTATGCTTTTTTACTTTTTAAACTTTAGTTAGTGTGTAATGTTGCTGTTTGAGCATAAAAAAGATCTGCAAGGTTACAACGCACAATGTCCACTCCAAAGGGAGATATTTTATTTAACAGCATCCACTTTCCAAGAACTACAACGAACAACTCATTTGGACTACAACACGTTTTTTTCCGGATCTTGTGAAGTCACAATGTTACTCATTTAAATAATCTCCACCCATAGAATACGTCAAAAAGGGCACAAGGCCTGGTTGAACTGCATTAGAAAAGACAGTGTTGTCGCTATGTCAAAGAGACACTTTTTCCACCCTGTTTCCAAAACTCATTTGTTTGAGCTTGCTAAGGCTGACGAACATAGAGTGGTTAAAATTTATTTTTTAAGCACTGCTTCTGAACATTATAACCCCAACGTTTATCTGTGTGCTGTACATTTTACGGAGAACAGCTTCCAGAAACTAAGAGAGCTACAATGCAGGCTATGCACATCCTAAAATAGAGCAGACTTTGTTGGGACAATCTGTTGTTTGTGGATCACAACTTGTAAGTATGTCTTATTATTTCTAGTTGTGTTTTCTATTAACAGTTCCAATTATACGTTTTATGTTGTTGCTATGATGTAAACAAAGGGCAAACCTTTACCTCTGCTCGATTTCTAGCCAACATTAGTGTTGATATAGTGTTTACTGTAGCTTTTGTAAGCTCTCGCTTTTGTAAGGCTGTTCAAAGCCCCTTAGGAAAATTAACCATGATTTTGTGATTGTTTACGGTTTGTATTACCATAGTTTTCCGACAAGTATCATGATTAAATGGTGTATAACTTCGTATCTAAAATGTATACGAAAATTACAAAAAAAACATACCACTTTGAAACGTCCTGTGAAATCCGTGCTTGCAAGGTCCATGCATGAAATCCATTTTGAATAATCCTCTTGTTTGTTAAAATTCTTAAGTCTGAATCAGGCTTGAATTGGTTTGAAATTGATGCCGTCCTTACATCTGAGTAGAGCTTGCGGTTATGGTAAGGAGCGTGACATTTCCCGAACACACATTAAGCAGTGCCAATTACAACACACCGGGCCAGCTAACCAATCACAGCACATTTCGTATTTCGGAAGGAGGGGCTCCATCGAAACAGGAACTAGACAGCATGTTCGAGCCAGACTGGGGAGAGATGTGCTGTAATAATGTAAAATATGTGAAAAATAATGTTTTTTTGAACAATTAAGCATGAAAGCACATTACACCAAAAAAACAAAATCAAGACTTCGTAAAAGGGCATAATAGGACCCCTTTAAAACCTACCAGTCACATTTACTAAATGAAACAAGTTAATTTTATTAAATATTACTTAAAGTTCATTATGCAAAGTTCATTGTGAAAGTTATGTAACCTCAATAGCTGATTATATTGAGCAGAACTCAAATGGAATGAGTTACAGCAGTTTTCTAGTTCAAAGCATGCTTTGCTTCCGAGTGTTAAAGGAGAGTAAATGTTAAAAATTAAGTGTTTTTATGTGTTTTTGCTCAAGATTACAATATTCTGTTTGTCCCCAAAAAAGTAACTAATTGCGTTACTTAGTTATTTTTTTATAGAAAGTAATGTTACGTTACTTTTTTCACCTGGGCTGGGATTGGTTAATAAAGACATTAGTTAGTGAAGTGAGATTGAATACATAAAGTATATTTGTGTTATTTATCATATTTAATTATTGCAGATTAGCGTAACATTCGGAGTTTGCATTTCACTGTTTTTATTCATTTCGAGGAATACTGAATCTGTTTTCGTGCAACATGCTCACATTAGTCTAGAACAGGGGTCCCCATCCTGTTCCTGGAGATCTACCTTCCTGCAAAGTTCAACGCCAACCTTGATAAAACACACCTGAACCAGCTAATTAAGATCTTCAGAAGCACTTGATAATTACAGACAGGTGTCTTGGATCTGAACTCTGCAGGTAGGTAGATCTCCGGGAACAGGATTGGGCACCCTGGTTTAGAACTACAATAACCATCATGTTTACACAGCATACACACCTCTGCACCTTACTCCTAATTTCTCTCAACAGAAGAGGTGTCAGTCAATAAATGGGAGAACAAAGTAACTTATGTTAGTTATTTGTAACTATTTGTATAAGTAACTCAGATATTTTGTTATTTATATTTTGTTTGTTACTTTACTAGATACTTGAAAAAAGTTATTACTTGGAAAAAGTAATTACGTAACTCACGTTACTTGTAATGCGTTTCCCCCCAACATTGTTTAATGAATCAGAAATGAATTAAGCATTTGGCAATGCCATGGTTTATAAAATATAATACTTTGAAGAATGGTACCCTGATGGTACAGAGTATGTTCTACATGTTTCAGCAACTTCTTCTCATATGGTTTCTTCTCTGTGCATGTCTTTATGTTTGTGTGTAGTTCTGAGGTTTGTAGGGCCAGGATATGACCTCGGGTCTTGCAGATTTACTCAGATGATGGAGCAAAGACTGGAGAATGCTTTTGCTGAAGCCGAGGCCATAGTGATGAACTCTCACAGCGGCCTCACTGTACAGGTTGGAAGGCCTTAACTTTCAACTACCTTTAGTAACCTCCAAAACTATAAATTTTGCATGTCAAATGAGGTTTGTCAGACTCTATATGTTTACATTTTTTGGGGGGAAAAATGTATAATGTTCTTTCATTTTCTGTCATAATTCTTTAGTTTCTCTCTTCTCTTTTCTCACAGATCTTGAGCACATCTCAGTCTTTGGGTTCTCCTGCTGTATCTCTGATATATGTGGTGCATAATGGCAGTGTCTGTCTTAATGGCACAACAGCCAGTAACCTTCTTAGCCACCTGACTGCTGAGCTTGTTGGTTACTTCCTGTTTTACCCTCCACTGATCACTGCTGAGCGTAAGTGCTTTCTGGCGTTCCTCAGTTATACAAATAAGATGTAACGTATACAATTGTTACAATTTGTATTTCCTTTTTAGATAGTATAGTATGGTATAGTCTTGGTATAGTATGCAAACCTGACAAACTAACAATATTTCAGTTGATTCAGTATGATTCATTTTTTGTTTATATTTATACATCTGAACTGTCACATGTTAATTAAAACAAACAAACAACCAAACATATAGCTATATGTTTAACATTAATGCAAAAAAGTTTTTCAGGACATGATCATCTAAACATAATAGAGGCATAATAACATTGATGATTCTCTTCAGAGAGATGAAGCATTTCCTGTTTGGTTTGTAGTCTTCACAGGTTCATGCATACATGGGCCAGGGCACAGCAGGTACATCAAAGCCAATTACAAGGAAAAATAATTAACAGTAGGGAATCCCAGATACACTTGTGTGTGTGTCTGTGTGGAAAGAAACAGTTCCACTAGCAGCTGTAATGTGATGGAGAGAATATCACACACCTCATTGTCACACTTTTGCTCATGCTGACTGTGAGGTTGCTTGCTTTCTCCCCGCAGTCCATTCTCTTGTCTGCTTTAATTTTACTTTGTTGAAGTTTTTATTTAACTTCTCATAAAGTGAAATGCATTTATTTACAGATACTGTATGTCAGGACCTCAACCTCAAATAAGAGAAAACTATATAAAATAGCTGATTAGAGATCATGGAAGTTAAAAGAAAATATTCAGTGGTTGAAAATTGCTAAATTAAAAAAAAAAACTCTTACTATTTATACCAATGCAAATCCGAATAAATGATATATAATACATGCTGTGCCATCTAAGAGACAGTGAGAAAGAGGAACATATATCGTACAAGGTTTAAAACATTTAAATAAACAAATAATTGTATAAATATATAATCAAGTAGTAGAAAATGTGTATGCTGTAGTATCTTAGTGGATATCACTCTTGTCAAAGCTCTGATTTCTGAGAGACGCAAAACGACAGTGTGGCTATATTTAATTTGTGATCGTGCTGTCCTTAATTCATTCGTGAAGTTAACACTCATTTATGTATCATATCATACATTTAAATAGACATATCAAATAGTAGAAAATGTGTATGATGTAGTATTTTAATTCATATTAGGCTACTCTTGTCAGAGTCTCATTTCTGAGAGACGCACAATGGAAACGCGGCAATTTGATTTGCGATTACGCTGTTAGCCTGTTCTCATTTCATTCATAAAGTTTACATTAATTTGTGTATCATATCGTACAGGGTTTAACACATTTAAATAGACATGCCAAACAGTAGAAAATGTGTATGATGTAGCCTAGTATTTTAGTTGATGTAACTCTTTCAAAGCCCTGGTTTCTGAGAGAAGCATTGAGACGGCAACGAGGCTATTAGCAATCGTGCTCCACTCATTTCATTCATAAAGTTTACACTCATTCACTTCACACACTCATTATTTTGTAGTGATTTTAGAGGTTTATAATATCGTGCTATGCTATCCCCTGGCTCAGCTTTTATCCAGCGAACACAAGTCTGCAGAATATTTTTTTCTTTTATTCGGTAGGATTTGTTATTTGTTTTGAAGCCATATCCGTGCCGGTTACGTACTGCTCTGAGGCTTGAAGGGTTAAGGATCCACATGCAACTTTATTTAAAGGGTAATCCACAATCATAGTCAGAGAAAAGGCAAAATCAAAACGCAGGCAGGCAGTCCAAACAAACACAACAAGGCAGGGAACACGGGCAAAAGAGTAATCCAAAAACCAAGAGACATGAAATCGGTGAAAACACTCAGAATTGCAGTTGTTACACTAAACAAGACTTAGCAGTGAATGACAGAGTGAACATGGTTTATATAGGCTGAGGTAAACAGGGTAATGAGACACAGGTGGATGTAATTAGGGATAATGAGTTCGAGCAGAGAGTTGTAGTAGTCCTAGATGGAGTGACAGTCCAGGGTGGAGTGCCCTCTGGTGGTAACCACAGGGCACTCTCACTGGTGATCGTGACAGTGCCTTTCCGAGTAAGGTAGTGGATGTCTTTAAGAGTGAGTCATTGAGTCATTCACCCAACAGATTTGTTTAACACTGCTTCATACAAGACACTGAAACACCACCACTGCATCGGTTGATCCTGCTTTTTCATCATTGTTTTTTATCATTGATTTGATCATCATTTTGGTCATTATTTATTTTTTAATAATAAAAAATGGGACCTGTGACCCTGCAGAGAATAAAGCAGTTTGAAAAATGGATGGATGGGTTTTGAAGAATAAATTTTATATGAATAATTATATGCATGTAAAAATTAAACACTGGTTAAAACACTTGTTCCTCAGATTAGACCTTAGAAGACCTTGGTGGAGTAATTCAACAGCTGTTGGAATTTTACAGGCTGCTTAGTGATTCTGCCTTGAAGACAGGATGTCAGCCAGAGCCTTTAATCACACTGCCAGTATGCAATTGAGTAAAGGTTTCATTTGGGGAATGCAGATCGTCTCTCTGTACTGTCTGTCGGAGAGTAGATGTGCTTAGCTAAGCCTCTAGACCCAGGATCAAAGCAATGTCTTTGGAAACAAGCTTTCTTATCTATTCTTCCTCTCTATAACAGTTTCTCTTACTTTATGTTATCTTTCCTCTGCAGCTCTGGAGTACCATAACCTCAACACATCAGTAGCAACCAGACCATTTTGGATAATCACAGGTAATCATCTTATTGATGAATGTTCATTACTAGCCATATAAGTGAAAGAACTTAATTTAGAAGGTAGATTTTTTTTTTGCTCTGTCATTTGCCCTCAACTTTTGTTCCGGATAACTGAGATTTCCATAGTTCCTTCAATATGAAAGATGATTTTCACTCCCATTCCCATTATTTGGAGTAATGTGGTGTAAAATCAAAGTTGGTTTTGTAGTTTTTACTCCACATCTATCTACTTTAACATTCTCTATATGCTAGAATACTCCTAAAAGCTCACAAACTTCTAGAACGTGGGAATTTTTTTGTTGTTATATTACAGATATTTTCACACAATATACTAAATACTCAAACCATTTTCTCCAGTGAGTTTGTATACGTATAATAACATTCTGCCATTCTATAGCAAGATTAGATAATTTATATTTCTTTCTATTCTATGTAATCCCATCAAACCATCTCCTATATTGCCTCAGTAATTAATCAGTTAATCAAGATTTGAGTGTGTTGAATAATGCTAGTACTCATGAATTGGTAAGGGACACACAACGGTTGATCCTGTTTTGACTTTGTTTGGAACCATGTTCACTGGAGGAGCAAAAATAGACGAAATGACAAAGTAAAATTTAGTCATTTTTGTCAACGGTTTCATTATTGTTTTGGCCATAGTTTTCTTCATTTCGTCAACCAAGTACAACATAATTGAGAATTAACTATTGTGAGCAAGACTCTACAGCAGTTGTTCTGGCCCTCAAGGTCCTCATCCTGAAGAGTCAAATTTATCTGCCTGTGAGATTTTTGGTAATCCAGAAGAATTGATCAGCTTGTTCAGGTGTGTTTTATTAGGGTAGAACCTAAATTCGGCAGACATTGAAGGCCAGAGATGAGAAACACTGCTCTACAGCAAGATTACTTAATTTAAGTCTCTCCCTCTCCATATCTCTCAGTTATTCAGGATGTGGAAAACTCCTCTCTGGAAGGACAGTACCAGAGCTTTGCCAGTCTGATGGAGGAGCGGTTGGCTGAGCTCTTCATGGTGGCCCATCAGCAAGGTGTTCGCTTTAAACGAGCAACAACAGTGGGCAGTTTCACTGTCCAGGTACAACCTAATGGAATTTCCAAGTACTAATTCATTAAGTAAATTTATTGCGAACAAATAAATAATTATTTGAAAAAAATATTAATTCTGGAAAACAGATTCACATACCCTGAATGGTATTTTTTTCTTACTTGAATCTAGGGCTGTGCGATATGACGATATATATTGGATGGATGAAATAAAAAGTCTATCGTTTCATATTATGCTCTATCATTTATATCGCGGTGTCGCAAAATACATTGTTTACGGCAATACTTTTTCATCATTTGGATGACTGCACTCTTACACGCCACCACAAGGATACAGGCAGAAACGTGAATAAATAACAGCATGGTGAGTGAAGGGGAGACAGAACCAGGTGGCTCTGAGCAGGAGTCTGTGTTCGTGTGTCACAATGCATCAGCGCAGTAGCTCAATATAATGATACACATCCGATGGTCTAAAATCGCCTGAAGTGAAGACACAAGTGAAAGTAATCTGGCTTTTCAGGGCTCGCGTGTTGTCAGAGACATGACGCGGCTCGGCTCTGTGTCACAGAAAACAGCTCGCAAGCACATGTTTTCCATACTGATGTGGTGTAAAATCACTTGAATGTTCAAACTGGCAAGCCTTTAAACACCTACAATTGACACACTTTCGTGAGGACGCTTCCATGTTGCTTCAATACCGCTGACTGGACGGGGCAGAGTCACGTGACTACATGCGCTGTAGTATGTTTTTAAGGGGAAAGTATTAACAGGATTCAAAGCCGAAACAACCAACGTGGGAAAATTACGTTGTTTAAAGGATCTGAATTTCGGCTTCAATTACTTTTCGATTAATCGTCCAGCCCTATGTAATGAAAAACACTTCTAAATAAAGGGAGCTTTTTTTTTTTTAGTATATACTTTAAAATGTAAAAACAAATAGTCCTTTCCATGTGGTCAATATATATATATATATATATATATATAAATATATATATAATATAAACAATTAATTTATTGAATTTACAGAAAAGGTACTATATTGTGATATATATCGTTATCGGGATATGAGATTACTTATATTGTGATATGAGATTTTGGTCATATCGCCCAGCCCTACTTGAATCTTTTTTTTATATATGGAAATATCATAGTTTGGCATTTGGGTAACACTTTAGAATACTGTTCCTTTATTAACCCTTTGAAATGTACGATCACACCGGTGTGATCAGTCTTGGCTGGCCCCTGGAGCGTACGATCACAACGGTGTAATTAGAACGTTCAGTGCATTACGTGATCAACTGCTAAATTCAATGTGCTTTCGTACTTTGGCTGGTGCTGAGCCAGAGAGACGGGTCATATATCACAACTATTCAGTGTTTTCAACTACAAAAGGTTTGTTTTAGGTTTCAGACATTTAAATACACATAAATACTAGCAAAACAATACATTTGTAGTTTGTAAAATACACACTGTCTATGGAAGCGGCAAAACAATCCTTTCAGTAATAATTTGACTATATTATTATTTATAGCAGATACACATTATATAGTTAATTATATAGTTTACTCTATTCTTCTCCCAGTTCACTGGTCACTTACTTTAATGTATTTCTGATGTAAATCTGACAGATCTGATTCTCTGAATTGAGGCACAAACTACCATGGCGGCGCCAATCGCACGTCATAGATCAAATAACATGATCATTATAAAGGTTTTTTAAACGACAAAACACACTCACGTACACATATTTGTGAATCAGAATATCAGATAGGTCATAATATAGTTAACATGTTTGTGAATATTTTGAATAAAAAAGGAAAAACTAAATAAAAGCAATACATCTGTCATACAGCACTATTGTGGCTGCGGTGTCACATGACAAGCATGACTCGTCGCCATAGAAATAATAAGGTTATACGTTCTAAAATAACGGTCGCTTTAAAAAACTCACGCTGGGGGCTCATCCAGAATATTTTAAACGTACGTGCAAAAGGGTTAATGAATATCAGCTGAATTAGTAGTTAAAAATAGTAGTTACTGATTAGCTAATAATAAACTGCCACTTTTACGTTTCTTGTTAGTTAATAGTAGTTACTAGAGTGTTAATGCATTACTCATTTGTTCCTGTGTAGTTATTCATTAATGCAAAACAGTATTCTAAAGTGTTAACAGCATTTGGAATAGACCAAACTATGATCCATATGTATAAGTAGTTTAGATATCTACAATGTATGCCTAAACTGTGGAAATTATTGTCAGTTACTATTGGGATACATTGTAACAGTAGGTGGGGTGGGATGGTAACACTAGAAAACATGGACATTTTAGATTTTGTGCATGAATTTATTGTGGTAATCAAACTCCTTGTTCAAAATGTATAGTATGTCATTCCCCATCACCACCTCTATTAAAGGAACACGCCATTATTTTTGAAAATAGGCCCATTTTCCAACTTCCCTAGAGTTAAACAATTGAGTTTTACCGTTTTCGAATCCATTCAGCCGATCTCCGTGTCTGGCGGTAAAACTTTTAGCATAGCTTAGCATAGATCATTGAATCTGATTAGACCGTTAGCATCTTGCTCAAAAAATTACCAAAGAGTTTCGATATTTTTACTATTTAAAACTTGACTCTTCTCTAGTTACATCATGTACTAAGACCGATGGAAAATGAAAAGTTGCTATTTTCTAGGCCGATATGGCTAGGAACTATACTCTGATTTCTGCGTAATAATCAAGGAACTTTTGCTGGCGTACCATGGGTGCAGCAGGCGCAATGATATTACGCAGCGCCTGAAAATAGGCTAACTTCCATCAACATAACCAACGTGACAACCTGCTTGCACAGGGAGCATGCCTTGTAACCATGGAGACATTTGTGAGAGACGATTCAGAAGATATTTACTTTGGTGCAGATCCTGAACCATATCTACAAGAACATTTTCTAATTGAAATTATACCAGTTTTGTAATTTAACAATCATTAATATGTTCACAAATTATAAACCAAAAGGGATATTATATTATTTTCTTACGTCCTTTCTTACTTCCTACCTTTTTTTTTGTTGCTACTTTTTTTATTCTGCAAAATTAATCCTGAATATATTTTCACACAAAAGCTTCTACTGTACATCTACTGTTACCTCAGGAGGGATTCATGTATGATAGTAATTTCACCCCTGTTGCTCATTTCTAATTAATGAAACTTTTGGGCTGCATCTGAAGTCGCATTCTTTCCTATAGTAGGCAAAAAAAGTATGTGACAAAAGAAGTATGTCCGAATTTACTGTACTCATAAAAGAGTAGGCAGAAAGTACACAGATGACCTACTACTAAGTGTGCGTAAGATGGACATTTTACTTTCCCATTATGCCACGGGAGAGGAATTGTAAATGGCAGTAAAACAACGCAACTAACGCTATCAGCATGGCGAATGTAGTACGTCCAGATTACATTCATACTACACGCATTCATACTATATAGAACATACTTTTTTTAGCAGTCCTGAAGTAGCTACTTTTTCAAAATAAGTATCTAGAGAGTATTTAAGAGAGTATGCGATTTCGGATGCAGCCACGTTGTCACAAAACCCCCAGTATCCCCCCCTGTAGATTGTTTGATGGAAAAGGTTTAACATTCAGGTTTACCAAATAAAACTGTCTACAGGAAGTGATCAAGCTGTGTTTCATTGCATTCAGATGATTAGTATCAGGCGTGTGCATGGGCCAAAAAACCCAGCTGAGATGACCTACTACGCCCAGCAAAATGATACCCCACTGCTTGGCACATCCGCAGCCAAGCTTCTGAACACAGTGGACTCGCAGACCATGGCACTCACACTGGGATACTTTGTCCAACTGCAGGCTGAAGGTCAATATTACATTTTCTTCAAGTTTAACTAGAATTATAGAAATGTAACTATATGCCAAAATAGTTAAATTAGTTACAACAATATAATAATATGTAACTAAGGATACTTTTTTTCAACTGAGACATAATATTATTTTTTGTGATACGTGTGTAATTTCCTGTGGTGACATACAATTTCCTGTGGTGACATATTGAAACAGAAAATATAAATATAAAATAACCTGTCAATGACATCACAGTCCATCTAAAACATGATTTGCCACTTGCTTTTACTAGTTAGTGAGGGTCAAGATTTTGCATGACCCTGTTCACCTGGCTGCAAGTAGTGAAAAGTTAAAAAAAATTATTTCCTTTAATTTGCAATTCGTTAAACCAACTATGTACTATATGATCTACTGAAAGAAGAAAAATATGAGTACTGAAATGTTGCTAATGTAATCAATAACATAATTATTGTTGTGTAAACTAAATATTTTTCCCACTATGCAGCCGTGGTGAAGAATCCACCCAACAACCTGTGGATCATTGCTGCAGTGCTAGCACCCATCAGTGTGGTGACTCTCATCATCATCATCATCACCACGGTGCTGTGTCATAAAAACAAGAGCGATTTCAAAAGCGATCCAATCGGCAACTTCAACCCTCGAGTCAAGGTATGCCAGTGACTGGACGAATATCGTGCTTGACCTTTTCCTATAAAGCACTGCTTTGCTCTTTAACTCTTTCATTATAACTCATTATGGTATTTAGTACACTCAGCATATTTTATATGCTTCATCAACAATTTTTTCTCAAACGCTTGCATGCTTTTCTTGCTCGCCTCTGGGAATACTTCCCGAGAGAGCGTATGAGAGAGAGCTAGAAATGATTGATGACTCTTCATGCTGTTTTCTCTCATTTAGACTGCTTACTGGAGAGACGTGGGTTATTACCCTCAGGTAGTTATTCAGCCCTTCAATCATCCCACCTGCTGCTCTGGATCCTGATGTGCACACCGTGTTATGGATGATGTGTAGTGTAGACAGGTCTCAGGGACAAATACTAACGATTTTGCACAATTATAGGTTTAGTTCACACACACACACACACACACACACACACAGTTCGCTATCTTTGTGGGGACTCTCCATAGATGTATTGGTTTTTATACTGTACAAGCTGTATATTCTCTCCCCTTACACTCACCCTACCCCTAAATCTACCCATCATAGCAAACTTTATGCATTTTTACATTTTAAAAAAAGCTCATTCTGTATGATTTATAAGCTTGTTTCCTCAATTGGACCTCAATTTAGGTCCCCACGTTGACACGAGTACCCATGAGTCAGTGTGCATTCAGGTTGAAGTCCCCAACAGGATAGAAAAACATGAACACACACACACATATACGCCTTGACATTCTTCAAAACATCAAGAATAACATACGGATTCGGAATGACACAATGGGAAGTATATTTTTTTGAGTTTAAAATCGCTAACACAATTATGGATTAAATAAATATGAAGATTATGTTGAATTATGTCAATGGTACAGCAGTATTTATTTATTTTTTAAAATTAGGATCCGAATGTATGTGTGTATGTGTGTATTTGTGTGTGTACCTTTGCGTTCTTGTATGCCTAAACAAGCTGAATATTTTAGGAATAAGGTCAGAAATTCTCTGATGATTTAGTTGAAAATAGGCTAGAGGGACTATGGAAGGGACAGCCTCTTTGTTATAAAAATGCATTTAATACATAAATTCAGTAAAACCATACATCTCAAATGCAGAAAGAAATGCAGACAGCAGCTCTCTTTTAAACATGTCAAAAAAGTCTTATTTATTACATATAATGATCTGACCTGCTTTTCCCAATACAACCTCTGGCCTAGTTTATCATCCACTATTACTGACAAACTGCTGCCTGAATTTTGCTTGACCATTATAGAACGCATACTTGCCTTCAGTTATCCAGCAACTGTGGATGTTATTTGCTAAATCTTATGCAGTGCATTGTTAAAAAAGAAGACAAAGAAGATATAAATAGGAAACACTTTACAATAAGGTTTTATTCGTTAACATTAATTAATTACTTTAGTTAACATGAACTAAGAATGAACAATACTTCTACAGCATTTATTAATCTTTGTAAATATTAATTTTAACATTTACTAATACATTATTAAAATCAAAAGTTATATTTGTTAACATTAGTTAATGCACTGTGAACTAACGTGAACAAACAATGAACAGCTGGATTTGTATTAACTAACATTAACAAAGATTAAAAAAATACAGTAATAAATGTATTGCTCATGGTTAGTTCATGTTAGTTAATACATTAACTAATGTTAACAAATGAAACCTTATTGTTTCATTGTTTCTTAAATAACAGTCTTTAATAAACTTAAACAGTCTAGAAAAATCACAGGAACAAAAACCACCCTATACATAAACGAGAACCAAAAAGGAGTGACTAAAGTACAGGAGTATATGTATATATACACGATATTCCCTGAAAAGGGAATGAGATGAAACTTTGGGAACGCCTCTGCGTGATTGTGTCTGAAGTACGTGTGTGAAATCAATCCAATGGCGAGACTGTCATGGGTGGGTGACGTCATGACCAAGAAAGCATAAAAGCGCATCCGGAATGACCGGCGTTAGCTTCAGTTAGCTGAAGCAAGTTGATCACAGGGATGAAGGAAGTATGGCAGGGTGACGCAGCATCTCGTTCCCTTCTCAGCAGCTTTAGAGGCCGCATCACAAACATCTTGAAGGGAAACCCCCGAAAGTAATGCTTTAGAGGCCAACATACTCCTAGTAGAGTGAGCTCTGACAGCCAAGAGTGAAGGCTTCGACTATCCACTTGCTAACTTTCTGCTTGGACGCAGCTGCAAACAGCTGATCCATTTTCCTCCAAAGGGCAGCTCTGTGGACATAAGCATCCAGCACTCTCAGTCTCACTGGATATACAAAGTTCAGCTTCTGCTGGTCCTGATCTTTGAAGGGAGGAGGGGAAAAGGCTTGCAAGACTATAAGCCGGGGCATGTTGTTCAGCACCTTAGGGACATAGCCCGAGGTATTTCCATTTCCAGGCAATTCATGTGCCATGAGAGATGATGACTCCTCCACAGTCCATAACCGCTCCCCAGCCTGTGAGTGATGCATCTGTCGTGAGCGTAACAAGATGAAAATGAGCTCCTAACATGGGACCTTGGGACAAGAACCAAGGCTTCCTCCATATCACCAGGGTGTGAAGACACCTGTGCGTAACCTTGATAATACAGAGTGGGTTCCCCCTTGGTCTTGACCCACCACTGCAGGGGTCTCATGTACAGCAGGCCAAAAGGTATCACGTTGGACGCAACTGCCATCAGACCCAACAGTCTCTGAAACAGTTTGACAGTGAGTGACTGGCCTAGTTTTATCTCTTTTATGGCTGTGAGGATGGCAGCAACACTAGCAGGCGATAGGCGAGCCTTCATCGTCACTGAATCCCACACCACACCACACCAAGAAAAGTAGTCCTCTGTACTGGAGAAAGCACACGCTTCTTGGCGTTTGGTCTCAACCCCTAACTTTTGCATATGGGCGAGAACGACATCTCGATGTGATAAAGTTAGATTGAAGGGAAGAACCAGATACTGGTATGCTTCACCTCCGAAAGCAGACCTTAGGAACTTCCTGTGTTGTGGAAGGATGGATACATGCAAGTATGTGTCTTTTAGATCTATCGTGACAAACCAGTCCTCGAATCTGATTCGAGTCACAATCTGCTTCAAAGTTAACCTCTTGAAATTGAATGATTAAGATGACATAGATCTAATTTCGGACGCAACCCACCATCCTTCTTTGGAACAATGAAGTACCGGCTGTGGAACCTGGATTCTCTGTTGGGTGGAGGAGCCTGTTCTATGGCCTCCTTGCCTAAGAGAGTTTTTACTTGTTCCGTTAACAGAGCCTGTTTGGAGTCCACTACTGTGAGTAGAACCCCACTGAATCGAGGTGGTCTAGAACCAAACTGGATTCGGTAGCCTTTTTATACAGTCTGCAGGATCCATTGAGATTTGGCAGACGTTTGGCAGAAGCCTCTACTCTGCCACATTATCTACTAAGGGAACCAGACTCTCGAGGCTGGCCTTTGGTGTACTCAGAGTAGCCACTTCAGTGCCCTGAAGTGAATTGGCTGGGAACAACCGACCTGACTGCTCTATTAACCTCCTCGGAGGGTGCACCCCAGTGACACAACATCTTGTTGTGGGCACTGAGAAACACGCTCGCTGGAAACCGCTGCGCCCCGAGGCACAGAGGGTGGCGGGGTAAGCAGAATGGCCTCCTGAGGGCACAGATGTGGAGTGGGCATACCTCGTATAATGAGGTGTGCCTTGAGGAACGCTGGCGTCGGGACTTCTTCGCAAGGAGAATGGTCCTCAAATCCGTTTTCTGCTTAGGAGACTTCAACTGAGAGTGTCGCCCGAACCTCATGATTTTTGAGGAGGGGCACGAGAAGTGACACTCTCTTTTTGCTGTGCTCGGTATGAGGAGCTAGACAGATAATTTGCAAACGTCTGTTCAACCCTGTACATCGCCCCATAGCCATGTTCAACCCCTTAATATCAGAATAAAAATAAACCTGGGGGCTGAAAAGACAGGCAGAATATGGCTTATTCCACGACCTCACAATCTATTTGTGGAGGTCTGGAAAGAAAGGAAGACCACGTGGGGAAGGTAATGTTTTTTGGTGACAGAAAGCACTTGTCTAGTTTGCTTTTTGGATGAGTGCCTTGCTTCTCGGCCGGCCAGTCGATGCTTAATTTAGACAGGAGCTATGACCTCCACCAGCTCCTTATACGCAGGGGACAGAAGTGGCGAGTCTTCAAGATCCCCTGCCTCGATGCTCAGCACATCTACCTCCTCAGAGCTAGACAGCTGAAGCACCGGGCTCTCTCCCTGGGCAGAAGGCTTCCAAACCCAGTGAAAGAGCACTGGATCCCCCTGGTGAAGGCAGAGATAAGGCAGAGCCCATCTCTAACCCCTCCATGAGATCCATCTGTGAACCCCACAATCTCAGCTTCTGTGCTGCCTCGGCAGCAGCGGGGCCGGAACTGCGTGTAATGTGAGCCTGAACGCCATCCTTGAAGAGTGACAGGCGGAGTGTGCAAAGCTGTAGTTTCTTGCTATACTCACAGCCAGCTCCCTTGAGAGCTTTAAAGTGTATTAAAATAGTAAGATATATTTTGCAAATGCAATTAAATTCATATAAAAGCAATTAAACTTCAGCAAGGTTAAAATAGCAGCTGAGAAACAAATTAGCTTTAAAAACATCAACAGAAAACTTTTAGGTGAGTGGTTAACAAGTAAAGACTTCCACTTTAAACTGCTGTGACGCAATAACGCTGTGGCTGGTTAATGTCTTGTGAGGACAGCTTAAAGAAACAATGCTTAAGAAAAATGTATAGCATTGCATGGCAACATACCTTAAAGGGGTCATGAACTGGCTTTTTAAGCGTTTTTTCAAGGGTTGGCATATTGTGAGATTGAGTGTTTTCTGGGCATGGTGTCAATAAAAGCTTTTCTTTGACTAACAAGGAAGTTTTCAGCTCCGGAACTTACAGGATATTCTTATATCACAATGAACTTTTATATATCAAAGACTGAATGAAAAGTTGATTTCTCAATTCATGACCCCTTTAATATTATTGCACATTGTTGCCATATTGTAAAATAACATTGCTTAGAACTAA
The DNA here is from genome assembly GCA_039654625.1 of Rhinogobio ventralis. Taxonomy (NCBI): domain Eukaryota; kingdom Metazoa; phylum Chordata; class Actinopteri; order Cypriniformes; family Gobionidae; genus Rhinogobio; species Rhinogobio ventralis. The sequence continues at coordinate 29,022,907 of CM077206.1, read as the reverse complement.
CTGAGAACTAGCCTTTAAATTATTATGTATTAAGGTAATATTTCTACATGGCATGATCCTAAAAAAGAAAAAGAAAAATCTGAGTCTAAATTAAAGTTAAGCATGTTAATCTAAACCTGTCAGTCATAATTTATGGATATAAATAGCAGTTTATGCATTCAGGTGACAGCATCCTCTAATTTGTCTATCATGAATTAATTCATTAAAATTCCCTTCAGACTATTAATTAATTAGAATTTGAGTCAAGTCTCATCTTTAAGCCCATCCATTGCCAAATCTGTTTACCTTCATTAGATTTAAGGATTATATTTACATGTGAATTAATGAACTTTCCTTGGTCTAATCTAATGCAGTCAGATTGTTCCAGTCATGTAAAATTATTCCTTTATTCATTTGAATTCAATCAATTCATTTAGGTGTTAAATCCCATTTTACGTCCCCAGACATTTTTTACAATGTAATAATCAGTTATGGTTTTTATATTGGGGAGAACAATTTAGTAGAAAATGCATTTTATTCTTCATCTGTTGGCAGATCATAATATCATAAGAAAATGAGCACTGAAACAGGAAAGGGAAAAATCAATTTTTATATTTATATAATTTATTAATCTTATTTGTATTCAGTGATAAGACTGTATTCATTGCACTTGAAACAATGAACCATCCTCATACATTCTCATTTTAATGTAGCAGTCATATTTCTGACAGCGAATATACTTTTTTCACGCCTGAAATAATCAAAACATTTGTTAATTTATTTCAAAGTAACACCAAATTATTGATTGAACAACATAAAATGTCTCGGTTACGTATGTAACCTTCGTTCCCTGAAGGAGGCCCTATCAGCTTCAAGTGTATAGAGAACGGGCCAAAGACTATTGGCGTACGAGATTTGCATCTGCATCGCGGGTATAAACAGGAAGCGGATGCAATGCACCTTTGTTTTTCACTGAGGAGCCGAACTAGTGACTCGGCCACGCAGTGATGGTATCGCAACTGTGACGACGGGACGTATGTCTCTGTTCCCTCCTTCAGGGAACAAGGGTTACATATGTAACCGAGACGTTCCCTTTTAGTCAGTCACGTTGGACGTACGTTGGACGTCACCGACGAATTGGGATCCCTATGGAAAACGCCACAGTTACTACCACTTCCAGCTCCCTGCGAAAGCCCCTCAGACCCCCGTCTGTTCGGGCGGGAACTTGCGCAGGGAGAGTCACTGCTGCTGTTCTGCAAGACCCACTCAGCAGAGTATTGGATAACGCTGGGAAAGCGTGCCCAGGGGGGGGGGCGCTGCGGAAGCCACATCCTACCCGTAGGGAGGTATCATGTGGAATATACACGTATGGACTGGCCGTGGGCAGTACAACATACGGAAGTCCCAGGGTTGGCCCCGGCCAATGCAGGCGGGGGACTACACGGCACAGAGACGGCAGAGCGGGCTCTGCCAAGGGAAGACACAGGCTCGCCGTAGGGAGCCGTACCGTGGAAGAATACACATATGGGACCGTCGTAGGGGTCACAACATATGGATACCCAGCCTAACACAAGTTACTGAGACACGGAATGAGCCGCTCTGCCACGCCCATCTCGGGACTCGGTCGTGTAGCCAGTGTTGAAGTGGCCTCATATGAAGCAATCCGAGCGGCGTCATTGCGGATGCCATATGCCCCAGGAACCTCTGAAAATGTTTCAGTGGTACCGCTGTCCTGTGTTTGAACGAATTCAAGCAGTTCAACACCGACTGGACACGCTGCTCTGTGAGTCGTGCTGTCAGATTGACAGAGTCCAGCTCCATACCGAGAAAAGATTTCCTCTGTACGGGACAGAGTTTGCTCTTTTCCAAGTTAACCCGAAGTCCCAACCGGCTGAGGTGACTGAGCACCATGTCCCTGTGTTCGCACAACTGCGCCCACGACTGAGGTAGTTGAGGATGCAAACACCACTATCTCTCATGGGAGCAATGGCCGCCTCCGCGACTTTTGTGAAGACACGGGGCTACAGGGACAGCCCGAAGGGTAGGACTCTGTACAGATATGCCTGTCCCTCAAACGCAAAACGTAGGAACGGTCTGTGTCGAGGGAGAATCGAGACATGAAAGTACGCGTCCTTCAGGTTGATTGCTGCAAACCAATCTTGGGGACGGATGCACCTGAAGATGCGTTTCTGCGTTAGCATTCTGAACGGCAGCCTGTGAAGGGACCGATTCAAGAACCGCAGGTCCAAGATTGGCCGTAACCCGAAGCCTTTCTTGGGTACAATGAAGTACGGGCTGTAGAAGCCGGTCTTATCGGCTAGAGGGACCGGCTCTATATTGCGTCCTTCACCAGTAGGACTATGATCTCCGCCCGTAGCACAGGGGCACTCTCCTTCGACACGGAGGTGAAGTGAACGCCCCTGAACTTGGGGGGCTCCGTGCGAACTGAATCGCGTAGCCGAGTCTGATAGTATGGATGAGCCAGCGGGACGGGCTGGGAAGCACTAGCCAGGCTCCCAGCGACCGAACCAGCAGGACCAACGGCACCACAGACGTACCCGCAGCGGGGCAGCGCAGCGGAGTGCAGGGACCCGACTCGGACGGCATAGCGGCCCGAAGTGGGGTCTGTGTGTGCAGTGCAACACTTACCTGCTTCCGCTATGGGGGTGCACGGGTGTGAGGAGGCCTCTTGTGTCCGTCCTGAGCACAGCCAGCACCCATTGCTGGCGATAAGAGAGGCACCGGAGGGTGACAAGGCATGGGAGCGTCGTACACCGCCAAGCGTGCTTTCTTGGCACCCAGAGATTTTGGAAACAGCTCTTTTACTGAAGTTTTGGGTTTGATTGGAACAAAAGATTCTCTCCCGGCCCTCTTCCGGGAGAGGGAGCGGTGCTGTCACCACCTCCTGTAGAGCTGTCCCCTCCATCTCTGGGTGGCCCGTCTCAGGGTCTCTTACGACGGCGCTTGCCACCTGGCTTGGCAGCGGCCTGAGCGGGCTGGACGGCCTTCCCTTGGCCGGCTCCACGCCATTGCCCTGGTGGAGGCTGCTGCTGGGCTTGGGCAGGAGCGGAGACGGCGGCGGACGGCCGCCCTCGGCGACGAGCAGGTGGAGGAGCTGTGGCCGGTGGCTGCGTGGAGGCAGTAGCTGGCCGCTGGGGCAGGATGTGTTTGATGGCCTCCGTCTGCTTTTGGGTGGCCGAGAACTGCTGGGCAAAGCCCACGTTGCCGAATAACCGAAGATACTTGTCGGCCTCCCTCATATCGGCCAGGTTAAGCCAGAGATGTCACTCCTGAACCACAAGAGTGGACATTGCCTGACCAATGGAACGAGGTCCGTCGCCGTACGGAGATCCCGGAGGAGCTCTGGGTCAGGCCTAGCCTCGTGCATGTCCATGAGTGCCTGGGCCTGGTGCACCTGGAGCAACGCCATGGCATGCAGGCGGATGCAGCCTGTCCACAAGCTTTGTAAGCCTTCCCAGTCAGACTGGAGGAGAACTTACAGGCCTTGGATGGGTGGCGTGGGTCACCGCGCCAGGTGGAAGCGGACGCCGGACACAGTTGCATCGCGACCCTGTTCCACCAGCGGGATTCCCAAGTACCCTTTGGCTGGCCCGCTGTCGAGGGTAGTGAGGAGGGAGGAGCAACTCGGCCGGTTTCTGCCAGAAAAAGGTGCCGTCCACGACCTCGTGAGCTCCTCATGCACCTCCGGGAAGAAAGGCACCAGGGCGGGACGCTGAGAACCAGTGCGGGCCGCCCCGAGAAACCGATTCCGACCTTTTCGGCGGCCCAGGAAAGCATAGCTTTCAGCTCGGGGTCCGTCTCGGGCAACGCTACTCTCCCAGAGGGATGCAACGCAGCCGAGTCTTCATCCCCCGAGGACTGAAACTCCCCCTCCGATGCAGCGATCGACATCCTATCGTCTGCTGGAGCTCCAAAGGTTACCACTGGACCCCCCTTGGAGGAGCCAGCAATTTCCTCTGGAAGCTCAACCGGCTGCAGCGCTTCAGAGGGATTAGGGGTCCACAGAGGCTGGCTCGGCGGGTGTGCCCTAACCATGATCCTCAGGTCACCCTGGCTATTCGCCGAAGTAGGTCTATTCTGCTGGGCAGGAATAGCTCTAGATCGGGGCATAGGTAAGGGGACTCCACCCTCCCGGAGGTAGGCGAGTCTCGACCGAAGCGCCGAGATAGTCATGTTCCCGCAGTGGGAACATGAACTATCCACAAACGCTGCCTCAGCGTGCTGAATGCCCAGACACGTAAGACAGCGATTATGACCGTCAGCTGGCGACAGGGAACGACCGCATCCAGAAACGCATGGGTGGAATGACATCTTGAAAAAGACGCAGTGTCACACCCGTGTTGCTCTTTTAGAGGAAACGCTCTTTTAGTGCTGAAGCACCCAGGGACAACCGCGGCAAACACAGGAATATAGTGCAGATTGTGTCTGCTCTCACTGTGGAACCCCCCCACCCCTACCGAACCAACAATAATGCTGTGAAAACAGCAGTTTGCTCTTTTAAACACAGACAGTGAGCACGCGGTCGTGCTGAACGTGCCTTCTCTCCCAGCACAGAAGTTTCTCTCTCTTCATTCTATCTCTCTGACAAACAGGAACAGTGCTTCATCAACGCCGTTCGGCTCCGAAGTGAATGACAAAAGTGCGTTGCATCCGCTTCCTGTTTATACCCGCAGTGCGGGGCGGAGCGTGAGATGCAAATCTCGCACGCCAATAGTCATTGGCCCGTTCTCTATACACTCGAAGCTGATAGGGGCTCCCAGAAGGGATCCCAATTTGACTGAAAGGGTATACTCTTTTATCAGTCTTAAATTGGTGATATTTTATGCAAACCACATTATGCACTGTAAAAAATGGTAACCTGCAATTTTTATCATGAGCTATTTTTTTTACCATTTTTGTTGGAATAAATTAATGTATCTACAGTCATTTAGTGTTGTTAAATATTATTTTTTAATTATAAAAGGTTAATTTAGATGTTACCATTTTTTCCAGTGTGGTGTATATAAGAAAAACCTTAATGTCTATAATAAAATATGTGAATGTTTGCTTGTTGCTTAGCCTGTTCAGGGGTTTGACTATGCCAAGCAACACCTGGGTCAGCAGGGTGGTGATGAGGAGACCCTCCCGGTTACTCAGGAGACTATGGTTCTGCCCCACCCCATTCGAGATGCCCCTCTGCCTTTAGATAAGCCTGCACGCCAGGAAGGATCAACTTCCAAAAAGAGCCTGACCAGTGAGATGAGGAAAAGGTATGTGTGAAGAAACCTAACACTTATGGCATGCCGTAGTTGCTCAATATTCATGTCACAGCTCTATCAGTGATGCGGTCATTTGCTGTGATTTGGCACAGGTCCACAAAACTACTTGTCATGGAAGACATAACCTAAAGTAGACACAGTGTACAAGAGATGGTGAGATAATACTGACAGAGACTTGTTTGTTAATTGCTTTTTAAATCAAATCAGTGCCCAGGATGTCAGTATGATCTTAACACATTGTTAATGAGGTCACTTCCCTCTTAAAATTTTGTCTTATTGTTAAGGTGACTATCTGTTAATGAATTTCAAATGGTTAGATGAGCATACTGTAGAATGATAAATGATAAATGGATCTTTCTTTAGGCAAAGTGTTCTCAGAGCAGAATCTGTTTGAGTTAATAAGTGGATATGTTCTTGATGTAGACCATTTATCTCTGAAAAAGTTGAGATGTAGTTCCTGGAGACATGTATTTTTCATTTTACTGCCTATGTTCACTAAGTTCCGCTGATTAATATGCAAATCATGAACTACACTACCAGTCAAAAGTTTTTTATTAATGTTTTTGAAAGAAATCTCTTATGCTCACCAAAACCATTTATTTGATCAAAAATGCAGTAAAAATGTATTGTGAAATGTTATTTCAATTTAAAAGTTTTCTATTTTAATATATTTTAAAATTTGTTCCTATGATGGCAAAGCTGAATTTTCAAGCAAATGCATGTGACCAGTCTTCATTATCCTTTCTAATATGTTAATTTGATGCTCAAGAATATTTTGGTAACACTTTACTTAAAGCCTTTATATATAATGCATTATGAAAGTATTTTAATGCGTTAATTATGCCTTGTAATGCACCTTACACTGCATTTTATGGTCTCATGAATAATTTTAACCACAATTTATAATACATTATAATACTTATGTTATGCCATTGGAAAGTATAATGCAAAACACGACAAAAAACAATTTTATATGTAACAAGGAATCTGCAAATATAATGCGTTAACTTTTGTTACAATTATTTATGAAAATATATAATGCATTATAATTGTACATTATAAATACCTTTATAATGCATTATACATAAAGGCTTTAAGTAAAGTGTTAACAATATTTCTTATTATTATCAATGTTGAAAACCGTTCCCTTTCGAAGGAACTCATCACTGTGTCATGATGTTGACGCTATGGGAACTCTTCTGCTTCTGAAACAGAAGTCATCAGCTTCTTTGTCTTCAGTAAGCCGCATGTTTGAGTGTTTGTATGTGAATGTCTACTCTGTTTTTCTGTCTACTAACCGTAACCCCTTATTCTGCTACCCCCTAACAATCTACTAATACTCAACTAATACTCTAATAAGAGTTAATTGACATATAGGTGCAACCTTACTTGTAGTCAACAGAATGTCTAAAGGGGACCATCAAAATAAAGTGTAACCAGTTATTTTTGTTGTGAAATAGTATACAGAAAAACGTAAGACAGTTAGATTTCAAAAAAGTATATAACCAGAATCACTGACCATATGTAACAGTAATGTAACAGGTGAGCTCCCAGGTAATGATGCAGGCTGTTTTAAGCATCTTTCACGCTCTCAAAGCAGACACATTTTACTGCTGCTGCTGTCTTCCTTGTCAGTCGTGGTGTTTGAACAAGTGTGCTGGCAGTGTAGATGTGACATTATATAGACAGCTTTTTTTATTCTAATCACATGCAAAAGTTTAGTTGCAATCTAGCACACAGCTGTATTGCATTTGTATGTTGAATTTACACATTTAATTAACACATAACCGTTCGGCCCATGTTCAGAAATATGAACTTCCTGTGGGCACAGCTCAATGCGCAAGTGAGAGAGATCACAGCAGCAACACCATAGCTACTATAAATAAGATATATACAGAAAACACATTGAATGAAAACTACACCAATGCACCCAACAAACACAACATCTCAGACACAAGGTATACAAATCATGTCCACATTTGATTAAACAGTCTCACGGCAGATGGAAAAAAAGACCTTCTATATCACTCTTTTGAGCAACGTAGGTAAATAAGTCTGTTGCTAAATTAGCTAAACATAGCTCGCACTGTATCATGGAGGGCGTGAGATTTATACTTCATGATGAAAGACAGCCTCCCTACCATCCTTTCTTGTCCAATTTCATCAACAGAGGGCAGAGAGCACCCATAAATAAGCTAGCCTTCCTTATCAGTTTAAGTCTGTTTTGTCCCTCTCAGAAATCCTCCCTCCCCAACATACCACACAGCATAGAAAATTACAGATACAGTACAGTACAGTAAGTACAGTATCATAAAAAGTCCTTGAAAATACCGGAACACCCTAAAAGATCTCCATCGTCTCAAAAAGTGGATAGGACTCTGACCCTTTTTTATAAGCAAATAAGTAAGACATGTGATCACACCAGTCTAACTTATTATTTAAATAGACTCCCAGATATTTGTAAGATTTTACCATTTCAATATCCACCCCTTGAATGGTTACAGGAGCTAAGTACTGTGTTTCCTTTCTGAAATCTGTTTCAATTTCTTTAACCTCGCTCCGTTCCCATGGCTCTCGGCCCTGCCCTGCTTGCCACACCCACCATGGATAACAAGCCAGAGCCCACCGTTTATTCTGAGCACAAGCCCACCTTGAAAGAAGAGCCAGAGCGATTGCCAGAGACCACAGAGCTTGAGCCCATTGCGGAGTCTATCCAGGTGTGTGAGCCAGTAAAAACGGCGTCACTGATGGCATATTAGTGGAGTTTGTCGGAAAGGATTGGAGCCCCACCCACACTCCTATCACTGAGGTGCATACTATAAGCAGGGTCCCTGCTGATTTATTACGTAATGAGCTGGATGATGAAATGTTTCAAGGTCTCCACTGGTCCCATTCAGTCCTAATTCGTCTTCTTTGCTGTTGGTTCAGTCCAGTCTCAAAGTCATCTTTGTCTCTGCTGGTTCAGTCCAGTCTCAAGACATCTTCATCTCTGTTAGTTCAGCCCAGTTCCAAGTTGTCTTTGTCGCTGCTGGATGAAGAAATGTTTCAAGGTCTTCAGTCTCCACTGGTCCCATCCAGTCTTAAGTTGTCTTCGTCTCTGCTCGGATCTGCCTTGGGCTTCTCAGTCATCAGCTCTGGCTTGGTCTTTGGATCCCTTAGCTCCAACTAAGGCCTCCGTGCCCCAGACTCCACCTCAGCCCTCCGACCCATCAGCTCCACCTTGGCTCAACGCTCGCTTGGCTTCACCATGGTCTGTTATCCATCAGGCTTCGCCGGGCTCCCTCGTCCCTCTGGCTTCACCTTGGTCAATCGTTCACATTTCCGAGTCTCCAGCTGCACCTTGATCCTCCAACCCTCTGTAATGTCATGTGTTGGGTTTTAGTTTCGTTTTATTATCTTGTTCTGTTTAGTTTCTAGTAATGGTTGTCTTTGTCATGGTATTTGCCTGTTTTCCTGTTCATTCATTTGTTGTCATATTTCTGATTAGAAACCTGTTCCCTGTTTTTGTTAATGACCATCCTCTGTGTATTTAAGCCTTCTGTTTTCTTAGTTTTCTTAGTTTCTTAGCAAATAACATTATGGTATATGTGCTTTGTTCTCGCTCTCTCTTACTATTAAAGATTGTGTGTTTTTTTTAGGTAATTCTGGATTTACTACACAGCTAACATGTGACAGGAATAAATTACAATTTAAAATATATTAAAATAGAAAACAAGTATTTTAAATTGTAGTAATATTTCACAATATTACTGTTTTTACTGTGATCAAATAATTGTAGCCTAGGTGAGCATAAGAGACTTATTTTAAAAATATAAAAAATGTTTAATTGTTCCAAACTTTTGAAGGTAGTGTCTCTAAAGGAAACAGTTTAGTATGTTTTTCTAAAATTTCGGTAGTCAGGCTTTTTGGAAATAGTCATCACAAAGTTATGTAAGAGGACAGAGAATGAGGGAAGCATAAACAGAAAGAAAGTCAGAGGTGCTTTTTTCTGATTCTGAGATCCCTAAAAACACTCACAAAATAAGATAGGATAAAATAGCATATACTTACAGCAATAAGATTATTATTATTATTTTTTTAAATAATTTTATTCAAAATGACTGTACTGACCACACAGCTATGTGCACAGTAATAGTCTGTAAATTGAAGTCTGACCCCTCAACAACCTCTCTCAATTTACACTAAATAAATTCTTACATAAATACATACCAGCAGCTGCCTGTAAAATAAAGTTTTTCTGGTACTATAGCATTTACTTAATATATTGCATGCAATATCTATATATATGTCATTTATTATAATACTAAAATATAAAAACTAAGGGTCAGATTTACTAAACAGGGCAAATCAGAGAGCAATTCCAAAAAAAGTGCAGATGGGAGTGGAAAGTTCTGCGTGTGATCTACTGACAACGTGCAAATTAAATCTGGGCCTAAATATATTAGATATTAAGAAGTCTGAGTGAAATCTTCAAAATCAAAACATATCAACACTGTACTATTCATATAGTTCTAGTTTTAGCACAGCTACTAAACTCAACTGTCATTTTAGCACTAGTTTTTGAGGCGTGTGTGTGTCTGTTTGATTGTGTGTCCTTGCATTTATACGAGATGAGGATGCAGACAAAGAAAATGACATAACCATCCTCTCATTTCACACATGCACAGACTCACTGCTGCTTCTTGTTGCTATGGTTACTTGCAGTAGATTGCCGAGTGAGGATGGTTCCGTCATCAGCAGCGAATCAGTGAAGGAGGTCTCGGGAAAGGGCTTGAGAGTGCAAAAAGCCACAGCGCAGCAGAAACTCACAAAGGAAGAGACGAGAAAGAGTAGTGGTGAGAAATGACTCCACAGTTTCAGTACTTTTTGCACTTGTGCTGTCAGGCCAAAAACCATTAGTAAAATGAAAGTTATTATTATTATTTTTTAATGTCTCCAGCCAATCTCGTGAAGACAAAAAATATATATATATATATATATATATGTGTGTGTGTGTGTGCAGACTCCATAGACATTTGAAAGGATGTGTGTTCTTGATTTGAAAAGATTCTAAAAGGTATGAATAATAATGCCATGTCTACAAAATACCTTCTTTTGGCCAAATACTAATGCAGCATTGTATTAGTATTTATTTTACCATAGGCACTTTTGGTCCTAGGGTCTTAAATAAACTCTATTAACCCTCACAGACACATTAGCAACATTGCAACACGTTCAACACTTTTGTTTAAAGCAATTAAATAGTACATATTGGTCCGGTTTCACAAACATGGTTTAGGCTAAACTAGGATTACGCATTAGAAAAAAACATTACTGGCGTGCATCTGAAGACAAAACAATGACACTAACATATTTTAAGATATATAAGTGCAAGTTTCTTTCAGTTAAAACAACTCAAACATGCATTTTAGTCTGGGACTAGCTTAAGCCTTGTCTGTGAAACTGGGGGATTTTTTTTATTGTTTAAATGAAGATAAAAACTACACATAACAGTAGCTTACAGAGAACATTTGTGAAAAAGAAATACAATTTAGCATACTTTTAAAGAGTAGTTATTAAAGAAATAATATACTTCCAAAGTTTGATCTGAATGTAATATTTTCAGACACCTGACTATTTGTTATTTACAATTAAAAGAAAATGTATTAAATTTATATTAAAAGTAAGTTGAACTTAAGAGTGCTTTTTGACCCACTTAATTAGGACTTCATGGTTTCACAGACAAGCCAGGATTAGGCCTTAGTTTAATTAGGACATTTAAGTAACTTTTATAAATGTGATGTGCATCTTGAGACAAAACAATGGCACTGACATATTTTAAGATATAAGTGATGGTGTTAACTACCTCTTGGGGTAAGTCACCTAGAACCTCCACGTCCCGTCCAGGGACCAGACATGAAGTTTCCAAAGGTCTGGACCGTCTCTGAGTCAGAAGGTCCTTCCTCAGAGGAATCTGCCAGGGAGGGGCTGTCGTGAGGAGCATTAGCTCTGGGAACCAAGTCCGGTTTGGCCAGTACGGCGCCACCAACAGGACCTGCTCCTCGTCCTCCCTGACTTTGCACAGGGTTCGTGCAAGTAGGCTCACTGGGGGAAGCGCATATTTGCGCAGGCCCCGGGGCCAACTGTGCGCAAGTGCATCCGTGCTGAGTATGCCCTCGGGTCAGCGAATAAAACCACTGGCAGTGGGATGTTTCTGCCATATGCCCCAGGAGCCTCTGAAATTGTTTCAGTGGAACCGCCGTCCTGCCTTGAAACGTGTTCAGGCAGTTCAGCATTGACTGGACACACTCTTCTGTGAGGCGCACCATCTGTTCGACCGAATCCAACTCCATTCCGTGAAAAGAGATCCTCTTCACGGGGGTGAGTTTGCTCTTTTCCCAGTTGACCCGAAGACCCAAATGGCTAAGGTGTCTGAGCACCAGGTCCCTGTGTTCGCACAACTGATACCTGGACTGTGCTAGAATGAGCCAGTCGTCGAGATACTTGAGAATGCGAACGCCCTGTTCTCTCATGGGCACAAGGGTCCCCTCCGCGACCTTCGTGAAGACATGGGGGGACAGGGACTGCCCGAAGGGCAGGACTTTGTACTGATATGCTCAACCCTCGAACGCAAAGTGCAGGAACGCCTGTGTCGAGGAAGAATCGAGACATGAAAGTATGCGTCCTGCGTGAGCATCTTGAACGGTAGCTTGTGAAGGCTCCAATTCAGAACTTGCAGGTCCAAGATTGTCCGTAACCCACCGGTTTTCTTGGGTACAATGAAGTATGGCCTGTAGAAGCCTGTCTTCTCCTTCTGGACAGTGTCGCCGAAGAGGCCGGTCTGGAACACGGGGGAATTAAGGAACCTGATCTTGTCGGTTTCCCTCATGTCGGCCAGACACAGCCAGAGATGGCATTCCTGGACCACCGTCGTGGACATCGCACGACCCACTGCCCGCGCCTAACGGAAGTGTGAGGTCCGTTGCGGTCCTCATTTCGTGCAGAACTGCGGGATCGTGACCACCCTCGTGCAAGGTCTTCAGTGCCTTGGCCTGATGGACCTGCAACAACGCCATAGCGTGTAAGGCGGACCCAGCCTCTCCACAAGCCTGGTAGGCCTTTCTGATTAGATTAGACGAGTACCTACAGGCCCGGGAGGGGAGACAAGGGTTCCCCCTGGATGTGGAGTTAGGGCACAGTTGCATAGCAGCGGCCCGTTCCACGGGAGGAACCTGCGTGTAACCCTTTGCAGGTCCGCCATCGAGGGTGGTGAGGGAGGAGTATCCACTAGGCCAGTTTCGGGCAGTAAAAGGTGCCTGGTGAGCTCCTTGTGCACCTCCGGAAGGAAAGGAACCAGGGTGGGGCGCTGAGAACCAGAACGGGCCACTCCGAGAAACCAATCGTCCAGCCTCGAGGGTTCGGGACACAGTGGAGGGTTCCAGACGAGCTCGACTCTCCCAGCGGCCCGGGAAAGCATGGCCATCATTTCCGGATCCGTATCGGGCACAGTGGGTCTTCCCGAAGGAGCCCCCTGCGCTGCCACGTCATCTCCAGAAGGTTCTGACCCTCCCTCCGATGCAGCGATGGACATCTGATCATCGAGAGGAGCCCCGAAGGATACGGATGGTACACACCTCGTGGGTGGCCCACCGCACTCCGACAACAGCTCTACTGGCTGTGAAGTGCAGGAGGGGTGAGGGTTCCCCGGGGGTTGGGTCCCTGGGGGAAGCGTGCTCACCGTAAACCCTCAAATCGCCCGCGCTACTGCCTGAAGTAACCCTCTGTGGAGGGTCAGACCGAGGCAGAGGCACAGGGACTCCACCCCTTGCGAGATGGAGTCTCGACCGCAACTCCAAGATGGTCATGTTCCCGCAGTGAGAACATGAGTCATCCACCTGGTGACCATCCCTCTGTGACAGGTAACCACCACATCCGGAAACACACAGATAGAATGTCATCTTGAAAAAGACGCAAGCTCTATCTGTGTAAGCTGTTTTAGAAGGACGCTCTCCTTGGTGCTGAAGGAGGGAAGGGTCACGGCGACACAGTCAGGGAATAGTGCAGCCTGACATGCGCGCTCTCTCTCATGAAGGCTCTCTCTTACCAGCCATAACAACGGCTTTTTAGTGCTCTCCACGTAGGGAACCATGCACACGGTGGCACCTAGCCTGACACGAGGGCCTGAGCGAGTGGGCAGACACACAGGTGTCAGCATCGACAGTGCTGGAGGAACTCAGGGTTTCAGGGAAACTACCTGAGAAGAATATCGCACGTATCCCGTCCGTGGAGAGGAATGGCGAGCAAGCAAAGACACCTGAGCCTAGTCCATTACCGGCCACTGGTAGAGGCGAGTACATGAGAGGACATTGGCTCCACTTGGAGATTATAGAATCTGGCGAATGTGTTAGGTGTCGCCCAGCCTGCAGCTCTGCAGATGTCTGTCAGCGAGGCGCCATGCGCTAAAGCCCAAGAGGAGGCCACACTCCTGGTGGAGTGTGCCCTGACCCCAAGGGGGCATGGACGCCCCTGCGTCTGGTAAGCCAAGAAAATGGCGTCCACTATCCAGTGAGACAACCTTTGCTTGGAGAGAGCCTTTCTCTTCAGCTTCCCACCATAACAGACAAAGAGCTGGTCTGAGGTCCTGAAACACTGCGTTCTGTCTACGTAAGCACAGAGGGCGCGTACTGGACAGAGCAGTGCCAAGGCTGGGTCTGCCTCCTCCAAAGGCAGCGCTTGCAGGTTCACCATCTGGTCCCTGAACGGAGTGGTGGGAACCTTGGGAACATATCCAGGCCGAGGTCTCAGGATCACATTAGAGTTGGCCGGCCCGAATTCTAGGCACGCTTCGTCAACCGAAAATGCCTGCAGGTCCCCTACCCTCTTGATGGAGGCCAAAGCGATCAGGAGCGCTGTCTTCATTGACAGGAACTTAAGCTCGACTGATCGCAATGGCTCAAAGGGAGCCCTCTGCAGAGCATCTAAGACTACTGAGAGGTCCCAAGAGGGTACGAGGGGAGAGCGAGGAGGATTCAGTCTCCTTGCTCCCCTCAGGAACCTGATGATCAGGTCGTGCTGACTTACCTGTTTCGTCTCCACAAGGTCGTGGTAGGCGGATATCGCGGCCACATACACCTTGAAGGTGGAAGGAGACAGCCTTCGTTCCAACCCTTCTTGGAGGAATGAGAGCACGGACCCGATCGGGCATTTCCAGGGGTCTTCTTGGCGAGAAGAACACCAGGTGACGAAGAGGTTCTACTTCAACGCATAGGCGTGTCTGGTAAACAAGGCCCTAGCGGAAGTGATGGTAGCCACCACCTGAGGTGGTAGGGTATTCAAATCTACCGCGTCCTGTCCAGGAGCCACACGTGGAGGTTCCAAAGATCAGGATGCGGGTGCCAGAGGGTGCCCCTTCTCTGAGAAAGGAGGTCCTTCCTCAGAGGTATGGACCAGGGAGGGGCTGTCACAAGGAGTACGAGTTCGGAGAACCAGGTCTGGCCGGGCCAGTACGGGGCAACCAAAAGGACCTGCTCCTTGTCCTCCCTGATCTTGTACAGTACCTGTGCGAGAAGGCTCACTGGGGGGAACGCATACTTGCGGAGGCCCCATGGCCAGCTGTGCGCCAGAGCATCCGTGCCGAGGGGGCCCTCGATCAGGGAATAAAACAGGCGGCAATGGGAAGAGTCGTGGGAGGCAAACAGATCTACCTGTGCGTCGCCGAACTGTTCCCAAATCAGCCGAACCATCTGGGGATGGAGTCTCCATTCTCCAGGAAGTGGCTGAAGCCGTGAGAGCTCCTCTGCTGCACGGTTCAGGACTCCTGGGATATGGACAGCACGAAGGGACCTCAGATGCTTCTGACTCCATAGAACGAGATGGCGGGTGAGTTGAGACATACGGCGGGAACGTAGACCACCCTGATGGTTGATGTACGCTACTGTGGCTGTGTTGTCTGACCGGACTAGCACATGTTGACCCTTGAGCAACACTCGGAAGCGGTGCAGGGCGAACCGTACTGCCAGCAACTCGAGGCAATTGATATGCAGAAGGCGCTGGGGTCCTGTCCAGGAGCCCGCGGCAGCATGTCCATTGCACATGGCACCCCAGCCCGTGTTGGAGGCATCTGTTGACACAACAATATGCCTGGAAACTCGTTCTAAGGACACACCGGTCCGTAGAAAGCTGAGGTTCGACCACGGGATGAGGCTCTGCAGGCAGGCCCGAGTCACTGGGACAGAGCTAGCCCGAATGGGAGGACCGCATACTGATATGCTCGCCCCTTGAAAACAAGCCATAGGAACGGTCTGTGTCGAGGAAGGATGGAGACATGGAAGTAGGCGTCCTTCAGGTCAATCACTGCAAACCAATCGGCTGGACGAAAGCATTCGAAAAGGCGTTTCGCTGTCAACATCCTGAACGGAAGCCTGTGAAGGGATCGGTTCAGGGCGCGCAGGTCCAGGATCGGTCGTAACCCACCAGTTTTCTTGGGTACAATGAAGTAGGGGCTGTAGAAGCCGGACTTCATTTTCGGCTGGAGGGACAGGCTCGATTGCACCCTTCGCCAGCAGGGTAGCAACCTCCGCACGCATGACTGGGGCATTGGGCCCCACCATGGTATAACGGACTCCCCGGAAGCGGGGAGGAGCCTGAGCGAACTAAATCGCATAGCCGAACCTGATGGTCTTCGCGACCCAGCGGGACAGTCCTGGAAGCTCTAGCCAGGCTCCCAAGAACTGCACCAGCGGGGACATGCGAACCACAGGCGTACCCCGGGTGGGGCATGGAGGCGGCGTGACCGGCCCAGACGTGGAAGGCATAGCGTCCCGGGCAGTGCTAACACGCCCGAAGGCGGAGCACAGCCGAATCTTTATCCCCAAAGGACTCTAGCCCACCTTGAGATGCTGCGAACGACATCTTGTCGCCATCTGGAGCGTGAACGAAACGTGCGGGGCGTCAATAGACGGTCCCGTCGCTTCCGTCCAAACACTCGCGGGTAGCGGTGTGCAGGAGGGGGGGTGTGGCCTGAGGAATGATCGTCGGGGTTCTTATACCACACCGCGAGCCTCAGGTCACCCTGGCCACCAGCCAAAGTACCATCTCTCTCGGAGACGGTAGATTGGGGTGTGGCAGAGGGGACTCTCTTTCCTTTACGGAGGTCATTGAGTCTCAACCGCAACATCGCGATGGTCATTTTCCCACAGTGGGAACATGACACATCCACAAACACTGCCTGAGCATGCTGAAAGCCCAAACACAGTAGTGATTGTGCCCATCAGATGGCAACGGAGATCGATCGCACCCAGAAGCACACGGGCGAGACATCTTGAAAAAGACGTGCCAGGTGTGAGCTCTTTTAGAGAGAAAAACTTCACAGCGATGCTGAAGCGCTCAGGGACCGAATACCAGCTGAATGCAGACCACTGCACAGATCAGCAGGCAGGCAGTAAACGATCGCTGGAACGCGCCGTAACACCAACACCGACTGGAAAGCTGCTCGTCTCGAAGAAGCTGACGATACTCAGAAGGTTTGAGGAGTGAAAAGAGAGATACTCTTGGCTCCGAAGCAGAAACATAATGCGATGTTGCCAGCGTACTTCCTTATATACCCACGCTGTGGGGCGGAGCTACGCTATGCAAATTCCGCATGCCCATGGCACTGGCCTGCCATTGGGCGTTTTCTAGATCTCGAAGATGATAGGCTTCTAGGCGAAACCCCCATTCGTCAGTCACTGACGTTTCTCGGAGTGACTAAACGAAAGGGAACGTGTATATCAGTCTGCATCAGTTAAGCAACTAGTGAGTCAAATAGTAAATATATCTTCTCTTAACACGGGCAGAGAGATGTATGTAGAAGTCTACCAAATTAGTGAAAGTATAAATCCTTTAGTTTAAATAGTCATGTGAATAACCTGTAAATCTTACTGTTGTTTTCATTCTGAGAATTGACATGACTTTCTTTTCCTCTCCTGAGGTCTTCCACAACTCATCACATTATAAATCATTATAAATTATAAAACACAGTATATATACTACAATAAAGTAATTCTTAGATAACATTTTATCCGTGTGAACATATAGCCTGTCAATCAATATTAGATCGCCACCACACTACTACTTGTGGTTAATCATATATTAATTATATAGCTTAAGCTATTGCTGAGACTCAGAATCTGAACCACTTAAATGTATAACCATGAGCTTATTATATGCATCCTAAATATATACAATTAAATAGTATTTTCACAATGTTTGCATAATAAAAAAAAATGCAGCTTTATTGGAAATTATGCACAAGTTCTGTTCACAAGTGATATGTACCTTTACACATCACATATTTTATCTCAGAGCTCTTTACTGACATGATTATTTGCATATCAAATTACGACCAGAAGTGAAATGTACAAAATTGTCAATGTTGTCCGTTCGCCGCGGGGCCCCCTCAAGCACGGGGCCCAGTGTGTAGCACCGCCCTAAGGCAGGCCCTGGTTTGGGTGCAGTGTGAGGTTGTTGGGGTGTCTCCCTATAAGGTAAATGGGGTTTTATAGGACCTTTTTACCAAATGACTTTCCTCAGCAGAAAAAGACTGATGGAGCTCATGAATATGAATGAGACCCTCTCTTCTGACATGATCCAGTCTGTCACTTTGACTTCCAGCATCACTGGGGAGCAACAGGGTCACACGCACATTTTTGCAGACATATGCATCCCCAAAGACACGGATAAAGGCACACCTGTTGAAGCCTAATTTAACTATTTTATAATATTTTACTTGGCAGAGGTCATAACTGGCATACAACACATATTCAGCTGAATTTGAAGACTGGCCTGGATCAGGCATTGACATCAGTATACAACCCTCAACTCCACATGCACACATAAATAAACACATTCCTCACAATAACAACATATGGTGACATATGTTCAAGTTCTGTTGGCACATGCTGCATGTGACCTTTGTCAGATGGAACTTTAGTCTGGGGAGAGATAAAGTGTGCCAGCCCAGAATTTTCAATAGATAGTCATAAAAAACACTTAACAAATAAATTTACTCACACTTTTATCATTTACTCACCCTTATGTCATTCCAAACCAGTATTTCTTCTATTATTTCTTTTCAAATAACCTAAAGTATTGTTGATGTAAGCTACTTCACAAATGTTCTTTTTAAGAATTTACAGTAGCGAGAACTCTAGATGTTAAACTGTAGCATAGTGATGCCAACACAAATAGAAATCTTTCTCATAGTTCAAAGCAACTGTTCTCTATTCTGTCAATATTATACCTATATCGACTACATTTATGGTGCTTTTTGGTGTTTTAGTCCTTATCAGTGCTTGATTGATGTGGCCACTTTGAACTGTTGTAATATGTAAAAGAGTCATTAAATTCTACTTCATATTCCAACGAAATTACAGCAGTGAATAATGATAGAATTAGATTTTTTTTTTGTGTTTTGAACTATTACTTTAAAAGAGGCTGTAAGATCCATTCCTCAGATACTGAGTCTAATTCTTCATAGTTAGGGCAAAATGTATAGTTTTGCGTATCCTTCCTTTGCTTATCCACTTCCATATATTTAAATATTCTTATATTAGTGACATTTATATATTCTCTCAGAAGTGGACAACTATAAACTAATCTTATACAAGATTATACAAGTACCCAGTTAATTAAAATCAAAAGATACGCTGAAATCTTGGGCTTAAATAGGAAATGAGAGCTAAGGGAAATAATTAATCTTCTGCAAGTGATAATGTTAGCCATGGCCGCTGTCACATAATCACAAAGTGAATTTGTCTATATTCTGCTTGTATAATCTGATGTAGTATTTGCAAGCCATGAAAAACAAAAGTTTTTGTTTTGGCAGATCATTATGATAGTTCTTCAGGATCACTTCAGCTTATTTCTATAAAACCAATGGCAGCTCCACCCACCTACTCGCATCCTGCATCCTCTGACCGCAGTCAGGACTCTGCCATATTAAATGGAGAGGTAAGACTTGATTTTATCACAGACAGTCTCAGATGGCAACCATTGACAGACCACAGTCTGTTGACTGACCTTCTGATGCATATACACACAAAAAAGGGCTGTGGATATGAAATTGACAGTTCATTGCTAACTGACTGACTGTTACGCAATTTCTGCAAGTCAGGGCACACAGGCCGGACATAGTCCGACAGGAAACAAGCCTCTGCAAGACTGTAACTGTACAAAGACTTAATTTAACATAAAGGCATAGTCTTGTCAACAAAAACGTATTCTTATTATATCTCAATGGACACTCTTGCTTAATTGATCAAATTAGGGTTTCAAAGAAACCTGACACAGATTTCTTTTAGAATATCATAGTACCTATGGGAAATTAATTTGAGACATTTTTAATGGATGAGTTTTTTTTTGAGTGGATGATTAGCCAGTCCACCTTCTCTCTTTCTCTCTATGTGTATACAGGTGAATTTGGCTCTGAAACAGAAGTCAGACATTGAGCACTACAGGAATAAGCTAAGACTGAAGGCCAAGAGGAAGGGATATTATGACTTCCCTTCTGCTGAGGGGAAAGGCAGCACTAAAGACCTGAGTCAGCGACACAAGTACAGCCATGACAGGCCTCCACACCCTCACAGCAGAGCTCTGGAACAGGAGGACGACAGAGGGTCCACGTATGTGAAGTATCGCAGTAGGTGAGTGATTTTGCTTGAATGAGAGTGTGTATTTTTTAACAAGATAATGATGTTTTTGTGTGTGTGTACATTAATACTTACGACACTGTGACATTTATGACATTTAAAAAATGTACCCTTATGACTGGTTTTGTAACCCAGGGTCACATTTTTGAAAAGTGCACTTTGCAAAAATGTCAAATTAAAAGTTTTACTTTAAAGTACATTTTAAATCCTTATGTTTTAATAGACTTTTGCATGATTTATGTCAGCAATGGGTTGCAAACAAGACTGAAAATAAAAGAGCTGGATCTATTTGCAAAACAACATCTGACAAACAACCGTAAATGAGGGATGGATATGGATATTTCTCTGGGTCTGCGGTGGGCTCTGGCTTCATCTCCATTTGGGGCTTCGGCTTGTTGTTTGTGGCGGGCTTGGGCATTGGGTCTGCGGTGGGCTCTGCCGTGTTGTCCTCTGTTGGAGGCGTGGCTG
Organism: Rhinogobio ventralis; assembly: GCA_039654625.1. NCBI lineage: Eukaryota > Metazoa > Chordata > Actinopteri > Cypriniformes > Gobionidae > Rhinogobio > Rhinogobio ventralis. The sequence goes on along the minus strand of CM077206.1, from coordinate 29,002,515 downwards.
CTGATGCAGCATGCACTGCTTGAATGGGAGTGTGTATTTTTTAACAAGATAATTATGTTTTTGTGTATGTGTACTTTAATACTTATGACACTGTCTCTCAGATTTGTTGATCTACACAAATTATAGCTCATGATCAAGGTTGCATAGTTTTTTTGTTAAACTACAGCGGCCCCAAAACATATTTGGACATTTAAGCCATACTTAAAAATGAACTTGATTTTAAAAGTGTTAAACTTTAAAGTATATAAAAAAAAAAAAAAAAACTTAAACAATATAATAATATTTAAATAAAAGGCCACTTCAGTACACTTTAATGACATATCCATATCGTAAAATATGTCTCTGCCATTGTTTTGTCTCGTGATGCACACCAAGGCTGCGTTCAGCCCCGACAAAACAACAAAAATTTTTTTAAACGGAAACGGTGGTGCATTGAACACTCTGTTCTGATGACAGCTATGGCAGCTTTGTGTTGTTTTTGAAGAATTTTTAGAGCCTGATGAAATACACGATATAAATACGTGCTTTTTACTGCAAAATACGCTCAGTGTTAAAGTCACTGCCCTTGCCGTCCAGAATAAAAGAGAACATCCCAATCGAGTGAAGGGATTTGTGGAAACTGTGGTTCCTAATTATTGTGATACAACATTTGCCTCACATTTCAGGATGAAAAGACAAACATTTCAGGTGAAGAATAATCCACTTCTTACCTCAGAGACTGTGTTATGATTATATGACCTTATTATTTTTATTGTGAGTATTAGGCTTATCATTATTGCTGATCACTGTTGTTGTGCTATGATATTGTAATATTTACCATTATATAATCAGGAGTATATAAAAGTTTATAAAAGTGTCACTCCACAATACAATATCAAAATATATAAATAGTATTTTTATGTTACATTAATCAGTGTCTCTTTAATACCGCGTGGTTTATATACATGTTGCTGCTGATTAGGCTGACATTTTTGACACACCCACCAAACAATAGAAAACGTATCTCAAACCCCGTTGCACACCGTTTCCAGGAAACATGTCGTTCAAACCGGAAACCGTAGTAAAATGTTACACTTGAGCTTTGAGCTTGAGCGTGCCCCAGATGTTTTTTTTCCAAGGCACATTTATAAAAGCTACTTAAATGTCCTAAATGAACGGGAAAGGTCAAATCCTGGCTTAATCCAAGCCCTGTTAGTGAAACAGGCCTATATTTCTTAACTCTCTTAGGACATTTGTGACCCTGGTCCACAAAACCAGTCATAAGTCGCACGGGTATATTTGTGGCAATAGCCAACAATATGGGTCAAAATTATCGATTTTTCTTTTATGCCAAAAATCATTAGGATATTAAGTAAAGATCATGTTCCATGAAGATATTTTGTAAATTTCCTACCGTAAATATATCAAAAATGTTTTATTATTAGTAATATGCGTTGCATTTGGACAACTTTAAAGCCAATTTTCTCAATATTTAGACTTTTTTGCACCCTCAGATTCCAGATTTTCAAATAGTTGTATCTCGGCCAAATATTGTCATATCCTAACAAACCATACATCAACAATCTCAATTAAAAAATAAATGAATTACCCTTATGACTGGTTTTGTGGTCCAGGGTCACATTTTTGAAAAGTGCACTTTTAAAGTACATTTTAAATCATGTTTTAATAGCCTTTTGCATGATTTATGTCAGCAATGGTTTGCAAACAAGACTGAAAATAAAAGAGCTGGATCTATTTACAAAACAACATCTGACAAACAACCGTAAATGAGGGATAGATATGGATATTTATTTCATAGCTCTGGGACTGCGGTGGGCTCTGGCTTCATCTCCATGTGGGGCTTCGGCTTGTTGTTTGTGGCGTGCTTGGGCGTTGGGTCTGCGTTGGGCTCTGCCGTGTTGTCCTCTGTTGGAGGCGTGGCTGCTGGTGCAGCAAGCTGGGCTGGATTCTCCTCACTCTCAACGATGGTGTTGGGGGATCTGCACAGATGTAATACCCACTCTATGTAAGTGTGGAATGCCTTGAGGGCCGTCTCCGGGCAGGCACACATTGGTCTTTTGATTTAGACCTGCACAGAAAAACATACAGAGGCTGATGCCATCATAGTGCATGAAGGGGACCAGATCAATAAACCTATTTGTGTTCCTCGAGGGACAGATTCCCATGGGAGAGGAGGAGGATCTGAACTGCTACTAGATTGTTGGTCAGACTGCTACTGTTGTTGGTCAGATCTTCTGTCAGCAATGGGTTGCAAACCAGACAGAAAATAAAAGAGCTGGATCTATTTGCAAGCAGTTTTTCCTTATTAATCAAAATAAACTTCGAAACATACTTTGGCTTTCAAAAAACAAAAGCTCAATAAACAGAACAACCATAGTAAAGATAATATCTGACAAATAACAACTGAAATTGAGGGCTATATACCAAGAAACACTAGGGACTAAGCGAGGTAATTAACAAGACAGAGGTGAGACACATGAGGGCAAATCAAACACTATGGCAACATGAACAAAGACATGGAAATGAACAGTGCAAAAGTGCAACTCAAAGTCCAACTGAAACACATGACACTTTAAAGAAGTACACTTATTCTGATGTTTTGACTAACATACAAAAATCACATGTAAAGTATTTAATTATAATATTATATATTTAATGATATAATTATTATTAACAATAGATGCTATTTTCACTAAGTGCAAAATAGCAACTAGATTATATTTACACTAAGTGAAAATAGCATATATTTTTAGCAATAGATGCTATTTAAGCCACGTTTCCACCGCAGGGACTTTTGGGAGGTACTCGGTGTGTTTCGACCGCAGGAACCAGGGTCTAAATGAAGTTCCAGGTAAAGATTTCCCCTTCAAAACGACCCTGCTCGTGAGGTAGTACTTTTTCAAAGTTCAGGAACTTTGGGGGGTGGGACTTGGGCGCTGAACATGCTGATTAGTTAAGCTCACCCAGCATTTTATTTCAACCTAAGAGTTGTTTGCTATTTGAATCAACAATGAAGTTTAAAAAATACGACCAATGGACCGATGATGAGGTTCAGGCTTTATTAAGTGTATTGGTAACACTTTACAATAAGGTTTCATTAGTTAACATTAGTTAATGTATTAACTAACATGAACTAACCATGAGCAGTACATTTGTTACTGTATTTGTTCATCTTTCTTAACGTTAGTTAATAAAAATACAGCTATTCATGGTTTGTTCATGTTAGTTCACAGTGCATTAACTAATGTTAACAAGATTTTAATAAAGTATTAGTAAATGTTGAAATTAACATTAACAAAGATAAATAAATGCTTTATAAGTGCAGTTCATTATTAGTTCATGTTAACTAATGTAGTTAACTAATGTTAACTAATGAACCTTATTGTAAAGTGTTACCAGTTTATTTGTGGAGGATGAAATCCAGTGGGCTCTTGAAAGTCGCATGCAGTCCTACGTCACTGGACTAATCTTCACGGTACTATAGGCCGCGATGGAAATGCAGACAGCAACAAGTCTGGGGGAGAAAAAGTTCCAGGGACAAATTGTTCCTGGTAATTTCGGTGGAAACGGGGCTTTACACTAAGTAAAAACAGTGATAGCTGCTATTTACACTGTTTAAATAGCAATAGATTCTATTTACACAAAGTGCAAGTAGCAATAGATTTTATTTACACTAAGTGAAAATAGCATTTCTTAGCAATATGCTATTTGCACTAAGTGAAAATAGCAATAGATTCTATTTACATTATGTAAAAATAGCAGTATTTTCTTTGCAATAAGTGTACATAGTAGTTAGATGCTAATTATGCTTATAAATAGTGGCAGATACTATTTGACCTCAGTGGCGTTGTACATTAAATAATAACGTAGAGTGCAAATGATTATATATATATTAAAATTATTAAATTAATGCCACCTTATTGGGACAATAAAGCCCTCCCTACACCTATCCCTAAACGATGAACACTTTATTATTAAACACACGTTAGACCATTTATTTCCACTTTTCAAATAGTTTCTTCATTTTTATTGAAAATAAATGCCTTTTTGATCTGATATGTGATGGCAAAAGGGAGTAGAGCAAGTTCGGCAAAAGGTGGATTTAAACCTCGGGTCGATTTGCGTCAAAACTTTCTTACGTTCTAAAACGTTCTTATTGCTAACCCTCCCATATTATGTATTAAGTAAATATCATCAATGTAAAGTATACATCAATAATGATTATTTTATAGGCTTTGCAATGTAAATATCATAATAAATAAAATTTAACAAGAAATACAGGTTACACTTTATTTTAAGGTGTCATTGTTACAGTGTAATTATATTTAAGGGTAATATTAATTAACAACATGTACTTACTATAGGGTCTTGGTAGGATTAGGGTTTGGTTGAGGGTTAGTTGCATGTAATTATTCATAATTTACTCTTATTAGTAAGTACATGTAACATATGTAAAAAGGACACTGTAAAATAAAGTGTTGCCGAAATACATTAATATGGTAATTAACTGACTTCAGCTGAACAATGACACTATTTTATTTTTAGAGCGGATTTATAGAATTGCATTATGTTTGCATCGTTATTTTCCTATTTATCACTGTAAAGCTGCTTTGAAATAGTCTGTATTGTATAAAGTGCTATATAAAAAGGTGACTTATTCATGGGTTTTAATAATTCATATCTACTGAACTAAATAATATAGTTGGACTGTGTGGCTGGCTTTCTCTAACATTTGGCAAAGGATCACCATAATCAAAATGCAGTGAGCTTTGTCGACTAGCTGTTAGCAATCATGAGCCTTGATGATGAAAACATTGTGTGCTCAGAAATGTCTGTTGTTCTTTCCCCTGGAGTTCAGGAGTAGACACAAAAGCCGCTGTCACAGACACGATTGTATCAGATATCCAGTACAGCCTCTGCCCAGTCTCATTAGCTGACCAAAATGCCTTCACTTTGGAGTTTTGTCTCAGTTTAAATATTTAATTTCCTTTTTGGTTCCATTGGCACTCTGTCAAATCTTGTGCAATTTGCTGCTCATTGTATAATGAAGGAGAACATATCTTTCTGCTGCTTCTAGCTTTCAATTTGTTTAAGCCACAGCTGACTGGGATCACTGGCACAGCCTAAAATCTAACTCCAGTGATTTGTTCTGTTGTCCTTGCAGAAGACATGAATGCATTCCCTCTAATTTTGGTAGTGGCCCACAGTGTTATCTTTAGCTTCCCTTTAATTTTCCACAGTGCAAAAAAAAGCAGTAAGGTGTTTAAAGAAAAAAATACTCTGGTAACTTCAAACACTCCACATAATGACGAGAACAGAAAACCAAGGATACAAACACATGACTATATAAACACACACTGGAGAACAAAGGAAGGAAACAATATAACTGAAAACTCAACCACAAACAGGTGTGTAACTCAAATCAGTAACCAAGGCAACTAACAAGGAAATCAGACAGACAGACAGACAGGCAGGCAAACAAAAACCAAAACACAGACAAACCAAACATAACTCTTAAAAACCACAAAAACAGTCCAGCGGAGGGAGGAGTCTTTGGTGTAGGATGCAGATCAGAAACAATAGACAACCACAGGAGCCAGTGCGGAGACAACAGCGGGAGAATCCAGGGAGGAGACGACATAGGCTGAGGCCAGAGAGGAGACAACAGCAGGAGAAGCCAGGGAGGAACCCCAATCAGGAACACCAAGACGCAGACTCAAGGCAGAGTAGATGGAGGGAGGAGCCATGGTCGAGACTTGACATTGACCATAAGTCCATGGACGAAGTTAGAGTGATGACTGAACAAGGCGAAGCCGAAGGGGATGAGGAAGCCCAGTGGAGACGTAGGGATGAGGGTCCCAGGTTGAGCTGAGGGAGGGAGGATCCAAGGCAGAGCCGTCAGTTCGACAGGCCAAGGTAGAATGAGGGGCCTGGGGGTTCTAGGCGGAGCTTGAGGGTCGACAATCCAGGGCTAAGCTGGCGAGCTAAAAGCCCAAGAAGGATCCACGATGGGCCGAAGAACTGAACAGTGCGGGCAGAGAGTTACCAAACAAAAAGTCCTCTTTGGTTGACACAGGATAGGCAGAAAATTCAGGAACATCCTCTCTGGCCGACACGGGACAGGCAGAAACTTCAAGAACGGCCTCTTTGGCCGACACAGAACAGGCAGAGGAGGTGGGAGTGGGAGACAGGATGGTAACATCAAAGACAGCAGCACTCAGCATTAGGCGTGTCCAGCAGCTGGCTGGGCTCTGGTGTAGGGTGATTCACATTGCAATAATACCCAGTCAATGTAGTTCTGGAATCTCCCTCAAGGTCTCTCTTGAGTTTGAGGATTCAAACCCGCCCGGAAAAATACGCAGAGGCTATCTTCTTCATAGTGGGCGAAGGGGACGAGATCTCCTCAACATGGGAGAGGAGGAGGATCCGACCGCTGCTAGATCCATCTTTAATCTTTGTCTGTTCTTTTGTTACGATGGGTTGATGCAGAGAATGAAAAAATAAAGGATCTAACTGCAGCAGTAAGGTGTGTAATGAAAAAATACAAAAATAACAAAATACTCGGATAACTTTAAACACTTGACACACAACCAGAAAAACCTCCATATAATGACGAGAACGGACAACCAAGGATACAAACAGAGGACTGAGGCTGCGTTCGAAACCGCATACTTTCCTACTATATAGTAGGGAAAAAGCAGTAGGCGAATGAATAGTATGTCCGAATCCTCAGTATTCATAAAAGAGTAGGCGAGAATTACCTGGATGACGTACTAATTCTCACGAGACTCAGACGTGCGTATACTATTAGTGCGTTTGAATATGCCTACTTACCTACTATATAGTAGGAGAAAACTGTACGTGAAAACAGTAGTATGTCCGAAACCTCAGTATTCATAAAAGAGTAGGCGAGAAGTTCCCGGATGGCCTACTGCTTCTGCCCAGATTCTTGAGTGCTCCTCCGATGGATACCTTTCTATCCCAGGAGGCCACGGGAGAGTATACGTCATAATCGAACACGGAGGAGAAGAGCGACACGGGTGTTTTCAAATGTGAGTAAACACGGTCCCTTGTGTTAAAATCGCATGTGTTGAATTACTGTAGAGTAAACTATTGAATTGTTGAAGGTGTAAAGACGCTAGACAATATAGTATAGTTGTGCTTTGCTATAAAAACATGTTTTATTAAGTTAAAAAAGCTAATAGGAGAGCTCCAGTAACACACGTAACATACGTCTCCAAAGTGGATTTACATAACCCATATAGGACCCACTTTATATTATGTGGCCTTAACTACTATGTACTAACATTTTAATTAATCATTTGATACAATGCACTTATTGTGTGCATACATGTTTTTACATTGTATTTAGATTGTAAAATTAGCTGCATGTAATTACATCTGTAATGAATTTCTGTAGTTACATTTATAATTACACTGTTGACACTTCCCTTACACCTAACCCTACCCTTAAACTTACCCATACCACCACACCTGTCCCTAACTTTACCCGTATCCCACCTCAATATCAGCAATGTGTTTTGCAATACAATATGAACACAATAAGTACATTGTACTTATTTTTTGATGCAAGTACATAGTAGTTAAGGCACCCTAATATAAAGTGGGGCCACCATATACATCTTAAAGATGCTTACTAAATGTTTATTTAACATCTGATAGGAAAATTATTGCAGATGAGCACATCACAACATGAAACTGACATCTGATCAGAATGATGAATGTGTGCTATAATGTAGAATTCACTGTTCAACATTTTACATTACATGAATATCAGTAATGTAAAAAAACTAATCTACATAAACTTTTCTGATTCTTGATGTCTGTGCATTTGCTGCAGAGCTTTTGTGGTGGAGCAGGGCCTGCAAGACATGGTGATGGTGGCCATGTGTGGGAAAAAAAGGAGAAAACCTGAAACAAAAATATAAAGTAAGATCATTTTGTTTCTTGTAATACAGAATTCAAACGACGTTGTGCTGTTAAAATGACTGCATTTGTATTATGTTTGTGCATTTTTGTAGGATATGAAATGTCTGGAGACTGCTGTGAGCACTGAGGATGGGGAGCCACAGCAGCTCTTGGAAATGTTTTTGTGCCATGGATGAGACCCTCCATCACTCCACCGGCCCTTATTGCCTTATCTGGCCCGGATTTTGCTGTGGTCTCTTCATCCTCAGTGAGCCCAGAGCCAGCGAGAGCTTCTAGAAAAAGACCAAAAGACATCGAGGATGTGATTTTGGTCAAGTTTGTTCTGCTGGTTTCTGTCTATATAATCGAGCCTGACTTTCAGAAGCTTTAAAAGCATCATCAAATAATGTCATTAAGCTTCTGGAAGTCAGGCTCCATTGACTGATATTGTATAAAGAAACCAGCTGGACTTGACCAAAATCACATTTTGTGTTCAGAAAACAACAAAGAAAAACACAGGGATTGAACAGTGTGAAGGCGAGTAAATAATAACTGAATTTATATGTTTGGCTAAGCTAACCTTTTATGCCCCCAAATAGAAATCGCATGAAATCTATGTATGCATGTAAATTAAAGCAGTACCTTGAAAAAGTAAACTTTAAGAAATAAGCAGCTTTATTGAGCACTTGTGCCCGAGACACTTTCAAAAAAGCATTTACAAAAATCACATTTATGTATGCATTTGGCAGATGCTTCTATCCAAAGCAACTTACAGTGCTCTTATTACAGGAACGATCCCCCTGGAGTAAAGCGCTTGTTCAAGGACACACTGGTGGTGACGGCTGCGGAGATCTAACCAGCGACCAGTTCAGTGGTTTAAGCCCACTACACCAGTTGATTGTAAAAAAAAATTTAAATTGTAATGAAATATGGCAAGAAATGGACTGCTGACAAGAATTGTAAAACTTTTGAATCCGTTTAAATGTTTTACAGGTAGTCATGCTGATGGAGAGCAGGAACATGAATGTTTGGAGCAGACACAGCAGCAACCAGATTGTCAGGGGCCGTCATCATGATCTTCCTCATCCTCTGGATCAACAATGTTCCCATTGAGAAGAGCAGCAATGAGGGACGTGATGGACAGCAAAGACAGGCAAAGATGGGCACGGTGGTCAGCTGCTTCATCAAAATAAAGCTGCACAATTGGCAAAGCTGTGTTGAGATGGCTGTGGGACGTGGGGTTCACCGCCTGATTGTTAGAACAATACGTTTGAATAAAGCTTTGTTTCATGTGTTGTTGACTTGTATTTATTTATTGCGATGGTTACTTTTATTCATTATTTTACATTATTTCATGTTTCATATTGTCAGTAATTAAAATATAATTATTTCATTAATTAATGCATAATGCTGCATTTGTCTAGTGTGTATTCATGCATCGCTGTCATATGACAAAACAAATTGCATTTTGCTTGTTTTACTAAAATATCATTTTTGGTAAAAAAAAAAAATATATATATATATAATTAAGTATTGGTCAGCGTTTATCATTATTATTGTGTGTAAGTGGGCAATGCAATGCAAGTTATTCTGGTGTAATCTTAATTTTTAAGTAGTGATACTTACTTTTTCAGAGTATAAAATCAGCAGTTTACTCCAAAGGCAAGATCTTCGAGCAGCTGCCCGGCGTCTCCTTTGTGTAGACATTACAAACGCTGAGAAAAACCGTACTAGGTAGGGCATTGGAGTTACTGATGCTATGAGGTGTTAGTGCACCTGTCGCTCATATCTTTTTTTTATTGCAGAAATTATAATTACATGGTTGGTTGTATCTTTAACAATGAACAATCATAATAAAAAATATAATGGGTTTGTGTACATTATAAAATGAGATTATAAACACAGAAAAAAGCACAATAAGGTTATGAAGAATAATTCATCAGAATGCATAAACAACAAATTTTGTAAGCCTGAGGGATGAAACGAGAGTTAAATTTAACAAGAAAAAGAGGAAGACATAAAGGATATTTAAGCCACTTTTGCTTGCGGATGAAAAATTTTGCATTTAACATTAAGAAATTATTCAAGAGATATTCAAGAGATCACGATATTGGGTTTTTGTAATAAAAAAAATAATATCTTAAGGATAAAACTGTGGGTCAGATTAGTAGGGTTAAAAATTAACCCAAAATTTATTGGTTATACTACAATCACAAAATAAATGGGCAGCTGCTTCTTCAACAAGACCACAAAATAAGCAAGTTTCATCAATATGAAAATATTTACGGATAGATGAATTAAACCTGTCACTCGTATCTTTAAAGTTGTTGCACTTGTAATAAAGTCGTAGGTCACATGATAGCGTCAACATGGTGCATGATGTGTGGATCGCATTCATACTTAACATGATCAGGCTATATAGTACCTACTCTTTTAGCGTTCGTTAAGTACTTATTGAAATTGAGTACCTACTCTATGTATACACTGGAGAACAAAGGAAGGAAACAAGATAACGATCAACTCAACTACAAGCAGGTGTCAAGTCAAGTCAAGTCACCTTTATTTATATAGTGCTTTTTACAATGCCGATTGTTTCAAAGCAGCTTCACAGTGTTAAACAGGAAAATAATGCAACAGAATTTGATTCGGCTGTATAGCCGCTCTGGAGAAAACGGTGATGTCATCCAGCTCATTTCAATTATCATTTAGTGTCAATGCGGGCAGATCAGTAATATAGTTGAATATTTAGTGTCCCCAACTGAACAAGCCAAGCCAAAGGCGACGGTGGCAAGGAACCAAAACTCCATCAGGTGGCATAATGGAGAAAAAAAAACCTTGGGAGAAACCAGGCTTAGTCGGGGTGAACGAAGAAACTAGACTTCTGAGTAATACTGAAGATATTATTATAAATTAGAGCAACCCCTCCCCCTTTGCCTTTCGGACGCGGCTCGTGTTTATAACAATAATCTTGAGGGTTAGGGTTCTACGGACCTGCCCGTAGAAACGAAGGGTCCGACCACGGGCTGAAGGTTTGGTGGCACTTCGGTGTAACTGAGACACGGAACGAGCTGCTCTGCCACGCCCATCTCGGGACTTGGTTGTGTAGCCAGTGTTGAAGCGGCCTCATATGAAGCAATCCGAGCGGTGTTGCTGCGGCTGCGAATGCCATATGCCCCAGGAGCCTCTGAAAATGTTTCAGTGGTACCGCTGTCCTGCGTTTGAACGAATTCAAGCAGTTCAACACCGACTGGATGCACTCCTCTATGAGTCGCGCTGTCAGATTGGCCGAGTCCAGCTCCATACCAAGAAAAGAGATCCTCTGCATGGGGCAGAGTTTGGTCTTTTCCCAGTTGACCCGAAGTCCCAACCGGCTGAAGTGACTGAGCACCATGTCCCTGCGCCCGCGACTGAGCTAGTATCAGCCGGTCATTGAGGTAGTTAAGGATACGAACACCACGGTCTCTCATGGGAGCAATGGCCACCTCCGCGACTTTGTGAAGACACGGGGCGACAGGGACAGCCCGAAGGGTAGGACTCTGTACTGATATGCCCGTCCCTCGAACGCAAAGCGTAGGAGCGGTCTGTGTCGAGGGAGAATCGAGACATGAAAGTACGTGTCCTTCAGGTCGATCACTGCAAACCAATCTTGGGGACGGATGCACCTGAAGATGCGTTTCTGCGTTAGCATTCTGAACGGCAGCCTGTGAAGGGACCGATTCAAGAACCGCAGGTCCTGTGCGGCTACGTCGATCGTGACCAACTGAAAGGGAACTAACGCCATGCTTCCTAATGATATCTCCCAGTGGTAGCATGTACAGGGTGAAATACAATGGTCCTAGCACTGTGCCTTGGGGTACTCCATACTGAACTTGTGATCAGTGTGACATCTCTTCATTTACTGCTACAAACTGATAACGGTCAGATAAGTATGATTTAAACCATGCCAATGCAATTCCACTAATGCCAACATAATTTTCGAGTCTATTCAAAAGAATGTTGTGGTCAGTAGTATCGAATGCAGCGCTAAGATCGATTAACACTAATAGAGAGATACAACCACGATCGGATGATTCATGATGAGTAAATGAGTAAATATGAGTAAATGACAGAGTATATAATGATGAGTAAATAATTTGTAACTCTGATGAGAGCAGTCTCAGTACTATGATAGGGTCTAAATCCTGACTGGAAATCCTCACAGATACCATTTCTTTCTAGAAAGGATCATAGTTGTGAGGACACTGCCTTTTCTAGTATTTATGACAGAAAGGGTAGATTTGAGATTGGCCTGTAATTGATTAATTCTGTAGGATCAAGTTGCGTTTGAATAAGTGGTTTAATAATAGCCAACTTAAAAGTTTTCGGTACATATCCTAATGACAAGGATAAATTAATGATATTAAGAAGAGGATCTATGACCTCTGGAAGCATCTCTTATAGTAGCTTAGTCGGTATAGGATTGAGCATACATGTTGATTTTGATGATTTCACGGGTTTAGCCAATTATTCTTCTCCTATAGCAGTGAATGAGTGGAATTTTTCCTCTGATGTGATACTGTAGTAGACGGCTGCATGGTTATATTTTTTTCCTAATATTATCAATCTTGCACATAAAGAAGTTAATAAAGTCATTACAGCTGTACTGTTTTCAAACGTCAGAAGTTGAAGCTTTATTGCTTGTTAATTTAGCCACTGTATCAAATAAATACTTAGGGTTGTGTTTGTTTTTTTTCAAAGAGAGTCGAGAAATAAGCAGATCTAGCAGTTTTTATGGCCTTTCAGTATGCGATCATGCTCCCTTTCCACGAAAATGTTGCAACATCGCAGCCTTGGCTAAATTAAGTATACACGATACTAGGTAATGATCTGAGATGTCATTGCTCTGCTGCAGAATTTCAACAGTATCAACCTTATTCCATGTGACAGTATTAGGTCTAAAGTATGATTGCGGCGATGAGTGGGTCCTGACACATCTTGCCTAACACCAAAAGAGTTTAGAATGTCTCTAAATGCCAATCCCAATGCGTCTTTTTCATTGTCTACATGGATATTAAAATCACCAACAATTAGGACTTTATCTGTAGCCAGTACTAACTCTGATAGAAAATCAGCAAATTCTTTGGTAAAGTCTTTATTGTGCCCTGGTGGCTTGTATACAGTAGCCAGCACAAATTTCAAACGGGATTTATCATTTACACTACATAATGTTACATAAAGCACCAAAACTTCAAAAGAATTATATTTGAAACTAGACTTCTGAGTAATACTGAAGATATTATTATAAATTAGAGCAACCCCTCCCCCTTTGCCTTTCGGACGCGGCTCGTGTTTATAACAATAATCTTGAGGGTTAGGGTTAGCCAGGTTTCTGTCAAACACAGCACATCTAGATTATTATCTGTATATCTGTATTATTATCATATCATTAACAATAAGCACTTTTGGGGGAAGGGATCGAATATTCAACAGCCCGAACTTTATAATTTGTTCATCTGTATTATATCTGCTTTTTATTTGTTGGACATCAATTAAATTTTTACCGTTAAATGGTTTTGATGTTTTTTTTGTATTTACTAATTCGGGGAACAGACGTCTCTATGTGATAATATCTAGGTGTGAGAATCTCTATGTGTTGGGATCTGACTTCTGTGACGTGAGACAGCTAGCAGACGGTCGGTTAAGCCAGTCCGTCTGCTTCCTGACCTGGGCCCCAGTTAGTCAAGGTTCAACTCTAAGACTATGTGCCAAATTACTAGAGAGAAGAGCGGCACCATCCCAGGAAGGATGGATGCCATCATTTTTTAACATTGTCAGGTCTGCCCCAAAAGCTTTTCCAATTGTCTATGAACCCTATGTTATTTTGCGGGACAACCAGCCATTGAGTGATGATAGTCTGCTAAGTATCTCATCACTCCGGCAAACAGGGAGGGGGCCAGAGCTAAATGTTTTACCTGCCATCGTAATTGCGAGTTCACACACCTCTTTATTGTTAATTTTGGTGATCTCCGATTTGTGAAGTCGAACAACAAAGAATTTACGATTAGCATTAGCCAGCACTTTTAAATTTGCTTTGATGTCAGGCACTCTGGCTCCCGGTAAACTCCCAATAACTAGGGCACTTTCAACAGGATTCTCAGCAGGTGCGTCACTGAGTGGGGAGAACCTGTTTGCACGGGCTATACAGCTGGAACCGAACAGTGTACAGAGTTCACTAAGCTAGTCGCATCTAAAGCAGTGTCTAAAGCAGTGGTTCTCAACCCTGGTCCTCGAGGGCCACTGTCCTGCAGAGTTTAGCTCCAACCTTGATCAAACTCACCTGCCTGTAGCCTTCTAGTAATCCTGGTTCTTAACTGGTCCAGGTGTGCTTGATTAGGGTTGGAGCTAAACTCTGCAGGACAGTGGCCCTCGAGGAACAGGGTTGAGAATGCCTGTTCTAAAGCTTTTACATTCTCACTACTCTCAAATAAAGTCTGGATGCATGTCTCTAATTCTGAAATCTTCTCTGTCAGCCTGACTATCTTCCTGCATTTATCACATCTGAAGCCCTGTTCGCCGACAGAGAAGGTAATACTAAACATCTAACAGGCAGTGCAAGTGACAGTAACAAGAGAAGATGACATGGCTTACCGTGTTTGTTGATTAATCCAACTCACCACAGTTGTTTGATGGACTCTGTTTACTAATCCAACTCACCACAGTTTTTTGATGGACTCTATTGACTAATCCAACTCACCACAGTTGTTAATGAACTCAGAAAACAGGAGACAGAAGACCCGGGTGCACAGATGGCAGGCTAACAGGCTAGCAAAATGCTAACACGTGATAGTGATTTAGATTAAAAGATAACAATGTCAGATTTAATGTGATAGGCAGTATTAGACAATATATGATGATGGGTAAGTTATATTTAGCAGTTTAAACCACAGGGAATGATATTGAATAGAGATTCAAAAGCAAGCAAAGCAGACGCAAACACAGCAGCAGGGCAGACAAGAGCAATCGATCAGGGCTGTGTAACTCAAATCAGTAACCAAGGCAACTAACACGGAAATCAGACAGGCAGGCAAGCAAAAACCAAGACTAAAACACAGACGAACCAAACATAACAATTACAATTGGTGCATGAACTTCCCAATAATTGTTTACAGGTTTCAGCCACCAATATTGTGTCTCATTGAGATGCTGGTAAGTGATAAAGTCAATAAAAATATGGGACTGAGGCCGTCATGGTATATGTTGAGGACGAAAACATCAGACATTAAGGCAGGCCACCAGAACTTGTTTTGGAGTAGTTGACCTGTGCAGTGTGGCCCATCAAATCACTTGGGAACATAACATGGTAGGAACGTAGGTCTTCCCATCAGCAGTCAGGTGGTGGTTCAGAGAGATGGCTTGCTGAATCTCCCCCATTGATATCCCACATAACGTCCAACTACAAGAGAGGGAAGAAGAATTGGGGGATTGGTCCCCTTGAAGGGTAGGAGAAAACATTCTGGAGAGTAAGTCAGCCTTTGTGTTCATAGAGCCTGGCCTATAAGTGACGGTGAAGCTCAATTTTGAGAAGAAAAGTGCCCAGCAAGCTTGATGAGAGTTAAGTCTCTTGACACATTGGATGTATTCTAAATTTTGACATTAATAATCATACACACAATGTTCTGGAGATGTGCATGTTCATTCATAGAAGGTTTACCTATGAATTCATGGAAAGAGTCCTTTTTATGGGCATTATGTGTGTTTCAATAGGGAAATGAAGGGAGAGTTAACTCTTTCCACATTCATTTTGGTCTTAAATGGCTTACCTGCTATGTTAACCAGAGGCCTAGTTCAGCCTGGGTGTTATGCCAACTTCACACTACAGGATTTTAAGCCTGATTTAAACCCGATTTGCAAGTCAACTAGCTCGCCGACAACTCCTGTGTCATTTTTCTTTTCAGTTCTTGTGTGTGTTTTCATGACAAAATGTGGGTTGGGGACCAGATAGAGTCGTTGGGTGAAGAAGTTGTTGTGACCCCCTGTTGCAGATCATTTACGTATAGTGTCACGTAGTTTGAACACCACAACGACTTCAACACTCAGATTACAGACAGCAAGTCATGTAGTCTGAACAGCACAGCGATCTGCCGATGTTTAAAGTTGTGTAGTCTGAACTAGGCATTAGTGTTGGGATTTGTTGGGAGAGGGGGTTTGTTGGATTATTCATTAAATATAATGAATAATTATGTGTCTGATTGGTTCAGATGCTACAATTACAACTACACAAAAAATATGGCCATATTATATTCAAAACATTAACAAAAATAAAGTAAAACTAGGGAAGCTCCGAACCGCCTTTTTTGCCTCCAATATTGATTCCGATACCTAGGATTTGGTATTGGCCAATACCGAGTACCGATCCGATATTAAAATAATAATAATACAAAAGTGCTGAATTACCTAATAAACTGTATGCCTCACTGTGTGGAAGAGACTGTGGTCATTATTTTGTCAGGTTTGACTTAAACATCACTTTCCTAACTGTAAAACAAAACCACAAAGAGACACAAATGTAGTGAATTATTTATTAAATAATTGTGCACCAGTGCAACAACTGTAAATGAACCAATAGCTTATAGCTTCACTAGTAGACATTCAAAATAAATAGTCAGGCTGACTCCTTCATTCATGACTTATGATTTTATGTCATGTGACTCATATATTCATGAAAAACAAGTAAATATGTTTAAATATAAATATATACTATAAAATTAAAAGGCATATCTTTTAAATTTATAGTGCAGCTTATTAATGAGGCAGCAACATATGATAGGTAGGACAGAACAAGAAAGGCTATTAACAATCTTTCATTGTGCAAAAGTATTATTTATGAAAGGCTCCAATACAGAGCACCACAAACGGCTTATGCGCATCCCGTGCACAGAATGATGCATAGCTTTTGCTTCAAGCGCATGTGAAGCAAATGCAGTGGCAGCGCTTCACATGAAAAACATCAAAGCACAAAGGGAAGAGATTGATGCGTAGCGTATTGTAAAATATCTATGCAGTAGTTTATTGAGCCTTTTCTTTTAACAGTTATAAATTTCAGGTTACTGTGCGTGTGAAGAACAAGCTCTTTACTCCAGTGTTGTGATCTAACACAGGGGTTTTCAAACTTTATGATGCCAAGGACCCCCAAATTTGATAAACCTTTTATAAGGGACCCCCTTCCTAAAATCCATCTATTTTTATGTATGAAAAAACATTTAAACTGTTAGATAAATAGTAAGTGACATTATAAATAGTTTTCAAACCTATATTGGCTATACTTAATGTTGGATGTATAAACCTGAAGAACATGTTCAATTAAAAATGATTTGTATAAGCAACTTTCACAATAAATGTAAGCAGCTTACGTATTGCGTTAGGAATACTTCTATACAACCCCAGTGAGCAAGATAAAGGGAACTATAGTAAAACTATAGTGAAAACTCACTAGAAAGATACAAAGCAAACATACACAATTCTGGAAAGTATGTATACTCCAGGAACTTGAGAAACATTTAGAAATTCATTTTTGCTTTGTCTTTTTATTCTCTGAAACTTTCTGGGGACCCCTTAGAATCCTCTGGAGGACCCCTGGGGGTGCCCGGAACCCAGTTTGAAAATCCCGGATCTAACAGACACCCGGGAGAAAGTAAACGTGATTTGGAAACGGTAATAAACTCCAGCAAGATAAAGTCATTTTTTGCAAAACCATAGACCTTTATCTACAGATCAAGAGTAATAATAAACACTGAATCATCTTGGAGAGAGTTTTTATTGTATTGACTGTCATAACTGAGCGCGACTCACAGTTTTAATGATGAATGGAGAATGACTGACAGCCGCAGCGGAGGGAAGCATTTACATGAACTTGAATTTAAAGACTTAAATAATGATCTGTAAATCAGCAAAAATGGCAGTATCAGAGCCGATACCCAATCTGAGTAGTTCTCGGAAATTCTTATCAGATTCTACACTGCATATATGCTTTAAACTAAGAAAATATAGGGTAGCTGTGGAAAACAGGACGGCAGGAGCAGAGGAGTCAGCGCCATTTGCCAGGAGGCCGGAGCCTGCTGCCGTCCACCATTTTCCTCCCTGAACAACAGTAGCCCTCTCTTCAAATAAGATGGATGAGTGCTTGAAGCATGGAGAATACTATTTTTGTCAGTGGGTTTAGAATATAGAGTAGCCAATAATGTTCTGAATTCCAATAAGACCTTAGTAAAATCGCAGAACGGGTGTCAGTTTTCACATTAACCGTAATAGAATCAACCATGTTGTTTAAAAACTTAACAAACTCATCCAAAAGGTGTCTGGAACCCCTAAAATACAAAGTACATAATCCACATATCTTTTTCACATAACAATATTATCTACAAAAGGGTTATTGTTCCAGATGTATCGTTATTTCAAATGAAGTAAATTGTAAATCAGTCACGTCAACTGCATTAAAGTGTACTTAATAGGCCCAAGGTCACAATCCTGATTTGGACCAGATGATCACTGGATTGATCTGGGCCAGAATCCTCCCACCAACAATTGGCCCACATGTTGTTTGCCGTGATACGTGCTGTGCTATCATTGCCACACATGGCCCAGCTCAGGCTGACAGGATACATGCCATTGTTGACAGAAGGCCAGCAGTGCCAGCTTGAGGCCACAATCGGGCCAAGATCGGTTGCTATGTGGGTTTACATCTCAAAGTGACCCCTTATAGCTTAGCATATTATTTTGTGTTTTCTGTGTGAAAGTGGGAACCTCTGCTCTACTGTGATCTGCTGTCTGACTGGCTCATTGCTCTAATGCGGAACACAAAATTATGAAATCTGATAAAGTTGCCTACAAAACGGCTCAATCTTTGTGCTTATTAAAATATTTCTTATCAGCTCCCATATGATTTTTCTCAGAGCAGAGTTTTTCTTACTTTGAAGATCTTATAAATCTCTCTTCAAAGTGTTTATATTTTTGTTAGAAAGATATAATTTCATTGTAAATCCATCAGACCACAGCTGCATTATTTAGCCAAAAAAAAAAAAAATGTGATGATGATTTGAACTGTGATATGATAAAATTTAAAGCTAAAAGATTAAAAAAGAATAAAATCAGCTCTTGACCAATGGACTGATGGCCCCTGCCATATATTGAGCATGGTATATACATGGGGTGAGCTGTTTTGATATACACTCACCTAAAGGATTATTAGGAACACCTGTTCAATTTCTCATTAATGCAATTATCTAATCAACCAATCACATGGCAGTTGCTTCAATGCATTTAGGGGTGTGGTCCTGGTCAAGACAATCTCCTGAACTCCAAACTGAATGTCAGAATGGGAAAGAAAGGTGATTTAAGCTATTTTGAGCGTGGCATGGTTGTTGGTGCCAGACGGGCCGGTCTGAGTATTTCACAATCTGCTCAGTTACTGGGATTTTCACGCACAACCATTTCTAGAGTTTACAAAGAATGGTGTGAAAAGGGAAAAACATCCAGTATGCAGCAGTCCTGTGGGCGAAAATGCCTTGTTGATGCTAGAGGTCAGAGGAGAATGGGCCGACTGATTCAAGCTGATAGAAGAGCAACTTTGACTGAAATAACCACTCGTTACAACCGAGGTATGCAGCAAAGCATTTATGAAGCCACAACACGCACAACCTTGAGGCGGATGGGCTACAACAGCAGAAGACCCCACCGGGTACCACTCATCTCCACTACAAATAGGAAAAAGAGGCTACAATTTGCACGAGCTCACCAAAATTGGACAGTTGAAGACTGGAAAAATGTTGCCTGGTCTGATGAGTCTCGATTTCTGTTGAGACATTCAGATGGTAGAGTCAGAATTTGGCGTAAACAGAATGAGAACATGGATCCATCATGCCTTGTTACCACTGTGCAGGCTGGTGGTGGTGGTGTAATGGTGTGGGGGATGTTTTCTTGGCACACTTTAGGCCCCTTAGTGCCAACTGGGCATCGTTTAAATGCCACGCCCTACCTGAGCATTGTTTCTGACCATGTCCATCCCTTTATGACCACCATGTACCCATCCTCTGATGGCTACTTTCAGCAGGATAATGCACCATGTCACAAAGCTCGAATCATTTCAAATTGGTTTCTTGAACATGACAATGAGTTCACTGTACTAAAATGGCCCCCACAGTCACCAGATCTCAACCCAATAGAGCATCTTTGGGATGTGGTGGAACGGGAGCTTCGTGCCCTGGATGTGCATCCCACAAATCTCCATCAACTGCAAGATGCTATCCTATCAATATGGGCCAACATTTCTAAAGAATGCTTTCAGCACCTTGTTGAATCAATGCCACGTAGAATAAAGGCAGTTCTGAAGGCGAAAGGGGGTCAAACACAGTATTAGTATGGTGTTCCTAATAATCCTTTAGGGGAGTGTAGATCAGTTTTTTTTTTTTTTTTTTTTAAACAATAGTAATATATTTGTCATAATGTCTTCACATTCACATGGCATTCTTATACACTCACCTAAAGGATTATTAGGAACACCTGTTCAATTTCTCATTAATGCAATTATCTAATCAACCAATCACATGGCAGTTGCTTCAATGCATTTAGGGGTGTGGTCCTGGTCAAGACAATCTCCTGAACTCCAAACTGAATGTCAGAATGGGAAAGAAAGGTGATTTAAGCTATTTTGAGCGTGGCATGGTTGTTGGTGCCAGACGGGCCGGTCTGAGTATTTCACAATCTGCTCAGTTACTGGGATTTTCACGCACAACCATTTCTAGAGTTTACAAAGAATGCTGTGAAAAGGGAAAAACATCCAGTATGCGACAGTCCTGTGGGCGAAAATGCCTTGTTGATGCTAGAGGTCAGAGGAGAATGGGCCGACTGATTCAAGCTGATAGAAGAGCAACTTTGAAATAACCACTCGTTACAACCGAGGTATGCAGCAAAGCATTTGTGAAGCCACAACACGCACAACCTTGAGGCGGATGGGCTACAACAGCAGAAGACCCCACCGGGTATCACTCATCTCCACTACAAATAGGAAAAAGAGGCTACAATTTGCACGAGCTCACCAAAATTGGACAGTTGAAGACTGGAAAAATGTTGCCTGGTCTGATGAGTCTCGATTTCTGTTGAGACATTCAGATGGTAGAGTCAGAATTTGGCGTAAACAGAATGAGAACATGGATCCATCATGCCTTGTTACCACTGTGCAGGCTGGTGGTGGTGGATGTGTGGGGGATGTTTTCTTGGCACACTTTAGGCCCCTTAGTGCCAATTGGGCATCGTTTAAATGCCACGGCCTACCTGAGCATTGTTTCTGACCATGTCCATCCCTTTATGACCACCATGTACCCATCCTCTGATGGCTACTTCCAGCAGGATAATGCACCATGTCACAAAGCTCGAATCATTTCAAATTGGTTTCTTGAACATGACAATGAGTTCACTGTACTAAAATGGCCCCCACAGTCACTAGATCTCAACCCAATAGAGCATCTTTGGGATGTGGTGGAACGGGAGCTTCGTGCCCTGGATGTGCATCCCACAAATCTCCATCAACTGCAAGATGCTATCCTATCAATATGGGCCAACATTTCTAAAGAATGCTTTCAGCACCTTGTTGAATCAATGCCACGTAGAATTAAGGCAGTTCTGAAGGCGAAAGGGGGTCAAACACAGTATTAGTATGGTGTTCCTAATAATCCTTTAGGTGAGTGTATGTTCTTATGTTCTTGTATTTTTTTTTTTTTTTACATCAACACTTAACCTATTTACTTTCTTAACACATTCATGGCCTTATTGTGAATGGATTATTCGTTTTTTTTATTCAAAAGAAAAATTATCTCCATAACTTTCTCTTCCTTATCCATTGACATGTATGTGTCAAAATGTGACACAACAGAGCTACATATTAAGCATATAGACTTTGATAATAATAGAAACCAACCATATTATGATAGTTATATTATGTTAAGACAGTAGATTAGAACTATAAATGTTATTGTTGTTGCACATTGAGAATTGAGAATTATGCATCATAACAAACATACACGTTGTGATAAAAATCTCAATTCATTAGTTTTTCACAGTTGATGTAAATTATTTTAGTGGATTTGCAGAGTCATACATTTTAATTTTACTAGTCAGATGGACAATTAAACATTTACCTGAACTTTAGCTTTAAGTTTACTAAAACTGTGCATTTTAATTTTAATGTGATATGGACAATTAAGAATCAAATGGCTGAGCATCTGAAATTAGTAAGGGTTCTGAAGTAAAGTGCAGATGTAATGTGTAAGCAACTACTCCAACATAGCAGGAATAGCAATAAACTGAGATATTTATGGTTATTTACAAGTCATTACTTTTACAAAAAATTTGAATGGAATTTCAAATTTTCATAAATATTTTTCTATTAATCTATTAGTGTGCTAATCTATTTTGACATGCTATATTTGTCCCGTGCTAGTTATCACTATGTCAATTGGAATTTTGTGAGTGAATCCCACATTTATATGTAGAGGTCACTTCCGAAATTTTAAAGCGTGTAATTGGCTCTTAGCAGCATGAAAAAACAAACTTTTATTCAATGGAATATATAGCCTCGAAAAAACACGCAAAGACCACTCCATTGACAATCACTAAAAAGCTGTCAGTCATCTCAGTTCACAATCTCACAAAGTTCCATTAAAATCAATACAGTTGTCTACACTGCATAATAAATGTCTTACATAGTGTCTTTGTTTGTTAATGAGAGGATTCGTGAGCGCGTAGAACTCAGCACTGAACAAAAACATTTCGAGCAGTTAGTAGATTCTAACTTAAACACCTCTGATTGGCCATTGCATTCAAGTGTTCAACAAACATGTCTGTGATTGGCTACATTACTCCCCGCTGCAAAAGCATGTTGTGAACAGAAACAGTTGACATTCTTTTGCTAAAATATGATATTATTACAGTATCAACTAAGGGTGTTACTGCTTTTGTTTGAGGGTACTTATATTAAAATTTAAATTTGATTTTGTGATGTTTTTTACCCATGTTTTCATTTTATAACCAAAAAATGTAATCAAGCATTACCACTGCGAATCCCCCTAGGGGCTGCGGACCCCCGGTTGAAGACCCTTGCCTTACAGAAATATCTATTTCAATGGACATGACAAACTCATACAAACATACATACGTACATACATACATACATACATACCTTACACATTCCATTTTACATTTATTGTTTACATGTCTAGATGCACTTGCAGAATTTGATGCTATTGTTCTAAACTGTGTGTGTGTGTGTGTGTCTGTGATGGTTTCAGATCCTCTCAGGTGAGTCACCCAACACATCGCAGCAGACAGTCTCTAAACAGTCCCAGTCCTGGAGGAACAGAGATGGATCTTCTGGTCATGAGAGAGAGACCCAGAAAGGGGATCCGTAACAGTGGTTATGATGTGAGTGTTTTTCGTGAAAAGCAGTATAATGCATTAGCAAAATCAATTGGAAAGGGTTAAAAAAAAAACTGCTGGCAGAGCATGGAGTCAGCAACAGGTTGTGGCTTTAGATAATCTGCCAAATGCATAAATGTATATTGGACAGTTACATATGATATTGTAACCCCTTATTTACACTGCATGCGTATGTGGCGTGTTATGGCTGCGACGCGGCTACCAGAGTTGATCGCAGCCACTCTAGTCAATGCTTGTGTTTACACCAGACGCGCTGCGGCGCTTTTTTTTGCGTCGCTTTTTGACGGACGCCACATCGAAGCCGGGCAGTAAATACAAAATAAAAGTCAAAAATCCTGTCAATTTCAAAATAAACACCCTGTGCAGACTCCGTATTTCACATAACTACCCTTGCTAGAGTATTTATTACAGTTTATCAGTTCACTGTAATTAATACAACAGTATGCTTTAGCATTCATTAACAAATTGTTGTAAATACTATAATATATACAGTATATTAGAATTTACTAGTTTACTACAGTAAATACTGTAGTAAATTTTTATGTGGGATAGCAAAAAACAATAATAAACAGAATTAAAATGGACAAAACAAACACTTAATGTTTGAATACAAAAAAAATTGAGAAAAACAACGTAGGACTGTGCAATCACGTGGTCTCGTGAATCCTGTCGCCTCGCTCCTAAAATGCTCCTGGTGTGAGTTGGCACCGTGTGGAAGACGGAACAAAAACTTGCTGCAGCCGTAACGCGCTGCAGACGCATGCAGTGTAAATAAGGGGTCAGGCCGTGCTTGGTTGTTACTGGGTGGTGTTGTGGGTGGGTTGTGATACACTTGTTAATTTAGTGTTAGTTGCTGCTACTAGTCTTTTTATCCAACATAGCAGGAATAGCAATGAACATTGAAATATTTAAAGTTATTTACAAGTCATTACTTTTACAAATAAATGGAATGGAATTTCAAAAATATATTGGCATAAATATTTTTCTATGAATCTATTAGTCTGCTAATCTATTTTGACATGCTATATGTGTCCCGTGCTAGTTATCACTATGTCAATTGGAATTTTGTGAGTGAATCCCACATATATATGTAGAGGTCACTTCCGAAATTTTTAAGCGTGTAATTGGCTCTTAGCAGCATGAAAAAACAAACTTTTATTCAATGGAATATATAGCCTCGAAAAAACAAGCAAAGACCGCTCCATTTACAATCATTAAAAAGCTGTCAGTCATCTCAGTTCGCAATCTCACAAAGTTCCATTAAAATCAGTTGGTCTCGTGAATCCTGTCGCCTCGCTCCTAAAATGCTCCTGGTGTGAGTTGGCACCATGTGGAAGACATAATAAAAACTTGCTGCAGCCGTAACGCGCCACAGATGCATGCAGTGTAAATAAGGGGTCAGGACTTGCTTGGTTGTTACTGGGAGGCGTTTTGGGTGGGTTTTGATACACTTGTTAATTTAGTGTTAGTTGCTGCTACTAGTCTTTTTTGTTGTTAGGCCACCCTAGTGAAAAAAAAACCTATACCAAAATGTATTTAAAATACATTAATTTCATACTATGTATAGTACAAATCTATTAACATATTTACTGAAATATACAGTGCATCCGGAAAGTATTCACAGCGCTTCACTTTTTCCACATTGTGTTATGTTACAGCCTTATTCCAAAATAGATTTAATTCGTTATTTTTTCCCCTCATTTCTACAAACAATACCCCATAATGACAACGTGAAAGAAGTTTGTTTGAAATCTTTGCAAATTTATAAAAAAAATAATGCAAATAATCACATGTACATAAGTATTCACAGCCTTTGCTTGATACTCTGTTGAAGCACCTTTGGCACCAATTACAGCCTCAATACTTTTTGAGTATGATTCTACAAGCTTGACACACCCATTTTTGGGCAGTTTCTCCCATTCTTCTTTGTAGGACCTCTCAAGCTCCATCAGCACAGCCATTTTCGCATCTCTCCAGAGATGTTCAATCGGGTTCAAGTCTTCAAGCCGCTCCTTTGTGATCTTGGCTGTGTGCTTAGGTTTGTTGTCCTGTTGGAAGATGAACCTTCGCCCCAGTCTGAGGTCCAGAGCGCTCTGGAGCAGGTTTTCATCAAGGATGTCTCTGTACATTGCTGCATTCATCTTTCCCTCAATCCTGACTAGTCTCCCACTTCCTGCTGCTGAAAAACATCCCCACAGCATGATGCTGCCACCACCATGCTTCACTGTAGGGATGGTATTGGCCAGGTGATGAGCGGTGCCTGGTTTCCTCCAGACATGATGCTTGCCATTCAGGCCAAAGAGTTCAATCTTTGTTTCATCAGACCAGAGAATTTTGTTTCTCATGGTCTGAGAGTCCTTCAGGTGCCTTTTGGCAAACTCCAGGCGGCCTTTTACTGAGGAGTGGCTTCCGTCTGGCCACTCTACCATACAGGCCTGATTGGTGGAGTGCTGCAGAGATGGTTTTTCTTCTGGAAGGTTCTCCTCTCTCCACAGAGAAACGCTGGAGCTCTGTCAGAGTGACCATCAGGTTCTTGGTCACCTCAGTGACTAAGGCCCTTCTCCCCCGATTGCTCAATTTGGCCGGGCGGCCAGCTCTAGGAAGAGTCCTGGTGGTTCCAAACTTCTTCCATTTACGGATGATGGAGAACACTGTGCTCATTGGCACCTACAATGATGCAGAATTTTTTATGTGCCCTTCCCCAGTTCTGTGCCTCGATACAATTCTGTCTCTGAGGTCTACAGACAATTCCTTGGACTTCATGGCTTGGTTTGTGCTCTGACATGCACTGTTAACTGTGGGACCTTATATAGACAGGTGTGTGCCTTTTCAAATCATGTCCAATCAACTGAATTTACCACAGGTGGACTCCAATCAAGTTGTAGAAACATCTCAAGGATGATCAGTGGAAACAGGATGCACCTGAGCTCAATTTTGAGTGTCATGGCAAAGGCTGTGAATACTTATGTACATGTGATTTTTTTTTTTTTTTTTTTTTTTAATACATTTGAAAAGATTTCAAATAAACTTCTTACATGTTGTCATTATGGGGTATTGTTTGTAGAATTGAGGAAAAAAATAATGAATTTAATCCATTTTGGAATAAGGCTGTGACATAACAAAATGTGGAAAACGTGAAGCACTGTGAATACTTTCCGGATGCACTGTAGCTTGAGACTTACTGATATAAATATTTGGAGTATTTCTTTTTTGCACATTTCTTAATATTAAGCCTAAATGTGTTTTAATAACACTATTAGTAAGGAAAGTATGATCTCTGTATAATATCAGTCTTTAAATGCAAGATATTTAAAGTGTAACTAAAGTATACTTGCAATAGTTACATTTTAGCACAGTCAAATATACTTAAATACATCTTTAGTTGAACCTCAGCACTATTTCTGGATAACTAAAGTGCATTAAGTACAAAATTAGTTGTTCCAATTTTGCAGACTTTAAGTATATCAATTTAGTATACCAAAAGTACAATCGCAGGGTATTTATATTAAGTACATATATATGTAAATGTATTTGTAGTATACTTAGGATAAAATAAATGTATTTCAAATACATTTTGGTATGTTTATTTTGCACTTGGGCACATGTGACTGACTGACTGATTGATTGATTTATTTATTTCATGCAAAATTAACAAAGTACAAAATATTTTCTTAAATGTAAGAAGAATCATAAGGTGACCTGAATCATGATGCAAGTTCATCACTATGGAAACAGAAGCACACTGTTTTGCGATTGGGAATGGAGAATGGAATCAATGTTGACAATTTCTTATTTCTTTACTGTAAACAAAAAAAAAAGGTTTTATAAAGCATCTAAGCATGAAGCGTTTATGTGACATTATCAAGTCAGAGTCAGCGGCACACATGCAGTCGTGTCCCAGATCTTAAGTGAAATTAACTCTAGTATGCTGACTGTGTGCACATCTCAGCAATTGTAAACATGCTGACACGCTTTATTTTAAATAGAGCTTACCTATTTTGAGCATGAAAGTTGGCCTCTTTAAGCATGTAGTAGTAAAAAAAAAGCCACACAGTCTTTGACCATATACTATGAGTTATACTGTTGTGGATTCACCTGTGTCCCTGTACTTAATGTGGATTTTGACTCTGTGTAAAAATAGCTTTCTACTGATTAGAGTGGGAATTAGTTACCGTTGGCAAAATTACCCCAGATCTTCGTACTGACGCTGTAAGAGAGACTGATTTATGTGGTGCGCTGCACCAGATATCCTGTACAAGTGCTTCCCCTCTCACACTTGACACACAGGAAAGGAGAGAGAGACTGACTGTGTCTGAAACCTTCTGTGTGTTTTTGTAGGAAGGTACCTTTCAAGGAAACCATCCTTAGGATTTTAGATCAGCTTCCAGGGCACCATCTAATGATCAAAGCAGCTTTTCAGAAAGTCATACTGTAATGCCTGTAATGTCTGAATTCTTTAAAGGGTTAGTTCACACAGAAATGTAAATTCTGTCATCATTTACTCACCCTCATGTCATTACAAACCCATAAGACTTTATTGGTTGCTGATGCAGTAATCATTAATAAATGGCTTAGTTCTTCATAAGTCATACATTAACACGTGATTATCTGTGCATTAGTTAAGCATGAAATAATGCATATTAGTGCACCCGTATTGTAAAGTGTTATCCTTTCATTCATCTTCAAAACACAAATTAAGATTTTTCTTAATGAAATCTGAGAGATTTTTGTGCCTCCATTGACAGTATGCAACTACCACTTTGTTCATAAACAGATCGTAAAACTAATGCACATGAATTGAGCTGTTTAGTCCAAATTTTCCGAAGAGACATATTTGATGAACATATTTAATTTAGGCTTTTATTTACATATAAACATTATCAGTTGTGGTATACGGAATCTCAAGCATGTTTGCTTGATGTGCAAGAACCAATGAGGTTCATTCTTGTGTTACGCAGCATGTTTGAGCTTCTGTAAGAACCAATGAGGTTTGTTCTTGCGTGTCAAGTAGGTTCGGTTGAGCTTCTGTTTATGTTCACTGATCAATGATTATATATGAATAAAAGCCTAAATTCAATCTGTTCATCATATAAAGCGATCGTGTCTCTTCAGAAAATTTTGACTAAACAGATCAATTCATATGGATTATTTTTACAATCTCTTTATGAACTTTTTGAAGCGTCAAAGTGGTAGTTGCGTAGACTGTCAATGGAGGGACAGAAATCTCTCAGATTTCATTAAAAATATCTTAATTTGTGTTTCAAAGATGAACAAGAGTATTAAAGTGTTTTGAATTACATGAATGTGAGTAAATGATGACACAATTTTTTATTTTTGGGTGAACTACCCTTACGAAAAATAAGTATACTTCAAGTTCATTTTATTAAGTATACTTAAGTAAAGTTCAAGTATATTTTAAGTATACTTTATGTAGTACGTATCAATGTACTAGAAGTATACTTGTAAGTGTACTGTTTCAATACTACTTAGGACTAAATTGGCCCAATTTTTAGTGTATAAATGTATACTTTTAAGTATACTTTAAGTGTAACAGTAGTAAACTTAGAGTACACAACTAGTTATAATAGTTAATAATAGCTATAATAGTTTGTAATAGCGTCCCCTACAGTATAACAGTGGAAACATGGATAGCCAGCAAATTCAGTCAATGGCGGGGAAAGAGAAAAAGTATATTTGAACTACCAGTGGACTAGCCTACACAAAAATTCAGAAACTATGAATTAGGAACATATCTGTTTTCTTAAAAAAAAAAAAAAAAAGTGAGTACAAGTAGCCTGTAGGCCAAATATATTTAGTCTTTTCTGTCAGTATAAGTAAAGGTAACAAGAGTAACAAGTACCCTTTCATAAGGGTAACCCTTTAACATTTTAGGGATGGGCGATATGACAACATATAACAAATAACTGTTTCTTGTTTGTTATTAGTAGTTACTAGAATGTTATAATGATATTACTCATTACTCATGATATTATGACATTACTCATTTGTTCCTGTGTAGTTATTTATTAATGATGGAACAGTATTCTAAAGTGTTTCCCAATTTTCTTTTCATTGTCTAAGTTAGCAACAATATTTAGTATTAACAAGCATGTTTTACATTTGGGCATTTGTGGAGGCATAATGAAGGCATCTTAGTATTGTTATGCAAACATTGAATTTGGACAGTCTTTAAATGCAAGATAAGTGTAAGAGTATACTTGCAATTTCCATTTTAGCACAGTCAAATATACTTAAGTAAATTTTTAGTTGGACCTCAGCACTACTTCCAGATAACTAAAGTGCATTAAGTACAAAATTAGTTGTTCCAATTTAGCAGAGTTTAAGTATATCAATTTAATATACCAAAGGTACAATTGCAGGATATTATATTTATATTAAGTACATAAATATGTACATTTATTTGTAGTATACTTAGCATAAAATAAATGTATTTTAAAATACATTTTGGTATATTTATTTTTCACTAGGGTTGATGCCCTCCTACCTCTGTATGGTGCCTGAGAATCAGGACACTGCCAATGAATGTTCTGAACAAAAGAGTAGATGAAATGTAGAGCAGATGGTTGGTAAGTTAACAGAATAATATGATGGACTGTGGGAGAGAGGAAAAAGAGGGTAAAACAAAAGACAGACAGTTTAGTGGATTGCTGCAGTCTTTAATCACTACCCCCTTTCTCACTGGGCCTGTGCACAACAGACACATGATGAATAAACAAAACTCCCACTCTCTTTAACCAACCGGGATTGAATGAGAGAAGATTCTATCTACACCATTTATTTCTGCTATTATTGTGCATTTTATAAGAATTTTTGTGTGTAAGATAGAAAGAGACACAGGAGAGACTCAGAAAGAAAAGTTAATTTAGATAATTCATTGAATATAATCGTAAGCATAATCAGTGATGATTGTATGAATTCATTTTAACTGCACTCACTTGTATCAATGAAAGCTCAGGGGACACGTTATTAAAAGATTTAAAATTAAAATGGTAATTTGGGATGAAAGAGAGTCTGAATCATAAAGCATATTAGAATTGTAGGGATGTTTTGGGATCAGGTTGTGTGCAAGCGTAGCTTATTATTGCCAAAATTAGTCTTGTCAAGGCACAATGCTCATCTGACATTTTTATTTTAATTTTGAAATACCAAATTTTATCTGCAGATTGTTGGAAATCATTCCAGCTTATAAAATTGAAAATGAAAATTCTTATTGACCCTTTGTATGAAACCTTTCTAATTTCAAAAAAAACAAAACCATTGCTGCATCAGTATGCACAAGCACAAATGGCAGGCAAGATTTTCAGTAAAGAATTTAAATGTATTTACTTTTTCTCACACAATGCAATTTAGTGCTAATTTTTTGTTTCATTTGAAGTCACCATTATTGTGTTTAATGTGCCCTGAAGTGGCATCTCTTTGAATCATGGGGCGCACATGCCTAGCTCTTTTCGTGTGTGAAGGGAGCCAAGCATCTGCCCCCCCGTGGTTCAGGTCCTGCATCTGCCAAGGCGGTGTGTCGACTGTGTGTCAATCATGGGGTGGAGCTGGGTGAGAAAAAATAAGTGAGAAAGAGCAAGTTAGATGAACACTTTCTCCTAAGCGGGTGGGGTCAACAACCCTGGAGACATCTGCCATACTTCCCAGACCTCCACACTGAGGTGTCGAGGTCCTGGAGAATTCTCGACTCGTATTCATGCCCCCACAATGTCAAATTATTAGACTATCATAGGGCTTAGAGAGTAAGGGTATGCTCCGATGCCACGGGTATCGCAGGCTATCTCTCCCCCGCACTGCACCACCCTGACCCAGGTGCTGATTGGTTTGGTTCTGGAATTTTTACAGGAGTGCCTTTCAGCAGGCTTATCCCCTGCTACACTTAAAGTGTTCGTGGCCGCTATTTCTGCTTGCCATGCCCACGTCACTGGAACCTTGGTGGTGAGGCATCCCCTTGTACCCCTTTTTATCCACAGTGCAGGCTGTGAGTTCCTTCCTGGCATCTTTCCATAGTCCTACAAGGACTATCAGGGGCTCCATTTCAGCCTTTAGAGTCAGCCTCAGAGAAGTTTCGAACCCTCAAAATGGCTCTGTTAATTGCATTAACCTCGCTTAAAAGACTAGGAGATTTGCAGGCCTTATCAGCTGCCCCCTTCTGTCTAGACTTTGCCCCTGGGCTGGTTAAAGTGATACTATACCCAAGGCCGGGTTACATTCTGAAGGTGCCATACTCAACTGTTCATCCGGTCGTCCTTCAAGCCTTTTCCATCAGTTTGGAATCCATTTTTTTTTACATAAACAAGCTAATAAACCTAATGTGATACATACTTGCCAGTCATATTTAAATGAAACAAGTAAGAATGAGATTTATGTAATGGTACCAATAAATCCAATACAACTATTACGTTTTAAATTAATAAGAAACAGGATTATATATTATGTAATAAACCCAATTTACTTATAATGAATCACATTTAGGTATTTTTTATTAATAAACCCAATGCATCTTAACATTTTTATTTATTTATTCATTCATTCATTCCTCCCCCATTCACCCTCCCAAATCACAATATGCTACAACAAAATCTAACTACAACACACAAAAAGAACCAGACCACCTTGTTTTACATTTTATAAATGTATTAATGCTTCAAGGCATTTGGCTGTTTTGGGAATAACAAAAAATTCAAAAGGCAGCAAAAAGAGGAGCTATCAAGACATACAGCCAGTGCTCATACACATGTTGTGTTATGTCAAAAAACAACAAATACAGTTGCTTTGAAGAAGGAAATATTAGTGTATCTTTCAGTTACCCAATCAATGAAGCATCTTAATTTTCAGTGCTTGGACTTTTGGTGACAGCTTGGTTGTATCCAGTTCCATCAGGATTTTCAGAAATGCTTCAAACGTGCACTTGACATTCACTAAGTGCATAAATGAGTCCAAAAAGCATCACACATCCAAGATGTGACTTTGTCCAAACTTCCACACCTTCAGGTACCACATCAACATCTCAT
Organism: Rhinogobio ventralis; assembly: GCA_039654625.1. NCBI lineage: Eukaryota > Metazoa > Chordata > Actinopteri > Cypriniformes > Gobionidae > Rhinogobio > Rhinogobio ventralis. Next base: position 28,970,089 of record CM077206.1, on the reverse strand, counting down.
TTATCTCCAGGACCAGAAACAAAAACCTCACAAAAACCCCAGAAAGACCTGAAAACAAATCATCCACTGCAAAATCACTCATCACTTTAGAACAATGGCCAGACAGACCTTACGTTGAATGGAGAGAAATGCATGTTTGCAGCCTCCGTCATAGATTTCATGGGGTTCCGTCTCACACCTAGGGGCATCGCTCTTCTTCAGTCAAATATTGAGGCGATTCACAACATTCCAGAGCCCACCTCTGCCTCCCAAGTAGCCCTGTTTACAGCACCACTTCGCCAGTTACTAAAGAAAGAGGAGCCATGGAACTGGACTGCAGCATGCTCCGAGGCTGTCTGTACACTGAAGTCCCAGCTTACCACAGCACCTATCCTGGCCCACTTCGACCCTGACATTCCGAATACGGTCACCTGTGATGCCTACACAGGCACTGGGAATGGTGCTGTGACCCCCACAGAACAGCTCTACTCTGTCTGTGAATGCGAGGCCCTCGCGTGTGTCTGGGCAACTGAAAGATGGCACCTCTTCCTCTATGGTCATCGTTTCATCCTCCGCACAGACCATCAGTCTCTTAATACACTCTTGTCAGCCTCTGGCTCAGGTCATAAACCCCTGCGTCTGCACAGATGGGGTGAGCGCCTAAGGCAGTGTGATTACAAACTCAAATTCACGACAGGGAGGGACAACATGGTTACTGATCTTCCATCTCAATCCATTGACGCGCCCACACCGACAGCTTTGCCAGGCAGTGATGACATGGAGCCAGAACTCATTCAGATGCTCCACACACCTCTGCAAGCGTCTGTCTCCCTGGAGGAGCTGCAGAGGGAGTCCAAGTGTGACCCCACACTGACAACACTCCGCACATATATACGCTTGCGGTGGTGATGTTTGTGTCTCTAGGGGCCTTTGTACAGTGGTGCCGGGCAGACTGCGTGCACGTGTCCTGTCAATGGTGCATAAGGGCCACTTGGGGATTGTAAAGCTCAAGCAAAGTTGCCGAGACCTGGTCTGGTGGCCAGGCATTGACCGCTATTGAAGGGCTGGTCAGGGACTGTGAACCTTGCCTCCTCAGTGGGAAGACTGGACTACCAGCTCCATCCCCTCTGTAACTTGTTCCATGGCTATCTCACCCATGGGAGCACCTCCAGCTGGATATTTGTGGGGAAATTCATGGCCATGGAGTTCCTCATCATCAATGCTTTCTGGTGGTCATGTACAATCCCCATTCTAAATGGCCTGAGGTAATACCACCCGGGACAATCACATCACAGACCATTACACATATACTGGACAGCCTGTTCGCTCGCTGGGGCATGCCCCGTGCCATCACTGCAGACTTCTCTTCCTTCCTTTGCAATAAGGGAATTAAGAATATCTGGGCCTCACTCTACCACCCCCAGGCGAACGGTGGGGTCGAAAGGTTCAATCAGAGCCTCATGTGTGTCTATATTGTCTTAATGCACGGCGAGGAGGAAAGTTTGAGTGGCCAAAGACTCTTCAAGGATCACAGATGGAGAATTGCAGAGATTAGTTGAGTCTTGGGATCAGAAAGCCTAAAAAAAAAAAACAACCCCTACATCACCACATGTTGTTTGGGAGGGATTCCAGAAAAATCCTTCTTGCTCATCCAGAAACAAACTCCAGCATATTCAGTTGTCAGGCACAACTGGAAATTAAAAAGGAACCTGGTTCTATGGTCAGATGAAACTATAAAAAGAGCTTTTTGGCAGCAAACCCACCAGATGGGTTTGGTGCAAACAGGGATAAAAAGTACCCCATGCCCACGGTTAAAAATACAGCTGGAGAGATTCTGTATGGAGGAATGGTCTCTGATATCTTGTCAGTTGTTCTCCAAACTCATCAGGCATTATAGAACAAGACTAAGAGCTGTTGTCTTGGCAAAAGCAGGTTGCAAAAAGTATTTAATAAAAGGGTGCCATTAATTATGGCCAACGTGTTGTGGAGAAAAACATTTATTTCATAATGTGATTTACCCCCCACTGTATATTGTGTTTCTTGAGTAAAGAACATATTTAAACAACCAGTTCTTTATTTACCCTTGCATTGCAAACAAGCAGAGATGGTCCAAAATGTGTGCAGCACTTCTTTCAAGATTGAGGCGGGTGGAGTTTTAAGGTTTAACCGACAGTTTGAGAATCAAATGGAGGTACAAGATTTAATCTTTTTCATACTTTTCAATGGTTAAATATTTGTAAACCCACAGGCAGATGTAAAGGGTTAATAATAGTAATGATTTATGAAATAATATATTAACGTTTCAGCTGTTTAGAACCTTTGATGTGTAAAAAAGGAATAGTCAAAAAAAGTCATCATTTACTGATCCTCATATTCTTCTAAACCTGAATGACATTTTCTGACAGATGGAGATCAAAAAGAGATGTTTTGAAGAATGCTCATGCTAATATTTTCCATACAGTGACAAAACAACATAAAAGCATCATAAAAGTACAGTATTCTGAAGCCATACCATAGTTTTCTTCCCCTCTGCCAATGGGGAACCAATGGCGTTTTGCGTTGTTTAATGCCAAGCCTGGTGCACTGGACTCTTAATGCACTAGGATTTAATCTGCAACAGGTAAAACAAATAAGATTTTTGAAATCTTTGAAATCTTGAAAATCTTGAAATCTTATTTAAAAAAATAAGATTTTGGAGCTTCATTGACCCATTTTTATATGATTACATTGTATGGTAAAATACCTTTCACAAAAGAAAGAAAATCAAGTGGACAATGAAGATCACAAAATTTTATTTTATTTTATTTTTAGCATCACAATTCAGTGGCTTTTGAATATCTGTGCATCTGTTTGTGTTTGTTTCTTTTTCTGTTGCAGACTGAGCAGGAGATTATTGAAGAGACTGATGTCGACCGACTGGTGGGCCGCCATTATTTTGGCTGTGGTCGACAAATCAAAGGTCAATCTGAGACATCAACGCTGAGCTCTCAGCCTTCCATAGATGAGGTTCGTCAGCAGATGCATCTACTGCTAGAGGAAGCCTTTAGTCTAGCTTCAGCTGGCCACTCCACCTCCAGCAGACACCACCACTATCACTCCCACCATCAGCATCCACCGCTGGGGCCCTATGGCCTGGGTCCAGTCATCCCGTACACAGAGGTGGTGACCAGTGCACCAGGCACCACGAGTCAAGGGCAGGGAAGCCTGCAGTGGGTGCCAGCCTATAAACCAGACACTTACCAGTGCAGTCAGACCAAACAGGTACAGTTGTGATTCTACTTCTTCACTAAAGCTATTATAAACACTTATTATTAGTCTTATTAGTCTTAAAGTGAACATGAAATCAAAATTGACCTTATTTATTTCCATAATACTTGCAATAATAAAAAAGATAAGTAAGGTTATGGAAGTAAAATGTATTGATTTACACAACCGGTCAAAAGTTTGGAATAATTACTGTTTTTGAAAGAAGTTTATTATCTCTCTTTCTTTTTTTATTTCTAATTTGTCAGTTAACATTTTTTCAGTTTGATATCAGAGTAGTGAATAATCATGACGATTAACAGTGTTAGCGTAAAGCCTTTTTTTGTGTGCGTGTGTAAAATCAAGCAATATCTGAAATCTAATTTATTATCATTCATTGGTCAAAACCCATATCTCTTGAGTATTATGTGAATGCTAACATGCAAATTTCTCAAAAAGGCATTCAGGTTCACTCAGCTTCCTGACATGGCTCTTGGGTCTCCTCCACCCCCGGTTCCACCAAGAACAGGCCCTCCACCTGAGTCCTCACTGCAAAGGTCAGAACATACACACACCTTGCTACAACCAAACACTGCTTAAAAACCTGATGTATCATTTAATACAAAAAGCTTATTTTATTTTACCATTATTTTTCTAAAAAAAATGTAGATTGTATGGATAATCAAGTATACCAGTTAGTTGCTTCAGTCTAGCAAGTATTCATCTTGAAATATTAATAACAATATGAAAGTATTCTTACGTTTATTTTATAAAAGTCAGTAAAGATTTCACAGCAAAAAGACACCTTTTAGAATTATACTATAATGCATTTTAACTGCTAAAGAGTAAAAACTATAAATCAGATGACAGATGGCATGTAGTTGATTGTGTACAACAGGTTCTTCAGCAAAGTTTTGATCACATTAATAATTTAGAGGCTATAGAAATGTGTGTATCAAATATTATGCAGTATGCTTTATAGGGTTAACTGTGCTTATTTTCTTTCATGGAACATCAATAGCCATTCACTTTCAAAAGAGCATCCAGGACATTATTCTCAACATTTCAAAAGAAAGTCATATGTGTTTGGAACAACAGGAGGGTGATGCATTATTTTTGGGTGAACTATTCCTTCAACAAAATCAGAGCTCATGAATAGTCAGGCAAATTAACTATTTTCAGGTTTAATTCAGTACTAAATTTAAACATGTATTTTTATATTGCGACTTTGATTAAATCTGCCATATAACTCTGTATCTCTGTATAAAGGCAACATATTGACTGCTCGTAAATCAACACTGTCACCTGGTGGTAAAACTATGTCAATGCATGTATGAAATTGTTGCTATGTTCTTCAGGTCATCTTCTGATCTTGGTCCAAAGGGTCATTGCCCTGAGTCATCAATGCAGAGTCAGCATGAAAGCGCCCCCTACATGGCAAATAGCAGAGCACCACTTCCACCTGTCACTACTGAGCCCATTCCCAACCACTCAGGTTAGTGTGTTTATATTGTTTTTCTATTGATTACAAACAATAATGCATTAATGACTTCACTCATGCAAAGGCCTTCACACCTCACAGCCAGCAGAATATCAGCCGTGTATGTCCATGAACATTGATGGATTCCTGTATTGTACTTCCATATATATAAGGGTTTTTTTTTGTTTTTGTTTTTTGGAAATATACTGTTTCATGTTACCATTTCATGTTATTTTCAACATACATCCAGCAAACGAGAAGTTCATCGGGAGTTTAATATGTCCATATTTTTCAGCATTTTTTTTTTTTCAAGCAGTGTCACAGTGCAGTTTTTTTTCCTTTCAAAATGTTGTTCATTACACTTTTAAAAATAAAGTTTCCAAAGGGGGATTTTTCAGTGATATTCCCCAAAGAACCTTTCAGTGAAAACCATTTTCTTTATGTGGAGAATATTTTATTAATCTGAAGAACCTTTTTCCACTATAAAGAACCATTTGTGACCCTGGACCACAAAACCAGTCATAAGGGTCAATTGTATGAGACCTGAAAGCTGAATAAATAAGCTTTCCATTGATGTATGGCAAAAAAAATCTAAATATTGAGAAATTCGCCTTTAAATTTGTCCAAATGAAGTCCTTAGCAATGCATATTACTACTAATAATAATTTTTTTTATATATTTACGGTAGGAAATTTACAAAATATCTTCATGGAACAAGATTTTTACTTAAAATCCTAATGATTTTTGGCATAAAAGAATAATAGATAAAAGATTATTTTGACCCATACAATGTATTGTTGGCTATTGCCACAAATATACCCGTGCGACTTATGACTGGTTTTGTGGTCCAGGTTCACATTTGTGCAATAGAAAGTTTTCATGGATGTTGAAGGTTCTTAATAAAACCAGTGATGCCAATAAAGAACGTCTCGGTTACATATTTAACCCTCGTTCCCTGAAGAAAGGGAATGGAGACGTTACATCAGTGACTGACGGAATGGGGGTTTCTTTTAGAAGCCAATCGCCTTCGAGTTCTACAAAACGAGCCAAGGGAAGACACATGCTTAAAGAGACTTGCCGTGAAAATACACATGTGGGGGTTACCTAACGGGGGAACTATGCACATGGAGGCACCTAGCCTAACACGAGGGCTGACCAACCGGGCATGCACTCTGGTGTCTGCGTCAACAGTGCTGGAGGAACTCAGGGCTTACTGAGAAACTCACCTGAGTGAATAGTGCACACATCCAGTCCGTGGAGTGGAATGGCAGCAAGCGATGACACCTGAGCTTGTCCAGTTACTGGCCATTTGGAGCAAGTACACGAGAAGACACTGGCTCTACATGCAGATTATAGAATCTCGCAAAAGTGTTTGGTGTCGCCTAGCCTGCAGCTCTGCAGATGTCTGTTAGCGAGCCTAAGAGTAGGCTACTGGTGGAGTGTGCCTTAACCCCTAGGGGGCATGGCAGGCCCTGAACCTGATATGCCAGGACAATGGCGTCCACTATCCAGTGAGACAACCTCTGCTCGGAGCGAGCCTTCCCTTTCTCCTGCCCTCCGTAACAGACAAAGAGCTGGTCTGAGTTCCTGAAACACTGTGTCCTGTCTACGTAAGCGCAAAGGGCGCGTACTGGACAGAGCAGTGCCAAGGCAGGGTCTGCCTCCTCCAGGGGCAGCGCTTCCATGTTCACCACCTGATCTCTGAAAGGAGTGGTGGGAACTTTGGGCACATATACAGGCCTCAGGATCACGTGAGAGTTAGCCGGCCCAAATTCCAGGCATGCTTCGTCAACCGAAAATGCCTGCAGGTCCCCTACCATCTTGATGGAAGCCAAAGCAATCAAGAGCACCGCCTTCATAGAAAGGAACGTAAGCTCAATGGACTGCAGTGGCTCAAAGGGAGCTCTCTGCAGGGCAGATAGAGCCACTGTGAGGTCCCAATTGGGCATCTGTAGAGGGTGAGGTGGGTTTATCCTCCTCACTCCTCTAAGGAACCTGCTGACCAGGTCATGCTGTCCTATTGTTTTTGAGTCCACAAGGTCGTGATGTGCAGATATCGCGGCCACGTAAACCTTAAGGGTAGAGGGAGACAGCCTTCGCTCCAACACTTCTTGAAGGAAGGAGAGCTCGGACCCGATCGGGCATTTCCTGGGGTCTTCTTGGCGAGAAGAGCACCAGGTGACGAAGAGGTTCCGCTTCAACACATAGGCCTGTCTCGTAAGGGCGCTCTGGCCCATAGAAAGGTGAGGTTCGACCACGGGGTGAAGGTTTGATTGCAGGCCCGAGTGACTGGGACCCGGAGCGTGCCTTGTTGCCATACCCATCTCGGGACTCGATCGTGAAGCCAGTGCTGAAGAGTAGAAAATCTCAGGAAGGCAAGTGAACACTCGGCTCCGAAGCAGAAACATAATGCGAGAGTGCACACGCAGCTCCTTATATACCCACGAGGTGGGGCGTAGTTGCGCTATGCAAATTCTGCAGACCCATGGCATTGTAGAACTTGAAGGCGAATGGCTTCTAAGTGAAACCCCCATTCCGTCAGTCACTGACATAACTCGTAGTATACTGACTGAAAGGGAACCTTTATTTTTAAGAGTGTAGTTATACTTATATTTAAAATTAAGGAAGTTTAAAAGTTTAAAATCCTGGACCATTGATGATCATGAAGCACGAAAATGAAGCATGAACATGAAGGATACCTCAAATTATGAACCTTGTTGGTGAGAGTTGGGCTGTTACTTTTTTAAATGATCCGATTTGGCTGATGATAAAATGTAAAACTAAACATTGAAGGAGGGACCGGACCCATATCTAGAGTAGAATATCATAGATTTTTGGGTGGGCTATTTTGACATCAAATAGCAAGCAATCACATTAACCACACAGAACACCTTAGCAATGTTTTAGCATCATGGCCATGAGTATGGCACAGGCAAACACTACTCATATGTCCTTCAGAATATGTACATATTTGTTAAACAAAATCTAAATTCGCTTAATTATAGCATGTATTTATTTCAAATATACCCTAAAATCGCTTCCTTTTTTGTCCCACAGGAAATCCTATGACAGCAGTGTACGCCATCCCAGCGACTCGTCCAGGATGCACAGGATATTTCATCTCCACACCACCCTCCTCCTATCACAGCCCATCCTGGATGTCTTACCCCCCTGAACCCGAGGATGTGCCTCCTCAGTGGGCCGAATCTGTAAGAATGCATTTATCATATTTATTTATTGGTTCTCCATTAGTTGTCCAATTCTGCTTCACAAACTGTGTTGCATCCCAAGACCCCAGTGTTACAGTGCATGCACCACTAATACTATTTAATGTGGAGTAAACCTCATGGACTGCAACCAAGAGAAGCAGAACTGGTCTGTCACATGTGCCTCTATACATTGTTCTTTATACATTTGGGGGACATTCTGTCTGATCATGTGACCTGCCCTTGGGCGCAAGGCTCGTCTTTTTGGATTGTCCTTCTTATCCCTGTTTGTGTGTGCCTGCATTCACACGGTGTCTTTTTGCAGAACCAGTGTCATTTAGAAACCATTTGCTGAACTGAATTTATCGCTGACGTTGAGTGGAAACATCAAATTCCCGGGGTAGTTGAGCACATTTCTTCAAATGAACACTTTTCTTTTTCTTTCTTTCCTCTTTCACAAAACAGGGTTGTGTGCCATTCAGAATAGAATTGATTTCCATTGAAAAAAGAACTGATTTCTGATTTGAAACGAAGTAGCAAATAAGATGCAGAATTTAAGGAAGAAGAATTAAAAATAAATGAAATTCATATGATCTATAGATATAGCTGTGTTCCTATTCATTCATATTCTGAATGAACACAGCTATATCTATATCTGATATGATATATTCTGCTTTTATACAACAGGGCCCGGACTCACAAAACATTCTTAAGAATAAAATTCTTCCTGCTATTTCCCTATTTCTTTTTCTTAGAACTTAATAAGAATTTCAGGTTATTAAAAAGAATGTTCTTAACTCTTTCACCGACATTGGCGGAATTTTATGGCTTTCTGTGTTTTAACTGTTATATGGTAGGGGCTGCTATTACGCATCTTCTCACAGAGTACAGAAGCCCGGATCAAAACACAGGCAAAAAAGGAGCTGAAAACAAGCGATAAAAGCATTGCTTATGCACCTTGCAGTCTTTGAAAAAAAAATGATTTTCAAAATGTTAAAAAAAAAGCTGGAGTAAAACAGTTTTTACTTTTTGTTTAAAAGCAGAGGCTATGTTCTTTCTTTTGATATAATGCATGTTGAGATATTCATACAAAATCATATTCTGGGGGCATTACATTTTTGTGAAAATTATCAAAAATGCTGGCGGTGGCTGGCAACTTAAAAAAAAAAAACTGTCGGGGAAAGAGTTAAAAAATCATAGTAAATAACACTTTATAGTTAGGATAACCTCCAATTTGTCTTAAATCCACAAGGGTACGTTGTTTAAAATATCTGCATATAATACATATTACTACAAGATTTTACTTTTATAACCTAGCAAGTAAATAGCCAGTGCTTGCTACTTAAAAACAGTTATGGATAATCAGATATGTTAAGAGCTTACACGGTTTGACCCTGCGTCTTTTTCAAGATGTCATTCAAACCATGTGTTTCTGGATGCGGTTGCTTCCTGTCCTCATTTGACGACCACGATCTCTCTCACATATAAACATGTGGGATTGCATTCGTGGGTGATCCATGTTCTCTCAGAAGAACATGATCACGTCGGCGCGTTGTTCGTCTCACCTTTCTCGTAAGGGCTTGAACGTTCAGCGCACCGTGTGCCGCCGAGTGGCTGGCTGACAGCGTGGGTTGTCACGGCAACCTAGCACGTCATTTGCCGCTCTAGATGCGCGGTCGAGACTATGAAACCTCAAACGGGGTTGAGTCCCTTTGCCTCTTCCCCGATCAAGTTTCTTTTCTGGTGCTCCAGAAAAGGGGTACTTCGGCTAATAAGCCTTGGTGACCTGAGGATTACAGTGGGGCTTTCCCCGCCGAGTATGTCTCCGTGGGCCCCCCACTCCTCTATTGCATCCCAAGCATGCTGAGACTGTGTTCGTGGGTGGTTAGGCGCGTTGTTCGTCTTGCCTTTTTCATAAGGGCTTGAGCGTTCAGCGCGCCATGTGCCGTTGAGTCTGACGGCCACGCTCACTGTCTCACATGCCTGCTGGTAGCTTACAGATGAGATTGCTGGTCCTTATAAAAAAAGGACCTAGCGTATCATTTGGAGCTTTGGCAGAGGACAGATGTCAATTGCTGCATCGGAGAGAGGGGGCTGTTATGCGCTGGAAATGAAGATGATGCTGAGATTCCCACTATAATAGTGTGTGCTCATGCTGAATCAGATTCAGAGTTGACAGCCATGTTTTCCCGGGTGGCTGAGGCGTAGTGCAGCGCATAAATCGCCTTGCCTGTCCCTGTGCCTTTTTCCCCGGATGTGTATTGGAAAACTTAGCAGTATGGAACTATTTGGTGCCAAAATATGGAACACCAAGTGGGCCATAATTTGTATAAGTTTTCCCCTCTCTCACTACCTTCAATGGTGGCGTGGCAGTGTCCTGCACTCTTAATGCACGAGGGTAGTTCCAACCCAGGGGTTATGCAGGAACTGCGTGCGGCAACAGACCTCGCTCTCTGGGCGACGAAAGTCACTGCATGCTCCCTGGGTCGGGGGATGTCCACACTAGTGGTCCAGGAACACCACCTGTGGCTAAACCTGGCAGATCTGCATGAGCCCGACAAAGTTCGGTTCCTCAACGCCCCTATCTGTCAGGCTGGCCTCTTCGGCAACGCCATCGAGAACTTCGCCCAGCAGTTCTCGGTGGCCCATAAGCAGACGGAGGCGGTTTAAAAAACATCCTGCCCCGACGACCAGCTGCTGCCTCTACCTAGTCGTTCGGCCGCAGCGCCTCCACCTGCAGCGATGCTCATGTCTTGTGGGCAGAGATCGTTGTCCTACTGGCGAAGGACGCGATCGAGCCGGTTCCTCCAGCCAATATGAGGTCGGGGTTCTACAGCCCCTACTTCGTATTGGCTCAGTCTCGGGATCAGTTGACTGAGCACAGGGACCTAGTGCTCAGATTTCTTCACTCGGATTGCTTCATATGAGACCACTTCAGCACTGGCGTCACGGCCGAGTCCCGAGATGGGCAATTGCCTAGAGCTGCTAGCAGTACGTCTTGTGCTAGGCCGCCTCAAAAAGCCGCTACATGGCAAGCATGTACTGGTCCATACGGACAGCACTGCGACCGTTGCGTACATCAACCGACAGGGTGGTCTACGCTCCCGCCGCATGCTGCAACTCGCCCGCCATCTCCTCCTTTGGAGTCAGAAGCATCTGAGGTCGCTTCGGGCCATTCACATCCCTGGTGCGCTCAATCGGACAGCCGCCGAGCTCTCACGACAGTCGACACCTCCGGGAGAGTGGCGACTCCATCCCCAGGTGGTCCAGCTGATATGGGACTTCTTCGGAGCCACACAGGTAGACCTGTTTGCCTCTACGGATTTGACCCATTGCCGGTTGTACTATTCCCTGACTGGTGGAACCCTCGGCATGGATGCACTGGCACACAGCTGGCCCCGGGACCTGCGCAAATATGCATTTCCCCAAGTGAACCTTCTTGCACAGACACTGTGCAAAGTCAGGGAGGACGAGGAGCAGGTCTTGTTAGTTGCGCCCTACTGGCCCAACCGGACCTGGTTCCCCGAACTCACACTCCTCGTGACAACCCCTCCCTGGCCCATTCCTCTGAGGAAGGACCTGCTTTCTCAGAGACGGGGCACTCTATAACACCCGCGTCCAGACCTCTGGAAACTCCATGTCTGGTCCCTGGACGGGACGCGGAGGTTCTAGGTGTCCTGCTACAGGCTGGGGTAGACACCATCACTTCTGCTAGAGCTCCCTCTACGAGGCGCCTCTATGCGTTGAAGTTGAACCTTTTAGTTGAATGGTGCTCTTCTCACCGGGAAGACCCCCGAAGGTGTTCGCTTAGAGTCGTGCTTTCTTTCCTGCAAGATGGGCTGGAGCGATGGCTGGCTCCCTCCACCCTCAAAGTGTACGTCGTGGCAATTGCGGCGTATCACGAGGCAGTCGAAGGTAAGTCCCTAGGGAAGCACAACCTAATCGTCAGGTTCCTCAGAGTTGCGAGGAGGCTAAATCCTTCTCGTCCAAACTCGTTACGCTCAGAATCCTCCCTTTGAGCCTTTACAGTCTATAGAGTTAAAGATCCTGTCCATGAAGACAGTGCTCTCTTGACTGCATTGGCCTCTATCAAGAGGGTAGGGGACCTGCACGCACTTTCGGTCAGCGAATCGTGCCTAGAATTCAGGCCGGCCAACTCTCACGTCATCCTGAGACCCCGGCCTGAATATGTGCCCAAGGTTCCCACCACTCCCTTCAGGGACCAGGTGCTGAACCTGCAACCGCTGCCTTCGGAGGAGGCAGACCCAGCCCTCGCTTTGCTCTGTCCCATCCGCTCTTCGCGCCTACGTGGACCGAACTCAAAGCTTTAAGACCTCAGAGCAGCTCTTTGTCTGTTACAGAGGCCAGCAAAAGGGAAAGGCTGTGTCCAAGCAGAGGTTAGCCAATGTTCATTGGCTCGTTTTAAAACACTCGATTGGTCTCTGAAAATTATCCCCAATTCGTCAGTCAGTTCTGACGTATGTCTCCGTTCCCTCCTTCAGGGAACGAGGGTTACATATGTAACCGAGACGTTTTTAAGAATTGCACTTGGGAACATGCTTTCAAACTTCTTGAAAATGATCTTAAGAACTAGCTGTGTTAGGTTTAATTATGAAACCTGATATGGAAATTAAACGGATAGTTTACCCAAAAATCTTACATTTAAATAACCTGAACTAATGAAAATTGTTGTGGACTAATGAACTTCCTCTGTTTTTGTGACTATTGAATTTCTTTAAATGGCATTTCAGTATTTTCCTCTTCATGTATGGTGTTCAAATAAATTCAAATTTACACTCGAGAGTTGAAAGGAGTCAATTCTTAAATTCTGAATTATGCCCAACCCTGGTGACAATGTGACCCTTGTTCAGAGTGTTTATGATTTCATAACTTATAGTTGAATGAAAATGATCAAATCACACAATTCAAACTTGTTTGAATGGAGTGTCACTAATATTACTTATTATATTAGTAGATCCTTAAGCTTTTTGTTTTCCTTATCGTGAGTGTATTCCTTGTGCATTTGTCTATTGGTTCCCTTTTTAAGTGTAGAGTTTGGTCAGCTGCAGCAAAGATCAAGACTCAATAGAAATAACAATACACCCTTGCTGACTGGTTTTAGCACAGGCCTTGTTGAATGTTACCTGTTTTCTATTTCAGATGCCCTTACCAGGCTACGCAGAGGCCTTTCCTCACCCTCACTATCCTCAGGGCAGCCCTCTCCTGTGGCACCACCGCCAGGCCACTCAGGGTGGTCCAGATCATCCGCCCTCTTCCTCCACCGCAATGTCCCAGCAGAGTCTAGCAGAACCCGGAAATCTGATCAGCAGCATCCCCCTCAGCAGCCTTTCCACTTCAACCTTGGTCAAAGCCATCCGTGATGAGGTGGCCAAACTGGCCAAGAAACAAGCAGACATATTTGAGTTCCAGGTGTAGAACTTTCCAGTGGATTCATGGACCAGCTATATTGATACATTTATAACTTCTGTAAAGATTAGACTTCTAATTTCAATATTTCACTGGCTACTTGTTTTCCTTCAATGAAACGCCTGTCTGTTTTCAATACAGGTTTTGTGTGGTTCTCTTTGCCATTGTATTATAACATTAATATGTAATTAAAGTTTTTCTTTATTGTACAATAACATTAATATGTAATTTTATTTAATCAGACAATATGAAAATTCACAACGTTTTCCCATTTTAATTATGAAACCTAACACAATAGAAAAGAATATGAAAAGTAAAGAATATCGTGATAACTGAAATTCGTTGATACTTGAACTTGAATATCAAACAATTCACAAGTGATATTTTTTTAAAACAAATCATATTAAAATATTGGGCCTGCAGTTCTGCAGCATGTCAAAAATCTAAACTAGGCCAACTGAAGGTGATGCGCCACATTGGGCATTTCCCATGTAGACACCTTTGTGAGGATCTTAGTCAGGGTAGAGCCCATATTTAACTTGAGACATGAAGAGACAGAGATACAGTCTGTTCAAAATATGTTGATCGAAGTACTGAAAATACTGTGCACAAACTTCAGAAAACTTGGTTTGTAAAAAATGTTATGTGAACAAGGACCTTCTACATCTGATACTACCGAGTGGTTTGTGCATCTGTGCCTGATCAGACAGGGGCCAGCAGGACCTCCTGAGGACCCGCTCAGAAACAGTAGCAGCACCCCTCACCTCACAGTCTCATTTTCATTGGTGTCTACCCTGAGTAAGGCCCATGGCAACAATCATTTTTGAGCTTAATCTATTTACAGTTTAATCTATTTACATAATCAACAAATGGAATGTGTTACGCTTTAATAACTTGAGATATAACAATATACTCTTTTTTTTTTTTTTTTTTTTTCGTCAACGGTGCTATTGTGGGTGAAAGTGAAATATGAAATAGCTTTGTTTTTTTTGTTTTTTTTCATTGTTTGTTGGACATAAGGGCTTTCTTTATTGTAAAAAAAAAAAGTAGACAAGTGTTATATTCATATGCTGACACAATTTATCTATTTCCTTTAAAGCATATATGCATAGATTAAAATTCCACATAAAGTAATTAATTTGACGGCAACTCTGACATGCACTTTACTCATGTCTTTTCTGCATACATTTTTAAAAAAAAATTACCCAAAGTTTGATGATAATCACTGTAACATCTCAAGAATATTTTCCAGTAATCCAGTATTTTCATTGCCAAAATGGGTCTGAACTAGCCCACATAATCTTCCCAAATAAAACTATAAGCAAGTAACTATTCATTAGCTTGAGCATGCTGTATGTACCCTGAAGTGGCTAAAGAAAACAAAGTGTGTTTAACAGTTTTTGTGTATTTATTGTATGTAAATTTAGTTTTATATGACATACTGTCCCCACAGCTGTATATTATACTGTATGTATGCCCTGAAGTGGCAACAGCAATGCATTATACTTGTATTACCTACACTTAATAAGTATGTTTTTTTTTTACCTATAATCCCAACATTCTCTCCCGTCTTCAACTAACAACATTTAAATGTTTAAAATGTGGTCCATTTTTTTACATACAAAAACAAAACAAAAAAAGTTTCCTTTTAAATATCAGTTTGAATAGTTTAGATTATTTTCACAATGAATTTAGTTTTCTCCCACCCCATATTTGTTCGGAGGCAGCTTCAATAAGCTTCTTAATATACAGTTTACTTACATTCGTAAACATTGTTTAAATCATAATATAAACAATAAAAACTTTTGATAGAATCACGGTAACATCTGGTGGTCACACTCAAATCCTGTGCAAATTTCACTATTGTCAAAGTAACTTTTTTTTAACTATTTGTTAATTTAAGTATTATGAAACCAATATTCTGATGTTAATTCTGATTTGGAACCACATATTTAATAAAGCACTATTAATAAGTGTGTTTGAGCCACTTTGGTTGATGAGACATTTTGCAATAAAAGATAACAGAATGAACATGATTCTTGTTTATTGAACTCTTTAAACTTGTTGTTCAGTTTTATTTTGTTCCCAGCATCTGTTTCTTTGGTTCAGACTTCAGGAATTATCTGCAGAAAAAGAAGAACATATATCTAATCAACTGTAATTGTGTGATATGTGGCTTAACCTAAGATCAATCATTTTAAGGCTTTTTAAATTCATAGCACTGTTGCAAGGTTAAGTTTAAATAAAAATTTCAGACAAAAGTGACACATTAATATGGAACACTTATGTTACATTTAAAAATGCCTGGAAGTCATTGCATTATTACAGTGACCGGGAAGGTCACTCATGGCCATGAGTTAAATGCATAAATAACCTGCGCGACCATAGCAACCTGGAATTATCAGAAATGAACAGGCCTATAATATTATTTATTTTTAAGAAAGAACTACCATGCTTGTAGTTTTAAACTGAATCCTCCTCCAAAGCACAATGGTATGTGGGCAATATCAGCCGTTCGCGTGTGCACGGATCCACACTTCAAACATCTACTGGAAATAGTAGACCATCCAGGGACTTTTGGCATAGTCTTTTCAACATATTATGCTTTGCTTCTAATATTTACTCTCGGATGGTTCCCCGGACCACTGTCTGACCCCCTTCTAATGTGTACTCAGCTACCAACCTCCACTGTTTCAGTGGTCTATGGAACCATCCAACATACCATCTGTGGATCACTGGTTCCAGGAGAGCGAGAGAGTGTGGGACTCTGCACATCACCAGCTGCAGGGGGCAATTCAGCGCCATAAACGCCACGCTGATGTCCAGTGGGCCCAAAGTTCCCAAACTCCATCATATCTATGTGGACAGAAAGTGTGGCTTTCCACAAGGAACATTTGGCTCCAACTGGCCTGTAAAAAGCTAAGTCCCAGGTTCATTGGCCCCTTTGAGATCACAATGGAGATCAATCCAGTATCCTATGAAATGAAACTGCCAGTCAGTTACCGCATCCATCAGGTTTTTTAATGTCTCTTTAACCCCTAGGGTTTGGCGGTCATGCCGGCACGACCACCTTGTTTTTTTTCTTATCAGTGCGGAAGAGACTTGTAAGGCTGGAAAAAACTAGCAAATGCCAGGCTGTCTGATTGAGGAACGATCACTCCCCGAGAAGACAAAGGACACTTTCTGGAAATTAACATCTGAACTGTCTCTTACGAAATTAGCATCACCATTCGAGACGCAAGTCTCACCTCAGTATCATCCTAATCGACATCTTTCTCTATTGAACCCCTCTTCCCCCACTCCTACTCTCTCTCATGCTGAGATAAAATTAAAATAAAATTAAAACACCTAAAATTCAAGTATCATACAGTATTATATCATTTGAAATGTCTCTGTGCGACTGGTACAAAGGTATCATTCTCACAGAAGTAAAGCAAAAGATAATAAAGGTTTTAAGAGTTTAGAGATATTTTGCTTAATGTGTGATGGGTGTGTCTTCGGCCAATTGGTCTCTACCTCCTGTCGTCAATACAGGTCTATAGGACTTGATTAATGCTAATTCCCATTGTGAACTCATGTTTACATTTGAAAGAAGTTTCTGTCTTGGTCTGTGTATTTAAGGAGATGTTGCACGGGGCTCAGGGCGCGATTCTGTAACCAGATCAGCCCGTAATGCTATGCATTTTGTATCTTATTTCCTTGAGGTCAGGTATGCATTTCTTACTCTTTACTTCAAGAGCATTTTATGTATGTATCGATTATCTTTGAATTATGTAATTGGCATGATACATTTACTTGACTAATAATAAATTGTTACATTTGATTTTATTCTGACTTACTCTGAAATTATTGACTTTAATAGATTATGTTGTATCCATTGTTACCGCAAATCTGTGTCAGGTTAGTAACGGACTAAAGTTCTGGCTAACTCTTGGTATTAATTCAAGTGTACTTAGACTGTGTAGGCTAAAAAGGGAATTTCCGTTTAGGACAACAATAATGTTGATCAACCTAAATAGGGTGAGCCTTACCTCTGTTTAAGGTAATGTTACTCTAACTAAGTGTACGTGGGAAACCATGAATAACCAAAGCTACTATCAGAAAAGTAATGCTGGTCAACTTATATCTGTAGTAGTGGTTATGACCTCTGATTAGAGATAATGTTATTTTAATTCAAGTGTACACAGATCTATGGGGACTAAATAAAATACTTTTAGAGAAAGTAAGCATGAGAGCGGCACTCTAATACAGTATAGTCATTTACCTCTGTTTAGTGACCAAGACTGGCATGTTTGTGATCGTGGGCCCGTATAATAAATGGCTGGTGCGAGGACAATGTGCGACTCTGAGAACCAAATTAATGATTTCAATAAGAGTAAAGAGTTAAATAGAATAATTATATGTGTAGTTAAATTGTTATACAAATGACCTAATAATCAATTGGCATTCCAACCTAAATTCAAGGTCATGATAAAATGGAGTCAGATAAAGGTAAATTGAAATTCAATTACTTTGTCCCGCTGAAAAGACCGAACGCTCAAGAAACCTTCACCCACCAATCGTAAGCCTTCATTGGGATGATTGGGCGGACCTTAAAGACTCAAAATACTCAATTTTGGTCATATACACAAGTGTTATCATTTGTATGTATAACTGTTAAGTGTCTACTTTTATTTGTGTACACACAATAAAAACAAAATGTTGTGCTTTTTGCAAAATAAAGAAAGCAAACATGATGCGCCACCTGCCGTCTCGCTCTCAATGAAGTCTATTCTGATACTCGTCAGAAAATGAACTGTAACTTAGTGAATACTTGTCCCACAAACATGAGACATATGTTTAAAGAAACATTGAAATGTCAGATTTTAAGGAACTGTAAATCAAATCGAAAACAAATATGCTCTGTTTATGTAATCTGTTTAAAAAGAGAGAGATGTCAGTCGTTTGCAAGCTTATCTGATAATGCTGCCACGCCCACGGAGAGTGCATTCTATTCAAAGGCAAATTCTGACACGATCCATGCAAGCATCCCAGCCCACATCATCTCGAAAAAACCCATCAAGTTTAGTGAGATTCATGTACTTGGTGAGGAAAAATCCTGAAATAATTTACCTCAGAGAAAGCTGGTTTCATTTCGAGGAGCAACGGATCCAGTCGAGGATTGTGATGGGTAAGTTTATTCGGTAACACTTTAGAATAATGGTCCGTCATTAATAAGTAACTATGCAGGAAGTAATGTAGGACTAATGAGTAGTACTACATTACCACTTCAGCTACTACTATTAACTAATATAGAAACAAGCTTAACTAATTAGAAAGTAATAGCAAATTTAGGACTAAGATAGTTCCTTAGTAGGTAATCAATAATTACTGAATGGGATTGGCATCATTAAGAATTAATAGGTAACTATGACAAATTATAAAAAAATACTAATTAATTACTAATTACAACATTAACGTGTCTGAGATGTGAGCAATTGTCTTTTTTTACTCTCAACGTGGTCATAAAATGCATCCCTAATTACTCAAGTGTTACCGAGTCACTTTGTAGGAACTATGTAGGGACCATTATTTTAAAGTGAAAAACATGTTTTGTGAAAGGCCTCCGTTCTGCGAGCCGCAGGAATGAGCTTGGTAGGAAAGCTGTGGGGGGGATGTTAGGTAGGGGTAAGGATTTAACATTAGGGCCCTGAAGTTCCCATTGGGTGTGGCTAGAACTATATATATATATATATATATATATATATATATATATATATATATATATATATATATAGTATAGGGGTAGTGCCTTTGTGGGTCCCCCTTTAGTGAGTGTGTTGGCTTCGCTTTTTGTAAATTCACTGGTGAGGCCATCGCTCATTTGAGTTTCAAACTGTTTAGTTCTGTTTTGAGTGAGTTGGCTTCCTCAGTGTATTGAGTGTAGCGGCCCCTTGGGTTTATTGATCAAGACGCAGAGAGTTTCAACCGGGTGTCGATTTATTTCTTCCTCTCAACGAGCACCATGCAGCACAAGCACCATGAACACTGTGAAAACTACAGAATAAAACAGAAAAAATGCAGAATGCTTCTATGTAGCTTCACAAATAATTTGCATATAAATCATGTTCACATATTAATCATGTTTATACCCAATACAAAATCCCTTCTGATAATAATACACACTCCACACATTTTTTCTTCATACCTCATTCCGCTCTCCAAGGGCGCCAATCAAAGTGTTTCCGCCATCATCTAGCATGCTCTCTAGCTCGACACACTCTCACAGTTCAGAACTCTTAGAAATAACATGTACGAACAATACAAAATAATAAAGTAAATCACAATGTAAACTCTTTCTTTACAAGATTCAAAATGGATGAAAATAATAAATAACTAATGTGTTTACAAGTTTTACCATTCTTCCGACGATGCACCACATTGTGAAGAGAGAGAGTAGCAGGAAGTTTAGCGTCACAAAAAACATCAGAAGAAGAAAACGGCACTTTTTCCAAAATAAAAGCAGAACAGACAAGGAGACACTGTAGAACTATAATGTCTTATATTAACATACAAATATAATACTGTGTAGGAGAATATTAATGCAATTTATCAGACATTTACACATTCCCACCAAATCCTAGCATAATGAATGAACAAATACACTGAGTAAATGAATTGTAAAGGATTTCTTGAAGAAATGAATAGCCTGAAGTTAAGCTATCAGAGGTGTAACTATAGCATCACGCATAATAAAGCAGTGTGTGCAGGGTTGTCAATCGCTTTCTTCTAATCAGTTCTCAAGGAGGAGCACCAAATTTTTGATTGGTCTATCAATAACTGAGGGCTTGGAGGGAGGATCTTGTTTTTTATGAGGTTTCCTGTCCCCAACTTGCACTTTAACTCGATGAACTAAGCCATCACTACTTTGAACAGTCTTAATCAGTTGCCACTGATTTCTTGGGAGGTTGTTGTCTTTAATAATGAGAATATCATTCACTTTGAGGTTGCGCTGAGGTGAGTGCCATTTCTGTCTCATGGATATGTTCAGCAGATACTCCTTTTTCCAGCGGCTCCAAAACTGTTCGATAAGATACTGAACTCTTATCCACCTCCTTGTCGCATACAGGTCTTCCTTGACAAATACTCCAGGAGGAGGAAGCGCAACTTTAGATTTCATCATAATGAGGTGATTCAGTGTTATAGGCTCCAGTGCCTGAGGATCATTGATTCCATCCACATTCCATCGGCTATTAACAATAGCCATGGCCTCATATAGCAGTGTTTTCGGAGGGAGGTGTCATCAAGTCGACCTGGGCACTGTGCAAAGGTGGCATTCAGCACATTTGTAACAGTTCTGATCTGGCGTTCCCAGACACCGCCTACCTGACTGTCAGAGGGAGCATTAAAGACAAATTCACACTGCTTCTCAGTCAGGAAGATTTCCAGTAGCTTAGTGTCACATTGTTTAAGTGCTTCCTTGAGCTCATTCCTAGCGCCAACAAAATTAGAGCCTTGATCACAGCGTAGTTGTTGAACAGCTCCTCTCAGGCTGATGAAGCATCTCAATGAGTTGATGAATGAGTCTGTTGACAAATCTTCGAGCATTTCAATATGAACAGCTCTAGAGTACAGACATGTGAAAATCAAGCCTTATCTTTTGTATTCTTTGCGGGCTTTCTTTACACAAAAAGGGCCGAAACAGTCCATGCCGCTGTGTGTGAAAGGTGCTGAGGCTTCAACGCGTTCTTTGGGAAGTTCGGCAAAACACACAAGTGTGTATCAGCTTAGCAACCAACTTGCTCCCACCAATTACCCAGAATCCATTGGCCCGAAGCTCCATTAAAGTCTGGCTTCGACCCTGATGGCATGTCTTAGCGTGGAAATGAGACACAATCAGCTTGGTGATGTGGCTGTTATTTGATAGGATGACTGGGTGCTTGACTTTGTGACAGAGCGATGACTGTTTCAATCTCCCACCATCACGGAGGAGTCCTTCAGACCAGATAGGGTAGAGACGGAAAAGAGAGCTTGAGTTTGAAAGGTCTTTTTTACCCTGAAGCATCTTTATCTCCTGGGGGAATGCTTGCTGCTGTACGATCTTAATCACTTCGTCTGCAGCCTTCTCACGCTCCCTAACAGTCACATACTCAATGTGTTGTTTCTGTTTAGACCCCAGCATCTTGATTCTTGCCACCACCTTAAGAATTGTTGTCCAGGAGGAAAACTGACTCAGACGCCTGAGGAAAGTCATTGCAGTTTTTGACTTCTGTTGCAAACACCTGAATTGTCTTGACTTCAGGATCACCAACGAGTAATTCTGATGGGGTGCTGGGTGTTAGAGGTAATTTACACTCCCAGAGAAACTTCGGTCTTCGCAGCCAGTTTGTTGAATGAATGTCTGAAGCACAAAGACCTCGGGAAGCATGATCTGCCGGGTTTTCTGCGGTGTCCACATAGTGCCACAGACTGGGATCACTGTTATCCCTTATCAGCTGAACACGGTTCGCAACAAATATGTGGAACCTATGGGCATCATTGTTAATGTACCCAAGCACAACTTCTGAATCTGTCCAGAAAACCTCTTCATCAATCTTTATGTCAAGTTCACCTTTTAACATGACACTGAGTTTCGTAGAAACCACAGCTGCCGCAAGTTCTAGTCTCGGGATACTTGTAACCTTTGAGGGTGCAACCCTTGCTTTCGCCAACACGAGACTGCAATGGACTTCATCCTTCTCATTTTTGTACCGGAGGTAAGAACATGCACCGTATCCCACACAGCTGGCATCCGAAAAATGGTGCAACTCCACTCTGACAATGTTATGGAAGTCACATGGGTGGACTTGTGAAGCACATTTATCCACTCCTCCCACCGTGGCCTCATATCTTCTGGAAGTGGATACTCCCATTCAATGCCTCTGTGACACAGCTCTTGAAGTATACGCTTTCCAGTTAGGCTGAATGGAGCGATGAACCCAAGTGGGTCATAAAGAGAGGCAATGACAGAAAGGCAACCACGCCGGGTTGAAGGCTGATCTTTCAAGCTGCTGCTAAAGCTGAAAGTGTCAGTTTTAATTTAAGTTCTTGCTAGATATGATTGTGTCAATAGCCGTCATAGTACTCAGCTTCAGTTTTACTGGTTGGGCATCAACATTCAGCTTGTCAAGTACATCTTCTAAAACAAACGTTGAGTCACTCTGTGTGTCCAGTATTGCGTACGTAAGTACTTCTCTGTGTGGCTCTTGTATTGAAGACACAAGGACTGGGAAGATACTTGAGGTAGCAGAAGCATGTTGTGTTGATGCATAGGATACGACCTTGTGCGTTTCCAAGCTTGCATGGTTTTCTGTGGAAGTGGAGCTATTTGTTGTTGCTTTCACAGGTCTTTGTTTCCTATCTTCATGCAAGCAGGTTGGGTGACGACGGTTGCATATGTTGCATGTGTGTCGCCTCTTACAATCTTTGGTCATGTGACCCTTCCTCAGGCACCCAAAGCAGAGCCGATTTTCACAGATGAATGCCTTTTTGTCTTCACCACTCTTCGCTGCGAAGGTGGGACACTTGGTGATGTTATGAGCTTCACTTTTACAGACGGAGCAAGGTGATTTTGGTTTACTGCCGTTTGTTTCTTGTTTCTCTTGAGCGAAACTCTTTGTTTGCGCATTTGTGTTGAGAGCTTTGGCTCTCTTTGGTGACCTTTCATCTGTGGCCCTGAAGTTCATCAACAATGGAGAAGCAATAGGGTTACAGGCTATCCGTGCCTCTTTGTTCAGGAACTTTGTGAAGCATGCAAGATCTGGATAGCTTCCGGATGTGTCAAGTTCCTCTACAACAATTCGACTCCACTTGCGCACGATCCATTCTGGTAGTTTTTTGAGCAACTTGTGGTTTTCCTCACAATCGTTAAGGATAGCCAGTCCTTTGACGTGTGGAATCGCCTCAGTGCAGCCTTGGAGGAAGTCAGCGAACTCTTGTAGTGCTAGTGGGCTGTTTGTGTTGGCCATCTCATGAGCTTATCTCGGAAAGCCTTTTGTATGATGAACGGGTTCCCATATCTGTCTTGTAAGACTTTCCATGCTCCATTGTATGCGCTTTCTGAATCTCGATAAAAGAAACCTTCTACGGCTTTGCGCGCCTCTCCAGCAAGATAATTTTTGAGATAAAACATCTTCTCACTTGGTGGGAGGGGTTTTCTGTCATTAAGAGCTATGAATGACATCTTCCAATCTGTAAACTGTAAAGGGTTACCACTGAACGTGGTTGGTTCAGGGACCGGCAAGCGGTTCATGCTTAATGAGCTGGCGATTGCTTGGGCTAGACTGACAGATTCCTGGGTCATTGTCATTTCAGGAGCAGCTTGGTGAGGTTGGAATAATGCAGCATCAGGATTTAATCGAGGTTCAGTTTCCTTTCTGTAGCAAGCAGAGCTGGTTTTGTCATTAAACTCCTCATCGTGGTTCTCAAAACCTTCAAAATCGTCATATGCTCTCACACGAGCTGCTGCTATGGCAACGTCTTTTGCTGCTTGTAACTGCTGCAATTTTGTTCTCTCTTGTTCCAACTGTTGTTGCATTTCCACCTCTTTTTGTTTCATTTCTACTAACATTTTTGCCTCTTTAAGTTTCTATTCACCCTCTAACTTGTGAAGATGTGCTTGCTGTGCTTGGATTTCTTTCATGGCTTTTGATTGTTCCAGCTTAGCCGCAAGCTCTGCTTGAGCATCTACTCTACTGCTGTGGGTACTGGCTGAGCTGGAGTGGTTGCTCAATCTTTCCGGTGACTCCGCTGAGCTTACCGTTTCAGTTTTAGTGTGGCCAAAGACAGACCCATATTCATCTTTGTTTAATGTTTCTCTTACCCTTTCCTTCTCAAGTTGGTCATTATAATCTTGATTAATAGTTTCTAGATGGTTATTTATGAGGTCACAAATGTCTTTTGTTAGCGTAACACAGGCATCCATTTTCTTTACAATCTCTGGTGTGGTGTTACTGTTACGTAGGATAGGTTCATACTGCTGGCTTACGTTATCATGTCTTGCTTGAATGTCTTGCTGTAATTTATTAAGGTCTTCTGATGAACAGGTTTTTAATTTTGTCCTAGTCTCCCTTGCTACCAGCTTCCAAGAGTCATAGGTCTTGTTAAATGCTTTCTCACATTTTCTGGTGTCTTGGTCATGCATCTCTTGTCCTTTTTCTGTTAGCTTTCTTTCACGTGAGCTAGACCTGCATGGGGTGTCTTTACGTGACATCTTGTTTGTTTGTGCTGCTGCTTTAAGTCAAGTGTAGCCTTTGATTGTCCTACGCCTGAATTTACACTTGTAAGCTGTAGTTATCTTTTACCACAGAGTAATGTTTATGCCAAGCATTAACAGATTATGGACATCCAAAGGATTTTTAGCATAAAACTGTAACAACAAAATTCCCTTTCAACCTTTTCATAAATAGACATGACACAAGCACATGGGCCAGTTTCTTAAAATAGTTACCATTTTTTAGAAGCGTTAGGAACTGAGAATTAGCTCGCAAGTTATTTTGACCTTATAATACCAAGTTATTATTTAAGTCACTTCAGTTATTTTGTAAGCTTGCGTGTGTAGAAATTGTCCCTTTTCAGCATTTTTGCTCCTTGGCATCCAGTGTCTCTTTTTGCATCTCTATACCTTAAGCACGCTGTCCATTTTTAAGTCTTGCCTGGGTGCAGGAGCTGGAAGCAAGCAAAGTAAACTGGCTGGTATCAGGTTGGTAGTTGGACCTCGTATGCGATGGCGTCAGCTTCTCACCAGGGATGGCTGGGCTGGTGCAGCGATGAGTTTTCACTGTAGCGGCCCCTTGGGTTTATTGATCAAGACGCAGATAGTTTAAAACGGGTGTCGATTTATTTCTTCCTCTCAACGAGCACCATGAAAACTACAGAATAAAACAGAGGAAATGCAAAATGCTTCTATGTAGCTTCACAAATAATTTGCATATAAATCATGTTCACATATTAATCATGTTTATACCCAATACAAATCATTTTTAACTAATAACTAATATGAAATATGAAATGACATGTGCAATTAACCCATAAACAAATGAAGTAAAGACATTCTCTTTCCTTAAACAAAATCCCTTCTGATAATAATACACACTCCACACATTTTTTCTTCATACCTCATTCCGCTCTCCAAGGGCGCTAATCAAAGGGCGCTAATCATTTCCGCCATCATCTAGCATGCTCTCTAGCTCGACACACTCTCACAGTTCAGAACTCTTAGAAATAACATGTAAGAACAATACAAAATAATAAAGTAAATCACAATGTAAACTCTTTCTTTACAAGATTCAAAATGGATGAAAATTATAAATAATTAATGTGTTTACAAGTTTTACCATTCTTCCGACGATGCGCAAGCACCACATTGCGAAGAGAGAGAGTAGCAGGAAGTTTAGCGTCACAAAAAACATCAGAAGAAGAAAACGGCGCTTTTTCCAAAATAAAAGCAGAACAGACAAGGAGACACTGTAGAACTACAATGTCTTATATTAACATATAAATATAATACTGTGTAGGAGAATATTAATGCAATTTATCAGACATTTACATCGAAGCCGCCGCTCTGTCAAACTCTAGGTACAAGTGCTGCATTTGGCAGGCCACCTTGTTAGCCACCACATGGTATAGTAGCAGGTCTCCTCTCGTTTAGAGAATCAGTGTATTAAAACTAGTCCTTGTGAACTTCAGATAGATCAGATGGTGGTGTCAGCCCTCTGGGCTGCCATGACATTGTTTGCCTGGGCCATTGCTCCTCTGAGCTTCTGTTAGGTTGGCCATTATGCAGAGAAGCAATCTAACAACAGGGAAGACAGCAACTTTAAGTGTTTTGTATCTTTTTCTCATTTGATTTTAGCTCAGTAGTTGTTACTAAGAAAGTTTGTTTGTTTAGTGTGTTCACGTGCTGTAGTCGCGCTATTGAAGTCTCGTGTTCTCTCGTGAGTTAGCGTTTGTTCACGTTTGTAAACAGTTTCGGTGAGGTGTGGCCAGCTGAAGCACTGAGATTGGCAAGAGCAGCTTCCAAATCCACAGTACTCATCTTGCTGGATCTGTCTGCTGCTTTTGACAGTCAACCATCAGATCCTCCTATCAACACTCAATCAAGATGGGCATCTCAGGAAGTGCACTCCAGTGGTTCAAGTCTTACCTTCTCAGGTAGGTCCTTCAGGGTGTCGTGGAGGGGTGAAGTGTCTAAGTCACAACACCTAGCTACTTCTCTTCTCCATCTACATGTCGTCATTAGGATCTGTCATTCAGAAACATGGCTTTTCCTATCACTGCTATGCTGATGACACTCAACTCTACTTCTCATTTCAACCAGATGATCCTACAGTTAAATGTTTAGCTCAGGGGCCCTTTGAAATTTCGCTTGTCCTCCCGTCTTGTTGATCAGATTTCTCACAGTCTAATTCAGTTGCGTGCATACATACCAGTTGAATTTGCAAGGAAGCCGAGAGAGAGCTAGACCGTTGGAAAGCTACTGAACTAAGACAGTTTCTGTTGTATACCGGCTCTGTTGCTCTGGCACCACATTTAAATTGTGATTTATATAATAACTTTGTTATTGTATACTGGTATTTGCATCCTTGTCAGTCCTCAGCTGTGTTCTTTGTTTAACAATTATGCACACACGTTACTCACAACATTTGTAAGACATGTCGGGGAGCTTTATGGAAAAGATGCCATAGTGTATAATGTGCATGGCTTAGTCCACCTGTCAGCTGATGCCCAACTGCATGGTTCTTTAGACTCTTTCTCAGCTTTTCCATATGAAAATTACATCCCTACACTGAAGAAGTTTGTGAGAGAGCCAGAATTTCCTCTTAATAATAAGATAATAAGAAGGTTATCAGAGGTTGAAGAAATCAGGACTGTTGAGTTGCCTTGTAAAGCTTTAAGAATGCAACATTATGTTGGACCTGTTGCTGATGACCTTTAAGCTACAGCACAGTACAGGCAGCTGCAGACTGAACAGTGGTCAATGAAAGTTTCCACAGGTGATAATATTTGCTATAAACAAAGACATTTGTGTTATCTATAACATCGTTCAGTCTGGGGAGGGCATATATGTAGTGTTTAAAGTTTTTACACAGATGGAAATTTTCTACAACTATCCAATGAGCTCTGATTTTCTCAGAGTATTTATTGTCTCTCAACCTACAGGACCATTCAGGGTAGCCAAAGCATCACAGATCTCTCATAAGTGTGTGCTCCTTCCTTACCAAGATAGATTTGTTGTCATGCCCCTCTTGCACAGTGCACAGATTGATTAGTTCTAGAACAGGGGTCTCCAAACTCGGTCCTGAAGGGTCACTGTCCTGCAGAGTTTAGCTCCTACCCCAATTAAACACACCTGAACCAGTTAATCAAGGTCTTACTAGGGCCTAGTAAGACACAGATTAGGTGGTTCAGGTGTGTTTATTTGGAGTTGGAGCTAAACTCTGCAGGACAGTGACCCTCCAGGACCGAGTTTGGAGACCCCTGTTCTAGGATATGGGTGGGGTTGTAGAAGGTGAGGGTTTAGGAGCAGAGTGGTGGTAGACAAAACAATTTATGCTGACTAAAGACTGACTTAAAACTCACAATAACTGATGAAGAGCTGCTGTACTCCACAAAGGTTTCTGGAAACTTGTGGATTTTGACAATGTAAGTATCCACAATAAATAATAATACAATTTCTGCCAAAACTAGTTTCTGCAGCCCATTTGAGACAACATTTTACATTAATAAGTAAAATATTGCTGCTGCTGTTGAGGTCTATGTAAGGGATAATGTGCTGTGGTTAGATTATTATAGCGAATTTAAACTTTATAGGATGATGTGGGAACCCAACACAAAGGGGAAGGGTCCCACATCATCCTCTCTGGGTTAAGCTTCTCACAGGTAAGCCCACAACAGGTTTGTGGCCGTTGTTACATTAAGGCTGGCCAATATCATGTACAGTAAAAGTAGGGCTGGGTGATATGGCCAAAAATATTATCAGGATTCTTTTTTTCATAGCATACAATGTCGATATTTATCACAATATTATTTACCTACCATTAATGGGGAAGGAAATGCTTTCCACATATTTGTTAGACCTCGAGAATTAATGTAAACATGTTAACTTGTTTGTTCACAATGAAACTCCTCAGAGTAGCTACTAATTTATGGCCCCGTGAAATTTATTTTATTTTCCCATAAATTCTGTGTTTTATGATCTTATAAATTAACAATTTAAATCGCTAAAAAAACTGTGTGTGAGTTTGTATATCAGACAAAAGTGCGCTGTTCATTCACACAGAGACACACAGAAATCACTTATTAGCGACATTCACTGACTGGCTGTTGTTGAGTTTATTTTTGCTGTGTAATAGGCAGTTAGATTAGTCCATATTGAATAAAAATGTACAGAGCTTATCATCGTTATCGGCGTAAATTTTATCGCAATCTCAATATGATCTTTTTGCCCAGCCCTAAGTAAAAGCAATATGATTATCTGCACTTCACACATCATTGAATCAACAGTATATTAAGTACTGTAGGAAGCCTGGATGTGAGAGAATGTTGGTGTTATTTGTTTGCCAATTCTCTGTTTAATTTACCTTGGTAGCTTTCTAACCATTATTTTAAATCATTACATATGTTGTGATGTTCCTTGTTCATGTACAAATTTGAATCGTTTGCAGGAAAAGGCAGGCTATGCTTGTGATAACAAAATGTATCAAAGAATGCAAATATATTAAATGAAGGAAAATGTTAAAAGGAGTGTTTTAAATATTGTGTGTCTTATGGATCATCTTTTAAATATGTAAATTTATGCAACAATTTATTTTTCTTGTAAGATGTTTTTACTTGTCGAATTTATGGCAACAAAGACTGTCGTCTTTAGACGTTATATCTGAGTCATGGTTTGAGGATGGTGTCACTTGGTGGCCAAACTATAGAAGCGATGAACGTGTAAACAGAGCTATCCAAAAATGTGAAGAGCCAGGAGCAGACTGAAAAAAGTATGACGTTCGAGTCCTCTCAAGAACTGGTAAGTATCTGCTTTCGAAACAACTCTGTAAACAAACTTAACATATTTAAAGTTCTAATAATTGTTTATTTTTCTATGTCAATAAAATATACATTAATTTACATTATTTTAACAGTCAGTACTTTATTGTAGGTTTGGAACAATAGTTGTTGTGATAAAGTGATAGTAGTGTAGCACTGTAAACCCCCTTTATGACAGACTATCATAAAATTCTATACACTAGTACAGTAATTACTCAAGTGGTTGGATAATACCACAAAATGGATTTGATAGTGTACTTTGTGTAAATTGATGCATTTTTGACAGTCATCATTTCTTGCATGCGAGTAATTATTATTGTTATTATGTTTCTTTGTGAATTTTGATCAGGTGATTACCTTAAAGCGAGAGAGAAACTGAGGGCCTCGCTGACCTGTAATACCTCTGAGTTACAAACAGATGGCGAGGAAGAAGTCATTAGAAAAGGGAAAAATTTAAGCCAAGGTTTCATTTTCTATGACTGACACAAATGCATAATTAGAAAAATACATTTAGAAATATATTTGTTATCTATAGAGTAGTGTAAGTACCAAGTCTGTACTGAAGAAAAAATGTGACCAGCATTTCCCAGTAGCATTTTGAGCGCTGTTGAACAGATTCTTAAACACATTGTGTTTACAAGCTCAACATACTGTATATGTGTGTGATTGGCTACAGACATCAACGTTTCAAAAACATGTTGTAAATAGACATATTTGACGCTCTTCACAGAGTGCTTACACAGATACACACAGGAGCGTTTGAAAGCAGCCATCTATCAGGGGTATATTAGGGATCATTGTAGCCAATTTCACAGACATACATGTTGAGCTTGTGAACACAATGTGCTTAAAATGCTAGGGGGAAAGGCTGGAATCGTCATATTTTTAAAATTTCAGTACCGACTTTGTAACAAATTCTGTACTTTTGACAACACTATATAGAGCTCACATATTAGGTAGTGCAAACATTTTTTTTGCTATGGTGTGATTTGCTGTAATTATCAAAGCAAGCAATGGATTATTTGTAGGGTGAATATTGTGCCTTACCAGTACTACAGAGGTCAAGTGAAACAATTGCTAGTACAGGCTCAGTAGTGTAGGCTAAATGCATATTTAGTGTTAGTTGAGTATAAGCAGTTCTTACTCTTAAAGCAATTTGATGCCCAAAAAATTCACTACGGTCAGTTGTAATTTGTTTTGTTTGTTAGGCAAATCTTTAGCAATACAGACTCTGACAGTGAGCCAGAGGGGGGTAAAAAGAGGAGATACCACAATCTCTACACTTGTCCACCACCACCTATTTCTCCACCTACTCCTGACATACCATCAAATGAAACTTGCCAGACTTCTACTAGACCTCTGCTAGACCTGAGGCAGACTGAATCTTCTTCTTTCACTGGTATATTCCTGTATTTCCGTTTAATAATTTTGTAAGCAATGTTGTTGTTAATATCTAGCTGTTTAGTTGTAACATTAAAATAACAGTATTCAGTCAAGTTACTTCTATGGGACTGATGCAGTTCGTGTAACTTCATGTTCTCAAACTAACAGGTTTCAGCTGGACATATTTGAAGGATTTATTAGTATTATACTGAATTATTATATAATGTATTATTCACTTAAATAAAATCTAATTATTGTCATTTTCATGTTTGACAGCAGCACCACCTGTCTCCTTTAATATATCTGGCATGCCTTCCAGTCCTCTACGCCAACTGCTCTGTTGGACATGTCCCAGATCTGATGCTTCTTCCTGAAGATGGTTATTACAGGTTACCCACGTTTAGACTGGGGAAGACGGGCACTGGACCTATTCCTTGCTCAGGTAAAATCCTTTCTATTTAAAACATTCTATGACTATACAATTTTTTTAATGATATACAAAACTTTGTATTTTTGGTCTTTAAATGCTTGCTTAACTCTTTTTGTAGCTGCTCAGCTGCACATTCTAACATTGTTAGAAAATGTGAAGGAACAGCAAATGCAGCTTGCTGCTGCTGTCAATAATCTCACTGCATGACTGGAAACAGAAACTCCTGTGGCTGAAATGCCTCACAATATCAGTGTCCCACTGGCCACCATGCCTGAAGTTGAGGAGTTGGAGTGGCTTAAAGATTCAAGAAATGCACGGGATAAACAAAACATGGTATGTTTTTTTTCATTATCTAAAGTTACTTCATGATTGCTGCAAATTTACTCTGTGCCTATATAGTATTCACTGCTCTCATCTATATTTTGAGATAATAAAAAAAAAAATATATATATATAATTTTATGTCATGTATTTTTGTCTTTTTAAATATCTGCTCTGGGTGCTGTTGGAGGTCAAAACACAAAACAAATCACAAGGAACATTCTTCACAGGCTTTTCTCAGATTCAGTAGCTAAAAACTAGAAAGGAGTCAATGGGAAGAAGTGCTTTAAAGAAATGCTCACAAGAAATTTGATTAGTAAGTATGATATAATACCAAAAAGTCTCCACAACCTAAATGATATAGCTAAGATGTTACTATTATTTTCTTTCTTTTGTAATTTAATCCCATCAAACAGAAAACTACTTTTGTGATATCTGATTCTGATCAATTTAAAGGGATAGTTCACCCAAAAATGTAAATTTGCTGTTGATTTACTCACTCTCAGGCAATTCAAAATGTAGGTGACTCTTTTCTTCAGCAGAAGATGATGTTTAGCTGAAACTGTGGTCCTTGGTGATTCATAAAATGGAAGTCAACGACTACCGTCACTTTAAGATTTAAAAAAACATATACAGGCAAAACAAATATAATGCCTGTGGCTCCTGACGATTCATTGAGGTCTTATGAAGCGAAACGATTGGTCTGTGCAAGAAACTGAACATTAATTACATTATAACCTATAATCCACAGCCTCATCAAATGGTCCTGAGCTTGTTCATACCATTGACTTGCATTATATGAATCACCAAGGACCACAGTTTCAGCTAAACAACATCTTTACTGTTCTACTGAACAAAAAAAAGTCACCTACATCTTGGATGGCATGAGAGTGAGTAAATCAACAGTAAATTGTCATTTTTGGGTGAACTATCCCTTTAAATTAATATTTAAATCGTCAATATACCTGATTTACATTACAGAAGAACTATCAATCAGGAGCTTATTAGTCTGGGGAAGTTGGGGATGTTTATTGCACATATTTTTTCTCCACAGTAGCTGTAAGGAGTAACCAGCCCTCTACCAGTGCAGCATATACTGCAATTGATTCTTATGCTATCCGTTGGTTTAATCTAGCCTCTGACCGTGGCGGTGGCCGGAAAGAACGTGCAAGAGCCAAAGAGAATTAACTGAGGTAAATTTCAGATAGAAGAAGCATAGTGGAAGTTTGTGTTTTTAGCTATTACTGTTTTTCATCAGCATAACATTACAATGAGGAATAGTGGCTAACCTCACTGCATTTAATGTGTCAAAATGACCAGATTAAAAAACTTTAATCTGGTCATAGTCACTCGCTGGTGTCTGAACACTGGTGTTTTGAGTGGAAAATTGTTTTAAATGTCTTAAATATCGAGGTTAGCCTGATGTGAAAACATGGAAAATGAGCAGCGGTCTTGACCGTCTCCTGACTTTCCTGCCTTTGTTCATGACCACACCTCAAGCCCCAGTTGGCCTGCTTTGGACCAAGGTATTCGGTGGCCCAAAAAATCCCTGGCCGTTGGCCCCGAGGAAGCCCTGATAGTAACAGTGGAAACTCGACTGACCCTGGCACACACTAGCACGTTCAACTTAAATAAAGACTAGTTTACAGAAAAAAACAGGAGTGTCATAATATAATTTTTGTGCAATAAAATAGACAATAAAACTTCGGCTAAATAGGTCCATTTACAGTCAATCAATAGTCTGGCTCTGAACGCTGCTTCAGTGGAACTCAACAAAACTAACAGCTTTCTTCTTGGTCTTTTTTTTGCAGATGCCTCATGGGAATTAAATGGCACATGTGAAGTGGCTTGTAGTTCCATGGATTTCCTACCCATCTTGTTTGCGGTTCATAATATGAATTTTTGGGGGATGTTTTTTTTTTTTTTTTTTTTACTTTTCACTGCCTACTTTTCTACTCAAGACCTAATTTTTAAGACAAATAAATTCATAAGGCTTATGTCACTACACAGCACGAGTAACCATTCAAATGTATTTTAAATATACATTGAGAAAAGTTCTGAGATTGTTTAACTATTTGTGTAGCACTGTTTTAAGCTTTGTGAATATTATGTAAGCACAAGAAGTAGAGACTTTATATGAGGTTTATATGAACTTTGGTTTGAGTTCTTGTGCAAGATCAAAATGAAAGAAAAGATGCACAGTGGCACTGTTGTTGCATTGTTTTTTGTATTGATTTGTTTTAATATGCTTAATAAATGGGAGATGGATCAAGGTATAAAGACTTTGAATATGACATTTACTCTGTCCAATTTGATTTTGAATGTTTGTTTACAGGGAAGTAGTGGCTGCTGACTTAGCCGCTAACATTAGATTATCAGGTGGTATTTTACTTTAAATAAAAGTTTAGTACAGTAATTGTCTTTACATCTAAATCAGTACTTTAACTTTTTGTTTTCTAAGAGCTTCATGTTGAAACCTAAGAGAAAATATCAGTAGCAAAAAACAATAAGATATTTAATCATGCATATGAGATGAAGATGCTTGAAGGAGATATGAATGCTACTTTTTGTGTGTGTTAGTGCGTGCGTGCGTGCATGTCTACAAAATGAGCTGGTCCAGATCTGGTATGATTCTGGACCAGAGCTGGAACAGATCTGGCCTACATTTGGGCCAAATCGCTATAAAGGAATCCGCATCTGGTCCGGAGCTGGCCCAGTGCTGGTCCGGATGAGTAAAAACGGATCCGTGCCGGTATTGGCCCGTTGTGCCAAAAAACACCGGTCCAAATCCGATGCGCGGATCTGGCACAGAGCTTAACGAATGGTCTGGGCCAAATCTGGGCCAGATGATTTTCGCTATCTGGGTTGTGTGCTGGCCATTACAAGGGCCGCCGCAATAGCTGGTCTAGGCTAGGAATAAGAGATATTGGAGGCGGTCTGCTAAGCATTCTTGCCCCAGGCCTTAATTTTTGTGGGAGGCTTCTTAGATAGAGCCATAGGTTTAATCAACCCGTAGGCATCTAGTATCCCTGGTTTTGGTCTCCTCTCACTACGGAAGTCATCCGGCCAAGGCCTGCCTTTCTGCTTTAGGTTAATTAATTAAATTAATTAATTAGTTACATTTATATAGCGCTTTTCTGGGTACTCAAAGCGCTTTACATGTAGAAGGGGGGAATCTCCTCGACCACCCCCAATATGCAGCATCCACATTGATTATGCGATGGCAGACATATTGCGCCAGAATGCCCACCACACACCAGCTTATTGGTGGAGAGGAGACAGAGTGATGAAGCCAATCAGTATATGGGGATGATTAGGAGGCCATGATGGACAGAGGCCAATGGGCAAATTTGACCAGGATGCCGAGGTTACACCCCTACTCTTTTTCCGAAAGACATCCTGGGATTTTTAATGACCACAGAGAGTCAGGACCTCGGTTTAACGTCTCATTCCCAGGAGGTCTCCCATCCAGGTACTGACCAGGCTCAACCCTGCTTAGCTTCAGTGGGAAACCAGTCTTGGGCTACAGGGTGATATGGCTGCTGGATGGTTAAATGCATTGTTTGTGTAGGTGCAGAGTAGATAGCAGCTAAAGTCGCAGGCTATCCCCTAGGCCTCCCCAGTGCAGTGGTCCCCGCTCTTCAGAAGCTAGCTAGTCAGCTTGGCCTCTACCGTAGGCTCTCCTCTAAGCTCCTTGAGGTTAGGCCTCTTAAGTGAGGCCTCCATTCCCCAAGGGCTTAGCAGAAGGCAGCTATTCTGTCTTAATGTTGAGAGCCCCAGCTGGTAGGCCTCCAGCCAGTAGCATGTCTCAGAGTCATGCTGACAGTACTCCTCTGCTAAAATCAGGGTCACTATTGGAGTACTTAGCTATAGCTCTAATTTTATTTGCCCTGCACTATCGTGGCTCAGGTCGAGTGGAACAGTTAAAACAATTCTTGATTACGCTCGCTAGAGCCTGAGCACTGCCACGAGTTAATGCTCATGATCATCTGGAGCAGGCTCTTGTTGGGCCTCCTCGAGAGCCCAGTAGCGTAAGACTGTACTCCCCTGGCTTAAAGGGTAAAGAGTGCTTTTACTGAGTACACTGCTCATTGGCAATGTTATGAGGTATTCCAAGCCTGGATGCTCTGTTTGTAACAGTCTGTTTTGCTACTAAAGTTGTGCTATCAGGTAGATGGTCTTAGCAGGCCTCCTTGAGAGCGAGTCCCCATATGTTTCGGGGTTTAGCATAAAAACAGTCTCCCCTGGGAGCCTCCCTAAATCTAGCCCAGAGCCTGGTCTACTTTTCAGGTTGAGCCTAGTACTCCCCTCATATCAGAGGGTTGTCTCTAGAGTGCTTAGCTCCCTAAGTCTGGTCAAGAAGGTTGAAGGACTCTCATGAGGCCTCCCTGTCGGATCAGCCCTTAGGCTGAAAGTACTTCCCTCAAGAGGGGTCCATATTAGAGTGCCCAGCCTCCATGGCAAAAACAAAGTGTAGTGTAGATCCAGGATTGAGCAGAGAAACTCCCCTCAATTGCAAGGGTTGGAAAGCGGTATGCTGAGCCTTTCTCTCCAGGATGCCCGTCTCTACGGTCCGGTGTTATAGGTTACTGCCAGTTTGCAGTCCCTTTCACAGGATGCCTCTCAGAATGTTTCAGAGGCTCTGTTCTAAGAAACAGACAGGTGGTAGGCCAGACTTGTTTATAAGAGCAGACCAGGTCGGCCTCCCTGGTGACATTCAGGGTTGACTACGTTCCCCTGAGAAGTGTCTCCCTTAAAGGAACCCCTTCCAGGTGAAGTTGTCGGTTCCAAGCATTTGAGTGGCCTTGGATGCATTTCGGGGGCCGCTTTGAGGCTTATAGCTTGGGCAGTGGCCGTAGGGAATACTGTCACTAACAGCCTTCTGTGACCTGAGGGGGAGTGGTTCTGGCATTTCAGTTGAAACTGCTATTTCTATGTTTGTCACAGCCATTCATGGCATGCATTCTCCTTGGCATGGCGGCGTGGGTATATCGTTCCCCAAAGCGTTCTAGGGCGCAGTGCGAGTTCCCTTTCGAAAGGGAACGTCTCAGGTTACGTATGTAACCTTTGTTCCCTGAGAACAGGGAACGAGACACTGCGTCTTCCTGCCATGCCTCAGGGCTGCCTGCTGAACAGTCCCTTCAGACGAAAGTGGATGACATGTTCTCTAGGCGCCCCTTATATACTTCCTGGTCGCACTATGATGATGCATTTCAGACACCGTCACACCTGAGGCGTTCCCCAAAGCGTTCTAGGACGCAGTGTCTCGTTCCCTGTTCTCAGGGAACAGAGGATACATACGTAACCTGAGACGTTTTGGTGACAATTTCTTAAAGGGGTGGTTGATCAGCTTTTTTCAAAGGCTGTGTTTATGAGGTGCACTGTAACATGGGTTCATGCTTCGTTTTTTAAAAAACGCATAATTTTTCACATATTTTACCTTTATTCTACACCACTCTGTCCCTTCTCGTAAAAACGGTCTGTTGAGTCCCTGGTTCTATGAAGCCCCTCCCTCAGAAATACGCAATGGACTCAGATTGGTTAGCTGGCCCAGTGAGTTGTGATTTGCTAACCGCCTAGTGCATGTTGTCCTGAAATGTCACGCCCTTACCATTACAGGTAGTTGCATATTCTCAGGTGTACTGTAATAAACAAAGCAGAACCTGAGCAAGAAAAGCTGTTACAGGATGTTTCAGAATGGTATGTTTTTTACTTGTAGTTACGCTGTTATTTGTAAATGCTACTACTGTTTATGTTAGCTTTTGATATACGGTTTTAGCCTTATTAAAGCTTTAGTACAGCAGAATACATGATTGCCTTGTAGCCTTTTTTTCATATAATCGTTTTAACAAATGATACTACAGTTCTCGAAGGGATTATTTGATTACAGACTGTAGATCTATGCAGCAATGTACAGAGACATCCTTGATGATAACCTGCTCCAGAGCACTCTGGTCCTCAAACTGGGGTGAAGGTTCACCTTTCAACAGGACAATGACCCTTAGCACACAGCAAAGATAACAAAGGAGTGGCTACGGGACAACTCTGTGAATATCCTTGAGTGGCCCTGCTGGAGCCCAGACTTGAACCCGATTGAACATCTCTGGAGAGATCTGAAAATGGCTGTGCACCAACACTCCCCATCCAACCTGATGGAACATGAGAGGTCCTGCAAAGAAGAATGGGAGAAACTGCCCAAAAATAGGTGTGCCAAGCTTGTAGCACCATGCTCAAAAA
Organism: Rhinogobio ventralis; assembly: GCA_039654625.1. NCBI lineage: Eukaryota > Metazoa > Chordata > Actinopteri > Cypriniformes > Gobionidae > Rhinogobio > Rhinogobio ventralis. The sequence goes on along the minus strand of CM077206.1, from coordinate 28,932,331 downwards.
GACTTGAGGCTGTAATTGGTGCCAAAGGTGCTTCAACGAAGTATCAAGCATTTTTTGTGTATTTTATTTTTAATAAATTTGCAAATATTTAAAACAAACTTATTTCAAGTCAAGTCAAGTCAAGTCAACTTTATTTATATAGCGCTTTTTACAATGCAGATTGTTTCAAAGCAGCTTCACAGTGTTAAACAGGAAAATAATGAACAGAATTTGATTTGGCTGTACAGCCGCTCTGGAGAAAACGGTGATGTCATCAGCTCATTTCAATTATCATATATATTCAAGTAATGTAGTTGATATAATTTAATTTAGTAATTAAATTTATTTGGATATTTATTTGAAAATTTTGTGTCCCCAACTGAGCAAGCCAGAGGCGACAGTGGCAAGGAACCAAAACTCCATCAGGTGTCCTAATGGAGAAAAATAAACCTTGGGAGAAACCAGGCTCAGTCGGGGTGCCAGTTCTCCTCTGGCCAATTAAAAAACAGTGTATGTTTATTATTTTGGCAGCCTTATAGGTCAGAAGTAATATTAGATCGGATTATTCGAAAGATCGGAGGCATCACACCGGGTTTATTGAGGATGGCGTGTCAATTAAACAATTATTAAATAGGAATATTCGAAATATCATCACGCCGGAGATGGATCCATTGAGGATGCCATGTCGATGAGCAATTTCAGAGGGTAGACTAATTGACACGGTCTCTGCAGACACTTCAGGGATGCGTTGGTAATGTCTGGGCGCTGGTCCACCATCTGATCTGGATACAGCCCGGATCCGGCTGACTGCAGTAAACCTCGGGATAAACAGAGAGACTAACATTAGCGTAGATGCCATTCCTCTTATGATGTAACGAGTACATCAGGTGTTATGGGAAGTGTTCCCGGTTCCGGCTGACCTAGTTAATGCAGCCTAGCAATTTGAATAAAATATAAATTAAAATGTTTTATGTGTATGCCATAGTAAAGAGATGCGTTTTTAGTCTAGATTTAAACTGACAGAGTGTGTCTGCTTCCCGAACAATGCTAGGAAGGCTGTTCCAGAGTTTGGGTGCTAAATAGGAAAAGGATCGACCGCCTGCAGTTGATTTTGATATTCTAGGTATTATCAACTGGCCAGAGTTTTGAGACCGCAATAGACGTGATGGAGTATAATGCGTTAAGAGCTCGCTCAAGTACTGGGGAGCTAAACCATTTAGTGATTTGTAAGTAATTAGCAAGATTTTAAAATGTATGCGATGTTTAATAGGGAGCCAGTGCAGTGTTGACAGAACCGGGCTAATATGGTCATGCTTCCTGGTTCTAGTAAGAACTCGAGCTGCTGCGTTTTGGACCAGCTGCAGTTTATTTATTAAGCGAGCAGGGCAACCACCCAGTAGAGCATTACAATAATCTAGCCTTGAGGTCATGAATGCATGAACTAACTGTTCAGCATTTTGCATTGAAAGCATATGCCGTAATTTAGATATATTTTTAAGATGGTAGAATGCAGTTTTACAGATGCTAGAAACGTGGCTTTCAAATGAGAGATTGGTATCAAAGAGCACACCCAGGTTCCTAACTGACGATTTCACTATTTCACTTTTGCATTATGGGGTATTGTCTGTAGAATTGAGGAAAAAATTATGAATTTAATCAATTTTGGAATAAGGCTGTAACATAACAAAATGTGGAAAAAGTGAAGCGCTGTGAATACTTTCCGGATACACTGTATATTTGGATTATAATGTTCAGGAACTGAGTTAAAAATGAATTGTAACCATTGTTCCCTAAGTCCAGCGTCCATAGGAAGGCTAAACAAAGAGGTCTGCAATCAGGGTGAATATGACAGCATTTCGACGGCATGGCAACAACACTACTACATAACTCTTGCTCTTCTCAACATGGCCTTTGTTGCATGTTCCCGGGGGCAGGGTTTATGTAAATTTTAGGGTTAGTGATATCACTAACCCACAAGAAGCTCGTTGTAGTCCCTACCGGCTGTTTGTTGTAGTCCTTAAAAAGCAATTTCTTTAAAAGAAAATATCTCACTTTTCTTTGAACTTTGAGCGTTGTAACTTTGCTATGTTTATGTCTAAACAGCAACATTACACACTAACTAAAGTTAAAAAAGTGAAATCATAATCAACCACCCCTTTAAAGTTAATACAATTATTATATACTAGGGCTGTCAAGCGATTAAAGTTTTTTATCTAATTAATTACAAGATGTGGCGATTAATTAAATCGCACATCAAATTTGGCTGAGAAATTCAAAATAGACATTACAAAAAGTAGCTTCAGAAAGAAATATTTTGGGGTGAACTATACCTTTAATGTTTGTTTTTATTAATATGGAAATATGAAATTACTTTTAATGAAATTATACTCTAAATAAGAAACTAAAACTGCCAGTAGGTGGCGATAAATGTCTAATGAAGTAAGTCATTGAGTCATTCATCATTTGATTTGTTCAAACAGCTGATTCATTCAGGAGTAAAGTAAATGGTTCATAAAGAGAATTTAATTCATATTGTAGATTCAGAAATAAAATGCCACTGTGTCGGAGATGAACAGTTCTGCATTGTCTTTATTTTTTCGTTGGCAAAACAGACAATATTGTGTCTAAAACAACAAAATATTAACTTATCTATTTTATTAAACTGTTGTATAAGATCAGTATCGCATTTGCACTCGTCTCGTGCTATTTAAAAAAAAAAATGCACTCGTTACCCGTGTGATATTGCTTATCATGATATAAATGTAAGGGCCGTTTTCACACTGGCAGTTCAGTTCGAAACGGGGCACTGTTCACATGAAAGGAATGCTGTCATGCGGACCTGGGTGAGCTGAGGGGTAACGAATTCGAGACTCCCTGAAGGAGGTGGTTTGAGTTCGGTTGCGCAACTCGGGTGCGCAAGAAAAGTAACCTGTGTGTGCGTTTTATCAGATGACAATGTATTTAGTTCAATAAAATATGTAAGGAATGATAGTATTGATGATTTACCTTGGATACGAGCGAGTGAGCCTGCACGTGTATGTGTATTCACGCATAGCACCGGCGGGGAATAATCGCGCTCTGATGCGGACCACAGCAAACGTGCCCAGTGTAAAAACGCCCTGAGACTAAAACATTTTTGCCCCAAGGGACATTTCTAACTGGATTCTATAGGCTTCTTCACACAGTGAGTTGTTGCCCTGCATCCATGGGTGTCAGAACCATTGTATGGGACAAGACCCACCCACTTTTTATGACCAATGATATTTGACCCCCTCACTTTTATCGTCTCTAATTCAGCGTACTAAGTAGATTATGTAAATCACCATTAAACAAAAGGAGGAAGTTGAATGGCGCTCTTTTTCTTAGCATCTTTTTCCACAGTGAATCATTGATTCGTTGATCTGTTGAGAATGTCTTGTGTGTTAACCGGGAACATACTCTGAGTTCTCTGAACTTACTCACGGACACGTTTTTGGAACCAGCATACCTCGAGTAAGCAAGGCTGGTGTTAATCAGTAATTGAAGTGAATGGGGAAAAGTCACGTGAGAGAAGGCAATGGCTCCATCGCGCTATGATTGGTTCTGTTACAGTTCTATGAGAGAGGACTCAAATGCAGGAATGAGTGATCAGGGGTTTATTGACAAAACAGCTGACAAGACAAGGAATGGTGAGGAGGTGAACACAGTCCAAACAGTAGGCAGATAAGGAACACAATCACAAGCAGAAAGAGCAGCCACTATAACTAGCTCAAGAAGGTGGTAGGCTGGAGAGCAGTTATGTCAGAGCACAGCGAGACCAGAGGATACCAGCGATGGCCAGGCAGAAATCCTAGGGCAATGCAATCAGGTATCTCATGAAACACACCAAGCTTGCAGCTAGGAAAGGAGAGCAAACTGCCAGGGAAGCTCTGCTTGCAGGACAGGAACTAAAGACACAGGAAACAAGACAGGACCAAAAGGCAGCACTAACACTTAGTAATACTAACATAACAGCACACATAGGCACAAAGTACAACAAACCAGCAACAGATGAGGGAAAGAGCACACATTATAAAGGGAGCAGAAAACATGAGGAACAGGTGAACACACTCAGACAAACAAGGAGCAGAGAACATGAAGAAAGAGTGAGCACACAGACAAGGAACAGGTGAGCACACAATTAGTGAAACGAGGACTAGACAAGGGGGCGTGGTAACAGGAAACAAGGAGGCAGGACACAAGGAGCACATGGCAAACACAAACCAAGACAGAGCCATGTGTTCAAGCACAACATAAACAAAGATATATTAAACAATGACAAAACAGACAGAGCTGTCAGAGGAGAACCCTGACAGGTTCGTGCGATAAATCCCGCCTCTTGTTTTCATGCGCATTCATGGATCGGCCTGAAGATAATGATGGCGTTAATGGGAAGACTAATTAAAGTAAATAAACAACACAGCCATTTAGATATCACCACTTTATGTCACGTCAAAATCAAACTTAAAATGACCTGAAAACATGATGACTGTGGGGATTTTAGTGAGCAAACATCTTGGGGAAATTAAAGGTGGGGAGAGCGGGGCACAACCTAACGCGGGTTTAGTTGTAACACACATGGTTTAACACTTTCCACACATGCCAGGATGGCGAAACTTGGTGTATTTACTAGTTGCCATATCAACACTATATAGAAAAAAAATTGCATCAAAATTAAAAAATCTTTGGAAGATATCACTGAACATTTATTTAACCATAGCAAAAGTACATTTCTTACTTGCATTAATTTTTCATCTGTTTTTTGTGTTTATTTAAAATAAGACATATCTGATATTATTGTAATCTTATATCTGTTATTTAAGAGTTGAGATAGTTCTTTAATGCTGATCTAACCAGCAGAAGACCCGGGTTTAAATCCCAGTTGCTTCCGTTGAGGCATGTTGTCACACTGCGTTACAATGAGCCCCTATTAGAAATATGATATTATATTCTATACTTTTATGAATTCTATTGAGAAACCATGAGAAAAATGTGAATAAAGACTGTGAGTCAATGTTCAGAAATGCTTAATTATTATTATTTTTTTTATCTATGCTGTATAACTGTTTTGATGTGTGTTTGTTGTCAAACAAAAAAAAAAAGTTTATTTTTAATAATTAAAAAATGCCACTATTTTTATTCAAAAAAGTTAATAATTGTATTTTATTGACAAAATATTTTAGTTTGTCATGGATATTTTTTGATTATATCAGGTAACATTTTAAGATGCCATAAAGTCATGTTACAATGTGCCCCTTACATGTTACAATATACCCCACCTATGGGGCATGTTGTCACATTTCACTTCCATTCTTTCGGGGTAAATCAAGAAAAAAAGTATACACTATATTAATGAAACAAAACCACATAATTGTACTAGACATGTGTGCAATTAATGTGGGAAAAAATAAATACTCTGAACCCCAAGCGGATTTACATACACTGAGAAAATCAAAAAGCGTTAGGTTGTGCCCCGCTCTCCCCTACATCGTCGTGACTGTGTACAGTGTAGCCTACATGTACAAGCTTGATGATGACTGATGAAAGAAAAGCTGAACATTAGTTCACAAATAATATATATTGTTGAAATTGTTACTGCCTTTAGAATAAATGTCAAAATACTAAGCTTATGGAATGTATACTTGGTTTTAATAAATAGTACATTACATAGTGTAACAATACAAAATATAACTGCATTTGGTCTCTCTTTATTATGTAATGTTTATTTAACCAGGAAAATTAAGTGTAACAGGGACATACATTTACATTTGATGTATATTTGCCTCCTCGTTTTAAAACATCACCCCACACCACTGGCACACACATACCTTTTTGTTTAAATTAACCTTGTATATATTTGTATCCTGTCTTCAATCCATCTTCTTCATCTTGTGACTGATCAACCGATTGGATGTACGAAAATGGATTATGCAGCATGATTTGCTGTTTTGGCTTGTGAGAGCCTGGAGTTTGTTCTCACCAAAAACTTCTGTCTTCTTGTTGTCAACAGCCCCTTCAACATCGAGACCCTGAAGTCATTGTTCTGGATCAAGTGAAATTATCATCACCCTATAGACCTCCCAGACACCTCTGGACTAAACTGGAAGTTCGTTGTCATCCGATGTCTGGAGACTGCTAACCCTGGGTCCAGAACACAGCCGGACCCAGAGCCTGTTTCACCACCTATTCGTGTGTGCCCTCCGCAGATGGAGAACTACCACCCACCACGACGCGTCAGCCAGAGCCCAAGGATAAGTGGACAGCACTGAGCCCCGGAAGAGGAGACCCCCAATGAGTCTGACCAGGGATCTAAGCCCACAACATCTGTGGATGAGGTTTACTGGTGAAAATAGAGACTGAGGACTGGCTGATGGACTTCAATTCGGAGGTATCGTCTCCCACCCTATGCCACCCCATTTCATGTTCCTCATCACTGTTCCTAAACAGCACTATGGACTGTTTGGACTGTAATTTGTTTATTTGTTCGGAACCTTCACAAACACACAATATGTTTACATAAATGCTCAAAAGCATTGCAACTTTGCTATCAAGTTTATCCTGAATAGACTTTTCAGACTACTTTTCAGAATTCTTCACTGCAATTGTTTAATTTTCTGTCAGCATTTAACGTTTTTTATCTCCAATGTTGAATTTACTATTTATATTAAATGCTCAGTTTCAATGACTGTCCAAAGCACGTAAATATACAAGCATGAAAAGTTACTTTACCCAGGGTTAAAAGCGGTGTTTAGAATGACGACAACCCAGGGTTGAGCTCAGTGTGAAAAGTGCTTGCCTTTGAATTCTGTATAAATTGTGAACTGAATATGATTGATTAATTTTATTAGTGACCGGGTATGATTTATGTCTCAAATATAGACATGAGAAAAACAGAATTAATTTTAATCTCCTAATTGTTATATGCCTCTATAAACGAAAAAAAAATTAAATAAAATATTGGTCAGTTTAGGAAAATGTAACCATTGAAATATAATACAGTGCCAACAACAAAGTAAAACCACAAACCATGAATAGCCTATGTAACCTAACAAAGTGAGGCGATATTAACAGATGCGACAAAGAGACTTAAATCGCAAAGCCCATTTATAAAAAGATTAGAGAACCTTGTTCTGTATAATTTAAGTGTTAATCCAACAACGATCGAATAAATACACAACACAAAGAAACTTGATAGATTAAAAACACAACACAAAAATAACTTATGACTTTCTCTTCTTCCGCCATGATGATTATTTAGTTTTCATTAACTCCGCCCACTTCCAGCATTAGACTGTTGGCTTAACCAAAAAAAAAGTTTTCAGAAACAACATTCTCTCCACTGGTTTTACAGGAGCATACACATTAATCAATTCCATAATAATATTTTCAAACCTTGCTATTATCTTAAGTCCCTCCCCGCTATTAATGGGAATTTCCATCATTCATGGCATTCATCTGCCCTGTATTACTTTTATTACATCATAAGATATAGGTAAATAAGTCATTGAAAACATTTATTACTCAAAAAAATCTTTCCTTCCCACTCCATCTATTTAACTTCATTGTCCTTTGTGGGCAAAAACATAATATCTATATTTTAAAGTTTCATTAACTCATAAACCCATTAACTCATAAAAATTTTGCTTGCATCCCTCACCCCATTAACATTCAGGGCGGAGATTTTAAAATTGTTCATTACGAGGGAAGAAAACAGCACTATAAGACAGGTTTATATTATTCCATTATTCATTGTCTGAGGACACACTTTTTGTACTATCTTTTTTAGACGATACACCTCTGGATTTGACAGACTTTCACTTTTCTGTTTCATTAGCATTTTTGCTGGGTCAGTGAATAAGGAAAGATCTGGATAGTCTATAACCCCAACATTCCTCGCTGCAAGAAGTTCTTAATTCGTTCTATACTATAACCACTAGTCTTGTCTCACATTATCCTCAACCTGCACTTCAGAGAATTCTCGCTCACTTTCTGAGCCAGACAAATCATTTGCATTCAAAACCATCTCAACTTTTAGTAACAGTCTCATCTTGTTTTTTTCTTTGATGTAGTTTGACAAAATTTGACTTTCTTTTCACCGCTTGTACTTTTAAAACAGCTTCATCCTCTTTGAGTATTTCACCCTCCATCTCATCAAACTCAATATCCATCTCTTTTTTTTTTTTGCATTTGTTTCTCAGCACTCTTAAATGCATATACTGGTTCTTCCTTATCTGCAATCAGTCCAAAACCTCACCAACCTCTCTTTCCCTCTCCACACTATTACTATGACTTTCGTTTTGACTTTGAGACCCACTTTCATCTTCTGTGCCAATTGATGCATTCTTTTCAGGACAAGCGTGTACCAAGTGCCCCTTTAAAATTTAAAAGCCATATTCAGTTCATCAATATCACTCTTTAAAATCAAATGTACATGTCTGCAGAAAGACACAATGTGCTTCAACAGTGGGGATTTGCAGCCTAAGGGGATTTTATTTATCGCAGAAACCAACTGTCCATGTCTAGATAATTTACGTTGCAGCGCTACATCACTGATAAACGGGGGCAGGTTAGATAGCAATACTTTTCTCGCTGGGTTAACAAGGGGGAAAACCTTAAACAAACTGTCATTAAGGACTATCTCAAAAACTTTATCCAAGAATAACACCACAGCACTGTTCATTCTAGACACCAAACGAATACTACTATGGCCAACCTATTACAGCTAACACACATTCCTTAGCTGAGCACTAAACCCAGACTGGCACTTTTATTCCATGCCGCTGAGTGAGGTGCACATAACTCGTCTTCTCCGCATTCGCCATGACACCAAGTTAAAGAACTGGCCAACACAACCCCCCTGTTCCCACCACAATATGTTTAGTGCTTTGAATAATGCATAATGTATAATGAATTCTAATGTAAAGGTATGGTAACCCACTAGTAATGACTCAAGTATTACCAAATCCTTCAGAAGTAATTACTAATTATGTGGAATAGTATTCTAAAGTGAAAAGCATGAGAACTTACTAGTAATTAAGTCTTTCTACACTTTTGAGGTTTTTCTAAGGTTTTGGATAGTAATGACTCAAGTGTTACTACATCCTTCTAAAGGAACTACTCATTATTTGGATCAGTATTCTAAAGTGAAAAGCATGAATACCTAAAAGTATACTTTTATACACTAAAAACTGGGCCAATTTAGTCCCAAGTAGTACTGGAATAGTACAGTTACAAGTATACTACTAATACATTGATATTAGTATACTTACTGCGTAAAGTATATTTAAAAATATACTTGAACTTTACTTAAGTCAAATGAATTTCACTTTATAAAATGAACTTGAAGTATACTTATTTTTGTAAGGGACTACCATCTTCAGAGTTCCTTCTTTATCCTCACAGATCTTTAATCAATAGGTTTCTTCTCAGCAGGTTAGATCAGAAGAAGAGCTTTTATGGATTTTAATTAAGTAAAACAGTTTATTCTTGTCTCTGTACATGTGTTTTCAACAGACCTTACATGCTCCTACTGTCAAGATAAACATTTTACTGATACTTCCTATATGCAGATATTATTAATTTGTAGGCTGTATTAAGGTGTAGGCTAGGTCAGTATCTATGACCAATATGCCTGATATCAAGTAAAGTGATGTTTTGTATTAAAATTGTGAATTTGTGTGTAGTGTGTAGAGACAGAAATGAATAGTTTGCAAATCAGAGATTTAGATATTTTGGTCAAACTTTTGAGATTGGATTGGTTCTCAGCATTGCAATGGGGGGAGGTTGGACATTGCCACTAGAAACCTGCAGTCATTGTGTGCTATCTAAAAAAAAAAAAGCATTTACCTGTTGACTTATTATAAGTGAGTTTAGATAAACTTTTCATACATGTGTAAAAGTTGTTTAAAGGAATTCAGAGATGATTTACTATTAAAAAAAAATGAAAGTCTCCCTATTAATCAATATCTCTATAATGGAGAGAAATAGATAGATAGGCATTAAAATTGGAATTTTGAAAACTGTGATACTCTTTAAGTAATCCTGAGTATTGGTTATTTTTTTGCATTGTCTTTGCTACCAAAACAAACTATCAGATAATATTGTGTCTGATTTTTTCCATACCAGCTAGTGTTTACTACAGTGTCACAAGTCTTCTTTCAGTGCTTATTTCTGTTTGTCACTAACTAATGCATTTACCTCTATTACCAGTAGATGTCATCCATGATCTTTCTTGTGTTTTGTTGTGTAGAAAATAAATCGCCTTGAAATGAATTTATACAAAATGTTCTCTCTAATGGCAACTGGATCACCCTCAAAGTTTGGTTAATAAAGATGTTTTTTCATATATATAGCCTATTAGGTTGGACAGAGTTATAGTTTTTTTTACCACAATATCTTCTTTATTCCCTGACACATAAATTCCTGTAATCATTTTTATTCAGGCTTTTTACCTGTTCTAAACTCCAACTTTAAACTAATTTTCTCACTTGTCTTTTTAAACCAAAACCGTTAAAAAGTCAAACTAATCCAACACCGTCATTGGTGCAGTACTAGGTTTCTGTCAGAAATATTTTGTATGTTATGCTTTCTTATTTCTCAAATTGATTTAACATTTTACACATCACTATATTAAAGCAGTGAATTCAAAATGGTAAATTCAAACAAACTGCAGTGTTATTACTTCTGCAACACATGCTTTCAGTAATAGTTATAAAAACAGCTGTCTTGAAGAACAATACATCAACACCTTCTGCCCTAGAGTTTCTAAATCTTTGTACTGTATTAAACCTCACAGATTATCACTTTAGTGCAAATGGATCTGCTTCATAAACTAATAGCAAATCGAATATAATCTTGCAGTGATCGAATGGGCATTACAGCAAACTAATTATGCTTCACAGATTACACATTACAAGTAATTTAGCACCTTTTTTGGCATACACTATGAAGAGATTGCAGCCTTTGTGCTTGACTGAAGTGCTGTAGTTCATGACCCATTATAGTATGACTGAGAGCGGACTCCCAATGCTATTTATCAGTTTTTCAATTAACTATTGAACTGTGTGCAGAGATGGGAAAGTGCACTGCCTACTGGAGAGTGCTTATGTCTGGACTGTGAATTCTTTGACTGAGCGCATGAGTGTGTTGAATGATGTTTATACATGTAAAGTGTGTTTATGCATATGTGTATATTGTTGTGTCTGGTGAGCAGTTTATTGGGTGAATAGGGAATTTAGAGTGTTCCTGTGTGTTTTCTTTCTTTAGGGTTGACTATAAATTAATTCTCAAGGCAGTCTCCTCTTGCAAGGATTTCACCTTCTAGTGCTATGCACTCGTGTCAATTCGCTGCACCAGCTAAATAGGTTGAGAAAAATATAACAACAAAGTCACGTCATAACACAGACAGAGGCGCGAGGATATAAACCACAGCAGCTTGGTGCCCAGCCTCTTTTGCTTTCTTGCTTATGACAGGTTGTCGTTTCGCACTCTCCTGTGCAGCTTATCTGAGTTGCGAGGATTCGCCCTCCCAAGCTGTGACAGCGCGCTCTACACAATCATCAGGACGGATATATCGGATTCCCTTTCTTCACTATGTGAGTGCATACTATAACATTTGACTGTTGTGTCGGCGATACCCTGTGCTTCACGGTACTATACTGTGGCTGGTTTCGACTGTGCTTAGGTACTGTCTCACCGCAAACCTAATATATCTTACGTATATATTATACATTATATTGCCAACAGTATTGGGACACCCCTCCAAATCATTTAATTCAGGTGTTCCAATCACTTCCATGGCCACAGGTGTATAAAATCAAGCACAACATTTGTGAAAGAATGGGTCGCTCTCAGGTGCTCAGGGAATTCAAGCGTGGTACCATGATAGGTTGCCACCTGTGCAATAAGTCCATTCGTGAAATTTCCTCATTACTAAATATTCCACGGTCAACTGTTAGGGGTATTGTAACAAAGTGGAAGCAATTGGGAAAAACAGCAACTCAGCCACGAAGTGGTAGGCCACGTAAAAATCACAGAGCCATGGAATCTGTTTCAATGGCTGAGCAGCTGCATCCAAGCCTTACATAAATGCAATGCAAAGCGTCGGATGCAGTGGTGTAAAGCATGCCGCCACTGGACTCTAGAGCAGTGGAGATGTGTTCTCTGGAGTGACTAATCACACTTGTCTGTCTGGCAATCCGATGGACGAGTCTAAGTTTGGTGGTTGCCAGGAGAACGGTACTTGCCTGACTGCATCGTGCCAAGTTTAAAGTTTGGTGGAGGGGCGATTATGGAGTGGGGTTGTTTTTCAGGGGTTGGGCTTGGCCCCCTAGTTCCAGTGAAAGGAACACTTAATGCTTCAGCATACCATGATATTTTGGACAATTTCATTCTTTCAACTTTGTGGGAACAGTTTGGGGATGGCCCCTTCCTGTTCCAACCTGACTGTGCACCAGTGCACAAAGTAAGGTTCATAAAGACATGGATGAGCGAGTTTGGTCCTGACCTCAATCCGATAGAACACCTTTGGGATGAATTAGAGTGGAGACTGCGAGCCAGGCCTTCTCATCCAACATCAGTGCCTGACCTCACAAATGTGCTTCTAGAAGAATGGTCAAAAATTCCCGTTAACACACTCCTAAACCTTGTGGAAAGCCTTCCCAGAAGAGCTGAAGCTCCTATAGCTGCAAAGGGTGGACCAACTCCATATTAAACCCTACGGATTAAGAATGGGATATCAATTAAGTTTATGTCCATGTAATTGGGGCATGAGTCCCAAATCTCTTGGCAATATAGTGCACATATTCGCTGTTGTCGCTGTGCAGTTATTTTATGCCGTGCGGCTCCATCAGAAGGCCGAATTCACTTTCAGGTATAAGTGTGTTTTCACATTATAAATTTAATTGATGCCCAATCTTTCTGCGTGGGTGTTATCATAGTATTAAGTGCCTACAATGCTAAATGAGGATGTGTTACTGACGGAGTCATGGATCATAGCTCTCTCATCTTCGTTTCAAGTTGCAAATTGTGTTCGAATATGCTTCTTCTCGACGACGGACAACATCGATGCCCATAATGTTTAGGGATTCAACATCTGAAGGAGCGTCTGACAAGGGCTGAACGATTTTGGAAATCTAATTGCGTTTTTTTAATTTTTTTTTTACCAATATTGCAATTTAATATGCAATAATTTTTAAGCTCTTTATCTTCTGTATTATTCAACAAAGACAAGCAATTAATCACTGTATAGTAGTGGTAGGAATCTTTAGGCACCTCGCAATCTGATCCGATTCTGATTCTGGGAGTCACGATCCGATTCCAAAACAATTCTTGATCTACTTTTTTAAAATTAATTAACCTTATTAATAAAACTTAAAATCTTGTTTTATTTAATTACATATGTAATTATAAGTACTTTAAAAAATGATAACATCAGACAGCGGGAGATCTAATAAGCTGCAATCACACTAATGCACAGATCTTTTTTGAAACAAGACAACTAACCACGGCCACCACCTTTTAGGATGCCGTTGGCTCCAGCTCACCCATGCTACCTGGGCTCAGAGCAGCGAGTGCGTCAACACAACGCTTCTCAGCTTCAGGCACCACAGCGACATAGAGGGGCTGAAAAGGCCCAGGGACGCCTCGTCAGCACCATATTCCCATTGCTCCCCACCACAGAAAGTTCCTAAGATTCAGCTTTCAGGATAAAGCCTGTCAGTTCAGAGTCCTACCATTCTGTCTATCTCTGGCTCGTCGTGTTTTTACAAGATGCATGAGTGCAGCCCTGTCTCCTCTTTGGTCTAAGGGCATGAGGATCCTGCCCTACTTAGATGATTGGCTGCTTTGTGCCCCAACAAGACAATATGCTCTTCATAACACCAATATTTTGCTGGAGCATATTCAGAGGCTGGGCCTTACTGTGAACGACACAAAGAGTTGGTCCCTTGTTCTAGAGAACACCACCATTTGAACTGTTGGATGTTGCGGATATTAGATTGTCCTTGAAAGTGTATTTTCTTTTGGTCATTGCTTCTACTAAACGTGTTGGTGAACTTCATGCCCTGTCAGTAAGTGAATCGTGTTTACGCTGGATACCAGAGGGTTACCAGATTTTGGGGTCATTCTTCTACAAATATATATGGAGCAAAATTATAGTCAGGAAATTCAAATATTTACAGATGGATCAAAAGATCCTGATTCAGGAAATACAGCAGCTTCAGTATACATTCAGTATACATAGAATTGCTAAAAGGACAAGTAAACACTTATCAGTTTATTCTGAAATGATAGCCATTTTGATGGCTCTTCATTGGGTGGAAGAAATTCAGCCAGTAAGAACAGTCATTTGTTCAGACTCATATTCTGTTTTAACAAGTGTATTAATTGGTAAATCTACACCGAGACAAGACATATATGATATTCTACAAAGCATGTTCAAAATTCGCCAATATAGATTAAGTATATCATTCCTGTGGGTACCGGCACATGTTGGGATAGATTAAAATTAAGCTGATCAAATGGCAAAGAAGGCTCTAAAACACACCAACATAGATATAAACATATCACTAAGTAAAGCAGAAATTAAAGGGATAATTAGAGGGGCTATGATTAGGAAATGGCAAAAGATGTGGGATGGGGAGGTAAAAGGTCATCATCTATACAACATTCAAAAACAAGTTGGAAATGGAAGGAAAAACTTTGGAAGTAGGAAGGAGGACACTATAATATCTAGACTCCGTATTGGTCACACAGTCATTCACTCTAAATCATTGATTGTTTGTTATTGGAAAACATGAATCAGGCAATTGCTATAAATGTGGTTTACCAGAGACTGTGGAGCATGTGCTATTAAATATGTGTAGCATATGAAAGAGAACAAATTCAATTAATAGAAGAATTAAGTTTATTGAATATTGAAAGTGTGACACTGGAGACAATACTAAAGAATGCCTCAGCACAGTATAAAGTATATCATGCAGTTATTAATTATTTGAAAACTATGGGTTTAATAAATAGGATGTAAGGTTACATTGTAAAGAATTTTTTTTTTTTTAGGTGTTTAGTTGGTTGTCACTATCTCTCTTGCTCCATACTCTAGTCCAGTAGGTGGCGGAAATGCACCTTTAAGTGGGTTTGCTAACCACCATTAAAACTAAAAGAAGAAGTAGTAGTAGTAAGGGCATGTTTGGTTGGAGAGAAGCATGGCCTTCTCTTATGTTAACCTTGTGTGTAGAGGCCGGATTGAGAATCTTGTTTTAAGCTCATCCTAAAGGATTTCTTGTTCATCCCTCATTCACAATGTGGATCTTTCGTGTTCTACTGGTTGAGACATCTTCCACTACATAGGCTGTACTGCTTATTGTGGGTTTTTTAATGATTCATGCCCATATCATCATTGAATAAATTGATTTAACGGATAAAGGGACATTTGAGTGCTATAAGGATACAATTATTGCAACGTAACCTAAACTGAAGCCTGAATTCCTTTAAATTTACGACTTGAAATGATCTACTAGACTGTTTGCTCATTCCTTGTTTAACAATTCTCTAGCATCTGCACCAGTTTCTCAAAGAACTCCAATGGAAAGCCATTTCTTGGACAATTAACAGATAAGCTTGTTTTCTTTGTATATCTTTATTCATTCTGACATGCATGCAACTGTCTTTATGTGTTGACCCTCTCTTTTTGGTATTTATGATGGTTTTTGTGTGGAATATTTAATATAAACACTTTTGCAACTATTTCTGTGTTTGGACTGATGGTTTGAGTGTTTCTGAGTCTGGTTAAATCATTATAGTCAATTGAGTCCTCCTTATACATTTATGTGTTATTTGCCCTTCTGGGAATTCTCAGCTGGACTGTTACACTTCATAAAATGAACTTGAAGTATACTTCTTTTTTGTAAGGGTAGCATTCTCATTCTCAACAGGGGCCTCAGAAAACTTCCAAGGGGGCCACAGGATGACGTAAAAGTATTTAAACAAATTATAAAAACATTAAAACAATCTAACGCTAATCTAAACCAAAAGGTGCTTTAAAAAATTGCATAAAATCATGCGTTTATTAAAGAAGTTCTTGAAATATCTAAAAATCACAAAATGAATCATGGTTATTTATCTTAACTAACCAATACTCACAGTTTCTGTGAAGGAAAAAAAACTATCAAAAGTCAAAAGGAGGCCTTCAAGTCAAAAAGGCTGAGAATAGCTCTAAATACTTTTTTTATTAGAATTCTTCATTTTACATTTGCAGTATAATCTGGTTGATCATTTCATCTTGCTGTCATTCATCATGAAGGGGGAGACACCTAGAATAAAGCAGAGAGCAGTTTATTGGACAAAAATCTGGATTTCCCAGTGAGTGCAAGAGGGCAAAATGTTCAAATCAACATTTTTCGTGAGAGTGACTGTAAATGTGCCGTTTTGTCAACTTTCATTTTGGCTCCAAAACTTGGACATATGTGACTACAATTTTTTACATATTTAATATGGTCTTTTAAGGGGACCTATTATATATAGTACTTTTATAAGGTGTGGACCAACATTCCACAGGCCACAATCAACGACCTGATCAACTCAGGAGATGTGTTGCACTGCGTGAGGCAAATGGTCACAACAGATACTGACTGGTTTTTTGGACCCCCTCAGTCATTTTTAAAAGTTAATACTTGATGAGGTTCCACGCACATTTATTCTCACCTTACAGCATTTCTGCAGTGAACTACATTCCTCTCACCAGGAGTTCAAATAAACTATTCTCCCTTTTTTGAGGATTGTTAAAAAAATGTTTTACAGGACAAAGACGTCAGAAGTCGTTTAATGAAACAAACCAGCAGTGTCCAGTAGTGATGGCAATTTCAAAACACTGCTTCATGAAGCTTCGAAGCTTTACGAATCTTGTTTTTGTTTTATGGATGGCTCAGATAAACAGGTCAGTACGAGACTATTAACTACTATTATTCCTTTTAATTGTACTAATGTCTAATTAAAACTTCTACAAATGTATAAAACTGATCAGAGATCAGGTAAAACCCACAGACACTTTAATGGTTCTCAGTCACTCCACGTGATTCATGGGTTCACAGAGATCATCGCCCCCTAGTGGTGAACCATTGACATTTCTAAGTGTTTCGAAACGTTTCGTAACAGTGATGACGTAACAAAGCCTCGTTTACTGCAATCACGTGACTTTTGCAGTGATACACGCGCTGAACCAATTGAGTCGAAACAAAAGATTCGTAAAGCTTCGAATCTTCATGAAGCAGTGTTTTGAAATTGCCATCACTACTTTTACCCTCTTCATTGAACTGCTCTTGCCATCCCATATATTTGTCATTTCAAACAAATCCATGACAAATGCCTTCCCTGCATAACTGTTTGTCAGGCAAGTGAGGCATGCATTGATAAACTGCAGCAAATGTAAGAATGTAAAAAATTCCCATAATTCCACACTTTAATGTATATGGCAGTATGAAAAAAATTCAAAAACAATGTAATTTTATGGAATTGTGAACAAAATCAAACATGAAATCACTGACCTCACTCTCAAGCATCTACCCAGGCCTGAGGCGCTCAAGATTCTCCATAAACAATTTATAGGGACCTATTTTGCAATAAAGCCTTCCTCCTACTTTGCCTGCCCAAATGTCCTGTGACATTAAATGGACCCAAAGAGAAGCAATGCTCTATTTTCATTTAATTATCCTTGAAGTTACAAATTGATACATACAAGTACATGTAGTCTGGGAGGCAGCAGGAATGGATGTAGCAGGTTGGGAGGCAGGATTGGATGCAGCAGGCTGGGAGGCAGGACTGGATGCAGCAGGTTGGGAGGCAGGACTGGATGCAGCAGGTTGGGAGGCAGGACTGGATGCAGCAGGTTGGGAGGCAGGACTGGATGCAGCAGGTTGGGAGGCAGGACTGGATGCAGCAGGTTGGGAGGCAGGACTGGATGCAGCAGGTTGGGAGGCAGGACTGGATGTAGCAGGTTGGGAGGCAGGACTGGAAGCAGCAGACTGGAAGGTAGGACTGGAGGTAGCAGTGCTGGAGACTGTAGGCTAGGAAGCAGGTGGGACAGCAAGATTTTGATGACAAAGAGGAGTTAATTGGGTTACAGTGTAGGTAATCTGATGAGGATGAGTCATGACAATAGGCACAGTGGTGGGAACAGTTAAATGGTGGAGGAAAAGTTGTGTAATTGGCAGGGAACTGGATGGATGGCTGTGAAGGGTGTTTGAAGAGGTGGGCAGTGGCTGGAATGGTATAATTTGCCAGAGGCACAGGGGCAGGGAGGGATTTAATTGTGACAGTTGGACGTTTTAGGACGTTTTAGTGGAAGATCTTCTAAAAAGTGTAACAATTGAATGTTTACCCTGGGATTTTTTTCTCCATTGTCATCTAGAAGGTCAATGCTTTTCCCAACTGCTTTTGTTACAGTGAATGGGCCAACTAACCTGGCCCATTGGATAGTTTTCCACCCTTTCTATGCTGTCTTCTGATGTTTTGCCTGATTACTGTAACAAATATCCACTGCAGGCAAGTTGAAGGAACCCAAGTGCAGTTTATTAACTCAAAAGTTCAAAACATAAAACAAAGACGTAGCAAAACAAACTTGGTTTGACTTGGCTAAACTTGACACAAACACACTTGACTATAACAAACACTCACCAACAGTGGGTTACCACATTCAATACAAGACAAGGACACATGGCAAACATGAGGGCTTAAATACACTGAGACTAATGACAAGACAAGGGACACCCGTGAACACATACCCAATGAACCAATGACATGACACAAGACAAAGGAGCACATGGCAGGATTACATGACAAGACCAGGAAGTGCATGGCAAGACATGACAGTGAACATGGCAAACTTAAACACATGAAACATAACCAAAACACCCTGTGACAATTACTCTGTCCCCAACCTGCATGACACTGGGCTTTCCTTGTTGTAGTTTTCCTTCGTTTCCAACCTGTGCCATGTTGTCCTGAACAATTCTGTAAATCCTGTCCTGCCTGTTGATGGATTCTGAGATGGATTCCAAGGCAATCATGTCCTCTACGCTTTCATTGATCTAAGGATAAAAATTAAGCTTTAAAATGTTAAATGTCAAGTTGAATAAAATGTACTTACCTCATAAATGCACTAATCTCATATGTGTGTGGTACCTCACATGGATACCTAGCCTCACGACCAAAAAGTAAAAAAATAAGGGGAGAAGATTGTGGTTAACTGTTTTTTGGTTCGCAGACCAAACATGGCTGCATCCAAATAATTAGACCATGTGTTTGGCCTTTTTTCAACCAGCTTGCTTAAATTTGGACAATGCAGTTTGTTTCCTCCTCCTCCCTTTTGGATTTCAGTGGTAATCTACCATAACATTGGTAGCCATCTTTTGTTGGTGCAAGTTTTCCCACTAAATCCACTCCCACTACCTCCCATGGCTCTGCCACCTGATAAACATCCACATGTTCAAGATACATAGTTGCTACAAATTAAGAATATTCTTCTTTAAAAAAAACAAAAACAAACATGAATTACCACAATAGGGGTGTAAGAGAAGGGTTTTTTTTTCTCTGGGAAACTTCATAGTGTTACCTAAAATATTTTTAGGCCAATAAAACCTCTTGTTTATAACATTAAGAGTTGCATGACCCCACAGTGGGCACCTATTGAGCTACTGTGGAACTCCTTAAATATGATTTTGGCCTTTTTGACTTTTGCCAGAGCACCTTCTTTTTTTCTTGATGTAATGCAAAACTTCATCTAAAAGTGGCAAATTGTGGTCTATTATTATATTACAAGAGAAACCATTGAACCCAGGTTTATAATACACATACATGTATACTCACTTTCAATTATGAAGTTTTTGGCTTTGCAAACATATTTTTTTTTATTTCCTGGAAAGACCCTGAGGTAGCTTTCCAGATTTTTTTTTTATTCAAAAAGAGTTGTAAATGTTGCCTCATCCATCTCTGATATCACCAGATGTTGATGACATAGGTAGCTATATATAGTTTGTTGTAATGATGATGAGCAGACAATTAGAACATCACCTTTGCTCATTGGATGTTAGTTGCTTTCACTATTATAGTTAATTTGCACCACTGGTCTTTCACTCTGAGTTATTTAGTTGCAAAATGGACAAAAGAATGGCAGTACCTGTTACCTGTCTTCCTGATTACAAAATAGCAAATTGTTTTTAAAACAGTTTTCATATACGGCTGAAATATTAGGATGCCCCCAACATGACATTTAAAGTTTCTAAACTAATTTAATAACTAATAACTAATTTAAAACTAATATTTCTTTTTATCTTTTTATTAGGACCAGAAATCTTACAATGATGCATGCAGGAAGACCAGCAGAAACAACTACAAGCAACACTTTTTTTTAAATTGGGGATAATAGGAAATAATAGTAATGATCATCACCTATATCAGGAGTCTCCAAACTCAGTCCTGAAGGGCCGCTGTCCTGCAGAGTTTAGCTCAAATCCCAGTTAAACACACCTGAACCATCACATGTTGCATCACATTTAGATCTATGGCATTATATTAAGATCGTGGCATGAAAGGTTGCAGAGATAAATATTGTAGCCAATCACAGACATGTTGAGCGCAGTAGTGAGCTCATCATTGCAACTCAGTTTCTGTACACTAACGAATGCTTTCATCTTCACTAACAGTGCAAACGTAATATAGTTAAGAGATTCGTTGAATAAAACGGGAGTCACTGATAAAAGCGTCACTGATAAACTCTTCTGTTTGATTGACAGCTTCAGCGCGTGCTGCTCCAGCGATTGCAAAGGGAGCTTTCTTTGATTGCTTTCTTTATAGAATTTAATCACCGTTAAATAACAGATTATTTTCATCCTACTAAGAGAAACAACGCAAGTTGATGTTTAGTCACTGGTTTGATTTACTGACACACAGACAAAGAACATCTCATTACATTTCAGATCAGGCATTAGAATTAACACAGTTACTTACATGTTGCATTACTGTCGAGTCCAGGCAGTATCCTCAACGGCATGTTTATTGCTTGGTAACTCGGATCTGGTTTAACACCACATAGGCCTATGTTACTTACGCTACCTATTCTATTGCATGTCATGCACGAATTGGTGGGTGGGGCTAAACAGGCAGTGAGGAAGTAGGCATTGATATTCTTCTGCAGAGGCGGTGCTTGCCCCCACTTTGAAAAAAACTGTCGTTTGCTGGGCCTGGTGTCAATAAAAGCTTTTATTGGACTAACAAGGAAGTTTTCAGTTCTGAAATTTACAGGATATTCTTATAGTATGATGACTTCTTATATGTCAAAATCAAGGAAAATTTGATTTCTCAGTTCATGACCCCTTTAATACATCTGAGATGATTTGACAGATCCCAGATCTTCTAATCGTGATAACTGATCTCTGGCTAATTTGGTTCTTCAAACGAATTTGCGGATTGGATTAAAATATCTGGATTAAGTTATCTGAGATTACTGCGTGTTCCTGTGTTCCCTGAAAAGGGCAGATGCATCGATACTCGAAACTACGATCAGCAACGCAGCGATTGGCTGGCGGCAAGACAGCAACGTAATGACATCATGTAATTAAAAAAGCCACCTGGCAAAAAACTTGACAAATAAAAAAGATAAAAAATAACACACATTTCTGGACCTTTATAAGGAAACAGCCAAACAACATAAAAGTTATAATAGATAAATGAAATGTGCACAGTTTTTTTAAACATGATTCCCAATTATTTATTTTCACGATTTTATAGTATTTGTACACCCTTTACATTTTTATTTCAATGTTGTAATTAGCAATTCATTAAATTTTGTAATTAAATTAGCAGATTTTCAAGCAGATTTGTTATGTGACAGTATTAAAGTTTCTTAAGGGTTAAGATCAAGTTATCTGCTTCTGCTGCGCTGCATCAAGCCCCTCCCATAATATCCGTCATCACTTAAATAAGTACAACGTGTGTACACCTCCAATAAAATTATTATTCCATCACAAATAAAAAAGTGGCTGTGTCTATAGTATTATACACAACATTATAATATTATTTTCAAATACATTTTTATATTATTATTATTATTTAAAATAACTATTGCCCCTGGTTCATTAAGGAACTGTTGTAATAAAGTAGCAGTGGCTGGGACAGATTTTAAGTATCACCTCAAAATGCAATCTAATCCCGTTTACATTAAATAAGCCTGCTAAAACTTGTGCATTCGGATGGTGATTTATTCACTGTGGAAGAGCGAGTTTTGTGATTCTGCGCACCTGGGAACGTGCTGCTCACGTGGTCAATAACATGATTGTATGCTGTAAATAAAATGTCATATGCTTGGTATAATAAGTTTATATATATATATAATTTAATAATAGGAAAATAAAATCTGTTTAAAAATAGGAAGATATATAGACGCACATTATAGTTAAAATGGTTTTCTGTCTTGTAATTTATCTCAAAATTAAAGATGTCATTTTATTCCACATGGAAAAGAGCGGAAATAAGTTATTACAGCCTCTTATTTACATGAGGTAACCATAATGCTGCCTGGTTATTTTAACATATAAAATTGCTGTCGTAATAACAGCCCATTTCAAATGTTTATGTGCTTTTCTTCTTTTTATTTTTTGAGCGGTGATGAAATATATTGCTCTTGTAAATACCTTACAACCCCACGAGAAACAATTACCGTCCAAATAGGGCTTTAGGCTACAGATTCAATTGTTCAGGTTTATTTGTTGTTGCAGTGCTCTAGATTCACAGAATGATAACTAAAAAAGACTCACAGTTTAAAGTTTAACAAGGTACAAATGTCCACAAGGGAGAGTAACTGAAATTAATTGTCAGTTTAGTACGTTTACTGCTGTATCCTACTTACTATGGATGTCTGTAATCATTCATGTCTGTAATCAAGACAAACGCACAGATTCAAAAACAAACAAACAAAAAAACATTGCAAACAATAAAGTGTTGAACAAAAACAGTTGTAGTTTGTCATTAAAACCTAATTACGTTTTCTCAATAATCCTTTTCTCAATAATCCTAAAATGTGTGTAGATTTCAGAAGTGTTAACATTTTCAGCTTCATGTGGCACACGCATGTGGAGGAATCTCATGAATATTCAAATAAGCTCCGCCCAGTGAAACTGAAAATCCCAGACACTGAATATCTCGTAACACCAGCATGCTGGAGAATGAGCTCTTGAAGCTTCGCCCTCTTCTTAAGCACCAGCTCATTTGCATTTAAAGGAACACACAAAAATGGCGCGTTTTTGCTCACCTACAAAAACTGGCTATTTTAACATGCTGTTATCGGTAGGGTATTTTGAGCTAACATTTCACGCACACACACACACACAGGGGACATCAGAGACTTTATCCATGAACGAAGCTCATCAAACAAACACAACATCACATTCCAAAGATCACAGAGACCCCCCTCACCGAACCATTAGCAAGTCATTGTCCATGGCACCAAAATGGCCAAAGGAGGGTCCTTTTCCCCCTGCCTGCTTAATCTCAAACCAGCTTGCAAGGACAACGTTGGTCAATAAAGAAGATTTTTCTTTGTTCCACAAACATAAAACCCTGTAAGACCACATGGGCAAGAAACACTGCTGTGACCCTGTATAAAAGCATAAATCGAAAGTCTTATCAGGTTTGTGAAGACATTCCCATGGCCAGAAATCAGCATAGACTGTAACACTGTGAAAGTGACACCTCGCTTCCCCCTGCACTGTAAAAAATATTTTTGCGATTTAGTTATTTCAACTAATTTTCTTCAGTAGAGATAACTAGATCGTCCAGACAACAAGACATTTTAAGTTTTCTTGTCCTCAACTAGACTGAAAGTTAAGTGAACAAGTATAATTGTTGTTTTAACTCAAAAACATGTTGAAACAACTGCACTAGATTTTTTGTTGAGTGAACAAGTATAATTGTATTTTTAACAAAAACATAAGTTGAAACAACTGCTCTAGATTTTCTGCAGGCTTTACTCCAATTATACTCCAAATGGAGTGGCATCTGCCCAAAGGTACGCTGTAATGCTCTAAAACGTCAGGTTAAATAGACTGAAGCGACGATCACCCGTTGTTTAGCGCCATTGCATGGCCGTCTACGCAGTACTCGATCCCTTATCTCAGGGAACCGAGGTTACGTAAGTAACCGAGTACGTTCCATTTCGAATGGTCAGTCGTACTGCGTCTTCTAGACGCCATGGGAAACTGTTCAATCCCGCCGTGCTAATAATAAACCCAATGATATGTACTCCCTCAGGTTGAACACTTATTAAAAGGTGCCCAAGACTAGAGTTATTGACACAGCATAACATATATATATAATATATATATATATATACACACACACACACACACACACATACATACATACATACATACATACATACACTCACCTAAAGGATTATTAGGAACACCATACTAATACTGTGTTTGACCCCCTTTCGCCTTCAGAACTGCCTTAATTCTACGTGGCATTGATTCAACAAGGTGCTGAAAGCATTCTTTAGAAATGTTGGCCCATATTGATAGGATAGTATCTTGCAGTTGATGGAGATTTGTGGGATGCACATCCAGGGCACGAAGCTCCCGTTCCACCACATCCCAAAGATGCTCTATTGGGTTGAGATCTGGTGACTGTGGGGGCCATTTTAGTACAGTGAACTCATTGTCATGTTCAAGAAACCAATTTGAAATGATTCGAGCTTTGTGACATGGTGCATTATCCTGCTGGAAGTAGCCATCAGAGGATGAGTACATGGTAGTCATAAAGGGATGGACATGGTCAGAAACAATGCTCAGGTAGGCCATGGCATTTAAACGATGCCCAATTGGCACTAAGGGGCCTAAAGTGTGCCAAGAAAACATCCCCCACACCATTACACCACCACCACCAGCCTGCACAGTGGTAACAAGGCATGATGGATCCATGTTCTCATTCTGTTTACGCCAAATTCTGACTCTACCATCTGAATGTCTCAACAGAAATCGAGACTCATCAGACCAGGCAACATTTTTCCAGTCTTCAACTGTCCAATTTTGGTGAGCTCGTGCAAATTGTAGCCTCTTTTTCCTATTTGTAGTGGAGATGAGTGGTACCCGGTGGGGTCTTCTGCTGTTGTAGCCCATCCGCCTCAAGGTTGTGCGTTTTGTGGCTTCACACATGCTTTGCTGCATACCTCGGTTGTAACGAGTGGTTATTTCAGTCAAAGTTGCTCTTCTATCAGCTTGAATCAGTCGGCCCATTCTCCTCTGACCTCTAACATCAACAAGGCATTTTCGCCCACAGGACTGCCGCATACTGGAAGTTTTTCCCTTTTCACACCATTCTTTGTAAACTGTAGAAATGGTTGTGCGTTGAAAATCCCAGTAACTGAGCAGATTGTGAAATACTCAGACCGGCCCGTCTGGCACCAACAACCATGCCACGCTCAAAATTGCTTAAATCACCTTTCTTTCCCATTCTGACATTCAGTTTGGAGTTCAGGAGATTGTCTTGACCAGGACCACACCCCTAAATGCATTGAAGCAACTGCCATGTGATTGGTTGATTAGATAATTGCATTCATGAGAAATTGAACAGGTGTTCCTAATAATCCTTTAGGTGAGTGTATAGATATATATATACAGGGAGTGCAGAATTATTAGGCAAGTTGTATTTTTGAGGATTAATTTTATTATTGAACAACAACCATGTTCTCAATGAACACAAAAAAACTCATTAATATCAAAGCTGAATATTTTTGTATCAATATTTTAAGTAGTTTTTAGTTTTAGCTATTTTAGGGGGATATCTGTGTGTGCAGGTGACTATTACTGTGCATAATTATTAGGCAACTTAACAAAAAACAAATTTATACCCATTTCAATTATTTATTTTTACCAGTGAAACCAATATAACATCTCAACATTCACAAATATACATTTCTGACATTCAAAAACCAAACAAAAACAAATCAGTGACCAATATAGCCACCTTTCTTTGCAAGGACACTCAAAAGCCTGCCATCCATGGATTCTGTCAGTGTTTTGATCTGTTCACCATCAACATTGCGTGCAGCAGCAACCACAGCCTCCCAGACACTGTTCAGAGAGGTGTACTGTTTTCCCTCCTTGTAAATCGCACATTTGATGATGGACCACAGGTTCTCAATGGGGTTCAGATCAGGTGAACAAGGAGGCCATATCATTAGATTTTCTTCTTTTATACCCTTTCTTGCCAGCCACGCTGTGGAGTACTTGGACGCGTGTGATGGAGCATTGTCCTGCATGAAAATCATGTTTTTCTTGAAGGATGCAGACTTCTTCCTGTACCACTGCCTGAAGAAGGTGTCTTCCAGAAACTGGCAGTAGGACTGGGAGTTGAGCTTGACTCCATCCTCAACCCGAAAAGGCCCCACAAGCTCATCTTTGATGATACCAGCCCAAACCAGTACTCCACCTCCACCTTGCTGGCGTCTGAGTCGGACTGGAGCTCTCTGCCCTTTACCAATCCAGCCACGGGCCCATCCATCTGGCCCATCAAGACTCACTCTCATTTCATCAGTCCATAAAACCTTAGAAAAATCAGTCTTGAAATATTTCTTGGCCCAGTCTTGACGTTTCAGCTTGTGTGTCTTGTTCAGTGGTGGTCGACTTTCTGCCTTTCTTACCTTGGCCATGTCTCTGAGTATTGCACACCTTGTGCTTTTGGGCACTCCAGTGATGTTGCAGCTCTGAAATATGGCCAAACTGGTGGCAAGTGGCATCTTGGCAGCTGCACGCTTGACTTTTCTCAGTTCACGGGCAGTTATTTTGCGCCTTGGTTTTTCCACACGCTTCTTGCGACCCTGTTGACTATTTTGAATGAAACGCTTGATTGTTCGATGATCACGCTTCAGAAGCTTGGCTATTTTAAGACTGCTGCATCCCTCTGCAATATATCTCACTATTTTTGACTTTTCTGAGCCTGTCAAGTCCTTCTTTTGACCCATTTTGCCAAAGGAAAGGAAGTTGCCTAATAATTATGCACACCTGATATAGGGTGTTGATGTCATTAGACCACACCCCTTCTCATTACAGAGATGCACATCACCTAATATGCTTAATTGGTAGTAGGCTTTCCAGCCTATACAGCTTGGAGTAAGACAACATGCATAACGAGGATGATGTGGTCAAAATACTCATTTGCCTAATAATTCTGCACTCCCTGTATATATTTTTTTTTTTCTATGCGTACTGGGCTCATAAAGGCCAGTAACTACAAGGAAATTTTTTTTAAAGCATTGAAGCATATGAAGGCCCCAGATGCCAACTTATTAAGGGGACAGGCTAAACAGAAGCTGTCTTAGTATTCATTATACAGCAAGGATTTGTGTCTGCAGCGCAGGGACTTCCAGGCTGTAGAATCTGGTAAAAGTAGACGGTGAGGACCAGCCTCCCGATCTACAGATGTCACCAATAGAAACTCCACTAGACCACGCCCAGGAGGAGACCATGCCTCTGGTGGAGTGAGCTTTGACACCTATGGGGCATTGGAGGCCCATAGTATCATAGGCTAACGCTATCGCGTACACTAGCCATCTGGCTAGGCTTTGTTTGGTGACTGGAAGTCCTTTAGTGCAGCCACCAAAGCAGAGAGAGTGATTACCTGTGCTTTGAACGGTGTTGAAAGCACTTTGGGTACATAGCCATGTCTCGGTTTGAGGATGACTTTAGAATCATGTCACCAACGCGTTTAACTGATGCCAGTGCTAATAGCAGGGCAGTTTTCAGCGAAAGCGGTTTCAATTCGGCCATCTGTAACGGTTCGAAAGGGAGGTTCTTTTAGTCCTCGTAGGACCAATGAAAGGTCCCAGGCTGGCACCGTTCTAGGGCGGGGAGGGTTAAGCCTCCTGGCTCCTTTTAAGAATTTTACGACCATGTCGTGTCTGCCTACTGATTGGCCATCTATCGGTGCATGAGATGCGGCGATAGCTGCCGTGTACACTTTGACTGTGGATGGAGTGCATCCTGCATCCAACATTTCTTGCAGAAAAATGAGTATCTATGATATCTCACATGACACTAGGTTATGGTTCCTGACTGAACACCAGTAAGAGAACACTGACCATTTAAGGGCATAGAGACGCCTAGTAGACAGAGCTCTAGCTTCCCTGATAGTGCTCAGGACACTCACTGGGAGGTCAACCTCTGCCCTCCTGAAAACACTCCATATTGTTTGAACCGTTTGGGGATGGAGGATCCATTCCCCTGGGGACACGAGGCCAATGGAGAGCATGTCTGCTCCCTGGTTCAGTCTGCCTGGCACATGCACTGCTTTTAGTGAATGTAATTTGCCTTTTGCCCAAAGGAGGTGATGTCTGACCTGTTGGTTGAGCCATCTCGACCTGATCCCGCCTTGGCGGTTTATGTAGGAGACCACTGTCGTGTTGTCCGTACGGACTAGGACATGGTGACCTGAGAGACGTGGTAGAAAAGTCTCGAGGGCTAGCACTACTGCTAACATTTCTAGGCAGTTGATGTGCAACCGCTACTCCGTGCTCGACCATGAGCTGTAGGCCGGTTCGCCCTTGCACAGAGCGTCCCAACCCAATAAGGCCTAGCATTCTCGGAAAAATTCTCAGGGGTCTATTGGTTCCCGTTTTGA
The DNA here is from genome assembly GCA_039654625.1 of Rhinogobio ventralis. NCBI lineage: Eukaryota > Metazoa > Chordata > Actinopteri > Cypriniformes > Gobionidae > Rhinogobio > Rhinogobio ventralis. The sequence goes on along the minus strand of CM077206.1, from coordinate 28,903,669 downwards.
ACAAACATGCAAGCTGCTGTGTAGTCAGAGTGCGCTCGTTCGACAGCCATGACCTAATTTGGGCCGAGTATAAATCATTCCCAGGAAGGAGATTCTCTGCCTGGGAAGCAATGAGCTCTTGGCTGTATTTATTCTGAGACCCAGGCATTCTAGATGGCTGAGTAGCACAGATTTGTCAGATTTTAGTTCTTCCTCTGACTGGGCCAGGATGAGCCAATTGAGGTAGTTCAAAATGCGCATTCCCACTTGTCTCAAGGGGGAGAGAGCTGCATCCATACACTTCGTGAAAGTGCGGGAGGCCAGAGACAGGCCGAATAGCAGGATTGTGTACTGATAGGCCTTCCCGTCGAACACGAATCTCAAAAACGTTCTGTGAAGGGGGATAATTTGGATATATGAAAGTAAGCATCTTTCAGATCCACTGAGAAAAACCAATCCATCGGGCGCATTTGCGCGGTGATCTGTTTTAATGTCAGCATTCTGAAAGGCAGTTTGATAAGAGCCTTGTTCAGATGTCTGAGGTCTAAGATGGGACTGAGGCCTCCATCTTTTTTGGGGACAGGACAGTAGCGGCTGTAAAACCCTGACTCACTCTGTGCTGGAGGCACCGCTTCTATAGCTTTTTTCATCAATAGGCTCTCTACTTCGGTTTTGAGGACGTGAGTTACGTTGCTCTCCACCAAAGTGTGTGATATGCCTGCGAAACAGGGTCCCAGCCAACATTTATATGTGGGGCCCATATGGGTATGAAATGGGCTGAAAAATGGGCCCCATATAGGATTGTCGACAGGTTCCATAATGTCAATTTCAATGTCAATTGCCCAGATGGATTTCATGTTGGATTGCACTTGCCACTAGGTGGGACTCAAGTGGGCAACACGCACAAGACCCATCTTGGTCCTAGCTTTAACCCAGACAACATTTTTATGGGGGCCCATGTGGGTTTAAAATGGGTTGAAAAATGGGCTCTTTGTGGGATTGTCCGTGGGTTCCATAGTGGCCCCATGTCAATTGCCCAGATGGATTTCATATAGGATGGCTCTTGTAAACAGGTGGGCCCCAACTGGGCAACATGTACAAGACTCATCTCAGGCCCATCTTTAAGTTTTTTGTGGGTACTACAAGGTTACTACATTGGCTGAAATATGGGCTTTAAGTGGGTTTGTCCACGGGTTCCATGTTGGCCCCAGCAACTTACTCATGTAGGTTTTATGCAGGATTTTACAGGGCTATAGGTGAGGCCCAACTAGGGATCATCTGAGTTACATCTAAATGAGTAGCAACACCACACAAATACGTTTTAAAGCATTAGATTAGCATATTAGCATTAGCATATTAGGCAACTCTAAATAACAAAAGCACACAAATAAAATAGCAAACAATTACCATGACAGAAAGCACTAGAGAACACAGTGAGAATGAAATTGTTTCAAATTACAGTTTTATTTAACTAACCATCATTATATGTCATGTTTATGTCACAATGGCACAAAACTATTTTAGAACTAGCCTTGTTTTAGAAAGCTCTTAACCCACTTTAACAAGAAATTTGGGAATACAATAGTCAGAAAAAATACAATAACTACAACAGTTAGAAGCAGCAACTTATAACCATAAACATTTTATAACTATAACATTTTCAGTAAACCTTAAACTGCAGCCATCCTTTGGTACATTCTTGATGCCCTCTGTCCTCCTCTGTCTCTTGCTCCAGTAAACCATTTTGACAGTGCCCTCTCAGCTTCTTGACCTTTGACGTGAGGGGTTGTTCTTAAGAGCCTCTGCAAAAACAAATACATTTTTAAGATAACAATATACAAGCTAATTATTATTACAAATAGGCATGGTCTGTATGAATCTATTGGTAGTTACTAAATTTGGCCGATCTAGCAAACTGATGACAATGAACTTTAGCACCGCAGTGATGTCATCAACAGTGTGGAATTATTACAAGGTCTCAAAAATAATAAAATATTTCAACATTTGCTGTGTATGTTCTAAAGAAATATCATGTGGAGGAATACTGGCCAGGGCTCGAAATTAACTTCTAAAAGTTAGGAGCACCAGCAAAAATGTAGGAGCACCACAACTAAAATGTTTAAGTGTGTGTGTGTGTGTGTGTGTGTGTGTGTGTCATGTGCAAGTAAACCGGTCATTCAATTGTCAGAATAAAAAAGTTGCTTGTCTGGAAAAAAATTAGATTTTTGTGTTGTAAGTATAATTGATTCTGAAATAATATTCTCACCAGTGTTCTATCAGCTATGGCATATTTAAATCTGCATATTTGTATTATTTACCCCAAGGACATTTTTTTTACCTTTATAAAAGGGCATTTCCCCCCTAATCTTATGAAATTAAAACATTTTAAATTCTTACATTTGATCAATAAATTCAATTAGAATAAGACACTATAGGGCTTTTGCCAATCAAATTAAATAATTTACACTGAAAGATTAAAATTGTATTGAATAATGTTATGAGATTGTTTTAAATATATTTTGAATATACAAATAAGAAATGTTGGACAGAATAATAATTTTAAACATGAAACTAAACTGCATGTCGGTGGTGGAAAGTGACCATCTTAATGAGTGAGTCATTGATTCAAACGATTCATTCAAGAATGAGGCGGTTCTTTACGAATGGGTCATTAAATCTTTGACTCAACCGATTTGTTCAAAACGCTAAATCATTCAGTAATGGAAGAGTATTGAGAAGCGCTGTGGTTCTGCTGTGATCTTCATTTGGAACTATTTTCGCTACTGAAACAGAACAAAAACAGTCAATATTGTGTATAAAATGTAAGTGACTTTTAACTGTTTATTGAACTGTTGTATGAAATCAGTGTCACATTATTAATCGGGATGGTATTCAGGAAAACAACACTCTTGGTCGGATGTTGCTTAACTGCATCATATGTTAAAAATATTAAAACTCATTGGGAATTTTAACAGCAGTATGTTAACTGAGTTTCTTTGTGTGAGCTGCACTCATTTGTTTTGATTTCTCCACGAGCCTCAACAGCACAACCGTTACCGTCAGTACATTTGTAACGCGGACTCAGGCAGATTGGGATCCATGTGCAGTTTATTAAAATAACACAAATTTACAGTACAAGCAGGCGTGGGTCAGTAAACCAGGGTGAACAGCAATATCAGAGGCAGTGCATCAATCATGGTCATCACAGGCAATAAGTCAGGACAGGCAGCAAACAAACAAGAATCAAAGTCCAGGCAAACAAAGATCAAGGGCGAGAGATAAACGGTAGTCCAAGGCAGAGTCAAACACAGGCAGGATAATCACAGGGAATAACGCTCAGAAATGCAGCCGGGGCAAACAAGACTTCACATTGAATAAGTATGAGAGCAGAGTTTATATAGGCAAGGTGATGAGGAACAGGTGTGCAGTAATCAGTCCAGGAGTGAGGGTGTATGGGAAATGAAGTCCGAAATGGAGGTTAGTACTCTGGTGAGTTCGACCTCTGGTGGCCGACAGTGGAATCAGAATCATTCTCACGTTTTAGTGATTCCCTAGTAATTTTTTGGTGTTGACGTTTTAATCAGGCTACTTGTCTGGTCGGGTGGACAAGTAAAATTCCCTGTCACTTGCCCCTTCAAAAAGTCTTTCTCTCTTCAGCTCTTTACATTTTGCACGCTAGTTAGCTCCCTGTCACGTGACAACGGAGCGCAGTGAACGGTAGTGATTGACGGCTAATATTAACCAACCTAAAGTCTGCTTTAAAGTTAAGAGCTTAAAGATTAAGTTTAACTGGTTATGAGATAGAACGGTGAACCGAGCACTGCATGCGCCACCCACATCTGCCACCATGGTAACCTAAGGAGGAGAGCCAAAAGGAGAAAACAAAAGTTTACATAAACTGCAAAAAAACAATAAGCTACTTCTTTATTTCAGACTTACAAAAGGGTATAGCAGTACAAAGAAAGATGAAACTGCAACAATTCATCTATTTAAAAAAAGTTGTAGGCTTAGGCTAACAGTGTTTTGCTAAATAAATTGCTAAATAAATAATGTAAACATACAACAGCAGACATCCCCCAGCTTCTGATCAAGAGCCTCAAGGTCAGTCTGGGTTTTCAGAGGCAAGACCACGCCTTCAGGAACCTCTACCACCAAACCGTCTTGCTTTTTCAGCAGGGCATTCAACATCTTACCATGAACACGTTGTATCTCCTTCACTTCTTCTAAAACTGTTAGAAGTTTATTGAACATGGCTTTACAAGTGGGGATGGTAACTCTTTGGGCTGTGGGGCTGGTGACTCCTTGGGCGGTGGGGCTGGTGACTCCTCGGGCTGTGGGGCTGGTGACTCCTTGGGCGATGGGCTGGTGACTCCTTGGGCTGTGGGGCTGGTGACTCTTTGGGCTGTGGGGCTAATGACTCCTTGGGCTGTGGGGCTGGTGACTCCTTGGGCGGTGGGGCTGGTGACTCTTTGGGCTGTGGGGCTGGTGACTCCTCGGGCGGTGGGGCTGGTGACTCCTCGGGCTGTGGAGCTGGTGACTCTTTGGGCTGTGGGGCTGGTGACTCCTCGGGCTGGTGACTCTCCAGGCTGTGGATCTGGTGACACTTTAGGCTGTGGGGCTGGCGAATCCTCGGGCTGTGGGGATGGTAACTCTTTGGGCTGTGGGGCATGGTAAAACCTTGGGTTGTGGGGCTAGTAACTGTAGCTGTGGGGCTGGTGCCTTGTCGAGCAGTGGGGGTTTGAAAGTAGTTGCTGACTTCCTTCACTCCTGGCCAAAGGAGTTGATTTGGTGGAGTGGGTGGAAGCTCCTCCGAAGAATCTGAATGCTCACTTGATTCCAGTTGGGTGCTCAGTTGGTTCTGGATAAGATTTGCACTTGGTGAAATGATTATAAGTTGATTTCTCAATTCATGACCCCTTTAAAAGGACAAATATACTATTTTTTATTATTCTAAATAATAAACACCACAATCATAATAGTGTAAATTATACTTGATTTTGAATTGTTTATTGTAAATTCATATGATTTGGCCAAACAGGCCCCATGTGTGTTTCCCCATTCTGAACCCATATAGAGATTACCTAAGTGGGTCCTACCTTGGGCCCATGTTGGCAGCCTATATGGGACTGTTTGTGTTAGCCCTTGTTTTACCCATATGGTTTGGCCAAGTGGGCCCCATATGTGTTTCCCCATAAGGAACCAATATAAAGATTACCTAAGTGGGTCCTACCTTGGGCCCATGTAGGCAGCCTATATGGGTCTGATTGTGTTAGCCCATGTCTAACCCATTTGTTAAACCCATATGGGCCCAAAAGTTACACCAACTGTTGTGACAACTTTTAAATCTTCTATAAAATCATGCATGTAGTCATTTACAGATTCAGGTTTACAGGGACCTGCATAGACACCAATTATAAACACATTTGCTTTTGGTAATTCAACAATTTTATCTAATATAGGCCACAACTGCATATTAGAGCTCCTAGAAAGAGGTAATCCATCAACATTCACACAAACAGTCAATGTATCTGTTGTCAGTTCACTCTCACTTGTAATTTTCAATTCTGAAATTATTGCACTTGTAAGGCCAAAATGGTAGTAGCTACCCTGACCCATTTTGTGTAAATAGCATCTATTGCTATTCCAGCGCCAATGTTAACAGATTAGAGCATTTACACCATGCATAGGCGTTTAAATTATTAAAACTAGAGGCATACCTTAACTTTAAGGTTACTTTTATCACGTAAACTACTTATATACAGCATGTTATATGCATATGTGTCTGGGACAGGGGAACACGGTCGCATTCGCAGCAGCTACATGTGGCCCATGATATAATACTATTTAAGGATAGCCCGTCGGACAGGGTGGTAGGAAAACACATTAGCCCCAGGACATCTGGCTAGCGATTTTGCGAGCCCTGATTAACATCGATTCAACATTGTTTTGATGGTGGCTTGCTATCTAGGATGTTATCCTGTTAAGTGTAAATAGTAGTTAGATGGGCAAAAGCTATTTACTTTTGAGTCTTTATACACAAATAATCATTTTGTTGCCAATTTTTACAGTGTGCAAGCTTAATGCATATACAGTTTAGAAAGCTGATGAACTGATTTGTTGGAAACATGGCATCATATGACATTGCCATGTAAATTAGATCTTTTATATCTATAGAAATTGTATAGCTGTATGCTTTATCTTATGCACCTCTTAATAATGGGTACAGCTGAAATACCCAGGCCATTTACACCGATAGGCATAACATTATGACCACCTTCCTAAAATAGTGTTGGTCCCCCTTTTGCTGCCAAAACAGCCCTGACCCGTTGAGGCATGGACTCCACTAGACCCCTGAAGGTGTGCTGTGGTATCTGGCACCAAGATACCAGTTAGCAGCAGATCCTTTAAGTCCTGTAAGTTGCGAGGTGGGGTCTCCATGGATTGGACTTGTTTGTTCAGCACATCCCACAGATGCTCAATTGGATTGAGATCTGGGGAATTTGAAGGCCAACTCGTTGTTGTGCTCCTCAAAACATTCCTGAACCATTTTTGCTTTGTGGCAGGCGCATTATCCTGCTGAAAGAGGCCACAGCCACCAGGGAATACCGTTTCCATGAAAGGGTGTACATGGTCAGCAACAATGCTTAGGTAGGTGGTACGTGTCAAAGTAACATCCACATGGATGGCAGGACCCAAGGTTTCTTAGCAGAACATTGCCCAAAGCATCACACTGCCTCCACCGGCTTGCCTTCTTCCCATAGTGCATCCTGGTGCCATGTGTTCCCCAGGTAAGCATCGCACACACACCCGGCCATCCACTTGATGTAAAAGAAAATGTGATTCATCAGACTAGGCCACCTTCTTCCATTGCTCCGTGGTCCAGTTCTGATGCTCACGTGCCCACTGTTGGTGTTTGCTTTCTGCGGTGGACAGGGCTCAGCATGGGCACCCTGACTGGTCCGCGGCTATGCAGCCCCATTTGCAACAAACTGCGATGCACTGATTCTGACACCTTTCTATCAGAACCAGCATTAACTTCTTGAGCAATTTGAGCTACAGTAGCTCGTCTGTTTGATCGGACCACACAGGCCAGCCTTCGCTCCCCACGTGCATCAATGAGCCTTGGCCGCCCATGACCCTGTCGCCGGTTTACCACTGTTCCTTCCTTGGACCACTTTTGATAGATCCTGACCACTGCAGACCGGGAACACCCCATAGCTGCAGTTTTGGAGATGCTCTGACCCAGTCGTCTAGCCATCACAATTTGGCCCTTGTCAAACTCACTTAAATCCTTACGCTTGCTCATTTTTACTGCTTGTAACACATCAACTTTGAGGACAAAATGTTCACATGCTGCCTAATATATCCCACCGACTAACAGGTGCCGTGACAAAGAGATGATCAATGTTATTCACTTGTCAGTGGACATAATGTTATGCCCGATCGGTGTATTACAAAATCGGACCACATTGACTGTCAGTCAAAGGTTTTTGCAGTTTATACCCATGACCCCAGATATTTGTTCCTATATATAGTAACTTTTTATTTGATGTACAGGTCAGTGCTGTTGTGGTGAGAGATCATGTGAAGGATGAAATAGGCAAAAACTTGAAAGTAAAAGATGTGCACAACATTAAACAAGAAATGAAAGCTGCGCTTAGAAATGGCCGTACAGAAGCTGAACAACTGTATGACACCATTACACATTTGGAAAAGGAGGGCTATATTTTCGAAGTTGTCACAGATGAGACAGGACGGCTACAGTTAATGTACATGCAGACCTCAGAAATGAAGCAAATGTTTGATTTGTATCCAGACCAGTGTTGGGAGTAACAGCGTTTAAGTATAACGGCGTTACTAACGGCGTTATTTTTTCAGTAACGTAGTAATCTAATTAATTACTTTTCCCATCGTTGCAACGCCGTTATCATTACTGAGAATGTAAAGTGGCGCGTTACTACAATTTGGTTGAATGAAGCGCGAGGTGTCAGGCTTTGGCTAGTATGGCTACACACCAGCTGCCTGGAGAGAGCAGGGGTGGGGATGATGACACCGTTGCAAATGCGATGATGATTGGCTGGGTGGGCGGATGCCCTGCTCACGCTGTCTCACTGCACGCTCTGACTACCACTAAACACAAGACAGCGACAATGGCGACATGCCAGGGAAATTCAAAGGTAGCGTTCTTGAACTGGAAGTACAGGCACTACTTCTCGCTCATTGAAATTAAAGGCAAGAATGTTTATGTAACATGCACGCTATGCCCAAGAAAAAAGACTTTATCCACGTCTGCCTCAAGCAACTCGAATCTTATGAAGCACCTCACATCAACACATGCTAACACGGCACTTGTTGCTGCTGCTAACCCAAGCCCAAATGCAGCTAGCGTGAGCTCTAGCGAAGGAGACGGAGCCACTCTGTTAAAACAAGCAACGCTCGATTTTTCAGGTCAGCAACAGGTGACCAAGGCCGAGCTGAACACATTGATTGAAAGGTATGTTGTTGAAAACATGCTACCCCTGTCCACTGTGGAGTCTGAGTCATTCAGCGCTATCCTTGCTAAAATACCAATACGAGGAGGAGGAAGGGGGGTTGGCCCATGCCGAAACACTTTTGCTAAATTCATAGACGAAATTCATAGATGAATACGAAAAAATGAATATTGAGCTCAAAAAGTCATTTGAGGAATTAGAGTACATTTCAACTACAGCAGACATCTGGACTGCCCACAATAAAAGTTACATGGGCTCGAATCTGTGAAATATCCATGGTAGACTTTAACACCATCTCCTCCAAATTAGGACTTACAATGATAACAGAAAGGGAACATCAGTTTTTAAAGGAGTACTGTACTGTGATGAAGCCCCTTACAGTTGCCTTAGATATACTTCAGGGAGAAGACAACTGTTTTTATGGTACACCCCTACCAACAATGGAGACATTAATGCTGAAGACAGAAGCCCTTAAAAGTGGCCTGCAAATACTGAGGGACCTTCCTGACGCCATAGTCACAGTAAGAACTTGAATTGAATATTTTATTATTTATTAATTGATCATTGCTGTAGTACTCATAATAATAAATACTAGTACGAATAATTATAATAATAATAATAACACTGATTTGTGTGGATACATACATTTAATGTGATTATTCTTATCATTTCAGGCTATCAAAACCAGATTTGCTGATGTCCTGGGAAATGAAGAGGCTATACTTGCTGCCATAACTCTTCCAAAATTCAAACTTCGCTGGCTGCAGTCACAGGAGTTAAAGAATAAGGCTAAGCCAAGTTTGCTGGCAGAGTGCCGGAAAATTGTCCTCGAAGAACCACAGACAGGTACCAGCACATCTTCACATCACACAGATTCAGCCAAAAAGAACGATTTATTTTCCTTTGAGGAGGATGAGGAGGACACCTCCTCTTCAGCAGAAAACCAGGTGGCAGACTATATTAGATCTTCAGCACAAAACTTCAAATCTCTGTGTGGATTTTCTTTCATTAAGAAAATTTCACTACGTTACAATGCTGCTACTCCATCTAGAGCACCTGTTGAGAGACTGTTCAGCCTGGGCAAGCTTGTCTTCTCTCCGAAGAGGAACAGACTGTCAGACAAAAGATTTGAAAAGCTTCTCCTACGTTACAACCACTGGTTTAGTCGTTAGATGAGAGGAGTATTTTAGTATAGATTAATGTATTGTTCATTTTCGCTGAGAACGAACAACATGTTAATCTACATAAAGAGTTGGATAGTGCTCTGTTTATTGTGCAATAATATACAGGTACAGAGATTTGCACTATATGGCCAGATTTTCCTTTGTTTCTTTTTACCCAAGTTTACATTTGTGTGTCTTAGTTTTGCACTTGATTGCAAAGTGTGTGAATAACTGAATATTATGTATTTTCAACATTTAATTTTTATTACTTTACTGAATATTTAAGAGTTGGAAAGTGCTCTGTTTATTGTGCAGTATTATACAGATACAGATAATTGCACTAATTAAAGGCCAGATTTTCCTTTGTTTCTTATTACCCAAGTTTACAGTTGTGTGTCTTAGTTTTGCACTTGAATGTAAAGTGTGTGAACATTATTTATTTTCAATATTTAATTTTGTTACTGTACTGAATATTTAGTAGGCCTAATATACAGTTACAGATATTTGCACTACTTAATGGCCAGATTTTCCTTTGTTTCTTTTTACCCAAGTTTACATTTGTGTCTCTTAATTTTGCACTTGAATTTTATTTCAATATTTATTTTTATATGTTTTTATTTCTGTGCATATCATATGGCAGGCTGCAAGGGCTTGAGTTCAAATAAATACCATATGTTCTAAAATACTGTATATATTGTTTTTATTCTTCAATCAGTTAATATAAACATCTTTGACATTAAAGATGTTATAGAACGTAATAGCGTTATAGAACATAAAAAAACAATGTCACAGTTACTTTGCTGAGTAACTAATTACTTTTACAATGTGGTAACTGAGTTACTAACTCAATTACTTTTTGGGAGAAGTAATTTGTAACTGTAACTAATTACTTTTTTAAAGTAAGATGACCAACACTGATCCAGACACTGTTTTTATGGATGCAACATAAGACTAACAGAGAGGGATTTGCACTACAGTGTCTCACTGTTCAGAACAGCTCAGGGAAAGCTGAACACATTGCGTACTGCTTCCTTAGAGAGGAAAATGAAGATATGCTGTCCCAAATGTGCAGCATCTTTAAGAAGTACAACTCAAAATGCACTGAGATCAAGCACTTTATACTGGACAAAGATTCGTCTGAGATAAAGGCCCTTCGCAAAAACTTCAATGCAAAGCTGCTTTTATGCAGTTTCCATGTCATTAAAGCCTGGAAAATAAAGATAGCTGAGCTTGTAGAGACAAAAAAAGGTGAAAAAGGAGATACTGTCAGTTCTACGATCAATTCTGTACAATTCATCTGAGACAGCATATTACGACAATGTCCAAAAACAAAAAAAACTTTTGCCAAAATGAAGATTTTGTCCAGTACTTTTTGACACACTGGGACCCCTGTCAAGACATGTGGGCTCACTGTTACAGAAGAAAACATCCTTTAATGGGAAACAATACAAACAACAGACTTGAATCTCATTTTCAGAAACTGAAGAAAGTTCTCCATCAAAACCTTTTAATATCAGAAGCTCTAACACAGTTGGTGGAATTCATCAAGAGACGAGAATGTGATAAAAAGTTCCAGGAATGTGAAAGTCAGTGTACATTATTTTGTGACACACGTGTACCTTCCAGTATTACAGAAGATTTTTCCAAGGTACTGTCTGATCAAGCTTTCCGAATAGTATTGGGACAGCTTCACATCTCTGGAAAGAGTAAATATGAGTGTACCATCAAAGGTGATGATTTCACTATTTCCTGGGTGGATAAGAGTGCATTCGTTGAGCATACAGTGAACAAAGATATGACTGGATGTACTTGCAACTATTCTGTGAACTTTGGATTGCCCTGTACACACATTCTCTTTTGCAGAATGCATCAAAAAGCACCACTTTTTGACATTTCACTGATTCATTCGAGATGGTTGAAGCACAAAGATGTCCCAAAAGCTGACATCTTTGAAAGTTCACTGAAAATCAACATATGCGCAAATAAAACCAAGGGGAAAATATTCATGTGTGTACCCTTTAGCTACAGAGCTAGCAACTCACGTATCTTCATGTGGTGGCAAGGAGTCTGAATACGAAAGAGGTCTATTGAAAGACTTACTAAACAGTTGGAAGCAGAACCTAGAGGTTCAACTAATTGTGACAGAACATGAAAAAGATCTTGATGTACCGATTCCCCAAAAGCCAAGAATTGCTGATGCATCAGTTGAACCAAAAGGCAGAGAAGCACACCCAAAAAAGGAGTCTACACAAGAGAAGAGACCAGAAAGTGGGATCCTTAGAGAACTCTCAAGTGTTAAAGCAGATGAAATGAGATCCTTTTTGAAAATCACCCCAGTAAAGAGTCGTAGAGGAAGGCCTAAGCAACAGAGGAATTTCACTTTCAACAGCAATGGTGAGGAAAGAAAAAAAAAATTATTATATATATATAAAAATTATATTTTAATCATGATTATTGCTTAAACATTTATATATTTTTATGGCATCAGTTAAGGAAAAGCACACTACCCCAAAGCCAGAAAAAACACATGATGATGGCTAAATGGATGACAGACCTGAACATCGAGCAAATAATGAAGCAGAAGAAACGCAGTTACTGAAAGACATTAATAAAAAATCTAAAAGAAAAATGTATTTTTCATTCAACAAAACAAGTGAGTCATGCCTTTGTTTTGATTTTCTATGCTGTCATGACAAACTTTCAGCTTTTTAAAAGCGGTTTAAAACTTTCAAAACTTTTTATTTCTTTGATATCAGACAAGAAAATGTGCAACATCCAAAAGACAGCTGAATCCAGTCTGAGTTTGCCAAATGAAAACACTTTCCCCCCAGTGAAAAAACAACCACCTTTCTCTGCAACTGAACCCCTGTAAGTAGAAGGGATAACACTGTCCTCAAAAGACTTAGCAACTTTGAATCCTGGTCGATGGCTCAATGACAATGTAAAGTTTAACATTGATTTACTTCAGTATGTGAATGTATTTCGTTTTTTAAAATTCAACAGTAAAGGATTGCTTGTTTTCTTTTGGTTTATTGTACTTATGGAGAAATCAATGCATTAATGTTTTTCAAAAACCATTGTCTTTCCGTCATCTTGTTTAGGTTGTTCATGTTTATCTTCACCTCCTGGCCTCGAAGTCGGAGACTAAAGTTTTTGTCTTTCAGTGCTTCCTTGAGCAATTGTGGAGGAATGGAGACTATACAAGCTGGAAATAGGACAAGATAATCAGTCTTAAGTGTTTTATTTTTACTGGTCAAAAGTTTGAGAACAGTAAGATTTTTTAAATGTTTTGAAAGAAGCCTCTTCTGGTCACCAAGGCTGCATTTATTTGATCCAAAATACAGCAAAAACAGTATTATTGTGAAATATTTTTACAATTTAAAAGAACTTTTTTTCTATTTGAGTATATTTTAAAATGCAATTTATTTCTGTGATTTAAAGCTGAATTTATCATCATTACTCCAGTCTTCAGTGTCACCTGATCCTTCAGAAATCATTATAATATGTCGATTTGCTGCTCAAGAAACATTTATTATTATTATCAATGTTGAAAACAGTTGTGTATAATTCTTTTTTTCAGGATTATTTAATGAATAGAAAGTTCAAAAGAACAGCATTTATCTGAAATATAAAGCTTTTGCAACAATATAAATGTCTATACTGTCACTTGATCAATTTAATGCATCCTTGCTGAATAAATGTATTCATTTCTTTCCCCAAAAAAGCTCTGACCTGTCTTCAGTACCCTAGTTAGCTTTTATTCATAGCTGTAAATGAATTGGACGATTTGCATAAACATTGTGTTGATAGATTTTTTTTTATTTTTTATCGAGTAGCCATGCAGGCTAAAATATTTTTCCCTGTTTCTCTTTCCTAATAGTCCTTCCCTTACAAAATAGAAGTTCATTCAAGTGTGCTATTACTATAATTCTTTTAAACTAAAAATAAGCAAACATACTTTGTCTACTTTTTATGTACTTCTCAAAAAAACCTAGATGTAAACTAGTTGTGTACTTCAAGTTTGCTACTGTTACACTTAAAAGTATACTTTTATACACTAAAAAGTGGGTAGTTTAGTCCAAAGTAGAATTGAAATAGTACACTTAGAAGTATACTACTAATACATTTATATTATACTTACTACATAAAGTATACTTAAAATATATTTGAACTTTACTTAAATATACTTAATAACATGACCTTGATGTATACTTATTTTTGGTAAGGGTGAGCATGTGAATTTATTTAACCATTGAATAATTCAGTTTTAATCAGTCATGTTGTGTGAATCTGTATTGTTGGTCTTTTCCTGTAGTGCCTTTAATTTAGGTTACTTTATTTCACCTGGTGTAAGATGACTCTTTTCTCTCTAACATCAATTTCATGAAGACACGATCCTCTTTGGGGATTGAAACCCTAGAGGGTTGGACTCTGGGTTCCATCGATGCTGCAGCCCAAAAAGATGGGTCAAGCTGTGGCATTTTTCTTCTGATGGTTAGTTGCCAACTATTTGATGATGGCATGCAAATTCATAAAATGAAAATTATGAAAGGTTGCAGTTTGTTTTAACTATTGGATCTATTCTAATGTTGAGTTTTCTTTTTTTGTCTATTTTTTTAAAATTTATCTTAAAGGTGCAATAGGCGATTCTCCACAGAAAGTTTTTGTTATGCTGGTTGAAAGTCTGCTCATATCCTGAAAGCAATCACTATGTTGAGCGGTTTAAATGTATTTATATATATATATATATATATATATATATATATATATATATATATATATAAATTGTCTGTGGAAGGCGCAGGACCATAAAATGTCCATTCAAACCCCACATTCAGTCCGAATTATAGTAGTCAGTCAACGTATGTTTGCATACCACTGTGCAGCCTGTTCACACAGACATACATCATCAGTGTGTTTACGTACGCTGTGCATACAGAGCAAGAATGGCAGGAAAACAGTTGTTTACTTTGGTAACTGTAGTACTTTTACTCACTGTACTGTAATGTTTTCCCAGCGGTGAATGACACATGATGTAATCCAATAATGTTGTCTCTGGTCGTCTCGCTTCTGGTTGCGTTCATGTTTTTTGGAGGAGGCGTGGCTTTGGACGGCGATTTGCAGGTAGGGTGGGTTTGTATGATTTCAATACTAGCAGGATAAGGTAGCATTTCCGAAATACCCTAATGCACCTTTAAGAATTAAATCCAAGGTGTGACTTTTTTGGTGCCATCCTATCCCAGATTAATATGAAGAGACGACTACAATGAACCCATTCATAAGTAGTGTTGTTTTTTTCCCAGAATGCAGAGTCCTTGCTGCAGAATGGAAAGGCCAATGTCTCCCAGCAGAAAGACATTGGCACACTCAAACAATATATTAAAGATAAACTTTTACTGGAAGCCAATTAACGTAATCCGAGGTATGTACATTTTGGTGCCCATATCCAGGGCCGGCACGAGCTCAACTGCCGCTCTAGGCAAAGCACCGCTGCGCCACCCCCACACACTCACAATTAAAGATGATCTTTGAGATTTATGTGAAAGACTGGAGATTTTGTTAATTAATCAAATTGCACTAAAATAGAAGCATACAGAAGCACGTTTTCAGATTTTTTTTTTAATTCTGCAACGTTAAAAACAAATCAGCTCCACTAGTGCAAATGCAAATTCTGTTTTAAATAATAAAATAAGTAGCTTACAGGCCCAGGGGCGTGGGAAGTGGGGGTGCTGGTTTCACAGGTTGCCAAATGCAATGCAAATTTTTGTTCATTTACATTTATTAATTTATAGCATTTAGTAATTTATTTGTAATAAACACTTTAAGTGGCCCATTAAAAAGTATTATTTATATGTTGAATTAGCCTATGTTTTTAAAACAAACATGAGGTCATATTGTGAGCGTTGCGGTGTGCGTAGAATATTTCCTCCAGAGGGGAGAGTGCCTTTCTGAAGATTCCGTTCTTTTCCAAAGCTCATTCCGCTCAGCGCCGCACGCTCAACCCAGAATGCCCTTTGTGACATGCTGGTTCAAATAGAAACAACTATCTGAAACAACTAGCTAGGGCTGCCCCCGACTAAAGTTTTTTTTCTAGTAGTTGTTCATTTAAGCCGTTGTTGGGCTGGATTTCCCGAAACCTTCTTAAAGGAACACGCCGACTTTTTGGGACTTTAGCTTATTCACTGTATCCCCCAGAGTTAGATAAACCCATACATACCATTTTTATCTGGTGCACCCACCGCTAGCCTAGCTTAGCACAAAGACTGGAGGTAAACGGCTCCAGCTAGCCTACTGCTCAATAAATGACAAAATAATGCCAACATTTTCCTATTTACATGTTGTGATGTGTATAGTTACATTGTGTACTAAGACCGATGGGAAATGAAAAGACTGATATGGCTAGGGACTATACTCTCATTCCTGCGTAATAATCCAGGAACTTTGCTGCCGTACCATGGGTGCAGCAGGCGCAATGATATTACGCAGCGCCTGAAAATAGTCCCAAGCACGCTCTCTGTGCAAGCAGGTTGTCACGTTGGTTATGTTGACGGAAGTTAGCCTATTTTCAGGCGCTGCATAATATCATTGCGCCGCTGCACCCATAGTACGGCAGCAAAGACATTAGAGCATATACAGAAGTTCACTTTGTTATCTTATCTCTAAATTATTTAACTTTGGTCAGACCGAGGATCGAACCCGCGGCTGTACCGTCAATGACTTCATATAGAAAGCGCGTACATAACAGAATGACTAAGCATTTTCCTAGCGTATGCGACAATGTCAAAAATATATATATATACATAATAAAAAAGCAATTACAATTACGCTTGATATAAACAACAAGGAAGAAATGTAGAAATGTCGTTATATGCATGCAATATGATAATATAGGCAACCTTAATTAGGTCTATTGAACGTAACAAAACAGGATTATGGTGATAATCCATAAAGAACAAGAGACATAAGATCAATTAACATAGAAACTTACTTTTAGATGCACGCACACGAATAATAGCACTACTTTTATGAAATGAGGCAACTCTCGTGGGTTCATAACAATAACAGAATGACGCACTTTCCAGCACAGTCAAATTACTCCGTAATTCCACAAGGGGGCATTAACGGTCAATAGTCATTGAATAACTCCGCATTAGAAACCCTACAATATAAATCTATTACCTGAAGTGCTGAATCAATGGCCCTTTGTAACAAACGTAACCTCGGTTCCCTGAGAGAAGGGAACGAGTTTTGCGTAAGTTAGCTTATGCTATGGAAAACTCCTTTTCTTGAGAATATGAAGCCAAAAATTATCCTTATAATTTTATATATGTAAAACGCAGTGCAGCTGCTCAGCAGACCCAAGCAGAGCGTACTAGCACGCTGACTGGCTGTGCTGTGGCAACTGCACGAACCTATGGCAAGGCAGCTGAGGCGTGCAAACCAAACGGGTCGCTTCACGCCCAAAGCACGTCAACTACCGCCTAAATTTGCATGGCTAAGCTATAAAAGCCTATACTATAGCCATAGGATTTAGGTTAAATCGACTGAAGTAGTCCCCTGATCTAAGCACAATAGCACGGCGGGTTACGCAATACTCATTCCTTTCTCTCAGGGAACGAGGTTACGTTAGTAACTGAGATGTTCCCTTTCGAGAGTACTCTCGTATTGCGTAAGTTAGCTTACGCTATGGCAACTCAATTTAAAACGCTGTGCGTGCTTAAAAAAACGTAGCCCCATACTATGGCCTGGGACGAGAGCCCGAGGCCCATAGAAGAGTAAAAGTTATGAGTCTCAAAAAGAGGCCAAAGAGTGGTAAGCCTCATATAAGGGCATATGTAGGGAATGAATATTCCTGTCATATCATGTAGATAAAAACTAGACCAGACAGAGTCGGGCCTATAATTATTGCAAATGTGTTATACATTTGTTATGGAATTTTAGATAAAAACTAGACCGGACAGAGTCGGGTCTTATAGTTATTGCAAATGTGTTATACATTTGTTTATATGGAATTTAGATAAAATCTAGACCAAATTTAAGACAGGAAGCGCTCACCGAGAGCACATGTAAATCGCCTTAGTGGGTGCACGCTCTACATTCAGAGTGCTTTCGGAACGAGCTGAAGTGCGAGCTGCAGAGCGTGCTCTCGGCGCGAGCTGGAGAGCGAGACAACGGGATAATCTGTGTGAACAGTGCTTATGTGCAGGGGTGCATACTGTATAGTGGGCACACTGCTTGCAGTCAGAACCGAGGAAAAACTTTGTATTTTAATAGGGTCGTTGTTAAAACAGCGTTTGTGTGCAGGCGTGCGTGTTTGATAACAGGCTAGTTGACTGCAATATTTATACCTCCAGCCGTCTGAATAGAGAATGTAAAGGAAGTCTGTGGTGGTAATACGGCCGCGGCAGGACTTTTGTGTGATTTTTGTGGCTCTGAATTAACAATGCTTATGTGCAGGGGTACATACTGTATATTGGGCACACTGCCTACAGTCAGAACAGAGGAAAAACTCTTTTTATGGTTTATTAGGGGTGTGCAGGCGTGCGTGCTTCATCACAGGCTACTTAACTGCAATGTTGACATCTCCAGCCGCCTGAATAGAGGGTACTGGGAGAAGTGTAAAGAGAGTGAAAATGGCACAAGGCTTGTGACGCCTTCTGTGCTTCGGTGAAGCACTCGGTGCTATGTGAAGTTCTTATGTGCAGGGGTGCATACGGTATAGTGGGCACATAACAGAGGAAAAACTCTTTTTCTAATATATTAAGGTCGCCGTTAATACGGCGTTTGTGTGCAGGCGTGCATGCTTCATAACAGGCTCATTTACTGCAATGTTGACCTCTCCAGCCGCCTGAGTAGAGGGGACTGGGAGAAGCGTAAAGAGTGAAAATGGCGCATGGTCGCCATTGTACGACGGCGCTAGGCGCTGGACAGTGAGCGAGCGCCATAAGCCGTGCTCTCATGGTTGCGTCACTTTTGACTGCAATCCCCTAGTGGAGGGCGGGCAAAGATATGCGGCGACCACTTCCTCAAGACGGGGAATGATTCTCATAACCTTTTCTCTTCGCGCCGTCAAGTGACGAGAGCGCTGAAGAAGCCGAGGATTTGAAACGAACTGAAAATGGCGCTGGGCGGTGTTATTCGTTAGCTCGTCGTGATCTTTCAGGGAACAAGGGGGCGGGCCTCTGCAGAGAGGCCTGACGGCGGCCTTGCAGAAACCACTCGTCCAGCCTGCTTCGCTTGGGTTCCTCGGGATGAGACCAATTGAGTCTGGGGACTCGAAGGCCCTGCACTGTAAAAAATTTAAGTGAAAACTACAGTAAAAAAACTGTAAAATAGCAACAGTAAAAGACTGTTTAAACCAAAATAATGTATCACCGTATTTCATACATTAAATTACCGTGATTTAAGAAATGGTACATAACTTTAATTTTTCTCTCCTAATTTGTAAAAAACACATTCTTACTGTGAAAATTGATATGTTTTTGTAAAATTAATGGCAAAATACCATAAATTCACAAGCAAGTAATTACCCTAAAATCAAAGGTATTATTCTGCGTAAAATACACACTTTGTTGATGTGTGCTATAAAATTCACGAACACATACCCTAAATTCTACAGTAATTAGAAGTTAAACAAATGCTATATGTTTGTTAAATAAGTCAATTTTAAGGTAAAACATGTTTAAATAGACTGTAAAATATATTTAAATAGACTGTAATTTACTGTACTTTTTGTGTAATGTCCTTTTTCTTTTATGAAAAGATGAGCAACAACAGGCAAAAAAAAGGCTTAGGCCTATCAATTGTGACAATTTTGTGACAATTTGTGTGGTTAATTATTAATAATAGTGTGCCAGTAAGCGGCATTGAGACATATTTATCAAAAGCATGAAAAACCAAGAAGACCATCTACTGGCGAAGCCAAACACACACACGAAGAGGAGCACCTTCCCGCTTTTGAGATCACGTGAACTGCGCAGCTTGATCTGCATGCAAGTGGAGATTTCAGCACTAAAAAATTTACTCTTCTTTAAAGAATTTAAAATACAGGGTAACTTTCCAATTGTGAATGTGAGGAGAAAGAGATAATCGTTCACTGCTAATACAGTGTACTTTTGATGCCATTTTATCTTTAGGCCTTTTATGCTCATTCTCAAGAGTGCATGGTAATTTACATTACTAATTTAGGAGGAGGGAGGAATTGCGCCCACTGCTAACTCAAAGTGTAATTTTGATGTAATTTTAACATGCATTTAGCCCGTTTTTATGATTATTTTAAAATGTCTTAAGACTACAAGATAACTAATGTAGATGGTGAAAAGAGAAAGAGAAGTGATAACACTGCTAGGGCGAGGTATACATATTTAAATCGCTTATTTTCAAAACATAACATAAGAATACACAGCAACTCGCTAATTCAGAAAGAGGGAGCAATAAGACTCATGCACTTTAACTGTCAATGTCGTTTTTTATTTCAGTCGGCGCCATTTTAGCGCGCACAGAATCTGTGGAAATACATGGTGGCACAACCCGACTTCTGGGGACTCAACATTTCTTTTTGAGGTAAGCCTGACAACATTGATCCAGACTAAAAAAAATATTGTAGGCCTAACGTACTCTCGTTGTAGTTATTTTATGAAGGCTGGCTATGTTTAGTTGCAGTTTCTGTGGCAAGTCAGTCAAATCATTAAGGGGGTATGCACTTCATTGCAAGCTTCATCGAAATGAACCACGTTGTTTATTTAAGTGCATTGCAGCCGACTGCATACAGACTTTCTGTACATATGCATTGTTCAAGGCTCATTTTTACCAAAAATGTAAATGAGCCTGTTAACGTTACTGTCGGGACAGTTGTTACCGTTGTTAAATGTGCAGTGGTGTTGTGTGAACGTCAGTGTCAAGATGCTAAAGCTCTAATATCACATTTGAAAGACCATATTGTGGAAGGACATGCCGTGAGTTGTCCAGTGAGAGGATGCACAGATGTTTTTAAGGTCAAATCTTCATTTACCTCCCACATGTCACGGAAACAGAGATTTTACAGAAAGCAGTATCAGTGACTTATATATATATAGAGAGACTCGTCGGCTCATGTATCATCTGCTCCAACTGAAATGCATGACTTTGGCCCTGAATTTGTTGTAGCAGGTACAGATGAAGGTAGTATGGACATATCAGATGATTTCAATTATCTTTTTCTTAGAAATGTTTGTTTATTTTACTTAAAACTGCAGGGGCAGTTCTTACTACCTGCTTCAACCACACAGAACATTGTTGAGGAGATTCAAAATATGAGTTGGGTCAGACATATACTTTAAATAAACTTACTTCACTGCTAAAAAATGAAACATCCTTATCAGATGATGACATCTCCAAAGTTTGTCAGTCTATCAGGGAATCTGATCTGTTCTCTGCATGTCATACAGGGCCAATGAGGACTGTACACTCAAGAGCTCAGTGTTTAAAAAATCAACTATGTGGAGCCTAATAAAGTGTTTTTAGGAAGAGATAAGAACAGAATAGATAGGTTTGCCTATTATGTGCCTGTCAGAGAGACTTTAAAATGCTTTTTACAATCTGATATGTGGCAGAAATGTGTGTCAGGAGCACTCTGCAGAGCCTCCATGTTTTAACTGATGTTAGTGATGGTCAGATTTTCAAATTCTCTTTCAAATGACATTTTGTTCAAAATCCATCAAGTTTGAAGCTAGTACTATACCAGGATGCCTTTGAAGTCGTTAACCCTTTAGGCTCTGCAAAGACGAGACATAAAGTGTAAACCGTTTATTTATCTGTTGCTAATTTGCCACTTCATGTACGGTCTGACACAAACCACATGTCACGTGTTTTATTGTGCAGAGATAAAGATTTCATAGCATTTGGGCATGCTAAGTTGGGCATGCTAAGCTAACTTAAAATAATTGGAGGAGAATGGGATCGCGGTAGCCGATGAAACAGTAGTCAAAGGAATTTGTATTGCATTGCTGGAGATAATCTAGGTTTGCATTGCATTGGTGGCTTCACTGAAAATTTCAGCCACGCAGCACATTTCTGTAGATACTGTCTAATAACCGATCTGAATTTCAGGGTGACGATCCTAATCTCTATGGACCAGCCCACACCACTGAGAGCTACAATTCAGCTATAGATCGCATCCAGACTGAAGATACACAAGTGGAAGGAGTAAAATTCAAGTCAGTATTCAATTCATTAAGATACTTTAATGTGTGTCAGCCAGGTTTGCCACCTTGTGCAATGTCATTATTAGTGTGTTACCAGACCTCCCAACCACAATTGTAAATCTTGTATTAGAGATGCTACAATCTTTGAGTGTGGAAACCACTGAGGATTTTCAGTACATCCAGGAAGCTGATCTGCTTTCAGTACTGAGACCAATTCAAGCTAGAAAATTGTTGGCTTCTTGGAAACAAACCAGTAAGTACATTATGCTATAATAATTCACCCAAAAATGAAAATTTGGTGTTCATTTACTCACCCTCTGGCATTACAAGACTTTTTTTACGCGAGTTGAACAGTAAAAAAGATTTTTAGCTGAATCCGTGGTCCTTTGTGATTCATATAATGGCAGTCAAAGGGAGCCATCTCTTTGAGTCCAAAAAAACAACATATACAGACAATTGTTCACTTTGTTCATGACAATACATTGAGGTCTTATGAAGCGAAACGATCGATTTGTGCAAGAAACAACTTTATTTACAAAATTTTTACCTCAAATTGGCAGCCTGTGGAAACAGTGTATGCATATTGTCCTGAGAACAATAATTTATGTTGAACTGGTGAGCATTGTAGCCGATCACAGACATGTTTGCCACTTCTGGCATGCGAATGGCCATCAATATCTGATGTGTTTCAGATATCACCAACTACATCTGTGAGCAACAGCCAATCACAGACCTGAATGGATAATCAGAAACGCATATGATTGGCCATTCGCATTTCGGAAGCAAAAATCACATTTTTGTGATTTGCTACAATGTTCCCCGGTTCAACATAAATTATTGTTCTCAGGACAATATGCATACACTGTGAATTTGAGGTAAATAATGTTCAGTTGCTTGCACAGACCGATCGTTTCGCTTCATAAGACCTCAATGTATCGTCATGAGCAACGGTTATTCATTTTTTGTCTGAATATGTTTTTTTTTTACTCAAATAGATGGCTCCCTTTGACTGCCATTATATGACTCACAGAGGGCTACAGTTTCAGCTAAAAATCTTTGCTGTTCTACTGATGAAAAAAAGTCAAAGTGGGTGGCCTGAGGGTGAGTAAATGAACACCAAATTATCATTCTTGGGTGAACTATCCATTTAAGATAAATGTCATTCAGTACATTTGAATTTCAATTAATTTTTACAGCACAGACCACAGAATTCCATGGCCAGTCAACATTAACTTCTGCAGCATCCTCAGCATGCTCCTCAATCTCATTCTCTCCCTCACCCTCAACCAGCCACATAATTACTGCTGCAGATTGGGTTGACAGCTTCCAGGTTCCATGGGAGAAGCTTCCTGAAGCCTTGATGCAGTGCTTGGATAGAGGGAAAAGGCCAAGCCCACAGTTACGTAGAGAAATGATCCGGATTGTTGTTTCTGAGATGATGCTTGTCTGTGCTTCTCCCAACAAACATGCCTCGACAGAAATTGCCAAGAAAATGCTTGCAAAGTATCTGCAGTCACTGCAAGATGTCATAGAAGGTGATGTGATAGGACCAGGATATCATTCACTGGTCAAGCAGTTACAAGCTCGAATTGAAAATGTAAAGCGGTCTTCACTACCACGGATATTGAAGCGCAAATGGGTGTCAGATGAGTATGACACAGATGAAATCTCAGCTGAACGAAGGGCAGCTGTTCAGGACACATAAGGCTGCGTACAGTGGGACATGAAATTCATGCCAATAAGTGAGACACTGGAAAGCCAACAGGAGAAAAAAGACACATTACAGGGAGTGCAGAATTATTAGGCAAATGAGTATTTTGACCACATCATCCTCGTTATGCATGTTGTCTTACTCCAAGCTGTATAGGCTGGAAAGCCTACTACCAATTAAGCATATTAGGTGATGTGCATCTCTGTAATGAGAAGGGGTGTGGTCTAATGACATCAACACCCTATATCAGGTGTGCATAATTATTAGGCAACTTCCTTTCCTTTGGCAAAATGGGTCAAAAGAAGGACTTGACAGGCTCAGAAAAGTCAAAAATAGTGAGATATATTGCAGAGGGATGCAGCAGTCTTAAAATAGCCAAGCTTCTGAAGCGTGATCATTGAACAATCAAGCGTTTCATTCAAAATAGTCAACAGGGTCGCAAGAAGCGTGTGGAAAAACCAAGGCGCAAAATAACTGCCCGTGAACTGAGAAAAGTCAAGCGTGCAGCTGCCAAGATGCCACTTGCCACCAGTTTGGCCATATTTCAGAGCTGCAACATCACTGGAGTGCCCAAAAGCACAAGGTGTGCAATACTCAGAGACATGGCCAAGGTAAGAAAGGCAGAAAGTCGACCACCACTGAACAAGACACACAAGCTGAAACGTCAAGACTGGGCCAAGAAATATCTCAAGACTGATTTTTCTAAGGTTTTATGGACTGATGAAATGAGAGTGAGTCTTGATGGGCCAGATGGATGGGCCCGTGGCTGGATTGGTAAAGGGCAGAGAGCTCCAGTCCGACTCAGACGCCAGCAAGGTGGAGGTGGAGTACTGGTTTGGGCTGGTATCATCAAAGATGAGCTTGTGGGGCCTTTTCGGGTTGAGGATGGAGTCAAGCTCAACTCCCAGTCCTACTGCCAGTTTCTGGAAGACCCCTTCTTCAGGCAGTGGTACAGGAAGAAGTCTGCATCCTTCAAGAAAAACATGATTTTCATGCAGGACAATGCTCCATCACACGCGTCCAAGTACTCCACAGCGTGGCTGGCAAGAAAGGGTATAAAAGAAGAAAATCTAATGATATGGCCTCCTTGTTCACCTGATCTGAACCCCATTGAGAACCTGTGGTCCATCATCAAATGTGCGATTTACAAGGAGGGAAAACAGTACACCTCTCTGAACAGTGTCTGGGAGGCTGTGGTTGCTGCTGCACGCAATGTTGATGGTGAACAGATCAAAACACTGACAGAATCCATGGATGGCAGGCTTTTGAGTGTCCTTGCAAAGAAAGGTGGCTATATTGGTCACTGATTTGTTTTTGTTTGGTTTTTGAATGTCAGAAATGTATATTTGTGAATGTTGAGATGTTATATTGGTTTCACTGGTAAAAATAAATAATTGAAATGGGTATAAATTTGTTTTTTGTTAAGTTGCCTAATAATTATGCACAGTAATAGTCACCTGCACACACAGATATCCCCCTAAAATAGCTAAAACTAAAAACTACTTAAAATATTGATACAAAAATATTCAGCTTTGATATTAATGAGTTTTTTGTGTTCATTGAGAACATGGTTGTTGTTCAATAATAAAATTAATCCTCAAAAATACAACTTGCCTAATAATTCTGCACTCCCTGTAAAGGTGCTGAGTGAAATTGCAACCTTCAGTCCAGAGGAGGTAAAAACTCTAATGAAGGACACCTACTTCTCCCAGCGTAAAGCAATAAACAGTGGAACAGATCTGCAATCACTCATGGAAGAGTGGCCTTTTTTGGTAAGGAAATTGGCATGATGGTTCACTATATATATATATATATATATATATATATATATATATATATATATATAGGCTGGTATGCAGTTATTTTCTAACTATCTTCTTGCAGGAACATCATGTTATGCTGCAAAGTAATTCATGCTGAGTGTAGACCAAAAAATTGTGAACGACCAGATCCCCAACTTCATCTCTGCTGTCTGCATGATGTTTGCAAGCTATTACTGCCTCAATATCCACTATCCTGTGGGTCTGGGCTCCACACTTGAGTTCCTTAGGAGGTATTTTCTCCTTCTATTTTCTCTCATTTTTTTCCTCTTTTACAACAAATCACTTTATCTAGTGGTTGATTGTGAATCCTTGCATTCAAAAAGATGTTTCTTCAATATCAATCCTGAGAAGGGCACAAAAGTGGAAATGAAGAAAAACAAGAAGCAGCTATCAGTGAATCCAAGAGTCCTCACACTGATTGTCATATTTTAGGCCATGCTTTCAAACTCATGAGTGGTTATTGACTTGCTGGACCTTTGTGATACCAAAGAAAATGGTAAGATTATCTATTATTTTATTTATTTTTATTTTACTTTAAAAGATATATATTTTTTGCCATATCTGCTTAGCTGAACTGCAGCAGTAGGGATCAACAGGAAACAGTGTAAAGAGACCAGGATTGCAGCACCAGGCCTTGCATGGAATCGAACTTTGGTTGCTGCTATATGTGTTGTGTTGTACCAGGTGAGCCATTTGTGAGGCAAAACTTGTTTGTTTTTCACTGAATATAGCATGTATTTATTACATGTCATTTACAAACTGTGCATTTAAAAGATTGAAAGATATACATGAAACAAATTTGTCTTATTTAGGACAATGTATTTTCTTTTATCTCCTCTTTCTTATGTCAACAAGAGGTTGTACGTGGCATGGACCTCATCAATCTCTTTTTCCTGCGAGTCTCCTTTTGGATTAGATGCCTTTAGAGTATAATTAGCGGTAAGTTGTACTATTCAGCATACATTAAGGACTTCCTTACCAAACAGTTTTTAATTACTACTAAATCATTTAACCCTTTCCTTAACATGGCAAAATTCAGTGCTGCCAACTTTGCAGAAATGGGGGATGGTCAAGTCTCTGGTTTTTCGTAAGCTTTATCAACACTGAGCTTCATTGAGTACATTTAATTTATAAGCTTTAAACTGGAACTGCCTTGCATCAATAATTGTCATATTATGCGTGTTAAGTTTTGGTCACTTGCTCATCTATTTTAACTATTGTCTTTGATATGGACAAAATTGCAGTACTACAATTTTCAGAGTCTTTCATTGCAATCACAATCTTTTCATAATCTTTCCTTGTGAAACAGGGAACGTGTCAAATTTCCAAATGTCTCAAATTTCTTAAAACAGAGGGCTTGATCTCAAATGTTTAATAGGTTAATGTGTATGTTAACAATCTTGGTGTACTTTCTGATCAGACTCTTAACATCATATTACTAAAGTTGTCTTGCACTTGGACGGATATCAGTATGGCAATATTGCTAGACATACTGTCACCTGCAGTTTTCTTGGCTGATTCAGATTTACGATTGTTTTTTTGTAAGTGTAAAAAAAGAATACACCTTATTCAGTACAACGCCATGACGGCTGTGAGGGATAGGCTTACCATGTTTCCGGTGGCATCTGCTGTATAAAGTTTGTAGATCACCAATCATGTTAAAAAATCAAAGATGGCACTGAATAATGTCTATTAACAGCATATACAAACAAAAGTCTAATTTTCTTCAATGCAAAAAAAAGGGGATCGTGTCAAAACATAATGAACACGACAACATCTGCTCAAAATTCCAGTTTTCGGAACATTGTTACCTGTCTGAAAGAGACTATGTCCCACCTCTCTTCAATAAGTCTGGAGCCAGTAATTCAGACACCAGTCTTAAGGATAATTGGTAAGTAATGGTATAGTTCAGTGAATTTTCACCACCTTTATATATTTGGCTGGTAACTGGTCTCATCTGATGATTTGTAACAAATATGATGATTGTCGGATTGCTTAAGTGGAGGCAACTGTGTATTTAGGCTGCCATCTGACAGATGTGAAATAAAATGCTTGTGATAGGTGCTGAGATTTCTTTCAAGCTTTTGCCCTGATACTCTATTGATATTGATACTCGTTAATTGGAATTCAGTTCAACAAAAGAAGACTTATTTCTTTGTAGCCATAATGCTCATGGACTGTATCCAACTAACTTCTCTTTGTGTCTGTTTCCTGCAGAGAGATTATGCCAGTCCACAGTGACTATGTGAGTCCTCAGGTAGTACCTGGGACAATGCAAGCTTTATGTTTCCAGTTTTTTTTTCGAACCGTCAAATATCTTCAGTCAAGTGTGGACTCATTACTATTGTTCAACCAGAGCAAGTGTCGCTGATTGATGTTTATTCCACCATTGGTTGTCATTAATTTATTCCAAGATCAACACGTCTTTGTGAGTATACTGAACAAGTTATTGGATCAGCTCTAACTATTATAACAAAGTGCCTATATGAAGAAAACAAAAACAGTTTCTTTAAAGTCTATTAATGATAGTCTGTGCCTTGATTTACAATGGGTGGTATTTAATAGTTCATTTAGTAATTTACAATGTCTTGACTGACTGTTGACTTTAAAATCTATGGCAACTAACTGTAATAACTTATGTGTTGTACTGTATTTTTTGCGGTGAAATTCTGGCAACCACAGCTGCCGGTAATTTTCTGTAAAACTGAACTTTACAATAAAATACTGTAATATTTCGTACTGTATTTATTACGGAGATAGACTGTACGTAGGTTTAAAGTATATTTATTATTTGTTAAAGTAGTAAAACAAGTTTACATTTACTGCTGCTATTTTTAAAGTAAATTACTGTAAACAGGTTTACATTATATCTGTTTTATTTAAGAGTAATTTACCGTAAACAACAAACAATTTTCAACTGTAAAATTTACAGTTGCCAAAAAGCATTCTGTAAAGTGTTATGCATTGTCCCCATATATTTTACGGAGAAGTTCTGGCAACCACAGCTGCTGGTATTCTACCGTATTTTACACAATGTTTTTTTACAGTGTGGTCAATGAATAAGACCGGTGAAGAGGATTCTGAGAGCGAGACACACGGGGAGAGCTCCGGCGGGGAGATCCGTCCATAGAGAGTGCAGCTTCGGCGTGGTCATGGCCTAAGCACACGGTGCAAGGAATGTGACGATCCCCGCCGAAGAGAGGGCCTCTGACAGGATATACGAGGCATTTGAAGAGTGTGTGTGCTGCAGTGGCGAACACACACACAGCTTGTAAGGATATAAAAGGATATTGAACACGCCGGATGGCGCAGCTGAAACAGCAAGGGCTGAAGGCGGAGACCAGAAGAAGGAATCCAGCGTCCTCAGAGCTGCAGGGCAGGAGCTAGTTCTGCTTAAGGCTTGTCGACTGTGACTTCACAATCCGGAGGTCAGCGAAGGGTGAGTTCGCTGAAGGAGATTAAATCTGAATCTTATGGCATAGTATCGGCTTTTATAGCTTAGCCATGCAAATTTAGGCGGTAGTTGACGCGCTTTGGGCACGAAGCGACCCGATTGGTTCGCACGCCTCAGCCGCCTCGCCATAAGTTTGTGCAGCTGCCGCAGCACAGCCAATCAGCGCGCTAGTATGCTCTGCTTGGGTCTGCTGTGCAGCTGCACTGCATTTTACATATATCAAATTATAAGGATAATTTTTGGCTTCATATTCTCGAGAAAAGGAGTTTTCACATAGCGTAAGCTAATTTACGCAATATGAGAGTACTCTCGAAAGGGAACTGCACTTGTGTGAGCTACTGAAATGAGCCTTGCTGTGAAACAGCCAATCAGAGCAGAGCTCAACATTATTATTCATGACCCTTCCAAATAAGGTAATAACACCCCATTTCATTCTAGGGACAAATCCTAGGGTTATAAATGGACATGTAAAACCGTATCTGGAGTATTTTTGCCCTTACCTAAGCCACATACCTTCTATGTAGATATCAGAGAACAATTTAAAATATTGTATCAATGCATTCTATGGCACCTTTAAGAAACAAAAAAGACGAACCGTAGGTCTTTATTCCAAAGCATTCATGAATTACAACCATTTAAGTTTGTATAGTGCCTTTTCATGTCTATGGTCAAAAAGGGTTAATCAACATTTATTCTCCTTATCAAGTCCTGTGCAAAGCATGCTGGGAACTAGAAATACTGCCCAATTTCACATTCTCAAGACAATTTCATTGTAACTACAACTTATTAAAAAAATCCATTAACGCATTTCAGTTTAAATTATACACAATAATATGATAAACATTATGTCAACAGAACTCATTAAAATAATGTTTGCAACTTAAACGTTTTAATTAATTCACTAAATTAGATTTATTTTTATCTTGCAACCATGCATTTATTTAAGTTGTGGTAATAAGTCTCCTGAATTTCTTTTTGGAGTGTATAAATATCATAAATATAAAGTGTATTTAAAAGATTTAGCTTTGAGTTATTGAAAGGTAATGTTCACCATCTTCACAATGGTTCATTGCCTCCTATTTGTGTGCATTAAAGCACCTTACCGGACCATTTGAAATATAGTACAGCACCTATTCTATATCTCCCTTGGACCAAGTAATGAGGTCGCTGATCACCTCTTAGGCTATGATTGACAGGCCTTAATGTGGCACATGAGATTCTATGAGGAATAAGGTTGCAGTGGTTCACTGCTGTATATCTTACCAGGCTGGATCATACATGAGGTGAGGTGATGTGGGAGAAGAGAGTGATGGATGCTTGGAAATCAAGCATGTTCGTTGCTGCCCTGTGGTGTTGCACAGCAGAGTGGAAGGGGAGGTTTGTAATTGCTTCTTCTCAGTAATTAAAGAGCGATATAAGAACAGGGGAATAACACATTGAGGAGAGATCACGTCACTGAGTTTAATCTTTAATTCCGTTTCTCTTGCCTCTTTCTCGCTTGCAAACCCACACCACTTACTTCAGAAACCTGAGATAAGTGTTACAGCCTTTTGTTCAAGAGTTTGCACACTTTATCACACAACCACAGCATTTTAAATTGCCAATTAGCATTCATTATAAGCAAGCATAAAATGTCAGTCACTATAAAAGAGGGAAAAATGCAAATGTGACCCCCAATGTGTCATTTCCTCCCGCCCCTGAACAAAACATTATTTAAAACTGGCAAGTAATGGGCACAGGTACTCAAGTAATAAGACATGACAGCAATGAAAAAAACAATATTTGCATGATTCAGCTTTAAAAAATGATTGAAATTCAATAACAATAAATAAATGTCATAAAAATATTGCCAGATGATGTTACATATAACTGCTCCTATTTTTTTTCTCTCCTAAGTTTATTTTTACACACTATTATAGTCTACTTTTTAATCTGCTCACTAACCTGCATGGTTGCAAGTTACTCAGCTTTAATATTAACAAACAACAAGCTTATGTTGTCTTTTACAGTGTTTCATGTAGATTCTGAAAGTCTATTCTCATTACTGAACCCTTCAAACAGGTGGAAATTAAAATTTGTATTGTGTGGCTTAGAAATCACATTTTAAGGACAATTATCATTACCGTTTTTCTCAATTGCTAACACACAATTCATGAAACAATTCACTATTTTGTCTATAAACACAATCTCGTAACTACACACCAATCTGTACAAACCTCAAACTTCCACGTCAAACTCAAATACTGTATTTCAGGCAAAAACATATTCTCTTCTGTCAAAATTCTGGCATTATATTTAGATCTATTTCCATCACATGAAAGGTTGCAGTGATGAGCATTGAGCAAATGACAGTCTTTTGATTGTGTGACTGCAGTGATCTCATTGCAATGCGATTTCTGCACTCTCACAAATGCTTTCACCATAAATACCAATGCGATTGTAGTGGAGTGCCACTATTTAGTAGCATCCTCTCTGGGTTCGATTACTCTTCCCTAGGTGCAGGTAATCAGCGTCTCATTTACAAGGGTATATTAAGGTGGCTGTTTTACTGCCATGGGTGGCGTCATTGTGCGACTACCTTTACAGTGCCCTGGTTTTCTTTGTGGGAGGTGAGTGCTGTTTGTTTGTATTTCAGCTCGTCTTTGTGAACTCGTTTTATCTGTTGGCTGCCGGATGAATGACGTGATCTTCACATGGTTGGTATGTGCGATCATTGTACAACAATGATGAATTAATGTTCACATTGGTAGCTTACATTTAGTTTCTTGTAGGTCAAATTTGCCTGTTTAAGGGTGTTCAAAGACTGTGCTGCCTGGCTTAGGACGTTCATTGCTGCTGTTTTGTTGTGACCTTTTGTATGGAATTATATTTTTCTTTGTGTAACTATATTTCTTTACCGCCCTGGTAGTTATGTCACTGAGTGATCCTCGGTTCATCTGAGGTTTGTGGCATTATTCCATTTAATAATTACTGATTCTTCGGTTGGAGTGGTTCTCTTAAGTTTTGGTCATTTGCATTTGTTTGTTTGTTTTTTTTTCTTATTTGACCACTGTAACCCTCTTTGCCATGTCACTGCTCAGGTAATAGTGTGGTGAATTGTACCCGGCCTGGGTCGGTTAGTGGCAATGCTCCATTAACCATCACTGAAACCAATGATTGCAGGTTTGAGTGGTTTGTGGTCTTTTTTCTTTGTTTATAGTTAGTTAATTCTTGTCTCTTGTGTATATTCTTTTCCTTAAAGTGGGTACCCATCTTTATGAGCATTTCTGAATATTTATTTTGTTTGGTAATTTGTTTCTTGCGTTTCAGGTGCCGTGGGTCCAGAGCAGGAGGGCTAGTTGCTCTATTTGGTGGCGGGTCCTTATGAGACACAGAGCGTGGTTTACAATCTATAGTGTGTGTGTGCGCTCTTTGATCATCGCTGAACTTCGTGACGCGTGGCACTAGCTCACCTTGCTTCTGGTAACCATGAGCCCTGTGAGTTATTAATGTCATTGTGGTGTGTGTGTGTCGGTGCCAGCATTGATTGACCTGTTGATGTTCAGGATCTAATTGATTCACTCTAACATTTTATCTTCGCTTAAAGATTTTTGTATTTTTTTTAAATCCACGTCTCAGAGTCTCTGTGTAAGGGGAAATTGAACCTGTGTCCTTACTAGGATATTTCCCTGGTTTAGTGACCAGGGTGGCGTAGTCGGCTCTCTTTCTCTTTCCTGTACCCGCCACACAAACACAATGTAAATACAGTGTGCAGTGTAACAGCATCATTAATTACATAATGGGTGTTTTGGTGTCCAGATAAACTTGCGCTGTGTGATTTGACAGCTCCAGCGATTGTAAAGGGAGTGTTCTTTGATCGCTTTCTGTATATAATTCAATCACAATTTAAATAACAGATTATTTTCATGCTACTAAGAGAAACAATGTGAAGTTGATCTTTAGTCACTGGCTTAATTTACAAACAGTATTGAACGATTCTGAGACAGAAAAACTGTCTGAACTTGAATAATTACACATTAGAAATCAGTGATCACAGATCAGGCATTAGAATAAACATGGTTACTTACTGTACATGTTTGTGGCGTTGCTGACAGGTCCATATCGTAAAAGTCTGTCTGCAAAGCCTGCACCGAAATTGCGACTGAATTACCTGTTATGGATAATATAAGAACATAATGATAGCAATATTTGTGTAGAGATGGACCGAACCAAAACATAGGGACAGTAGTTGCAGGGGCCTGGTGACAGCGGTTGCATGTGGCATCCACTTTGGAATATATTTTGGAAAGTCTAATTTTGGTCCACTGAGTGCAAAGAAGGAATTTACACTGAATCAGACCATGTCTGGCACAGTAGGATAAGGAGTGTACACTGCATATCTTTTCCCACTGTTCTTCTGGGATATTTTCTCCCTTTTCAGTAGTTGGGGAAAAAAAAGCCCAAATTCCAAAGAATTGAAAATGAACTTGGTATGTAACAAAATACTATATACCATCACATACACACAGAAAAAAAATTAAAATAAATTGTTTGCCATTCTTTTGGTGAAAAGTTGAAGACGTCCAGAAAATATGAATGTATGTGAAAATGTGTTTATAGTTTTTAGAGAAGTCATTTTATTGAGTTGTGGCAAAATGGAATTTGTTAGACACTTGATTGTCTTGCGCTGTTGACCAATTAGACGAGATGGATCATTTGTGATGAACTATTTAAGGAGTATTGTCACGTCGGGAGAGCGTGAACTGGTGAAGTCTCGGTGTTACTGAGAGGTGTGCTGTCTGTTTGGGGAAAATGGGAGATGTTGCGTGCTGTGGTGCGGTGCGAGAAATTGGTCTTTTTGGGAAAGAGTCAAGTCAACTTTATTTGTATAGTGCTTTTTACAATGCAGATTGTTTCAAAGCAGCTTCACAGTGTTAAACAGGAAAATAATTTGATTTGGCTGTACAGCCGCTATGGAGAAAAAGGTGATGTCATCAGCTCATTTCAATTATCATATATATTCAAGTAATGTAGTTGATATAATTTAGTTTAGTAATTAAATGTATTTGGATATTTATTTGAAAATTGTGTCCCCAACTGAGCAAGCCAGAGGCGACAGTGGCAAGGAACCAAAACCATCAGGTGTCCTAATGGAGAAAAATAAACCTTGGGAGAAACCAGGCTCAGTCGGGGTGCCAGTTCTCCTCTGGCCAATTAACAAACAGTGTATGATTATTATTTTGGCAGCCTTATAGGTCAGAAGTAATATTAGATTGGATTATTCGAAAGCTCTGAGGCATCACGCCGGGTTTATTGAGGATGGCGTGTCGATTAAACTATTATTAAATAGGAATATTCGAAATATTGGAGTCATCACGCCGGAGATGGATCCATTGAGGATGCCATGTCGATTAGCAATTTCAGAGGGTAGACTAATTGACACGGTATATTCTAGGTATTATCAACTGGCCAGAGTTTTGAGACCGCAATAGACGTGATGGAGTATAATGCGTTAAGAGCTCGCTCAAGTACTGGGGAGCTAAACCATTTAGTGATTTGTAAGTAATTAGCAAGATTTTAAAATGTATGCGATGTTTAATAGGGAGCCAGTGCAGTGTTGACAGAACCGGGCTAATATGGTCATACTTCCTGGTTCTAGTAAGAACTCGAGCTGCTGCGTTTTGGACCAGCTGCAGTTTATTTATTAAGCGAGCGGGGCAACCACCCAGTAGAGCATTACAATAATCTAGCCTTGAGGTCATGAACGCATGAACTAACTGTTCAGCATTTTGCATTGAAAGCATATGCCGTAATTTAGATATATTCTTAAAATGGTAGAATGCAGTTTTACAGATGCTAGAAACGTGGCTTTCAAATGAGAGATTGGTATCAAAGAGCACACCCAGGTTCCTAACTGACGACGAGGACTTGACAGAGCAGCCATCAAGTGTTAAACCGTATTCTAGGTTACTACATGTGGAGTTTTTTTTGTCCAATAATTAAAAATTCATTTTTTTCTGAATTAAGTTGCAGGAAATTACTAGTCATCCAATTTTTTATATCAGCTATGCATTCCGTCAATCTTGTGAATTGGTAAGTTTTGTCAGGGCGTTAAGAAATATAGAGCTGAGTATCGTCAGCATAACAATGAACTAACGCCATGCTTCCTAATGACATCTCCCAGTGGTAGCATGTACAGGGTGAAAAGCAACGGTCCTAGCACTGAGCCCTGCGGTACTCCATACTGAACTTGTGATCGGTGTGACATCTCTTCATTTACTGCTACAAACTGAAAACGGTCAGATAAGTATTTAAACCATGCCAATGCAATTTCACTAATGCCAACATAATTTTCGAGTCTATTCAAAAGAATGTTGTGGTCGATGGTATCGAATGCAGCGCTAAGATCGAGTAACACTAACAGAGAGATACAACCACGATCGGATGATAAGAGTAAATAATTTGTAACTCTAATGAGAGCAGTCTCAGTACTATGATGTGGTCTAAATCCTGACTGGAAAACCTCACAGATACCATTTTTTTCTAAAAAAGGAGCATAATTGTGAGGACACTGCCTTTTCTAGTATTTTTGACAGAAAGGGTAGATTTGAGATTGGCCTGTAATTGACTAATTCTGTAGGGTCAAGTTGCGTTTTTTAATAAGTGGTTTAATAATAGCCAACTTAAAAGTTTTCGGTACATATCCTAAAGTCAAGGATGAATTAATGATATTAAGAAGAGGATCTATGACCTCTGGAAGCATCTCTTTTAGTAGTTTAGTCGGTATAGGGTCGAGCATACATGTTGTTGATTTAGATGATTTAACGAGTTTAGCCAATTCTTCTCCTATAGCAGTGAATGAATGTAATTTTTCCTCAGTGACACTACAATGCTCTGTCTGATGTGATACAGTAGTAGATGGCTGCATGGTTATAATTTTTTTCCTAATATTATCAATCTTACAAGTAAAGAAGTTCATAAAGTCATTACTGCTGTGCTGTTGGCAGACATCAGAAGTTGAAGCTTTATTTTTGGTTAATTTAGCCACTGTATCGAATAAATACCTAGGGTTGTGTTTGTTTTCTTCTAAGAGAGTCGAGAAATAAGCAGATCTAGCAGCTTTTACGGCCTTTCTGTATGAAATCATGCTCTTTCCACGAAATGTGAAAAACTTCCAGTTTTGTTTTCTTCCAGCTGCGCTCCATTTTTCTGGCTGCTGTTTTAAAGGCCCGGGTTTGCTCGTTGTACCACGGCGTTGGACTATTCTCTTTAATCTTCTTTAAGCGCAGAGGAGCAACTGTGTCTAAAGTGCTGGAAAAGAGAGAGTCAATAGTTTCTGTTGCAACATCAAGTTCCTCTGGGCTATCTGGGATGCTGAGGAGATGAAACTGATGAGGAAGTTTATTTATAAAGAAATCTTTAGTCGCAGCAGTGATATTCCTGCCATATTTGAAGCGAGGGGACGGCTTTGCAGCCTTTGCTAAATTTAGTATACATGATACTAGGTAATGATCTGAGATGTCATCGCTCTGCTGCAGAATTTCAACGGTATCAACATTTATTCCATGTGACAATATTAGGTCTAGAGTATGATAACGGCGATGAGTGGGTCCTGATACATGTTGCCTAACTCCAATAGAGTTTAGAATGTCGCTAAATGCCAATCCCAATGCGTCTTTTTCATTGTCTACATGGATATTAAAATCACCAACAATTAGGACTTTATCTGTAGCCAGTACTAACTCTGATTAAAAAATCAGCAAATTCTCTGATAAAGTGTGTATTGTGCCCTGGTGGCCTATATACAGTAGCCAACACAAATGTTAAACAGGATTTATCAAGTTCACTACATAACGTTACGTAAAGCACCAAAACTTCAAAATAATTATATTTGAAACTAGACTTCTGAGTAATACTGAAGATATTATTATAAATTACAGCAACACCTCCCCCTTTACCTTTTAGACGCGGCTCGTGTTTATAACAATAATCTTGTGGGGTGGACTCATTTAAAGTAATGTAGTCGTCAGGTTTTAGCCAGGTTTCTGTCAAACACAGCACATCTAGATTATTATCTGTAATCATATCATTAACAATAAGCGTTTTAGAGGAAAGGGATTGAATATTTAGCAGCCCGAGCTTTATCATTTGTTCATCTGTATTATATCTGTTGTTTATTTGTTGGACATTTAATTAAATTTTTACCGTTGAATAGTTTTGGTGGTTTTTTGTATTTACTAGTTCGTGGAACAGACACAGTCTCTATGTGATAATATCTAGGTGAAAGAGTCTCTATGTGCTGGGATTTATCTGACTTCTGTGACGCGAGACAGCTAGCAGACGGTCGGGTAAGCCAGTCCGTCTGCTTCCT
Organism: Rhinogobio ventralis; assembly: GCA_039654625.1. Taxonomy (NCBI): domain Eukaryota; kingdom Metazoa; phylum Chordata; class Actinopteri; order Cypriniformes; family Gobionidae; genus Rhinogobio; species Rhinogobio ventralis. The sequence continues at coordinate 28,866,515 of CM077206.1, read as the reverse complement.
GACCTGGGCCCCAGTTAGTCAAGGTTTAGCTCTAAGACTATGTGCCAAATTTCTAGAGAGAAGAGCGGCACCACCCCAGGAGGGATGGATACCATCTCTTTTCAACAGGTCAGGTCTGCCCCAAAAGCTTTTCCAATTGTCTATGAACCCTATGTTATTTTGCGGACACCACTTAGACAACCAGCCATTGAGTGATGATAGTCTGCTAAGTATCTCATCACTCCTTTTAATGGGGAGGGGACCAGAGCAAAAAATCCGATTTGCCATCGTACTTGCGAGTTCACACACCTCTTTAATGTTAATTTTGGTGATCTCCGACTGGCGAAGTCGAACATCATTTGTGCCGACATGAATAATAATCTTAGAGAATTTACGATTAGCATTAGCCAGCACTTTTAAATTTGCTTTGTCAGGCGCTCTGGCTCCCGGTAAACATGTGACTATGGTGGCTGGTGTCTCTATTTTCAAGTTCCGTGTAATAGAATCGCCAATAACTAGGGCACTTTCAACAGGATTCTCAGTGGGTGCATCACTGAGTGGGGAGAACCTGTTTGATGTTCTAATCGGAACGGAAGAGTGTTTTTTTGATCCGCGACTATGCCGTCTCACCGTCACCCAGTTGCCCTGCTGCACGGGCTCTACAGCCGGAACCGAACAATGTACAGATTTCACTAAGCTAGTCGCATCCAAAGCAGTGTCTAAAGCGGTTTTGTTCTCACTACCCTCAAATAAAGTCTGGATGCGTGTCTCTAATTCTGAAGTCTTCTCCGTCAGTCTGACTATCTCCTTACATTTATCACATGTGAAGCCCTGTTCACCAATGGAGACAGATATACTAAACATGAAACATGTAGTGCAGGTGACAATAAAAGAAGACATGGCTTACCGTATTTGTTGATTAATCCAACTTACCACAGTTGTTTGATGGACTAGTAAAGGCACGAGAGACAAAAACAGGAAACCCGGATGCACAAATGGCAGGCTAACAGGCTAGTGAAATGCCAGCGCGTTGTGACATGCTAACATGTTGTGATAGTGATTTAAATTAAAAGCTAACAATGTCAATTTAAACGTGATAGGCAATATTAAACAATATATGGTGATGAGTAAGTTATATTTAGCAGTATAAACAAGAAAAGATATCAAATAGCGATTCCCAATTCAAGCAGTGTCCAGGAGGCGTTGTGCTTACCTGGGTTTGGAGGGCGTGTCGGTGTGACCGCGAGTGCAGTGGTGAAGCGGTGACGGGAACTCTCTATTCCGGCTGCCAGCAGAGGTGCATGCTTGGGAATATGCTTCTTTGACTCTTCCCCTGGTCCGTGCTGCGAACGAAGCTCCTGTTTACTTGCCTGATACTCCAACCAAAGACCAGTGACACCGGGCACAAGCTCGAACGCACCCACTTTACATATCGTACACACACCACATGTCAATACACACACACACACACACTCATGCAAATTATTATTATTTTTATTTATTTGCTGTAACGTGGGAGGACTGAGTGTAAATTACATAGGTAGATGGGCTTGCACTGACCAAGTATTCCTTTTTCCTGTATTGTTTTTTTTTTTTTGGTTGTGTGAACTGTGATTGAGACCAAGTTCATTAATGAGAGTGAAATCACCAGTGAGAATTTGATTGCTTTCTAGTTCAGGTGCTTTTTGTTTTTGTTGTTTTGTTTCTTATTTACTGTTTGATTTGTTTAGTTTTTTTTTTTTTTTCTTGTGTTTTGTTCTTTATAGAGGTATGTTTCAGTGAAATGTGAACTGTCTAAATCTGTGCTGAATGTTATCTGTTTTGCTGTGTTGATTTTGGTTTGACTGAATATCTATAATAAATTTGCAAATAAATTTGTTGTTCCACTACAAGTCTAGTTCGATTCTCCCTCCCTTCAAGTCCTTCATATGTACTGGTGTGTTTTAGCAAATGATCCAGAGTGTACTGATTGACAGGATTAACGGCCTGTCTGGTGTCCGAAAAAATAAATAAATAAATTTGAAGGGCTACCACCGTTACAGAGTAATGTAACTGTCCAGCACTGTATTGGCTAATCAGCATCTATCCATTTTAGCTTTTTTGTTGTTGTTTTTGGTAAGTATTTTATATGTTGAATGTTTGAATATTTAGTTTCCTAAATGTTTGAAAGTTTTTTAAAAAATGTGGTCTTTTATGGTTTGTTATACATTTTGTACATTATCATCAACTGAAATGATATTTTCATAGCAAAGTATCATCATCATCTCCCAGTGAAATGAGCACTGAATTTTAGTAATGACTTCATATTCATTTTTTTTTTAATCAGCTTTATTAGTGCTAAGGGCTAATTTGGCAGATTAGCTGGCAGTAAGTTTATTATACAGTTGAATAAAAGTCGTAATAATGAGAAACCTTCTTGTATAATGAATTTTACATAATAAAATATATTGAATTAAGTTTTTTTCTAAATATAAAAAGTTTCTCATAACCCGTGGTCATGCCTGGGCAGACAGAAAGTTTGTCAGAGCAGGCAGAGAGCTCAAAGACAGTTTCCTTGGTTGTTACCAGAGAGGCTGAGGGTTCATGAGCCGACACCGAGGAGGAAGAGCTGTAGCGGACGGCGCCACCTCTGGAGAAGCTGTAGACGTGTGTAGCCATGTGTGCACTGGACTTTGGACCACCGGCCTTGAATGCGCTGAGAACAATTTACCTGGGACCACCGGACATGAATGCTCTGCAATAGACTTAAATAATAAGTTTGTTATGATGTGATTCACCACGTAGCTGGTTCTACTTATTTCTTAGAAAATGTAACAACTGGACCAATAAGACAAACAACTTATTCATTATATTTAATGAATAATCCGCAAACCCACTCTCCCCAACAAACTATGTATTAGAGTTCTATGTGTTAGACCATCCCCTGAAACTGTGACTAACAGGCAGAAGAAGACTGGTTTGCGACTTAAAAGAATGCAGAGCTTTGCTCTAAACTCACTTTGAATCAGGCCATAGAAAAGACACATACAGCCTGTAAAACAGACTCTTCTGCCTCAATTTATAGACGAACTGTTTATAAAAGAACATACATCCCAGGACATTGTGTGTATGTCTTGTATAGTGTCTCTTGTATTTTGTTTTATGCATGCTTTATGATAGAACCAGCATTAAGGAAACCTCACCTATACCTTATTTGGTATCTACAAATTTGTATTTTGATGATGATTGTGTATATAATATGCTGATACCTACGCAACATATTAGTATTACGAGAATATTTCATAGTAAACTTTCCCTCCAATAGCTCAAGTTAGCATTGGCTCACTGACCCCTGGGAGGAGAGACCATCCTCAGAGGTTAAAAAGGCCCACACAGATCACATGTTCTTCCCTCTTCCCTCCCCGGCCCCATGTATGCATGATTTGTGTATGTGTATTTAGATTAGTTATATGTCCATGATTTAGTTGATAAAACGTTGTGTACAACACATATGAATTCTCTGGTTCTGATTAATGTCACTCAAACGATTCCTGATTTTGCTACAAAATTACTAGAATAATTTTTCTGTGGCCATGAAAAATACCCTTTCTGAGAGTTGATAGACAACCAAAACTGTGTTCACTGGATGAACCGGTTAATTGATCGTAATGTTAATTCTGCTACATCAAGTTATTCGATTCGATTAACTGATCCAAATATTTATAATTCATTATGAGTTATGATAAATTATTATGTCCCCTTTGAGCTAATTTTCTACAAACAAGAATAAGTAAAGTTTACTGCAAAGGTTTTTTTTTATGTAATACCTCATGAGTGATCTAAGCCCTCATTTTCAAATAATGAGAATTTTATATTATTAACTGACCTTTTCAAAACTATCTCTCAGATTTGGAGTGTTAACATTAATTAACACCATTCAGAGAGAAGAATGGAGCTAAATAAGACATCTTACAGTTGCAAGAAAAAGTATGTGAACCACTTGCAGAATCTGTGAAAATGTGAATAATTTTAACAAAATAAGAGAGATCATACAAAATGCATGTAATTTTTTATTTAGTGCTGTCCTGAATAAGATATTTTACATAAAAACTGTTTGCATATAGTCCACAAGACAGAAAAATTGCTGAATTTATTCAAATGACCTGTTCAAAAGCTGGATGATCCACAGCTGTTTTTTTGTTTTGAGATGGTTGTTCTTGAGTCCCTTGTTTATCTTGAGCAGTTAAACTGCCCAATGTTCTTCAGAAAAATCCTTCAGGTCCTGCAAATACTTCAGTTTTCCAGTATCTTTTGAATATTTAAACCCTCTCCAGCAGTGACTGTATGATTTTGAGATCCATCTTTTCACACTGAGGACAATTGAGGGACTCAAACACAACTATTAAAAAAGGGTCAAATATTCACTGATGCTCCAGAAGGAGAAACAATGCATTAAGAACTGAGGGGTGACAACTTTTGAACAGGATGAAGATGTCCAAATTTTTCTTATTTTGTTTAAATATAAATTTTTTTCATTTAGTACTGCCCTTCAGAAGCAACATAAGATACTTACATGTTTCCCGGAAGACAAATTAAATACAATTTACCTTGATCTTCGAATTTAAAATGTTTTCACCCCCAGCTCTTAATGCATTGTGTTTCCTTCTGGAGCATCAGTGAATATTTGACCCTTTTTTAATAGTTGTGTTTGAGTCCCTCAACTGTCCTCAATGTGAAAAGATGGATCTCAAAATCATACAGTCACTGCTGGAGAGGGTTCATTATATGCAAAAGATGCTGAAAACTGAAGAATTTGCAGGACCTGGAGGATTTTCCTGAAGAACATTGGGCAGTTTAATTGCTCTGGGCATACAAGGGACTCAAGAACAACCATCACAAAACAAAACAAAAAAAACAGCCGTGGATCATCCAGGTAACAACACACAGTATTAAGAATCAATGGTTCATAAACTTTTGAACGGGGTCATTTTAATAAATTCAGCAATTTTTTTGTCTTGTGGACTATATGTAAACATTTTTATGTAAAATATCTTATTCAGGACAGTACTAAATAAAAAATTACATGCATTTTGTATGATCTCTCTTATTAATTAAAATTATTCACATTTTCACAGATCCTGCAAGCGGTTCACATACTTTTTCTTGCAACTGTACATATACTGATTTTTTCCTGTCCTTGAATGAATTAAAATACACCAATTAATATAATATTATAATTAAAATAATAGAGATAAAACTTAATCTCATGAAGAGAATAAATATGTTTTGAGGATAAATCTATTCTATCATAAATCTTTTTTTATATATATTCACTGAATTGATTGAATAGGTACGCAAATATTAAATAAGTATGAAAGGAATGCTACCATTTAGAAAGGAATGGGCTATGAATGTACACTTATGCCAAATTGATGATTGGTGAGCATTAGCTGCCAGACAATAAATACAGGACATTGAAATGTATATACAGGGAGTGCAGAATTATTAGGCAAGTTGTATTTTTGAGGATTAATTTTATTATTGAACAACAACCATGTTCTCAATGAACACAAAAAACTCATTAATATCAAAGCTGAATATTTTTGTATCAATATTTTAAGTAGTTTTTAGTTTTAGCTATTTTAGGGGGATATCTGTGTGTGCAGGTGACTATTACTGTGCATAATTATTAGGCAACTTAACAAAAAACAAATCAGTGACCAATATAGCCACCTTTCTTTGCAAGGACACTCAAAAGCCTGCCATCCATGGATTCTGTCAGTGTTTTGATCTGTTCACCATCAACATTGCGTGCAGCAGCAACCACAGCCTCCCAGACACTGTTCAGAGAGGTGTACTGTTTTCCCTCCTTGTAAATTGCACATTTGATGATGGACCACAGGTTCTCAATGGGGTTCAGATCAGGTGAACAAGGAGGCCATATCATTAGATTTTCTTCTTTTATACCCTTTCTTGCCAGCCACGCTGTGGAGTACTTGGACGCGTGTGATGGAGCATTGTCCTGCATGAAAATCATGTTTTTCTTGAAGGATGCAGACTTCTTCCTGTACCACTGCCTGAAGAAGGTGTCTTCCAGAAACTGGCAGTAGGACTGGGAGTTGAGCTTGACTCCATCCTCAACCCGAAAAGGCCCCACAAGCTCATCTTTGATGATACCAGCCCAAACCAGTACTCCACCTCCACCTTGCTGGCGTCTGAGTCGGACTGGAGCTCTCTGCCCTTTACCAATCCAGCCACGGGCCCATCCATCTGGCCCATCAAGACTCACTCTCATTTCATCAGTCCATAAAACCTTAGAAAAATCAGTCTTGAGATATTTCTTGGCCCAGTCTTGACGTTTCAGCTTGTGTGTCTTGTTCAGTGGTGGTCGACTTTCTGCCTTTCTTACCTTGGCCATGTTGATTGTTCGATGATCACGCTTCAGAAGCTTGGTTATTTTAAGACTGCTGCATCCCTCTGCAATATATCTCACTATTTTTGACTTTTCTGAGCCTGTCAAGTCCTTCTTTTGACCCATTTTGCCAAAGGAAAGGAAGTTGCCTAATAATTATGCACACCTGATATAGGGTGTTGATGTCATTAGACCACACCCCTTCTCATTACAGAGATGCACATCACCTAATATGCTTAATTGGTAGTAGGCTTTCCAGCCTATACAGCTTGGAGTAAGACAACATGCATAACGAGGATGATGTGGTCAAAATACTCATTTGCCTAATAATTCTGCACTCCCTGTATATAAACAAGGTAAACACAACAATATAAATTACAATGAAAAATAAAAAGTCAAAATTACATAAGTTTCCCTTATATGCTCAGTAACATACAGTAAAACAGGTTATACAATCTTGTGCATTTGCTAGAATAAGATAAGATAATTTCTAAATTATGATGTTTTATTCGAATCTTTCCCCAAGCATCCAAAATCACAAGGTATAATTTTGAATTGTTGTCTGATTAATGTCTGATGGATCTGTTATATGAATTATTGGTTTTCAAGTTTCTTTGCTTTTGCACAACACAGCAAAATCAAAATATTCACACCACATTGACCTGGCCATGCATATATTCACCTTCTCTTGGCTCTACAGCTTGGGAACATTTTTTTTTTTTTTTAAACTCTGAAGTCAGCTGCTTGTCTTTCCTGCGGCTCATGGGCTTGGTGCTCTCAAAAGCTGCATTCCTCATCAGGCTGAGCAAATACATCACTAAGATGAGGAGCGAGATGAGATGGAGGGCAGATGAGTCACAGCATGATCAAAATTCCACACTGGGGACTCAACTCACAGCTAAAACGTTCTTTTTCTCATTCTGAAGCTCCGTCTTTTTAACGCCTCCAAACTTGTAGCTGTCATATGTTTTTTTTTTCAAATCTAGTTGATCCAAAATGTGGAATGTGAAATAATTACTTTCGGTAATTATAGTGTAACTATAAAGTATGTACGTGTAGGTATAAGGGAACAATATGTAATATTTAGGGAATAAATGGATAACTACCAGGAATTAACAAATTATTTATACTGTAAGTATTTTTTAATTAAGAGGTAATTATCTGTGTAGTTACAGGGTAAGTGAATCTGTGAGCTGTAAATTAAAGTGGTGTTTGTTACCCTCTTGTTTTATGTAGTTACAGGTTAAGTACAATAAAAACACGTACACAATCTGATATCACTCGGAAATCTTTATTTGAAAAACAACTTTCGTTTCTCTTGCTTGGCTTCTCCTCTTGTTCCTCTTTTTCGTTCTTGCCACAGATGAATCTTAAGAAGGAACCCCATGTCACTAGCTATTCTGCATTATGTATTCTGCATTAAAACACAGTACACCCAGAAATATCCACACCATTTACTCGTCTTTTACCCTCTTGCCATCTGAGATATATACGACTTTCTTTTTTCAGATGAACACAGAAAAATAAATAATCTCTGCTAATGAAAACACATTTGGGTTCCTAAAAGTTGAAGCATCAAACAGCACATACAGCAATAACTACAATAATCCATACGACCCCAATGGATGAATCAACGTCTTCTGAAGTAAAACGCAGACTATCTCTTCAGACCAACAGTCATCTGTGCATGCATGAGAGGGTTAAGTTCACACTTGATGTAGCTTGAAGCCTGACGTAAGCGCACCAAGAAACTATGTTCATGCGGATGTTGGATGCCGTAAATTTTTAATTAATGCTCACAACAGCATACAAACAATAACAATATATGATAATAGCAATGAGAAACAAACAAGACAGGAAGACAGAGACGGCAGTTCTCGTATAAGTTTCAGATGAAACTCACGGAAGAACGTCATGAAAGCTTGAAGCTTCACGTTGCTCTTTACTCATGTTGCACGCGCTGGTAACAGTTCTGTTGGTCGGAAGTAAAAACAAAAAAGTTAATTATGAGAGCATTTCTGGGTGTACTTGTTCTTATATTATTATATGACTTATAATAATACAGAATAGCATGTGCTTCTTTCTGTCAGGACGTTAGTATTTGAAATGAAAAGTTTATTTTAAAAAAACGAATAAGAACTGTTGTAAATCTGTTTTGAAATTTGTTTTTAAAATAAATGTTTCTGAGTGATATCAGATTGTGTACGTCAGTTTATTGTATTTACCCTGTAACTACATGAAACAAGAGGGGAACAAACACCACTTTAATTTACAGCCAGCATATTCATACTTACCCTGTAACTACATGAAACAAGAGGGTAACAAACACCACTTTAATTTACAGCCAGCATATTCATACTTACCCTGTAACTACATGAAACAAGAGGGGAACAAACACCACTTTAATTTACAGCCCGCAGATTCACACTTACACTGTAACTACATGGATAATTACCCCTTAATTAAAAAATATTCACAGTATAAATAATTTTCCTGGTAGTTACCCCTTTATTCCCCAAATATTACATATTGTTCCCTTATACCTACACATACGTTCTTTATAGTTACACTATAATTACCGAAAGTTACGATGTAAATTTGTTTACTTTCCCGGGTGTAATCTAAAGCGTTACCCATTTTATCAACACGATACAGGAAAATTGTTTCAGTGGTTGTGCTGGTTGCCATTCTTTTTTGAGTGGCTATCTATGGTGACATGATTTTCTGAGGAATTCAATTCAATTCACATTTATTTGTAGTGCAGTTATTACCACTGAAGTAAGCAATACCTCATGATGCACAGAATTGTCAGCTATTCCCAGATATATTAACACAGGTGAATCTCCTTGTTCTTAGTCACGCCTGCACTATAACCATGTCTCTTTTACTTTAGAGAAATTAATGTAAAATTTGTCTCTATAATAGGATACATGAACGTGTCTTATTGCTGTACATGCAACAAACTGCAAATCAGTATTGCTTTCATTATGTTGTTTGTTTTGGCTTAATTATTCAAACGTCTCAATTAGATACTTGTCAAAAATATGCAACAGTTCAATACAAGTTAATTCAATGTATCTATGGAATCCACACAATAACAATTCAGTGTTTGTTTGTAATTATAATAACAGTCTGCTTAAAGGTGCACTATGTAACATTTTTTCAGTAAAATGTCCAAAAATCACTAGGCCAGTGTTATATATTTTGTTCAATTGAGTACTTACAATATCCCAAATGTTTCCAACTATTTGTAAATCGTGAGAAAATTGCTATTTTAACCAAGGAACCGGGATGTGTGAGGGAGTCGCCTGTCAATTGCGTCATATCTGCGTTACCCTCGGTTTCCGGTTTTATTTTGCAGAAGCGCTTTACTCTTACTGCAGTGTGCAACAAGTGTCATAGCAGCCGCCGAGCGAACGCATAGAGTAACATCATAACATAATTTTCAACACACTCAAATGTATCTAATATGATAAACAGAGCTGCGTTACCTCATACTCATTACCAGAAAAGCGGAAATGGCGCCGGCGACTGTCGCATAATAAAAGCTCCGCAGCTCGTGAGGCGTGTGTTGTGTTCATCTTATTAACAATCGCTCCAGCGGCCTTGCTCAGCTCCCGCAACACTCGGGTCTGCTCTGCTTCATACTACAGTAACGTTAATAATCACATCCATGAACATGATTTCTTCCTATCCCTATCCTGATTATTTTCCACCGGCTGTGAGGTGAAGACCACATGTCCCAAGATTCTGCGCTCAAACTTGGCGCCATCAAACTACGCCTTTGTTTTGAATAGGCGACCTCTAGCGGACGGAAAAGTTACATAGTGCACTTTTAAGTAACTGATAACAAACAAATAAAATCCAACATTATCATATAGGTGATATATAGTCCCCATTCATATTGTATTGTACTGGATAAAAGTGAACATTCACATTTTACAAATTAAAAAAACTAGACTTGACAATGTAAGCCTGATTTTGATTGCTTTCTGTTGGTGAAAAGTGAAAAACTTGCCACAGTAAGGTTATTATAGGTGGTTACTAGGACATTGCTAAGTGGTTGCTAATGTGTTTTGAGTTGGAAATCATTATAGGTGAACCTCAAGGAACATAAAATAATAAGCCTAATAATAAATATGTCACAGCCTCTTTATCATGCTGCTATTGTCATGGGTGTTTGCAGGCAGACAGATGAAGACAGAAGTAAAGTTCCAAATGACTTAAGGTTTAATAATCATTCGAAAGAGGCCAGCAGACAGGCAGTAGCAAATACTTTAAAATAACGGTGACCGGAACAAGAGTGCAAACAAGATTAATCAAACACAGCTAAAAACACAGAACTCATAATGATGGTGACCATAGTAACTGAAGAGTGTTGGGAAATCAACAAAGGAAGGCATGAACTGAAGAAATACAAACTAAAAAGCCTTGTGGTGTTAGAGTGTGGCAGCTATGAAGTTGCTAGGGCACTTTAAGTGCTAGAAGATTGCTAAGGTTCTCTGGTTGATTGTTAGGGCTTGCACTCTGATCCAAGTCTATTCTGGGGTCTCGTATGAAAATTTGGTTAGATTTCATTCTAAAAATGTGGCAATGGATTGCTTCAATTTTTTTGAGTTTTGCCAACTTATTCGGGTTTACAGTGCAGTTGGGAAAATATTGTTTACAAGCACAAAATGGACCCACTTTATATTAAGTGCCTTTAACTGATTTGAACTAACATTTAATCATTTGATACAATACTAACCTAGAATACTGTTTAACACTTGATGGCTGCCCTGTCAAGTCTTCATCATCAGTTAGGAACCTGGGTGTGCTCTTTTATTTGAAAGCATTAAATGGTTTAGCTCCTCAGTACTTGAGCGAGCTCTTAATGCATTATAGTCATGTCTATTGCAATCTCAAAATTCTGGCCAGTTGATAATACCTAGTATATCACAGCAGGCAGTAGATCCTTTTCCTATTTAGCACCCAAACTCTGGAATATTCTTCCTAGCCTTGTTCGTTAAGCAGACACACTCTGTCAGTTTAAATCTACACTAAAAACACATCTCTTTAACCTGGCATACACATAACCCAGTGGTGGGCCGTCAGGGCCAGCAAGGCCTTCTCTGCTGGCCTAAACACTATCAAAATCACTGACTTAAATTTTTATATATTTTTCCATGAATGTGTGTTAAATTATTCCCAATAGTCTATTCACTTAATTTAATAGCTTTTCTCTTGATTGCGTTGCTTCCAGTAGTGTTTGTTTATTTTGGAACTTTTATCCAATCATATTTCAGCCGTCATGTGTTGCCAGGGTCAAAGAAATCTGCCTTGAGGCCTTCAGAATCAATAGTGCGGACACCTCTAGCTTACAATAAATGGCAATGAAACTGTGCGCTTTAACCAATCAGATAATACATTAGATTTAATCAGCCAATCAGATTTCGAGTTGGCGACACCGGGGCCATCTAGCAGGCGTACAATAATGTCTGCATTTTCCCGTTCTTTGATTGGATGGTCAGAGAGCATACTATATTAACTAGTAGTCCCTGGCTGAATCCGAAATCGCCCCCTAAACCCTCATTCACTATTCCCTAATTAGTCCACTAATATAGTTTAGCCTACTTTAAGGAGTGAAATAAAACGAGTGAGCGAATTCGGACAGCCGTTGTGTTTACATCGGCTGTACACTCGTTATTGCGGTGCAATGTGGGATTGAATGAGTGCACTCAATAACATCCACTATGGTTTCGGACACCACTACAAATGGCTGTCCCTTCAAATAATGCCCTTTTTGAGGGTATAGGGGGCGATTTCGGATTTACCTGTGTCCACTGCTTCTGTCTAGTGGACATTCTCAGCCCTAAAGCGAACCCCGTAATTGCCGGGGTTTCCGTGGTCGGAGAACTCTACTACAAAAATGCACGGAAAACCCAGAGTGGATGACTCTGTTAGAGATGATGTATGTGGCGCTGCTGTGGCACCCTGTTATGCTGCGTTTCTGCATAATATTGATGGTTTCTAATGCATGGAGTGAAATGCACAGACCACTGACATAACCCATTATCACATTTCTATAATTCACATCCGTTAAAGGATTGTTAGGCTGCATAAATTAGGTCAACTGTAACCGGGAACACTTCTCATAACACACAATGTACTTGTTACATCATAAGAAGAATGGCATCAACTTTAATATGTCACTTTTGATAATCTCGAGGTTACCGTAGTCAGCCGTATATGGTCCATATCCAGATCAGAGGTGGACCGGCACCTAGACACGACCACAACACAGCCCTGACTGTCAGCAGAGATCCTGTCAACTAGACAATCCCTTGTGAAAGCCTTGTCGACACAACAACCATTGGCACAGAGAAGAACTCAAGAACCAGACTCTGCAGTCCTCTGCACAGGCCTATGACCAGCTTCGTCTCCATACTGGCGTGATGAATCCGATCTTCAAGCAAAAGGAACTGGATGAAATATCTGAATGCTACCGATCCACAATCTGATTTCTGACTTGTGATGCAGCCTGAATAATAATCACACCATGTTTGTTTTTTGTTTTTTTAATCCATTCTGTCACCTGATGGAGTTTGGGTTCCTTGCCACTGTTGCCTATCTCTTGCTTAGGTGGGGACACTTAATATTCAACAATATTATTGATCTGACTGTACTGACACTATTGGATGAGAACTGAACTGAGCTGGACAATGACATCACTGTTTTCTGCAGAACTGCTTTATAGATTAAATTAATTTAATAATTGATGATTTTACAACGGAACTGAATCAACACTGACCTGATTCAGCTGAACAATTTACTTTTGGAGCTGCTGTACAGCCTCAATGTACACTGTTTGCATCATTGAATCATTTTCCTATTATCACTGTAAAGATGCGGTAAAAAAACCTGTATTGTATAAAGCACTATATAAATAGAGGTGACTTGACAGTAAATGTATTGTGTACATTCATGTTTTACATTGTATTTTGGTTACACTTTAAGATGTCCATGTTACAATGAAATTATACATTTAAATAATCAGTAATTGTAATTAACTACATGTACTTACTATAAGGTTAGGATTAGGGTTTGGTTCAGAGTTAGCTGTATGTAATTACGCATACTTTATAGTTACTACTGTGATAACGTAACGTGTGACAAGGACACTGTAAAATAAAGTGTTACCTGTATGTTATTGCTGATTGCCTTACAATTTGCAAGTAGGATAGTTCATTTTTAAGTTGATAAAGCTTAATACAACTTTGTATAAATAATGTTTGTGTTTGTATAGGTAACCAAAAAATGTGAGTATTGGTCACTCAAATAATTACATTGTATGCATTGTTGTGTATGCTGATTGTCGATGTCTGTGTGTGAAACAATTGAAGTCACTTGCAAGATATTGTTACAATTTAAGGGGGATAATATTAACCCCATTAATACACTTAACACTTAAATTCAACAATGTGTTGTGCATTAAGTAATATCATCAACTAATAAGTGTTGGTAACACTTTATAATAACGTTCAGTTATATCACATTTAAGTAATTAGTTAATGATGAACTAATCATTTACAAAACATGACTATATTTTTATAACGTATTAATAAGCGGTATGCTAACGATTTACAAATGTTCTGTAAGTTATCTTTAAGAAAATTATAAATCATGAAATAAATTAAAACAGATAGTAGATGTTTGATGAGTTATTAGTTAATACATTATTTATCACTTATAAATCATTGAAGTATTTATGTCAAAATTGTTTTAGTATTATCTCAATAAACAATGATTCATCTTGAACAAATGATGAACAAACCATTAGTAAATGATCAGTATATAATTGATTGATTGATTTAAGTTGTAAGCTGGTCTGTTAGAATCATGTAGGATGCTAAAACAGTATTTTTAAGAAGAGTAATTTGTTTATTTATTTGATAAACATTTATAAATTACTTACTGTCAGGGGATTGCAGTGGGTTGTGATAAATCATTTTACTCTTCAGCACAGACTTGTGTTCTGTGTGGGATCTGTGATAATGTGAACCAGTTCCACCTTCCACTGAAGCTCACATCAGATGCACAGTGTATAAAGTTTCCATGTGTTTACATCCATAAAGATGTTTCGCCCGTGCACTTCTAGGAGCAGTCAATCTCTGTTGCCAACTGATGGGCACAATCACTGCTTGACGTGTTTAGGCTTCAGCACGCTCAAGCAGCGTTTGTGGATGAGTCATGTTCTCACTGCGGGAACATGACCATCGCAATGTTGCGGTCGAGACTCAATGACCTCCATAAAGGAGAGAGAGTCCCCTCTGCCACACCCCAATCTACCATCTCCGAGAGAAATGGTACTTTGGCTGGTGGCCAGGGTGACCTGAGGGTTACGGTGTGGAATAAACCCTGACGATCATTCTTCGGGCCACACCCCCCTCTCGCACACCGCTGTTTCGTTCGGCACTCCAGATGGCGACGAGATGTCAGCTGTCAGGCCTTGCCCCCAATGCCTTTGTTCCTGAGGTGCATGAGGAGATCATGCGGTCCTGGAAGTCCCCGTTGTCTTCCCGCCAACCGTTTGGTGGCCTCCTCCGCCTTCTCTGCCCTCGATGGGGCCGCGGCCAAAGGGTACACTGGGGTCCCTCCCGTTGAACACTCTGTTGCGATGCAACTGTGTCTGCAGAGTGCTTCGAAGTGGCGTGGTGATCCTAAGCACCCATTCAAAGCCTGTAGGCTCTCGTCTACTTCGGTGGCAAAGTCCTATAGAGCTGCGGGGCAGGCCTGGGTCAGGTGATGTCCACAGCTGTGGTCCAGGAGAGACACCTATGGCCTGGTCGATGTGGGAAAGGCTGAGCAAACCCGAATGATCAACTCTCCCATATCCCAGGCTGGCCTCTTCGGTGGCGCGGTCGAGGACTTCGCCTAACAGTTCTCGGCCGCCCAGAAGCAGACTGAGGCCATTAAACATGTACTGCCCCGGCGGCCAGCTGTTGCCACCCAGCTGCCAGCTCAGTCGCCTCAGTCTGCTCACCGCCGAGGGCGACCCCTGCGCCAGCCCCGTTAGACGAGAACCCCGTGGAACGCTGGTCCTTCCCTGGTCTCCTCTGTCAGTGCGTGGAATTCGACCCCGCCCACACCTTGGGACGCTCCCACGCCTCCCATGTCTGGGCCGGTCAAAGTTGATTTATTTCACTAATTCCATTCAAAAAGTGAAACTTGTTTATTATATTCATTCATTACACACAGACTGATATATTTCAAATGTTTATTTCTTTTAATTTTGATGATTATAAGTCAGGAAAATCCCAAATTCAGTATCTCAGAAAATTAGAATATTACTTAAGACCAATACAAAGAAAGGATTTTTAGAAATCTTGGCCAACTGAAAAGTATGAACATGAAAAGTATGAACATGTACAGCACTCAATACTTAGTTGGGGCTCCTTTTGCCTGAATTACTGCAGCAATGCGGCATGGCATGGAGTCGATCAGTCTGTGGCACTGCTCAGGTGTTATGAGAGCCCAGGTTGCTCTGATAGTGGCCTTCAGCTCTTCTGCATTGTTGGGTCTGGCATATCGCATCTTCCTCTTCACAATACCCCAAGGTCAGGCGAGTTTGCTGGCCAATTAAGAACAGGGATACCATGGTCCTTAAACCAGGTACTGGTTGCTTTGGCACTGTGTGCAGGTGCCAAGTCCTGTTGGAAAATGAAATCTGCATCTCCATAAAGTTGGTCAGCAGCAGGAAGCATGAAGTGCTCTAAAACTTCCTGGTATACGGCTGCGTTGACCTTGGACCTCAGAAAACACAGTGGACCAACACCAGCAGATTACATAGCACCCCAAACCATCACTGACTGTGGAAACTTTACACTGGACCTTAAGCAACATGGATTGTGTGCCTCTCCTCTCTTCCTCCAGACTCTGGGACCCTGATTTCCAAAGGAAATGCAAAATTTACTTTCATCAGAGAACATAACTTTGGACCACTCAGCAGCAGTCCAGTCCTTTTTGTCTTTAGCCCAGGCGAGACGCTTCTGATGCTGTCTGTTGTTCAAGAGTGGCTTGACACAAGGAATGTGACAGCTGAAACCCATGTCTTGCATACGTCTGTGCGTAGTGGTTCTTGAAGCACTGACTCCAGCTGCAGTCCACTCTTTGTGAATGCTATCTATCAGGATGTGCTACAATGAGGTTAGACTTCTGTTTAGGGTTAGGGATTTTAATTTATTTCAGCATTTTGAGTTAATTAGCTGACTAGAGTGTGGCACCAGGTGTCTTCAATATTGAACCTTTTCACTATATTCTAATTTTCTGAGATACTGAATTTGGGTCAGTCATTTTTGTCAGTTATAATCATCAAAATTAAAAGAAATAAACATTTGAAATATATCAGTCTGTGTGTAATGAATGAATATAATATACAAGTGTAACATGGAGTCCACGGGAGGCGAGTTTGCTGAACCCAAGTGCAGTTTATTAAACAACACTCAAACATAAAACAAAGACTTGGCTTGGCATAAACAAAGACAAAGACTCACCAACATGCGGGTTACATGGGCAGACCTGGTCCATGAGGCGTGGGCGGACCTGGACCATGAGACGTGGGCGGACCTGGACCATGAGGCGTGGGCGGACCTGGACCATGAGGCGTGGGCGGACCTGGACCATGAGGCGTGGGTGGACCTGGACCGTGAGGCGTGGGCGGACCTGGATCGTGAAGCATGGGCGGACCTGGATCATGAAGCATGGGCGGACCTGGATCGTAAAGCATGGGCGGACCTGGATCCTGGAGCGCGGCCTTCCAGGCCTTCTCATTCTCAATTCTTTTCTTGGGCAGGACTATGGGGTCATGGCTAGGAGTCCTCTCTGGACGCTGGTCTGGGGCTGGAGCCACCTCAGGACGCTGGTCTGGGGCTGGAGCCCCCCCAAAATTTTCTTGGGCAGGACTATGGGGTCATGGCCAGGAGTCCTCTCTGGACACTGATCTGGGGCTGGAGCCCTCGCAGGACGCTGGTCTGGGGCTGGAGCCACCTCAGGACGCTAGTCTGGGGCTGAAGCCACCTCAGGACGCTAAATGTTTTTTTGCAGTTAAATCTATACATTTGAAAAACAAGATAAATTTGTTGAAGAAGCAAAATTGCCTTTGATATTTTTATTTTCAGAATATAAGGGCTTATTTTACTGGGAACGAAACAAATGATTAAGAAAATTATTTTGTATAGTGCGAAAACACTGTTGTCAACGGATCACCAAACTAAGTATCCAAAATTTTAGTGAAAATTGTACAAACATTGCTAATAATTATTTATTTCACAGAATCCATTTCACTTATTCAATTCACTTTAATCCAAATCACATTAAAATGAGTCACCCATAAACAATTGCTATACTTTCAGTAAATGGTGTTACAAGCTATGTGTTGTGTTTACAGTATGTGAAATGAATGTGAATGTGATTGAGAGTAATACAAAAAAAAAGAAAACAAAATAAAATATCTTTGCCTAAGGACTGATAACACAAATGATAAAAAAAGACAAAATTAAAATGTAATTATTTGTGCAAATGGTCATTTAACCATGTGTGCCATAGACAGCTATAGAAATGGACCACAGATCTGATCCCAAACATTTTTGAGGTTTTTGCACCTAATTTACATTCTGTAAATGTCTAGTATTTTGGATGCCTACCTGTTGATGTTTGTTTGCTTGCTGTTTATCTTGTATTGAAATGCAGGAGTGTATGATTGATTGATGGATTCATTTTGTAGCAATGTTCAGCAGCAGATGGGAGAACATTTGTAGTTCCTTGTCTGAAATGAAGCTATAAAGATGACAAATAGAGTGCATTGTTTTTTCCTCTCTCTCTTTATTTTGACTGCATGACCTAGCCTCCATGTTTTATGCTATTATCAGCTGTCATTTTGTTAAGTCATATATGGTGTTTTGTTTAAAAAGGTCTAAGAGGTGATGGCTGACAGATAACTATTGTTATATTTAGAATTAGAAATGGAACATTAAGACCATATAAAGCAGGCCTGTTCAGCTGGCAGCCCACAGTTACAGTGGTTGTTGTGAGGTTGATTGTTATTTCTCTCCATTTCTTCACAGTACAGAAATGGTATGGATAGATCCAATTGCGGCAAACAGTAATGCTATCCATCAGGATGTGCTACAATGAGGTTAGACTTCTGTTTAGGGTTAGGGATTTTAATTTATTTCAGCATTTTGTAGGCAATCCGCACTGCAGCTGACATTATCAATGATATCTTAAGAATCAGCTGTGGGGCAGTTTTGGGAAAAAATAAATCTAGCTGATTTCATTGGTCATGTCAATTATATTCATGAGTATATCAATATATCAATATATATCAATGACATAATATATCAATTATATATTTATTTATACAGTTCATATATAAACAGTTCATTCTGGTTCTTGATTCTGATTGGCTGAGAGCCTTTTCCAGCCATGTGATATTCTACCAGGATCACCACAGGAAACATTTCACTGCGCTTGCAGCATTTTTTTCACATCAATTTCACAAATACTAATGTTGTTGTGTCACTGAATGTAGTTTTAAAAGATTTTTAGGCAAAAATGTTGTTATTTAGACCTTGAATATGCAACTATGTATATAAACATAGCGCCTATTTTACAATTTGTCGGAGGTGAGCTCCAGGCCAAGTGCTCATGTACCCGCCAAGAACAGCTTTATCTCGGCCAGTCCTTCGGGAATTTGCCGCTGGCTCTTATGTAGATAGTGTAAGATATAATTCATTTTGGGTAGATAAAACAGGCAATCTTTGGTCTTATGAATCTATTACTTGTTCCAGAGCAAATCGATTTGGCTAAGGACAAAGTTAAGTTTCATAACTTTATGTTTTTATTTAACTGAAATCCTGTACTATAACCAGTGCTATTTTTTGTACTTTTGCTTGTTTATTTCCTATTGTACAAACTTCTTATACTTTTATAATAGCTAATATTGTACTTATTTTATATTTATACTACAGGGAAATCCCCTTAACTGGGCAACGACAAAGACAGATTTCCTCAGAGGACATTCAAACTGATTTTGTGATTATATTTATAAGATTGACCTGAAGAATATCAGCTAGATGCAGGTAATGCACTTGCTTAGTTGATCTCTCTCTTTCATAATACTCTACATAATACAAGCTTCAATGAAGCAACTCTGTGTTTCTTCATTGCTAGTTCTAAAGTGGTTAATCTGTGGCGGAAGAAAGTAGTTCTACACAAAAGTTTTTTTAACAGGGATGCAAGCTTGTCACCTTTCGGCGAAATTTGCCGCTTTGAATCCAAAATAGGTCATTTGTGTAGATCCGATGAGTTTTTAAAATGGGGGGTGGGGGGTGGGTTTCTGCGTGTGTGAGACAGCTTTCAAACGCTTCTGTGCATATTTGTGTGTGTGGCACACAGGCAGGGGTTTCTATTTTCCAACATGCTTTTGCAGCATTGAGGATTGTAGCCAATCACAGGCATCTCTGTTGAAAGCAATGGGCAATCAGTGGTGTTTACTGTAGGTTAGTCAGAATTTACTCTGAACGAGTTTTTGTTTAACGTGAGTTCACTGACTGCACATGCTCGCAAATTCACTCATAACACCAAAGCGTAGACACAATGTAAATAAGAGATTTGTTGTGCAGTGTGTAGTTAGATTCATTAATATAACAGGAGTTTTTGCCTGAGTGAGCTCAGTCAGTCATGTTATAAAGGTAGCACTCTTTGCTCGGTTTCTGTATATAATCCATTCACAATTTAAAGAAAAGTTTTTGTTGTCATGCTTCCAAGAGGACCAACGTTCATGTTTACTGCAAAGTTTCAGGAGTGAAAAACACATTTATTCATGGGAATGAATCCGTTAAATTGTTCGATGACTCACTCCTGAAATTGCTATGACTGACAGTGCTAACCAAAGACGGAACAAAACATCTAACAAGCCGATGTAAAATTAAGCACTGATGTGCATTAAGTGTTGTAGTGTGAATGCAGATTAACAATAGTAAGATAATGAATGTAATTTGATACTTAAGACTGATCATGCCCAAACGCACCGGGTCTGTGCCACCAAGATGTTAGCAGCAGATCCTTTAAGTCCTGTAAATTGCGAGGTGGGGCCTCCATGGATCGGACTTAGTTGTTCAGCACATCCTACAGATGCTCGATTAGATTGAGATCTGGGGAATTTAGAGGCAAAGTCAACATCTCAAACTCGTTGTTGTGCTCCTTAAACCATTCCTGAAATATTTAGCTTTTTTTGCTTTGTGGCAGGGTGCATTATCCTGCTGAAAGAGGCCACAGCCACCAGGGAATACCGTTTCCATGAAAGGGTGTACATGGTCAGCAACAATGCTTACGTAGGTGGTAAATGTACAATTAACATCCACATGGATGGCAGGACCCAAGGTTTCCCAGCATAATATTGCCCAAAGCATCACACTGCCTCTGCCGGCTTGTCTTTGTCCCATAGTGAATCCTGGTGCCATGTGTTCCCCAGGTAAGCGACGCACACGCACCCGGCCATCCACGTGATGTAAAAGAAAGCGTGATTCATCAGACCAGGCCACCTCCTTCCATTGCTCCGTGGTCCAGTTCTGATGCTCACGTGCCCACTGTTGGCACTTTCGGCGGTGGACAGGGGTCAGCATGGGCATCCTGACTGGTCTGCGGCTATGCAGCCCCACGCAACAAACTGCAATGCACTGTGTATTCTGACTCCTTTCTATCAGTACCAGCATTAAAGGTGTCATGAAATGGCTTTTTAAAAAAATTTTATACTGTTGTCTGAGGTCAACTTATGACGTTCACGTGGTTTTTACATTCAAAAACATCATAATGAATAAGTAATAGGCTATTTTCTACCCTGGTTTTGAGGCTCTCTCCTGCACGCTCAGATTTTATGGGCGTGCCGCACTGAAGACTTGGAAGTAAATGCCCACGGCTAGGATTGGATAAGATTTGCATATTTAATGAGCAGCCGGAATCATTCGTCCCACAGGGCTCGCAAAACGTCTTCATCAAACAAACACAATGATTTATCTCTCATCCACCCGCAATTGATTGGAATGTTATTTTTTTATTACTTGGTGGTGGATATAAGCGCGAACCGTGCATCACACACACACACGCCAAGTACGTTGCATACAGCATGATCAAAACTTCAGTGATTGTATTTTTCCTTCAAATATCAAGTCAAGACATTTAAGATAGCCCGTCGGCAGACCGGTAATACGTTTTGGTAGCCCGTCTGGAAAACACATAGCCCCAGGACGTTGGGCTTTGCGAGCCCTGGCCCATACATGTCCGAGTCTGATCCCGAATTGTAATGAACCAACAACACCACAAATAAAGGATTCTTCAGCCTTTGACAGAGTGCTACGGTATGTTCTGTTAGACATGTACACATAATCAATAGATTCAAATGATCTGTAACAATGCAATACTATTACATATAAAAAAATGTTTTACTCACATTAGTGTGTTGCTTCATTCATTCATGTAATCTCATCCTGTCTGCAAATCCAGTATTTTGTTTACAAACGAATCCGTGGTGAAATGAAGGAACACACATGCAATGTCTTCCCCACGTGAGCTGGATCTTCATTAAAAATAAAGTTCATCCATGCATTCATAATATTGGAATCCGAATGAAGCTTATGCGGCATGTTTATTGCTTAGAAGTTCTTGTTTTTGTTTGAATACCATTCAATTATTCAAGTTAACTTGTATTTTATTACAAGATAGCTTTTTGACTTGCTTTGATTTTTTTCATTCTTGTTCCTGTTCAGCTAACAATATAGCTTTCTATTATCATTACATTTTATTATCATATATCATGTTGCATCATGTGCTTAAACAATGAAAACTGTACAGTGTATTTAGAGAAAATGTGTTTTATGTATTTCTTTGGCCACAGGATCCTCTATTCCAACCCCCAACCATTCATCTGAAGGACTGAAAATGGAACCACCCTTAACAGATGTTTACATTTAGACCACAAGTCAAAATTATAGCTGAATAAAAAGAAAGAAAGAAAAAAAGTGACCCTGTTTAAAAGTCTACTTCATACTTTTCATTCTTAATACTTTTTTTGTTGTTGTGATAGTTGTTCATGAAATTGTAAACACTGCTCTTCAGAAATAAATCATCCTGGTCCTGCACAGTTTTCTTTTTTCCCCCACATATTCTGCATGCTTAAACCCTTTACAAAAGTGACTAATGTTGAGATCTATCTATTCACACTGAGGACAATTGAGGGATTCAAACACAACTATTACAAATGGTGAAAACATTCACTGATGCTCAAGAAGGCAATGATTTGTACTTATTTTCTCTTCTGGGAGACATGTAAGTATCTTCTGTAGCTTCTGAAGGGCAATATTAAATGAAAAAAAAAATATGGCATGCCCCTGATGGTACCGTTGGAGTTGTAGAATGTGTGTGTGTATGTGGCTGTCCGATTGATATAGATTTGTACAGATATTACAATCTTTCTTAAGCATTTTAATGTTCTGTAGGACAGACAATATTGTTGGTATAAAACAGAATGAAAATAAACAACAGTTCTCAGCAATTCAGTGTCCATCACAGTCACTCATTCTGGAATTTTTCCTCCCATCGTGAGAGTTGAAAGACTCATCTCATCTGTTGTGTACAGGAGCAGATGGAGTCTGGTGATGTATAGTTCTGTGTGCACTGCTCTGCTGTGCTGAGGGGAGCATCATTAGCGCCTCCTGCCTCTCCCATCCATCATTGTGGACAGGATGATTTGATTGACAGCTACATCTTTTTACTCTAGTGCTGCTGAGAGTGGGGCTGTATAAAGACATCTATCCTGAAGCAATCAAATTTCAGGACATGCAGAGCCTGGATTTAATGCACCACCAGAAGGGGGTAAGATCCTCTCTTCAGAAGAGCAGAGACCTATTTCAAATAGATGCCTTTTATATCATTCACTTTGAAATTGTGTGAAATCGACATATCTCAGAAAGGACTGCAATTTTCTAGAATCATTTTTTCCAGTGTCCACTTTCAGACACACAGGAGCATGATAGGACACCAGGTTTTTTTGCTAAACGTTCTCTTAGCTGGAAAGATGGACAGCGATAAACACTGGGCGAGTGCCAGAAATAGTCAGACACATTTTAAACTTATCACTGGCATTGATGAGGTGGAAGCCAGGCAGTTCCAGAAGTCATGATGGCTAAACCGCAATTTTAGACCTAAGATCTGTGATTGCATATCCTTGTAGCAAGTCTCTATCTAAACAAATAAGGGTCTCGGAGGGCTTAACACTGTTTCATGATTTACATTTCACCTGCTGAGCTGCACTGATGATTAATTCCCACCATACAAAGTACTGCTAGCCACATTGCAATTAAACAAAAACAGTGAGGCAATCTATAAAAAAGGTTATATTAACGTCCTACAAAATATGTGACCATCTAGATATGATATCCTAAAGGCAAGCTTGAGGGATCTCCTTTAGACATTGGATATAAATTTATTTATCATTGATTTGTTTGAATTACACTAAAACATTAAATTTATATGTTTATTATATTTCAATAATTTCTTATGTTGTGGTATACATAAAATGATATAGAGGTGAATGGATGACATATGCTCTCTTTGTTTTAAAGTTGTCTTCGTTTCCCAAAATACTGTATTTTTAATGTTTTTTTTGTTTTTTTCAAAATTTGTAAAACTTTATTTAATCTTTTGTCTTTGTATTGAACACTTGGACGCCTTCCAGCTGTGTGCTCATGCAGGTCATTCACCGACTCCACTTGCCTTGCTCATTACGCTTTTTTATTGCTCTCATGACTACATTATAACAGACGTTGTATTCTTCAAATCTGAAACCATTTCACTTAAAATAGAACATTTGGAAACAAATCCACAGACACTTGTATAATGCATATACAGCAGAGAAGAAAATCTTAGTAGGAACTGTTGCTGTAAAAAAGAAAATGCTGTACTACACTAATCACAGTTGAATTCTGCAAACTTTACAATTAGCTAGCCAGGTATAAGCAGCGATGTCACTAATGGGAAGATAGCCCCATCCCTAGGCAGTGGAGTGTAATATGCATGAGGTGGCCAAGGCCGCTTCAGGGGGTCCATAGATCACGAAAGAAAATAAGTGTGTAACCCTAACCTGGCATCAAAAACACTAATTAATTATATGATTGCTGATTAGAGGTAGAAGTGTGTGATCAAAAAAGGTTTACAACACATTACGTACACTGACTGTACTGCATGTATTACTAGCACAGATGTAAACAATGTATGATAGACTAAATTTGGAACTCTCTTATTTCTCTTATCTGATTAAAACTAGAACTGCCACGGGGTAAAATTTACCCATGGCTGTTTTTTAAATGTTTTCAAGTCTCCCAGTCATTGACTTTTACTAAAATTGTTATTTACAAAACCCCTGTTGTTAAAAATTGTTTAGATAAAACCAGATTAAAAATGGCGCATTAAGTGCCAGCAGGTCAAATTTACCTATATAATGCCTTTATTTTTGCGCCGCTTATGTTTTAAAGGGTTAGTTCACCCAAAAATGAAAATAAGCCCATGATTTACTCTCCCTCAAGTCATCCTAGGTGTATATGACATTCTTCTTTCAGACAAATAAAATTGGAGCTATATTAAAAAAAGCCCTGGCTCTTCCAAGCTTTATTTTGGCAATGAATGGATGAATAATTTTCCATAAAAGTGCATCTATCCAGCATATAACTGCTCCACACGGCTACGGGGGGTTAATAAAGGCCTTCTGAAGTGAAGTGGCATGTTTGTGTATGCATATATCCATATTTAAAACTTTATAGACTAATATTGTAACGTACTGCTCGTGAAGGCTGAGGATCCAAGCGCAGTATTTATTCAGAGGGTAATCCACAATCATAGTCAAAAACAGACAAAAGGTCATACACAGGCAAGCAGTCCAAACAGGCAAGCAGTCCAAACAGGCAAACAAGACAGGAGAGACAGGCAAAAGGGTAATCCATGGAACAGGCAAGAAATCCAAACCCAAGAAACAAGAAACCAGGGAAAACGCTCAGAAATGCAGTATACAACAAACAAGACTTCACAATGAATGACTGGGATAACCAGGCTATATAGGGTAAGGTAAACAGGGTAATGACACACAGGTGGATGTAATCAGGGATGATGAGTTCGAGCAGAGAGTTATTGGAAATGTAGTCCTAGATAGAGTGATAGTCCGGGGTGGAGTGCCCTCTGGTGGTAATCACAGGCACTCACACTGGTGAATCGTGACAAATATATCTAACTTCCGGCGGACAGCCGTTCGCAAGTCGACTTACGGCAAAAAAGTAACCCCTGACGTGATGTATAGGAGCATTGCTTCTCTTATATCCACCATTTCTCTTTAAAAATTCTCATTTTAGACTTCTAATTCATGACCAGTGTTTTGTTTTGCTCTATCCTCTGCGCTTCCGCGTTCGTCAATACGAATGTGTCAAGGGTTCAAGGGTCAAGGGTTACTCTTTCACCGTAAATCACTCCCGAACAGTCAGACGAAATAATATCAGATTTGTCTTATTTTAAATAAACACAAAAAACAGAGATGAAAAATTAACTTAAGAAATTTACTTTTGCTATGTTTAAATAAATGTTCAGTGATATCTTCCAAAGATTTTTTAATTTTGATGCATTTTTTTTCTCTAAATAATGCTGATATGGCAACTAGTAAATACACATACAAGTTTCGTCATCCTGGCATGTGTGGAAAGTGTTAAACCATGTGTGTTACAACTAACCCTGCGTTAGGTTGTGCCCCGCTCTCCCCTAGTTAACAAGTTTGTGAATATTTTGATTAAAAAAAAGGCAAAAACAAAATAAAAACCATATGTAGGAAATAAAAGCGATCTGTCATACAGCACTATTGTGGCTGCAGTGTGTCACGTGACAAGCATGACGCGTCGACAAAGAAATAATAAGGTGATACGTTGTAAAATAATGGTCGCCTTAAAAAAACACACACTGGGGGCTCAGCTAGAATATTTAAAATTTACGTGCGAAAGGATTAAACTGTGATTAGGGCTGGACTGGGGCTAAAATTCGGCCTTGGACAAACCCAGCCCATCTGGCCCATGAGTTACCCTGTGAATGTTTTTGCTGGGGTTAACAAATTTAATATTTCACTTTTGTCACACAGAAATGCACTTGACAGTAAAGAACTGATTTTGAGCTAGGATGCATTAAAGTAAATTTACTGCTATTAAATTCTGTCATCATTTACTCACCCTCAAGTTGTTCCAAACCTGTTTGACTTTTAAAGAATGTTGGCAACCAAACCATTTTTGTTTGGCTACCATTGAATATTGTATGGACAAAAAAAACAAAAAAAAACAAAAAAAAAACAGACTCAAATTATTTTCTTTTATGTTACACAGGTTTGGAATGACATTAGGGTGAGTAAATGATCACATTTTGGGTTGAACTACCCCTTTAAAAACAATAATAATTTAGAGTTAACATAATTTATGTAAGACACTGATATCTATCTGTCATGAGGCTTTCATTAAAATAATATTTAATTAAATTTCATTAGAACTATTAAAATGGTCATAAAACATTTAAAGAGAAAAAAGCTTTGTCCTTAATTCATGGGATCCAGGCTTTAAAGCTGTTTTGTTGAATTATCCTTTAATTACCCTAATTAAATTTTATTTATAGTTTAACTGTGGTTTTATTTGTAAGATCTGTAAGATCATGGTAGTCACTCACATGTAAAACTATGCTCCTCATTACCATGGGTATATGGTTTCTAAAATAAATAAATAATAATAAACTATTGAATTTGTAATAAAAAAATATTGTAAACACATGTAGAAAATACAAAAACAGCCTCTATAAATGTGATTTATATTCTGCAATATTTAATGTAAGTAATAATAGCAACATTTTTAATAAATACATTTCTGCCAAAACACCATATTTCTTCACTTCAAGTAACTGCAAGGTAAATTATTATAAAGGTGTGGTGGTGCTAGATTGACAAGTTTGTAGTTGTGTGTATTGGCGTTTTCCAATTTACCTTGTCAAGTATTTACATGGTCACGGCTGTTTTCAGCTAGATTCACCACAGAACCTGTAATGTTCCCATATCACATGACTGTATAAAACAAAATTCGGAGTCAAAGTGCCGTTCAACACTTCACAGAGCAGCAGAAATGCATTGCACGTTCGTCAGTGGCATCACTGTGCAGATATTTGCTTTTTGCAAGAACTTTATTGAACAAAACTAATTTAACAACCATAAATGGCCTGGTACAAACTAGAAAATTTCTTAGACAAAAGGCAAGCATCATACAGAAAAAAAAAAAAAAGAAAGAAAAAAAAAACAGCGCCTGATATGGAGGAGGGGAGGTCTCTCTCGCTTTGACCTGTCAATTCAGAAGACAAACCAATGGGCCGCTGTCCCTGCATGATGGGCCAGTCCCGTGGCAAAAAATAAAGAAATAACCTTGTATCGGCCTCAAAGTGCTTCGATTACCGATTACCAGTCCAGCTCTGTCTGGGATCGAGCCATATTAAATACTTTTATTAGACTTTTATAATGCTTGTTTGTCATTTTTGAAACTTTACAGTTCCTGTTCACTATTTACTTTCATTGTAAAAAAAAACAAAACAAAAAAAAAACCCAGGATATTTTCATATAAACTCTTTTTTGGGTTCCATGAAAGAAAGTCACACAGGTTTGGAACTACATGAAAGTAAATAAGGAACCATTTTCAATTTTGGGTGAACTTTCCTGAATAATTTCCTGAACTGCTTTAAACAACCCCTATATATGATCTTTTTTTCTGAGATGTCTTAATTTCCTTTTTTATGACACTGAACAGTTTAGCTGTCAATTAAACATACTTGTAAATTAGTTTTTCCTTTAATACATCATCTTTTATTCGCTCTCATCCTAAAACAGCATATGTGTTTTTGTGTGTGTATGGCCCTGTATCTCTCATTCTACTGACAGCAGCTACATGCTCTTCCACAAATCCTGCCAGCTGCCGCCATCCCAGTATATCAGGGACACACACACGACCATAAAAAGGAAACGTGTAAGAATTTTTCCTTTCTCTCTGTTGTTGTCGAAGAGCAGCATGAATGAAATCACCAATAGGGCCTGACAACACCCCCACCTCCCTACACCACTCAATATATGTGACAGAGGTGACAGGATGTTGTACAACAAATGTGTTATGATGAGGTGAATGGAAGAATCGGGGGTGCTGCTTTATCGGCACACCACATAGCAGCAAATAAAAGTTTAGAGTTTTTGCCCTTGGTACAGTATTTGCATTAAAACTGGGTTTGAATTATGTTATTAATAACAAAAGACATTTTAAATAATCTCTCCTATTCAAAATAAATACACTATAAATATATGAAACGTGTTTGAGTTCTATTCAAGTACTCATTTGTTTTTTTCCTTCTGTTTGTGTATTGACCAGTGTTGCTCGGAATGACTCATAAATGGTCCAATTTGCTGCCATGTGAAGGGGAAATATACCTCACCTCACATTCTCTTAATAAATAATTATTTTCTAGGAATTCTGCTCCATGTAGTAATAGAGAAGAACCATAATGTATGTTATGAAATGTTATACATTAAATGTCATCATGCCAAACAGGTAAACTCATTTACTAGCTAATCTGCTTATACAGCCTCATTGTGTTTATAATCACACTCTTGCAAATTATTCCAACTCAAACTTTCTGGGGAAATGTTTTTTAAATAAAGACTGAAAGAGTTCTTGGAAACTTAATGGCGGTGACATTGAAGTCATGTGACCGTATATTAACTTCACTATATTAACACTTTACAACACTTTACACAAAGTTTTGTTCATTTGTGAGGAATATTTGTTATGATGATCAAAATGTGTAGGAATAATTTGTTGGTCACAGTTTATTTTCTGAAATAATCCAAAAGCAAATGGAAGAATAGAGGGAACAAGGGTGATGCTATCTTCCGGGTTGGCCTACAAAAATACATCACTGCACCACTCTGTTTCTGCTGACTGAACCAGTGATGCCAATCATTGGTGAATTAATCATTCCAAAATGAGGAATGTTGTCAGAGCTTGAATGTGCGCACAAATTATGGTGTCAAAAGTAAGTTAATGCCGAATTTTAGTATTGATTATCGTAAATTAAATGATATTTAGGTCATAACTGTCAGTTATTTGTGAAGCAAATCTCCTGTAAAAGGGCAAGCTGTTTAAGCCCATTAAAACTGAAATGCTTGAATGTGGACAATTGTGTGTAACTGCCAGCATGGCAATTTTAGGTAATATAGCACAAATTAATGTTCATGCATCTTTCCCGCTGCTGTAGCAGTTTCAAACTATATAAAACTAGTATGTTTGCATACCGTTCATCGTAAAATGTTACATAGTTTGCCCCATGTGACATCTGTATATTGTATTTGTAGCCACATATTTAGCTACACAAATTTAGTTTTTCCTAATTTTTTTAATACTATATATGATATTATTTCACTTGATTGCACACTTAAATTATCAGTAAACTTAAATTTATATTTTAGTACAGGGGTGTCAAATCCAGGTCCTTGAGGGCCATTGTCCTGCAGAGTTTAGCTCCAACCCCAGTTAAACACACCTTAACCAGCAAATCAAGGTCTTACTAGGCATACTAGAAACTTCCAGGCTGGTGTCTTGAGGCAACCCACCACAGACCCAGAGCCCAAACCCACCATTAATCCAAAGCTAGTGCTGACGCCTGAGCCCATCTTCGTCCTGGTGCCCAAGCTTAACAAAAGGTCTGACTTGGTGCATGAGCCGACATCAATGTTCGTCCCAGAGGGTGTGTTAGTTGAGTTTGTTGGCATGACGTGAATCCCCACCCATACTAACGCCACTGAGGGTTGGCGGTGCATAACTTCTCAATAGTCGTGTGAGGAATTGAAGGAGGTTGTTTCAAAGGATTTCCCATCGTCGCTGGTCCTGCCTAGCTTCAAGCCATCACCCAGCACCAAGTCTCTGTCATTGATGACCTCCTCTGCTTGTCCCGTGTCGGCAAAGAAAGCAGTTTCTTAACTCTTTGCCTGTCCTGAGTTGGCCAAGGAGGCTGTTTTTAAACACTTTGCCTGTCTCATATAAGCCAAGGATGACGTCTCGTAACCCTCTGCCTGTGCTATTCAGTTCTTTGGCTCTATCTTCACTGGCTCCATTCAGCCCTTCAGCTCCTCCTATGCTGGCTCCACCTAGCAGCTTGGATCTGCCTTGGGCTTCCTGTTTGCCAGTTCCGCCCTGGTGTGCCGTAGCTTCACCTCAAACCACCAAGCCTGTCACTCCACCTCGGTCTGTCAACCAGTCAGCTCTACATTGGCTCCTCGCGCCCTCGGCTCCACCTGGGGCCGTCATCCTTGCGGCTTCACCAGGCTCCTCCATCCCTCCGACTGCTCCTTGGTCAGTTGTTGCTTTTTGCCTATGCTACGGTGTAGGGACTCTGTATCAGGGAAACAGGTCTATTTAGCTCAAATGAATGAATTAATTAATTCATAGGGAATTTTGAAAGAGTCTATTTTACAACCGAGCAAATGACTCATCCAGCATTCATTTGAACGGGCCGTAACTATCAACTCTGCAGCGGATATTAATATCCACACAATAGTGAAACACTATTTAACAGCCAGGTAACTTAGATCAGCATTTTAAGACATTAAATTTGTAAGCACATAACACAAGAACACTTATCTTTAAATACAAACAAAACTTTATTGATTACTCTAACACGTAAAACTAATATCTAACACAAACACACGCACACACACATTCACATGTGTTGCAGAAAGGAATAAAGTGAGGAAAGAATGAGTTTTAAGAGAGAGAAATGATGAAATCCCAAGTTTCTAGCAATATATGCATTTATGACACATGACCTGAATGAACCGCCAATCATTAATTTAACCATCCTATCGTTGCTTTGGCGGGGTTATTAAATTTGATATCAATGCACCAGTTCAGTTTAGAATCTGGAGGTTACTTGAAGTTGTGTCTCGTATCGTCTTGGGGATTCCCTTTTCGGTCCTGGCTGCAGGGGTTTCGCAGGTTCGAAACTTAACTTAGAACACGAGACTCAACAGAAAGAAAATAAACTTAAGTAAAAGAAAGGAAAGTGAGGGGAGAGTTTTAGATGGCTTGAATGAAATTAACCCATTTCTCAGATACTGGTCTGCCTCAGTCGTCTGATCGTCTATCTCTCCTTTAGACTGACATGAACATTCTTGAACTGCACTCAATTTCAACTGATTTCTTTGTTCATGTTCTGAGATTAAAACACAGATTTGTTTGCCTATCCTCCTGGATGGATTGACCAATTGGGAATCATCTTCAGTTCAGAGGTGACTGTCTCTCCACCCCAAGATACCAAGAAAGGTACACTTTCGACCACTCGTTCAATACAATTACATGAATTGGGAGTGATATATATGCATAACAGTCATGTGTATTGGTTATAGACTTGATATAAAATTATGCAGTAGAAGGCTGTTTGAATGTAAGTCCAACAATCAATGATTTGATGCAGTTTATATGTGACAACATTTTCTGTGGATTGTAACCTTGTCAGTGAGAGTTCATCTAAAGGTCATTGAAAAAACGGAGATCTGGTTTGTTTCTTTGCCTTGTGATCAAACAAAGTCTGTTGTCAAAGTTTGCAAGGCAATAAAGCACTTAGCTGAGTTTCTGTCAACCCGAGGCAAACTGACCAGCGTCCACTTCAATTAAGGCCATAAATTGTTGATTTGTTGAGTTGAGTTTTGTGTGGAATTATGCCCGAACGAATCATCTGGAAGATTAATTTGTGTCTGATGCATCCACAATTCCTACACAGACTTCCAGTCCTCTGGCTGTGCCTCCTCCCTCTACCCCTTCAGTCCTTCGGCACCCTGGCTCCACCTCGGCCGCTTGTCACAGAGGCTTCGTCTTGGCCTTTAGGTCCTTTGGTGTCGCCCTGTCTCTTCTGCACCGTCTGGGTCTCCCACTCCACCTCAGTCAGTTGTTCCCCTGTGCTGCATCCAAAATCGAATACTTCCCTACTATGTAGTATGCGAAAAACAGTACACCAACAGAGTAGTATGTCGGAATGTATAGTATTCGAAAAACAGTAGGCAAAAAGTCCCTGGATGACCTCTTACTACCGGAGAGATTATGAAATGCGCATTCGATGGACACTTTACTATACCATGAGGCCTCGGGAAAGAATTTATGAATGGCAGTGACGTGACAGTGACGCTGACGCTGATAGGTCACGTGACATTAACACCATGACAGATGTAGTACGTCCAAATTTCATTCATATTGCTTGCTAGTTTGTAGTTTTTTATGAAACATGAGCACTCTCAATGAGATTGTATGTTATTTTGTCTTGACATCTAAGTAGCAGCAATGTTAAATGTTCAAATCACAATCATGATATTAGTTGCAATAATGTGTTATTTAAACAAATCGTGCAACTCTATATACTTTCATTATAACTCTGTGAACAATCAGCAGTACAGCAGAATGTCTTCATTGGCTTTTTTAAAAAGGTACATTATGCATTTAATAGGCTTCTGACTGTTTTCGATTTCAGGCAAGTAATTTTCAATAGGCTACAAAATTCATATTTACAGAGAAAACCTTAGAGACCTGTGTCTGCACAAGACTAGTTTATTATTTTTTGGTAATTACCATTTACAACAGATCAGCAACTGTCAACAATATCTTAAAGCTCAAGGCATATCATACTGTGTTTTAAACTAAACAACTCCCCTATCTGAGAATGCTGATTATAGCAGGGTTATTCACCTTTCCTGGAACATAAAGCTTAAAATATTTTGGCATCTAGAAAATAAAGACAGGTAAATTAAAAAAAGTGCTGCACAACTTTTGTTTCTTATTCACTAAACAACTGCAACCCAGTTTAACTAGGTGCTAAAAGTGCTGAAGTAGCACTGTGGAATATTTAAATTGTGTCATTATTTTCAGTGCAAACACATCTTCTTTTTATGTAAATTAGACACATACAGTAGATTTTCGAATTATTCATAAATTTGAGCACTATGTACCTGGTTCAATTAACGTGCTATCACTGCCCACGGACAGCAGGTGGTAGATGGAATTTCATGTAGAAGAGATGTTTATTTACATTTACTGTTGATAATGGCAAGAATAATTCATAAAAATATAATTAAAGCATGGAGAAAAGCATTATATTCATTTATCTAGACATATAGTGTAGGTAAGCACACTTTCAGCATGTTTTGATATATCGATATTACCTTATCGATAAAACTTACTGGACGCGTGCTTTCAAATATGGCTCTACTCTCGCTCAGATTTTGTGTGCGCGCTCAAACTTTGTCCAGTGCTCGTGAATATCTCCTTGCTCTTTCTCTAGCATTGTCTTCTGATTTGTCCAGAGATCTGCTATTTCCACGACCCAACAAAACGATGATTGAATAAGTTCAGACGGGTGAAAACTAACTCAGACCATTGTGGCCTTAATATCCAAAACAATATATTTATTGCAGATATGCTGAAAACAAGCAATGTGAGCAGTTGAGTAACTGAGTGAATGGATAAATAGTCTTGATGATAGCAGTGAATGACACTGTGACACTGATATTTGTTTCAGATGGGAATGACTGGATCGCTGGAGAAGACTGAAGATGAGCTGAGAGGATCGCACAGGTAAGTGTCTTAGAGGTAGGTAATCAGGTAAGTAGTTCAGGTTAGGAACGACGAGACCAGACAATGGTGAACTGATGGGTGACTGCTTAAATAGTGTTTGGGTGATGAGTGAATGCACTCTGGTGATTGGGAACGAGTGGGTGGAGTGTAGAGATCTGGTGTTGAGACTGTGGCTGACTCTGTGACACTTTGGCTGCGTTCGAAGCCGCATACTCATTGAGTAGGTACTTGATTACAATGAGTACTTAAATCTCCTTTATGTTTTCCTCTTTTTCTTGTTTAATTTAATTCTCGTTTCATCCCATAGACTTATGAATAACAAAAACTAATTTTTTTTGATGCATTACAATTAATTATTAAAAGATATTTAACCTTGTTATTGTGCTTTTTTCTGTGTATATAATCTCATTCTATAATGTACGCAAACCCGTGATTTTTTATCATTATGATTGTTCATTGTTAAAGATACAACCAACCATGTAATTACAAGTTCTGCAATAAAAAAAAGATACGAGAGACAGGTGCACTAACACCTCATAGCATCAGTAACCCGACAGCCCTACCTAGTACGGTTTTCCTTAGCGTTTGTAATGTTTGCACAAAGGAGATGTCGGGCAGCTGCTCGAAGATCTCACCTTTGGAGAAGACTGTTGATTTTATACTTAAAATGTAAGTATCACTACTTAAAAATTAAGATTACCCCAGAATGAATTGCATTGCTAGCCCACCCCAACACTTACACACAATAATAATGATAAATACTGATCAGTAATTAATTATATTACTTTAAATGAAAATTATAACGTTTTAGTAAAACAAGCAAAATGCTATTTTTTTTTTGTCATAAGACAGCGATGCATGAATACACACTAGACAAATGCAGCCAAGGTGAATACAACTCAATTTTCAGTCAAGCAATTAATTAATGCAATAATTAATGAAATTATATTTTATTTACTGACAACAATAGGGAACATGAATAAATGAGTAAAAGAATGAACAAAAGTAACCATCATAATAATAAAAAAAAAAAAATACAAGTCAACAACACATGAAACAAAGCTTTATTCAAACATATTGCTCGAACATTCACACATTTACAGGCGATGAACCCCAAATCCTGCTGCCATCTCAACACAGCTGTGCCAATTCTGCGGCTTTATTTTGATGAAGCAGCTGACCACCGTGCCCATCTTCACCTGTTCTTGCCGTCCATCACATCCCTCATTGCTGCTCTTCTCAACCATCGATTGATCCAGAGGATGAGGAAGAACATGACGCTCCCCTGACAATCTGGCTGCTGCTGTGTCCAAACATTTGTGTGCCTGCTCTCCATCAGCATGACTACCTGTAAAACATTAAAAAAAAGGTTAAAATGTTTTACAATTCATGTCAGCAGTCCATTTCTTGCCATATTTCATTACAATTTTTTTTTTTTTTTTTTTTTTTTTTTTTTTTTTTACAATCAATTGGTGTAGTGGGCTAAACCACCAAACTGGTAAGCAGAAGGTCGCTGGTTAGATGTCCACAGCCATCACCACCAGTGTGTCCTTGAGCAAGGCTCTTTACTCCAGGTGCTCCAGAGGGATCGTCACTGTAATAAGAGCACTGTAAGTCGCTTTGGATAGAAGCATCTGCCAAATGCATAAATGTAAATGTTATTTTTGTAAATGCTGTTTTGAAAGTGTCTTGGGCACAAATGTTCAATAAAGCTGCTTATTTCTTAAAGTTTACTTTTTCAAGGTACTACTATATTATAAAAGCATACACATTTCATAAAATTTTTATTTGAGGGCACAAGGGTTAGTTTACCCAAACATATAAATTCAGTCATTATTTACTCGCCTTCACGCTGTTCAATCCTGTGTTTTTCTATGTTTTTGTTTTCTGACCACAAAAGGTGATTTTGGTCAAGTTCTGCTGGTTTCTTCATACAATATCAGTCCAGACTTCCAGAAGCTTCATTGCATTATTTGATGATGCTTTTGAAACTTCTGAAAGTCGGGCTCGATTGTATGAACAGAAACCAGCAGAACAAACTTGACCAAAATCACATGTCTTTTGGTCTTTTTCTAGAAGCTCTCGCTGGCTCTGGGCTCACTGAGGATGAAGAGACCACAGCAACATCTGGGCCAGATGAGGCAATAAGGGCAGGTGGAGTGATGGAGGGTCTCATCCATGGCACAAAATTTCCAGGATCCTCAGTGCTCACACCTGTCTGCCAACATTTCAGATCATACAAAAATGCACAAACATAATACAAAAGCAGTAATTTTAACAGCACAATGTTATTTGATTTCTGTATTAGAAGTAACAACTAACAACAATCTTACTTTATATTTTTGTTCCAGGTTTTCTCATCTTTTCTTCACACATGCCGCCGTCACCCTGCCTTGCAGGCCCTGCTCCACCACAAAAGCTCTGCAGCAAATGCACAGACATCAAGAATCAGAAAAGTGCTGTAATAACTCTGTTTCAAATTACAATGATTAAAATAAACTACAACTTAAGATTTAAATAAATATTTTATTCATTTCTGTAGTATACTCACTCAAAGCCTTTGATGCCCAGCATTCCTTGAACAGCCACTCTCCAAACACACGTGTGCTCATCTGTCCCTGTATCATCCAGACAACATTCACGTTATCACACTCTGTGATTTATGTGCTAAATACTACATTTAAATGTTGAGGTAGTTGCTGATGTGTTACGTCAAGAAGTAAGGGGGAGGGGGGAAGAGGGGGGAAAAAGAGGCAAAAGAGAAAAAGAGGGAAAAAATAAAAAAAAGCAAAAGAGAAAAGTGAGAAAAAAACAGAAAACCATATTTCCCTCTTCTTTCTTTTGTCTTAAAGTGAGTTTGCTTAAGAAGATTTTTTCCGTTTGCTATTCTTTCTCTGAATTTATGATATTGTGTTAATAGGAGTGTTAATATGTTGAAGTAACATTTAAATCACAGTTTTTTCGATTGACGCTGAGGGAACACTTTGCGTGTGTGGCGAGGGGGGCATGGTTTCGCGAGGTCTGCACAGACGGAGGGAGTCACGAGACGAGCGGTGAGAAAGTAGGTCAAGTGCATGATGATAAACACCTGTGTTTGATTGCAGCCGAAACCCGGGAGAGGAAGAAGGGAGCCGCTGCCATCATGCAAACCCCGCCAGCATCATCATTTGCGGACATTATCCAATCACTCGCGGGCCTACACCAGGAACATCATCAGGCACTGATCGACATGAGAGCGGACCAGGAACAACGGTTCCGGGCCCTCATCAGTGCCCAGCAGGAGGACCGCGAACTGTTCCGGAGCTGGATGGACCAGGGGGTTCGGACCGAGGGAACAGCCACCGCTGCAACGCCGCCCACTCACATGCCTCTTATGAAAATGGGTGCCCAGGACGATCCGGAGGCATTCCTGGACCTCTTTGAGAGAACAGCCGAGACCTGTGGATGGCCGCAGGATCACTGGCCAGTACGTCTCATTCCCCTGTTGACGGAGGAGGCCCAGCTGGCGGCACAGCAGCTTCCGGTCCAGAACCTCCTGGTCTACAAAGACCTGAAGAAAGCCATCCTCCAGCGGTTCGGCCTGTCCCCCGAGCAACACTGCCAGCGGTTCCGGTTGCTGGGTCTGGGGGAGAGCGGCCGGCCCTTTGTGATGGCTCAACAACTCCGGGACGCATGCCGCAGATGGCTGGTGGTCGAGGGAAGCGACGTGGAGCACATCATCGACCAGGTGGTACTGGAGCAGTTCATAGCGCGACTGCCCCGGAAGATGGCGCAGTGGGTCCAGTGCCACCACCCCACGTTGCTGGACTCGGCCATCCAACTGGCGGAGCACCAGATGGTGGCGTGCCCTGGGGTCGGCGAACCCCTTCCAGCTGTCTCTCTCTCATCCTCTTTTTCCCTTTCTTCCCCTTCTCCCTCGTCCTCTATGACGAGGCCTGTCCCTCTCCCCAGGTCCCGCCGAGGAGTGCCACCAAGGCCGATGCCCCGAGGGAGGGGCGGGGAGGCGCTTGCTGGACTGGGAACCGTGTCCAGGGGAAGGGGCCAGTTAGTGCGGGCCAGGGGTCCGGCTACGTTCCGCCGCTCTCTCCGCGTCAATCCCTTGACCCGGCTGTACAACAGACGAACCAGATTGCGAGAATTTACACCGGGAGAGAAAGTCCTTGTATTATTACCCACGTCTAGCTCAAAATTACTCGCCAAGTGGCAAGGACCGTTTGAGGTCACACGACGAGTGGGAGATCTCAATTATGAGGTAGTGAGGTCGGATAGGAACGGGGCACGTCAAATATACCACCTCATTCTCCTTAAAAAATGGAATGACGCTCTTACACTCTCCTGATTTCTCTCTGTCCTTTTTTCTTGCAGACTGACGCATCGGACAGAGGGTTGGGTGCGGTCCTGTCCCAGGAGATAGACGGTGAGGAGCGGCCGGTGCTGTACGTGAGTCGGAAGCTATAGAAAAGGAGTACTTGGCAATCCGGTGGTCCATCCTCACCCTCCGCTATTATCTCCTGGGTCGGGAATTCACCCTCTGTTCGGACCACGCCCCCTTGCAGTGGCTCCACCGCATGAAAGATACCAACGCGTGGATCACCCGTTGGTGAACAGCCTTTTAAGTTTAAGGTGGTCCACAGACCAGGCCGACTTCCTCTCCTGAAATGGGGGGGGGG
Organism: Rhinogobio ventralis; assembly: GCA_039654625.1. Lineage (NCBI taxonomy): Eukaryota > Metazoa > Chordata > Actinopteri > Cypriniformes > Gobionidae > Rhinogobio > Rhinogobio ventralis. Next base: position 28,827,726 of record CM077206.1, on the reverse strand, counting down.
GTATCTTGCGAGGGGGGCGTGGTTTCGCGAGGTCTGCACAGACGGAGGGAGTCACGAGACGAGCGGTGAGAAAGTAGGTCAAGTGCATGATGATAAACACCTGTGTCTGATTGCAGTGATTGGCGCGGAGAGACCGGTTAAAAGCCACGCAGGAAAAGAGTGCCAGCAGAGAGGGAAGCTGAGGACTCGTGGGACCGGCAGAGCGAGAATGCGCAAAGGAAACTATGACGACAGTGATGAGTTGAGAGTCTTTTGAGTGTTCAGTTGAATGACTGCGTGTGGCGCCAGTTTCTGTTTGAGTTGAAAATAAAACCCACAAGTTCCAGCTTATCACCGACCCTGCCTTCTTCCTTTCTCCCACACAAACGAACATTGCTACAGCGTGATGATGTCTTGAAGCACATGTAAAATCAGTCCAATGGTGTGAAGGGATGTCAGAGGTGGATGACGTCCCAAACCAGGAAGCTATAAAGCCTGCCCTAAACACAGTCACGTTAGCTTCGATAAAGTTTGAAGTAGTCACTTGACAGGCACGTAGGAAATATGGCAAGGTGACGCAGTGTCTCGTTCCCTCTTCAGGGAACCAAGGTTACAGTCGTAACCAAGGCGTTCCCTTTGAAGGGAACTCGCACTGCATCGATTGACGCTGAGGGAACGTCTATACCAATGCCACAATAACGAGAAGTGTCTGTCCAGTGTGAAATTCGAGAGAGCAGCACTAGGACGAGAGCACCTGGGACCCTGGTGTAGAGTCCAAGTCCAGAGAGTAAAATCTCACAAATGTGTGCGGTGAGGACCACCCTGCCACATCACAAACATCTTGTAGAGCAACTCCTGCCATACTCCTAGTAGAATGGGAATGGACAGCCATAAGAGAAGGCTGTCCGACCGACTCATATGCAAGTGAGATAGTCTCAATCACCCACTTGCTCATTCTTTGCTTAGATGCAGGGGACCCTTTGTTAGGGGGCCCAAAACACACAAACAATTTATTTATGCCACAGGACAGCTCTGTGGACATAAGCATCTAACGCCCTAACAGGGCACAGCAAATTACTCTTTTCCTGGTCCGAATTTTGAAAAGGAGGAGGACAAAAGGCCTATAGCACATAGATTTAGCTACATTAATAGGGACCTTAGGAATATAATCTGGTCTAGGATGAAGGTAGGCTTTAACCATGCCAGGTGCAAATTGCAGGCACGAGGGTGCAACTGACAGTGCTCGCAAATCTCCTATTCTTTTAAGAGATGAGATAGCGAGGAGGAACAAAGCTTTTAAAAGCTTTCAAAAACTTGGCAGGAACCTCATCCAATGGCTCAAAGGGAGCCTGGGAAAGGCCCTGAAGGACAGTAGCCAGATCCCAAGTCGGCACCCTAGTGCAAACTGCAGGCCTCAACCTCAAAGTACCACGGAGGAAACGAGATACCAACGGATATTTACCCAAAGACATACCACCCAAAGGAATGTGGTAAGCACCTATGGCCACCACATACACTTTTAAGGTGGAGGGGGATAGACCTGCAGTGAACCACTCCTGCAGGAACTCCAGCACTGTACCGACCGGGCAGTTAACTGGGTCCCACTGATGGTCACTACATCATGAAGTGAAGACCTCCCACTTTAAGGCAAAAAGTTTCCTTGTGGAGGGAGCTCTGAAGTGTAGAATGGTCTCCACAACCTCAGTTGAGAGACCTGCCCCTATGAGCTGGGCCCCCTAAGAGGCCAAGCCCACAGGCCCAAAATTCTGGACGGGGGTGAACAATTGCCCCCTGTGCTTGGGACAGAAGGTCCCTCCTGACGGGTAACTGTAATGGAGGCCCGTCGAGGAGAGACACTGGTTCGGGAAACCATACTAGGACCGGCCACCACGGGGCTATCAAAGGTAGGCGCACTTGGTCCCTGCGAACTATCTCCAGAACTCCCGGGAGCAGAGCAGTCGGGGGAAAACCATACAAACGCAGCCTCGGCCATGTCGATACCATAGCATCCAACCCCAGGGGAGCTGGATGTGTGAGGGAGAACCAGAGTGGTCAGTGAGACGTCTCTTGAGACACAAACAAATCCACTTGGGCCCGGCCATACACCATCCATATCTGCTCCACCCTCCATGGAGCCTCCATTCCCCAGGCCTCAGCCCCTGTCTCGACAGGATGTCTGTTCCTATATTCTGGGCCCCAGGGATGTAAACTGCTTTGAGTGAAAGTAATTTTCCCTGGGACCACAGGAGGATCTGGTGCGGCAGTTTGCAAAGGGGACGTGAGCGCAGACCCCCCTGGTGATTTATATAGGCGACCACCGATGTATTGTCTGTGTGAACAAACACATGATGGCCACTGAGGTCTGTGAGGAAATTCTTCAGAGCAAGAAAAACGGCCAACATCTCCTGGAGGTTGATGTGCCACGAGAGATGATGGTCCCTCCACAGACCATGAGTCGAGCGTCCCTCTAGGATCGCTCCCCAGCCCGTGAGAGAGGCATCTGTCGTTAGCGTCTTGCGATGACCAGAAGCCCCAACAGATATTTTACTTCTTGTTCCATTACCAGGACCTTTTCCCCGCAGCCTTCTTGGAAATAATCACGGTCCTCAGATCCGTCTTACCCCTCGAAGGCTTTGGTTGAGCTCTTCCCCTGTCGCCAATCTTTCTGAGGGGGAGCACGGGAAGCCTTGCTCTGTTTTTGTGTGGCATGGTGGGAGGAGCTGTCTTTAGATGTCTGGGGCTGCTGTTTTTGAAATGCCACTGCCTGCTTAGCTGCCTCATGGAACCTATCGACGACTAAGTTAACAGCGTCGCAGAATAGGCCAGAAGGTGACAGGGGTGCATCCATAAGGATGTTCTTATCGTTCTCCTTAATTTTGTTCAGGTTGAACCAAAAATGCCTCTCAGTAGCCATAGAGGCTGCCATAGAGCGGCCGATAGATTTAGCTGTCTCCTTGGTGGCCCTAAGAGAGAGTTCTGTGGCCCGACGTAATTCGTAAACTACGTCAGGCCCAATACCCCCGCCCTCATCCGTATCTCCTAGCAATTCAGCCTGGTAGGCCTGCAGCAGCGACATGGTGTGAAGGCATGCTGCAGCCTGACCAGCCGCTGAGTATGCTTTACCCACTAGCGCAGATGTCGTTCTAGCTGGCTTAATCGGTAATGCCGGGGTCTTTAGGGAAGATGCTGACTCGGGGGATAGATAGCTCGTTAATGTTTCTTTGACTTTAGGCATCTCCCCATAACCGTGCTCTTTATAGTTCGTAATAGAGGAATAGTTGGATGTTTGTGCACTGTACACTATATATGAAACCGGTTTCTCCCATGATCTTGCCACCTCGGTGTGAAGATCAGGGAAAAACGGCAGGCCCCGGCGTTGAGGAAACATTCGTCTAGTTTGCTTTTAGAACGAATGTCCTGCCTATCTGCTGGCCAATCAATATTTAATCTTTCAACCGCCCTGGTCACAACCTTAATCAGCTCCTCAAAAGCATGAGACTGAGGTGGCGAATCCTCAGTCTCTTTGATACTAACAGTCTCTAGCTCCTCAGAACTGGAGAGCTGCATCACTGGTGCCTCAATCGGGGCGGAAGAAACCGCAGCGCGTGCTTCCAAACCCCGAGAGAAGGCACTGGATCTATCAGGTGAAGGCAGAGATAAGGTCGGGTCTGTCTCTAACCCCACTGATAGATCCATTTGCGAACCCCATGACTGTGATCGGCGCTGTGCCTCAGCAGCAGCGGGACCAGAGCCCTGGGGAACCCGAACCTGAACGTCTTCACGAAAAAATGCTAGGCGGGATCGGAATGTCCGCAATGGAAGCACTTCACAGTGCTCACAGCCAGTGCCCTTGAGCGCTGACCGTGCATGCTCCTCACCCAAACAAGGTACTCAAAGAGCATGTGTGTCCCCACCCCGTTAAATAACGTGGCAGGGGTGCACACACACTCTAAACTGCTGCTTGCTCGCCATTTTCTATAATATATATGTGACAAAACAACACCAAATATGACAAGGACAGTTTCACACAGAGCGCTACTGAAGACACATAATCTAGCGTGGCTGTGTTTTGGGCAGGCTTTATAGCTTCCTGGTTTGTGACGTCACCCACTTCTGATGTCCCTTCACACCATTGGACTGATTTTACATGTGCTTCAAGACATCATCACGCAAAGCGTTCCCTCAGCGTCAATCAACACAGCGTCTCGTTCCCTTGAAAGGGAACTGATATTACTCCAAAAACAATTACATTATACCAGTAAAAAAAAAAAAAAAAAAACATTTATAAATATTATAAACAATATAGCCTGGGCTATTTTCCCCTCACTCCACAACAAATCCTTTCAATTTAACGCTATCCAGAACAGAACAAGGTTGAAAAATAATTAGCTATAAATTATATTAAACTATAAAATAAAACACTAATTATAGCTTGACCGCCTCGAGACTAAAATAACTCAGATTTTGATATTATGTAAATCAAAAAATCTAAATCTGTTTGAAAAGAGAGAGATGTCAGTTGTTCACGAGACTGTGTCAACGCCCACATCAGCTCTGTAAAGTGCATCAAGTTTAGTCAGATTCATGTAGGCTACTTTTCATCGTTTTGAGACGCAGTGAGGAATAATGCTGGTCTGGAAGAATTTACCTCAGAGGAAGAGTCATTTTAAGGAGCAACTTGATCAAGCTGAGAATTGCCAGGTAAGTTCCTTATTCTTATAAGTTCTTTGGTCTATAATCACGATATGGACTAGTGTCTGTGAATATTAAACCGCAAAAAGACTTTTTAAAATATGAATCCTGCCTTTTCTGCGAGTCTCTGTGTGAATGAATGGCGCAGACCCTCGCTATTTCGTTTACTACACATAATACAGTAGTAAACATGCCATACTGGCTTTTCCCAAACTATATTGTTATACTGAGATGAGTAAAATCGACTGAAATATGTAATAAATACTGAAATAAAATGTCTTAACAGTGTATTAAACTGCAAATTAACATTTATGTGCTCTATAATATAACAAATATGATACATAAAATGTCATAGATTTAATATGAATGTTTAGACAAGATTTCTTTGGCCTGTTTTGGACAGATGAAGTGTACCATAGCCTAGTGCCACATTAATGAAGCTTTTGTTTGCAAATTTCTGTAATATTGTGAAATATTATTAAAATAATAAAATAAAATAATGGTTTTCTTTTTTAATGCCTTCTGTACAATATCATTTATTTCTTTGATGCAAAGGTGAATTTTCATCAGCCATTGCTTATTCATCAATGAATACAGAAAAAAGATATATCACAGGTGATAAAAAATATTAAGCAGCACAGCAGTTTCCAATATTGATAATAAATCAGCATATTAGAATTATTTCTGAAGGATCATGTGATACTGAAGACTGGAGTAATGGCTGATTAAATAAAATTTAGCATTACCGAAATAAATTATATTTTAAAGTATATTAAAATAGAAGACCATTATTTTAAATTGTAATAATATTTCACAATATTACAGTTTTTTCTGTATTTTTGATCAAATAAATGTGGGCTTTATGAGCATGAGACTTCTTTCAAAAACATTGCAAATAGTAATGTGTCCAATCTTTTGACCAGTACTGTATATAATTTAAAATATAATTGTCACGGATTCAACCACCCCATCTCTCCAGCCATCAGCACCAGATGTGCCCACTTGTTCACAATCACCGGAATTCTAACCACCTGCATATGTACACCCTCATCGAGACACCCTTTATAAGCCACCACTCCCTTCATCTCATTGTCTGGTCTTACACGACACTACAGACTCACCCTACTATACTCACTCTACTATACTCACCCTACTATACTCACCTGAGATACCTAGCTGCTTATCCAGATCCGTCTTCTGCTTTTGTCTGCCGTCTTCTGATCTCCTGTATCATTCACCTTGATTCTCCATTCTTGAGCCTGCTTCACTGTCTCATCACCTGCAAGAGGAAAATACTGCATTACTGCCAGATAAGCCTTCAGTGACATTTCATCTGCCTTACATACTTACCTGTTGCATTCCCACTCTGCAATAAAGACTTGTTGTTGTTACTTACTTTGTCTGTCCTCTTCTGTTTGTGACACAAGACAAGACCTACTAACATGCAGAATTCTTCGAGCATGAGTGGGGATCGCTCATCAGATCCATTTGCAGAACTGGTCAATGCAGTTCCCTTTCAGTCAGTACACTACGAGTTACGTCAGTTACTGACGGAATGGGGGTTTCGCTTAGAAGCCAATCGCCTTTGAGCTCTACAAAACGAGCCAATGGCATGAAAATGCCATGGGTCTGCGGAATTTGCATGCCGCAACCCCGCCCCACGGCGTGGGTATAAAGGGCGTTGCGTGGCAATCTCGCATTATGTTTTTGCTTCAGAGCCGAGTTTACTGCCTGAGCGCTTTCCTCTTCAAGACGAGTTTCTCTCCAGAGTGTTGGTGTTACGGCACGTTCCAGCGAGTTCCGCATTTCCTGTCTGATCTGTGCAGTGATCGAGCACAGCGTGCGCGTTCTCCCTGGGTGCTTCGGCATTCTGCAGAGTTTTTCACTCCTCTCTAAAAGAGCTGCACGTGGCACGTCTTTTTAAAGATGGCTCGCCCGTGCTCCGTTTCTGGGTGCGGTCGACTGGTACCTCCGTTTGATGGTCATGATCGCTGTTTGGCGTGCTTGGGCCTCGTGCACGCTGAACGCGCGTTCATGGATGAGTCATGTTCTCACTGCGGGAACATGACCATCTCAGTGTTGCGATCGAGACTCCATGATCTCCGTAATGGGGGGAGAGTCCCCTCTACCACACCCCAATCTACTTCCTCCACTGGAGGGGGTACTTTGGCTGGTGGTCAGGGTGATCTGAGGGTTACGGTGTGGAACAACCCGACGAATCCTCCTCGGGCCACACCCCCTTCCTGCACACTGCAACCCGTGGTGTTGCCTGATGAGGGCGCCGGGGCTTCCCGTTCGGGGCCCTGCGTTTCATTTGGCACACCCGCGGAGGATGCTATGTCGATCGCCGCATCACAAGGTGGGCTGGATTCCTCCGGAGATGACGATTCGGCTGTGTTGCCTCCTTCGGGAGTTTCAGCATTGCCCGAGTCCGATCCGGAACTCACAGCCATGCTTGCCCGGGCGGCCGAGACGATTGGGCTTGTGTGGAACCCTCCGCCATGTCCCGAGCGTTCCCGGCTAGATGATTGGTATCTGGGGGCGGCCCGTGCCGAAGGCGCCCGTCAGCCCCCAGTGCCCTTCTTCCCGGAAGTGCATGAAGAGGTGTCGATATCGTGGAAGTCTCCCTTGACTTTTCGCGATCGCTCGGCAACCACTTCCGCCTTCACTGCCCTCGATGGCGGCGCGGTGAAAGGGTACACTGGGGTTCCCCCTGTTGAGCGCTCTGTTGCGATGCAACTGTGTCCACAGAGTGCTGCGACATGGTGCGGTGACCCAAAGCTCCCGTCCAAAGCCTGTAGATTCACGTCCACATTGACGGCGAAGACCTACAGAGCTGCGGGCCAGGCCGCGTCCGCCCTGCATGCCATGGCCACCCTACAGGTCTATCAGGCCAAGGTGCTCAGAGACATGCACGAGGGCAATGCTGTCCCTGCATTAATGCAAGAGTTGCGGACGGCCACCGACCTCGCTCTACGGGCGACGAAGGTGACCGCTCGCTCTCTCGGTCAGGTGATGTCCACTTCGGTGGTCCAGGAGCGACATCTATGGCTCAACCTGGTTGATGTGGGAGAATCTGAGCGAACACGTTTCCTCAATTCTCCCATTTCCCAGGCTGGGCTATTCGGCGGGGCGGTCCAGGACTTCGCCCAACAGTTCTCGACTGCTCAGAAGCAGACTGAGGCAATTAAACACATTCTGCCCCGGCGGCCAGCTGCTGCCTCCACCCAGCCGCCGGCCCAGAAGCCTCAGTCTGCTCCCCGCCGAGGCCGCCCCCCAGCGACTCCCACCCCTCCTGCCCGGCCCCAGCAGCAGCCTTCATCCGGGCCGAGGCGTGGAGGACGTCGCAGAAAGGCGGCCCCGCCCGTCCCAGCCCCCCAGCCTGCCAAACGGCAGTCTAAGCAGCGGTCCTGAGACGGGCGGCTCGGAGGTGACTTCGGTTCTTTCCCAGGAGATGGTAGCAGGACCACTCCTTCCCCTGGTGGAGGGCCGGGGGAGAATCTTTTGTTTTCCCAAGAAAGAACTGATTTTCTCACCTCCGAGCCTCAAGAGGGCGCGGCTGGCAGTGCGCGACGCCCCATGGCCTCGCCGCTCTCGGCCCCCTCTGTCGCCAGCCCCCTGGCAGACGAGACCCCCGTGGAACGCTGGTCCTTCCCTGGTCTCCTCTGTCAGGGCGCGGAATTCGACCCCGCCCACACCCCGGGACGCTCCCATGCCTCCCTTGTCTGGGCCGGTCATTCCGCCTCGCTGCCCCATCGGGGGTACGCCGGTGGTTCGCATGACCCCGCTGGTTCAGTTCTTGGGAGCCTGGCTAGCGCTTCCCAACCTGTCCAGTTGGCTCGCTCGCACCATCCGGCTCGGCTATGCGATTCAGTTCGCTCGGTCTCCTCCCCGCTTTCGGGGAGTCCGCTACACCGTGGTGGGTGGCAATGCCCCTGTCATGCGTGCGGAGGTCGACACCCTACTGGCGAAGGGTGCGATCGAGATCGTCCCTCCAGCCGAGATGAAGTCCGGCTTCTACAGCCCTTACTTCATTGTACCCAAGAAAACCGGTGGGTTACGGCCAATCCTGGACCTGCGCGTCTTGAACCGAACCCTGCACAGGCTTCCATTCAAGATGTTGACAGCCAAACGTATTTTCGAGTGCGTTCGTCCCTCGGATTGGTTTGCAGCGATCGACCTGAAGGACGCGTACTTTCATGTCTCCATTCTTCCTCGACACAGACCGTTTCTACGGTTTGCCTTCGAGGGGCAGGCATATCAGTACACGGTTCTCCCCTTCGGGCTAGCCCTGTCCCCTCGCGTCTTTACGAAGATTGTCGAGGCAGCCCTTGTGCCGCTCAGGCAACACGGGGTTCGCATCCTGAACTATCTCGACGACTGGCTGATTCTAGGCCACTCTCGGGATCAGGTCTGCGAACACAGGGATCTGGTGCTTCAGCACCTCGCCCGTCTGGGCCTTCGGGTCAACTGGGAAAAGAGCAAACTCTCCCCAGCGCAGAGGATCTCTTTTCTCGGTATGGAAATCGACTCGGTCGCCATGTTCGCGCAGCTTACGAGCGAGCGCGCGCAGTCTCTGCTGACTTGTCTTCGCCAGTTCGAGGGCAAGAGTGCGGTTCCACTGAAACTTTTTCAGAGGCTCCTGGGGCATATGGCGTCAGCAGCCGCGGTGACCCCGCTTGGTCTGCTCCATATGAGACCGCTTCAGCACTGGCTTGCGATCGAGTCCCGAGATGGGCATGGCAACACGGCACCCTCCAGGTCCCAGTGACCCGAGCCTGCCGTCAGACCTTCACCCCGTGGTTGAACCTCAGTTTTCTACGGGCAGGTGTTCCCCTAGAACGAGTTTCCAGGCATGTTGTTGTCACAACAGATGCCTCTTCCACGGGCTGGGGCGCCATGTGCAAGGGACATGCTGCCGCGGGCTCCTGGATAGGACCCCAGCGCCTATGGCATGTCAATTGCCTCGAGTTGCTGGCCGTACGTCTTGCCCTGCACCGCTTTCGAGCCCTGCTCAAGGACAAACACGTTCTGGTCCGTTCAGACAGCACGGCAACAGTAGCGTACATCAACCGACAAGGTGGTCTACGCTCCCGCCGGATGTCGCAACTCGCCCGCCATCTCCTCCTATGGAGTCAGAAGCATCTGAGGTCGCTTCGTGCCGTTCACATCCCGGGAGACCTGAACTGCGCAGCCGACGAGCTGTCGCGGTTCCAGCCGCTCCCGGGGGAATGGAGACTCCATCCCCAGACGGTTCAGCTGATTTGGGAGCAGTTTGGCGACGCACAGATAGATCTGTTTGCCTCCCGCGACTCTTCCCTTTGCCGCTGGTACTATTCCCTGACCGAGGGGACCCTCGGCACGGATGCACTAGCGCACAGCTGGCCGCGGGGCCCACGCAAATATGCGTTTCCCCCAGTGAGCCTTCTCGCACAGGTTCTGTGCAAGATCAGGGAGGACAGGGAGCAGGTCCTTTTGGTCGCCCCATATTGGCCCGGCCGGACCTGGTTCTCAGAACTTGTACTCCTTGCGACAGCACCTCCCTGGTCGATCTCTCTGAGACAGGACCTCCTGTCTCAGAGACGGGGCACCATATGGCACCCGCGTCCCGACCTGTGGAACCTCCACGTGTGGAACCTGGACGGGACGCGGCAGGTTTGAGTACCCTGCCACCTCAGGTGGCGGCTACCATCACTTCCGCTAGAGCCCTGTCTACCAGACAGGCCTATGCGTTGAAGTGGAACCTCTTCGTCACCTGGTGCTCCTCTCGGCGAGAGGACCCCAGAAGATGCTCGATCGGGTCCGTGCTCTCCTTCCTCCAGGAAGGGTTGGAGCGAAGGCTGTCTCCCTCCACCCTGAAGGTCTATGTGGCTGCTATTTCAGCTCATCATGACCTGGTGGACTCTAAAACGGTTGGACAGCGCGACCTGGTCAGTAGGTTCCTCAGAGGTGCGAGGAGGTTAAATCCTCCTCGCCCACCTCAGGTACCCTCTTGGGACCTAGCAGTGGTCTTAGCTGCCCTGCAAAAGGCTCCCTTTGAGCCTTTGCAGTCAGTCGAGCTGAAGTTCCTTTCATTGAAAGTGGCGCTCCTGACTGCTTTGGCCTCCATCAAGAGGGTAGGGGACCTGCAGGCATTTTCGGTTGACGAAGCGTGCCTGGAATTCGGGCCGGCCAATTCTCACGTCATCCTGAGACCCCGGCCTGGATACGTGCCCAAGGTTCCCACCACTCCCTTCAGGGACCAGGTGGTGAACCTGCAAGCGCTGCCCTTGGAGGAGGCAGACCCAGCCTTGGCACTGCTCTGTCCAGTACGCGCCCTTCGCGCTTACGTAGACCGGACGCAGTGTTTCAGGACCTCAGACCAGCTCTTTGTCTGTTACGGAGGGCAGCAGAAAGGGAAGGCTCTCTCCAAGCAGAGGTTGTCCCACTGGATAGTGGACGCCATTGTCCTGGCATATCAAGTCCAGGGCATGCCATGCCCCCTCGGGGTAAGAGCACACTCCACCAGGAGTGTTGCCTCCTCTTGGGCTCTAGCGCATGGCGCCTCGCTAACAGACGTTTGTAGAGCTGCAGGCTGGGCGACACCCAACACATTCGCAAGATTTTATAATCTCAGAGTGGAGCCTGTATCCTCTCGTGTACTCGCCCCTACTGGCCAGTAACCGGACAGGCTCAGGTGTCTTCGCTTGCTGCGCCATTCCACTCCGCGGACTGGATGCGTGCGCTATTCCTCTCAGGTGAGCTTCCCAGTAAGCCCTGAGCTCCTCCAGCACTGTCGATGTCGTCACCAGAGCGAGTGCCCCTTCAGGCCACCCCTCGTGTTCGGCTAGGTGCCTCCGTGTGCATGGTTCCCCCGCTGGGTAACCCCCACATGTGTATTTCCACGGTAAGTCTCTTGTAGCTCGTGTCTTCCCTTGGCAAGACACCTTGCCACGCCTGGGGTTGAAATTTTCCACCTTCGGCTGGATACCCCAGAGTGTTCCCTATGCAGCTCCTTCGGGTCATAGGTGTATTCTTCAAGTCCCCCCCTTTTGGGTTGGCATTGTGTTGCATTCTCCACGTGGGATATGCTTCCCAGTGTACCTTGGTAGCGTTGAGCCTAGCCCCTCGTTCGTGCCACACTCACGGCAGGGAGCCCGGGTCAGCGCAGGACGCTGGAAGACAGCCGTCATGGCGAGATTGTATTGGACCCCCATTCCGTCAGTAACTGACGTAACTCGTAGTGTACTGACTGAAAGGGAACGTCTCGGTTACGTATGTAACCCTCGTTCCCTGAAGGAAGGGAACGGAGACGTTACGTCCCCCTGCCATGACCGCTGTACCGCTGGAACTGGCCGGGCGCTCATGCCTCGGCTCTTCAGCAGGTAAACATAATGCGAGATTGCCACGCAACGCCCTTTATACCCACGCCGTGGGGCGGGGTTGCGGCATGCAAATTCCGCAGACCCATGGCATTTTCATGCCATTGGCTCGTTTTGTAGAGCTCAAAGGCGATTGGCTTCTAAGCGAAACCCCCATTCCGTCAGTAACTGACGTAACGTCTCCGTTCCCTTCCTTCAGGGAACGAGGGTTACATACGTAACCGAGACGTTTGTCAGTCACTCCTTCCGTCAACATCATCTTCTTCAGCAGCTGCCTCTGTCGGTCCCATATGGCCCAACCAGCGACCTATACCTGTGAGGTGGAGGATTGCAACAGGTTTATACTGCAATGCTCTCTATACTTTGAAATGCAGCGACATCTCTTCACCATCGACCGAGCACGAGTGGCATTCATGATCTCTCTCCTCTCCAGCAGAGCGTTGAAGTGGGCACAAACATTATGGCAATCAAATGTACAAATAACCAATTAATTATCAGCATTTATCAACCATTTCAAGGAAGTCTTCGGTTCAGCGGTTTCAGCGTTCTCTGTCCATAACCAACTGTTTAATCTCCGTCAAGGAACAGACTCAGTCAGCTCATATGCCCTGCGATTTTGCACTCTTGCTGTGACCAGTGACTGGACCGAAACCGCCCTCCTCACTGCCTTCTGCCAGGGTCTCAATGCCGAGTTTCGTCAGCTAATGGTAATCTACAATGACGTTATTGAGACCTTCATCCAGAAGACCATCGTAGTGTCACAACGCCTATCTGCCTGCTCACTGCATCAACCCGCTCTGCATCCTCCGCCCTCCGTAATACCTTTCGCCCTCCCAGCACCAGATTTGATGCAGATCGACTCGTACCATCTCACTCAAGAGGAGCGTCAACGGAGGTTGTTGAATTGTCTATGCCTGTACTGTGGGGGAGATGGGCACGTTATCACCAACTGCCCAACTCAGCTGCCACGCCCAGCGGTGAGTACCATCCAACTTCCTCCTAAGATAGCTCCTCTTACTAGAACGGCCGTGCATATCCTAACACGACGTACCTCTGTTTCAGCACAAGCCCTCATTGACATCTCTCACCACCTCCTTCAAAGGCTCAATGTCAAGAGGAAGAGCTTCAACAGGAGTTTATTCGACCATTCACATCCCCTGCCGCTTCCAGCTTCTTCTTTGTGGCCAAAAAGGACGGAGGCTTGAGGCCATGCATCGATTACCGTGCACTCAACTTCCAAACTGTCAAGTTCAGCTATCTACTTCCTCTGGTCCCAGCAGCACTGGAATCGCTGCATGGAGCTCATATCTTCTCCAAGCTGGACCTGTGAAGCGCTTACAATTGAATTTGTATTCGTAAAGAAGATGAATGGAACACCGCCTTTGTGACCACAACAGGGCACTATGAATATCAGGTTATGCCTTATAGCCTGTCCAACTCACCCGCCGTCTTTCAGAACTACATGAACAAGGTATTTCGGGAATTCCTCCAGAGGTTCGTCATCGTCTACATTGATGGTATCTTAATATATTCCTGGACCCTAGCCGAGTACCATCAGCATGTGGAGCAGGTCCTTCAACGTCTTTGGGAACACCACCTCTAACTGAAGCTGGAGCCAGTTTCTGGACCATCAAGGAAGAGATTTCTCGGCATCGCTAAATTTTACCATCGCTTCATCCAGAATTACAGTACTCTCAGTTCTCCTCTCACATCACTCCTGAAAAACCGGCCCAAGACTCTGTCCTGGACACCAGTGGCCACCAACTCCATTAGCAAGCTCAAGAAAGCATTTGTCTCCGCTCCAGTCCTCCACCATCCCAATCTGGAGTTGCCATTTGTTGTTGAGGTGGACGTGTCCTCTACTGGAGTCGGAGCAGTGCTTTCTCAGCGGCAGGGTGATCATCCACGATTCCATCCATGTGCCTTCTACTCCAAAAAGCTGTCCCCGGCGGAACAGAACTATGACGTCAGCAAACGAGAGCACCTGGCCATAAAACTTGCTCTCAAGGAATGGAGACACAGGCTGAAAGGAGCCAATCATCATTTCGAGGTAATCACGGACCACAGGAATTTAGAGTATCGCCGCAAAGCCAAGCACCTCAACCCACGTCAAGCGAGGTGGGCTTTATTCTTTACCAGATTTGACTTTTTTGTTACATACTGACCTGGACACAAGAACTTCAAGGCCGATGCACTATCTAGCCTTCATCATCCAGATCCTGAATCCAGTTCTCCCGAAACCATTCTCTCTCCAGCCATGATTGTCAGTTCCATTCAATGGTCCATCGACGATCAGATTCGTCAAGCCACTCATTCTGAACCTGCTCCGCCGGGAGGTCCTGAGGGGCGCATGCATGTACCATCCACCTGAAAAATTGCTAATGTGAAAGCTGTCATGTGGACCTGGGTGCACACCAGGGTACCAAACCCCAGACTACCTGAAGGAGGTGTTCTAGGTTCAGTTGCACTCGAACTGTGGCGGAATTCACGTGAATGTTAAAGCAACACGGACTCGAGTGCACACTTGTACAGGAAATGACATTGTATTCAGTTCAATAAAACACATGTAAGGGATGATAGCATTGATGATTTACCTTGGATACGAGTGAAAGTGAGCCTGTAGTGTAATTGCGCATAGCGAGTGCAATCAGGGCGGCAGATGAATGGCAAACCACTGTGACCTCTAAAGATTCTGTTTGCAAAGCAGTAGAAAGCCGCCTTCATGCGACGGACATACATTAACCCAAGTAACGTTTACTCTGCTGCGCATAATAGCACCAAATTACTAAAAAATACAATATATTGACCGTTTTCTGTTTTCTTTCATGTTTATGATGACATAAGATGAATGCAAGTGCACCAGGCAGTGGAACGATTGCGCTCGGACTTGGACTACAGCAACTGTTGCAACTTATTCAAAAACTGACCCGAGGCCACATCTCCGTGGGTCCTCACCTCGGGAAGAACACCACGCACTGAAAATGCACCACTTCAGGGTATAGAGTTGCCTAGTAGAGGGGCCTCTAGACTGTGAGATGGTATCTGTCTCTGCTGGTGATAGTCCCTGAGTTCCTCCTCCCTGAGGTCTGAGTGCGGGTGCCAGATTGTGCCCTATAAGAAAGTAAAGGAGCGTGAGCTCTGTTAACCAAGTCTGGTTGGGTCAGTAAGGGGCAACCATTGGGACTTGTTCCTTGTCCTCCTTGGCCTTGCACAGTGTCTGTGTGTTGAGGCTCACTGGGGGAAATGCACACTTGCGTAGGCCCTGGGGCCAGAATGGGAAGCTTACTTCAATAACTGTCTGGTTTGGTTCAGCTACTAAATCAGACCTCATAAGACTACAGGACTGCTGAAAGAATTGTTGGTACTCCTCTTCTCACTCTCCAAGGACTGTACTCATCCAGAATGAGGAAAAGGGCCCAGGAAATCACTTTGGGCCCTACACATCCAAGCTACTTCCTCTTTGAACTGTTGTCATCTGTTCGGTGCTACTGAGCACCAGAACAGCCAGACACAACAAATATATCACTTATTTTATTTTTATTATCTGTGTCTTGTTATTATATCTGTGCACTGGAGCTTCTGTCATCAAGAAATTGCTTGTGTGTAAAATTCCTTGGCAATAAATCTCATTCTGATTCTGAAAACTGATACCTCAGTACACATGAAGCAAGGCACATTTATAGTTATATATATTTTAAATAAGTAACAACATGTTTACTCTAAGTCTCCACTTTATAATACCATTTTCTGGTTTCACAACCATTTGTTGTAGATATATTATATCTATATCTAATGTTTAATGACCAACAGTAATATCCAATGATGCAACTACTCAATATTTGCTTACTCCAGGGTTCCCCTTTATGCCATACTTTTTAGGTTGGATATTTCTAATTATTGGGCCCAACTGTGCATAAAACTTGTACGTTTGTCTGAAGTTGTGAATTTTCATTCATTCATTCATTGTTATTCAACCCTTGATAATCAGTGAGGTTTCTCTCATTTGATGTTGAGACAGAGTGATATGCAGAACTGAAAGTTAAATAAGGACACTGAGGTAAAGTAGTTTGAAATCATAGTCTTGAATTGTTCTTTAATGTCATGATATACAGCTTAATATTTTGTGAATTTATGGGCTAGTGTGATAAAATAAGTTGACATACACTCACCTAAAGGATTATTAGGAACACCATACTAATACTGTGTTTGACCCCCTTTCGCCTTCAGAACTGCCTTAATTCTACGTGGTATTGATTCAACAAGGTGCTGAAAGCATTCTTTAGAAATGTTGGCCCATATTGATAGGATAGCATCTTGCAGTTGATGGAGATTTGTGGGATGCACATCCAGGGCACGAAGCTCCCGTTCCACCACATCCCAAAGATGCTCTATTGGGTTGAGATCTGGTGACTGTGGGGGCCATTTTAGTACAGTGAACTCATTGTCATGTTCAAGAAACCAATTTGAAATGATTCCAGCTTTGTGACATGGTGCATTATCCTGCTGGAAGTAGTCATCAGAGGATGGGTACATGGTGGTCATAAAGGGATGGACATGGTCAGAAACAATGCTCAGGTAGGCCGTGGCATTTAAACGATGCCCAATTGGCACTAAGGGGCCTAAAGTGTGCCAAGAAAACATCCCCCACACCATTACACCACCACCACCAGCCTGCACAGTGGTAACAAGGCATGATGGATCCATGTTCTCATTCTGTTTACGCCAAATTCTGACTCTACTATCTGAATGTCTCAACAGAAATCGAGACTCATCAGACCAGGCAACATTTTTCCAGTCTTCAACTGTCCAATTTTGGTGAGCTCGTGCAAATTGTAGCCTCTTTTTCCTATTTGTAGTGGAGATGAGTGGTACCCGGTGGGGTCTTCTGCTGTTGTAGCCCATCCGCCTCAAGGTTGTGCGTGTTGTGGCTTCACAAATGCTTTGCTGCATACCTCGGTTGTAACGAGTGGTTATTTCAGTCAAAGTTGCTCTTCTATCAGCTTGAATCAGTCGGCCCATTCTCCTCTGACCTCTAGCATCAACAAGGCATTTTCGCCCACAGAACTGCCGCATACTGGATGTTTTTCCATTTTCACACCATTCTTTGTAAACTCTAGAAATGGTTGTGCGTGAAAATCCCAGTAACTGAGCAGATTGTGAAATACTCAGAGTGGCCCGTCTGGCACCAACAACCATGCCACGCTCAAAATTGCTTAAATCACCTTTCTTTCCCATTCTGACATTCAGTTTGGAGTTCTAGAGATTGTCTTGACCAGGACCACACCCCTAAATGCATTGAAGCAACTGCCATGTGATTGGTTGATTAGATAATTGCATTAATGAGAAATTGAACAGGTGTTCCTAATAATCCTTTAGGTGAGTGTATATACCTCATAGTCTCATTTTATAACAGGGCAATGCTGGCTTCTTAACTAGGCCTTAAATAATGGTCTGATTAAAATTTTCTGTGCTTCACTTCAGCACAAACATAACAGCTAAAGTTACCAAACA
The DNA here is from genome assembly GCA_039654625.1 of Rhinogobio ventralis. NCBI lineage: Eukaryota > Metazoa > Chordata > Actinopteri > Cypriniformes > Gobionidae > Rhinogobio > Rhinogobio ventralis. The sequence continues at coordinate 28,810,183 of CM077206.1, read as the reverse complement.
TAAAACAACCTTACAATTATTATGCACTATTGCCACTTGTTGAGAAAAAAGCAATAGCCTATAAAAAACACATCTAGCCCACTAATGCAAATTTGAAAGTTCTTTTAAGGCGATGTACATGGAGATGACGTATCAGGCATCTTGTAAGGCGACGTACCTAGTTCAGATGTTCTTAGTACATGTATAATACTTTTATACATTTCGAAATACATTGCCGCCATGTATATATTGCCATATTGCTGTGACGTCGCTGCTGGTCTGTTATCAGCAGTCCCTATCAATCCCTTTTAAAAATAAGCAGATTGACGGCGACGGAAGGGTGGACTGCTCATTCTCCAAGGTAGCTTTGGAAGTGGCACATTCCACTCGCCATATCTGACAATGTGTGCCATCAAAATACTGCAAGAGTGATTCGCAAGCAGACGGCTGATTACAGTTGTCGTAGTTTCTCCAGGGCGGCTGCATGAAATTTCATAGCCCTGGCATTAGCAGCCCAGTAATAATGTCGAAAATCTGGTAGTACTAAACCACCCAACTCTTTAGACTTCTGCAAATGGGCCTTAGAAATCCTATGCGCTCTACAGCTATTTATCAATAGATATTTTCAGTTTATTTATGACTATATACTTCTGTGAAATTAAGAGTGAAAATATGTTTCAGTTTTTTAGAAATGACTAACCCTAGATAGGTAAAGTGATCCTCTGTTATTATAATGACCTCAGAAACTAGGCATTCAGTCCTCCACCCAAGGCCATGACGCTCTTCTCCCAATTCACAGAATTACCAAAAAAAAGAGCCTAAAACCTCAAGTGATTCTATTAAAGATGGCAAAGTAGAAGGAGGATCACACATATATAAAAGTAGATTGTCTGCATATAAGGACAGCTTGACCTCAATATGACCACATGATACCCCTAATCTCAGAATGATTACAAAGATGAATGGCGAGGGATTCTAAAGCTAAATCAAATAACAAAGGGCTTAAACAACAGCCCTGAAGAGAAAAGAAAGCAGACCTATCATAATTAATAAGTATTACAGATTTAGGGGAAGAATAAAGCATTTTTATCAATAGTTTGAAATTCTCACCTAAGCCAAACCAATACAACACAGAAAACACTCCATTCAGTTCAGTCGAATGCCTTTTCAGCGTCTAGAGAAAGAACAGCTGGCTTACTCTGATTACTGTATAAAATGTTTAGCGACATAAATGAAAAAATGAAAATCTTTCTGGGACAAAGCCAGTTTGATCTGGATGAATTAACAAACTCACATGTTTATTCAGATGGGTTGCCAAAATCTTAGCAATCACTTTTTGATCACAATTGAGAAGACTTATTTGTCTGTAATTTGATGGTTCCGTACCATCTTTTTTTTTTTTCTTCAATAGGCATATATGAGCCTCACACAAAGAGTCAGGAAATATTTTTTTCTCAATGGAATGATTCACCATTCTGAGCAGCAAAGGTACAATTGCATTAGCATTTGCCTTATAAAATTCTGCGCTAAACCCATCAGGGCCTGGGGCTTTCCCATTAGAGAAGGAGTTAATTACCTCCAAAATTTCACTGAGAGTAAACTGTTTTGGAAAGTCCACCACATCAAGAAATCGCTGCCCTGTAACGTTCAACTGGAACAGCTGGAAGAATAGAGATGCTTATTTTTTGATGAATGGCCCTACTAGACTGCATACCTCTTAGTTGCCTCTTAGTTAACCTTAGCATTAAGGTTTGTTCTAAAGATTGAGGTATAACCAGAATAGCACAACTCTTCAGCTAGATGGATTGTGACATGATCTGTTTTTAAGTATAATCAACACATGGCTTGCACTTTCTGAAGCTGTGTTTCCAAGCTACAAGAACTCTCTCCGAATTGTACATTGTTATCATACTTTATTACATATTATAAATATAGTTTGCTAGTTATCAACTTACGACTTGTGGCTGTCCCCACAACATCATCTTCTTTAGTAACACAAACACATAGTCTGAGCTGTGGATAACCGCCAATGGATACTTGGCTTGTCTCTGAGTATGCTGTCCAAAGCATCAAAATTGGGTTGCTGATCCAGCCTGCACCACTTTTGTTGTTGCCATCTTTCATTTTCTTTGTATTTAATTTTTAGCTTTTCTATTTTTCATTGGCATTGTAACCATGACCTACGGACATATGGACCTAGGACCTTTCCTCCATGCCCCGAGATTTTTCTTGGTAAATGGCCTTATTGCAATAAGTGTGTGCTGGAACAAGTTTAATGTAACAGATTCCATATTTTGTGTTTAATTTGATAACATATTTAATTGTTTAATGTGTGTAATTCTTTAATGTTTTTCATGTCACTAATTCTCCTATTTATAGTTTAGAGCTCCACTTAGTGACAAGTTTGGCGTTCTGTGGTTTCCGGTATTCACGTGATTTAGGAACTACTGAGTGCTCCATGCAGGCTCCATGATGGCTCTCTTTGATCGCCACATTTTTCTGTAATCTTTAACCTTGCAACAGCATCAATTGTAAGTATTTATTGATTTACATTGATGTTTATAATACTTGCATATACAGTAAATATGAACTGTTACAGTTAAAGAGAATTAATAATTTTTACAAAAATGTCATGTTTATTTGCAAGCATAACTAAATATTACATTAATGTGCATGTTTATATGATGCTGTAATTGTTGTTAATTCCTGGAAATTATTATTGTTATTTAAATATTTTTATTTGTTTTATTTGTAGTTTCACTCCATAACAAAGACGATTATACCTTTGAGCAAACAAACTTCAGTAACACATTAGAATAATGGTCCGTCATTAATAAGTAACTATGTAGGAAGTAATGCAGGACTAATGAGTAGTACTACATTAACACTTCAGCTACTACTATTAGCTAATATAGAAATAAGTCTAGTCACTTACCTAGTCTTACCTAGTCACTATGCAGGAACTACTAGTGACTACTACTCAGGTTGATTGGGACACTTTTTCCACAGTCATTTCAATGGCAAAAACTGTCAGAATCATTTGATTTTGTAAACTATCCGATACACACAATACTCAAATATAGCCTATATCTCAAACTGGCTGTCAAAGTGCAAAATTGCTACAAATTTAACATCAGTGCAAGAACAAAATGTATGCAACTTAACTTAAATACTCAGGAGTCAGGATTAGGCTAAAACGCAGGTTAAACTCACAGCACATGCAGTGATGGAGCGTGCAGCATTTTGAAAAGAACCGCTATTTATTTGCCTATTTATTTTCATTTTGAATTGTTGCGTTTTTCAGGTTTTCTATAGACATATTTCTTATGTCTGTGAGGCAAGTAGCCTATACGCTGAGTTTCAGTTCATTTATGAGATGCGCTCCAGTTCACGTGCAATGCAAGTAATCACGCCGGCGCATCCATGTCATGATTATTGTCTGCTATAGCCTATTTGCTTCTTATTTATTATATCCAGGCAATTGGTTGATGAAACATTGATTGAAATTAAGATACAGCTTATACAAAATGAAATTCACTTTTAAAAAAAGCCTTTCTACAAAACAAAACTTAATGAAGTGGTCAAAACCATTTCTGACCCACTCCATGTCTTTGACATATTACGCATCTTTGCACTTTTCATAATCAACACAGATAAAAAAAAAAAAACATTATAATATTTAAACATAAATATGAAACAAAATACTTTGTTTAATGGCTACAACAAGTATAGTAGGCTACAGTACAGATAAATTTTATGTCAGAGCGGGATTTGAGAGAACGTCGTTTTACCAGTGAGCAGTTCATGAATGGAGCGCACCTGCATAGAGCGGAATATTGAGCTGAGCGTCACACTGCTTTGCTCATTACAGGCTTGTGACTTGTCAGAACCAAAATGAAATTTAGCTTTTGGTCGCGCTACACCGCTACTTGCTGGATAAAGTAGCTAGCTACTGGAAAATCTACACTGTTTTAAAAGTAACTGAGCTACTGACACGCTACTGAAAAATGTAGTTAAGCTAGTAGCGTCGCTACTTGTAGCTACTGCCCAACACTGATTATTGATTACCTAATAAGGAACTATCTCCTAAATTTTATATTATTTACGGATTAGTTAAGCTTGTTTCTGTTTCTGTTAGTTAATAGTAGCTGAAGTGTTAATGTAGTACTACTCATTAGTTCTGCATTACTTCCTGTATAGTTACTTATTAATGATGGGCCATTATTCTAAATTGTTACCCAAACTTCTTGTCCATGGACGTGCCAAAATCTTTGGACATAAGTTTAAATAGTATATGAATATCTCCAGCATTTCCTAAATGTTATTGTGTATCATGTTAATAGTGATGCAAAAGACAATTTGAAATCACATTTGAGCAGCCAGAGCATCTGTAAAAATCTGATTTGAATCACATTTCAAACCACCTCCAAATGTGGCTTGAATTCATGTTTTTTTTTTTTTTTTTGCTGTTGTACAGACTTTCAAAAAACATCTGTGGTCACCTAATAATGACCACAAAGGAACTAAATAAAAATAGATTGCCATTATGAAAAACTTTAAATTCTAATTATGCACTCTACAACAATTAAATATTGTGAAAAGTCCCTGAAACAAAACTTGATTTTTTTTTTTTTTTTATAACAGTTTATCTATACTCAGTGATTTTTACTAGTATGTTATAATATAATATGTTATATATAGGTCGAGGGGGATAACCCTTTCCGGGCGGACACTGGGATATGTGCTCGCCAGTGCACTGCTGCACCCCAAGGCATACAAGGTGGCGGGGTTGGCAGAACGGCCCCCTGAGGGAACCAAGGGGCACTGTATAGTGAGATGTTAACCACTTACCCTGGGAGGGGACAGCTGGTGGTGTTAGGTATTCTTTGCCGAAGCCTTCTTAGAGATAATGCGGTCCTCACATCCGCTTTATCCTTTGATTAGATTAGATTAGATTCAACTTTATTGTCATTACACAAGTACAGGTACAAGGCAACGAAATGCAGTTTAGGTCTAACCAGAAGTGCAATAGCAGCAAGTGCAGGATATACAGTGGTTTCATAAGTGCAGGACATGAATATGTACTGAATAAATATAGAGATGGCTATTACTATAAATAGAATTTTACAGGTTAATATGTACTGAATATAATATACAGATGGCTATTACTATAAACAGAATTTACAGATAGATATGTACTGAATATAATATACAGATGGATATTACTATAAACAGAATTTACAGATAGATATGTACTGAATATAATATACAGATGGCTATTACTATAAACAGAATTTACAGATAGATGTATATAATGATATGTTAGGCTAAGATGGGCAGTATAGCAATGGACGATATAGTGCAAATGAGCATATTCCAGTTAGGTATAGTAGTGCAAGATGCATATATGTACAGGTGTTACTGTAATAAACAGTCGATAGTGCAAATGAACATCCAGTAGTGCAAATAACAAAGTGAAGTCAGATGTGAGGGGGGAGAGGAAGGTTAGCAGTATATAAGGGAAGTGGGATCAACGAGGGTTAGAGTTCAATAAAGAGACAGCTCTGGGAAAAAAACTGTTCTTTAGTCTGCTGGTCCTGGTCCGGAGGCACCTGAAATGCCTACCGGAGGGCAGGAGAGAAAACAGTTTGTGGGCTGGGTGAGAGGAGTCCTTAAGGATGCTGCGAGCTCGATGCAGACAGCGTTTCCTCTGGATGTGGTCGATGGCAGGTAGTGGAGTCCCTGTGATGCGCTGGGCGGTTTTCACCACCCGCTGCAGTGCCTTGCGCTCTGCAACAGAGCAGCTCCCATACCATACTGTAACACAGTTGGTCAGGATGCTTTCTATTGCGCAGCGATAGAAGTTCACCAGTATAGCCGAGGATAGCTGATTCTTCCTCAGTGTCCTCAGGAAGAAAAGACGCTGGTGAGCCTTCTTGACCAGGCTGGAGGTGTTGGTTGTCCAGGACATGTCCGCCGAGATGTGGATCCCCAGGAACTTGAAACTGGAGACACGCTCAACAGCCATTCCATTGATGTGGATGGTGTCGTGTGTGCCTCTTGACTCTTTCCTGAAGTCCACGATGAGTTCCTTCGTTTTGGTGGTGTTGAGGAGCAGATTGTTTTCAGTGCACCATGTGGCCAGGTGCTGGATATCCTCCCTATAGGCAGTCTCATGGTTGTTGCTGATGAGTCCAATCACCGTAGTGTCGTCCGCAAACTTGACGATGGAGTTAGATCCATAAAACCTCTCGATGACTGAGGTGACAGTGTCGCCGAAGAGGCCAGAAGGAGAGAGCGGGACGTACAGAAGAAAGCTCTTAACGTTGTCTTTAATGACAAATTTAACCCCTTAGCAGTCAGGTATCGCCGACGGCCCCAGATTATTGTTGTTCAACATTCACTTGTTAAAACATCACACACTTACTTCATCTGGAAAAACTTGGTATAATTATAAAGATGAATGCCTCCAGCTTCGTTATTTGACCACTGTTTATGATAAAATGAGGTTGCAGTGACATTAATTTCTTAATTTAGTGCAAAATAATCGATCTGTAATGAACAATATTTTAAATGAAATATCAAAAAGAATCAAAAGCCAGTCACGTCTTCTCCGTTTTATTTGTGGTCACATACATGCACTAAAGTGTATCCGTTCGGGCTCTTAGTCCAAACGTGCGCATATTTGGACAAATATAGATTTATTATCTCATGTTTGCAGAATATTTCGTCATACAGAATAACATTTCTATTTATTTCTCACTGAATTATGCTGATCTGAAGAGCTGAATGACATTCAGAGCGATCTCTGTGTCTGTTGCTTCCTGCTGCATGCCACTTATGATCTCAGAGCTCTCTCATTTGCTGTACAGCTGTCAATCATCTTACGTGACTCAACGTGACAACAATCCTGGCCGATCTGGTCACACTGTTCAGTGCACTTCCTCATTCTCATCTCTCTGTTGTAAACATTGCCAACACGTAAAAACGAAGCTAATAAACGCACAATTACGATAAATACAGTAAATACAGACACTTGCTTGCTGTCTAAAGGGAGTTTGGAGTTAAAGTGTAATATTAATCTTTTATTTTGTGTTATGTAGCTTGATGCTAACAGGCTCTAATGCACCTGTCACGCCGGAAGCTATATTTTATTTCACATAAGGTACCAAAAGCATGCTTTTTTTTTTGTCTGTTTGCTGAAAAGACTTCAGATAGTAGGTTTTAATGTAAAGTGGGATGAATGTGGGCTTGATGGCCCATTCAGAATGCCTGAATAGGTTATAATGGATATAATACAAACAAAATAATTACTACAAAAGAATAATGAGGATTAAGTCATTCATGAAAGACGTGTGAAAAGTTCATTGAGTGAAAACAATAGAGTATGAATTAAGCAGTTAAAGACTAGTTAGTAGACTGCAAGTATGTGTTTTACAGGCCAATAACATAATGATAGCATCTTAGCATTCGCTAAAAACTCACATGACATGGCATACAATATGCTTCACAAAATGCATAATTGTAGAGATTTCATCCTCAGATTTGAAATGAAGCATGACCACACTTGTGGCTTAGTTGTGGTTATAATTTGTTATACATTCACATAATATTTTTATACATTTAAAAAAAAAAATATATATATATATATATATTTATGTTTGAGCCTATACACTCACCTAAAGGATTATTAGGAACACCTGTTCAATTTCTCATTAATGCAATTATCTAATCAACCAATCACATGGCAGTTGCTTCAATGCATTTAGGGGTGTGATCCTGGTCAAGACAATCTCCTGAACTCCAAACTGAATGTCAGAATGGGAAAGAAAGGTGATTTAAGCAATTTTGAGCGTGGCATGGTTGTTGGTGCCAGACGGGCCGGTTTGAGTATTTCACAATCTGCTCAGTTACTGGGATTTTCACGCACAACAATTTTTTAGAGTTTACAAAGAATGGTGTGAAAAGGGAAAAACATCCAGTATGCGGCAGTCCTGTGGGCAAAAATGCCTTGTTGATGCTAGAGGTCAGAGGAGAATGGGCCGACTGATTCAAGCTGATAGAAGAGCAACTTTGACTGAAATAACTACTCGTTACAACCGAGGTATGCAGCAAAGCATTTGTGAAGCCACAACACGCACAACCTTGAGGCGGATGGGCTACAACAGCAGAAGACCCCACCGGGTACCACTCATCTCCACTACAAATAGGAAAAAGAGGCTACAATTTGCACGAGCTCACCAAAATTGGACAGTTGAAGACTGGAAAAATGTTGCCTGGTCTGATGAGTCTGGATTTCTGTTGAGACATTCAGATGGTAGAGTCAGAATTTGGCGTAAACAGAATGAGAACATGGATCCATCATGCCTTGTTACCACTGTGCAGGCTGGTGGTGGTGGTGTAATGGTGTGGGGGATGTTTTCTTGGCACACTTTAGGCCCCTTAGTGCCAATTGGGCATTGTTTAAATGCCACAGCCTACCTGAGCATTGTTTCTGACCATGTCCATCCCTTTATGACCACCATGTACCCATCCTCTGATGGCTACTTCCAGCAGGATAATGCACCATGTCACAAAGCTGGAATCATTTCAAATTGGTTTCTTGAACATGACAATGAGTTCACTGTACTAAAATGGCCCCCACAGTCACCAGATCTCAACCCAATAGAGCATCTTTGGGATGTGGTGGAACGGGAGCTTCGTGCCCTGGATGTGCATCCCACAAATCTCCATCAACTGCAAGATGCTATCCTATCAATATGGGCCAACATTTCTAAAGAATGCTTTCAGCACCTTGTTGAATCAATGCCACATAGAATTAAGGCAGTTCTGAAGGCGAAAGGGGGTCAAACACAGTATTAGTATGGTGTTCCTAATAATCCTTTAGGTGAGTGTATATCTCCATATTGATAACAGTTTAGCTTTCTAAATATATGTTACTTATGTGTATAGTCAGAAAGACTTGCGAGCAGCAGCCCTTTTATTTGGGGTATGTCAAAATGCCCCACTTGCCAAAATTGGGGGTGACAGGCAAGGGGTTAACCACAGGTGCCTCTCCGTGGCCACCAGAGCTGCCATAGAGCGTCCGACTGATTTGTCCGTCTCCTTGGTGGCCCAGAGAGATAAATCAGTGCATATTTCTTTACCTTCATCAATGTCACTGAGCAGGTCGGCCTGGTATGCCTGCAAGATGGATATTGTATGCAGACATTCTGTGGCCTGACCTGCAGCCAAATACGCCTTACACTCCAGCGCTGAGGTGGCTCTTAATGGCTTGGTAGGTAGCATCAGGGATTTCAGGGACAATGCTAACTCAGGGGAAAGATAGCTCGCAAGCATCTCTGGACCCTATAGCCATAGTGTTTCAGCCCCATGATGTTAGAATAATTGGTGGTCTGACAATTACAGGTTTCATCCATGACCTCAACACCTCGGTGTGGATGTTGGGGAAAAAATGGCAATCCCGATGAGGAGGTTGTGTCCTAGATGGTAAAAATCTTTCATCTAGCTTGCTTTTATGATGAACCTCCTGTTTTTCTGCTGGCCAGTCAATGTTAAGTTTGGCCACAGCCCGGGTCACAATCTCAATGAGCTCATCATATGCAGGAGTGAGAGGTGGCGAGTCCTCAGCCTCTCCAGTATCTATACTAACAACATCCAACTCCTCAGAGCTGGATAGCTGCAGTACTGGTGCCTCACCCTGGACGGAAGAAACCGCAAAGCATGCTTCCATACCCTGAGATAAGGCACTGGACCTGGTAGGTGAGGGCAGATAAAGGGCTGGGCCCGTCTCTAAGGTCCATCTGTGAACCCCACGACCTAAGTCGCCACTCTGCCTCGGCAGCAGCAGGGCCAGAACCGTGGGGAACACATGCCGACGCGCCCTCCTCAAAGAGTGCCCGGCGGGAGCTGAGCATTCTCAAAGGCTGACTGGGCATGCGCCGCAAAAAAAACAAACCACACAGCTTTTGTGTATCCCCACCAGTGATGAAACGAGGGCATGGAGAAGCATGCGGCTTGAACTGCTGTTTTCTCACAATTTTATAATATGTTTGTCACTTTACAATGGTGATAAACTCCTCACTAACAGATATAATGCTGTACTAAAACAAACAGACACCAACGAGACAAACGATTTCATATAGAGCACTTGCTGAAGACACAGAAGCTAGCGCTGTTAGTTCCGGGTATGACGTCCTGTCACGCCTTTGGACTGATTTCACACGTGCTTCACGACGCAATCCCACAGAGGCGTTCCCACAGTGTCACGACGCAGCGCAAGTTCCCTTGAAAGGTAAACTTTTTTTTCCAATCTGTGATTATTCACAAACAAAGCTTTATGAAATTTAAGAGATGTGTGTTGTAGAAAAATGAGTAAACATGCTTAGGCCCGGCATACAAAACACACAGATGGTGACAATCAGTAAAAAAAAAAAAAATAATTCTGATAATATTATGAAATAAAAAATTACTAAAAGTGGCAACAAAAACAACAGCAGTAACAAAATAAACAAAAAGTAAATTGGACCATATCCATGAAGATGAATTTCATTGTACGGCACAAAAGGATTTTTTCCCTCAGCTGCTTTTCTCTTTTTTCTTTACAATTTTTTCCTCCTGGGTAATTTGATTGAGTGATTATTAATTTATATTTGCTTCTCATTTATCTGCGTGAGGTTGGATTTGCTCTGTGGAGCTGGAGTGTTTTGTCCTCTAATTTACAGGGACAAAGGACATTGTAACAATCACACAAGCCATGCCATGTCTGAGGACTGCACGTCTGAGCAGATTATTAAATCATATCTTTTCATACTTCAAGAGGGAAATAGTCTAATTTTCTATTGCTTTATTCACTTGTCAAGAATTTTCAGCATCTGACAAGACCTTCTGATGTGTTTGCAAAATGTGTGTGAGATTTAAAAAAAAGTTACATATCATAGAGGAGAATTCACTAACAATGAATTGGGCCCAATGATAACATAGTTTATTTACATGCACTGTCTGCTGTGTTTTAGCACCAAAAAGGAATATAGTGCAAAAAAGGGCACACACATACGTGCACACACACACACAAATAACATAATTACTAGTCACACTTCCCCATCTCTCAGGTTTGTTCCGGGTGCTAAGTTGTTAATGATGCAGCAGACCACCACAAGCTGTCATTAGAATATGCAGAAAAGTATATAATTAAAGGTCATAAGTTATTTGTGTCACAATGCATGATGGGTGTCTGTGTAGGCATTGAGTTTCCTATATTCAGTTAAGCAGTGAGACCCAGAAAATTGTATTAGCTGATTTAAAAGAGTGAGATAACGTTCTGTAATAAGGAATAATATCCACTCAGAAGACCTCAGTAACTTCATAGAAATGCCCTGAAAACCACAACGCTATCATTTAATTTAGTAAAAATCTACTTAATATGTTTCTGTTGCTGAAGGGTCTAATCAGGGTTGTTTCAAGCTCAAGCTGATGTATTTGTTTGTGAAAATCTCCTCTTATTTGAACATCATAACAATAGAAGTAATTATATTAAGGGCTTTTCACTACTTAGTATTTAAAACTTGGCATAGACCATATAGATTTCACCCCCTCCCTGTACAGAGTAACAGTACCAAACCAAGGTTTCACTTAGTAACATTTGTCAGCATAGCAGATGGTGACCTGTCATTAGCTCTACAAACTCCCTCAAGCAATCTTGTCTCCTTGAACTTCATATACACTCTCAAGTTCTCATTGCATTCTTCCTCCATTTGAGTGATGGGATCTTAAGATCTGTGCAGTAAAATTGAGCCATTAGCTTTAATATAGCTTTTATGAAAATGTATTTCCTCCCTATGCAGGTCTTGAAATGAGGAAACTATACCTTGACCTTTACAATTGAAACAAAATGCTCTTTAAAGGCTTCCTGAAATCAAAATTTAAGTTTTTTAGCTTTTAGTATGACTATGTTAGCCTTAAGGTTATGAATAAGCTGGTGTGTTCCAAAACAAGGCCAAAATTCGCTTTTAGGAGATATAAGCATTAAAAACTTACAGTCTCTCACTTCCGTTAAAATGGATCACAGATTTTTATGACATCACCGCGGACTTCAGCTTCTCATCACATCTTCTGTCCAATCAAGTGCTCTCTAGAATCTGAAGCGTCCCGCCCCTACACTATAAATAGACGCTGAAGCTGTGGCTGAAATCATATCATTAATCACACATTTACTATTTTCTACATGGTGAATGGCACATAGCGCACTATATATATGCGATAGGAAACGATTCAGACAGTGTAAATATGCTTTTAGTTGAGGCGAATGATGTCTGGTTTCACGCGCACCGCCGCAGCACACACTAATAGTCTAGACCAGACTAGAGACTAGAGACACGAGAGCGCAGAGCGGATCATATGCGCGAGTCGGCGCAGACAATAAACATATTGCACCCATTTAAATTCTGCACAAAATGCTGTATTTCAAAGCGATATGGAGGAGATTATGATGAGAAACGGTTAGAGATTAGGAGGAAACTGTGGCTTTACCGAGCTGAAAGGCTCTAGTCAAACTGTGATATTAACAAAACACTATTGGCTGTTTTAAAAAGGGGGAGGAGCTGCTAACAGCAAGTCCTGTGTTTAATATGGAACTATCAGATTAGAGCTTTTAAGATTTGTCAAAAGACATGATGAAAAGTCTGACTCGATCTAAGGTTAATATTTTTTTTTTTTTAAATAATAAAACATAAATGATAACAAAAACATTGGTTATATTTTACTCTGGTTATACATGGTCACCCGAACAGCATTTGGGAACATAAATGTCCTGTACTCTCTGCTCAGATCAAGTAGGAAGGGACAATAATCAGATGTTCACTCCAATCACTTTTCCCCTGCAAATGTGGATACTGAATAAATGTTCCATCATGCAACCACAGACAGTTTAGTATTTATCATCCAACTCTTCATTCTCATCTCTTAATCAAACCCAGTCAAAGATTACAGCCAAAAGAGTCGCCAAAATGGTTTCACCTTCCCATGGATGTTGTATAAGCATGGCCAGTGAATTAAGATTAAAGGGATAGTTCACCCAAAAAATGAAAATTCTATCATTAATTACTCACCCTCATGTTGTTCCAAACCAGCAAGACCTTCGTTCATCTTCGGAACACAAATGAAGATATTTTTGATGAAATCCGAGCGCTCTCAGGCCCCTCCATAGACAGCAATTTAATGAACACTTTCAAGGCCCAGAAAGGTAGTAAAAACATTGTTAAAATAGTCCATGTGACTCCAGTGGTTCAACCTTAATTTTATAAAGCAACGAGAATAATTTTTGGGTGCAAAAACAAACAAAAATAACGACTTTATTCAACAATTTCATTCCAGTCTGTGTCAGTCTCCTATGCAGTTGTCAGAAATATCAGTTAACCTGTTTTTTATCTTGAAATTTTGTGACTTTTTCTCATTTAGGGTCATGAACATGCATGCAAAGTTTCAACACGCTGATGTGTTTTGACATATACACACAAAATTACTGTTACGTTCATCATGTTTGACATGTTTGTCACACACATGTATTTTAATGTTCTAAGGCAACTGTAGAGACCAAAAATAATAACATTTCCTGGTTATATTTTGTTATTTTAGTTTTTTACTAACCTATGAAGCTAAAAAATTTAATATTTCAATACAGAAATATTTTTTTGTATGCCACAAATGGCAACTTTTTTTTCAGTCTATCGGAAATACTATCTAACCTACATTGTTTTTCTTGATATTTTGTGACTTTTTCTCATTTTCTCATTTCTGTATGCACATTTCCCAACGCATCAGCATGTTGAAACTTTGCATGCATGTCCAAAGTTTGCTGTTTGTGGGTCAATTTGACCCATATAGATGTTACGGTCTGTGGTGCGGCAGGGAAGAGACTGAACAGGACTTCAAACAATAGATGGGTTTAATTAGATGCAGCGAAGAAACAGGAGACAACAAGGAACACCAACCAAACAGAACATAACAATAACGTCAAGAAGTGCAGGGAAATGAGTCCAATATAAAGGGAGTGCAAACGATGAAGACCAGGTGCAGGGAATCCAGGGAGAGCGGGAGAGATGAGGAAGTGAGTACAGGTGGGAGACAGGGAGGATCATGGGAAATGGAGTCCGGGACAGGCGTGGATTGTAACAATAGACAGTGTAAGTTTTGTTTTAGTTTAATTAGTTAGCTTTAGTTAGGGCGTGTAAGCGCTGAAGAATCCTGTATTTTCTGTTTTGTTTTCAGTTAGTTTAGAGGGTGGGGATTAGTTAGCATGTACTTTGGTTTTGTTATTTTTGTTTGTTTAGCACCGCTCAACTTCTTTCTCTCTGTGGCTTATTTCGGTTATCATTTCTTTTGTTTTCTTTGTGTGTTCATTTGTGTAAGTCATATTTTTGTATTGTAAATAAAGCGAATCACCTGCAGCAGGGGCAATTCTAGGATTTTCATTTTAGGGGGGCTCAACCCTATTCTCCAATTCTCACTATTAACTCATTGCTTATTAGCATGCATATTACTAGGATATTGGCTGTTTATTATTACGGTAACACTTTACAATAAGGTTGTATTAGTTAACTTTAGTTAATGCATTAGTTAATATGAACTAACCATGAACAACACCATTGTTCAGCATTAGTTGATCTTTGTTAACGTTAACTCACACGTATTTTAATGCATCTATTCCCGTTAACAGCGTAATTAGTTAATGCATTAGTTAATGCATTAGTTAACATAAGCTAACCATGAACAACACCTCTTCAGCATTAATCTTAACTCACACGTATATTAATGCATATATTCACGTTAACAGTGCAATTAGTTAATGCATTAGTTAACATGAACGAACCATAAACAATCCCTGTATCTTTACTGTTTTTGTAAGGTTATCTTACTGTACATATTTACATTAGTTTACATAGCGGTTGACACACACTAAGGATGAACTAACTCACCAGCTCACTCTAAAGGTAAAAATGCTGTTGTTTACCTTATCAACATTATTCAATAAGCCATTGATTTTGGGCTGTTGGTAAACATAGTTCTAAAGTGGAAACCATCTGAACATCAACAGATAGGTTGTTCATGTTTATACGCACTTTACTATTATTACTTACAGGTGCTGGTCATATAATTAGAATATCATCAAAAAGTTGATTTATTTCACTAATTCCATTCAAAAAGTGAAACTCGTATATTATATTCATTCATTACACACAGACTGATATATTTCAAATGTTTATTTCTTTTATTTTTGATGATTATAACTGACAACTAAGGAAAATCCCAAATTCAGTATCTCAGAAAATTAGAATATTGTGAAAAGGTTCAATATTGAAGACACCTGGTGCCACACTCTAATCAGCTAATTAACTCAAAACACCTGCAAAGGCCTTTAAATGGTCTCTCAGTCTAGTTCTGTAGGCTACACAATCATGGGGAAGACTGCTGACTTGACAGTTGTCCAAAAGACGACCATTGACACCTTGCACAAGGAGGGCAAGACACAAAAGGTCATTGCAAAAGAGGCTGGCTGTTCACAGAGCTCTGTGTCCAAGCACATTAATAGAGAGGCAAAGGGAAGGAAAAGATGTGGTAGAAAAAGGTGTACAAGCAATAGGGATAACCGCACCCTGGAGAGGATTGTGAAACAAAACCCATTCAAAAATGTGGGGGAGATTCACAAAGAGTGGACTGCAGCTGGAGTCAGTGCTTCAAGAACCACTACGCACAGACGTATGCAAGACATGGGTTTCAGCTGTCGCATTCCTTGTGTCAAGCCACTCTTGAACAACAGACAGCGTCAGAAGCGTCTTGCCTGGGCTAAAGACAAAAAGGACTGGACTGCTGCTAAATGGTCCAAAGTTATGTTCTCTGATGAAAGTAAATTTTGCATTTCCTTTGGAAATCCCAGAGTCTGGAGGAAGAGAGGAGAAGCACACAATCCACGTTGCTTGAGGTCCAGTGTAAAGTTTCCACAGTCAGTGATGGTTTGGGGTGCCATGTCATCTGCTGGTGTTGGTCCACTGTGTTTTCTGAGGTCCAAGGTCAACGTAGCCGTATACCAGGAAGTTTTAGAGCACTTCATGCTTCCTGCTGCTGACCAACTTTATGGAGATGCAGATTTCATTTTCCAACAGGACTTGGCACCTGCACACAGTGCCAAAGCAACCAGTACCTGGTTTAAGGACCATGGTATCCCTGTTCTTAATTGGCCAGCAAACTCGCCTGACCTTAACCCCATAAAAAATCTATGGGGTATTGTGAAGAGGAAGATGCGGTATGCCAGACCCAACAATGCAGAAGAGCTGAAGGCCACTATCAGAGCAACCTGGGCTCTCATAACACCTGAGCAGTGCCACAGACTGATCGACTCCATGCCACGCCACATTGCTGCAGTAATTCAGGCAAAAGGAGCCCCAACTAAGTATTGAGTGCTGTACATGCTTATACTTTTCATGTTCATACTTTTCAGTTGGCCAAGATTTCTAAAAATCCTTTCTTTGTATTGGTCTTAAGTAATATTCTAATTTTCTGAGATACTGAATTTGGGATTTTCCTTAGTTGTCAGTTATAATCATCAAAATTAAAAGAAATAAACATTTGAAATATATCAGTCTGTGTGTAATGAATGAATATAATATACAAGTTTAACTTTTTGAAATCAACTTTTTGATGATATTCTAATTATATGACCAGCACCTGTACATTTTGTGACCCTTATTGTAAAGTGTACACTATTTCAACATTACCAGATGTGTTACTAACATTTGTAGACTTTATTTAACATGACTTACCATTAACGAAGCATGTATTAATAATTTTTGTGAACCTTATTGTAAAGTGTACACTATTCCAACATTAACTTTGTTTAATCATGTTGATAAGGTACACAACAGAATTTTTACCTTTAGAGTGAGATGGTGAGTTAGAAATGTTCATCCTTTGTGTGAGTCAACTGCTACGTAAACTAATGTAAATATGTACAGTAAGATAACCTTATAAAAACAGTAAAGCTACAGGCATTGTTCATAGTTCATGTTAACTAATGCATTAACTAATGTTAACTAATTGCACTGTTAACGTGAATAGATGCATTAATATATGTGTGAGTTAAGATTAACTAATGCTGAACTGAGGTGTTGTTCATGTTATGTTAACTAATGCATTAAATAAATGCACTGTTAATGTGAATAGATGCATTAATATATGTGTGAGTTAACGTTAACAAAGATTAACTAATGCTGAACAGAGGTGTTGTTCATAGTTAATTCATGTAAACTAATGCATTAACTAGTGTTAACTAATACCACCTTATTGTAAAGTGTTACCATTATTACTTATAAAGCACATATTAATGCCTTATTCTGCATGACCATATTGTACATCCTTTAATCGTACCCAGGAATGTAGGCAGGGTTTTATAATCACTAAGATTGGTATCTTTTTAAAGGAAACACTTAACAGATTATTGTAGAAGTAAAGTTTAAAGAAAGTTATAGAAGTTTAAGTTAATGAAAATGTAAAATATATAAAATATATATTTTTACATTTTATATAAAATATACATTTTACAAAACATTACTAAAACTTTAAGAAAATCAAAGCAAAATATGTTCTGTGCCAAATTTTAGGTTGTATCTCAAAAAAAGAACTTTCATTAAAACTTTTTTTTGTGCACAGTACCAAACTTTTCCACTAGATTACATGTAGACTCCACCAGTGACCATATAAGGACTCTTCGATTTCCATATATGGTTTGAGTGATCTGAACCATATATTTCCATACTTTTCAAAATATCTATGGTAACAAAATCTATGAGAGTAAAAAAAAAAACATGCACAGACAAATCCAAATTAAACCCTGCAGCTCGTGACAACACATTGATGTCTTAAAGGGGTCATGAACTGGCCTTTTTATTAGTTTATACTGTTGTCTGAGGTCAACGTATTACATTTGCATGGTTTTTACATTCAAAAACATCATAATGAATAAGTAATAGGCTATTTTCTACCTTGGTTTTGAGCCTCTCTCCTGAACGCTCTGTTCTTATGGGCGTTCCGCACTGAAGACTTGGAAGCAAATGCCCACTGCTATGATTGGATAACAGTTTTGCATATTATAATGAGTTTTCGAATATAATTTTTTATAAAAAATATAACATTTTTATATATACATGCCTGTGTATGTATTTATATATATATACATAATAATTATACACAATTATACACAGTACACACACATATATTATGTAAAAAAAAATTTTTGGGATGCGATTAATCACGATAAATTTTTCCCTAGTACTAATTTTTATAAATCGTAAATTCAGATATTAATTTCCTATCTATTCTGTAATGTGTGAAAAGTATTGATATTAAAAGTTAATTGTTTGTACCTGATTGTATGTTTTTTTTTTTTCATAGTGTGATTTTTGGGGAATTGTATTGAATCCATTTAGAACCATAATGAGTGTAACCAGAAATCGAACAGTGCACGAGGGTTAAAGCAAAGAATAGCTTCAAATTAGATCTTGACAACTGTGCCATTCTTAAAAACATTCATATTCATCCTGCGTTCATAGACCTTGTATCCTCCATTGGGATTTTAAGTGCCATCTGATTCTGGCATCAACCCAAATCAAAACCACAGGACTGGGCTTACATATACACTTGAATATGTTTTATAACATACACAATAGTATTCTGTGCTCACCAGAGGATGATCATAATGAGCAGTGCTCATCAAACTGGGTCTGTTGTTCCAAGCTTAAGTGGCTGGTCACTTAAATCGAGTCTCTTCAGCACAGAATACTGATGAGGACTTTGTTTTAATCTCTCGGATTTCTCTTCAAAAGAGTATAATGTATAAAGTCTTTAACAGGCTTCAAATACATTTTAGAGGACAGGCTGAGGTCAAGGGTGAAGGCATGTTGGTAAGAATTTCTTCATTAGCTCATAATAATTGCCTTGCTGTTTAATTTTATTTATCTGTACTCTATTAAAAATATGGAATCAATAATAAATTGAGTTTGCTTGCAAATTCCTTGTGTGTGCAAACCAGGGAGGTCTGTAATACTTGTAGAAAGCTATCCATCTGCATTCAAATTCATCTCAATGGCGCTTGCTCAGATAGCACAGGACCCTCTCGAAATATGCACTTTAACATTGTCATGGGTGGTGGCTGAAGATGAAGCACATGACGAAGGAGTCAAACGAAAATTTAATGTCTTTAATGCAGTAATCACAATGAACAGGAGAATAATTAAGATAACCTAACCACACACACTCATAGACCAATACAGGACAAAGACACTACTGAAACTGAGGGCTTATATACAAGGCAATCTAAGGAGCAAACAAGATAATTAATGAGGTGATTGACCTCGACCTTGTGAATAGTATAAATTAATCAAACTCATTGGGAAAACTGTGTCAAAGGAAAAACTAACACAGAAGACAAATTCAAGCGCTGGAGCTATCACTGGACACTGGTCAGGGTCTGGAGCCATCTCTGGACTCTGGACGAGGGTTGGAGTCCTTTCTGGACTCTGGACGGGGACTGGAGTCATCTCTTGACTCTGGACAGGGACTGGAGTCCTCTCTGGACTATGGACAGGGACGGGCGCCGATGTGCTGCCCACACACACACACACAACATAGCCATGGCCACAATGGTCAGTGCTGCATGCTCTGAAGACTCTGGAAGTGGAGACTCTGGCATGGCTGATCACACATCACACACACAGAGTGTGCCACAGTGCCATGCCCATCTCGGGACTCAGCTGTGTAGCCTGTGCTGAAGCAGTCTCATATGCATCAATCCAGTTGTTTGAGCAGACGACGGTGGTATTGGTATTCTAGTACCTAACAGTAAATAAAACACCATCAGCGGAAACAGTAGTGATGTGAACAGTTGTTCGCTAATGACCCGGCTCCTTTAAGTGAATGGTGAGAGTTGGTTTCCGTCTGAGAGCCGTTTTCCCTTTTTGTATATTAAAACAAAAGAGAATAATATGATTATCCTTTTGCTACACTGCTCAGCCACACGTCAAGTAGTCACTAACTAAATGTTGTTTGATCACGTGTGATGACATTACCGGCGCCACTCTCAATTCGTCGCACGCACATACAGTAGGCTACACATTAAAAGGGTGGTTGATTGCCTCTTTTAACAAGATGTAAAATAAGTCTCTGATGTCCCCAGAGTGTGTATGCGAAGTTTTAGCTCAAAATACCCCACAGATAATTTTTTATAGCATGTTAAAATTGTCACTTTTTGAGGGAACAGCAGAGAATGGCAGAAATTGATTTGTACTTTGAAGTGACTGGAACTGGCCTGGTGGCCTGGAAGAAGGTAGCTGTTGGCTTGACTGTAACTTGACTAGTAACAAGGGCAATCTTAGCAGACTCTGGGGTAGATGTGGTGGACTGGACTACCCTTCTCTCTCTGGACCTTAGTTTCTTGGTAGAAGCCAGAAGAGGATTGTGAAACATGATGTGACAGGCGAGAAAGGGCAGGGTGATCACTGCAAGCAGATTCTGGTCGACTAGGCATTCCCCAATTGCGATGACCAAGGTACCTGGAGAAACCCCAGAAATCCAGAATTCTGAGAAAATCCATCTCCCATGCAGGCAGGGGGTCATCTAAGCAGGCGTTAAAGATGTCATTGAGAGCAGCGTCATTATAATCTAGCCCCACAGCCATGGTCCCAAAAAATTAGGCAAAACCCCCCACATCCAAGCCCTCCTGGCGAAGAGCAGTCAAACCTTGATGATGAACCAGTCTCTCCCGGATGTTAGCAGGTGGCAGGATTGTGATACTCATTCTGCTGAGTCCAATGGTGGCCAGTTCGTTCTGTCAGGGTCTATGAGAGAGAATGTTAATGGGTTTATTGACAAAACAGCAGACACGACAAGAGATTGAGGGAGAGGAGGTGATAACAGGGACAAGGCACGATGACAGGCAAGCTGAGGGAATGATCGCTGAGACCAGCCCAGGGTGTGAATAGGCTGGTTTGCTGTGGTAGAAGTGAAGCACCAGGCTGATGGATGCAGCGAGAGTCAGACAGGATCACACAGCACAAGTGAATGGACTCACAGGGCATGATCAGGCATAGCACCGGTCTTGCTGCTTGGCAGAGAAAGGAAGCAGCCAGAGATGCTCAGCTTGCAGGGCAGGACTGGAACAGATAGCATACGGATGTGGGCCACTTCAGGCAATGATGCGGCACTGCAGGCCTTCTTTATGGCCTGGACAAAATGTATGTGAGCCTGAAGTGGCCCATTTGATAAATAATGAATATGGCCCAAATATCACAAACCAAATTTGGGCCACCTATGGTAAAAATGTGGCACAATCAACAATTACTAATCTGGGTGTAAACCAAATATGGCCCATATATGTTGCAGCAAATGTGGCCCAGTTATCTTAAAACATACCTGGGCCAGTTTTGACAAACTTGTGGGACAGTAATCACTGGCGAATCTGAATGTGAACCTAAAGTGGCAAGAACTTAGCAAGTAATTTAGAGCTTGATGTGGGAAGTAATACAAGGACTTTCTCTCCCGGTGTAAATTCTCTCAGTTTAGCACCCCTGTTATACAGCCAGGTCTGTTTGTCCTCCATTGACAGCTGGTCCAAAGTGTGGAGTTTTCGTTTCAGGTCCAGGACACGACCATCAGAAGGACCCCCGCGTGGTTGACGTCCATAAAGTAACTTGAAGGGGGAAAACCCCGTCGAGGCTTGCGGGACCTCACGTACAGCGAATAAGAGGGGTTCTAACCATTTGTCCCAATTTTTGGTGTCTTCGTGGATGAACTTACGAATCATGGTTTTCAACGTGTAAGAATCGGTTTTACTGCTAAGACAAAAGTTGAAGATCCAACCCCCTGCAATAGAACAATAAAACTCACTAATCTGGAGAAAAGATCTCACAGAAAGAGTGTAGGACATCGGCCTGCCCAAAACCTTCTCCCCCTCTCCCTCCTCCCTTCCCTTCCCCTGATTCAAGTCACAGAATGCAGATATACCACAGATGATGCATCTTGTAAATCTATTGTTTTTCCCCTTTCATGTGTGGTATCTTTTTAAAGGTCTCAGTGCGATTGGTAAAATGGTCTCAACTTCACTGTAGTCACTGGTAGGATGAGAAACATATGAGAATTATGTTCTCCTTTTTGAGTGGTCTCCTCAAAGATATCTGATCCTCTCCCCCAAACTAGGTGTTGTGTTGCAAATATTTACCATCCTTTGTTCTGGTCTGGGTATTTAAGGAAGGGTAGCAGGGCTGCCATTTGGGGAACATTCTGTAGCCAGAGCCCCCATGCAGTGCTGTGTCAGTGTCCGAGAGGCACTCACACACACTGTGTGTACTGTGCCAGATATAATGACTCTTTGAAACTATTTTCACATTACTTTGTAATTGTATTTGATATTTTTATGCTGAAAGTTGTGTACCATGGATTCGTGTTTAATTATGTTTATTTAAGTTCTGTCTGGCCAAAATAAATGTTAATCTTGATTTACCTTGTATTATTCTGAAATCATTATTCTAGTATGGATCAATGTGGAGTCCTTTATTTCCGCAAATCTGTTGCCAGGATAGATCAAACTGAGGACCCAATGACTGGAGCATGGAGCACATCATTTTGGGATAATCTGATTTCTGACTATCACTGTATTAGCAAGTTGCAGCTTCCGTGACTATTAATCAAATTACACTTTTTGTTGAGTAAGCAGGTGCGACCACTTAAAGGTAAAATATTCACTCTGCAATCCTCTGACTAATATCAGAACTGGATGGTTTGTGTCCGTGAATGCGCGAATCGCGACGCGTCTGTTTCTGTGCGATATCGGGTCCCTTGATGAACGAATATTCGAAAATAAGAGATACTAAGAAAAATCAACGATCCAAATTAAATCGAATCAACGAATCATCAGCTGTTAAATTACAAACGTAACAAAATGAACTAAGTCACATAAAATTGGAGTCAGATCACTTTATTCATAGAGTCAGATTTAAAATTAGATATTAATAAATTAAGTGAATTTAACAGAAATGCTGAAAAGGCTTACACGCAGAAGCCCTTCAACCAAGCCGTTAGATTCCGTTTTTGGGCTAACGGATGGAGTTTACAAAGTGGTGACCCGGGCCTCCGTGATCTCCAGGATGCGAGTGTCTTTTCAGCGAAATATTGGGATATTGGGAGGTTTGATTTCCTTCTCTTTCTTCAGCTGTTATGGTAAGTCCAGTCTTATTTGCCTTTTAGAAATGTTGGGAGTATATACTGAATACTGTATAAATCCGATCAGGGCTTGAGAATTAGACAACCACATTGCTTATCAGGGACATGAAAGCAACAGCGTAGAGTAGAAACGATATCCCTTGCTTTAAATTTCTCCTTGTTTGCCTACGCAGCAAGAGAGAACTTCTAAACTGGAATAACATCATCCAAATTTTATTTTGGTACTCCAAAGAGGCCTGTAAATTAAGACCTAAATTCTGAGGAAAATGTCCAGTTACATTTGTTTATTTGCGTTGCGGCAACCACGTTGCAACACAGAGAAAAAACAAATGGTCACGCTAACTTGTGAATGAAATCTTGCGAGTAGATGAGCTTAAACATATCAACGAAAGTATTTCACTGGAATCCTTTGTGTGTAAAATGTGAAGGTGGACAAAATTGGTTCAGGACTGATGTCACAATTATAAATGTCTTATAAAATATAGCGTTTTACTTTGGTCTTATTTCAGACCTAGCAATCGCTGCACTTTTGTGTGTTTATTAGTGTCTCAAAAGATACTGAGAAAATTAACAGACTAAAAGTAATCTTTTGGCTCTCCCTCAGACCTGTGTTTGTCAAACCTTCCTTTTCATATGCAAATAGATTCTCTAAAGAATGCAATTGATAACATCTCAGCCAAAAACAAGAAAATTGTGCCCACTTTTATATTGTAGTCACAAAAATCTTTAAATTGAGCAATTTGACCCATGCTCTCAGTGTTTGCAGTTTATTGAATGTCCACAGCAACTAAGTTGATAACTGGTTTCCAGTTTGATATTGTTGCTGGGCACACAATGCACATGCCAGCACATCTGTAGCTGCAGGGCCAATCAAAGGTGTGCCTTCTAAAAGATCAGTGAGATGATAACAGTCATTCTGGACAAATTACTCAGCAGAGAACCTCTTGAGACCAGCAAATAAAATGTTTATATATACTATATTTATAGTATAGAATATGATTTATGTTATGATCACATTATAATGTAGATTATATTATAATGGCCACAAATGGCTTTTAATCTCATTATGATTAAGCATTATTTAGAAGAGGAAAGAATGTTGAAGGAGTAGAAAAAGAATCAGAAGGTAGAAAGATGGGATGTGCAGGTAGGGAACAAGATGGCAAGAGCACTATTAGTGTTGAAATTATGGAAATGTGAATAAAGATGGTTAAAGAAAGAAATGTCAAGAAAGAAAACTGAAATGAAAAACTAAAGAGAAATAATTTATTTACCTTTTATTTGTGCAAGAAGCTTTAATGAGAAAAATTACAATGCCTAGTTAAATGATTAACCTGATTGCTGTAACTTGAGTAGGCTGAATTCATTCAAGACCTAAGAATTTACATTTCAGTGATCTGGAACCCACTGAGAACGGGGAGGTGCAAGTTTTCCATTGTAATAAAACCGCAAACAAAGGAGCGCAGGCATTAGAAAACTCCTCTCTGGGAGCGTCAGATTACATGGGATCTGATTGGGGAAGTTATTTTACTGGCAATGTAATGAAAGTTGTGTGTTATGTTAACCTCAGGCCTTAACTCCACAGGGTTTACAGACCACAGAGATCCAAATGGTCAAGTGTTTGAATGGCACCATAAATACCAAATCCTAAACAAACGGCACAGCACCACATCAGGTGATCTGATGCTCTAAACACAGATCTGGCTTGAGTAAACAGTGTCATTTAAAGAGATTCCCCCCCAGGTGACCTGGGTGTGATAATGCTATCAACAAAGCAGATTGTGGAAATTTCAACTGCAATAGTAACTTATGGTGCAACCTGTCTGACTTGTGCTGAAACACCAGCAGTCAGATCTGACCATTATAAATCAGCTTATTTGATCTTTTTCTTTACAGAAACATGATAATGATAATGATCCATGTCTTTGTAAACTAAAACAAATTTTCTCATAATGGCATAAAACCTTAACAGGTTAAAGCCATCTACAACAACTGTCTGGCTAAGACCATTCAAGAAAAAATAAGATAGCAATATCTATCTTAGTGAAATTTGTGTAAAGGTTCAATATTAGACTGTGTTTCTCTCTTTGTGTTTGTTTTCCTTTCAGGCTGATGGCTGCCACTCTTCAGATTCCACAAGGGTCTGGGCTGGCCTGCATCAGCCAGGACACACACACAACTTAACATAGGAGATGGGAGTGAAGAGACTCCATGAGGCCATTCACACCCAACAGCACACATAGCTACATGGCTTCCCAGTGTAAAAACCGCAACTAAATTATACAACACAGATTATGGTAGGATAGACACCACCCATCTCCTATACACAACATACACAACACACACCCTTAATTCTACAACAGCACAACATCTCTACCTGGCATAGATCATAGGACTATCCAGGCCAAAATCATTCACATAATGCAAATCTATCATACATTATTCACCTTCATACATATAGGACAAGGGAAATTATTTTCATAATTCCTTTTCAGTTATGTTGAACAAGTTTACGGCTTACAGCCATGTCAACTTTCTGTATGTAAACCATGGAAGGTGCATAAAACATGTGCATGGCTATCGTCACACATCAATTGATTGACAATTAATTGATCAGCGAATTAATGGACAAAATGTTTATTATGTCCAGTCCTTAGCATTGTTGCAAACTGGGAGGGCCCCCTAGTTTCCAGCATATGACTAATGACAATGAAAATGAAAATATATCTAAAGAGTTAGATCTGGAATGCAGGCATTTCTATCAATTAATTAAACAATTCTCAGTCAGACCTGCATCACTGAGTGTGACTTAGCCTGTACATCAAATGCTAAAGCTAAACTAGAGATTTTAAATCTCTGTTTCTGTAAATCTCATTTTCTAAGTAATCAGATTGAAACATTAGCTTTCAGTAATGAGTTGCAATTAAAACAATTGATATAGACAATTTTATAATGGCAATTATTAAATTGTGTATTTCCATGTTTAATTATGTGATATATCTTAATTATGCATACTGCTGGTAAATATACTAGTTATACTGATGTTTTGTTATCCTTCCTTTAATTCATCCAGACCACGTTAATATTCCACGTCCATGTCACAGTGGTAGTGAAGAATCTGGTGATCAAATGAGACCTACCCACTAGATATAGGACGCTGAGAAATGAGACTTACTTTACCACTCACACTTCTGACATGAGTTTATCATGTGTTGTTATTTTTATGTTCTTGTGTTTATCCAACAACTCTCTTTTCCCATCTCACAATAACCAAAAAATTCATCAGTGTTCAATCATTGCATGGTTATTCAGAAGTTGTTCAGGTGTCTCACACACAATGGAGCATCATCAGTGAAATGATTCCTTCACCCATGGAGATCTGCCCGGCAAACCTAACCTTCTGCTTGAAGGTGACCGAGGACTTCTCAAAGGGTCAGCTAGAGCTAAGCATCCTGGGGAGGACACAGATGTTTCCTCAAAGTGTAAAGACACTTTCCACTGACACTTTCTGCTCATGCTAACTAACACAACAGACTTGGGACAACAAGTCATTCTACAGACTGAAAACCATCCCAATCAAGTGCAGGTGGAAGCAAACCTGACCAACAGGATCATGCCCAATTGCTACAGCACCCAGTCAGCACAGTATGCCTACATCTAAAGGGACTGAGTCACAGAGGTGTATTTTGCAGTGTTTCATCTTCATGTTCAGCCTGTCTTAATGTTGTTATTTCAGGTGACTACTTTATTCCTGCAACCATTGACTCGTGCTATTGACTCAAGGATCAGCACCATGAACACTACGGAAATAACATCCATTCGGAGCTCGCACCCCGAACGGGCAAGGCACGTCTTGGGACTGGTAAGCCAAGACGATAGCATCCACTATCCAGTGGGCTAACCTCTGCTTGGAGACAGCCTTTCCCTTCTGCTGGCCTCCCTAACAGATCTCTGAGGTTCTAAAGCTTTGAGTTCGGTCCAAGTAGGCGCAGAGAGCGCGGACGGGACAGAGCAAAGCCAGGGCTGGGTCTGCCTCCTCCGAAGGCAGCGCTTGCAGGTTCACCACCTGGTCCCGGAAGGGAGTGGTGGGAACCTTGGGCACATATCCAGGCCGGGGTCTCAGGACAACGTGAGAGTTGGCCGGCCTAAATTCTAGGCACGATTCGTTGACCGAAAGTGCATGCAGGTCCCCTACCCTCTTGATTGAGGCCAATGCAGTCAGGAGCACTGGACAGGATGTTTAGCTCTGCTGACTGCAAAAGGCTCGAATGGAGGGCCCTGGAGCGCTCTAAGCACTAGGGCTAAGTCCCAAGAGGGTACCGAGGTTGGACGAGGAGGATTCAGTCTCCTCGCACCTCTGAGGAACCTGACGATTAAGTCGTGCTTACCTAAGGACTTACCTTCAACTACATCGTGATACGCTGCTATTGCAGCGACGTACACTTTGAGGGTGGAGGGAGACAGCCTTCTCTCCAACCCAAAAAGAAAGCACGACATTAATCGAACACCTTCGGGGGTCTTCCCGGCGGGAAGAACACCACTCAACGAACAGGTTCCACTTCAGAGCATAGAGGCGCCTAGTAGAGGGGGCTCTAGCTGAAGCGATGGTGTCTGGCACTGCCTGCGGCAGACCACCTAGAACCTCCGCGTCCCGTCCAGGAACCAGACATGGAGTCTCCAGAGGTCTGGACGCGGGTGCCATAGAGTGCCCCGCCCCTGAGAAAGCAGGTCCTTCCTCAGGGGGATCGGCCAGAGAGGGGCTGTCGCGAGGAGTGAGAGTTCGGAGAACCAGGTCTGGTTGGGCCAGTAGGGCGCAACTAGCAAGACCTGCTCCTCGTCCTCCCTGACCTTGCACAGAATCTGTGCGAGAAGGCTCACTGGGGGAAATGCATACTTGCGTAGGTCCCGGGGCCAGCTGTGCGCCAGTACATCTGTACCGAGGGTGCCCCCGGACAGGGAATAATACAACTGGCAATGGGTCGAGTCCGGAGAGGCGAACAGGTCTACCTGCGCGGCTCCGAAGAGGTCCCATATCAGCTGGACGCTCCGGGGGTGGAGTCGCCACTCTCCCGGAGGTGTCGGCTGATGAGAGAGCTCGTCAGCTGTCTTGTTCAGCGCACCTGGGATGTGAATGGCCCGAAGCGACCTCAGACTCTTCTGACTCCACAGGAGGAGATGGCGGGCGAGCCGGAGCATGCAACGGGAGCGTAGACCACCCTGACGGTTGATGTACGCAACGGCTGCAGTGCTGTCCGTACGGACCAGTACGTGTTTTCCCTGTAGCGGCTTTTTGAAGCGGCCCAGGGCGAGACGTACTGCCAGAAGCTCTAGGCAATTGATATGCCAACGCAGTTGGGGCCCCGTCCACAGACCCGCAACTGAGTGCCCGTTGTACGTGGCCCCCCAACCCGTGGAAGAGGCATCCGTGAAGACCACAGCATGCCTGGACACCTGTTCTAGGGACACTCCGGCCCGTAGAAAGGCAGGGTCCGCCCACGGGTTGAAGGTTTGGCGACAGTAAGGAGTAACTGAGACCCGGTACTTGCCGCGCTGCCACGCCCATCTCGGGACCCGGTCGTGAAGCCAGCGTTGAAGCGGTCTCATATGAAGCAATCCAAGCGGCGTTACCGCGGCTGCAGATGCCATATGCCCCAGGAGCCTCTGAAAGAATTTCAGTGGGACCGCTGTCCTGCCTTTGAACGTATTCAAGCAGTTCAACACTGACCAGACTCGCTCCTCTGTGAGGCGCGCAGTCCGGTTGACCGAGTCCAGCTCCATACCGAGATAAGAGATCCTCTGCGTGGGACAGAGTTTGCTCTTCTCTCGGTTGACCCGAAGGCCCAACAGGCTGAGGTGACGTAGCACCAGGTCCCTGTGTTCGCACAACTGCTCCCGGGACTGGGCCAGTATGAGCCAGTCGTCGAGATAGTTGAGAATACGAACGGTGCGTTCTCTGAGCGGAACAATGGCTGCCTCTGCGACTTTCGTGAAGACGCGAGGCGACAGGGACAGCCTGAAGGGCAGGACTTTGTACTGAAATGCCCTCCCCTCGAACGCAAAGCGAAGGAACGGTCTGTGTCGAGGGAGAATGGAGACAGGTCGATCGCTGCGAACCAATCCTGGGGACGGATGCATTCGAAAATGCGTTTCTGCGTTAGCATTCTGAATGGGAGCTTGTGCAGGGCCCGATTCAGGACACACAGGTCCAAGATTGGTCTTAACCCACCCCCTTTCTTGGGCACAATGAAGTAGGGGCCCGAAGAGGCCGGCCTGACAGACAGGGGCGTTGAGGAACCGCACTTTGTCGGTCTCACGCATATCTGCCAGGTTCAGCCACAGGTGGCGTTCCTGGACCACAAGTGTGGACATCGCCCGACCCAGGGAGCGTGTGGTGACTTTCGTCGCCCGGAGGGCGAGGTCCTTCGCGGTACGCAGTTCCTGCATAACGCCTGGGTCGGAACTACCCTCGTGCAATTCCATGAGCGCTTTGGCCTGGTAGACCTGCAGAAGCGCCATGGCATGCAGGGATGACGCGGCTTCTCCACAGGCTGTGTAAGCCTTGCCGGTTAGCCCGGACGAGAACTTACACGCCCAGGAGGGGAGGCGCGGATTTCCCCACCAGTCAGTAGCGGTGTTAGGACACAGTTGCATCGCAACCGACCGCTCTACTGGGGGGATCTCCACGTAACCCTTCGCCGCGCCACCATCGAGGGTAGTGAGGACGGAGGAGTCAGTCGATCGGTTTCTAGCGCTGTAGGGCGCTGTCCACGACTTCATGAGCTCCTGATGCACTTCCGGAAAGAAAGGCACTGGGGCGGGGCGCTGAGAACCAGCACGGGCCGTCCCGAGATACCAATCGTCCAGCCGCGAGGGTTCGGGACGCGGTGGAGGGTTCCACTCGAGCCCGACACTCGCGGCGGCCCGGGAAAGCATAGCCGTGAGCTCTGGATCGGATTCGGGCAACGTTACCACACCCGAGGTGGGCAGCGCAGCCGGGTCGTCATCTCCAGAGTCCATTAGCTCGTCCCCCGATGCAGCAATCGAGACCATATCCTCAACCGGAGCCCCAAAAGTAACAGCTGGTCCCCCGCGGGAAGAACCAGCATGCTCTTCTGGAAGCTCAACCGGCGCAGCGGAGGGGGGAGGGGCCCGAGGAGCTTGTTGGCCCGGCGGGAGTGCCCTCACAGTTACCCTCAGGTCCCCACCAAAGGCATCAGCCAAAGTAGCAGCCCTCTGCTTCGGAGCAGGAGGACCGCTAGATCAGGGGATGCGCAATAGGACTCCACCTTTTTCAAGGTAGTTGAGCCTGGACCTTAAGACTGCGATGGTCATGTTCCCGCAATGGGAACATGAGTCATCCACGAAAGCCGCCTCAGCGTGCTGAACACCCAAACACGTGAGACAGCGATCGTGTCCATCAGCTGGGGACAGGTAACGACGGCATCCAGAAACACAAGGTTTGAATGACATCTTGAAAAAGATGCAGGGTCAAACTGTGTCGCTCTTTTAGAGGAAGGAAACCGCTCCGATCAGTGCCGAGGCACACAGGGGAAATGGCTGCGGCTCGCCCGCTGAGAGCACTCACAAACGCCCAGAAGCTGTAATAACAGCTGTTGTTTTTATAATGTTGCTCGCGACCACCACTGCAGGCACCGTCACACCGACACTGGCAGAGCACCGAATCTCCTGTTCTCGTTGAGAAAACACTCTTCGTAGGAACATACGCAAAGTACTGTTCGGCTCCGAAGTTGAAAGCGATATGCGGTACTTCCACTTCCGTATTTATACCCGCGCTGCTGGGCTGTGCGTGGAATGCGTCAACCACATGCCAATCTTCATTGGCTCGTTTTAAACACTCGAAGTAGATTGGTCTCTGAAAATAGATCCCAATTCGTGAAAGGGACAGGTGTTCCTAATAATTCTTTAGGCGAGTGTATACAGTACACAGCTGACTCACCTAGTTACCTCGATAGTTTTCTGAATCCCTCCACCAACCCAACTCCTCAATCTCGGCCCAACCGGGTATGTCGGGGATCAGGGTTTTTGCCTTTTTATTATGATAGGACAGTGAGTAGACAGGAAGCGAGGTGGAAGAGAGAAAGTGAGGACGGGATCAGGAAAGGGCCATAAGCCGGAACTCAAACGCAAACACATTTTTTACACATATAATGCCACATAGGATTTGGGCTGTCCCAGACAAAAGAGGACCAATCATGGCGATTTCTGTGGTCGTGGCCCCTAAACGGTGGTCTAATGTCGTACAGTGAGAGAGGTTTAAAGATGGCTGTTTTCATGGTCTTGCGACCAAAGATAGCCTGTGATAATTTTCTAACGGTGACAGAAATTTAGCATGATCATCTCACAGTGTGTGACCTGTCTACTGACTAGCCAATAAAAATGCATCATGAAATGACGTATTTATCAACACGACATTGGCACTAAAACTTAAAACTACTTACCACAAGCTCCATTTGCAAAATTGGCATGCCAAGTTGGCCTCTTTTCTCTTACCAAGACTGCGTCCATGTTGTCCTTTCGCTTGCTCCTCTTTTTTTTCAGCGCACATTAAAACCACAATTGCCAAAGTGTGATTTATCTTGCCCTGTTTGTTTACCACTAGCACACATGCTGATGACGTTTTATTCTTCTAAACTAACTTGCAGCATAGTCTATTATTCAATAGGTGTCTACATACATGTCGTACCCAAGTTTATTAGATCCATGTCGTACAGTGTGATTTGTAATGATCTTATTGGATTACTGAAAATCGCACAGTCTGTAACAGATATAATGGCTTGCATGAATCAATGCACTTCTTCTCCATTCACTATAACTGTAAACTGTTTCTGAGTTTGTGAAGTCCATTTACAGACATAGAGATTATAAATGTTTATTAGCACATAGTAGTCTCTTCGATTTTTAAAACTGACATCAATCTGTCAGACCATACTATAATGCATGGGTGGGCTGCATAAAATGGTGATCTGATGATAAAAGGATCATTCTGGTGGAAAAGTATGCAAGGAGTGTCACAAGGTTTAAGTATCTGTCAAAACAGTGTATGAAAAAGAGGAAATGATCTGAATGAGCCCATATTTCTCAGATGACACCAGGCCATATGCAAAGCCTGAGTTAGGGACCTCATCCAAATGCTATTAAAAATTAATAGAGTGTTGAGAACATTAGGCTCTGTCTTCATGCTTCAAAAGTATAAAATTAGCACTGCAAAAATAACATTGAGTTGCTTTTGCTGCACCTGGCTCTTGGAACAAAAAGCAGTCCTATTTTTATTGAAGTTAAACTTCAAAGTTCACCTAAAAATAATAATGATGCCATCATTTACTCAAATGTTGCCATATTCAAGTAAAGATTTTAAAATAAAAATGTTGCCATGTTTAAAATGTAGGCTAAGTGTCACTAATTAAACAAGTATATGTTCAGCTAACTGTCAGCCTCTTACATGTCTGCATCTCAAGTGATAGCAGAATTCAAGTGACAAATGATGTTTTAGAGTTTCATCTCCCATTCCCTTTAAAAGCCATTGCGTGCCATGGCGGATTCGCTATTTACACAACGGAATTTGCGAGCGGAAAGACGGAACACTTCTCCAGAGAGGAATCCTTTTATTTTTAATATTCAAAAATGTTTGTGTGCTGCTGCATCCCTGTGTGTGTGTACGAGCGTTGTGGACCCGCCTATAGGCGCTTATTACTAACGCGCCCTTTAACCCTCTGAACCCGAAGAACGCACGGACGCGTTTTGCTCGATTTTTCCTCATGACAGTGTAAAAAAACTTTAAATACTCACAGACATGAAAGATATTTCTTTACAAAGCTTAAAGTGTCTACTTTTATTTGTGTTCACTCAAAATAAAAACTAAATGTTGTGCTTTTTTCACTAAATAAAGAAAACAAACAGGATGCGCGTTCGTAAAAAAAATTGGATCGTAAAACTTTCCCTCCGAAAGCCTGAATACGATTGGCCACTGACCCTACGAGGCGGGATTTCTCCCAAAAGCTCTTAAGGAGAGACGCTCAGATCCGCCTTCTCTCTTTCAGGCTGAACCAACACCTCATCTTGGCAAGCCAGGCCATGTGCTGTGTGCAACAGGAAACCCGATGCCACCACACGGCCGGTGGGCCAGCAGGCCCAAACTCCTTACACAATGTGCAACTTCCTCAACCTCGACAGAGTCGAAACAACCATGCAAGCTCATAATTTCTTCTTTAGTCAACGCAGAAGAAATCGTTTGCAACACCCTTGGACTGAGCTATCAAGACTTTCTCCTGCAATTTCACCTCAGACGCTCTTCTACAGCTCAGGCTAAATGCAAGTAACGTACGAAATACAAATCGCTGTGTAGTTAGTAAAACTGTAAACCCCTTTGTCTAGACAAAGGAGCTTATCAATGAGGGTTCCTCCCAGGTTTTAGACTCTTTGCATAACTTCATCCATCTGTTCTGACCCGGTTCTTCCAACCACTTTAACTTTGCCTCTTACCATGTTTTTGTTTTGTGTATGTATGTTTTATGTCTGTTTAATCTTGTCCGTGATTTCGTTATTAAAGTTTGTGCACAATATATGTTTGCTTCTGACTCCCTGCCTGCAAACAAATTGTCACTTAAATGATCAATCTTGTTATGCGCTGTAAGCGCTTATGTAAATACAAAGGAAGAATTATTTTTCTGTAGCCATGAAAAATATCCTTTTCTTAGAATTAATTAATAATCAATACTGAGTGTTCACAGGATGAACGGATTGATTGTAATGTTAATGTAGCCACATCAAGTTAATATATTTAACTGATTAAAATATTCATAATTAATCATTATGAATAATCATAATGAGTTATGAATAATTATTAATATTTCCCCTCTGAGCTAATTCGCTACACTATTTCAGCTGCCTCAAAATAGCAACGCAGCGACAATACGCCTGAACATTCCTTGTTTTCAGACCAGCACGCCCATGGGCGCACAAATGTGCGCAAATGCATTTGCTATTTAAACTACGTTGCGCTGGACGTGAAAATGATAGCTGCGTCGTGGCACCGCATTGCACCGTGTGTATGATAGGTCCCATCAACGCAGACGATGGGATATTATTTTCAACTTAAATGCAATGTTTTATTCTTTATCATTTAATGCATATTGCCTATACATAAACAAACCTTTATGTTATGTCATCGCAGATTAAAATCTACAAATCAAAATATTTATTGCATTTATGAAGAAAAGGCTCTTATCACCTATTGCCTCAATGGTGACTTAGGAATCCTCTTGACTACTCCTAACTTTTCACAGATTTAGGAGCTGGTTTTGGTGCTAAAATGCTTTGTGAAATACTCCTAGAGCAAAAATTTAGGAGTCCTAAAATTAGGACTGACACACTATTTTTAGGAGTTTCTCCTCAATAGGGTCCCTAAGAGGACTCCTAAAGAAAATTTCACCCATACAAACCACATTATCGTATACACAGACATAAACGTGTAGAAAAATGTGTAAATAAAAGTATTTCAACATCCATTATTCCATGTATGTTCCTATTAATTAGGATTTTATGATCAGACAAGGTGCTTCAATCTATTAACTTGTGCTCACCAATCTTGCCCAGGGCCCGTATTCATGAAAAATCTTAATGCAAAGAGTAGCTCCTAGTGACAAAATTCAAAGATAATTCTTAGAAAGGTGGGCGTTTTCTCTTAAAATAAAAAAATAAAAAAATCCCAGTAAAGAAGGGAGTAATTCAGAAAGCATTTTAACCCTTAAAAGAGGTCTTAAGGTCCAAAATGTTAGGAGTATGGACGAGAACTTTCAAGAGGCTTAAGAGTTTCTTTAGCAGCGGAGAAAATGGATGAAATGCGAGGAGGGAGAAGAAATGCGATTCACACAATGCATGAGCGAATTAATAAGACACTACACATTAGATCGTGTAGTGATCAGGTTTGTGACTGATCTTGTTAGGGACACGCTAACAACTCCGACAAAGCTCAGAAATGCCATAGCGCCAGAAATGGAAGTAATCACTAAATTAACATATTTGGCAACTGGAAAAATGCAGCTATGCAGCAGTGATCATTTGGGTCTGTCACAACCTTCTATAAGCAAAGTGATCACACGATTACAGCAATTTTAGAACCTTATTGTGTCGCTGTTAATTTTCTATCAAATACATTAAGTACAACATTAACAGCATAGTAAAATATAGAGAGAGTATGGTAAAACAGGGAAAATGACGCCTGTAATTTCAAAGTGAAGGCTTATATAGACCCTATACTTATAAAAGCGCTTTTTTCCCCCTTCTTGGACAACCAAACAATAACAGTCTTCAAAAGACGGTGTCATACGTAGCAACGGGGTCAGCCCCGCCTCCTCACTAAGATAAAAGTTTTTGTATTTTCCTCACTCAGAGTTGCTCTCAGATCAGTCCTGAATCACTCTTAAGCTAAGATTCCTACGTATAAGTTTTTAAGGTAAGCTTTCTGAGAGGATTCTTAGAAGCTTTAAGAATATGGGCCAAGGTCTTCACAAAGAAGAGAGATTAATGTTCGCTCAGAATATAATATTAATTACACACATCTTCCATGTCTCATCAGTGTCTCCTTTCTTCATTTCATTGTCTCAGATAGTAGAGCTAATCAACAGGGAGAGAATAGAAACCACACTGCTTACAAAATCACTGTTAATCACCTGCCAATGAGATGGAGGACTTACTAGACAGGGTATGTTGGGAAAAAATAATTCTTTGAGAGCAGAGTGCTGTTGGTGGTGACATCCATGCAGCAGGACATGGACAAGAATCACGATGCAGTTATTTGTAGGTCAGGAAGCAGACGGACTGGCTTAACCGATCATCTGCTAGCGGTCTCATGTCACAGAAGTCAGATAAATTCCAACACATAGAGACTCTCTCACCTAGATATTATTACATAGAGACTGTGTCTGTTCCCAGAATTAGTAAATACAAAAAACTCTCGAACCCATTTAAGGGTAAACATTTAATTGATGTTCAACAAATAAAAACAGATATAATACAGATGAACAAATGATAAAGCTCTGGCTGCTGAATATTCAATACCTTTCCTCAAAAGCGCTTATTGTTAATGATATGATTACAGACCATAACCTAGATGTGCTGTGTTTGACAGAAACCTGGCGTAAACCTGACGATTACATTACTTTAAATGAGTCCACCACTCAAGATTATAAACTTATTATAAACACGAGCCGCGTCTGAAAGGCAAAGGGGGAGGTGTTGCTGTAATTTATAATAATATATTCAGTATTACTCAGAAGTCTAGTTTCAAATATAATTATTTTGAAGTTTTGGTGCTTTATGTAATGTTATGTAGTGTAAATGACAAATCCAGTTTGACATTTGTGCTGGCTAATGTATACAGGCCACCAGGGCACCATACAGACTTTGCTGATTTTCTATCAGAGTTAGTATTGGCTGCAGATAAAGTCCTAATTGTTGGTGATTTTAATATCCATATAGACAATCAAAAATACGCATTGGGATTGGCATTTAAGACATTCTAAACTCTATTGGAGTTAGGCAACACGTGTCAGGACCCACTCATCGTCGTAATCATACTTTAGACTTAATATTGTCACATGGAATAAATGTTGATACCGTTGAAATTCTGCAGCAGAGCGACGACATCTCAGATCATTACCTAGTATTGTGTATACTTAATTTAACAAAGGCTGCAAAGCCGTCCCCTAGTTTCAAATATGGCAGGACTATCACCACTACCACTAAAGACTGCTTTGTAAATAATCTTCCTCATCAGTTCCACCTCCTCAGCATCTCAGATAGCCTAGAGGAACTCGATGTTACAACATAAACTATTGACTCTCTCTTTTCCAGCACTTTAGACACAGTTGCTCCTCTGCACTTAACCCCTTTAGTGTCAAGGATCGTGACGGCCCCAGATTACTGTTGTCCAACATTCACTGCTCGGTAAAACATCACAGTCTTACTTTATCTGGACAAACTCAGTATCATTAGACAGATTAAAGACTCCAGCTTCGATATTTGAACACTGTTCATGATAAAACTGATAATTTCTAAATTCAGGAGTGCAAAATAATCGATCTGTAATGTAAGATATTTTAAATCGAATATCACACGCAAATGAATTCTCTCTCGTCTGCAGAGGTTCAGTTGTGTCCACACAGCTGCAATGAACAGTGTTTGCTATGGCTCTTAGTTCAAAAGTGCGCATATTTGGAGAAATATTGATTTATTATCACGTTTGCAAAATATTTTGTCATACAGAATACGATTTCTATTAATTTCCCACTGAATTATCCGCTCTCTCCTCTTCCTGATTTGCGTCAGATAGAAGTCATAATGCACTCATATATACACTCACCTAAAGGATTATTAGGAACACCATACTAATACTGTGTTTCACCCCCTTTCGCCTTCAGAACTGCCTTAATTCTACGTGGCATTGATTCAACAAGGTGCTGAAAGCATTCTTTAGAAATGTTGGCCCATATTGATAGGATAGCATCTTGCAGTTGATGGAGATTTGTGGGATGCACATCCAGGGCACGAAGCTCCCGTTCCACCACATCCCAAAGATGCTCTATTGGGTTGAGATCTGGTGACTGTGGGGGCCATTTTAGTACAGTGAACTCATTGTCATGTTCAAGAAACCAATTTGAAATGATTCGAGCTTTGTGACATGGTGCATTATCCTGCTGGAAGTAGCCATCAGAGGATGGGTACATGGTGGTCATAAAGGGATGGACATGGTCAGAAACAATGCTCAGGTAGGCTGTGGCATTTAAACGATGCCCAATTGGCACTAAGGGGCCTAAAGTGTGCCAAGAAAACATCCCCCACACCATTACACCACCACCACCAGCCTGCACAGTGGTAACAAGGCATGATGGATCCATGTTCTCATTCTGTTTACGCCAAATTCTGACTCTACCATCTGAATGTCTCAACAGAAATTATGACTCATCAGACCAGGCAACATTTTTCCAGTCTTCAACTGTCCAATTTTGGTGAGCTCGTGCAAATTGTAGCCTCTTTTTCCTATTTGTAGTGGAGATGAGTGGTACCCGGTGGGGTCTTCTGCTGTTGTAGCCCATCCGCCTCAAGGTTGTGCGTGTTGTGGCTTCACAAATGCTTTGCTGCATACCTCGGTTGTAACGAGTGGTTATTTCAGTCAAAGTTGCTCTTCTATCAGCTTAAATCAGTCGGCCCATTCTCCTCTGACCTCTAGCATCAACAAGGCATTTTCGCCCACAGGACTGGCCCATACTGGATGTTTTTCCCTTTTTACACCATTCTTTGTAAACTCTAGAAATGGTTGTGCATGAAAATCCCAGTAACTGAGCAGATTGTGAAATACTCAGACCGGCCCGTCTGGCACCAACAACCATGCCACGCTCAAAATTGCTTAAATCACCTTTCTTTCCCATTCTGACATTCAGTTTGGAGTTCAGGAGATTGTCTTGACCAGGACCACACCCCTAAATGCATTGAAGCAACTGCCATGTGATTGGTTGATTAGATAATTGCATTAATGAGAAATTGAACAGGTGTTCCTAATAATCCTTTAGGTGAGTGTATATGCATACATCTTACGTGACTCAATACTGCCCTCCTGCACGACGCTGTCCTGTGTACACTTCCTCATCCTGTGCTCAGTGAAGAACGAACCAATTCTACATTTCTACGCGTGAACTAAGAAGCTAATAAACACACGATAACTATGGCATAAGGTTTTTGTGTGATTTTTTTCATGTGATTTTGGCTATTTTTACATCAATAATGGTTGTTTACATTATAAATTCTATGCAGGTGTAGCGATGAGCTCCATATAAAATGCTAAATATAACATGTTTTAACATCATCATATGAATGAAATCCCCATTAGATCACGACAGGAAGCTAATACAAAAAGTCGATGGTGCTCTAAAGTGAAATTTTGAGTGAAAGTGTCATTTTAATCTTTTAAATTAGCTTGATGCTAACTGTAGCTCTAATGCACCTTTTGGACCAGGAGCTATATCTATTTCACAATCTATTTTGTTACAATAATTCACATAAGGTTCCAAGGATGTGCTTTTAGTTTTTTTTTTTTTTTTAGAAAGACTTCAGATAATATGTGAATTACTGTAAAGTGCTGTTAATGGGCAAACTATCAGTCCAGAATAAAGGCTATAATGGCTGAATACAAACAAAATAACGATAAAAGAATAATTCAAGGATTAAGTCTCATACTCTCAGAGGTGTAAAACAATCGTCGAGTGAGGACATTGTAGCATTAATTGAGCTGTTCTCCTCGCCAGACATTAGACAAAAAACTGCAAATGGGTGTTTGCAGGCCAACAACATATTTGATAGCACCTTCTCTAAAAACTCACATCACATGGTCTTAGAAAATGTTTAATAAAATTCATAGTTTTGGACATAACAGCCTCAGATCTGAAATGAAGCATGACCACACTTGTGGGTTCACTTTAGTTGTAGTTCTAAGTTGTTATACTACATTCACATAATATTTTTATACATTTAAAAATATATTCTTAATATTTTATTAATATTATTTTTATTTTTATGTTTGAGCCTATATATCTCCATATTAATAACTGTCTGAGTAATTCTGAGTCTTCAGCTGTAAACTCTCAAGTGTTGGCTTTCAAGAAATATGTTGGTTATGTGTCTATTCATAATGACTTATGAGCAGCAGCCTTTGTATTTTGGGTATGTTAAAATGTCCCACTTGCCAAAATAGGGGGTGACAGGCAAGGGGTTAAAGAAAATTAAAGAA
Organism: Rhinogobio ventralis; assembly: GCA_039654625.1. Taxonomy (NCBI): domain Eukaryota; kingdom Metazoa; phylum Chordata; class Actinopteri; order Cypriniformes; family Gobionidae; genus Rhinogobio; species Rhinogobio ventralis. The sequence goes on along the minus strand of CM077206.1, from coordinate 28,770,141 downwards.
AAAAGTCCAACGTCATGGTACAACGAGGAGCGCAGCTGGAAGAAAACAAAACTGGAGGTTTTTTCGCATTTCGTGGGAAGAGAGCATGATTGCATACAGAAAGGACGTAAAAATTGCTAGATCTGCTTATTTTTCGACTCTCTTATAAGAAAACAAACACAACCCTAGGTATTTATTTGATACAGTGGCTAAATTAACGAGATAAAGCTTCAACTTCTGACGTTTGCAAACAGCACAGCAGTAATCACTTTATGAACTTCTTTACGTGCAAGATTGATCATATTAGGAAGAAAATTATAACTATGAAACCATCTACTACAGTATCGCATCATACAGTGCATTGTAGTGTCACTGAGGAAAAATTCCACTCATTCACTGCTATAGGAGAGGAAGAATTGGCTAAACTCTTTAAATCATCAAAATCAACAACATGTATGCTCAACCCTATACTGACTAACCTAATAAAAGAGATGCTTCCAAAGGTAATAGATCCTCTTCCTAATATCATTAATTCATCTTTGTCATTAGGATATGTACCAAAAACTTTTAAGTTGGCTATTATTAAACCACTTATTAAAAAAACGCAACTTATAGCAGCAGGGTGAGTAAAAGATGACTTTATTTTCATTTCTGGGTGAACTATCCCTTTAACTTTTTTAGAGTAACATTGTGTGTGTGTTTGTGTGAGAGAGAGAGAGGGAGAGAGAGAGAGAGAGAGAGAGAGAGAGAGACCCAACTGATCCCATTAAAATCCTGAAGAAATTATCCTACAGGATATTTATGTATTATCTTATAAGACTATTCCTAACGGAATCCTATAGGAACGGTTCCAAAATATGATAGAAATTCTAAATGGAATCCTGTACAGGTTTCTCATTGGAATCCTTTAGGATTTTTTGACAAGGGACAGAATTAGTAAATTTCAGGCCAATCTCAAATCTACCCTTTCTGTCAAAAATACTAGAAAAGGCAGTGTCTTCACAACTATGCTCCTTTTTTAGAAAGAAATGGTATCTGAGGATTTCAAGTCAGGATTTAGACCATATCATAGTACTGAGACTGCTCTCATTAGAGTTACAAATGATTTGCTCTTATCATCTGATCGTGGTTGTATCTCGCTATTAGTGTTACTCGATCTTAGTGCTGAATTCGATACTATCGACCACAACATTCTTCTGAATAGACTCGAAAATTATGTTGGCATTAGTGGAATTGCATTGGCATGATTTAAATCATACTTATCTGACCACTATCAGTTTGTAGCAGTAAATGAATAGATGTCATACCAATCACAAGTTTAGCATAAAAAACTGCAAGGCTTAGTGCTAGGACCGTTGCTTTTCACCCTGTACATGCTACCCTTGGGAGATAAGCATGGCATTAGTTTTCATTGTTATGCTGACAATCAGCTCTATATTTCTTTCACGCCCTTACGAAATTTACTAATTCACAAGATTGACGGAATGCATAGCTGATATAAAAAAATTGGATGACTAGTAATTTCCTACAACTTAATTCTGAAAAAACTGAATTTCTAATTATTGGACATAAAAACCTCTGCACGTAGTAACCTAGAATACTGTCTAACACTTGATGGCTGCTCTGTCAAGTCCTCGTCATCAGTTAGGAACCTGGTATTAATACCAATACCAATATTTCATTTGAAAGCCACGTTTCTAGCATCTGTAAAACTGCATTCTACCATCTTAAAAATACATCTAAATTACGACACATGCTTTCAATGCAAAATGCTGAGCAGTTAGTTCATGCATTCATGACCTCAAGGCTAGATTATTGTAATGCTCTACTGGGTGGTTGCCCTGCTCGCTTAATAAATAAACTGCATGGTCCAAAATACAGCAGCTAGAGTTCTTACTAGAACCAGGAAGTATGACCATATTAGCCCAGTTCTGTCAACACTGCACTGGCTCCCTATTAAACATTGTATACATTTTAAAATCTCTTTACTATGGCATACACATAGAACATTATCAATTTATAAGATTCAAATCAGTTAAATGAACTAGGTCAGCCGGAACCGGAAACACTTCCCATAACACCTGATGTACTCGATACATCATAAAAAGAATGGCATCTAAGCTAATGTTAGTCTCTCTGTTTATCCCAAGGTTTACTGTAGTCTGCCGGATCCAGATCAGATGGTGGACCTGCGCCTAGACACGACCAACGCATCCCTGAAATGTCAGCAGAGACCGTGTCAACTAGATTGTCCCCTGTGAAGGCCTCCTTCCCTTCCCCTCTATACAGATAAAAACACATATGCACACATACGTATTGAAACACGCTTGCCTATAGGCTGAACACGTAATGCTTGCGTACAAGCCCTTTTTAGGGGTTTGCGTGGGGATGATGATGGTATAGTTTCAAAACTATTTCAAACCTATTTCATGGTTTGCATTCTTGGGCCACCAGAAGCTGTTGCCATGCGGATGGGAACACATTGGGGGTTTTCTGTTTTAATTGAAGATGGTGTTGTTTAAATGGAACCAAATTAAATAACTAATCAGTTTTACATAAATTAATCAAAAACTTTTCTTCAAAAACAAAATTAATTTCCTATTATCACTGTGAAGCTGCTTTGAAGCAATCGGCCTCAGCCTCGAGCATCAGCAAGCAAGTGGTACCTACCCTTGTGACAACATTGCTCCCAGCGAGAACTTTAACCTCAGATCAGTCAAAGTAGTATAATTTCCCTCTTCATACTCTCAAAATTTGTGCTCACAAGGTAATAGATTGAAGCACCTTGTCTGATTATAAAATCATAATTAATAGGACTATACATGGAATAATGGATGTTGAAATACCTGTTTATGTCTGTGTATGCGATAATATTTTTGTGAATATTCTTTTTAGCCATTTTGATACATTTTAGAACCACAGAACTATTGGAGGCAAAAGCAAAGATCTCCCAAAGGACTAACGTTTATTTGTTACAAAGCAAGCTGGAAAAGAGAAATCATGACCTCTGTCATCACTTTCTATAATAAAGCCAATGTACCTCTCTTTAAATGATATACTACTTTGACTTAGCTGAGGCTAAAGACCATTTTTCAGGTGGCTCTGCTCAAAGGATCTGCATAATCCTTGAGTGTAGCCCAGACTGGTTCATGGGTCCCTTTTGGACATGAAAGCCTCAGGGCCTTTCCTAACACTCTAATACTAGTGGCTGAGAGAGAAAAAAAACTACAAGTAGAGCTGGACAGAATGATTGGAGTGGACTAAATACACTATATTGCCAAAAGTTTTGGGATGCCTGCCTTTACATGCACATGAACTTTAATGACATCCCATTCTTAATCCGTAGGGTTTAATATGGAGTTGGCCCACCCTTTGCAGCTATAACAGCTTCAACTCTTCCGGGAAGGCTTTTCACAAGGTGTGTTTATGGGAATTTTTTTAATATTCTTCAAGAATATTAAATACACCAAACTCGCTCATCCATGTCTTTATGGACCTTGCTTTGTGCACTGGTGTGCAATCATGTTGGAACAGGAAGGGGCCATCCCCAAACTGTTCCCACCAAGTTGGGAGCATGAAATTGTCCATAATGTCTTGGTATGCTGAAGCTCTAGAGTCCAGTGGTGGCGTGCTTTACACCACTGCATCAGACGCTTTGCATTGCACTTGGTGATGTAAGTCTTGGATGCAGCTGCTCGGCCATGGAAACCCATTCCATGAAGCTCTCTATGCACTGTTCTTGAGCTAATCTGAAGGCCACACAAAGTTTGGAGGTCTGTAGCTATTGACTCTGCAGAAAGTTGCCGACTTCTGCGCACTGTGTGCCTCAGCATGCGCTGACCCCGCTCTGTGATTTTATGTGGCCTACCACTTTGTGGCTGAGTTGCTGTTGTTCCCAATTGCTTCCACTTTGTTATAATACCACTGTAAGACATGTATAGGGGAAACAGGTCTATTCAGTTCAAAGGAAATTATTAATTAAATTATAGGGAATTTCGAAAGAGTCACTTATTTTACGGCCGAGCAAATGACTCATCCAGCGTTCATTTGAACAGGCCATAACTATCAACTCTGCAGCGGATATTAATATCCAAACAACAGTGAAAACATTATTTAATAGCAAGGTAACATAGATCAGCAGTTTAAGACATTAAATTCGTAAGCACATAACACAAGAACACTTATCTTTAAATACAAAGACTTTATTGATTATTCTAACAAATAAATTTAATATCTAACACAAACACATGCATACACACATTCACACGAGTTGCAGAAAGAAAGAAAGTTAGGAAAGAATGAGTTTTAAGAGAGTGAAATTATGAAATCCCAAGTTTCTAGCAATATATGCACTTATAAGACATGGCTTGAACGAACCATCAATCATTACTTTAACCTTCCTATTGTTTCTTAGGCAGGGTTATTACATTTGATATCAATGCACCAGTTCAGTTAGAGTTTGGAGGTATTACTTACGTTTCGTGTCTTCTTTGAATAGGGACTTTCTTCTCTGTCCTTGCTGGAGAGTGGATTTCCCAGGTTCTTTGATTTGCTGACGGTCTTGTCTTTGATCGACGTCTTGGGAGGCCAATCACATGGCGTGTTGGCAGATGAATGGAAGTCTCGTAGGATGAAGTTTGAAATTTTGAGGCGGTTGAAGGCTGTAGAATCGTTTTGAGATTTTAACCCTCTGAACCCTGAGCTGTTTTCTGGGCCCTGGAGGTGTTTTGACATCCCTGACATTTGTGCTTATTTCTGTTTCTTGTAACATTTTCATGGCTAAAGTCTGATTACACTGTATTCAGCACAAACTCTGCTACAATAATATGTGAGCAGCATGTGTGTAAAAGTTTGTAGTTTTGAGAAAATTACATTTATGCGTGGTTTGTGGAAAGAAAAAAAAAATTAAGTCACTGTTATAAGGCTATAAAACCCATACTGAATATTTGTTCACAAGACTTTTGAAAACTGGATCACGTAGGCTAGAATTTTTGCTTCAAGATGATGTAAAAATCACTCTGGCCACTCATTCACATAAAACAATATGTTGATTTAAAATTTGTAAGATGTTTTGTGTCAGGAAGGCTTACGCTGTTACATGTCTAGTCTGTTTTGCTTGTCTTTGAGTTTGTTCCTTTGTTCATTTTCCCGCCACTCCTGTGTTCCCATGGTCACATCATTATGAGTTAATTTGTCCCAGCTGTGTCTTGTTAATTAGTCTAGTTATCACCTCGTTTGCCCTGTGTATTTAGTTCTCAGTGTTTTTTCAGTGTTTGTCCGTCGACGTTTATGTATACTGGTGTTTTTGAGCGTTCCCTGTGAGTTTGTGCATTAAAAGTTCCTATTCCGAGTTCTCCTTCGCCTTTGTGAGTTTCATCTACACCAAGTTTTTAACAGATCGACGGACCAAAACAGTTTTTTTTGTGGCGTTTTCCCCCTTTTTTTTGAGTTTTTCCCCTGTTTCCCCATGGCCCTTCCCGCTGTTCGCCTTCTCTGCCTGGAGCAGGAAGACCGTTCGCTGGAAGCGCATACACGGGACTTCCTCGACCTTGCGTGGCAGACGCACTTCCCAGACCGCCTGCTCTGTGTCTTTTACCATGTCAGCCTGAGCGAGCGGTCCCAAGGAGGATTTCGCCGCCTTCGTGGAGTGGGTACTGGTAAACAACAATTCGGCATCTACCATCGGCCGTGCTGAGGAGGACAGCATTACCAGTCCCACTCCACCACCGCCAGAGACCAGCCATCCACCACCGACCACGACCGGCACGAGGGAGTTGCCTGTGCCCGCCGCAGACCGTGGAGACCGGCCTGCCGTGATCGACGAACCCGAACCCTGGCAGAGGTTGAGAGGAGTCATCGCCCCGGAGCCCGGACCACAGCGAGGGTCTGACCAAGTGCATGAGCCGGCAACATCATGCGTCGTGGAGGGAGTCCTTGTGGAGCTTGAGGGCTGGGAAAGGACCCCCCGTCCACCACCCCACCGCTATGGATGCAACGAGGACCTCTGGCAGCTACTTTGAGGAACTGAAAGACATTAATGTGAACAATTTAATTGACTTTTTTGGAGATGTGGTACCCAGTTCCCCTGTCACTCCAGCGCACCATGTCTCTCCAGCGCCCCCTGTCTCTCCAGCACCTCCATCGTCGGAATTCCCGCCCAGCCTCCCTCTCCCACCTCCAGCCAGTTCCTCAGCCCCACCATCACTGCTGTCCTTCAGCCCCTCTGCTCGTCCCACATGCTGTGGGGACCCGCTCCGTGTCCTCAGTCCATCAGCACAGAGGATCCCCTGTCGTTGCCACCAGTCTCTGCACCCTGCACTCCACCGCGGCCCGTCGACACTTCGGCTACGCCCTGGCTCCTCCCTCCCTCGGCTCCACCGGAAACCTCCGGCCATACGGCTTCTCCGGGCTCCCTCGTCTCTCCGGCTCCGCCTTGGTCAGTCGTCGACCTGCCTGCACCTTCCGCTTCGTCTGGCTCCGCCTTCCCCTCTGCTTGCCTTCGTCCTTGGTCCCACCGGCTCAGCCTCTGTCCTGCGGTCATCCGGCTCCACCTCAGACGCTCGTCGCCGCGACTCCTCCTCGGTCTCCTGGGCCTCCGGTCTCGTGCGGGTTCATCGACCCAGCAGCTTCTCCAGTGTCTCCATCAGTGGCTGCTTCCTTGTCGGTCGTCCCCAGGGTGTCTTCCACCGAGTCGTCGACACCATGGCTCCTCCCTCCTCCGACTCCGCCCTGGGGCCTCATCTTGGCTGGCCTCTGGCTTGTCACCTGGCTTCTCCTGCTCAAGGCCCCTCACTGGCTCCTCCCACCTTCAACTCCCCCATGGACTGGTTTTCTTTGTTTTGGACTTTGTGCTTCTTCTTTGTTTCCACGCCCTCCTCCAGAGCCCCCACCCTCCCTCCTCAGTTGTTCCTTGTATGGCTACTCTGAGGGGGCGTAATGTTACATGTCTAGTCTGTTTTGCTTGTCTTTGAGTTTGTTCCTTTGTTCATTTTCCCGCCACTCCTGTGTTCCCATGGTCACATCATTATGAGTTAATTTGTCCCAGCTGTGTCTTGTTAATTAGTCTAGTCATCACCTCGTTTGCCCTGTGTATTTAGTTCTCAGTGTTTGTCCGTCGACGTTTATGTATACTGGTGTTTTTGAGCGTTCCCTGTGAGTTTGTGCATTAAAAGTTCCTGTTCCGAGTTCTCCTTCGCCTTTGAGTTTCATCTACACCAAGTTTGTAACATACGCGGGGAGGGCGTGAATCATCATGAATATTGATGTTTTTCAGACCCGAGAAAGACGAAGACCCTCCCCTAATCCTAATGGCCCTATATCAGTTAAATGACTGTGAGGGAACTAGAACAAAGAATGTAAAGAGATTAAAAGAATGGCTTTTTGAATTGTTTGCACTTATTTACAACACAACATAATCCAAACATACACAACAAAAGACAAAAATTGGGACAAAAATAAGGGACAATCGTGGTTCTTTATAAGGGACACTCAAAGTATATGCTATTTCAGTGTCTGCAGTGAAGTGTATAAAAGGCTCTCAGATATAAACACATTTGATTAGCTTAACCTATTATTGCACAATTTAATAAAAATAATTTTAACGTCATAGAAATAAATGTCAGTTGTTACACACAAACCATCTGAAGCTTTTGTAGCATTATACACTACCGTTCAAAAGTTTGGGGTCAGTAAAAATTTGTATAATACTTTTATTAATAATTTTAAAGAAATTAATAGTTTTGTTCAGCAACAATGCAGTAAACGTGTCAAGAGAGACAGTAAAGACATTTTAATGTTACAAAAGCATTCTATTTCAGATTAATGCTGTTTTTTTGTTTTTTTTTTACTTTCTATTCATCAAAGAATCCTGAAAAAAATTAACACAACTGTTTTCAACATGGATCTCCCATTACAGTATGATTTGTTTGCAATATAATCTACAAATGCATACACAAACAGATGTTCCTGCCACGTTTAAAGACAGGTTGCCTACCTGTCTATATTTAATTTTCAACATGTTTCTGTTGATTTCACACCTTTTAGTCTAGCAATAGTTCAACTAGTAGCCTACAATGTGAAGTTTATGCATCAATAACGCTAATATAAATGAGAAGAAATGTTTTACCTTAAAAATTCTCATCTTAAAATTTTGTTCTTCTTCTGAGGTAAATCCAAGGTAAACTCACAGCGTGTCTTCCAAACTTGATGAAAAGCAGAAGAATTATAAAGATTATGGTTTGTTTTGAGGTGATGGGGGGCGTTTACAGGTTCACGTTCCTTCCATGTGGACGATTTGCATGTGAATCTCTTTGCGCACGTGTGGGTGTGGTCACATTAAAGATAATGAGGCTCCGTTTGAGGGAACTGTACCTCTCGCTGTTTTCATACGGATTACATAAACAGAGAATGTTTTTAAAAGAATACATTCCAAGCTTTATAAAGAGATATCTGTCGTGTCTGTGTGGCAAGTATTCACTGAGTTACAGCTCATTTTAAGACGCATTTCAGAGTGGACTACAGAGAGACAGACGGGAGAACGCGCATCCTGTTTGTTTTCTTTATTTAGCGAAAAAGCACAACATTTAGTTTTTATTTTGAGTGTAAACAAATAAAAGTAGACACTTTAAGCTTTGTAAAGACATATCTTTCATATCTGTAAGGCCAAAATGACAGAGTATTTTAAGTTGTTTTACATTGTCATGAGGAAAAATCGAGCAAAACGCGCCCGTGCATTGAGTTCCTTACAGCATTGAGTTCCCTCAAAAGGGAACCTCTCAGGTTACGACTGTAACCCTGGTTCCCTGAGAAGGGGGACAAGACACTGCATTTTGGTATTGATGCTCTGGGTAACACCATTAGCGTGACCGCTGTCTGAGGCACATGTAAACAAAAGCCAATAATTAATGGCAGACAGCAACATATGACACACGCTGAGACATTCCTTTTCAAAGTGGACCTTTTTTGACACTGCATCTTGGTATTGATGCTATGGGGAACCAATACCCACTATGCCATGCTGAGGGAATGCCTGCCTCACTAGGCTGTGAATATGCACAAACATAGTGGGCATAGCAGAAATGTACTCTACGGATTACCTAGCCAGAGTCAGAAGCGTTCCAACTGCAATATACTGGTTTTGGCAATAACTGTAATATTTAAAAGTAACAGTACACCGTATAATAATAAGGCACAGAAATTATCCAGCACCATTATCTGGCTGATATCCAACATACAGTAGGTGTCGGTATTGTATCTCAACGCTGGTTGCCATCTGTCATAAAACACAAGCAGGCAGCGCACAGCTGCTACTGCTGTGTAAATGCATGTCATTGGATATGACAGACGAGACACTCTACCCGCACTCCAAGAAAGTTAGCTCGCCAGTGTGGACGTTTTTTTGGATTCTGTGAAAAGGATTCGTCAATCACCCCAGTCTGCAGGACTTGCCAATCAACAGTGAGTGCAAAAGGGGGCAAAACCACCAAACTCTTCAACCACCTCCTCCTCTGTTATCTTGCAGATTTGGCCACTGTACAGAGAGTAAGATGCCATTATTTTGTTAGTCCTGAAACTGGAAATATTTTTGTATTTTTGTAGAATTTGTGTAAATTCTGTGGCGCAGTTATCTGGTCACTGTAAATAAAAATAAATAAACTGAGCATGCTAATATCAGGAGAAACTACATTATTACACTAGCAATCACTAATATTGCCCATTCATAACAAAAAACAAGATTTTGTTGTCATAGACTCACATATGTTTTAAGAAGCAGCCCTGATCGTCACCGCTGGGAAAGCAACAATGGCACACATATACATACAAATGCATACATACCTCATTCACACTCCATTATCATTCCCCCTGCCGTTTATGCTGTCGGAGAAGCGGGTGCACACACGATACCGATAGCACATGGACATGTTGAATAATCCTCTACACACTACACTCACACATTTGACATGTCTTTTATCCTGCTTATGTGTGATTTTTTATTTTTTTACGTAAGGTGTGTTAGTTGGCCTTCCGCTGTGCAGGCCAAACCGAACAAACGAGTGGCAGCCAATTATAACGTTTTTTTATTTTACATGTCTTGGGCCCTATCATACACCCGGCGCAATACAACGGCAGGCGCGATGTGAAGTGTTTTTTTGACGCAGTTATCATTTTCATGTCCATGGCGTTGTTTAAATATCAAATGTACTCGCGCCCATCTGTTTGCACATGGTCTGAAAACGAGGTTCAGGTACATTGTTGGCACGTTGCTATTTTGAGACAACTGAAAATGACCATTGACCAACAAAAACCTGGTCTAAAGTCAATGGTGCAGTATTTTTAATATATACGCCTATAGTGAATATATGGTGTACAACACGCATACATTCTGCTTATTACACACACAGGGACACGCAGCAGCACACAAATATGTTTAAATATTAAAAATAAAAGGATTCCTCTCTGGAGAAGCGTTCAGTCTTTCCGCTCGCAAATTCCACCATGTATATAGCGTATCCACCATGGAGCAACCGTAAAAAAGGTAAAAATAGAGCCTCTGTACTGACATGTAATACTGCTTTAATTGAAAAATTATTTAAAAGTCATGTATTCTTTAAAAATTAAATAAAAATCGTGTATTATTTTTAATGGGGAAAAGTAGCTCATAAAAATATTACCAACAAAAATATATTACATTGGTTTTCCTGGAAAATAAAAGTTACATTTCAATGCTTCGGTCATGTTTGACCACGAAGGAGTCAAGTCTGACCCCCAAATAAAAAAGACAAGAGGGGTTTTACAACTTATACTAAACCGCTGTTTAGTTAGTTATTTGTACGATACTTGCATTTGCCTTAGCTGTTGAATTTCATTTTTTTCTCATTATTTGAAGTATAAAAGTAATTGAATCTGCAGAGCTTATGGCAAAGAGAACCTTCACTACTCAAACCCATCTAACTGAGCACATTTCCCCACAGTTCCCTCATTTCTGGCTAGATTATTACATTAAGAGGGGCACTGAGTTAAACAATGGCCCAAAGGTACTTCCAATAATCTCTTCATCTGTAGTTATGCAATTCTAATGTTTGCCATCTAGACTTGCAGATAGCCTGGCTATTAGAAGACTGGTGAAAGACCCTTGTTTGGTAATCAAACTACCCTCAAACATGCCAAACAGATCTTAAGTTAAAATTAATCAATTAAACTATTAATCGACACAATAAATGGAAAGCTACATTATTATTGACAACAATTAATTTCAAATGTGAACATTGCACTATGTTACAGCAGGGCCGTGCACAGACCTTTTGAGGGGCATGTGCTGAAATTGAAAAAGGGCACCGCAAGGGCAACAGCATGTCTGACCACCTACTCCTAACCGACTTTATTATTAAACACGTTAGATACTTTATTTCAACTTTTTGAATATTTTCTTCATTTTTATTGAAAATAAATGCCTTTCCGATCTTCTATGTGATGGGAAAAGGGAGTAGAATGTTGGCAAAGGGCGGATTCGAACCTTTGATCCGTATACTTTACCCCTATGCTATTAGTGCTGGAAAGAGCTTGGTGTCTTCCCTCATTTTGGCTGCCTCAATCAGACCTTTAGTGAACAAGGTGGCCTATTTGCACTTAATGTAAACATTTTGTTTATACATGTGAAGACGAGCAGAGAGTATAGAATACTAGATTCAAAAATAGCTCTAGCGAATACGTGCATATTAACAGCTTAAAGCACCTGTGCTTATTTATGATTTTCTGATGTAAAAACATATTACCTATATGTTGTTGTATTACTTATCAATATATTGTTAACATTTTACAAAAGACAAACTCAGTGCAGTTACGTATTTTTTGACCAGCGAATGTGTGCACATTTGCATTTTGTCCGTCATAAAACGGCGGCCTCACATTACGTCATTACGTTCATCAACAGGTTACAAAGTTTGTTGTAGCTATGGGCGCTCAGTTTTTCCTACTGTAAAATACATTTGGCCAAAATTTAATTTAATAAAAGATGAAATGCTACTGTATGCACAGGCTATTTAAGTTGGACCAGATGGCAAATTCTAGTCCTCTCTCTTGAGTCCCACATGTCTCAGACCTCAAATACATAAAATATGAGCTTTTAGACATAGTGTTTCTTGCGCAAAGAAAACACTGTACTTATTCAAACAACAATATCTTTATTTACCCTTGCAAGACTTTCCCAAAAAATGGCAAGAATAAACCTGGTGTCCTCCATGATTCTTGTTTATTCTTACAACAAAGCTTGAATGCAACAAGCTCGTAATCACAACTTAAGAAGTGGGAATTAACAAATTTCCGATAGAATGTGAAGGCAGCATTAGTCACAAGTTCTTTTTATACCTTTCATTGGCTAAATATTTGTAAAACAGACGTAAAGGGTGACCAATAGCATTGATTTATTGAAGAAGAAAAAAAAACACCACCACCTCCACCAAAAAAGGGCACACCAGAGACTAACGGGCAAAAAGGGCATGTGCTCTGCGCAGGTTGAGCCCTACCTGTGCACGTGCCTGTGTTACAGTATTCACAATAAGGTAACATTGACAATCATGAAATAAATGTATTTCATTTAAGACCTCTTTACATTACCATTCTTAACTTTTTCCCCGCCAGCATTTTTATTTATTTATTTATTTTTATTGCCAGCCATCACCATCGTTTTTGATCATTTTCATAAAAATGTCACGGCCCCCAGAATATTTTGAATATTTTTGTATGAATATCTGAACATGCAATATCAAAAGAAAGAACAGATCCTGTGCTTTAAAAAACAAACAAAAAAAACCTGTTTTATTTTAGCTTCATGCATTCTTTTTTTTAATCAACACTTGAATATGGGTAAGTTTCATAAAAAAAGCAACATTTTGAGCAAAAAGTTGAGAATCACATTTTTGTCAAAGACTACATCTGGATCGGATTCAGAATGATGATCAAAACATAGATGGAGTAGATCAAGTTCATCAACACCCCCTAATGCTTGCACAATCCTATACCTCGTCATGGGTCGACATTTCATTCAGTAACATTAGGCAGTTTTGATTTATATGCTGTTTAATGTTGGTGATCATGTTATTTTACATATGCATGTTTACATATGATATTGCTTGTTTATGCTTCTTCACCTGTGTTTTGATCCGGAGATTCTGTACTCTTTCAGAAGATGTGTCATAGCGCCCCCTCTAGCGTATAACAGTGAAAACACAGAAACACGGAAAATTCTGTGTTTGGCGGGGAAGCGTTTTCTCATAAATAAAGGAAAATTATGTGTTTGGAAGAGTTAATAAAGTAAGGAATAATTATATAAAGAACTAAAGTTATGTAAATTTACTGAAATTGTAAAGTTATTAAATGACCAATCAAAGTGACCATGTTAAAAAACTGAAGGTTGGCAGTGATATGAATCAATCTTCTGATCAGGCAATGTAGCAAAATGCATGCAGGATATGTAGCAAACACATCCAGGCAGTGGTGAATAACTTAAGTAAATTAAATACTTAAAGCAAATTGTCACAGTTGGTTGGCTGTATTAAAGCGCACAATGACAGACTAGCAACATAAACAGACTTCAATAAATATACTTGGAATACTCAGGAAATATAACTAAGGTATTAAATCAAGGTCTTACCAAAGGTCTTACCAAGGAGTGGTAATGAACTGAAAAGTAACAGGTGTTTAATTAATTAAGAAATATGGAAAATAATAGGAAACACAGGCAGGCAGACAGACAAAGAAGAAAACTAAAACACCATGATAATAAAACAGAACTAAACAAAGCATAACCGTTACACAAACACACATGGGGATCTTGCTCAACTCATCTATGTATAATGAGTTACTAGCATTACAGAGCTATTTATGAAACCACAGCGAGCTGGGATGACATAACTACTTTGTTACTGTCATTATACCAGCCACTCCACAGATTTATGATATTAGTCTTTTCTATCTATTATTGATTGAAGGAGGGAACGGAGACGTATTGTCAGAAGTGAACCGACGAATTAGGATATCTCATGAGAGCCCTATCACCTTTGAGTGTGTACTAAACGAGCCAATGAACATTGGTGTGCGAGATTTGCCACAGCGCGGGTATAAATACGGAAGTACATGCAAGCGCACCTTTGTTTTTTGCTGAGGAGACGAGCAAGTGGCCCACGCTCAGTGGCGTCACAGAAACTGTGGTGACGGGAAGTACGTCTCCGTTCCCTCCTTACATGCGTAACCGAGACGTTCCCTGAAGGAGGGAATGGAGACGTACGTCAGAAAAACCAACGAATTGGGATCCCTAATAAAATGGCACAGTTTCTGACCCTTTCAGCGCCTGGCGCAAGCTTCACATCCATCGCATTTTCTGGTGATAGGATCGGACTTACACTAGGAGAGTCTACTGCTTTTCCGCATGACCCATACAGTCAGACTTTGATAACACTGGGAAAGCGTGCCAAAGGGAACGCTGCAGAGACCACATCCCGTGGGAGAGCACACAGGAAGCAACCGTTTCTACACGGAGGCTATAAAATCTAGCGAATGTATTTGGTGTTGCCCAGCCCGCAGCTCTACATATATCTGTCAGCGAGGCGCCATGTGCCAGCGCCCAGGAAGAAGCTACTCCTTTCATGGAGTGTGCTGTCAAACCGAGTGGGCAAGGCACGCCTTGGGTTTGGTATGCCAAGGCGATGGCATCCACTATCCAGTGGGCCATCCTCTGCTTGGAGACAGCCTTTCCCTTCTGCTGGCCTCCGTAACAGACGAAGAGCTGATCTGAATCCTGAAGCTTTGCATTCTGTCCACGTATACCCACAAAGCACGGACGGGACAGAGAAAAGCTAGGGCTGGGTCTACCTCCTCCGAGGGCAGCGCTTGCAGGTTTACCACCTGGTCCCGAAAAGGAGTGGTGGGAACCTTGGGCACGTATCTGAGCCGGGGTCTCAGGATGACGTGAGAGTTGGCCGACCTGAATTCCAGGCACGCTTCGTCGACTGAAAATGCGTGCATGTCCCCTACCCTCTTAATGGAAGCCAATGCAAACAGGAGAACTGTTTTCATAGACAGAGTTTTTAACTCAGCTGATTGCAAGGGCTCAAAAGTTGGTCTCTGCAGTGCGGTAAGCACCAGAGGCAAATCCCAAGAGGGTATAGAGTGAGGACGAGGCGGATTTAGTCTCCTCGCCCCCCTCAGGAACCTGACGACTACATCATGCTTCCCCAAGGACTTACCATCAACTGCATTGTGATGTGCAGCCATAGCGGCAACATACACTTTAAGGGTGGAGGGAGACAGCCTTCGCTCCAACCCTTCTTTCAGGAAGGAAAGCACTGACCTAGTCGAGAAGAACACCATTCGACGAATAGGTTCTACTTCAATGCATAGAGGTGCCTCGTAGAGGGAGCTCTAGTGGAAGTGATGGTCTCTACCTCGCCCTGTGGTAGGTCACCTAGAACCTCCGCGTCCTGTCCAGGGGCATAGGGGTGGGTGCTTTGCCTCGAGAACCGAGGTAGGCAAGCCTGGACCGCAACACTGCGATAGTCATGTTCCCGCAGTGAGAACATGAGCTATCCACAAAAGCTGCTTCAGCATGCTGAACGGCCAAACATGTGATGCAGCGATTGTGACCATCACCCGGCATCCAGAAACGCACAGGCGGAATGACATCTTGAAAAAGGCACAGTGTATGCCCGTATACTCTTTTAGGAACGAGAAAAAGCTCTTTTAGAATGTGCTGAAGCACACAAGGGAACAGCCGCGTCGCTGCTGTAGGGGGTAGTGCAGCCTGACAGTGCACTCTCGCGCTCTTGCCCGGCAACGCATCCAGCTGATGAATCAGCACAGAGATCTCGTACACCTTCTCTCGAACACTGCAAGAACCTCTGCTCAATAGAGTCACACTCTCCGGAGAAAACCAGTCAACACTGCTCGGCTCCAAAACGAAAGACAAAGGTGCGCTTGCATGCACTTACGTATCACTTAGTACACACTCGAAGGTGATAGGGCTCTCATGCGATATCCCAATTCGTCAGTTTACTTCTGACGTACGTCGAACGTGACCGACTCGTGAGGGAACTCTTTATTGAGCCAGTTATTTAACTCAGTTTTTAGCCTGGTTAAATACATAACAGAGAGTTATAGTTTAGATTATTCTGTGCAGATAAAATAAACTTCATCTAGAATGCAGATTTTGTAGAATGTGTGTTTGAAGTAGGCCAGTGTTGAGCTATAATCCCTGCCAGATTTTTACTTCCGTCCTTGAGGCTGATACCTATGGAAGCTTGTTTCCGCCACAAAATAAAACATTTTGAAAGATAATTTCGACTTTTTATCTTGCAATTCTGATGTTGCAATTGCGTCTACACAGCAACTAAAGATGGATGCACTTAAAAGGCAGGATGAAACTGATGAAAAGTGTCTTCCTTCACATCACACGGAAGGGTGAAACAAATGTAACTTGCTTGTCCCTGTTGAGCCTTCTTAGCCACTACCTTCAACAAACTGAGTTATATAAATTAGAGGATGGTGGAACATGGTTCATGGTTGAACTTTTAACGATTAAGAGAAACTGAGCCAGCTCCTGGGAAACACTGTTCATATTTCTGAACAATCGACTGAGAAAGAGGAAAGGGAATCTGGAGGAGATGTTAATACAGCTCAGAGAGCAATTAGAGAAAGGGAAAGTACAGCTGAATTGTTTTCTGCCATGCACATTAGTCCTGCCGGTTCTCAGAATACACGTGACATACAGACACATACAGACTGTGATTCAGTTGGTCCTCTGGACTAATAGGACAGAAGGATCGGCTCTCATTTTCCAGTCTTGCACGCCAGATAGAAAGCAGACTCAATAGGGGCTATCCAGAACAGGAGATAATAGATAATCAGAGCTATCACAGTGGGGCTTCAGTTGCTGAGTTATCTTGAGGGCAGGACAGGACTGACACTCCCAATGCTGAGATGAATACATCATTCTCATTATCAGGAGAAAAATACTACTATTTAATCAGCTCAACACAGAAGCTCAGCGTACTAGAGAAACACCACAAAGTCTTGCTTCTCAGGAGGATGACTCTGGGTTAAAGTATGATCCTGCTCTAGTACAAAACATGTTCTTACACACAGTCTTTATTGGATTGCAAAATAATCGCATTCAAAGTGACCATACCTGTCAAATCCCACCATCTCAGATGAAGTATTTTATTATGAAGCAAATGTTATTTTATAATGCACATTTAAGATATTTACATGAGTTCTGGGCAGGTCTAATATTGTTGGTTAGTTTGGTCATGTGACCACACACACATTTATTTCCTAGTACTGCGATCTTAACACAATGATGTGAAAGCTCAGAAATGACAGGCAAGTTTTCTAAATTAATTTTTGAATAGCTCATACATTTTTTGCACACATCATCATGAAAGGGTTATCCAGGGCTGGCCCTGACCAATTTGCTGCCCTAGGCAAGATTTTACACGGTGTTCCCCTTTAGCACTAACGTTACATGTTATCAGTCTAAGTTGTGGAAACACTGGTACTGTTTTATTTTTGTAATGCATTGATGTTTTGTTTTTTATTGTTGTTGCTTTATATGTTGGTTGTGTTTTAAAAATCCAGTCATTGTGTTTATTATATATATATATATATATATATATATATATACACACTCACCTAAAGGATTATTAGGAACACCATACTAATTCTACGTGGCATTGATTCAACAAGGTGCTGAAAGCATTCTTTAGAAATGTTGGCCCATATTGATAGGATAGCATCTTGCAGTTGATGGAGATTCGTGGGATGCACATCCAGGGCACGAAGCTCCCGTTCCACCACATCCCAAAGATGCTCTATTGGGTTGAGATCTGGTGACTGTGGGGGCCATTTTAGTACAGTGAACTCATTTTCATGTTCAAGAAACCAATTTGAAATGATTCGAGCTTTGTGACATGGTGCATTATCCTGCTGGAAGTAGCCATCAGAGGATGGGTACATGGTGGTCATAAAGGGATGGACATGGTCAGAAACAATGCTCAGGTAGGCCGTGGCATTTAAACGATGCCCAATTGGCACTAAGGGGCCTAAAGTGTGCCAAGAAAACATCCCCCACACCATTACACCACCACCACCAGCCTGCACAGTGGTAACAAGGCATGATGGATCCATGTTCTCATTCTGTTTACGCCAAATTCTGACTCTACCATCTGAATGTCTCAACAGAAATCCAGACTCATCAGACCAGGCAACATTTTTCCAGTCTTCAACTGTCCAATTTTGGTGAGCTCGTGCAAATTTGTAGTGGAGATGAGTGGTACCCGGTGGGGGTCTTCTGCTGTTGTAGCCCATCCGCCTCAAGGTTGTGCGTGTTGTGGCTTCGCAAATGCTTTGCTGCATACCTCGGTTGTAACGAGTGGTTATTTCAGTCAAAGTTGCTCTTCTGTCAGCTTGAATCAGTCGGCCCATTCTCCCAATGCCCATTCGGCATTTTCGCCCACAGGACTGCCGCATACTGGATTTTTTCCCTTTTCACACCATTCTTTGTAAACTCTAGAAATGGTTGTGCGTGAAAATCCCAGTAACTGAGCAGATTGTGAAATACTCAGACCGGCCCGTCTGGCACCAACAACCATGCCACGCTCAAAATTGCTTAAATCACCTTTCTTTCCCATTCTGACATTCAGTTTGGAGTTCAGGAGATTGTCTTGACCAGGACCACACCCCTAAATGCATTGAAGCAACTGCCATGTGATTGGTTGATTAGATAATTGCATTAATGAGAAATTGAACAGGTGTTCCTAATAATCCTTTAGGTGAGTGTATATATATATATATATATATATATATATATATATATATATATATATATATATATATATATTATTATTATTATTATTTTTTTTTTTTTTTTTAAGGCTGATGATAGTTAAACTTTACAAAAATCTATACTTCTGTCTATCTATATGTCCGTCTGTCTGTCTGTCTGTCTGTCTGTCTATCTATACTTCTGTCTATCTGACTGTCTGTCTGTCTGTCAAATTCAAATTCAAATTCAAAATTGCTTTATTGGCATGAATGTAAATAATACAATATTGCCAAAGCTAGGAATATATGAACATAAATAATAACACATATATGAACATAAATCCTGCTGTCTCTCAGGCTGTGGCACATCCACATGTATCTCGCAGCCAGTGCTGCTGTCTGTCCCTCTCCTAATATGATCTTTATTTGTTCTATTTGAGTCATGGCTGTAAAAATCTTTATTAATTTACTGAATTTGTTTAAGTAGAGGTCTCTGATTGAAATGTATTTGTGACAGTGAAGGAGGAAGTCTCTGTCTCGATCTCTCCTGTCCTACATTGAACACACACCCTTTGCTCTCTGGGTAACCAGCTCTTTCTGTGTCTGCTGGTCTCAATGGCTGGACTGTGCTCACTGAGCCTGTACTTGGTCAGGATCCGTCTCTGCTTTGTGTCTCTTACACTCTGTAGATATTCTTCCAATTCACAATTTGACTTTAGAGTTTGATGGAATTGTAATTTACTTTGTGTTTTAGTTTCCTGATCCCAATGTTCCAGATTGGGTTTTAGATTGTTTTATAATTTGGTTTATTTTGATGTTTGTGTGAGAAGCAGTGCTGGTCTGAGACTGGTTAGTGTTAGTAGGGTTAATCGGTTTATTATGTCTCAGAACCAGCTGACTGAGCAGACTTTTTTTTTTGAGGTTCAGTTCTTGGGTTTGTAATGCTTTAAAATAGGGATGCACGATATTGGATTTTTGCCGATATGCCGATATTTTTCAACTCATTTTGGCAGATGCCGATATACATTTATTTTTTCCCTTTGTTTGGAAACAACACCATTTTGAGCAAAAACTTTTTTTTCATTCTGGTTTCAGATTTCTGAGGTCTTCTTACTAAAAGGATACTTGTTAAAGATAAATAAATGTAAATAAAGTTCCTTTTATAATAAGAGTATATTAAAAGCTCTGAAAATAACAATAATAAAGTCAGTAAGATGCAACCCCAGACAGATGCAATTGTAACCTAAAATATTTTATTTTTGGATTTAACGTTTGTGCACATGAAGTGGGGGTGGCATGACATCAGTTGATGCTGTCTACAATTATTTTAGAGCTCTTTGGATTATTTTTCATCATCCATTTCATAAAATTGTATTACAGATTAATAAACTGTATATAAAAGTATTTAATTTACAAGTGTCATGCTTGTGTTTTATGACATCATTACTGCTTTATTTATTCAGAAAAAGAACTTCAAGTTTTTTGTGTATTCTACTTTTCATTTTATTACTATAACAACAGCGCCCCCACTAAATATATATAACATTCTACCGGGCTTGCACTAGGACCTGGAGGAGGCTTCTGCTGCACCTGCACGTGCTAGAAAGTGGTCACTGTTGACGGTCACGTCCTTCTGTATGCACATTCACAAATTCAAGGCAGCATTTAAAAAAATATAAATCACCATACATGCAATGTATTTGCTTGTTTTAGCTTGTTGAGATACAAGTTCACTTCAAGAATGACCACACTGCTGACATGATCTTATCGCAATAGCACTCCTTGCACACGTGAGTTATTTCAGGCGCATATCAACACGTTATCATATCGGCATGGTATATCGGCATAATTTTTTCAGATCGACCGATGCCGATTTTTATATTTTAAGCGTTTATCGGCCTATTCCAATGTCGTACCAATAATATTGTGCATACCTACTTTAAAATTTAGCGATTCTGTGGGACTTGCTTTTAGGTGCATCCAGAATTTGAGGGATGTTTTTTGCATATTAATAATCAATGGAAATCGGCCTAATTCTGCCCTTACATGCATTATTGGGTATTTTTCTTTGTAGTTTTAGAATGAGTTTGCAGATTTCTGTGTGTAGGTCTTCTGTTGGATGTCTGTCCCATCTAGTGTAGCTCTGATCACTAAGTGGACCCCAAACCTCACTTCCATGCAGCGCAATGGGCTGAATCACACTATCAAAGATTTTACACCAGATTGGAATTGGTAATTCAATGTTTTGGATTTTTTTCTTAATGGCATATAGAGCTCTTTGAGCTTATTCTTTGAGAGCATTCACTGCCACATTGAAACTCCCTGATGCAGTGATGACCAGGACGAGGCTTTCTGTCTGTCTGTCTGTCTGTCTATCTATCTATCTATCTATAATCCAGTCTGTACTTATTTATTGTTTTGTTTCAGTTTATAATGAAGTTTAGAATAATTACCTTCCAGTTTCTTATAATTGATGTCATTTTGTCATCATTTTATTGTATTATTTGTGCCATACTACTGCATAGGAATGATATTTTGTACTTTTTGAAACTGAGCCAGACAAGGTTTACTTTCTTGGTGGAATAAAACACTCATTTCATCTATTTAACCCAGTCTTTAAACTAATTGCTGGAGGTTTGTCATTTTGTAAATGCATTAACACCATAGACATAGACTCCCTGTGTTCTACCACCGGTCACAATTGTGGCCAGACATAAAACCCATTTTTTTCATGGACTTTTCAATATTTTTTTTACATAACTGACATTGATTGTTTAATATCCTTACAAATACCATACAAATTCACATGTCATCTCTGTGAGAATTTTAGGATTAAATGGGTTAAGTACAGTTGATTTAAATTGAATGTGTTTAAATTAAGTTGTAAAATTTGTCTAAAATTAGCTAGATTCAGCTAACTGGTACTTAGCAACTGCTACATACATTTCTAAGAAGTTAGCTATAATATTCACGTTTATTAATTAATGTTATCCTAGCTAGTGTGCTTGAGTTGTTAATGTATTCCCCTTTGACAAATCAGCAGATGCTTTCTTCTCAACTGTCCTCAGAGGCTTTAAATACAGTAGCCTACTGAAGGAATAGCTGCTGCTGACCTTTGATTCATGTGAGGCAGACAAAGACAGAAAAGGTGTGTTTTAGCAACATACTTACAAATATATCATATTTGTTAAAGTTCAGTGTAAATTCCACTCCTGTCATTTGTTTCAATATTCTAGTTTAAAAAAAAAAGATTTAAAAGTGATCCTGTTCAACATACTTTTCATTCTTAATACTGTCATTACCTGGATGATCAACGACTTTTGTTTTTTGTTTGTTGTGTAATAGTTGTTCATGAGTCACTTGTTTGTTCTGAGCAGTTAAACTGCCCACTGTTCTGCAGGAAAATCCATTAGGTCCTGCACATTATTTCGTTTTCTAGCATATTTTGCATATTAGAACCCTTTCCAAAAGTGATGGTATGATGTTGAGATCTATCTATTCACACTGAGGACAACTGAGGGGCTCATACACAACTATTACAAAGGGTGAGAACATTCACTGATGCTCAAGAAGGCAACATGATGCATTAAGAGCCAAGGTGTGTCAACTTTTTGAACTTATTTTGTCTCCTGGGAGACATGCAGGTATCTTCTGTAGCTTCTGTAACGAGTATCCAGAGTGCACTTCAGCATCGCCCTGTAAATACTTCTCATTATTCAATCAGCAGCCAGGAGCAGGTGCTGATTGGCCATATCTGTGCTTCATTAAGAAGAGAGAATAGAGGGTATGCATTGACGTCACTTTCCCGTCGGAACATGCCCCCTCAGCTGGGCTGAGTGGCAAAACAGCCTGCAGCATGACTGGAGTTAATACGTGAGTAAAACAAACGTTCAGAACTGTCACAAGGGCTGTGCCAAGTGTACAACCGCCCAGGGCCTCTGCTTGTTAAAAATGTAGCCTATTATGTAGTTACAATATTGCTCTGACCATGCGCGTGTGATTCATGCGCAGCGGAGGAAGAAAAGGAAAGGGGAGTGAGTTCTCCTCTGCAAGAGATGCCAATAGTGTGTTCACTTTGTCTCTGCTTCTCCAGATTCAAGTGAGGATTGACCAATCAGCACTGCCCTTCTAACACTGGAAATGTCAGGACTCTGGTTTGATCATCAGCCTTTCTGTTGTGTTTGTGTCTTAGGTTGTCAGTTCCACTCACTCTGCCATCATAGCTGCACCTCATTCTAATCAGTGCTCCAGTTGTCCTCACACACACATCTGTCTCTTCGCAGCCCATTGCTTCACCAAAAGGTTCATTACCCGAAGCTTCATTCATCATTGCTCACCAGTGATACCTAGCTACTGTGCAAAGAAATAGCAGACAAATCCATTCATACTGAGCCAATGACCTGAGCAGACATTTGTCCATTACCTGGGTATAAAATAAAATATGTATCTTTCTCTGTCTGACTTTACTTGCACAAAGACAACTCTCAGACACACTGTTAATTAATTATTTATTTATACTGTGATCAATCATGCTATCCAGCAGATGTCAAAGGACACCTAATAATAGAGGAAAACTCTATTAGAGAAAAACTCTCTAACCTAATAGTAATAATGTAGTATACTGTAGTATAATGTAATAGCATATAGCCCTAGCACATATGAACCACAATAACGACAATGAAACAACTCTCTGACACTCATACTTCTACTACTCCTGACACTTCTCTCAACCATAACAACAACCACAAGGTGGCACGAGTTTCGAACCTGAAGCAACACCGAACTGATGACGTATTCCACACAAACCGAGGCTTCGTTTGTCATCTGTCACGTGATTTCTCCATTAACAACACAAGCCTCGAATCTTCATCTGGCATGCCCATTTATTCTCGACACAAGCTCTGACGCCTCAGTTCAAATGTCATCTCGGTTTTCTCTCTGCAACCCCTCATTTACGCCTCAGATTCAGCCAAAGTGGCGTTTGTCATCTCCCTCCTTACCGGTCGTGCTCGAGAATGGGCCACTTCTGTTCATCAAGCTATGATGACCGCTCAGCACTTGGTAAGGAGGCATTGCGGTTGTTGGCAGCACTTCGTCAGGGGAGACTTCTCCATCGAGTTTCGCACTCTTGCTGCGTCAAGTGAGTGGAATGACGTACTACTGGCGGCCAGGTTCACGGAGGGGCTGGAGGATGAGATAAGGGATGAGATGTATGCTCACGATCTTCCTGAACATCTAGATGAACTTGTTGATCTGGCTATTCGTTTCCGTCTTCGTCGGAAAGCTCGGGCTTCTACATTCTTGTCTTTTGTCGACCCTGTGTCTGCTTTTTTGGTTTCCAATACTCCAGTCCACTCACCTGCTCTGGAACCTATGCAGTTGGGCAGGTACCATTTATTTGCAGAGGAGAAACAGAAACGTCTGTCCAAAGGATTATGTCTCTACTGTTGCCGACCTGGACATTTTGCTTCTTCCTGTCCGGCAAAAGCCAACGCTCGCTAGTAAGTAAGGGGGTACTGGCGAGCGCTACTTCCACCACCCCATCTACTGGTTCCCGCTCTATGCTTCCAGTCTTAGTCACATATGAAGGTGCTGTTCATCAACTCTCTGCCCTCATTAAATCAGGAGCAGAAGGGAATTGTATTGATTTTCCTTGGGCTTTGAAAAAAGGAATTTCTTTTAAATCTGTCTGTCTTTCCTGTCCTTACTGCTTTAGATGCTTTAGATGGCAGAGAACTTACCACCATTTCTCAGACCACAGTTCCATTACAATTAATTACCTCTGGTTATCATAGAAAAGAAATAGTATTCTTTGTTTGTATCAGTGGCAGGCCCTCACCCTGTAAATGTCAGGGTCATGTGGTTAGTACTCCCTCTCAGCTCTGTATCATTCTGCTTCACACCACTATGGCTCGGGTTAAGCAGAAATTTCTAACCTTCACTTCATGCTGGTTCTAGAAGTATGTTCCCTTGAACCCAGAGCATTGCCATGAGCTGACGCCCATGCACACAGATGGTAGGCCCCTGAATCCGGGGCCTCTATTGAGGCAGGGTGGCATATGTTGTACTCCCCTTACTTAAAGGGTTTATTGCAGTTTTGCTGCTATTGGCAATGTAGTTAGGTACCAGGTCTGTAGGCGCTGCCAGAGAAGACTGTGCTATCATGTAGTAGGCCTCAGCAGGCCTCCATGACGGCCGGACCCAGAAAGGGCTTTTTAGGCCAGCCTGCTTTAGGTGGTTGGCCTTGGTAGTTTGGGCAGTAGACTCGTTGACAAGTAGCAGGCCTTAGCAGGCCCCCTTGGAAGAGAGTATTGTCGCTTGTGGGACATAAATAGCAGCTGCAACTAGGTAGCCAGCCTCGAGAGGCCTCCTGTGGGTGGCCCCAATATTTACATTTTATCCAAAGCGACTTACAACTGAGGAGTACAGGAAGCGATCCGTTATGAAGAGGCGAAGAAACGCAAAAAGTCCCTTAAATACTACGTTTCAGACATTTCTCAGAGTAGCCTAAGCTAGAATAGGGAGGGTGTAGAGAAGGATAGAGGAAAAATAATTAGATTTTTTTTTTTTATGATAAGATTAAGTGCTCGCAGAAGAGATGGGTTTTTAGCTGTTTTTTGAATGATGTCAGTGATTCTGCAATCCGGATGGAGGTGGGAAGATCGTTCCACCAGCCAGGAACAGTGAATGAAAAAGTTCTGGAGAGGAATTTCATGCCTCTCTGGGATGGTAACACAAGCCGCCGCTCTTTAGCTGAGCGGAGGCTTCTGGTGGGGGTGTAGACTCGTAGGAGCGAGTCGAAGTATGCGGGTGCTGAGCTTGTGGTGGATCCATAAGCAAGCGTCAAAGCCTTGAACTTAATGCAGGCAGCAAGTGGTAGCCAGTGCAGAGAGATGATGAGAGGTGTGACATGGACCCTTTTGGGCTCGTTGAAGACAAGACGTGCCGCTGCGTTCTGAATCATTTGAAGTGTTTTGATTGCACACGATGGAAGTCCAGCCAGAAGCGCATTGCAGTAGTCAAGCCTAGAAATGACCAGGGCTTGGACAAGAAGCTGTGTTGCATTCTCTGTAAGGAACGGTCTGATCTTTCTGATGTTGTGCAGCGCAAATCTGCATGACCGAGCTGTCTTTGAAATGTGGTCTTTGAAGGACAGCTGGTCATCAAAGATTACTCCAAGATTTCTGACCGACTCTGAAGGTGTAATCAAAGATGAATCTAGCTCGATGGTGAAGTTGTGTTGTAGAGTCGGATTAGCAGGGAAGACGAGAAGCTCAGTCTTTGCTAGGTTGAGCTGCAGGTGATGTTGTTTAATACATGACGAGATGTCTGCTAGACAGCGTGAGATTCGTGCAGCTACTGTGGGATCATCTGGTTGAAATGAAAGGTAGAGCTGTGTGTCATCAGCATAGCAATGGTGTGAGAAGCCATGTGCCTGTATGATGGGTCCCAGTGATGTAGTGTAAATGGAGAAGAGGAGAGGTCCAAGCACTGAGCCCTGAGGAACCCCCGTGGTCAGTTGATGTGCTTTGGATACCTCCCCTCTCCAGGCAACCTTGAAGGATCTACCTGTGAGATAGGACGCAAACCACTGGAGTGGAATCCCTGTGATGCCCAGTGATGAGAGGGTGAACAGAAGAATCTGATGATTCACAGTGTCAAAGGCAGCAGATAGATCGAGGAGGACGAGGACGAGGACTGATGATTTGGAATCAGCTTTCGCAATCCGCAGGGCTTCATTGACCGACAGTAATGACAGTCTCTGTTGAGTGGCCCCTTTTGAAACCTGATTGGTTGATGCCCAGCTGATTGTACTGTGAGAGGAAAGATGAAACCTGGTTGAAAACAACTCGTTCAAGTGTTTTCGCTATGAATGTTAGGAGAGAGACAGGTCTGTATCTATCTTCCAGTGATGTGTTTAATGTGTTTTTTAGCTGCATGGACTTCATCTGAGAAAGATGAGAGCAGAGTCTGATACTTACCCAGATCAGACGGGTCGTTTGATTTGCGCCAATTTCTCTCTGCTGCCCTGAGATAACTAAGGGTTAGAGGGAGTAGCGCATGCTGGCCTAGAAGATAGAGGACAGATACTATCTAGACAAGAAGTTAAAGTGGAACATAAAGTGTCTGTTGCAGTATATACATCCATAGATGAGAATTGTGTGGATGAGGGAAGAGAGGCTGACACAACAGAGGAGAGATGAGAAGGAGAAAGAGAGCGCAGGTTTCATCTAAAAGTAACCAGTAGAGGGATTGTTGGTGCGCAAGTAGGAAGTTATAAATTAAATGTGATGAAGAAATGATCTGAGATGTGTGGAAGTTTCACCAAAATGTTACCTGTAATGCAGTTGCGTGTGTAGATGAGGTCAAGTTGGTTGTCAGATTTGTGGGTATGTGTAGTGATGAGCCGTTTGAGATCAAATGAGGCTAGGAGGGAGTGAAAATCAGTAGCATAAGGTTTGTCTAGGTGAATGTTGAAATCGCCAAAGACTACAAGTGGGCTGCCATCCTCTGGGAATGAGGACAGCAGCACATCCAGCTCCTCAACAAAAGTGTCCAATCGACCTGGGGGGCAGTAAATTACTACAATATGGATCTTAACAGGAGTTGTAACTGTAATAGCATGGTATTCAATGAGATGTTATTGCATAGGGAGGAGTGGGTTGAGTATTTCCAATTGTTAGAAATGAGAAGACCTGTGCCTCCACCCCTCCCAGTCTGGCGAGAAAGAGAAGTTGTTAGAGAGAGCAGAAGGGGTTGCTGAGTCTTCTGGACGGATCCAGGTCTCAGTCAAGGCCTAGATATTAAGAGTGGATTGAGTGACAAAGGCTGGAATGAAGTCAGCTTTGTTGACTGCTGACTGACAATTCCATAGACCCATAGAAAAAGAGGGAGGAGCATTAGTGGAGGAGGGAAAAGGACGCAGATTAGAAGTGTTGTGCTGCCTTCTGCGTGTAATAGTGGAGCGTGGTTGAGAGACAACGGGAATGTACTGAAAGAGACTTTGTTTCCAGAAAGATTTAGAGAAACTTGTTCATGCTTTCATCACCAGTAGGGTGGACTATTGTAATGGTCTTCTCAGCGGCCTTCCCAAAAAGACCATAAGACAGCTCATACAGAACGCTGCTGCCAGGATTCTGAGCAGAACCAGAAAATATGAACACATCAGTTCTCAGGTCTTTACACTGGCTTCCAGTTACATTTAGGATCGATTTTAAAGTATTATTACTGGTATATAAATCACTTAATGGCCTAGGACCTCAATACATTGCAGATATGCTCACTGAATATAAACCTAACCGATCACTCAGATCATCAGGATCAAGTCAGTTAGAAAGCAAGGAGAGTCTGCTTTTAGCTATTATGCCAGCCACAGCTGGAACCAGCTTCCTGAAGAGATCAGATGTGCTCCAACAGTAGCCACTTTCAAATCCAGACTCAAAACACATCTTTTTAGCTATGCATTTACTGAATGAGCTCTGTGCTTTGTCCGAACTGCTTGCACTTTATTTTATATGTTTCAATTTAACCCTGTTTTTATTTCTGGTTTGATCTTTGTATCTTTGTACTCTTTTAATTCTTTTATACCTGTATTGTGTTTTTATTTCTTTAAATTCTTATTATAACTGTTTTAATTATCCTCTTTTTTTTATTTTATTATTTTGTTAAGGATGTCTGGGTGGAAGAGGTTGAGAGACGGGAGAGTGATCTTGTTAGCCCTGGAGCAAGGGTACTGTTTAAACGCACAGTTACCTGCCACATATTTTTAAAGTTAGCCCTGGAGTTAGGTTAGGAAAATTTGTCTGCAGGGGTACTGTTTAAACACACAGTTACCTGACAAATATAAATAGAAAAATCGTAAATCTGACTCTCCATTTTCTTCCACTCCAGATAGGGGTTATACTATTTATTTATTTATTTATTTATTCTCTTATGAATATTTTAATTCCATTTCTGTTTTTATTTCTTTTAATTCTTATTATAACTGTTTTAATTATACTTTTTTATTTTTATTTTATTATTTTGTTAAGGCTGTCTGGGTGGAAGAGGTTGAGAGACAGGAGAGCTCTGACGGATAGATCTGTATAGCCTTGGTGGTTGGTTCCAGGAAGATTTGTCTGCAAGGGTACTGTTTAAATGCACAGTTACCTGACAAATATTTTTAAAGTTAGCCCTGGAATTAGGCCAGGAAGATTTGTCTGTAAGGGTACTGTTTAAACACAGTTACCTGACAGATATTAATTGTAAAATCGTAAATCTGACTCTCCATTTTCTTCCACTCCAGATAGGGGTGATTCAGGTTATACTATATAAAAAAAAATGTATTCTCTTATGAATATTTTAATTTCATTTCTGTGCAAAGCACTTTGAATTGCCACTTTGTATGAAATGTGCTATATAAATAAACTTGCCTTCCCTTGAAAGCACATGGTAAGTGAAAGGAGGTGGGAAGGAAAAAGAAGGTACTTAAGTGCCTTACCGGTGTCCTTGCTCGATGGAGTCGCGCAGGTAGAGTCGCAGGTCTTTACCCGAGTCAGTCTTCACAAGAGAAGGCTACCGCGCCAGCGCAAACACGCTTAATTAATGCCTTTCACTACTTGAGTGAAAACAGCTGTGGACGCTTTTATAATTAGCACAAAAAAGCCAAAAGCCTGTAAATGGCTCCAATCAAAACGAAACTATGATTCACTAGGGCAACTTAAGTGCAAAGAAGCCAGCAATTACAATTGAGTTCAGCACAGTTATTTTAAACAGCCGCGGTTATAATTCAAATACAATTTATTATGCCAGTATAAATTATAGATAAGTACAAATATCGAATTAGTCCTCCTACTAGCAAGTAATATGTTGAGCAAACACAGTAGAACAGAGTATTCACAAAAACACTTATGGCTTGCGCTTCTTCACTGTCCAGACGCTTCTCCTGCGTCTGTTACAAACATTAATAACCTGTGAAAGTGCACCTTAATGTAAAGTGAACGTGTGAAGCGGTTATTAATAAGTTACAAACATTAGTAACCTGTGTAAGAACCTTAATGTAAAGTGAACACATGTGAACCATTTATTAATGAGTTACAAACATTAGTAACCTGTGAAAGTGGACCTTAATGTAAAGTGAACACCTGTGAATCATGTATTTATTAATTATTAATGCACATACAGAAGATAGTATTTTTTATTTATTTTTTTATTTTTTTACATTTTTACATTTGAACATTAACATATTAATACGCAATCAGTTATTATTTTAAATATTATGATGGTAACACTTTACAATAAGGTTGTATTAGTTAACATTAGTTAATGCATTAGTTAACATGAATTAACCATGAACAACATCTCTGTTCAGCATTAGTTAATCTTTGTTAACTTTAAATCACACATATATATATATTAATGCATCTATTCACATTAACAGCGCAATTATTTAATGCATTAGTTAACATGAACTAACCATGAACAATGCCTGTAGCTTTACTGTTTTTGTAAGGCTATCTTACTGTACATATTTACATTAGTTTACATAGAAGTTGACACACACCAAGGATGAACTAACTCACCAGCTCACTCTAAAGGTAAAAATGCTGTTGTGTACCTTATCAACGTTATTAAACAAAGCATGTAATAATGGTTTTTGAGAACCTTATCAAGTGTACACTATTTCAACATTTACTGATGTGTTAACATTTGTAGGTTCATTACAAAGCAGTAAATAATAATAAATGCTTTGTTAATGGAAAGTCATGTTAA
Organism: Rhinogobio ventralis; assembly: GCA_039654625.1. Lineage (NCBI taxonomy): Eukaryota > Metazoa > Chordata > Actinopteri > Cypriniformes > Gobionidae > Rhinogobio > Rhinogobio ventralis. The sequence continues at coordinate 28,739,601 of CM077206.1, read as the reverse complement.
TAAAGAGTCTACAAATGTTAGTAACACATCAGTTAATGTTGGAATAGTGTACACTTTACAATAAGGTTCACACATTTCATTAATAAATGCTTTGTTAATGGTAAGTCATGTTAATTAAAGTCTACAAATGTTAGTAACACATCAGGTAATGTTGAAATAGTGTACACTTTACAATAAGGGTCACAAAATGTAAGTAATTATAGTAAAGTGCGTATAAACATGAACAACCTATCCGTTGATATTCAGGGTTTACACTTTAGAATTAGGTTTACCAACAGCCCAAAATCAATGGCTTATTGAATAATGTTGATAAGGTACACAACTGAATTTTTACCTTTAGAGTGGTGTGTGTCAACCGCTATGTAAACTAATATGTAAATAAAGTATGTACAGTAAGATAACCTTACAAAAACAGTAAAGCTACAGGCATTGTTCATGGTTAGTTCATGTTAACTAATGCATTAACTAATTGCACTGTTAACATGAATAGATGCATTAATATATGTGTGAGTTAACGTTAACAAAGATTAACTAATGCTGAACAGAGGTGTTGTTCATGGTTAGTTCATGTTAACTAATGCATTAACTAATGTTAAATAATACAACCTTATTGTAAAGTGTTACCATTATGATAAAGGCCACTGTAACCTGAGCATCTGGCCATCCACACTTACAGTAACGTAACATGCGCGTTACATAGGGAGCGCCGGAGCGGTTATTTGTGTAAGGTAACTACAAACTAACACAGCCATTACACAATTAATATAAACACTTGAAAAACATAGTCTGCAGCGATGTCACCTCAGTTAGCTTACCCATCAAATCAGTAAAACTTAAAATTTCGCTTCAGAGCAGTGGCTTTACCTTTATCGGATGCTTACTAGCGCCAACTCCTGTCACACGCCAGAACACGCATGCTTTAGTGATGTGATTAACTTATTATTAAATGGTTTACATGTGTTCATTTCACATTAAGGTGCACTTTCAGAGGTTTTTATCTTTGTAACTCATTAATAAATGGTTCACATGTGTTCACTTTGCATTAAGGTGCATTTTCACAGGTTACTAATGTTTGTAACTCATTAATAAATGGTTCACATGTGTTCACTTTACATTTCAAAATAAAGTTTGATAATTTCATCTTGATAAGCAAGAAATCAGTTTTATACACTGCTGTGGATAGGCATGAGCCTTTTGTGAAATATCATGGGTAAGACAGTAACTTCTGGTAAGGAACATCTTAAGAAAATTGGTATGAGATATTAATGAGAACAACACGCTTCAGTCTCACTAAGATAGTCTATTTTTACTGCATCATGAAATAAATCAGGAATCTGGTTTTGAGTTAAATAAGTATGAATAAATACATTTATTAAGCATTTATAACATGAGTTAAAAAGGGCTCACTATTTGGCAGGTATTGCGTTAAAGTCACCCTTTTTATTTATGCCGTTATAACTGCTTATCAACGATCTATAATGCATTTGTAAATGAGTTATTAGTCATTAACAAACACCTTTATAAACCCTTTACAAAGGGAACCTTAATGTAAAGTGTTACCGATTTTTTGCTAGCAGTGTCTTACCTGCCACAGAGGTGGTGTCATCCCAGACAAAGACATCCACCCACAACATGGCACAAAAGTTAATGGGCTTCTATTTTATTTAATGTTATACTCATATTGAAACATAGAATGCTAATATGTGATAAGTTGGTCAAAATAGCTTAAATGTGGGTCTGCAAAGAGAGCATTGAGTATGTTTAAGGTTACAACATTTCAGTACTTGATATGTCGTCACCTTTATTTATATTATTTATTTATGCTTTTTACAATACAGATGGTTTCATTATGGATCAATCTTTCAGACATTCAACATTTTCAGACTGTGGCCAGTAGTTATTACTCCAGTGCATGGCATGAAGTGGGAGATAGATGGGATGCAAAGACTGTTGTGAGACAAATCATTAAGTGTAGAGACTGACTCCTTCATGTACTAGTTGCTCTCATGTTTAGAATAGATATATTAGGATCTATTGAATGCCGAAATGACATAAATTTTTGGAGGGGAGAGTATGGGACTCATAATGACATTCCCTGCAATGTTAACGTTCATTGTGTAAAAAAAGTATCCCCGCCCCCTTGTCTTTATTTTATTTTATTTCATTTCATTTTGGTTGTTGTTATGTGTTCCAGATTTATGATTGTTTTAATGCATCAAATAAATCAAGGTCGATGTACATGCATAAAACCTTGTTTCATTGTGGAGTAATGTTCAAACAGGCATGTTGTTAAAGCAATCCAACAGTAGAGTGCTTCAGCAGAAGAAAGATGTCTGCGAGCAATTGAAGCAGAATAATAGTGTGTTATGGTTGTAGATCTATATGTGTAATGTAAATTAGCAAACAAAATGAAAGGAACACATTTTTCACACTTGGAACTTAATTCATTTGTGCGTAACAATTATATTTCCCAAATTTGGAATAAAAACACTGAACTCAATGCAAATCTGTGATAATTAAATATATCTTTCTCCATCATTTATTGTTGTTTATTTCATTGGCCTGCAGTCCTTTAGTTGTTGCATCATCCTGTACCTTATCCTCTTCTGTAAAGGCCAAACAAGGACACACACCTTGCAAATCTGTTAGTAATTGTTTGGGGTACTGCAAATTAGCCTTAAACTTAGCAAAATTGTTCTACCATAATAGTGTATTTTGCTATTCTGCAGTTCCAAACATTATGTGAGAGATAGACTAAGAGGTTTGTGCATGCACTCATGAAGAATGAGACAATGTTGTTTTACTCTTTAATCATTCACACACTGTTGGATTTTTCCACTCTCCACTGTAATTTTGTTTGTAGTGGGAGAGAATCTTTTTCTGTTAGTTTGTTTCTTCTCTCTTCATTAGACAGAAGCTGAGCTTCCCACAAGTCCACTATGACAATGAAAGGCAAAAGGGGCTCATTAATGTTATGCAGTACTACTTGGGCTCTGTAACTACATGCATTTGTTGTAATTTAACGAAGTATTTCTATTTACCAGACCTTCAGAAATATGCTTTGTTCAAGGTAAGGCACTATATAAATTAAAAACTTTATAACCATTACTCCATTACTTACACAGTCCATTAGTTATTTCTATAACATAAAAATAATGTTAAAGTTAAAATTTAAATAACTACTGATTCTTTTTTAAATGTCTATTTTAATAACTAAACTAAAGGTTTGTAAAACAAACTAATACCACACAACTCAAATCCCTTGCTAATATACTAGTTACTTATGTTTGCAAAACATTAATTGGGTGAATAGAAACTCTGAAGACAAATAAATCATAAATCCCATTTGTAGGTTTTCTGTAGGTTTTTTCCTGACACCAGTTTCACTTACCCAGATTTGATATACAGCCATGGACTTTAAAGTTATGAATATACTTGATTGTGTGATTTTCCAATCAGAATCAAATATTCCAGAAAGCGTTGTGTAATAACTACAATACTTTTATAGCTCTATACCAGGGGTGGCCAACGTCAGTCCTGGAGAGCCACAGGCTGTTTCTCAATATGCGTTCTGGTGTTCTTTCCAGAATGTTGTGCAAATTTACTGCAACAATGGAGCCGTGAACTTAACATACTTTTGAAAATCCAGCGTTTAGTTGATCCTGGTAAGCGCTCATTGTCACAGTTGTAAACACGACGGCGTTCTTCTTCCACGAGGGAGTTTGGCGTGACTGCATTTGTTTCCAAGAATTAAGAATTAAGTTAAAGAACGCAACACACGTCTCGCGGACATCCTGTAGAATTCAGATGACAACTTCGAAACTCCTGAAGTATTACCAAATAAGTGTGCCATATACATCAGACGTTCAGCCAACGGTCTGTGGCCGTGACATCTAAGGCTGAGACTATGTTCTTGTGAAACATCATCAGTCGCTGCCAAGTACTGTTCCAATTCAAAGATCGCATCTAACCAAGTACTGTTCAAATCCCCAGATGTATTCTTGATCCGCCCCTTTTATCGAGGATGCATTGAGAGGTGACTTGTGTGGAGTCAGCCAAGTATCCCAGAATGCATCTTATACCAACCAGCAATCGTCAATCATCGCAGGAGAAAACCTGTCATTTAAAAAAAACTACTGTTATTGTGTCACAAAATGTAGTTAAGAGTTTTTCAGGCGACAATGTAGTGGTTTAAAGCTCAAACCTGTAGTTTATTTATTAAAATTGCGCTTATTTAAAAATTTTATCAGATGTTTTCGGAGTTGTGAGATCCAATGAGATTGAGCCGAGAACAGCCTTAACTTGGCTAGTCCTTCTGACGTTTGCCGCTGGCTCTGATGTCTCTGTTGTGGTTAAACATGAGATATAATTTGTATTGGCATATCTAAATTGGCAATCTTTGGTCTCATGAATCTATAATTTGTTCTATGGCAAATTTTATTACAGAGAAGATAATTAGTGTACATATGTTATAAATATACATGCAGTGAAGATAATCAGTCGCCCTGGATAAGATAATCAAGATAATCGTTGCCTGAATCATATTTGTGTGGCTGCTAATATATTTAAGATTTTTTTAAATGAAAACAAAAAGAAGCAGACTGGTGTTTTTTATTGTTGCCTAAAATATACAGATAACCGGAGTAACCAGATCAAGCCGAGTGATGCTATCAAAAATGCTGCTGTTCCACTTGCAGAATTACCAGACTTGCGTCCTCCCGTCCTCGGGAGTTCGTTCTCCTGAAACCGAACTACCAAGAAAGCAAGTCCGAACTTTGCGAACTTGGTATTGATAAACACCCACCGTCCTGTAGAGTTTTGCTCCAACCCTAATCAAACTTGAACAAGCTAATCAAGGTGTTAAGGGTTACTAGAAAGCTATAGGAGGGTGAGTTTTTATCAAAACGCTGCAGGACTGTGTCTCTCCAGGACCGACGTTGGCCACCCCTGCTCTATACTATTTTTGTATGCATTATATAATTTATACAATATTGCTAACTTGGCTTATTTATGTCTATTGTTTTTTCCCTGAAAAAACATGACTGAGAACTCTGTTAAGAGCTATGAAAGAGCAACCTCTCTCTCTCTCTTGATAATTGCACACCCATTAATTTTCAAAGCATTTTAGTCAATTAGTTCAGGATGTATAGTTTAAATTAAATGGAAAATTAGCCAAACTAAATTAGTATTTTACTTAAACATTAAATATTCACAGATTTAGCAACCCACCATGAATCAACAATATAAGCGTATGAGAGTATTTTTGTGCATGTGTATGAAACAGTTGCTAGAATTAATTTGAAAACATTCACACAGATGTCAGTAATTTACTCTCTGGGTTGCTCTTAGAAATGCATGGCACAATCAGTGTTAGAAGAACAGGACGATATTAAATGTTCATATGCAAAAAGTAAAAAGGTTATCTGCTTTCCTCTCTCATATTCAAAAGATACACAAGTGGTCATGAAAGGACAGTGAGAAAATTAATTTTACTGCAACAATCAAAGGTTTGTCTAGCCAATAAGCTGCTATAAAGTGCACCTAGTGTTACCTTGGCAACATCTCTGGCAAATTGCTGAGACCTGTAATTAAATTTATCTGAACCAAAATAAATACTTTTTGTTGTTTCCTTTTTCCAATTTGAGTTTATCTTCTGTCTTTACTCAAAAGTTGAGAGAAAATTGAACATAAAGGCAAGTAGAAAATCTTAATTACCTTCTCAGCAAAATGCTCACTTGGAGACAAAAGGCAACATAAGTGGGTTACACTTTGGTTTGTCAGTCCACTTTAGACATTCTACTAAGTATAATTTAGATTATTAGTAGACTGTTAGGTTAGGTTTAGGATTATAGGGTTCGGGTTAGTAAATTAAGTTGACATTTATTTTCAAAGTTACTTATAGTCACTAGACTGTCTGTTGGCGGACAATCAAAATAAAGTGTTAGCAGATATTTAGCAGACAGTCTACTAATAATCTAATGACATGTAGGTACAAAGTTACTCATAGTTAGTAGAATGTCTAATGTAACAGAGGGTAGATGCTATTTAAAATATAAATAGTGGTGTAAAAAAAGTGTAAATAACAACAAACAGCATTTTAGACAGAAGATTATAGTACAGAGGAAACTTCTGATGACTCATCTACTGATGCGTCTTCATTGGCCAGTTTTGTAAGAAGCCCTTAGATATTATGGTGTCTTTGAATGAAAGTAAAGGGCCTAGTCAGTCTTGAAAAGGTACAGCATTTTTGGAGCATTACAAAAGGCAAACGGAATGTGTTGATAGATGTTTTTTTTTGGGGGGGGGGGGGGGGGGGGGTGGGGTCGGATCGTGTTCGGATCGTAAACTTTGGAGCGGAGTCGGCACGTTTCTTAATGAGGGAAAAGGGGGAAGGAGATTTATCAAGTCAGGACTTTTCACAGATTGAAAAAAGATTGTACACTAGATCTAAACTACGTGCAGATCAAAATGTAACTAAAATATTAAAAGAAAAAAAACTAGACTAAGTTGTTTCTTTTTGTGCAATTTATGATTGGGTTTCTATACATTTTATTTATAACTGATTTGATGCATAAGGCATAAGGCTCTGCTCTCGTTTGTTGAAGGCGAAGAGGTCAAAATAACGGCACGGTTATGACTGTAACCTCGGTTCCCCTTAAGAGGGAACAAGACGCTGCATCGAGAATCGACGCTATGGGAACGTTCTGCATGATTGCGGCGTGAAGCACGTGTGAAATCAGTCCAATGGCATAGGCGGGTGACGTCATGACCAGGAAGCTATAAAGCGCACCCAGACCAAACAATGTCAGTTTCTGATAGGCCGAAGCAAGTCGATCATAGGCACAGCAGAAGTATGGAGGGCGACGCAGCATCCCTCTTCAGGGAACTCGCGCTGCATTGAGAATTGACGCAGGGGTGAAGCCCAAAACTAGGTTGTAAACCTGCCGAATGGGAGCGGAAAGGATCAGCCCGCCGCATCACCCTCTTGTGGGGGTACCCCTATTAAGAGTCTGAAGCCTCCATCACTCCTGATCTGACGCACCACGGAGGAAACAGCAAAAGGGTTCTTCCCAAAGACACCACCCAAAGGTACCATCCAAAGGTGCATGGTAAGCTGGTAAGGCTGCCACGTAACTAGAGTAGATGGGAATAATCCTGGCATAACATGAGTAGCCAGTTTGGTGCCCGGAAGCGGATGACCGGCAGGGAACAACCGAACTAAAACCCGCTGGAGACCACTGCACCCTAAATCACACGAGGTGGCAGGGTTGCCACCTCGTGTGGCAACCCTGGGCACCGTATAATGAGGGTTGACCATTTACCCCTGGGGGGACTGCCCTCATGCAGCCTTCTCAGAGATAATGACGGCCCTCAGATCCATCTTACCCCAGAATACTCTGTACCTAAGCGAACCAGCCTCTCAAGACTGGTCTCTGGCACAATTCGAGTAGCCAAATCGGGACCCTGAAGCGGATGACTGGCAGGGAAGAACAAACTGACTCCTCTGAAACCCTCATTAGAGGGGCAAGCATCCCAGCACCGCCACGTTTCTGGGCGGACACTGAGATATGTGCTCACCAGAGACCACTACACCCTGAAGCACAAAAGGTGGCAGGGTTGGCCGAATGGCCCCCTGAGGGCACCGAAGCGAAATGGGCACCGTGTAATGAGGTGTTGAACACTTCCCCCTGGAGGGAACTGCCCTAATGCAGCCTTCTTGGAGATATTGACAGTCCTCAGATACATATTACCCCGAAAAGACTTCGTACTAAAACAACCAGCCTCTTGAGGGCTGAGGGCACCAAAGGGGGATGGGCACCGTAAAAAGAGGTGTAATCCATTTCCCTCCGGAAGGGCCCTCAGAAGTCTGACACCACTGATGTCAGAACGTTTTCGCCGAAGCCTTCTTCGAGAAAATGACGGTCCTCATATCTGTCTTACCCAGAAAAGACTTCAGCTAATAGCGCCGAAGGGAGATAGGCACCGTATGATGAGGTTTTATCCATTTCCCCCTCAGAATTGAATGCAGCCAAAAACAAACAGACAAGTAAAGATTAGATTAGATTAGATTAGATTAGATTCAACTTTATTGTCATTACACAAGTACAGGTACAAGGCAACGAAATGCAGTTTAGGTCTAACCAGAAGTGCAATAGCAGCAAGTGCAGGATATACAGTGGTTTCATAAGTGCAGGACATGAATATGTACTGAATATATATAAAGATGGCTATTACTATAAATAGAATTTTACAGGTTAATATGTACTATGAATATAATATACAGATGGCTATTACTATAAACTGAATTTACAGATAGATATGTACTGATAATATACAGATGGCTATTACTATAAACAGAATTTACAGATAGATATGTACTGAATATAATATACAGATGGCTATTACTATAAACAGAATTTACAGATAGATATGTACTGAATATAATATACAGATGGATATTACTATAAACAGAATTTACAGATAGATATGTACTGAATATAATATACAGATGGCTATTACTATAAACAGAATTTACAGATAGATGTATATAATGATATGTTAGGCTAAGTTGGGCAGTATAGCAATGGACGATATAGTGCAAATGAGCATATTCCAGTTAGGTATAGTAGTGCAAGATGCATATATGTACAGGTGTTACTGTAATAAACAGTCAATAGTGCAAATGAACATCCAGTAGTGCAAATAACAAAGTGAAGGCAGATGTGAGGGGGGAGAGGAAGGTTAGCAGTATATAAGGGGAGTGGGATGAACGAGGGTTAGAGTTCAATAAAGAGACAGCTCTGGGAAAAAAAACTGTTCTTTAGTCTGCTGGTCCTGGTCCGGAGGCACCTGAAACGCCTACCGGAGGGCAGGAGAGAAAACAGTTTGTGGGCTGGGTGAGAGGAGTCCTTAAGGATGCTGCGAGCTCGATGCAGACAGCGTTTCCTCTGGATGTGGTCGATGGCAGGTAGTGGAGTCCCTGTGATGCGTTGGGCGGTTTTCACCACCCGCTGCAGTGCCTTGCGCTCTGCAACAGAGCAGCTCCCATACCATACTGTAACACAGTTGGTCAGGATGCTTTCTATTGCGCAGCGATAGAAGTTCACCAGTATAGCCGAGGATAGCTGATTCTTCCTCAGTGTCCTCAGGAAGAAAAGACGCTGGTGAGCCTTCTTGACCAGGCTGGAGGTGTTGGTTGTCCAGGACATGTCCGCCGAGATGTGGATCCCCAGGAACTTGAAACTGGAGACACGCTCAACAGCCATTCCATTGATGTGGATGGAGTCGTGTGTGCCTCTTGACTCTTTCCTGAAGTCCACAATGAGTTCCTTCGTTTTGGTGGTGTTGAGGAGCAGATTGTTTTCAGTGCACCATGTGGCCAGGTGCTGGATCTCCTCCCTATAGGCAGTCTCATCGTTGTTGCTGATGAGTCCAATCACCGTAGTGTCGTCCGCAAACTTGACGATGGAGTTAGATCCATACACAGGCTTGCAATCAGAGGTGAAGAGGGAGTAGAGAAATGGGCTTAGCACACAGCCCTGTGGTACACCAGTATTAAGTGTGATGGAGGTGGAGCAGGTGGAGCCTGATCGAACATTCTGGGGTCTGTTGGTCAGGAAGTCCAATATCCAGTTGCATATTGAGGTGTTGATGCCCAGGTCTCCAAGTTTGGCTATTAACTTGGTTGGGATAACAGTATTTAATGCTGAGCTGAAGTCAACAAACAGCGTACCTGCATACGTGTTCTTATTGTCCAGATGTGTGAGCACAGAGTGCAGTGCCAAGGAAACTGCATCCTCTGTGCTCCTATTGCTACGGTAGGCAAACTGGTGTGAGTCCAATGTGGATGGTAGAGAGTCTTTTAGATGTGCCAAGACCAGCCGCTCAAAGCACTTCATAACGATGGGTGTGAGTGCTACAGGGCGGTAGTCGTTAGGGCACATCGGGCTAGAGTGTTTTGACACTGGCACAAAAAGTGCATTTAAAGCATGTTGGTACAGTTGCTTGGGCAAGAGACAAGTTGAAAATGTCTGTAAAAACCCCAGCGAGCTGCTCTGCACATGCCCTGAGTACGCGTCCAGGGATGTTGTCTGGTCCAGCAGCCTTGTGCGGGCTGATTTGGCACAGTGCATTGCAGACATCTGTGGAGGAGAGTGTGATTGTTGAGTGGTCAGCTGAGGGTTTGGCCTTGGTGGCAGTTTCTCTGTTGTCCCTTTCAAAGCGAGCATAAAAGTAATTTAGCTCGTTCAGGAAGTTGATATCAGTGGCTGCGGGGGTGGAGTGGGTGGGTTTGTAGTCACTGATGGCCTGAATGCCCTGCCACATGCGTCGAGGGTCAAAGATGGAAAAGTGTCCCTCTATCTTTAGCTTGTAGCAGTGCTTGGCCTCTTTGATGCCCCTCTTCAGGTTTGCTCTGGATGTGCTGTAGGCTTGTGCATCTCCTGATCCGAAGGCAGCATTGCGTGTCTTCAACAGGAGTCGCACTTCCCTGTTCATCCATGGCTTCTGATTAGGGTATGTGGTGATCTGCTTCTGGGTTGTAACACTGTCAGTGGTGGTATTGATATAATCCAGTACAGAGGAGGTGTAGCAGTCAATGTCTGTGTGAGAGCCACTGGTGGCTTGGGAAGCAAACATACTCCAGTCTGTGTGTAGAAACCTTTCCTGGAGTATGCAATCTGCCCGCTCAGGCCACACCTTGATTGTCTTCACTGATGGCTTCACACGGTTGATGAGGGGTGCATATTTGGGGGTGAGGAACAAAGAAAGGTGATCTGACTGTCCCAGGTGGGGGAGGGGTGTCACAACGTAAGCTCCAGCCATGTTTGTGTAAACATGGTCTAAAGTTTTGTTTCCTCTGGTGTGACAGGAAACATGCTGGTGAAATTTCGGTAGCACTGACTTTAAGTTTGAATGATTGAAATCACCAGCAACAATAAACGCAGCTTCCAGGTGAGCCGTCTATTGTTTACTGATGGCTGCGTGAAGTTCTTTCATAGCAAGCTTAGCATCAGCTTCCGGGGGAATATAGGCTGCAGTTATAATGGTGGAAGTGAACTCCCGCGGTAGATAAAACGGTCTACATTTAACCATGAGAAACTCAAGGTTAGCTGAACAATGTCTCCCAACAATAGCAGAGTTTGTGCACCAAGCTTTGTTAATGTAAATGCACAATCCACCACCTCTGGTCTTACCGGAGCCATCTAATGTTCTATCCGTTCGGAGTGTGTGGCGTCCCGCTAGCTCAATAGCGTTGTCCGGTATTCCGCTGTTTAACCATGTTTCCGTGAATATTAAAACGTTACAGTTCAAAAATCTCTTGCTGTGTGTGATACTGAGTCGAATCTCCTCCATTTTGTTCACCAGCGACCGTACATTGGCAAGGAAAATGCTGGGTAAAGAGAGCCGGTGTGGTGTTAGCTTTAGCTTAGCTCTTAGTCCTCCGCGCTTCCCCCGCCTTTGTTTACGATCTCGACGCCGCCTGCGAGCACTTCCGCCTGGACGGGTAGAGTGCATAGCATCGGGTGTTCTGGTGATCTCAGGAAGGAGTCGAAGGTTGTCCATAAAACTGTCAGAAATTCGCAAACCAATATCCAAAAGCTCACATCGGGTGTACGATGTAAAGGCACAACTGTTCTGCACGAACAGACCCGAAATGAGCAAGAAATATACCGCAACATTGCAGAATCTGGAGAGACCCCGAGCCTCGCGATGTACTCGCGCCGCCATCATGTTTCAATATCGGTCTTAAACACGGTCTTGATGAGAGGCTGAATAGTGTATTAATATTATTCATAAAATTATTAATAGCGTATTAATAATTTCCACAAAATCAGATGAGTAATTGACATTTAATTCCTCAAAATTAATTCCTGGTCATGATGTCACCCGCTTATGCCATATGCCATGCAGAGCGTTCCCATAGCGTCAATTCTCGACGCAGTGCGAGTTCCCTTGATAGGGAACTGAGCCTTCTCAGCCTGTCTGCCCTGCGTATAAGGAACTGTTCGAGGTTATGTAATGCACCTCAGCCAGATCAGATCTGTCTTGGAGGCATGAGAAGGAAGGAGTCATTCGTGACAGATTAGATGAGCGATTTCTGGACATAAACGCCCGACTCCCATGAGCCTTACCTTTGTTCAGTGTGTAACTTTGGGGAATCTGGAGGGTCAGGAGAGTCAGCTTTGTTAGTGCTTAGTCACAGCCGATAGGGCATGCATTCCCCTCAGCATGGCGGAGTGGGTATTTGTTCCCCATAGTGTCCTTTTCAGACGCAGTGCGAGTTCCCATTCAAAAGGGAATGTCTCAGGTTACAAACGTAACCTAGTTTCCCTGAGAATTGGGAACAAAACATTGTGTCTTGTTGCCATGCTTTTGGGGTTCCTGTCACATCTCCTTCAGATGAAGAAGGGGATGACGTGTTCCTCAGGCACCCTTTTATACTCACAGTCACATTGGTTTAAAGGGGTGGTTGATCAGCTTTTTTCAAAGGCTTGATTGTATTTATGGGGTGCACTGTAAAATGGGTTTATGCTTCGTTTAAAAAAAAAAAAAAACATTATTTTTCACATTTTACCTTTATTCTACAACCAATATACGTGAACATTATGCTTCACAAATCACTCACAATTCATGTAATTGTTATAACTAGTTGATTGAAAGTATGCCTTGTCTGGTATGGGTGTAAATCTTGGTTCATAATTCAGAAGATGGCTTGATTGAAATCTGTGTAGAAGGCATCATATTCTTATAAAATACATCATGTCTAAACTGTACTCTCTGCCTAGAGTGGGAAGTTAAGAGACCACAGATAACAGGTCATTTGTTGGGAGAGGTGGAGAAACAAACACCTCTGAACCAAAGATGATACCTAATTGGTCAGAACTCATCCAGGAGGATGGGCAGACATTTGAGTTTAAAATCTCAGAACACACAAAGAAGAAGACGAAGAGACCATTAGACAGAGTTAGAGACAATGACATGACGAACAGATGATCAGGCGATCGAGGCAGATCAAGATCAGAGAAAATGGGTTAATAATTTCATTCAAGCCATCTAAATACTCTCGTCTCACTTTCCTTTCTGTTACTCTTTCCGTTAAGTCTCGTGTTCTAAGTTAAGTTTTGCCACAGTTTCGATCAACGATTCTACAGCAAAGCCCACTTCAACTTCAAACCTCATCGACCACGACAAGACTGTCAGTGAATCAAAGAACCTGGGAAACCCCTCTCCAGCCAGGACCAAGGGAATCCCAATTTAAAGAAGACACAAATGCAAGTAATAATTACAGATTCTAACTGAACTTGTGCATTAATATCAAATTTAATAACCCCACCTACGAAACGATAGGAGGATTAAATTAATGATTGGTGGTTCGTTCAGGTCATGTGTTATGAATGCATATATTGCTAGAAACTTTGGATTTCATCATTTCACTCTCTTAAAACTCATCCTTTCCTCTCTTTCTTTTTTTCTGCAACTTGTATGAATGTGTGTGTGCGTGTGTTTGTGTTAGATATTAGTTTTATGTGTTAGAGTAATCAATAAAGTTTTGATCGCTACTGACTGTATAGCACCGTTAGTTTTGTCTTTATAGAACAAGTACAGCCAAATATCTGTCGCCTGAACAATAAGACCATTATGAAGACTAACCATGGATTTATTAGTGTCCAACCAAATCAAACACAGAACAATGTTTAGCGTGCTTGTTTTTACACTGATCACTTAAACGCCAACAAACAATAACATTCGAAGTTCGCTAGTAGGATTAAAAAGAAGTTTGTAGGTGTTTGTCGGATAAATTTAAATTAGCAATTAGTTAACTGGCTAGCGGAGCCAAACAGTGTTTCCCTTTGTTTACGTCATTGCTATAGCATGAATAGTTTCTATCACTATTTTATGGAAATCACATCAACAAAGAATAAAACATACTTACAGGTTGTGGCCCATAAACAACAGCTTCTGCTTTTAAAGTGGTAACTGCTCCATCTTTGAGGGCAAGCTTTTTTTGTGAACCTGGCATTGAACTCGCACTGATTGAGGAAGCTGTCCTCTGTAAAATGTGCAGCACACAGAGCTATATTTGGAGTATAATGTTCAGGAACGGAGTTTAAAATAAGTTGTAACCATTGTTCCAATCCAGTGTCCATAGGAAGGCCGAACAAAGAGGACTGCAATTGGGGTGAAAATGGCAGCGTTTCGACGGCATGGCAACAACACTACTACATAACTCTTCCTCTTCTCAACATGGCCTTTGTTGCGTGTTTCTGGGGACGGGGGTCACATCTCAGAGGTTAATGTTGTGATTAGTAATTAATTAGTAATTCTTTATAATTTGTCATAGTTACCTATTAGTTCTTAGTGATGCCAATCTCCTTCAGTAATTATTGATTACCTAATAAGGAACTATCTTAGTCCTAAATTCAGTATTACTTACTGATTAGTTAATATCTATATTAGTTAATAGTAGTAGCTGAAGTGTTAATGTAGTACTACTCATTAGTCCTGCATTACTTCCTGCATAGTTACTTATTAATGACGGACCATTATTTTAAAGTGTTACCAGTTAGTTTCTTCATATGAGCCACTTGAATGCTGAAAAAACTTAAATGTACCTGTGCTGTTATACTAAATACCAGTACTTTTTGAACACTGCTTGGCCAATCAGATCTGAGCAACTACTCTAACTGTGGTATAATTATATTTATTTTAATATTAAAATATATTTAAATTAATCAGTGCTACTCAGGTTTTGTATGTGTTCAAGGATGTTGCAATGCATTTCTAATATAGTGAAGTTATAAGTGCTGCTTGAAAGTTTGTGAACCCTTCAGATATCCATTGTTTTTGTGTAAAAAAAGTTAAAATAACCTTATCAAATGTACATCTAAACCCCAATTTGTGAAGCATACTTTCCAAATGATGGGCACACACAAAACAATAAAAAATATATATTGTCATTATTTCTTTAACAGAAGTGGTTTATCTCACTGAAAATTTGACTTGTGCAGAAGTATGTGAACCTTTTTATTTAGTAGATTGTGGCACCTCCTTTTGCAGCCATTACTTCAACCAAACATCTTCAGTAACTAATGACCAGTCTCTCACATATGCCTTTGGATTTTTGACCACTCCTTCTTGCATAACTCAGCCAGGTAAGAGAGGTTGGAGGGACATCTGGCATGTACCACCCACTTTAGGTCTAGCCACAACATTTTTATTGGATTGAGGCCTGGACTTTGACTAGGCCAATCCAGAGAACGAATCTTCTTTCTTTTAAGCCATTCCTTGGTGGTTTTGCTTGATTGCTTTAGGTCGTTGTCTTATTGCATCACCCATTTCAGCTCCCTGACTGACGGCAGGAGATTCTCATCAAGAAATTGTTGATAGGCCTGAGAATTCAAGTTTCCCTGGATAATATGGAGTCGTCCAGGCCCGGAGGCAGAAAAGCAGGCCCAGACCTTCACATTTCCACCACCATGCTTCACTGTTGGGAGGAGGTTCTTTGCTTGGAATTCAGTGTTGGCTTTTCTCCAAACATGGCGGTTTTGATTATGACCAAATAAATCTATTTTGGACTCATATGACCAGAGAAGGGACTTTCAAAAGGCCCCTGGCTTGTCTAAATGCTCTTTGGCAAAGTTGAAACAGGCAGCTTTGTTCTTTTTTTTTTTTTCCTTCTAGAAATCCTCCCATAAATGTCATGTCTGTTAAATTTTCGTCTGATTGTAGACGCATGTACATTTACCCCAGATGCTGCCAGAGAGGTCTGCAACACTCTAGAGGTCATGTGTGGGTTGGTCTTTACCTCATTTATTATTTTTCTGGTGTTTCTTGATGGGGTCCACTTCTAGGCAGAGTTGTGGTCATGTTGAATGCCATTTGTAGATGATTTGTCTTACAGTGGATGGATGGAGCTGGAATCTTTTGGAGATGGTCTTATAGCCTTCGCCAGACTGCTGGGCTGTCATCACCTTCTTCCTGATGTCCTCGGATATCTCCTTTCCTCTTGGCATTGTTGGTCTTTGTGGGTACACAGTGGTTTGGTTGGTGTTTCCCAACCCCTTTCTTAAGGATGTCTAATTTGATTGTCCTGCTTAACCGATTAATTTAGCACCCAAATGTGTTTCACCTGAATCTGTTACCCACTTGACTTTACCAATGCAGCTTTAATATTAAAAACTGGTGATAAAATATGAAAATCATGGTAAAACAACAGAAAACTCAGAAAACTGCTCAAGGGGTTCACAAACTTTCAAGCAGCACTGTAGATATGTCCCGCTTGAAATATAAGAAGCACTAAGGAGCTCCGTAGTGGCCATGTTAATCGAAATATAGCTTCTCTCTGTATTTTAACATCATAGCTAAATTATTAAAAACTTCATACTGTTTCACATTCACACAGAACACATTAATTCTCAGAGCTCATTTTATGAGCTCATGAATAACACAAATAGTTGACCCTGTCCTCCTGTGACAAAGTTACCTTTTAAGAAAATATAAAGAGAAGGTGACTTTCTAATGTGTGTTTATAAAATGGACAGTTATGGTCTTTGATTATGATTGGCTGAGCCTCTCCGCATTGTGCCCAACAAAGCCCCTTAGCTGGTCTAAAATCACTTTTAAACCACGACTTCTTGGGATTTACACTTTTTTTGATTACTTCCTTGGTGTTGTTACAGGTTTTTTTTTTTTTTTTCATGGAACTGTGCTTTTTGCATTTGTAGCCTACGTCAAGCACTGTGACCCCTGCATCTAAAGGTAATTTAAATGAAGGAAATGAGAGAGCAAGGGTTGGATAACAAGCACGAAAGAAATAATGAAAGTCTTTGTTCTTAACTGCCTCATATTAAGGCCTTGTGAGAAATGACTCCATCTAATTACAAACCGCATTTTAACAACAGCAAATAGATCTTTAGTAATGAGGAAAGAATTAAAGCTCTGGAAAAAAGTAATCCGCACAACGTGTGAAAAAAATCCTGAAACTGGTCATGCTGAGAGAAAATTTAAACTTGTTGTGATCCTATCACAGCTAGTGAAGGGCTTGAGATCTGTTTATGTGGTGCTATCAGTGTTTTTTCCAGAATAATTAGTTAAATGGCTTTCAAAACAGTAGTTTTTCCATTCATAAGCTACTTTTCCCAATGCTGTTTTTAATGTCACACTGTATTGCACATGCAACTTCCCTGCTGACAGAGATAAGCACAAATACATTAAAATGTAAAAAATACCTGTTTAAACAGATCAAAATAAAATGTAAAATACTTTGTGGAAAAATGCATCTAACAACAAATTGTGTTTTGCATCTTTAAAATACACAAATACATTCAATTAAGTGTCACTATTAGGCTGAAATTTGTCCAGACCTATACATTTTTAAGCTGCTTAGAAAGTTACCTCTGCCCTTCCCCTACCCAGTAGGTACAATTTTCAGCGATAGCTAGTAAACTTGATAATGATCTTTATTCTAGCATATAGCTGGCTGCTGACTAGTTTTGATTTACTCACTGTTGATATGCTTTGCATTGATTGGTGAGGAGCATGCTAGCTAACTGAATATTTTAATGGAAATTAAATAACAGTTAATAGTATTTATGATGTTTTTTGCAACAAGCAGAATCAACAATCACATCCTCACCTTATCTTATAAAAAAAATAAATAAATTGGGATCGACTTGAAAAATATAAGAATTGATTCCAAACTAATATTTCTGATTCTTATTGCAACAACACATATTTTCTGTCAGTGACCATGTGTGATTTCTAGGGATTACTAACTGAACACAAGAATTGATGAATTCTTTTTGGAATAAAGTCCCAGCGCATATTTATTAGTAGGATCACTCAATGCTATATGTAGCCATTCCCCTTGACATCTGTACCTTACACACATGATAGTTGGGGATGGGGACCCGAAGTAGTTGGTAGGGAGTCAGCAGCTTAAAGTCACCATGATATAAAAATTGACAATTCTTTAAATAAAAATAAAAAAATCTCTTCTCTGATGACATTTTTACTGCCGCGAGGGCGACAACATGTCACTCGCACAAGATCACAGCAATAGCAAACCACAACAATCCAACCATCCAATCAATTCCCCTTGGACAAAATCAAGTCTACATTTTTTCTTGTTAGGACGATTCCAAGGGCCCACACACTTTTGGGGCCCCCAGCGATCGCAGATCCAATATAAAGTATTTGCTCTGGCTCTTGTTTTAAATTATTTTGTTCTGTTATTATGCTTGTTTGTTGTCGTCATCTGTTGACGTTGTACACGCAGAATGTGGCGGTTGGTCGGTGTGGTATTTGTCCCACCCCTTCTCTACTGTGATTGGTCGGCTGGGTGAAAAGTAACAGTGATGAGCGCCTTTATTAAGCTCATGGCGTTTTAAAAAACGTGCCGCTCCCATTGAAAACAATTGGTAAAATACGCCAGCTGCTTGAAAAAAAAACGCTTTGGTGGACACAGCCTTACAGAGGGCAGAGAGAGAAAAAACGGGCAGACAATTAGCCTACTCACCCAGTTCTTCGAAAAGAAAGGTTTATTCGCAGAGCTTCCTTTGCTGTAATGTTATCACTAGTTGCGTAGCCAACCACTATCTGATATTTAATTCAATAGGTTATGTTTTTCACCACTGAAAATGAAAATAATGTAATTTTTGCTTTTGGCATTCAAGTCACTGGCAGTTTAAACAAACGACCAATTTCTAATTTATGTTGTATCTGATTGATTGTTAAAAGTCACTATTGCAGTGTATTGCATATTGCACTCTGTTTATATATATATATATATATAATGTATATGTTTGTGTTTAATATAATTTATGTTTAATCATTGTTTAAGAATGTTGCATTTTCTATGAATAGCCTATTTGATTACTGTACCGTAGGCTATTTTTCTATTACATTTACATTTGCATAATAAATAATCTGCTAGCTACAGCCATGGTAGGTCTCTGACTACCTAGTGGTCAAAAGCAATAGCAAAAGTAATAGGTCAGTCTTATTAAATTGCAGACAAAGACTTTGGATAGCTAGGTTGGCTTGTATGTTTGGTGCGGAATGGGTGCAGTAGGGGGCCCAACCTCATATTCTTTCATAGGGCCCAAAATTGCTAGCGGCGCCCCTGAGTATGACAGAGTATTATATAGTTAACCACAACAATACAGCTAATACAATGGACAATATGGACAATAACACTGGACATTACAGTGAGATATTGACCACTGGACCAGTTTTATTTAAGAAACCTTTTTTTTATATATATATTTTTTCATTTTAGCTTGAACTAAGTCAAATGGAAGAGTATAAAGAAATATAAAGAAATAAAAGGTTTGCTGATAAAGGACAACACATTAACATTTACTAACATTTATTTTATACATTTTACAGTCTCTGTTCTTTTGTTTTTCATTGTGCCACCTTATTATCCTTGTTCTTTTGTTTTTATCCAAGCTCTTTTCTTTCCTTTATGTGTTTGTGTCTTTCAGGAGATGGGAAGAGAAAAGCAACCATGCGTAGAATTGGCTCATCACGGAAAAGCACCTCTTATATCACAAACTGCTTTTAAAAAAGAGACACATTTATACATACATTTGTGATCCTGAGAAATCCTATTATAGAAGAAGAGCTTGCCCAATAATAAAGAGCTTGTCAGTTCCATCTAGGAAATGCTTCCCTCAGTATTATGGAGTTGTTGTAACCTCTCTTTTCCAAACTTCTCCCTATAATGTGGCTAAACCAGACAGGTTAATCAGTCTTCTGTGAGCATTCAGTTTCAAAATGGCCTTTTCAACCCTGTACATTCCCCAGGAAAAGATTCTCCCATGAACTGATGTGCTTTTATATCACAAAAAAGCATTTAATGTTTCTATAGCACATATCAGACCAACTTTTATTGTAATACAATAGTTGTGGTAAATTTTACCACTTCACTGTCACAGAGTTGGCAACAGTAAATTATGGTGTTTTGAAGAAGCCAAAAGGTTCCTCTTTAAACTTCCTTTTCTCATATTATGGACAGTAAGCACAGAGAGGTACTGGTACACTTTGCTGATGAAACAAATCAGTGGTTCATCACAGAATGTTTAACGCCACTTTTACTATGTCACAATTTACAGTCACAAGCTCATGGTTTGTAAGATAGTAATATTATATCATTCATAACTGCTATTCATAAGGAAAGTGTTTTAGCATATAAATTTTTTTGTACATTTGTACTGGCACACTAATACATCACCACATTGACAGCTTCTAAATTAACTTATATGCTTATGTAACTTTATATAAAAAAAAAATAGCCTGTGGACATTAAAGGGGTCATGAATTTGTATTATTTTATCATTTTTCCTGAGGTACACTTATAATGTTAGAATGATAAAAAAAAAAAATTGGCATAATTTAAAAATAAAAGGCCATTTACATGTGTGTAAGCTACTTGGATGCGTTTCAGATCGGCTCCGTTCTGCTCCACATGAACTGTTAGCACTTGCATGCGTGGAGTGTCTCAAACTCTCTCAATCTCTAAATATGCTGTGAGTTTGGGTTGCTTATAACGTTCATCCGTTGTTGCAAATATGCAACGCGATTTCAAAATAAAAGTTTAAACCCTTGCTCTGAGTTTGCCTTTGATGTCCACATATTCTTGTTCAAGAAATTACAGTGGCTGTAGCATTTCTATTGTAAATAAGTTACCAAATATTAAAGATTAAGTGAACATTTTAATTAAATGTTGTATGGCGAATATTAAACCAGGATTTGATCTGCTTTAAAGTGTAACACCAGGCCGCTGGTGCCCTCTGCAGGCATTGTTAGAATACATAATGTACACACAATGATTGTTTATACACCGATCAGGCATAACATTATGAACACCTTCCTAATATTGTGTTGGTCCCCCCTTTGCTGACAAACACGTGTTAGGGTCGGGCGAAGGGAAAGGAGCGAGGACTCAATTTGCAGGAGGAATGGGCTTTATTTAATAAAATAAAACAAGGACTGCAAACACAGGGAGAATAAATAGGGAGCAAACAAAAGAGAGTAACGAGGGAAGACAGGTGGGGAAAATGAACCAAAAATCAGGGAACAAGATGGGCGGGGTTAGACAATAGACATGAGAGCACATGGCACAAAGAAACACATGACAAGCCATGTGCTCACACCAAACATGACATGAACATGCAGCTAATGAAAACTCATAAGCTGCATGTTCACACAAAACATGACACCATGAAAGCACGCAGCCAGTGAAAAACACCAGACATGTGCTACAGAGAACACAACAAACAGACAGAAGAGCGCACGCTCACACGACAAGACAGAAGACAAACACGCGGAGCATGAATGTCCGAAACCAAACTAGACCGAAGTGCTGGGATCCGAACACCACGCCCCACACACAAAACTCACAAGGACAGAAGAGCACGCAGCTTGAGCATGCTCAAAGCTGCGCGCTCACACAAGACAAGACAAACAATACAGGAGTGTCAGGGCTCTGTCACAAACCAAGAGTAAGCTAGACCGAAGTGACAGAACCCTGACAGTCGAGGCATGGACTCCTTTAAGATCCTTTAAGTCCTGTAAGTTGCAAGGTCAAGCCTCCATAGATCGGACTTGTTTGTTCAGCAAATCCCACAGATGCTCGATTAGATTGAGATCTGGGGAATTCGAAGGCCAAGTCAACACCTCAAACTCGTGGTTGTGCACTCGTTGTTCATGAAAGGGTGTACATGGTCTGCAACAATGCTTAGGTAGGTGGTACATGTCAAAGTAACATCCATGTGAATGGCAGGACCCATGGTTTCCCAGCAGAACATTGCCCAAAGCATCACACTGCCTCCGTCGGCTTGCCTTCTTCCCATAGTGCATCCTGGTGCCATGTGTTCCACAGGTAAGTGGCGCACACGCACCCAGGGAATGTAAAAGAAAACGTGATACATCAGACCAGGCCACCTTTTTCCATTGCTCTGTGGTCCAGTTCTGATGCTCACGTGCCTACTGTTGGGTCTTTCGGCGGTGGACAGGGGTCAGCATGGGCACCCTGACTGGTCTGTGGCTATGCAGCCCCATACGCAACAAACTGCAATGCACTGTGTATTCTGACACCTTTCTATCAGAACCAGCATTAACTTCTTGAGCAATTTGAGCTACAGTAGCTCGTCTGTTTGATCGGACCACATTGGCCAGCCTTCACTCCCCACGTGCATCAATGAGCCTTGGCCGCCCATGACCCTGTCACCTTCCTTGAACCACTTTTGATATATACTGACCACTGCAGGTACTTCCGGTAACGTCTAGCGTAGCCTTTCCGACGTGGTTACACAATCCGTGGCACATCGCAGAGCAGCGCAAGATGAGCAATTTAGGTTAAAAAGTATATAAATGTTTATTTTTTCTTGAAAAGGACTGATGATTTCGCTAGATAAGACCCTATTCCTCGTCTGGGATCACACAGAGCCCTCTGAAGCCCTTCGAAGCCCTTTGAAATTGCATTGATTTGGACCTTCAACCCGTTGGTTGCCATAGAAGTGCATTATGTGGAGAAAAGTTCTTTTCAACTGAAGAAAGAAAGACACGAACACCTTGGATAAGATGGGGGTGAGTAAAATATCAGGACATTTTCATTTTGAAGTGAACTAATCCTTTAATGACAAGACAAGACAATGTAGGATTTAAAATAATCAAAGATATTTGATATTTGAAATTGATCAAAGACATTTGCTTACTGTTTTCAACCCCCATCTTTCTGATCAGAAGGGCCATTTGGAATTCTTAAAGAGTTATCATCTCATACATCTATTTTGTAACTATTTTAAGTATAACCATAACCAGATTTTGTCATTAAATTCTTTCAATTACAAATGATGTGTTAACTAGTTTTGATTTGGTATTGACTTTGAAGTTCTACCTATTGCAATACAATATAGTCCCACTATAGCAACACTCTCCCACATATTTAGCTATTGTAACTGTGCTTATTTCCGTCGTTGGTATAAGTTGCAGTGGGTGGTAATAGACGAGAAATTTACAGTTTTCTACCATCTTGCTCATAACGTTTCTTTAGTCTTTTGGCAACCCTGCGGCCTGAAGCACTGTAGGCGACCCACCCTTACAACAATCTAGCTGTTTTGCGGAAAAAACTAATAAATCATAGCCTACCTGTCACAGCAGTAGTTCTCCCCGCCCCACTATGTTTAAAGGCACGGCCATCTCGGGAATTTGGGTATCAAAATTATTTACGAACTTCCCAGTTGTAAACACGACATCAGAGGGTGTTTATGTGCAATTTTTACCTAGGAAACTCATATCTACGATAATTCCGATAGCACGTGAAGGCAGCATAAGTGATCTCTCTCTCTACCTGGTGCGATCTGTTTTAGTATAGACCAATTTGGAGCAGACGTCACAGTTACGCCACTTGCAGAAGATTTTTTTTTTGTTGTGCCTTTGTATGTCAGAATACTTTTATAGAATTCCGTTGTTGAAGACACCCTTTGAAGCTAAACGCAGATGTTTATGTTGCAAGTCACAGACTGGACTGATGAAACCTGCAATGATTAGTCTACTATTTACTAACAACTTGCGAAAGCGCAAACCCTCTTTTGCCGTTAAAAAACTACTGTCAGGATTTACTAAAGACACGCAGTGATAAATTAGCGCTGAAAAGGTTATTTTTATAACATTCATGGGAGGGGAGTATTTAAATCAATCACGCAAGGTGATTTATAAAGGTTTGTGTTTGTCAATTTACTGGTGTTTGTGCCATTATTTACCGCCCAAAAAAAAGCGTGTCTTAAACCAGACGCTAAGGGGTCGATTGCGCTGGTTATTATGGAAATGATCCAGTTGTGTCTGTGTTAATTAATTTGCGCGTCGTCAGTAGATCCCATTCGCGCTAATTTGCCCTGTTTAGTAAATCTGGCCCTTAGTCTACATAATATTCACATATGCAGTTCACAGGGGACATACATACATAGCAGTTACAGCATGAAATAATATGTAAACCTACAACATTTTACATAGATACATTTTAAACATAGCCTACAACATTTTTATCTCACAATTCTTGACTCTTTTTCTTGCATTTGCGTGTTTATATCTCCCAGTTCGGACTTTATAACTTGCAATTGTGAGTTCATAACACAATTCTGAGGGGGAAAAAGTCAGAATTGCAGGATATAAACTGAGGAAAAAAAGACTGAATAACGAGTAGTGTGTTATTTTATGGGGTGAATCCAACGAAAATCCTGTGTTTATATACATTTGTGATTAATCTTTTTATAAAGTGTTATTAAAACATATATTTTGTAATTGGGTTATATACTACTAAGAGAAACAACGTGAAGTTGACTGTTTAGTCACTGGGTTGATTTACTGATGCATAAACCGCAATAAACAATTTTAGGACAAAGAATGTCTGACCAGTGTTGGGCAGTAATGCATTACTTGTAATTTAATGCGTTATACTTTCCAACATAGTAATTAGAGTATAGTTCCAAGCCCAGGTCACTATACGTTACAGCTGCGTTACATCGTTGCCGACAGAAGGCAGTGTTTTCTAGATTGTTAAAAAGAGAAATTGCTTTTTTCAAATTCTCAGGTAGTTGCACATGCAGCGTCATCTACCTGATGCCTACTTTGACTGGTAAGCGCCCGCGAAGGCGGGTACTACCAATGAAAACAAACTCAGCATGGGGAGAGTTCTGTTTCTGGAAAAACAATCATCATTTTGTGTTTATTTCTGTCAAAGGCAAAAACGTTATTGTAGGGCTAGATGTGATAAAAACACATTTATTACAATGTCATGAAATAGTTGCGTGTTGCCTATCAACAACCTACACATCCCAGCATAAACGTTCTTGTTATTAAAGTGGTTATGTTCACAAACCACTATAATTTGAATAGGCAAGCATATGCGTGATTTGGCATGGCAGCCAATGCGAATAATAAATAAACCATTGCCTTACCTGTAACAATTATGCTCTGTCTGCACCTGTGTTCGTTTAGCCCTGATTAGTTCATTGTCTTCCACCTGTGCCTGTTTAGTCCCCTCCTTCACTCTGTGTATTTATACTCCCTCTTCTGTTCAGTTCATGGTCAGTTATTGTCTGTATGTGCTAGTCACTACGGCTGTTACTATCTTGACCTACTCATGAATTAAACCTTGTTGTTAAAACTGATTCGGTCGTCATCCTCCATTATCTGTGACAGAATAACTGACCTCTCAAATCTTGAGAAAAGAAGATGGACTCACCCACACTGCACCTCCTTTTCTGCCTGGAGAGCAGACCTTACCTGGAGTACCTCACCTGGATGCTCCGAGACAGCGGCCTCTCCTTCCCAGCTGGTAAGCCTGGGGAGCCAGCCGAGGTAATCACTGAACCGGAGTGGGAGTCAATGCAGGCAGTGCAGTCCACCGCAGAGCCAGGAGCGGACATCGACTTGATAGATCTATGGTCCGCGGATCCTTTCCCCACCCAAGTCCCCACCCTTTCATCATCATCATCATCGTCTTCTTCGCCTGTTCTGTCCTGAAGTCTTCCTCCCGTATTCCCGTCTCTCCTTATCCCGTCTCCAGCGCTGGTCGCAGCCAGCCCCTTAGATCCGTTGGCATCACTGGCGTCATTAAGCTCCTCGGCTCTTCCAACGCCGCTCACTCCGTGCGGCTCTCCATCTATGTCGCGGGCTTCTCTGCCACCAGCTCGGTTAGAGGCCGAGTCCCAGGCTTCATCTCAGGCCTCCAGACCCACAGCTCCACCTCGACCTGTCAGCCCATCACTCGCTCCTCGACCCACCGCTTCCGCAGTCCGTCTGCCCGGATGCTCCGCTGGGCTCGATCGACACTCCAGGTCGGCTTTCGGTGGTCGATGCCCAGTTACAGCCACGGACTTCTGGGATTCGGGCTGCACCCTCACCCTGCACCCCTGCGGCATCCCGTCCTCCAGTTCTGCGATGTCGCCACGGTCTGTCGGCCACTCAGCTCGGAAGGTTCCTCGGCCATCCATGGTTCCGCTGCCGTCAGTCATCGCCCGGGTGTCCACTCTACCCGTCAGTTCGGGCACCGGCCAGACTCCTCCCTTCACCTGCGCCACCATGCCGCCTGGTGCCAATGTCCGTCCCCAGTCCGTCCCCAGCACCACGCCCTCCACCTAAGCCTCCGCCTCTTTGCAACCTCCAGAACTCTGTCGTCAGCCTGGCGCGAGGTCGTGCCTTTTTGAGGGGGGCGTAATGTAACAATTATGCTCTGTCTGCACCTGTGTTCGTTTAGCCCTGATTAGTTCATTGTCTTCCACCTGTGCCTGTTTAGTCTCCTCCTTCACTCTGTGTATTTATACTCCCTCTTCTGTTCAGTTCATGGTCAGGTATTGTTTGTATGTGCTAGTCACTACGGCTGTTACTATCTTGACCTACTCGTGAATTAAACCTTGTTGTTAACTGATTCGGTCGTCATCCTCCATTATCTGTGACATTACCTAATGCAGCAAAACACGTGTTTTCTTCAAATTCTCAATGGATTCTAGCCTTGAAGGGGTGCATAAATACGCTCCCTTTTATAATTACTAAACTCATCTCAATTCATTGCGGTTTCACAAAGTTCTGCTAATAGGTGTTTGATTTTAGGCGGCACTGGGCAGATCGATCACTACGACATCAAAGTACCGCAAGAGTGATTCGAAAGTATACGGAGCCTTCTGCTGTCTAATCGTTGTTGCGGTACTTTGATGTCATGCATCGATCGGTCTATGCAGCACTGCCTCAAGTCGAACACACTGAATGTGAAAAAATTCTGAAACGAGTTGTTTTCAGGGGTTGGTTTCAATAGAAGCTGTTTTTGGACTAACGAGAAAGTCTTGAGTTCTAAAACTTGCAGGATATTTTTATAGTACAATGACCTTGTCAAAAGATTAAGGAAAATTTGATTTCTCAATTTATGACCACTTTAACATACTGTATAGAGTTTCCCCAACCCTATCATTGTTATATTTATGTTCTAATCATTATTCATCTATCATCATTTAATTATTATTTTTATTTTTTTGACATTGTGAGTTATTTCTGGTTTACTTTCAAGGGAACTCGCGCTGTGTCACCGCTGTGGAAACGCCTCTGCGTGATTGCGTCGTGAAGCACGAATGTAATCAGTCCAATGGAGTGACGAAACGTCATAGGCGGGTGACGTCATCCACCAGGAAATTATAAAGCACACCAGCACCAAACACAGTCAGCTTCTGTGCCTTCAGCAAGCGCTCTGTGTTTTCATTGTCTGTCAGATTGGTGTTTTTGTCCGTCTTAGTTGAGACTAGGCAGGAGTTTTTCACCACACACACAAGAAAAAAAAAAATATATATATACTGACACGAGTGACGATTATAATGGCGAGCGAACAGCATTTCAGAGAGTGTGTTCATCCCTGCCCACGCTTCATCACGGGTGGGGATACACACTTGATGTGTGTTGTTTGTTTGGGAGCGCAGCACGCTCAGGTAGCTCTCGAGGGAGCTGGTTGTGAGCACTGCAAGTGTCTGCCCATCAGAACGCTGTGCTCCTGCCGAGCGCTCTTCGGGCGCTTCGGCTCGCGTTCCCCACGGCTCGGATCCCGCTTCTGCCGAGGCAGAACGGAGGCGTCATTCGTGGGGATCATAAATGGATTTGACAGCGGGGTTAGAGACGGGCTCTGCCTTATCTCTGCCCTCACCTGTCAGATCTAGTGCCTCTATCCAGGGTTTGGAAGCCCGCACTGCGGTTTCTTCCGCCCCAGTGGAGGCATCGATACTGCAATTATCCAATTCTGAGGAGCTGGATGTTGTCAGTATCGAGGCAGGTGGAAGTGAAGATTCGCCACTTCATTCCCCTGCCAGTGAGGGGCTCATGGAGGTGTTGAGCAGAGCTGTGGCCAGACTTAGTAACATCTTGGGACTGAAAAAGTATGGATATACTTAAAGCCCCGACATTGCCCACCAAGCCATTAAGAGCCACTTCAGCACTGGTGGGCAAAGCCTACTCGCTACAGGTCAGGCCGCAGTGTGCTTGCACACAATGTCCATCGTGCAAGCATACCAGGCTGACCTGCTCAAGGACCTGGGGGAAAGTGAGGAGATCGGGGATGATATTATCTGTGAGCTCCAATCTTCAGCAGATTTAGCTCTCCATGCCACCAAGGAGACAGCCAGATCCGTTGGCTGTTCTATGGCAGCCCTGGTGGCCACGGAGAGGCACTTATGGCTAAATCTCACTGATATTAAAGAAAAGGACAAAGGTTTTCTGCTGGACACCCCGCTGTCTCCTGATGACCTGTTTGGTGATGCAGTCAGCACAGTCACCGACAGGTTCCAGGAGGCTAAAAAGCAAGCAGCGTTGCTCCAGCAGTTCCTTCCGACAAAACCCCAGGCTCCACCAAGCCTGGCTCCAGCGGCTTCTGGGCGGGAGCAGCCAAAGCCGAGTACGAGCTCCTCACACCGAGCGCAACAGAAACAGAGTGTCGCCACCCGTGCTCCCCCACAGAAGGGGTCGGTTGGGGGAAGGCGCTCTCAGGCGCAGCCTTCGAAGGGGAAGATGGATCCGAGGACCATCATCATCTCTATTAAGGCTGCGTCGAAAGACATTCAGTTCAGATGTCGTCCGCCCAGTTTCAACGGGGTTCTGCCCACAGTGGTGGGCCCAGAGAATGCTCTGGCTATGACTCAAGAAGTACAGACTCTTCTGCAAAAAGAGGCTATAGAGAGGGTCCCTCTTCCCAGCAGGGAGTCAGGGTTTTACAGCCGGTACTTCATTGTGCCAAAGAAGGATAAGTGGTTGCGTCCCATTTTAGATCTGCGCATTCTCAATTGTGCTGTAGCAAAGCTCAAGTTCAAGTTCTTCCGTTCGGTCTAGCATTGTTGGTCTATACACTTTCACAAAATGTGTAGACACAGCTTTGGTTCCCATGGTCATGCAGAGAACTATGTATCTGGTTGTGATTTGGAATTCGATCACAATGCAGGCTCGTCTATTAGAGCCTCATGTGGGGTCGATTCTCTCAGCGGTGAAAGGGGTGAAGCTAGACCAGTCACTCACTGTCAAACAGTATCAGAAACTGTTAGGTCTGATGGCAGCAGCGTCCAACGTTATACCTTGTGGCCTGTTGTACATGAGACCATTGCAGTGGTGGCTGTTTCCTTTTCGCATTATCAAGGTCACGGGGCGATGCCTTCGCACCTTGGCGATGTGGAAGGAGCCTTGTTTTCTGGCCTAAGGCAAAGTGTTGGGCGCTCCATGTCATCGAGTCACACTGACGACAGATGCATCCCTCACAGGGTGGGGGGCGACCATGAGCTCATGACTCATGGTCGCTTGGCCCGGGGCCAATGGCAGGACCATCATCGTTCCTGGCACATAAATTGCTTGGAGATGATAGCGGTGTTTCAGGCTCTGAGGCACTTACTGCCAGACCACAGGGGCCATCATGTGCTAGTTCGTACAGACAATACATTGGTGGTCTCCTACATAAACCATCAGGGGGGTTTGAGATCACGTCTGTTATACAAGCTGGCTCGCCAGGTCCTCCTGTGGGCCAAGGGAAACTGTGTTCCATCAGGGCAGTTTACATCCCAGGGTACTTAAATGTGGAAGCAGGAGCAGCCAAAACCGAGTACGAGCTCCTCACACCGAGGGCAACAGAAACAGAGTGTCGCCACCCGTGCTCCCCCACAGAAGGGGTCGGTTGGGGGAAGGTACTCTCAGGCACAGACTTCGAAGGGGAAGATGGATCCGAGGACCATCATCGTCTCCATGAAGGCTGCGTCGAAAGACATTCAGTTCAGATGTCGCCCGCCCAGTTTCAACGGGGAGTTTTCCACGAGGAAACTTTATGCCTTGGAGTGGAAACTTTTCACTTCATGGTGCGGAAATAACCAGTGGGACCAAGTTAACTGCCCGGTGGGTGCAGTGCTGCAGATTCTCTGCAGGGTTAGCCCCCTCCACAATAAAGGTGTATGTGGCTGCCTTAGCTGCTTACCACACTCCTTTAGGTGGTGTATCTTTGGGGTGACACCCGTTAATCACTCGTTTCCTACGTGGCACTTTAAGGTTAAGACCTTTGGTTCGCACTAGGGTGCCAGCATGGGATCTGGCCGTTATATTACAGGGCCTTTCTGAGGCTCCTTTCGAGCCAATCGAAGAAGTTCCTGAGAAGTTTCTCATGCTAAAAACGATCCTTCTGCTGGCTATTTCGTCTCTAAAGGGAAAAGGAGACATTCAAGCATTGTCAGTGGCACCCTCGTGCTTGGAATTTGCGCCCGGTATGGTCAAGGCTTTCCTACACCCTAGGCCAGTCTATATTCCTAAGGTCCATACTAATGCTGTAAGGCCAGTTATACTGCAGGCCTTTTGTCTTCCCTTCCAGACGTCAGACCAGGACAGACTTAATCTGCTTTGCCCGGTTCGGGCTCTAGATGCTTATGTCCACAGAGCTGCCCTGTGAAGAAAGACTGAACAGTTGTTTGTGTGTTTCGGGCCGCCCTCAAGGGGGGGCCCAGCATCCAAGCAGAGAATGAGCAAGTGGGTGGTCGAGGCCATCTCACTTGCTTAAGAGGCGGCCGGTCCGCCTTCACCTTTGGCTGTACGGGCCCACTCTACGAGGATTATGGCTGCTTCAAAAGCATTACTATTAGGGGCATCCCTGCAAGAAGTTTGTGATGCGACAGGGTGATCCTCACCGCATACATTTGTGAGGTTTTATGAACTTGACCTCAATTCTACTCTGGGGGCACGGGTGCTGGTTCCGCAGACAATGATACACAGGCGGGCACCTGGCTCTTATGGGGACGTGGGGATTTTGTTCCCACAGCAGTGACGCAGCGTGAGTTCCCTTGAAAGGCTGCATCACCCGGCCATACTCCCTGCATGCCCACGATCGTCTTGCATCGGCCTATTCAGAGGCTGACTGTCTTTGGTGCAGGTGTGCTTTATAATTTCCTGGTGGATGACGTCACCCGCCTATGACATTTCGTCACTCCATTGGACTGAT
This sequence comes from Rhinogobio ventralis, assembly GCA_039654625.1. Taxonomy (NCBI): domain Eukaryota; kingdom Metazoa; phylum Chordata; class Actinopteri; order Cypriniformes; family Gobionidae; genus Rhinogobio; species Rhinogobio ventralis. The sequence continues at coordinate 28,708,598 of CM077206.1, read as the reverse complement.
TACATACATGCTTCACGACGCAATCACGCAGAGGCGTTCCCACAGTGGTGACGCAGCGTCTCGTTCCCTATTCAGGGAACTAAGGTTACATACGTAAACGAGACGATATTGATCTAGGTGTTAGAGGCAGAATTCTGCCATCTGTTGGTTAGAGAAAAATCTGTAGTGAATACAATTTTAGAACAAAAGTGTAATTATTTATCTAGCAGAGGCCCATAGAGTAAAGAGTGAACACACACCTGTGTGTCTGTGCACCTGAAATGTGTGTGATCATGCACATTCCACATTGCATTCATGTTCTAGTACCAGGCCTTCATTTATGTGTGGAAATTCAATTTATGCTGGAATTATTGATTTTATTTGCCAATTTCTATGAAAATGCTCTCTATTGCAGTCACACCTCTTTGTGTATGTGTGAATGATCTTGTTCATTCTCACATTGCATTGCAAAACACAGGGAAATCAGGGTAAATCAAGAAACACAAGGCAGGAGAAAGTTCCAGCAAGATACAACAGGGCTATTTATACACAGGACAAAACAAGCCTAAAAAGATAATGAGGGGGTGTGGTAAATTGTCATGGAAACACACAAGGGTAACTATGGGAACTAACGAGAGAGCTAGGGGAACAGGGCAAGCACATAGGGAACCACACACTACAGGAGAAGGGAAAACTCTTGTCCTCTGTAAAACAGGGAAACAAGCTGAGATCGTGACACCAAGGGCCTGTTTCAGAAAGGAGGTTAAGCGAAAACTCTGAGTATGTTAACCCTAAAAATGAGGGAAATTCTGTGTTTTCTATTTTAGAATGGGAGGAATGTCAAACCTGAGAAAGCAGGGTAAGTCAAGCCTGTTTCTGAAAGAGAGGTAACTTTTACTCAGAGTCAGTTACCATGGTAACTTACTCTATGAACCTAACCTGGTCAGGAGCAGGTTTTCTTTGGTAAACCCAGAGTTTCTTTCAGTCTCCTCCCCCTTTATAAAGCGTCAGCTGTGTTTAAATACTTCATTCGTTCATTCACGCTGCACAAACCCAGAGTATTATTGACTTATTTCAAGTACAAATCTCAAAAAAATTATAAATTAAATCTAAAATCTAAAGTAAGCGCATTTTACTTAGGACAAGTAAAATCTGCCAGTGAGGTAAGAAAAATAATCCTAATGCAAACGGAAACAAGATTATTTTTCTTACCCTACTGACAGATAATTTGCAAAATAAGAAAAATGCACTTAAATTATTTTTTTTTTCCCCCCCAGGAAACAAGTTTAAATACCTTATATGTCATTTTTCTTATGTAGAAAGTGCATCTTCGTTTAAGAATCTTTAGATATTTTGACTGGAAACAACATGACAAAAATACATAGTAAGAAAAGCATTCTTTGCATTGTGCATATTTTCATCATGAGGACACGGTCAAAGTGACAAAAATGGCATGTCCATTTATACAGGATCCTGACGTTCACTTGATAACTTCTAGAAGTAACCTAATTAGAATTTCCTTTAGGATTTCCAGTGGTTGGATGCATTTATGATGTATATTCCCATCATCACACTTTCCGAAAACGTATTACTGTATGGAATGGAAGGATGCTAGATGGAAGGGTAGTCTGAGATATATGCCCACCACCACAGCTGTTAAATAAACACAAATTATTCACAATTTATATGGTCATCTTTATTTCCTACAAATATTTTATTCTTTTTCCTGTTGGATTTTATTATTCTTTCACCATCTCCTTTTCATCTGTCAGTGGTATTGGTATTTTGTGAGCCTCTGCCTTCTTGCTGTTGGCTGAGTAAAATTCAAATGTTAATTTCATTACCCTAATTCAGAAATGTAACGGGTGGGATCAGAGAACATTTAATCATGTGAAAAGTGCATTAGACTATGTGGGCAAAGCTGCTGCACACTGGAATAGACACTGAATGATATTTATTTAATGTCAAATGTTTGTAAGTCATGAAACTTACACCCATGAACCTTTTATGCTTAAAGCGTTACCTGGTTGAATTTGTTTTTATATTTCATTTTTAGCTGCTGCCACATTCTTTTTTTGCCTGTGGGATACCATGAAAATTAAACTTCATTAAACTAATTAATAATTAAACTTGCGTATTGATGTATTTAAGTATGCGGACGTCATTTGTCGGGTGCTGTTGCCATGGTGAATTGTAATTTTCGGAGCTCCATTGATCATGGTTTTCCGGGTATAACCTCTCTGGAGCAGGTTATGTTCCAGGGTTAGTTTGCTTAAGAGGTATTCAGATGTGTTTTATATAATTAATATAGTTATTAATATAACCAAATTCGTTTCAGTTATATAATTCAATATTATATATTAATTCTAAAGAATTAGAAAAAATATATATAACAAGGTAATGTTTAAATGTTAATTCAATTCAAACATATTTATTATTTATTTTATTGCCATCTCACACATGGATCTGCATTCAATAAATTGCATCAAACAAACAATATAATCCTTATGCTCAGTGAATAAAGATTACTTATTAAACGAAGACATTGAAAAAAATATTGCATAACCACCAAATAGGTGGTGATGTGCATTAAGAAGGTTATGTAAATCGCCATTAAACAAAAGAAGAAGAGAAAGTAGAATGGCGCGTTTTTTTCTTAGCGTCTGTTTCCATGGCGAATCATCGATTCGTCACTCTGTTGAGAATGTATTGTGTGTTAACCCACAACATACTCTAAGTTGTCTGAACTTACTCCCGGACTCGTTTTTGGAGCCAGCATACCTCGAGTAAGCAAAGTTTGGGTTAATCAACCGAGAGTTCAAGGTATATGTGACAGTAAGTTAACCTTGCTTTCTGGAATACCCCCCAGATCTTCGTTAAAAACTGTGTTTTTACACAGGATTTTGTGTGATATAGACAGTGTTCTGGAACTCACAATGGAGGATAGACTTTTTATTGAGAAGCTGAGCGGGCCAGAGAACTGGGCAACATGAAACATTGCGTCCAATAATAGATCTGAGGAACTTGAATCGTTCTTTGAGGAGATTCAGATTCAAGATGCTCACAATTCCTGCCATCGTGAGTCAGATTCAGTTTGAAGACTGGTTCGTCACGATAGATCTAAAAGACGCATCCTTCCATGTATCCATCCTTCCATGTCACAGGAAGTTCCTGAGGTTCGCTTTTGGGGTGAAGCGTACCAATATCGGGTTCTTCCTTTCGGCCTAGCTCTTTCCCCTCGCACCTTCACCAAGTGCATGGATGCAGCTCTGGCTCCTCTCAGACTCCAGGGCATCCGTGTACTGAATTATATTGACGACTGGCTCATATTGGCCCAGTCCCGAGAAATGGCAGTTCGGCAAGGGGTTTTCCTTGAGGGGGAATCCGTTCCGTATGACCAGGGTAACGTGCAGATGCCTTCGTTCCCTCGTCATATGGAAGAAACCTTGGTTTCTGTCCCAGAGGCCAGTGTTGGGAGCATCATGTTGCCGGAAAACCGTTTCAACAGATACCTCCCTCACTGGTTGGGGCGCGGTCATGGACGGCCGCTTTTCGTTCCCTCGAAAGGGAACGTCTCAAGTTATGACAATAACCCTTGTTCCCTGAGAAGGGAACAAGACACTGCGTCTCGCAGCCACCCCATTTCATTCATGCTTCAGACGTGCTACGCTAGAGGGCGTTCCCAAAGTGTCGATAGACGCAGTGTCTCCTTCCCTTCTCAGGGAACAAGGGTTATAGTCATAACCCGAGACGTTTTCTGTGTTGGTGCTGAATGTGAGTACGCCCCAGTTGTATCTGATAACAAGCTGCAAGACACCTAAAGAAGCGTGGGATATGCTAAAAGGACATTTTGAGAAAGACACTCTTGCAAACAAGCTGTTTCTGAAGAAAAAATACTTCAGATGTAAAATGAAGGAAGGCAGAAAGCATAACTGAACATTTGAAATGAATGAAAGAATTAACTGACCAGCTAGGAGCGATAGGTGCTGTGATTGATAGCAATAGGTGCTGTCACTGCTGGGTAGTTTGCCATCAAGCTATGCTACAATTGTCACTGCACTGGAAACCAAGTTGGACAATTTAACGCTGCAGTTTGTTCAGCAAGCATTAATAAATGAAGAACAAAAGCGAGTGCCTGCTGATGGTAACTATGGCAGTGCTATGTCCAGTGGTGCTGCGTCCGGTGGCGTGTCAGCAATGTCAACGCAAGTTCGCGGTGATAGGCAGTCCAACTCCAAGGGAGTGAGAGCTGACAGATCCAGCTCGTGGAGATGTTACAAGTGTGGGAAAGATGGACATATCAAGCGTGACTGTTCAAGTAAAAAAAAAAATGAATAAAACCCACAAGGCCAAAAACGTAACATATGAACATTCAGAAGACTCGTCTGAGAGTGCTTTTATCGCTAAAGAGACAAACCAGGATAAGATGACAAATCAGATCCAGGATAAGATGACAAATCATATCGAGTGGTTGATCGACTCTGGAGCATCAAAGCACATGACGTGTCATGAAGATATCCTCCAAAACTATCAGCAATTTACAAAACCAGAGTCTGTGAAACTCGGTGACGGCAGTGTGGTTGACGCCCTAGGACTTGGTAACGTTAAGCTGAGAATGACATTCAAAGTCAGTAATGTCAAAAATGTCACAATGTTTGATGTGCTGTATGTTCCAAAGTTATCCGGCAACCTCTTCTCAGTGGTAGCTGCTGTCAGAAGAGGAAATATGGTGCAGTTCAAAAAATCTTGCTGTTACATCCATAGTACACAAACACAAAGATCTGACGGGCTGTATCAGCTGGATGTCGAGGGAAGTTCGCCCGACTGTCACTGTGCATCAGCAAGAACCATGCTCTCTCATGCTAAATTGCCAAAGACGTACTGGGCAAAGGCTATAGTGACTGCAGTTTACATACACAACAGGCTGCCCAGATCTGTTCTTCACATGAAAGTGTTTGGTTGTGTAGCTTATGCACATGTCCCAGACGCAGAAAGAAGAAAACTGGACAAGAAGGCTGTGAAGCTGTGGAATATGCCAACAATGCGAAGGGCTACTGCTTGTTCGACAAAGAAAAAATAAGGATTCTAATTCATCGGGATGTGATCTTCAACGAGTCAGACTTTGACTGGAAACAAGAAGTGGACATTTCTTTTTCGGAGAACGAAGTTATCATGAAAACTGACGAGACAACATCAGTCGATCTGGATGACACCCATGAATTAAGTTATTGTTTGCTGTAAACAATTGCAACGATGGTGGGAACTGGACCAGAAAGTTGACACACAGTTGATTCAAACGAGTTAAAAGTAGGAGCAGATACTGGTAGAACTTTCCACTTCTCGCGGTGAATTATCGCGAGACCTCCACCGCGCCTGGAGCCACGAGGTTCACAGGTGTAAACAAACCCAGGGGGCGTGGACTCGTTGAGTTGGGAGTTGTTAGGTTGTTGCCATGTCTCGTCAAGCAAAGAAAGTCAAACTTACGGTCAATGAGGAAATCCTGGATAAGATGCCCCTTGCTCGTAAGTGAGCGGATGTTTAGTAGACCGAAGTGGACCGGGATATTTTCGCATTTTCCAGTAGCGTTAGCCGACCTAGCAAGGCTGGCTAACACTGTGTGGTCAGCAACCCATCCGGTATTACGCGGAGGGCGTCGTGTGGAGGACCAGATGGATTTTATTGGTTTGGAGTTGTCAAAGTGGAAGCTTCGACGAGATCCATGATGGATGTATCTCCGTCGGGGCAGGAAAGTGATGGCCGGATGAAGGAGGAGAATAACCTACATGTGCATCAGATGGATGAGGTAACTGCATTTCTAAATGGAAAGCATGAAAGAGCTGAAACTGGCTCTTAAGAAGCACTACAAGATGAAGGACATGAGCTGTCCTATATCTTGGGTATCTCTGTCATCCAAGACAAGGAAAAGAACTGTGTGTTTCTTCATCAGAAGCATTACATTGAAGCCATTCTTCGAAAGTATGGTATGCATGATGCCAATCCCAGTGCAACCCCAGCTGATGCAAATCTGAAGCTGAAAAGGAACGACAGTGTCAGCAAGCCTGTGAACTCAAGTACCAACCAAGTCTATGGTAGGTAGCCTACTGTATGCTGCGATGGCCACACGACCTGACATAGCACAAGCAGTGAGTGTTGTATCAAAGTTCAATGCAAATCCAAGTGCTGCGCATCTGACGGCGTGAAGAGAATTCTGCGGTACTTGAAGGGTACATTGGAACTCGCTCTCAAGTATGAGCAGTCAGAGTCTGGAACTTTGATCGGATTCTCAGATGCTGACTGGGCTGGAGACCAGGACGATTGTCGATTAACAACCAGTAATGTGTTCTTACTGGGTGGAGGAGCCTTGAGCTGGCTCAGCAAGAAACAGTCAACTGTTGCTCTTTCGACAGTGGAGGCTGAGTACGTTGCACTTAGCCAAGCAGCTCAGGAATGTGTCTGGCTTAGACGACTACAGAGTAATCTTGGAATGGATGCTACGCCTGTGGTGATCCTGGAGGACAACCAAGGAGCCATTGCAATCACAAAGAATCCAGTTGATCATTCAAGAACTAAGCACATAGACATTCACTATCATTACATTTGTGAATGTGTGCAGAATGGACAAATCCAACTGCAATACTGCCCTACAGATGACATGAAGGCAGATATCTTGACCAAGCCATTGGTAAGACAGAAGTTTGAGTATCTTAGAAGTGAGATTGGACTTTGTTTCATTTAATTCTGTTTAGTCTAATATTAAATAGGCTAGACTGTGTTTAATTAATTAATAATAATTATTTGTTACATTTATATAGCGCTTTTCTAGGTACTCAAAGCTCTTTACATATAGAAGGGGGAATCTCCTCAACCACCACCAATGTGCAGCATCCACCTGGATGATGCGACGACAGCCATATTGCGCCAGAACGCCCACCACACACCAGCTGATTGGTGGAGAGGAGACAGTGTTAAATGTGTTATGATGCAAAACTGTTAACATGGCAAAAGGTCAAAGAAAAATACCTTACTAGTTTGTGTTAGTATGGTTTATTGTATCTTGACATTATTTGAAAGAAAAATATTCTTTTTTGTTAAAAGTAACATAATTTACTATAACATGGCTTAATGCTATTGTAAAATAAAGTAGGAGTGTTGTAGTATAGTAATTTGCCAATAGGTGTCACTGTTATACTATGTCTTTGAGTGTGTCACTTTAGTTCTGTTTTCTTCCTACTTCCTTTTCAGTTGTTTAATAAAAAAACACATGAAAGCTCAACAACAAACTCCTGCATGCATGACACAGCCTGTCAGCTAGCTGTCTTATTTTCTAGCCCTGTGACCTATTTAAGTCTTTAGACGAGTTGTTGAAGTGGTTGCATCTTATGCTGAGAAAAAACATGATGCTTTGGTATGTTCTTTGAATGTGCTATGGCCAACAGGACTTGGGATGTGAGGTGGAGAATCGCAACATAATGTAGATTTTGATCAGGCAGAAGTTGATTCTAATCTTAATACTAATTAATAAGCCCCAAGTATTTGTATGTTTTAATTTTATTTAAAGGCACCATTAAAATAGTCTTGCCTCAGGTTGGTGATGTTTTTATTAAGGTTTTAATTAAGGACACACCAAACCAATGCCAAAGAACTAGCGCGGATGAAAGCTGATTGTGTTGTCGCCTCGCGTCGCCTGTGTCGGGGGAAAAAACAGCAAACACACCAAAAGGACTATGACTGTCATCTAGTACACGCGTTTTGCGCCTGCGTGTGAAGGAGATAACTGTCTAAGCAGATAAATTTGTCATTCAAAAAGGGAAATCAAAACTGCAGGTATACAAAACATAAACAAAGCAGCGCTTGCTTACCGTTTTGAATATCAATCACGCTGATCATGTTCTCATGTTATGAAAATATTTGCGCAGTGTTGCTCAGGTAAGATGACGTAAAATTGAAGTTTTGATTCACTTGCTCGCTTTCATCACTTTTGCTGTTATTCTTGTGCACCGACTCGTTCACTAAGCTGAACAGCCAATCAGAATTCTCTCTCTCACTGACGGCCCGACGGCAATTCTACATGTTGAATCGACAAAAAAAAAACAGACGGCGTCCGACTAGAGCGTCCAGCCAACTGTCGGCTTGGTGTGTCCCTGGCTTTAGGTAATGCATGTGCATTTAATGAATTTCAAAATTAGCATGTGGCCAAATGCTTATTATTGACTTTATTTGAATGTGGTATTAGTGTTCCAAACACAAAGCATTTTAGATCCTATGTACATCTGCATTTCAGATACTGTAGAAGGTGTTAAAGTCAATCTGAACTATTTGTAGCAGTTTTTGTTTTTACAGTATTTATAAATGAACCTTGAAGAGTGTGATGTGGCTGTTTTAGAAATGTAGAAGCAATGAATCCAAGTACAGTAGACACATTTATTTGAACAAACACAACAAAAGTAAATATAGGCAGAAAACAGACACGAGAGACAGAATAAAAACAAACACATGTAACATCCAGACTAAGAACATGAGAAACACTGGGGTTTAATTACACAAGATAATAAGGGATGTAACAAGGAACAGGTGAAGTGATGAGTCACTATGGAGATTAATAAGGGTAACTATAGAAAAACAAACAGGAACATAGGAAACAAGATAAACATAGTACTGGTCCTACTTGACCTGCTCCTAGTGGGATTCGAAACGGGGTCTCCGGTGTGGGAGGCGGGCATGCTAATAAAGACGCTAAAGACCGCAGCCTACTTGGGGCTAGCATCAGTCAATAGCGTGCCACTTAAGGCCAGGGGAGTGAGGTTTACATGCACAGCTCTTACTGGCCTATGTCTGTTACAATAAGAAGTGAAACACAGAACCATGAGAGCAAGAACAAAGGTGGCCAGGGCGTAGCCGGCAGAGCAGGTGGCCCTCAAGGCAGAGCTTGAGACCACCATGGCAGAGCAGGCAGAGGAGCTGTAGCGGACACTACCGCCTCAAGAAGAGCTGTAGTGGACACGCCGCCTTGAGAGAAGCAGGGAAAGGTGATCATTAGCTGATGTTGGCAGGACCCATGGGACCTCCAGACTTTGGACCACCAGGTTTAGAAGCGATGAGACCACTGGACTTGGGACTGCTATACTTGAGACCACCAGTCATGAGAGTGCGGGAACCACTGGATTTGGAAGCGCTGAGACCACCGAGCATGTTCTCATAGCCGCATGTGCCAAAATCATAGGAGGGTCTGCCACCTTGGATGCCAGGCCCAAACACCTTGAGAAACACCTGGATCAAATTGTAGTAGACACATTTATTTAAACAAACACAAAAAAGTAAATCCAGGCAGAAAACAGGAAATTCCAGACACGCGAGAACCCTAAATAAAACAAACGCACATGTAACATCCATTAAGGAAAACACCAGACAAAACCCATGGAAAACACTAGGGTTTAGTGTTGTAACAAGAAACAGTTGAAGTGATGAGTCGCTATGGAGATTAATACGGGTAAGTATTGAAACAAACCAGGGACTAAAGAAACAAGGTAAACATAACAGGAATTGTAACAAAGAGAAAAATAAAATAATGGAAGGAACTTTCTCAACTGTAAAAGTGAGCATTATGGTCTGAATATAAAATGCATGAAAAACACGTTTTTTCTTTGGAATTAAAAGCATGAATAAATCATTCACAAAAGTAAATAGGCTTTAAAAAATAATATTGACTTTAATATTGGGTTTAAATGAAGTTATAGAAAAATGGAAAACCATGGAAAAAGTGCCAAATACAAAATTATGGCAGCGAGTACACAGGTAAGCACTACTTATTTTTTTCAGAATCTGTAATTTGACGTAAATAGCAATTAGGGTTTAAATACTACAGACCATATATATAATTATGATGATTTATGATTGTTTTGTTGATTGACTGGTTGAGTGACTGGTCTGCACCTTCAGGTCATTTCCTTCAGTGTTCTGGCATTGGCCAAGGTTCTGAAGATATTTGCAAAACAACAATGAACATTGGATTTTCACCTTCTTCACAGTCTAAACGCACTATTAAATGGCTGTTGTTAATTTTTTTAAACTTATATCCACACACAAAGAAAACTACAATGTGAAATAAGTGCTAAACTGTCCTTTTTTTCTTGCATAGTGTGTAGAAGTATGTACATTTTGCTCTTTGATTTTTACTGTTATTACTCAGCCAGTTCTCTAGCCCTCCGGTCTTGCTTGCTTTATTGCCTGTATCTGGATAGCACACTTAAGAGTATATTAACACATTAATCTTTCTGATGCCAGATACACTTAATGGAGTGAAATAGAGATCTCGCTCACTCGCCATGGTCCGCTTCCACCTTGTATTCTGTCATTTCATCATTTCAGATTACTGATGCTTGATATTGGATGCAAACTTTACGTCAAATCAAGAAATTAGGATTCAAAAAACTCTACAAAAACATAACAAATGTGACCTTAAGAAGTTCTCGGCTTCTTCTCACAGAGATATATTTATAATCATACACCAGAAGTCTTATAAAAGTGAATTAATTTGTCTGTTGACACAGCCTGACTGCTCGTAGCTCAGAATAACATGCTGTAGGCTTTCTCAGTGATAAATGACAGCGACAAAGACTGGATTCTGGATTGTGGCAGTGCAAAGTCTTTCTCCACCTCTTTCTTTCTTTCTATCTTGCTCACATCCTCACTCTTGTTCTCTCATCCCTCCCTCTTTATCAATTTCTTATCCAGAATGACAAATGAGGCTCCTTGTACAGTTTATCTTGTAGCAATGTTGTGAGGTCTAACCCAGATCAATTCTCTGAGGTGTGCACTGATTACACGAACACTAAGATTTATCCATTGTTTGACACTGCTCTTGTCTTTCAGCACTTAGCCTGCCACTGTCAAAAATCCAGCAATAAAACTGAATGCACTACAAACATGTGTGAGATTCACACAGTTATTGAAAGTCTGCCAAATATGTGAAACTATGTGTACAATTATTACAGTCACACTGCCGGAAGCAAATCATTACACAACTGCCCAAAAAAGTAAACATCGTTTGTAACTCAGAATGTTGCTCTATTTTAATGGTGAAATAAAATACATCTCTCAGATCTACAGGTTGAACATGGAGAAGAATAACATAAACTTGGTCTGAGTCTGGATCTCACAGAATGTAATCTATTTCCAGCATGTTAAGGTTATAATTACCTGAACCACTAATTGCTTTCGGTGTTGGGAATTTGCAAGAATTACATAGATCTGAACAGCTAATTAGACACTCAATAAAGTGGCCCATTGTTTGGGAATGATGCAATAAATTAAGCAATTTCTCTGTTCCAGTTAAAATAGTCAGTCTGTTTCTTAGACCAAAAGTTCTGGGTATTCAGATTTGGACGAAATCTGCACCTATACTCTAAAAAGTGATTGGTCACTTAAGCGTAAAGGTTTGTAACCCTGTTGCACTGATTTAAAGTGTTACAGTGTGGCAGGTCAAACCATTATTTTGTGTGGAGATAACTTATTTTATTGAAGGGGTCATTAACTGCATTCTTTCTCAATTACCCCCCACCAAACTAAATAAATATCTATTTCTGAAAGATTATTGCATAGTTGTATTAGGACAATAAATAGGATGCACTATAAAATATTTTTTTTCCGACTTCTTTTAGAATTAGTCTTACAGTATGACTTGCACAGCATAAATACACTCACCTAAAGGATTATTAGGAACACCTGTTCAATTTCTCATTAATGCAATTATCTAATCAACCAATCACATGGCAGTTGCTTCAATGCATTTAGGGGTGTGGTCCTGGTCAAGACAATCTCCTGAACTCCAAACTGAATGTCAGAATGGGAAAGAAAGGTGATTTAAGCAATTTTGAGCGTGGCATGGATGTTGGTGCCAGACGGGCCGGTCTGAGTATTTCACAATCTGCTCAGTTACTGGGATTTTCACGCACAACCATTTCTAGAGTTTACAAAGAATGGTGTGAAAAGGGAAAAACATCCAGTATGCGGCAGTCCTGTGGGCGAAAATGCCTTGTTGATGCTAGAGGTCACATGAGAATGGGCCGACTGATTCAAGCTGATAGAAGAGCAACTTTGACTGAAATAACCACTCGTTACAACCGAGGTATGCAGCAAAGCATTTTTGAAGCCACAACACGCACAACCTTGAGGCGGATGGGCTACAACAGCAGAAGACCCCACCGGGTACCACTCATCTCCACTACAAATAGGAAAAAGAGGCTACAATTTGCACGAGCTCACCAAAATTGGACAGTTGAAGACTGGAAAAATGTTGCCTGGTCTGATGAGTCTCAATTTCTGTTGAGACATTCAGATGGTAGAGTCAGAATTTGGCGTAAACAGAATGAGAACATGGATCCATCATGCCTTGTTACCACTGTGCAGGCTGGTGGTGGTGGTGTAATGGTGTGGGGGATGTTTTCTTGGCACACTTTAGGCCCCTTAGTGCCAATTGGGCATCGTTTAAATGCCACGGCCTACCTGAGCATTGTTTCTGACCATGTCCATCCCTTTATGACCACCATGTACCCATCCTCTGATGGCTACTTCCAGCAGGATAATGCACCATGTCACAAAGCTCGAATCATTTCAAATTGGTTTCTTGAACATGACAATGAGTTCACTGTACTAAAATGGCCCCCACAGTCACCAGATCTCAACCCAATAGAGCATCTTTGGGATGTGGTGGAACGGGAGCTTCGTGCCCTGGATGTGCATCCCACAAATCTCCATCAACTGCAAGATGCTATCCTATCAATATGGGCCAACATTTCTAAAGAATGCTTTCAGCACCTTGTTGAATCAATGCCACGTAGAATTAGGGCAGTTCTGAAGGCGAAAGGGGGTCAAACACAGTATTAGTATTGTGTTCCTAATAATCCTTTAGGTGAGTGTATATCTAGTACACTCTTATTTCTTTCTCTCTCTTTGTCAGGTGGGGACCATGACACCCTCTGGCCACAAGTATTGAGACTGATGGAGCACCTTTCAGCCGAGCTTTAATAACTGCTTGTGTTCATAGCTGGAGAGAATGTCATAGATCTCCATTGTTTGTCCGTAACCTTCACTAAGCTTGGTTTGTATCTTACAGCAGGTGACAACCAAAACTTCACTAGGGTATACAGGAGCAGTTTTTATAAACCAAATGACACTTCGCAAAGCAAATTGATAAAGTCCATTGCAATTTTGGGACCCATTGAAATGCACACATTTTTAGACATCACAAACTGTTAACAACTTGTGTAGTAAAATCAAAGACCATAAACTTGTTATATGAGAAGTAGTATTATTCATACTACAAATTGCTTTTTTTATTATCTCTCAGAGAGACATCATAAAATCACAGTGTTAAACTAATCAAATTACTGACACTTCATATGTTCCTGAGGGGGTGGGGAGTGGAGTACAACATTTTTTATTTTTAGAGTTTGATATTAAGTTAAATATTAAGCTGCTATATAGTACCTTTAACGCAACTACAATATCCACCAAATTATTCATAATGCTTTTCTATTAAAACAACCTTATCACGAAACAAGCTCTAACATGGTTTGATATCTAATAATACATAGTAAGTCATAAAAGGCATCACAATATTAAAATGGGATTTTTGTATTAAATAAAAGACAATACAATGTCTTGCCATGATCATTTTAGAGAGTTGTTGCTTATCTAGTGTAGTGGTTCTCAACAATGGTGACCCAACACAGTACCACACATTTATTTATCATTCAAAATGTAACAAAAAAGTAATTAAAATCAAACATTAAATGTATTAATATTACCATGAACTGCAGACCAATGAGTATGAACAACTATCAAGAATACAGTATAGTCATTATATAGTAATTTTCATGCAGTCTGAGTGGTCTGCCTTACTTGAATCCATCTCAATATTTTGACTGACACTTGCAAATCTGAAACATATGTCCAGTGAAGTGTCTGAGTCACGGCAGGACATTTAACCTCAATTAGCCACAGAGGACAGTTCACTGTGAATCTGTCCAATCAGCAACCCACTGACCTTTCAAACACCCACCCTCCTCCTTCTGTCTCTCTCCATCCACCCCATTCACTTATTTAACTGACTGAAATTCACAGTCAGCTAAAGAAAATCTGTAGTCTATTTAAGTGGAATTGTGGAACATTTATATTCATGTCTATGATGTGTATGACACCAACATGTCAATCTCGTCAAGTGAATTACGGACAAAAATAATTGTTTCAATTTATTAGAATGTGGATAAATCTTTCATATGTTTAATAATTTTTTAAATGAGTATAGCTTACACTTTTATATTGTTTCAAATGTGTTTCACATTTTACAAAAAAAAATTCTAAAATGTTATTTGTATCAATTAAAATTACATGCCATTTCAGTCAGTATCACTGTTCTTTTTCATTCTTCACTCAGGGGTAAAATTAGGGGTGTTGCGATATACCAGTATTGACGATTTTCGGGATATTTAAAAAATGAAATATCGTTATCATGTTAATAAGAGGTGTTAAAATATACCAGAATTGGCGATAACGGTTTTAAAAATTAACAATACATTAGTATATGCCACATAAATAATCCAGCGGCAGTAACTGGATCTGGGTGACATATCAATGTAGGTGGCAGTATTGCATCTTGCTAACTGAGGCATGCTATCAGATATGAAAGACTTGACACTCTACCCACACTCCAAAAAAGTTAAAGATAACAATTGTCATCAATAGCATCGCTGAATAACACTATCAGAATATCTGAAGCCTGCATGTTTTTTATGTCTCTTGTATCAAACTCGCTATTGCTTGTTTTATACAAATGCAGATGCTGCAATCTTGCATCGCTGTTATATTTACTGTATCAATTGCAGTGAAAATGAAATCAGAGGACTTCAGTATTAAAAGTACTATAATATTGTTCCTATGTTCATTATAAGATAATAAATAGGTAAGATTTCAAAACAGTTTAATTTCAAACCAGAATCTCCTGCAGAGGTGTCAAGTAATGAAGTACAAATACTTTGTTACCTTACTTAAGTAGACATTTTGGGTATCTATACTTTACTGGAGTAGCTATTTTTCAGCCGACTTTTACTTCTACTCCTACATTTTCACGCAATTATCTGTACTTTCTACTCCTTACATTTTAAAAATAGCCTCGTTACTCCTATTTCATTTCGGCTTTTTTTCATTCTTGTCATCGTTCCAAAAAAAAAAAAAATCCAGATAAATCGCGCCATCCGCGTAGATGAATTTGATTGAGGTTGGATGACACAAATCACACACAGTGTTGCCAGACTAGGCGGGTTCCCGCCGACGAGCACACACTTTCAGCCAATCAGCGATCAGCAGGCAGACGTGCTCATTCATGACTGGCAGCCAAGTTTTTAGTACGATAACTTGTAACTGTATATTAAAAGTGATTGCTATGCTAAAGTGATATACATATATATATACAGTTGTATCTACAGTAAAGAGTGGGAGAGTGACCCAACTCTCAAAACGTGGATTACACCTGTGACTCGAAGACTCATTATAAATATAACCATGACTCCTGCCATGACAGTTTCCACCTGGAACGTTAGTCATATTTGATCCGTTTTCCTGGGAAATTGATTTTTTTTATTATCAATATTATGTTTTAAGGAGATAAAATGGTACTTAACCTTGATTGTTATGGCAATAAAATAATATCACATTATTTTGGCAATTAAAGTTTTGGGCATTTTTTTCTTGGAGTGGGTGTGTTTTGGTGAGCTTTTGGGCTGGAAATCGTCGACCCAATCTGGTAACACTGATCACACATGTACATTTACATTCCAATAAAGGTTATTGATAACATGCCTCTGAAGTTTGACTTTTTGCACCATTACAATACATATAGGCAACTAGTCATCATATCTTCTGCTCCATGAAACACATGTTGATGCTCAGTAGTACATATATATGGTTCTTTAATGTATTTGCATTGTACTAAAATGCGTTCATTTTCAATGGGCATATATGAGGCTGAAACAGGTAGCCTAGTGCATCCCAAATTTTCAATATTAACATTTTAATATAACATTATAGTCATTATGGCCTTTAGAAAAAAGTTTTTTTGAGGAGGTGGGGTAGTGCACTATAGGCCCCTGTGGCGCGGCCTAAGCTTTTTTCATTTACGGCATTTTTATCCCTTACATTACTTTTACTTTTATACATTAAGTAGTTTTGAGACCAGTACTTTTACACTTTTACTTGAGTAAAAAGCTTGAGTTGATACTTCAACTTCAAAGTCTTTTTAAACCCTAGTATCTATACTTCTACCTGAGTAATGAATGTGAATACTTTTGACACCTCTGATCTCCTGTCCCCACATTATTATTTATGTGGTGAAAAAGCCATGTAGTAAGTGGTATGACTGTACTTTATCCCACAAATGTTCATCTAGTTTGAACTAGTTTATCTAGCTGCGACTACAACTGACTGTATGTACATTATCCCTTATTTATAGTGTATTTTACAATCATTTTGAACGTGACTCAGCCAATGATAATCAAGGACCAGAACTATTTGTTTTATTCAAAATAGCAAATCAGCAGTATACTGTTTGCAAACATTCTGATACCACCCACATCAGAAAATGTGGAGCGTTCTTTAACGGTCCACCTGTAAACAAATGCTGTTGCGCCAAACTCTCTTGTGGAAGAAGAACGCCGTCGTGTTTACAACTGTGACAACGTGCTTATCAGGATCAACTAAACGCTGGATTTTCAGAAGTATGTGAGGTTCGCAGCTCCATTGTTGCAGTAAACTTACACAATGTTCTTGAATAAATAATTTATAGATGCATGCCGGTCCGTTATTGCAGGGACATCAACGCCCCTAAACATGATGCGGAACAAAATGAACTGTGATTGGTTGCGTTACATGTCAGTCAAATGTCCTCTTGGGCGGTCCTTGGCCAATGAAAGCTGCGAGAGTCCAGACCTTCTGCCGTCAGTCTGAAGGTCTGGTTACGGGAGACTACCAGGGGGGTATTTTTTTTTTTTTTTTTTTCAAGACATCAGTACCTGTATTAGTATCAGTGATACTGGCCTTCGTTCATGAAAAGATGCCATTAAACAAGTATTTAAAATATACTGTCTTTATGTCTTTAATATTTTTAAAATTAACTGTGAAAATATTACATTATGAAATATATTAAAAGCGTATAAAAACGTAAGTTAATTTTTTTAAATCGATTGACAGCACTAATATATATATATATATATATATATATATATATATATATATATATATATATATATATATATATACCGATCAGGCATAACATTAAGACCACTGACAGGTGAAGTGAATAACATTGATTATCTCTTCATCACGGCACCTGTTGGTGGAAAAATGGGCCAGCATAAGGATTTGAGCGAGTTTTACAAGGGCAAAATTGTGATGGCTAGAGCATCTCCAAAACTGCAGTTCTTGTGGGGTGTTCCCAGTCTGCAGTGGTCAGTATCTATCAAAAGTTGTCCAAGGAAGGAACAGTGGTGAACCGGCGACAGGGTCATGGGCGGACAAGGCTCATTGATGCACTTGGGGAGCGAAGGCTGGCCTGTGTGGTCTGATCAAACAGACGAGCTACTGTAGCTCAAATTGCTCAAGAAGTTAATGCTGGTTCTGATAGAAAGGTGTCAGAATACACAGTGCATCGCAGTTTGTTGCGTATAGGGCTGCATAGCCGCAGACCAGTCAGGGTGCCCATGCTGATCCCTGTCCACCGCCGAAAGCGCAAACAGTGGGCATCAGAACTGGACAACAGAGCAATGGAAGAAGGTGGCCTGGTCTGATGAATCCCGTTTTCTTTTACATCACGTGGATGGCCAGGTGTGTGTGCGTCGCTTACCTGGGGAACACATGGTACCAGGATGCGCTGTGGAAAGAAGGCAAGCCGGCGGAGACAGTGTGATGCTTTGGGCAATGTTCTGCTGGGAAACCTTGGGTCCTTCCATCCATGTTGAATGTTACTTTGACACGTACCACCTACCTAAGCATTTTTTTGCAGACCATGTACACCCTTTCATGGAAATGGTATTCCCTGGTGGCTGTGGCCTCTTTCAGCAGGATAATGAGCCCTGTCACAAAGCAAAAATGGTTCAGGAATGGTTTAACACTAGAACCGCCACGGGGTAATATTTACCCATGGCTGTTTTTCAAATGTACATGACAGATTTTCAATAAAATATCCAAGGCTCCAAGTCATTGACTTTTATTAAAATTGTGTTATTTACATTCCCCTGTTGTTAAAAATTGTTAAGATAAAACCAGAATAAAAAAACGGACATTTATACCTATAAGCGCCAGCGGGTCAAATTTACACCTATATAATTCCTTTATTTCCGCACTGTATTTGAGCAACGTGTCAGCTTACTATAAATAGCCTAATAGTTTTAGCCTATTTATAAATGTTCAAACTTTGGATTAATTATACATTTTTGTTTTGCAATTTTTATCGTGTATTGTTTGCTACTTTGTTGCTATTTATTCAAGTCTGCCCATTTCCTGAAAAACAATATTTCCGATCTATGATGTAATGAATAAAACAAATTTCATGATTACCCCAAATTTATTGGTGTGGTTCTCTTATTCAAATTATAAATTATATAACTAAACAAATTAATAATTAATAAGGTGAAACTGTGCGCTTGAATTTGTCGTTGTACATGTCATACATTGTATGTCGTCCTTTATCATACATTCTATACAGTGCGGTGAATTATTATTGCTCTTTATTGTCTATTTAGGGTATTTTAGTAATTTAAATAACATGGGTTATTATGTGATTAATGACATTTTATTATAATATTACACCACCCAAATACCTGTATGTATTTATTTCCTTCTAATTCTCGTTGTCATTGCAGGCTGATTTAGGTCTGGACTTAAAGGATCTGCTGCTAACATCTTGGTGCCAGATACCACAGCACACCTTCAGGGGTCTAGTGGAGTCTGTGGCCTGACAGGTAGGGCTGTTTTGGCAGCAAAAGGGGGACCAACACAATAATGTAATGTTATGCCTGATCTGTGTATATATAGAATAAAATAAACAGTACCTTGTTTTAATAGTGCTTATATACACTGAACAAAATTATTAATGCAACACTTTTGTTTTTGCCCCCATTTTTCATGTGCTGAACTCAAAGATCTAAGACTTTTTCTATGTACACAAAAGGCATATTTCTCTCAAATACTGTTCACAAATCTGTCTAAATCTGTGTTAGTGAGCACTTCTCCTTTGCCGAGATAATCCATCCACCTCACAGGTGTGGCATATCAAGATGCTGATTAGACAGCATGATTTTAGCACATGTGTGCCTTAGGATGGCCACAATAAAAGGCCACTTTAAAATGTGCAGTTTTATCACAGTACAATGCCACAGATGTCGCAAGTTTTGAGGGAGCATGCAATTGGCATGCTGACTGCAGGAATGTCCACCAGAGCTGTTGCCCATGAATTGAATGTTCATTTCTCTACCATAAGCCGCCTCCAAAGGCGTTTCAGAGAATTTGGCAGTACATCCAACCGGCCTCACAACCGCAGACCATGTGTAAACACACCAGCCCAGGAACTCCACGTCCAGCATCTTCACCTCCAAGATCGTCTGAGGTCAGCCACCCGGACAGCTGCTGCAACAATCGGTTTGCATAACCAAAGAAATTCTGCACAAACTGTCAGAAACCCTCTCAGGGAAGCTCATCTGCATGCTCGTCATCCTCATCGGGGTCTTGACCTGACTTGAGTGGGCAAATGCTCACATTCAGTGGCGTCTGGCACTTTGGAGAGGTGTTCTCTTCACGGATGAATCCCGATTTTCACTGTACAGGGCAAATGGCAGACAGCGTGTATGGCGTTGTGTGGGTGAGCGGTTTGCTGATGTCAACGTTGTGGGTCGAGTGGCCCATGGTGGCGGTGGGGTTATGGTATGGGCAGGCATATGTTATGGACAAGAAAACACAGGTGCATTTTATTGATGGCATTTTGAATGCACAGAGATACCGTGACGAGATCCTGAGGCCCATTGTTGTGTCATTCATCCACGACCATTACCTCATGTTGCAGCATGATAATGCATGGCACCATGTTGCAAGGATCTGTACACAATTCTTGGAAACTGAAAACATCCCAGTTCTTGCATGGACAGCATACTCACCAGACATGTCTCCCATTGAGCATGTTTGGGATGCTCTGGATCGGCGTAAACAACAGCGTGTTCCAGGGGTCCGTTCTTCATATGTCGCTAACTCAGTTAGCTGGATTTGATTGTTGACGATTTGGCATTATCTTGGATTGTTTGGTTCTTCGACGCTCATCCTGGACTTGCTGTCATAGCAACAGGTCCGGAAGCTTAAACCTGCTCGCGAGCAGACTTATTTCATTTACACAGGATTAGATTGCATCTTTTTAAGGCGAGACGCGGCAGGTGAAAACATCGTTTTTTCATGCAGTGGTCAATTTTGAGATTTTGGGCCAGTTTGCTCCCTTAATATGTAAGCTTTCATGTCAAAATAAAAAATGTGTCAACATTACACATTAAAGTGGTTATTTCATTATATTTTGTCAACTTGCGCCTTTAGATTTCTACCCGAAATCATCAAAAGTTAGCATTCTAACGCGAGCTCCCGTGCCGTCTCCATTCACAGAAACATGTCATGCCTGGTATCATTATAAAGCTCTCAGTCTCATACACAGCGGTGTCTAATCCAAATATGGGCATTTCCTTTGTAGAACTAACCAACCACAAAAGTTTGCAGCCAAAAACCACATCTGATTGGTCGATGTGAATTTCCCATTGTGATACGCGCTGCTGCTTCCGTGTGTATTCTCCGCCTGAGAGACAATCCGAAATCAGCTCATAAACGTTCACAGAAAAAAACAAGTTGCAAGAGCTAGTAAAAAGAAAGTAAACAAAAATAGATTAGATGATGAAACCACGTCAGAATTTGATTCAAGTAGTTATAGATGGACATACAACAAACAGGGACAGTTCTTTTGCAGTTTTTGTGACTGTCGTTATCTGTGTTTGTTAAGGTAGTTTTCTCTTGTTTACTAAAGCGCAAAATAAGATATCCAGAATCCCCTCTGTAAAAGCCCTTTCATCTAATATGTCAACAAATAGAACCAAGAATTTTAAACCTGGTCCTTTCCAATTTCCAGATTTAGTTTTTGGAAATGTATGCAAATGAGCGTATATTTAAGTATATAAGACCTCATTTTCATATTAAAACATTAATTTACACAAAACTTGTAATACATTTTTTTCTTATGTTTATGCCAGAAATAAACTGGAGAAGTTTCACAGTGATATCTTGTAATTTAAAAAAATTCCCTATTCACCTGTAGTCTTGCCTTAAGCGCCGTTGATACTTAAAAATTGTCCCAACCACTGCTACTTAATTACAAGAGTTCCTTACTGAACCAGGGGAGTATTCCAGAAAGCAAGGTTAACTTACCGTCACATATACCCTGAACTCTTGGTTGATTAACCCAAACATTGCTTACTCGAGGTATGCTGGTTCCAAAAACGAGTCCGGGAGTAAGTTCAGACAACTCAGAGTGTGTTAACTGTGAACACAAGACATTCTCAACAGACAGGGCCAGGATTAGGCTTCTTTCGCTTAATGGCGAGTTACATAACCTTCTTAGTGCACCTATTTGGTGGTTGTGCAATCATTTTTTCAATCTCTTCGTTTAATAAGTAATCTTTATTCACTGAGAATAAGGATTATATTGTTTCAATTAAATAAATAATAAATATATTTGAATTGAATTAACATTTAAACATTACTTTGTTGTAATAGTGCTTTAGAATTAATATATAATGTTGTATATTATAACTGTAACTTAATTTAACTATATTAATTATATAAAACACATCTGAATACCTCTTAAGCAAACTAACCCTAGAACTTAACCTGCTCCGAAACAGGTTATGTTCAGAGAGTGAGTTGCTATGGCTACTTACATACCCTGAAAGTTACCTCCGTTTTTGGAACCGAAAGTTGAGGTTATCCGCTTACTTACTCTTAAAGGGGTGATGAATTGAGAAATCAACTTTCCCTTGAGCCTTTGATATATAAAAGGTCATGGTAATATAAGAATATCCTGTAAGTTCAGAGCTGAAAACTTCCTAGTTAGTCAAAGAAAAGCTTTTATAGACACCAGGCCCAGAAAACGCGAGCTCTCAAATATATACTGATCTATGACGTAATAGAAGGGGGAAACGCCGCCTCTACAGATAAATATGTACGCCTGCTTCTGTAGCCCCGTCCACCGACTCGTGGAACTAAACTGATCACTACCGAGCTGTAAACATGCCGAAGACAGCAATATATTGCGTTGTGCCTGGTTGTGGAAGAACACAGTCACTGCATAAGCTTCCTTTGGATTCTAATATTAGAAATGAGTGGTTGAACTTTATTTTAGCTCACATGGGGAAGACATTACCTGTTTGTTCGCCTCATTTCACCGTGGAATCGTTTGTAAACAGGATACAGGTCGAGACTGGATTTGCAGACAGAATGAGATTAAAAGACAATGCTGTGCCTTCTATATTGGATTCGACAGGAATGGTGCAACACACTTATGTGAGTAAAACATATGCCAATTTTTTATATGTGATAGTATTGCATTGTTACAGATCGGGGCTATATGTTTTCCAGACAGGCCACCAAAATAGTGAAATAACATTCCTTTCTTGATGTGCGTTGTTCACTCTCTTGACTTGATATTTGAAGGGCGCGCACGTGTGTGTGTGTTGTTGATGCACGGTTTGCGGTTATATTCACCGATCGCCGTTTCTTATCCTCTTATCTTATCCAATCCTAGCCGTGGGCGTTTACTTCCAAGTCTTCAGTGCAGCGCGCCCATTAAAACCGAGCGTTCTTGAGAGAGCCTCAAAACCAGGGTAGAAAATAGCCTATTACTTATTCATTATGATGTTTTTGAATGTAAAAACCACGCAAATGTCATAAGTTGACCTCAGACAACAGTATAAAAAAATTTAAAAAGCCAGTTCATGACCCCTTTAAACATACCAGGGTATGTCACATAACCTGCTTTCTGGAATACCCCCCAGGGGCAATAATAATTTTAAATAATAACAATAATAATAATAATAATATAAAAATGTATTTGAAAATAATATTATAATGTTGTGTATAATACTATAGACACAGCCACTTGATTGAGAGATTTATTTTTGATAGAATAATTACTTTATAATTTTATTGGAGTCTTACACACATGCTCAAACGTCAACCTGAGCCATGCATTAATTTGAGTGATGACGGATATTATGGGAGTGGTTTGATGCAGTGCAGGAGAAGCAGATAACTGGATCTTGACCATTAAGAAACTTTAATTAATACTGTCACGTAACAAATCTGCTTCAAATTGAATTAAAAATTAAATGAATTTCTAATTACAACATTGAAATAAAAATGTAAAGGGTGTACAAATACTATAAAATCGTGAATATAAATAATTAGGAATCATTTCTGTCACGCCCACTGGTGCTTCATCAATAGGGCACACATGTACTGAACATCTCCGAAGTAAACTAACCCTGGAACTGAACCCTGAAAATTACCTCAGTTTTTGGAACCGAAAGTTAAGGTTATCCGCTTACTTACACTTAAACATAGAAAACCATCCGGTCTTCAGGTCTTAAAGAGTAAGTCAGGGTAAGAAGACAAAAACATGTTTTGGAAGAAGGATTGATGATGTATGACTTCTTTAATTTTTATGATTTTTGAATTCAATTTTGTTAATTTTCAGCAGAAAAATTATATAGTGTACTTTTAACAACTGAAACAAACTCCAAACAAACTTTGTTTAGGCCAGATTTGGTTTGAAATTACATGACACCCCATCATTCTTCCATTTTGCTTGAAGTACATCTGGGTTTTAAAATAAAAATATAAAAAAATATTGAGTAAATTTAAAAGGAAAAAACAGATATATAGATAGATAAATAGATAGACAGACAGACAGACAGACAGACAAACACAATTTTTTGTAAAAATTAATCAGGCTGCATTAATGTGTTGGCAGTGTGAGATAAAACAACCCAAGTTAATGGTGCCTCTTCATCGCTGCTATTAATTGAGCCCACAAGAGATCAGTGTCATCTTCATGCATGCACTTTGGTGTCCTCACAGGTTCAGGGAAGAAGATAAGAGATATCCTTTAAGATAAGTGTCTTTCCGAAACCTGATAACACAGGTCGAAATGGCACTCTAACTTACTACTTACTGCTTACTGCACACACAGTCCATACTGCCCAGGGGCAGACTGGGGCTAAAAAGTGGCCCTGGACTTTCTGGCACAGAGCGGCCCAGCACACCCGGTCCGCAACACACCTCACCATAAACCCACCAGCTCATTATGCACAGAGCAATTTGTAACACCACTTACTAACATAAAAATATAACAGAAATAGAAATGCTATTTAGGGCCCGGTTTCACAGACAGGGCCAGGATTAGGCCATAGTTCAGTTAGGACATTTAAGTAGCTTTTATAAACGTGCTCTAGAAAAATTACATTTTACAAACATTACTGGTGTGTATCTTGAGACAAAACAATGGCAGTGACATATTTTAAGATATCTCAGTGCAAGTTGCCTTGTCTGTGAAACCGGGGGTTATGTTTTAATTGAAATGCTTATCAATAACATTAATGAATGACTGGCATGCTTCTTTACATTATAATTATTGGTGTACATGGCAACTAGTAAATAATTTTGAAGAATTTTTACACAGCTCTTTTACATAGAGGGACAGTTTAATATCACTAAAGTTCAATACATCAGTCCATTACACAATGCTCTGGTATGGTCTAGAAGACTTAGAATATATAGAATGTGGACTGTTTTATGGTGCCTTTCTAGTGGTTATACTATTTTTCCTTTTAGGAGCTTGACATCTATCATTTTAGAGCTCCAATTGTGGAAAAGTGTGTAAGAATTCTTATGATGATGAAAAATGCAGTAAAAACAGTAATATTGTGAAATATTATTGTAATTTAAAATAACTTTTTTTCTATTTGAATATATTGTAAAATGTATTCCTGTGATTAAAGCTTAATTTTCAGCATCAACTCCAGTCTTCAGTTCACATGATCCTTCAGAAATCATTCTAATATGCTGATTTGCTACAGGAAACATTTTTTATTATTATCAATGTTGAAAACAGTGATACACAGTTTCCACAAAAATATTAATATGCAAAAACAGTTTTCAGCAATAATAAGAACCATTATTAATAATTGAGCACAAATAATAACTGATAATAATAATTAAACAGCAAATCAGCATATTAGTAATGATACTGAAAATTCAGCTTTGATCACAGAAATAAATTACATTGTAAAATATATCAGAATGTAAAACAGTTATTTTAAAATGTAATTTTTATTACATAATATTGGGGTATTTTATTAATTTGATAAATTTGAGCCGCCTATTATTTTCTACTTTACTATTTATTTTCATTTTAAATTGACCTACTCCTTTAAAGCTGCACTATGTAACATTTTTCAGTAAAATATCTAAAAACCACTAGGTCAGTGTTATATATTTTGTTCAGTTGAGTACTTACAATATCCCAAATGTTTCTAACTATTTGTAAATCGTGAGAAAATTGCTATTTTAACCAATGAACCGGGACATGTGAGGGAGTCGCCTGTCAATTGCGTCATATCTGCGTTACCCTCGGTTTCCGGTTTTATTTACCAGAAACGCTTACTCTTACTGCAGTGTGCAACAAGTGTCATAGCAGCCGCCGAGCGAACACACAGAGTAACGTCATAACATCATTTTCAACACACTCAGATGCATCTAATATGATAAACAGAGCTGCGTTACCTCATACTCTTGACCGAAATATCGGAAATGGTGCCGGCGACTGTGGCATAATAAAAGTCCCGCCGCTCGCGAGGCGTGTGTTGCGCAATCGCTCCAGCGGCCTTGCTCAGCTCCCACAACACTCGGGTCTGCTCTGCTTCATGCTACAGTAACATTAATAATCGCACCCATGAACATGATTTCTACCCGATTATTTTTCACTGACTGTGAGGTGAAGACCCTTGGTTCATTTTCGTAAGGGGACCACATGTCCCAAGATTCTGCGCTCAAACTTGGCGTAAAAGTTACATAGTGCACCTTTAATGTTAGTAAATCCTGCCTTCTTCGATTTGATTGGCTATCTCAAACATTTTGACATTGGCGAGCGCTTTTAAAGAACTAGGCTATGCGGGCCATTCGTCTGGGCTGACGGAAGGATAGGCTATGTAAATTTACTATAATTCATTATTTATGGTCTAGAGGCCCACCGGGAAAACTCCTGGTGCTCCAGATGGCCAGTCTGCCCCTGATACTGCCTACAATTTTTTTTAAGAATAGTGTGTAAAATAAAATACAATTTGCAACAAATAATGTTTCAGAGTAGTATGCTACAGTGTTGTCACATGACAAACATTGAACATTAATTCAGCACAGCTGTCCAGGTCGTTATCTTACAAATAAATGTGCTAACCAATCTTTTTTATGTGCAAACCTTTCGACTGTCCTCAACAATGGTCTTGATCTAACCCATAACAATTATGTTATGTTTTAAACATTACATAGAGCGCTTTGCATTGTGGGAAACATGCAGTGTCCTCAGATGCATATATCAGATTTCAGTCAATGTAGTAGGTAATCCGGGAATTCCATGCATACAGAAAATTCACATACTATTCACGGTATACACATTGCATACTGCAATATAGTAGGAGTTGTATGGTAGTATGCCATTTCGAATATAGCTTCCATACTGATTTTAGCGTTCTTGAGTTGTATTTAGCTTGCTGGAAAATATAGTAGGTCATCTGGGTATTCCATCCATTCAGAAAATGTGCATACTATGCACAGTATACTGCAGAAATATTAAGAGTAGTGTGATAGTATGCCATTTCGAACCCATACACTTTTGGGAAGTCTGATGGGATGTATGTTTTGAGTTCTACATTACAGAAAATGATATTTTTGGAAATTTTGAGTAAGTCCTCTGTTTAATTGCTGTCTCAGCTGATGGTTTTCTTTCTTGCTCACAGGCTTCACCTTGAGAGATGATGTCTGACTAAGCATATATATATATGCAGGTACATATTCTATATTCATTTTCTCATCTAGAACCATCCTCACTAGAGACCTGGTGCATGATCAGAATTCATTGTCAGAGTTGGGAAATGAATATATTAACACAATCTTTTGCAAAATTAAAGTCTCTTAGCAATCACTGCAACCATTGAGGAGTAATATTTATAGGGATTTTAGCATCACTTACCCATGCACATGTTCATTGGAGAGGCTAACTGCAATGATAGGCCAATGCCATTATTTCCCCCTATTTTTTTATTGTTGAGATAATCTCTCACATGTATTACCACTCACAGAGTTTGACTAATAATCTTTGGTTAAGTCATAATGAGACTCAGAAAGTGATGCTTAAAGCTTGGAAAAATGAGCTCTGGGACAAAGTGTTAGCAAGGGTAGCAATGTTGCTGATAAAAACACAACAATGAAGGTATAGTTAGTGATGTGACATTTGAACCGAGGCGTCGGAGCTTGTTTCGAGAATAAATGGGCGTGGCAGATGAAGCCCGATTCAAGGCTTGTGTTGTTAACGGAGAAATCACATGACCGATGACAAACAAGGCCTCGGTTTGTTTGGTGTACGTCATCGGTTCGGTCTGAGTGTCGCTTCAGGTTCGAATGTCGTGTCACCTTGTGGTTGTTGTGGTGTTTCAGAGAAGTGTCAGGAGTAGTAGAAGTGTGAGTGTCAGAGAATTGTGTCATTGTTGTTATTGTGGTTCACATGTGTTAGGGCTATATATTATTACATTACACGGCTCTGTGGAACACTTGATTCTGATTGGTCAATCGCGCATTCCAGCGATATGTTATTCCCAGATAACAATCGCCAAAGTGAATAACACACGGCTCATCCGGGTACGACGAGTTATCTTGACCAGTACTACTTATATGCTTAACGTGTCACTCCGCTGTCCTTGACTGATGGAAGACTTCAAGGGTTAGTTTACCCAAAAATGAAAATTAGCCCATGATATAAGCCAGGTACACACTGTGTGATTTTGGCCACAATTTGGCCGTCTGGGAAAAATTTAGCAAATCCTAAAAGATTCCTCTGATCCTAGGCTAAAATCTGAAGTCTTTGATCGTTAGTTTGACATGTTCACCGGCAGCCGATTAATGACCGCTGCGATCAAATTTTACCTCAGACGAAATTCTGGCAGAGTCAGAAGATTTGGCGCACAGTCCTGCAGTGTGACTTCTCCTACGACGACCGTCAAATATCTATCGTTTTTCAAGACAAACTATGACCAAAATGAGCGATAGAGATTTCTTTGTAGCCATCATTTCAATCCCGCGTGTAATGCAGCTCAACGTCACCAAGCGCGTCATTCATTGATGATATAAAGCTCCGGACGAGTTTTCTTGCGTGCGTCCGTTTTTAGCGCGCCTTGAATATCGTACAGTCTGACATTAATGACAACTTCGATCTTACAGTGTGACATGGCTTACAGAGGGGATCATGTTCGTACAGTCTGACAAGGAACAGTTGGAAAGGACTATTATAAATCGCACCGTGTGCACCCGGCTTTACTCACCCTCAAGTCATCCTAGGTGTATATGACATTCTTATTTCAGACGAATACAATCGGAGTTATATTAAAAAAGTCCTGGATAATCCAAGCTTTATAATGGCAGAGATTGTTGTTCTGTTTTTGAAGTCCATAAAATAGGGTGACCAGACGTCCCCGTTTTCCGGGGACAGTCACGGTTTTTGGTGTTCTGTCCCCGACTGGAGCTGTTCCCGGAAATGTCCCCGTTTTACAGCTCGTTCAAAACAACCCGCAGATACACTGCAAAAAAAGCACCCAACCAACATACAGCAGCCTGCTGGTTATAGGAGCAATCATGTAGTGATTATTTTGTGAGATACGCTGACTCTACTTGGACGCGCGTGCGCCGCTACTACTTCATGAAGAATGTAACCGAGAGCAGAGCGCCATTAGCGTCAAATATCAAAAGAAACATCATTATGGCCTTCATGCTAACTATTTATGTTAAAATAAAGTTTGCATGTGCTTTATAACAGAGCCTCAACAGGGAGCGTGATTGTTTTGTCCCCAAAAGTTCCGCAGTCACAACGCAGTGATTACACATCTGAACTATAGAAAAACCTAAACAATTACACTTGTGCAGAACAGTTGCAGAATACACATAATTAATGTGTAACACTTAACAAATGCTTAAAATAAGCCTAAAATACAAAATAACAAGACCATTTAAAGATAGTAAGTAAATAATTATTTTCAAGCACAAACGTAACAAAACATTTGAAGTTTAAAAAAAAGTAATTTATACAGTATAAACTTGTGAAAAGTATTAAATACAGTTATATTTGTTAAGTAGTTTTATTCATCATATCATATTTGTTGTTTTATTTTTGTAATGTGTTTTTGTTAAGTCATGTTATAATATTGTTTTGAACGGCTTGTGATTTACAATGGTTACTAACTGTTTTCACTGTTTGTGTGTTTTTTGTTGTTTTGTTTTTGCGGGCGCGGTTTGTATTAAAACCAGACCAAAAATCGTAATAATCAAACTAAATCATAATAATTATTAATGTTAATAATAATATAGGGAGCCCCTAACAACAATGACGACAAAAAACACTCAAAAATATGTTGTCCCGTTTTTTAATTAATAGATAATAACAAATAAGATTTTTAGTGATATTTTGACCACAAAAATAGGAAATGCCCCCGGTTTCTATTTCAGAAATCTGGTCACCTTACCATAAAAGTGCATCTGTCCGTCAAATAACGTGCTCCACACGGCTCTGGGGGGTTAATAAAGGCTTTCTGAAGCGAATCGATGCGTTTGTGCAAGAAAAATATCAATATTTAAAACTTTATAAAGTAAAGTTTCGGCCGATCGCCTTCCGTGGAAAAAGTGTTGAATGTGCCTCTGCATTTCAAATGCTCACGCTACTAGTTACGGTCGTCAGACGTAATGTACACATTTTTAATTGTGAGAGGCACTTTCAATACTTTTTCCACGGAAGGCGATCGGCCGGAACTTTACTTTATAAAGATTTAAATATGGATATTTTTCTTACACAAATGCATCGCTTCGCTTCAGAAGGCGTTTATTAACCCCTCAGAGCCGTGTGGAGCATGTTATTTGATGGAAAGGTGCATTTTTTATGGAATTCAAAAACAGAGCAACAACTACTGCTATTATAAAGCTTGGATTATCCAGCACTTTTTTAATATAATTTTTTCAGATTTTATTCGTCTGAAAGAAGAATGTCATATACACTCACCTAAAGGATTATTAGGAACACCTGTTCAATTTCTCATTAATGCAATTATCTAATCAACCAATCACATGGCAGTTGCTTCAATGCATTTAGGGGTGTGGTCCTGGTCAAGACAATCTCCTGAACTCCAAACTGAATGTCAGAATGGGAAAGAAAGGTGATTTAAGCAATTTTGAGCGTGGCATGGTTGTTGGTGCCAGACGGGCCGGTCTGAGTATTTCACAATCTGCTCAGTTACTGGGATTTTCACGCACAACCATTTCTAGAGTTTACAAAGAATGGTGTGAAAAGGGAAAAACATCCAGTATGCGGCAGTCCTGTGGGCGAAAATGCCTTGTTGATGCTAGAGGTCAGAGGAGAATGGGCCGACTGATTCAAGCTGACAGAAGAGCAACTTTGACTGAAATAACCACTCGTTACAACCGAGGTATGCAGCAAAGCATTTGCGAAGCCACAACACGCACAACCTTGAGGCGGATGGGCTACAACAGCAGAAGACCCCCACCGGGTACCACTCATCTCCACTACAAATTTGCACGAGCTCACCAAAATTGGACAGTTGAAGACTGAAAAAATGTTGCCTGGTCTGATGAGTCTCGATTTCTGTTGAGACATTCAGATGGTAGAGTCAGAATTTGGCGTAAACAGAATGAGAACATGGATCCATCATGCCTTGTTACCACTGTGCAGGCTGGTGGTGGTGGTGTAATGGTGTGGGGGATGTTTTCTTGGCACACTTTAGGCCCCTTAGTGCCAATTGGGCATCGTTTAAATGCCACGGCCTACCTGAGCATTGTTTCTGACCATGTCCATCCCTTTATGACCACCATGTACCCATCCTCTGATGGCTACTTCCAGCAGGATAATGCACCATGTCACAAAGCTCGAATCATTTCAAATTGCTTTCTTGAACATGACAATGAGTTCACTGTACTAAAATGGCCCCCACAGTCACCAGATCTCAACCCAATAGAGCATCTTTGGGATGTGGTGGAACGGGAGCTTCGTGCCCTGGATGTGCATCCCACAAATCTCCATCAACTGCAAGCTGTTATCCTATCAATATGGGCCAACATTTCTAAAGAATGCTTTCAGCACCTTGTTGAATCAATGCCACGTAGAATTAAGGCAGTTCTGAAGGCGAAAGGAGGTCAAACACAGTATTAGTATGGTGTTCCTAATAATCCTTTAGGTGAGTGTACACCTAGGATGACTTGAGGGTGAATAAATCATGGGCTTATTTTCATTTTTGGGTGAACTATCCCTTTCAGCATTAATTTCAACATATATGGTAAAAACTAATCTTTTCAGCAGTAGATAAAGGCTTAAAGCAGTTTGGAACTGTTTTTCTTCGCAAACATTTTGAAAAAGTAATCTTTTCAGCAATAGATAAAGGCTTAAAGCAGTTTGGAACTGTTTTTCTTGAGCTTTAAACTCAAGACAATATTTCATGTCTAATTTATTTCAGACAAGTAGCCGTGTAATAAGCGGGATAATGTACATTCAGCCGATTGTTATCGCGGAATAAACCCCTTCAGAATGACGCA
Organism: Rhinogobio ventralis; assembly: GCA_039654625.1. NCBI lineage: Eukaryota > Metazoa > Chordata > Actinopteri > Cypriniformes > Gobionidae > Rhinogobio > Rhinogobio ventralis. The sequence continues at coordinate 28,676,633 of CM077206.1, read as the reverse complement.
AGACCTCTCCGCTTCGCGTCGGGGTCCTGATCACTCTGTCGGGGTTTATTCTGCGATAACAACTGGCTGGATGTACATTATCCCTTACATACTATTATACTACAACATTATTACTATTAGGTTAGAGAGTTTCAGTGGTTCAGGAAGCCTCATTTTGCCATCACTAGCTATAGTTCAAACGCAGAGTTTAATAATAATCCAACAGATCTTCGATAATCTTAGATTTTAACTGCAATGGCGCTGTGTGTGTTTTAGAAACACCCGTATGCTGCTTGCTTCCATTTCCTCTCTCTCTCTCACACACACACACACCACTCGAACCATAAAATAATCTTTCATAACGTTCGGGAAGGTTGAAGCAAATTACAATGACATTCGCGGGCTTCATTGCACAGGATATGCGCTGTGAGAACGTGCACTTTCCTTGATGTTATGCTTACAGTGTGTGTGTTCTCGCCCGCCGGTATTTTCTTTACAAATGCTCTACGAACGCATAATTTATGTTGTTTGGAATGCAGTGTGCTTATTTATTAAAAATAGTTAAGTTACTGATAGAAGGCTTTCAGTTTCAAATGCTCGCACCGCACTTTGTGAAGCTTTATGTAAACACAGTCAGTAATATCTCAAGTTATTAAACAGACAGGACAAACCACATCTTATATTTCAAAAGAGATCTGTGCATTATTGTGAATCTCCCGCTGTCTATGATGTCATCATTAATAATCAAGCAACAGTAAAGTTGACAAAGAGAAAAATTACTTACAGCTCTTGAATGGAAAACGTTCAGATACTCTTAAATACTGAAAGCACTTCTAAGGCCGCCCAATCGTCCCAACGGAGGCTTACGATTGGTGGGTGAAGGTTCTTTGCAGCAATCCCTTTTCAGCAGGGCAAAGGGATTTAATTTCAATTTAGTTTTATCTGACTCCATTTTATTATGACCTCGAATTTAGCCTGGAATGCCAATTTATTATTAGGTCATTTGTATAACAATTTAACTAAACATTTAATTATTCTGTTTAACCCTTTGTTGAAATTATACCTGTTCATAATCTACTAGATATAGTTAATAATTCCAGAGTAAGTCAGAATAAATCAGTGTAACAATTTATTATTAGTCAGGTAAATATATCATGCCAATTACATAATTAATTCAAAGATAAACCATACATAACATCAAATGCTCTGAAGTATAAAATAAAATATGGATACCTGGCTTCTGAAAATTACATAACGCTGAGTATCTAGAAGACACTCTGCGTTATGGGCTGACCGGTGACACACTCCACACATTAGACAAAATATCTCTAAACTCTTAAAACCTTTATTACCTTTAAGTTTACTTCTGTGGGGATGAGACCTTTGTACCAGTCGCACTGAGACATTTAAAATAATATCAAACATGTATAATACTATATCGTACTTGTTCACATTAAACCATATAGATTTTGGGTGAATTCTGGAGTAGAGATGGGGGTAGAGGCAGTGAAGGGAAAGACATGTAAATTAAGGTGATCTTTCGATGATTAACTTGGTGTGATGTTGTCTCGGATGGAGACGCTAATTGCATAAGAGTGAGTTCAGATGCTAATTTCTATTATTTTCTCAGGGAGTCCTCGTTCCTCAATCAGACAGTCCGGCATTTACTAGTTTTCCCAGCCTTACACACTCTTTGTTCATTGCTTGTAATATGTTTTTTGTTCCTCTTTATTATTTACTAGCTTTTTATGTTTTGAAGCTATATTAGTTTATAGCCTATATTTAAAATTCTTAACATGCAATTGTTTTAATACATTTTAATTTAATTATTTTAAAATGTACTTATAATTACATTATAAGTGTATAATAAAAAAAAAGAAAAAAAAAGGATTTTAAGTTTTATTAATAAGATTAATTAATAAGAAAAACGTCAAATAATTGTTTTGGAATCGGATCGTGCCTCCCAGAATCAGAATTGGATCGTGAGGTGCCTAAAGATTCCCACTATTACTATACAATGATTTATTGCTCGTCTTTGTTAAATAATACAGAAGATAAAGAGCTTAAAAAATTGCATATTAAATCGCCATCGCAATATCGGCAAAAAAACAATAGCAATTTGATTATTTTCCAAAATCGTTCAGCCCTATTTACAAGGCAGCATAGATGTGTCCTTCGCTGCCTTTGATATCCCACAATCCTGTGTGTTCCATTCTGTAATAGTTGAGCTAAAAAATATATGGTATCTGAAAGTTGCTGTCGGTTGTTAGTTTGTGTATAAATGTCAATTTTTTTACCAACTTTTTCCATTTTTGATGTTATTTCTAGCAAGAATTAGTATTATAATTACTAATGTAGTAATTAAATATTATCTTAGTTATCACCAAAGCTCTCTGTTTTGTTATAGATCATGGAGCATGAGACAGAGGGGACAGCTCTTCGAGTTGTTAGCAGTACGTCTTGCGCTGGGCCACCTCAAAGTTCCGCTACTAGGCAAGCACATACTGGTCCGTACGGACAGCACTGCAGCCACTGCGTACATCAACCGTCAGGGTGGTCTCAACCGTCGCAAGTCACAACTCGCCCGCCACACGGCGGGTATGCAAATCTCGCACGCCATTGTGCATTGGCTCGTTCTGTATACACTTGAAGATAATAGGGGCTCCCAGAAGTGATCCCAATACGTTGGTGACTTCGACATAACATGTCCATTCCCTCCATCGGGGAACGAGGGTTACATACGTAACCGAGACTATTGCCTTTTTGATTGCCTGTCTATGTATTTAACCCTCTGGGGTCGATGAACGCACCGACGGTTTGGAGAGAACAACAACAACAAAATCAATATGCAGATTTTGAAAAGGACAAAACAGGAGCAGTGCTTCGGTTGAAGTAAGTCGAAATAATGGACTATTCCTTGGATGGTGGAAATCAAGATATAGAGTATATGTCAAATGTATAGAAATAAAACCAGGGATACAAAGAGGAAAGAGAAATCAAAGTTAAATAAGCTGTGCTGAGGTAGATATGAAAAAGCGTGGGGCAATTTGGAAAGGAAACTTGATTTCAGGTAAAGTTGCTTCAGCTAAAATATTGATGACATGGAAGGATAATGAAAAATGTAATAGTCTCTCTGTGTTGATAGACTTTACAGTGCTTTTGAATCTTGAGGAAAAATGAACCTTTTTACATAAAAATTATTCAGTCAGTTTCTTTTAATGTTACAACATACTGTAGTTATTTTATAATTGTTTTTTTATAGTTTTTTTATTTTAAACATTTCCTTATTTGTGCAGCTTTATTTGGTGAAAAAGTCTGATAAGATTGTTTTAATGTTATATTTTTGACTATACAGCATACTGATTTTGTTTTATGCTTGAACATTTTGTGAAGTAAATGTTATATTTCAATAAATACTTAAGAATACCATCCTGTTCTGTCATCATTTTGTACCAATGTTAGGTTGTACTTAGTCTTATGTAATTGTATTACTTTGAGTTTGATGAACTTAAACCATTTACCACAGTCAATTTCCTAAAACCATTTAAGTAACTATATAGTTGTTAAGACTTAGTGTTCAAAGATATTGTCTGTTGTATTTATGAAAAGCAATAATTGTACACATAAGTTCAGTATGTTTCTTTGTTTTCTTGCAGTCTTTATTATATATCTATGTCTACAATAATCCAATAAAAAAATGTTTTTATTTTTTATTGCTCCTCCACACTGACACATTTGAATTCTTAAATCACCTTACTGTAAATTTGTCAGACCTCATGAAAGCTGATACAGAGAGACCAGACATATAATAAAGTTCTCATGTCATTATTCTGGCATAGTCATTTTGCACTAGTGTGTCCAGTATGCACAAAAAAAATTACCATTGCATGTATGGTCTAAAATGCAACAGTCCTCATATTTTGCTGCAGGACAGCAATTGTGGGTAATTTTTTTGTAATCTTTGCTAGAATTCAGAAAATTAAAAGTTACATTCATCTTTAAATTCACAGTTGTTGTTTTTTATGGAGTATTGCAGTTTTTATATTAATAATATAATATATTAGTAATATATTCGTAAAATCTTCTCTGATGACGTGTTTACTGGTGTGAGGGCGGGACAAACCTGTAAGTCACATGAGATCGCAGCAATAGCAAATGACAACAATCCAGAGATCCAATCAAAATCAAGAGCTGTCCTAAAATTTCAAGTACTGCCCTTGGTACCGCCCTACATTTCACTCTGATATACGTCACAATAGGGAAGAAAAGATTATCTCAACTTCCGTTTAATGCCGACTTTAACAACACTATAGAAGTGGTTGTATAACATGGGTCATCATCTTGATTATTTTTGCTTAAATCTATTACATGACTGTCATTTCAATTCAAGTTTATTTGTATAGCACTTTTAACAACACATATTGTTTCAATTAACCTTTACAAATGCTAGTTTTAGTGTTACAATTAGGAAGCATTCTGTTATAAGTGTGTCAAAGTAATGTCCATATGGCAGTAATATACAGCTATAATATAACACAAGTTATGTGGTTATAGTTAACATCATGTATTCAGAGGCAACAAACATATTAGGCAGCAATTACAACTTGTGTTTGTAATGGTTACAATGTTTTACATGACTAAACATGCATTGTAATTTTCAAATACCATTGTTTCTTTCCACAGTCCATACTAAAATGCAAAAACAGACCTACAGAAAAATATAGACCTACTGATCATTTCCGAAAAAGTGGAGGGGTGAACTTTCAGGAAGTAATAGTTACAGTACCCCTGTCTATCAAAGAGCTGAAGGATGGTAATGTTTGGTATTACAGTTTCCCCAGCAGTGGCATCACTGTGTAAGTGTTCCAAACGTACAGCACAGTCTTTCTTTTTTCCTTTGTCTCTCATCCTCTGCCTCCCTTTGTTCCATCCTCTCTCCTACACTGTCACTTAATCTGGCTTTTATTCTCTTTGTATTTTTGCACCTCTAGTTTTTGCTTATTTCTCG